>CM060942.1:190367784-191855284 GCA_030765085.1 Allium cepa
ATGAGCAGGTCCCTGCGTTCAGCTGGTCTTTTGGACCTTTTTTAGAGGGGATTTCAATCTCGATCTATGAATATCCTGAGAAGGCATGTCCCTATCATATCTCTCTTGATGACCTCGATCGCAGTTGGGGCGATAGCTAGAGTCATAATATTCACGACTACATGGTGGGGGCCAGATCGCGATCAAGATGATTGATGTTGTACATCCCATAGGGAATCAAATATGATTCTCTTCCTCACCATCGTTTCTGCAAAGAAAAATGGATATCAATCAACTTTGAGTATTAGGAAGTACAAGTTAAGTACAATATAATGTTGAACACGTGAGTGTGTGTAAGTGTCTTAATGCAACCCCTCGACAGACTAGGTGCAGAAGCTTTGCTCATTGGTGTAACTTCCCCTTCGGAAGTAGGAATCTCTGAGCCAACTCTGACGGGAGACTTCGATCCTCCAATGCTAACACTAGTGAAATAATAAGCGTCGAGGTCATGTGGAATTGGTAGATCGGGCGAAGGATCTAGTGAAAGATTCGTCGATGACTTAGTTAGGTCATAAAGGCGACTTCTTAGAGGCTTGTATGCGAATGTTTTCCTTTTCCTTTTAATCACGGTCGGGGGTTGAGAAACTTGTGAATGTCCGACACCAACCTCGGGGTCAGGTCTATTATCCTCGTAGCTAGGAGCAACTTCACTATGTCCTCCAGTGCCGATATCAGAAGACACTTGGGTGCTCACGACTGGGAGCACCATAGGGCCTGATTGATTATCTCTTTGACTAATAGTCGCCCATGATATGATCCCAGCCTTCTGGGCAGCTTTAGTGACCCCTACACCGAGGCCCTCCTCTATAAAGCCTAAAGCGACAAGGCCTTCGTCTTTGAGTAAAAGTTTATTATTTCTATCTTCCGATAGAGCATTCTTCAAAATCGAGACAAACTCTTCGTAAATATCGTCGTTGGGCTAGGTAATGACACTTGAAAATGATTAACTTTGTCAGAATGCATTTTGGATATTATTTTTCTATCCTATTATGAAATTGGTGGAAAACACTTACGCCTCTCTAACCATAGCCGAATGAAGCTAGGAGGGCAGCAAATGAAGAAATATTTGCTCTTGAAAGCACTTAATTTATTTCGAGTTCCATTAGAATCTAGCACCTCTTCGCCGACTCAAGAAAAGTGAATGATAGACTCTCTGTCCGCCATTTAAAACTGAAAATAAATCGGATGTCTTCGATAGTGGGCGGACTGTGCAGAAACTCCATGAATACCATACAAGTGCATTTGAGGAGCGCTTAGCCGTTTGGATGGAGTTGTCCAAGAGCAATCCTTAGATAGTGTAAGATCTCCCAAATATATTAGTTGAATGGCGGGATGCATCCCGCACGGCACATGAATTTGTTGCATGCTGTGTACCCATCGGGAGGTCTATGAGCCTTGTCATCTTGTGACGGAACTAACACATCGCCAAAAGGAATCCCATGCCTTGTGCAAATCCTCTGGAGATCGCTTTCTTTAATCTTTGAAGCTATTAAATCAGGGGGATTTTCGAAGATGATTGCGTCCTCTAGAATATCGGGCGTCGGTTCGGTAACTTCCAGTGAAAAGATGGGGACAATCTCGGAAAGATCATGCTGGGAATCTGAGCCTTCTGGCTATTCCAAATTATGACTAAGCAGCAGGCTATCAGACTCAGTGCCTGAACTAGATTCTACATCGGAATTAGTCCTATGTGAAGAAGATCCAGCGGGTATGATTGTGGAGTGCCTGAAACACCTAAATTCCTCGCTATCAAACTTAGTAAAGATCATACTTTGAAAAAACAACTTGTACCCTATAGTGCATAGTAAATGTAAGTGTAGTATGATAAAGTGTTGTTCAGAACAGTCATAAATTATGTAAAACTAAAAGCAAAGAAGGCAACAAGACGTAAATATTTGTTCAGAAAGATGCAGCTTGAGTTTCATAGACAATTGTTAGCCAACGGAAATTGGTTCATTGTCTAAGTTACGGATACGTTTTAACATGGTAATTAAATTTTTTGAATTCATGACACTATTTCTAAGGCGATATGCTATAGCTATGGAGGTCGTATCGTATGCTTATTAAGTTCATGCCTAAGTGTGTACGAGAAACTGGAGCTCATAGCTTAGTTTGAGTCAATCTATTTTTATCCCATTTTATGAGAAAAGGGGAAGAATGGTACATATGTAGGGTAAAAACACTAAGTTCGAGTCTAGACCGAATTTTCTAGTGTTGCGTGGGTCGATCGTTCTAAGTATCATATTGGTCGAACGTACTGGGTATGCCGATCGTCTCCTGAGGCAATGTCCACTGATCATCCAACATCGCTCTTACCCACCAGTCATTCTTATGCCCAAGAGATAGTCGATCATTCGCAAGCCATTTTTGAACCAGAACCTCACCGATCATCTAGAACTCCTCCATCTCTACTACCTTATGTCCTCCAGGAAACGACTCGCCATCCACGAACATCCATGTATAGTCGATCGTACAACACCCTTACCTTTGCAACTTCGCCTCCATCGACATACGATCAGCTACGATCGTAGTTCACCCACCTCACTTCTAGGATAGCCTCCATGTCTCCATTCTACATGATCATAAGTATAACAAAAAAATCCATATCCGTTGTCATAAATTCTAGGTTGTCCTAAGAGATTATTTGACGAAGCTTTACCAAAGTTAGTGATCTAAAAGGGCAGGATCCAAAGGCAATTGAAGCTTAGGTAAGGAGAAAGATGACGACCGATGTGAGGATTGGCGGAAGAAAAACGAGAGTGTTTTGTCTCGCATCTTCGTTTTAGGAAGAAGTTAAGAGTAAAGTGGATAAAAAATTTCTAAGTCCCAAGCCTTATATAGGAGACAAGTTTGGCTGATCGTTTTTACTTCGAAGGGTTAGAACAATCCATTTCCTAGCTTGTATGCGGACCGATCCTTTTTGTCACCCATTAATGCCATAAAACGATCGTTTCACTACCTAAGCTACGATACTCAATTCCATGATCGAAAATGGTTTAAAATCTAGATATCTAAATAAAAAATGAAAAATGATGAAGTGAATGAAAAATGTAGTGAATGAGAAGAGGAATGGTGAATGATCATAAAAGCTCGATTTCATACGTGAACATTCAGTATATCATAAAAGCTGGCAACGACCTATGAACATTCGAACACGACATGGAGCCATCAACATAAACGTGTGCATGAATATGCTTGAAAATAATTTAAAAGTTCAATCTTTTGAAATCAATAAAAGATTGTAATCAAATCTGGAACTATCAAGTTTGAGATTGGATTAGATAAAAGAGGGCTTTTAGGTCCCACGTGAGCAAATTTCTATATGTAGATAGAATATGACTCCAGATTTATACTATCGATAGACAATAGAGGAATGGTAATCAATCAGGAAGCTGAATGAATTTCTTTACGGCCATTCAAACTTTTTTTGATTCAAAGCACATCATGTTATTCATAAGACACACTTTGGGGGGCAAATGTTATCCTTCCTTTTGGCAAAGATGTGATATCATCGATTCGACCAGGAATGGATGCTCGATAGCTTGAAGAGTCATTTATATACAGTACTTTAGACAATAGTCAAACAGATCAAACCAGGACCAAATCGAAGTATAACAAGCATGAACCTGGTCCCGTGAAGTTATATCTCAAGTTTGTAGTTGGTTCGGGTTCATATGAGCAATCTACGGATGAGAACGCGATTTTGTTAGATCGACAAGAGAACGATCAAGGAAATAATTTAGGTCATCAAAGAACATTCAATATCTTGAGATCCATGAAGTCAATCCATGTGAGACTTTCAGGGCATCAATAGATTGGCGAGTGAAGCATTCCATGATGATCGTGCATCCCAAAGTGGTAGGGGAAGAAAGGCCGATTGTTTTTCATCGATCATTATTGAATGGCTAAACATAACGATCGTCGAACTTCAATTTACCTTCTAGCTTCGACCAGGATCGATCCACATTTCACTATCTATAATTCGGAATGATCCCATATTTTAGGAGCAACATCTAGAAGCACGTAGGACTCTTCGACATTGATCGCACAGTGATTGGGGCTAAGAAAATGGATCGGCTATATGTATGTCGATCATTCTTGATCATTGAGTTATTATGGCAAATCAATATGCTGGGCTCTATTGGACCTAGGATGCCTTTTTGCAAAATTTCAATTCGATCCATGCATGTCTGCTGCTATAAATACAATAAGCATACCTTTAGAAAAGGGGGCTTTTTCTACCTAATCCGAAGGCTCTGCTATTTTTATTCTCCAATCTTGTATTAATGGATGCTAGCTGATCCAAATATTCTTGTATTTGTAATCTAGTAAATGATTAATAAATGTATGAAGTTGATGTAGGCCAAGATTGCCAAGCCGGTATAAAAATCCGTGTGTTCATTTACTTTTATGCTTTATTTTCAATTTCACTCATTATTCATTCTCCATGAGATTCTACGGGTGTTGATGCCCATATTTGGCTGAGAAAATTTCTAGAATTTTTATGAATTTTTTCGTTAAATCCTAACCCCTTCCCATTTCTTGATGGTTTTGTAATCTTTGTCAAATTATCTAAATTTTGCTTTACTTTATTAAATTTTGAAACATTACTAGTAATTTTACCTAATTTATTTTTGAGATCAGAAATTCTAATATTAGCTAATTCTAAATTTTGTTTTAATTCATACTTTTTTTTCAAGTTTATAATTCTTTTTATTTTGTTGTTCTCTATATCATTTGTTAAAGCGACATTTTGAGATGATAATTTTCTATATTCTTTTTGTGCTAATTCTAATTCTTCTTCTAAAATAGTTTTCTCGTTTTTTAACAAATCAATTTCTAATTCTGCTTTATATAATTTTCCCACATTTTCTTTACTTAATTTTTTTAATTCTCTATACTTGTCATCTAATTCTATACTAATTTAAAGAATTTTATCATATGTTAATTCAGGACGTACCTCATTTGCGCAAACATTTGCTTGTTTCGAGTCACTATCGCTGTCGAATGATGAGGAAGAGTCGGAGTCATCCCAAATTACTTGAAATGCTCTTCTCTTTTTCTTGAAATTTTTGATTTTGTTTTTCTTTTATCATTTTTGAGTAGTGGACAGTCTTTCTTCATATTGCCAAATTTATCACTCCCAAAGCACTTCATTGATGTTTGATTTGAGGAATTTGTGTTGCTATTGTTTTGAAATTTCGTCATCTTTTTAAACTTCTTGTAATTTTTGGCTATGAAAACAATCTCATCTTCTTCCAAGTCGGAGTTTTCATTACTTGCCTAAAATGTGATGTTTTTCCTTTCTTGATTTTGTTCTTTTTTGCCTGTAAATTAGCTTCATACGACATCATATTTTCTATCAACTCTTTGACTTTGAGTTGGGAAAGATCATCAGCTTCTGTGATGGCTAGAACTTTTCTTTCCCATTCGTTTGTCGGAGAGTTCAAAATTCATGTGACTAAATCAAAATCAGTGAATTTAGCTTCTAATGCCATAGGATCGTGTTGTACAGTTTTAAATCTAGCATACATGTATAATTGACTCATTTGATTTAGTTTTAAAAGATGAAATTTGATTTTGTAGAATAGATATTTTCGTTTGCTTAACTATGTTTGTGCCTTCATGGGTAATTTATAATGTACGTCATATATCAGTAATGCAAAGCATGACTCGTGAAAAATAATTTTTATCGAGTGAGCAAAATACAACATTCATAGCTTTGGCATTGTTAGAGGCCTCTGCTTTTTGTGCATTAGTTCATGTGTCAATATAAGTGTTAGGCGCTTCATATTTATTTTGATTTGCTAGCCATATTTTTAATCCATTTGCTTCCTTAAATATTCGCATGTGTGTTGACCAGTAAGCAAAATTAGAACCAGTAAATAGTGGGGAGAGTGGTTGGTTGACCTTCTTGAAATGTACTTGCCATTTTCATGATTCCAGTTATATGTTACTATAGATTGAATGACCTTGCTCCGATACTAATTGGAAATCTTGTGGATCGTACATTATCTAACTTGTGTATAATATGCAAGTATATAAGTTAATAAAATAACATACAATAAACAGTAAAGTATAAAAAGCATGCAAACCAGAGTATTTATACTGGTTCGGACCTTCCGTTCTACGTCCAGTCTCGAAGCTCCCCTTCGGTATTTCCTTTAAACAAATTATCCTCACTTCGCCCAGAAGAATAGGCTAACACAAAAATATCTCTGACAATCTTGTGTTCTAAATAACATAGTTTTTTGATTTATCGTGCAAATCTTTCTATGATCTTCTTTGAGTATATGAATATGAATGCTTTGAGTTGTAGGAGGTGATTTAACCAAAAATTTATTCTGGTCATAATAGATTGAGAGCATGTGAACAATGCATATGCAAGAGAGTATTTAGAAATCAAGGGAGTAAAGAATAGATTAATTCAAGTTAGATGATCTCTACTTCTCAATCAAAGTGGTATTTATATATTCAAAAAGGTGCATACGAAGAGTTGCTACTATTTGAGAAAGTTTATTCATTTTAATGGCTGCAACCTTTCGTTGAAAGGTGATTTCCTTTTGTTTCAAAAAAGAGCTATCCAAAATTTACACTTTTAGCCCATATCAGACATCCGTGGAAAAATCCTCAGATGTCTCTAACTAGTTTAAATTTTAACTCAAGAATTGCCATAGACGTCTGTGGTTTTATCCCAAATGTCTATGAGGTGTAAAAATAGTTTTCACCTTAATTTTGATGTACATGAATTTTTGTGTGATCTTGTGTGCATATATACTCAAGGAGACCTTAACAATATGTTATCTAGGACTCTTTTACAATAGAATAACCTTACTAACTGTAGTATGGTCAATGAATCTTCGTTTCTCTTTGAGTCTCAATATCTTCGAGCATGGTGTCTTCTTATAGCATATATCTACAATCTTGATAAGGTCTACATATGTATATGATTGTATAGTTGTTATCATTGAAACATAAATTGAAGGTTCAAATAGTTATGATGAGGAAATTGGTGTAAATAATAGTCACAATTGGGTATTGCTTAACGAGGCAAAATTGGATTTTATTGAAACCAAGCAAGCGATAAATTTGGCCCAAATGCCGCACCACTTGCTAAGTGACGGGCGAACGTTTATATTCGAATAATTTGATATTAATCGCTACCTAAATTTACACCTAACAAGTCACACAACCGAAACGATGAATATTCCTTTACCAAGCGATTTATTTGATTTGTAATTATTATAAATTAATTAATATTTATAAATATATTTTTAAAAATTTGATTTTGATTTAATGAAAAAATATTATTAAATATATTTATAATAGTTATAAATATATTAATCAATATACGATATCAATAAGCATTAAATTGGATTTAATACAATATTTTATTTGACCTACAAATTGGTTTAAAGCCCATTAAGGGGGTTTGTAGGATTGGCTCTAATAAAGGGAAATCAGTGCGGCCTATTTAGATGCTACAGAAGCTTTGAAATGGAGGGCTAAGATGGATGGAAAATGGGTAAAAGATTAGATCCAAACTTTGCAGTCCAATTAGTTTCTAGGACACACATTCATAGAATTTAATTTCAAGGCCAAAGTCAGCAAAATAATTACTTTTAAGGACAAAGTCAGCAGTCCAATTACTTTCAAGGACATAATTTCATAGGTTTTTAGGCCTTAGAAACTAATTATTTTGCATTTTGTCCTTAAAAGTGATTATTTAAGCTGTGTGTCATAGAAACTAATTGCACTTGCTAAAGAGGCCCTTATGGCTAATTTCCACTATGTTAATCAATATACGATATCAATAAGCATTAAATCGGATTTAATACATAATATTTTATTTGACCTATAAATTGGTTTAAAGCCCATTAAGGGGGTTTGTAGGATTGGCTCTAATAAAGGGAAATCAGTGCGACCTATTTAGATGTTAGAGAAGCTTTGAAATGGAGGGATAAGATGGATGGAAAATGGGTAAAAGATTAGATCCAAACTTTTCTCCTTCACTTTGTTTATATAAAGATCTGTACCCTCATATTTTGGAGAGCTTTTAAAGCCTCCATATCATCTCCATTTCTGGCCAACCTCATACCCTCCATCCCTCTTTCATATCTAGTTCAAATCAAATCAAATTAAGTGCTAATCGATAGCTAATGGTCAACAGTTAAGAGACCAGCAATCTTTTGGATTGGAATCAGTTTAAGGATCAGATCTCATTTTTCGAGGTGGACCAATAAGATTTGGCTATAAGGTATATTCCTAATATGTTTATCAATATCAATTTATGCAATGTTTATTTCATACATTACATTGTTCGTTAGATGATGATTCCAATATGATATGTTATCACAATTTTGGTACTATGCGTATGAATATATGTTTACAAAAATTATTCTTTGTTAACTCGCCTATATGTAGCACGACTTAATATTTAAGAAAAAACAATTTTATATTTTTATTTAAATTATTACATGTATATGTATATATGTATATGTATGTGTATATATATATATGTATATGTACTTTATAATTTAAATATTGCATTATACTTATGTGAAATAAGGAAATATAATTTTTATCCAAATCTTTAATAAGTATAATATTTTCGGTAGGAAGAAAATAATTTTATATATTTATATATTATTTCAAATAATATTTAAATCAGTTTATCATATGAATAATTACATAATTCATGTATGTATTATAAAATATGTTTTATATTCTAGAAAATAATATTAATACATATTATACTCTCAGTTGAGAATATATTTTTAATATTTTGAAATATTAAATTACAAACTAAAAACTAGAAAATAGATTTTTAAATTGTTCTACGTAATAAATTTTTATACTTTAAAATCTTCACCTAAAATATAACTTGAAATTTAAAATTCAAATTTAATTTTGAAAAATAATTTTTTATTAATTTTTAATAATTTTCGTAAGGTTTTATTATAATATATTTATTCAAAAATTTAAAAAAATTGGGCCATGCATAAGACTAGGTGGTTATATATTTAATATAAATTATTTTTCGATTTTATTTTTGTTGATATATATATATATATTTATTGTTATACATACATATGTATATATGTATGTATATAAGTATTTAACATATACGTTTATATTTGGGTTAGGACCAGCTGTAACTCATTTTTTCTATACCTTAAATCATCACAGGTTTCAACCACATGTTTCGAATTAAATAATATACCTTCTCTCTCTCTTGTGAGAAGAAAGAAGGTATATTATTTAATTTAGAGCATGTGGTTGAAATTAGGAGGGATTTGAGGTGTAGCCGATCCTTGTCCTTTATATATATATATATATATATATATATATATATATATATATATATATATATATATATATATAATCATACATGAACTGTTCTAAGTCTTACAACAGCCAAAATTATTTATTTATTATATTTAATATATCTAATAGATGATCTAAACTTGCATGTATGTGTGTGTATATATATATTAGTATTTTATACTTATGTTTGTACATACATAGATATATCTATTATTTATTTATGCAAAATTATATAAATAATAATATTATTTACACACACATATTTTATATAAAAAGTAAAAGTATATATAAACATACATTTGGACAATATATTTACATATTGGATGAGCTAACGTGTCTGTTGCGATGTATATCCCAGCATTTATCCATAAGCATATTATACCTTGCACTTATTGATATGTTACACATGCACACACATATATATGTGTGAATGTGAAACACGTGTATGTATAATATAACATAAAACATAATTAACATGTTATTTTACAAATTTAAATAAAATAAAGATTTTTATAAAATAATGTAACATCCCTTATTTGGAGGCCCAAAACTAACGGCTATGGATGTTGTAGTCATCCATAGTTGTTATTCCTCGACGATCAAACACGGCGATATTAGATACGTCGATACACAAAAGCACAAGAGTAAGAAAATTTTTTAAACAACAAATCAAATTCCACGTTCCATTTCGAATATTCCAAATTGATTACATAATCTCAAATCGTAGACAACGTTCAAATAACATATAATTATTACAAAATACGCTAAGAGCGACATATGACGATGCCTCCTTGGTAGATTAGAGTATATAAATAGGCAAAAAAAAATGCCTTTACAAACAAAACACAACACAACGGAAATGAAATAACTCTAATAATAATCTCGCCTCCTGCACGTCCTTGGAAGCTTTTATTTATCTACTGAACACCCAGAAACCGTAACTCTCAACCTACTCAAAATTAATTGAGTACCCGAGAGTTTAGGGGGAAAACAAAAACTTCGAGTCAAAAATAAAGGCCGGTATGAATGATAATTTACCATCTCAAACCATTCAAATATCTAGTGATACCACGCTGCTTAGCGAAATGGGTTTTCCCCCTAACTGGTATCCTAAAACATTTATAAAACCATATACAGTGCTCCTGCATCCACAATGGTTAAAACATAATATTTCTAAATATTATGATGATACGCAAAACAAGTAAATCAATTTTGGGTTACCCATCCCTATTCTTTCTGACTATTTGTCTCAATTATAGTTTTTAGGGTTATTATTAACTTGTTAAATATGAAGGACTATCTGTCCAATTACTTAGTTTTCATGGGATCACTAAAAACCTATTGGTAACTCCAATATCTTATTTCTTATCCTAGTTTTCATGAGCTAACTAGGAATCTATTAGCTGACTGCCAATATCTTAATCCGAATATAGTTTTCATGGGATAACTACAAACCTACTGGCCCCTGCCGGTATCAAATCATAGTTTTCATGGGCTGACTATGAACCTATTGGCCCCTGCCAATATCATATAGTTTTCATGGGCTTACTGTAAAAATATTGGCCCCTGCCAATATTTGTAATAATTAAAATTTTAACATCTGTTAAGTTATATTCACTACTGGGTCAACCTAACTGGTTATTCTGTCCTTTCCCTAAAATAAAGTAATGGGTTAAAAACAATGATCACGTTTCAAAATCTTTATTTATGCCATGGTCATTACTTTAAATTGAGATTGGGTTTATGTTTTGAAACCATAAAAACATCTCTTTCGAAATCTCTGGATAGCCTCCTATGAAATCCAAGACCTCTTTTCAAAATATTGGATACATACCTTTCGAAGCCCTTAATAAGCATTCTCTTTTGAAACCTATTATACCTTTTGATGGTATCAAATTGTCATTTTAAAATATAGAGTTTCAAAACAAATGAAAGTACCCCTTCCGAAAGTGTTGGGTTTACTTCTTTAAAAACATCATTTGGGTCGAAATGGTTATATAAGAAAGTATCTCTTTCGAAACCAACAAAAATTTGTTTGGAGAAAAATTGATGGTGTCAGAACCATCTTAGTCGAAATAATTTTTTTTTTAAATAAAAACTTTGAAGGGAAGAGTGGAAACCCTCAACCCTTTCGAAAGCATATAGGAAAAAGAGCTTAAATAAAACTGAAGTAACCCCTTTGACAACATAGATGACTTCAATGCAATTGAGTGGGGGATTAGCGGCTTGGTTTCAACTGGGACGAAATCTACATACTCCTTCAAAAGCAAATACTTGAATACAACATGAAAACCTTCTTCAAAAGATAATTATAGAACCTTTTTGAAAGCACAACTTTCGACTGTGTCAAAAGCTTTAGGTAAAACTAGGCAAGACTTTAACTTATGAAAATAAAGTAGGGTTTCGGCTCCATCGGAAGCTACCCTTTCGACACCAAAGCTTCCGCCCTCCTTCCAATCCACTACATACCATCTAAGTGATATCTTGTATATTAGTTTCGAATAGGGTGGTTTCGACTATGTTGGTTACGACTGTTACGAGGCGGAATCAAAGGAGTCGAAAGATACGTACTAATAGGGGTGAAACACCTTTTTCTAGTTTAAAGGCTAAATTATAGCAACTTTTATTAATCACTATCTAACAACTTGCCTGTTTGTAAACTATTGATTGGTTGTCATCAAAACTTTTCAAATACTTGACCTTTATAACTGCCGCATTTATATCATATTAAAAACCATCAAAATGCAACGTTTTAGCCTTTCCATATACAAAAACAAATTATTTCAGAAAAGTCCTTTCAAAATAATTTATTTTCCTTAATAAATATCCCCAAAAATTATAGAAATTCAATTTCATCACGTAATCCAACATATTAAAATTGTAGACCTAATTTCTTCCTGAAATTCTCGAAATAAATTTTAAACCGAATTATATCATATTTTTCTTCAAAAATTGATAATAAAATTTCCATATCTTGAACAATTCTAAAAATTAAAATCCATCTCCAAAATCGTGTTTTACTTAACATGAAAAAAATTCATGGCAATTCGAAAACATATACTCTCAGTTTTATATTAAAACCGTATAAATTCATATGCTTATGAATTAAACAAATCATCATAATATAACTCAAGCATATCATCTTATCACAAAAACGAATTTAAACCATAAATTCAAAACCATATAATCATAGAACAAAAAATAAAAATGGTAAAAGATTATTATTTACCTTAAACTTGATAAGTAATTTGTGATTTGTTGTTGATTAATCCTCCCTAGCTTGTGATCCTTAGCTTTAGATTAAAATTCCTTTGTTCCTCATTGATAATGGTCGGTTATCTTAGGGTTATTGTGTTTTTTATTTAAGAAATAAAATGAATGTGAAAGGACATAGGCAAACGTATAGCCGTGAATATAAAGTGCGGCTATTTTACTAATAAGGCCTTATGTAAGTTAGTTATCTTATAAACCAATTTTAAGCCCATTTATTTTATTAACAAGCACGACCCTCTATGTATAATTTATTTAAATCTCAACCTTCTTATCATTATTATTCAATTAAATTTATCTAATTAAATTTTTTGAATAATGTTATCAAAAATTAGGAATGATACAAATAAATTTAGAAATGTTCTAACTAAATTAGACTTTATAGGCCCAATAATGATCCAATATGGACTTTATTTGAAATTCACCCATAAACTCCTCTACAGGCTGGCCCAGTTCCAACAATTGGCTTATAAAATAGTGTATTTCTTATGAAATATGAATGATATACGTACTTTTACATATAAATTTTTTCCTTAAGTTTATTTACAGTTTTTTTAATGTTCCACCTTTAGTTTATACATTTATTTTAT
Organism: Allium cepa; assembly: GCA_030765085.1. Lineage (NCBI taxonomy): Eukaryota > Viridiplantae > Streptophyta > Magnoliopsida > Asparagales > Amaryllidaceae > Allium > Allium cepa. Next base: position 190,381,011 of record CM060942.1, read on the forward strand.
CTAAGTTATATTATTATATAACTTTTTTTTACTTCAAAACAATACTGTGTTAATAATAATCTCTTTTTCGAAAAAATGGCAATTTCGTCTCTGGCTCCTTGTTTTCAATCGAATTTTTCTTTATTGAACTCTAAATCTAAATCGCATTCGACTGTTCCAATTTTCAATCCTGATAGCGTTTCTCTTCACCTTCTTATGCCCAAACTGTTAAAGAGGGATTATCATCTTCGTTCTCTTATTCTTGGAATCGTCGACGTCTAAAAATTTGGGTTATAAAGAAAGGTAATAATTTTTTCTTTAGATGTGGGGATCGAGATCATTTTGTTGCTCAATGTAGAGACCCCATCAGATGTTTTGCTTACGGAAAGTCTGGACACAAGAAGTTTTCTTGCTCGATGAAAACTGAACCAGCGGATTTTGAATCTCAAAATATTGATTCTCTCGCTAGTGGAAATTTAGGTCTTGAGAAGAAATCTTGTTTGTTGAAATTGAAGTTTATAGATTCTAGGCCGCAACTTATCGATCATGGATTTCAATTTACTTTAAAGTGTATGATGCTCAAAGGAATTCTTCTCGATAATCTACGGCAACAGAGAATTGAAGGGATTCAACTCTTAGAGGAATTGTTTACTCATTTCGATGTGATAAATTCTCCGAACATTGGCAAGGGTTACAGGGATAGATTTGAGACCCATAAGATTATTTTGGAAAATTTGATGTCTTTTCAAACAAGTCAGATGATAGTGTTGAAATAGCCGATGCTTTGTTGGATTATAATGGAAACCTATAATGTGTCTTATCAGAAAATACTAAAAAGGATGTGTGTTTCGATTTTGATCTAACGCTAATGGATTGTTCTGTTAATCAATATTCTAAGGATCTAAGTGTTCTGATGTAAATAAAAAGATGAATTCTACTTTGGATGTTCTGATTAAGAGTAATGATAATGATATAATCAGTGGCTTCACTCGAGTTAAAGGCAAAAGATCAAAATCGTAGGAAATTATCAATTTCGAGATTAAGACTAGTATTAGATTCAATGTCTTGGAATATGTGGAAAAAGAAGACTTAGAATTTGGAATGGATCATTCTGATGTTACAAGGGGCAGTAGGTTTTCGTCTTATAGAAGCGCAACAGTTACCAAAATTGATTGTTCTAAGAGCTCTCAAAGGATTAATCTGATCGAGGAGGTTATAGATGATGGTTTAGCTAATAGCATTATTAAGAAATTGAAACTTTGTCATGACAAAATACAGTATAACTCAGATACTTTTGAAAATTTTATTGCTTTGGGTGATTCTTTTGGGTTATGCTTGAAAGATGGAATTTTTGAAAATATAGAAAAAGTGGCAAAGTTTCATATGGGAGAGACTTTTGATGGATTATTGTGATCGACATCAGCAATTAAATTGGATGAGATTAAGGAGAATGATATAAGATGAACTTGGAATGCTGTTTTGAGTCTGTTTCTGTTGCTGTACACTATGGCACCAGTGCAACAGATACACAAACTAATGGTTTTTAGAGCTCTGAAATGATTAATCTGATAGAAGAGGTTATAGATAATGGTCTAGCTAATAGCATGTTAAGAAATTAAAATTTTGCGATGATGAAACACATCATAACTCAAATACTTCTAAATTTTTTAATGCTTTGGGCGATTCTGTTGGATTACACTTGAAAGATGGAATTTCTGCAAATTTAGTAGAAGTTGCAAAGTTTCATTCGGGAGAGGTTATTGATGGATTATTGTCACTGACATCAACAGTTGAATTGGATGAGATTATGGAGATTGATATTAATATGAACTTGGAATGTTGTTTTGAGCCTAAATTTGTTGATGTACACTATGACACTCGTGTACATGGCAAGATAAATATGCAAAACTTGGTTCACATTGGTGATTTCTCCACTGTTTTTGATGATGACAGAATCAAATATAGCTCTGTTTGTCCAGATAAAGGTGTTGATATTGAGTTATTGGCTTTCGTGGGGAAGGGAAGATTGGAAGAGGAAGAGTTTATAAATAGGGAGATGGTTGATTATATTGATATAAACAAGTTTACATTCCACAACAAAGAGGAAGGGGTGGATAATTCTATCGCTTCAGTAGCTGTTATGGGGAAAGTAGGTATAAAGGTTGGTAAGAATTTGAGTGATATTTTAGGGGAAACAGAACTAAATAAAGAAACTCCTTTGAGTCCAGGAGCAGAAAAAGAATATATGACTTCGGGTAGTTCTTCAGATAGATTGGTAGAAAGGAAGGTGTAAGAAATCAGTAGTTTCTAATGGATCTGTTCGTCGAAGTGTTAGGATTCGCAAATGTCAATCACAGTCTATGGGTGAGTTACCTGGTTCGAGTGCCACGAGTGACGCTACAGATGTAGGCTATGGTATGAGTTCTATTTTGGGTAGTATGTATTCTACTTATTCATTAGGCAGTCTTTCATCTGCTGAGTTTAGTTAGTTAGATTGCGATACATCTTTTATTTTTTCTAAAGTTGAGATTGATTGGGAGTTTGTTAGATGTAAGGAATTAGAAAGGGCTGGCATAGTTGGTTTATAAGGATCATCAGTTGGAACATTAGAGGTTAGAATGATTTGAATAAGTGTGATAAGGTTAGAGCGTTTTTTTAAAGATTATTCTATCAACATTACTTTACTTCAGGAAACTAAAATTAATAGTCCTGACATTCATTTCTTCAGAAGATTAGGCGGGTATCATTTTAAAAAATGGATTTTTCGATCTTTAGTGGGTACTTCAGGGGGATTGATGATAGAATGGCACGATAATTATTTTAAGTTGCTTCAGCGTATTACTAAGCATCATTCTCTTCATATTATTCTTGTTAATCTTTCTGATAATTCTTTTTTAAATATTTCTAATGTCTGTGGGCCTAATTCAAAAATCAATCGGAGAATTTTATGGAAAGAATGCCTAGAATTTAGATCCTTAGCTCCGGGTTCTTGGATATTGGGGGTGATTTTAATGTTACGCGCTTTATAAGGGGGTATCCTCCTTGGGTAGGGGATTACTCTGCTATGGAGGAATTTAATCAATTTATTATTGATTATAATTTGATCGAGATCCCGCTTTCTAATATAGAGTTTACATGGAGTAATGCAAGGGAGTTCCCATCTATGGCTCTTCTTGATAGATTTTTTGTTAGTGATGAGATTGAAGATAAATTTCCAATCTGTAGAGTGTCTGGTTTACCTTACACGTGCTATGATCATTGTCTTATTATCCTAACCTGCGAGCATCATAGAGTTATTATTAAAAAAAAATTAACTTTGAAAAGATGTGGCTTTTGGAATCTAATTTCTTGAATCTAATTAATTGTAAGTGGATTTCTATGAGTTATTATAATATTAGAAATAAGGATAATTCTGTAAAATATTTTGTTTTAAAACTTAGGGACCTTAGGATTTTCTTAAAAATTTGAACAAAAACATTTTTGGCAATATAAAAATCAAAAAACATAATATTCTTAATGAGATGCTTAAATTAATAAGATAGAAGAATCTAGACAACTAAATTTAGATGAATGTAATGTTCTTGCCAATTTAAAAGATGAACTAAATTCTATTTTAGAATAGGAGGAAGTTGTGTGGAAGCAGAGATCTAGAATTCAATGGATCAACGAAGGAGATAATAATATTAAAAAATTCATAACATTGCTAATGGTACAAAATGTAGTAATACAATTAACTCTATTATTGTTAATAATGGAGACTTAGTTGATCAAAGGGATCTTAACAAGGCTTTTACATACTATTATAAGGATATTTTTGATACTAGAATCAAACATAGAATCAATGTTAAATGGAAAAATCTGTATCCGTTTGATTCTATTGTTGATTTATCTGAGCTAGATAATCCTTTTACTGAAGAGGAAATTAGAAAAGCTATTAATGACTTGCCAAGTGATAAATCCTCGAGATTTGATGGGTTTCCAATTTTATTTTACAAAACTTTTTAGGACGTTTTAAAACTTGATTTAGTTAATATGTTTAATGATTTTTATAATTGAAATTTGCAATTAGGGAGATTTAATTATGCAAATGTTATTTTATTGCACAAAAAAGTGGGAGCCAAAAATTTAAAAGATTTTAGACCTATGTCTTTGATTAACTATTCAGTTAAAATCATTTCTAAAGCTCTAGCTAATAGACTTAGTTCAAGAATGAATGATTTAATTGATTGTTCACAATCGGCTTTTATTAAAGGGAGAAATATCACTGATGGTGTGGTTGTTGTTCAAGAATATATTAGTCACTGTTATAGGAATAACATAACTTGTGCGATCTTAAAACTGGATTTTGCAAAAGCTTTTGATTCGGTAGATTAGGATTTTCTTGTAGATATCTTTCATGCTGGAGGTTTTGGTCATAGATGGATCAGTTGGATTATGAATTTGTTTAGAACTGATAACTCTAGTATTATGGTAATGGTATATTGGGTAATAAAATTCAATCTAAAAGAAATTTAAGGCAAGGGATCCTTTATTGCCTTTATTATTTAACTTAGCTGCTGATGTTTTTGCAAAGATTATTAAAACAGCAGTGGATGATGGATCAATATGACATGTAGGTAATGACATATCGTGTAATGGTATTTCGGTTCTCCAATTTGTCGATGATACCTTGCTTTTTTCTTTCCATTTACCTAGACACATTATTACCCTTAAGTTTATCTTATACTGTTTTGAACTTCTATCAGGTTTAAAAATAAATTTTGTCCAAAGTTCTGTTTTAGTTTTAAATGATTTTGAAAAAGTCAAAAACTTAGTTGCTAATACTCTGAATTGCAAAACCATGAACTTTCCTTTTGACTATCTAGGTTTTGTGATTAGACCTATTAAACTTAAACATGATGGTTAGCTTATAATCATTGATAAAATAAAAAACAAGATCTCTAACTAGAATGAGAGAATTTTATCTAGAGCAGGTGGATTAGTCTTAATAAATTTGGTTTTATCAACCCATCCGATTTATTGGATGTCCGTGCACCTTTTCCAGATTGGGTTATCGAAAAAATAGATAAAATTAGAAGAGATTTCTTATGGAGTGGGGAAAATTCTAATAATAGCATAAAATGTTTAGTAAATTGGGAAACAGTTTGTAAAGCCAAAAAGGAAGGTGGCTTAGGAGTTATTAATTTGCGTAACATGAATTTGTCATTACTATGTAAATGGTTATGGAAGTTCAAGGATATAAATGATAACGCTACTTGGAAAGAGATCATTTCTAAATATTATAATAATGGTAATAACAATTTATATCAAATTGCTTCCCCAACCGCTCAAAATCTGTCTAATTTTTGGAAAAACATTTAAAAATGTCAGCAGATTTTTAACTTAGGTATTAATACGATAGTTCACTCTGGTAAATGTACTTCTTTCTGGAATGACCGCAGGATTTCAGCCTTACCTCTTAAGTTGGAATTTAAAGAGCTTTATGAAATCCATAATTTTAAGTTTGCTTTAATTATTGAAGTTTATTCTCCTGAAAATGATTCTCCTTGGAATTTGAGTTTTAACAGAATTTTAGTAGGTTCAACCCTTAAGCAACTTACTTTGCTTTATGTTGGATTAAATCTTTATAATATTGATAATGATAACGGTATTATTAGTTGGGAATGGCATAAGAGTAAAAAATATACTTCTAATTCTTTTTACAGATTTATTAATTTTTCGGGTACAATAAACAACTCTTTTAAATTTATTTGGAAATCTAATGCTCCTCCTAAATCTAAAATTCATATGTGGTTAATATTACATGGAAAACTTAATACAATAGAATTCTTAAAGAGAAAAACATTCAAAATGATAATAAATTTTATTTTTGTAATTTGCATCTTGAAGATATTAAATATATAACTATGATTTCATGGATTCTTATTATATTCTAAATAATATTCTTAAATTTTTTAACTTTAATATAATAACTAAAATTTCGGATTGCGTCTTCTACTAGAATAATTTTAGATTTAAGTTCAAAAACGATATTAGATTTTTACTAGACACTTTATTCATTATTATTAGTTGGTATATATGGTTTGAAAGAAATCAAAGAATTTTTAATAATAATAACAGTCATTTTAACAAATTTATTTTTACAGTTTCTTCATTTTGTTTTAATTGGATTTCTAATCCCAAATATAAATTAGCTAAAAATAATCTATTTAAAGGGTATCTTAATAAGGTTAGTTATAATATTAACTTATTTAAACACAAAAATAATATATTTAACATTAACAATAGTAGTACTAATATTTTTTCAAATTTATATGATGATTCCACTGTTAATCATAACTTATTTATGATTAAAGGTTCATAAGAATCTTTTAAGATTTGTTTCAATTATTGTACTTGTCATTGTTGGTATTAGTTTATAGGTAATTTAGTTCTATTGTATTTGTCCAGCTAGTCTTATTTAGGTTTTTATTTCCTACCTCATCCATACATATATATGTATATAAATTATATAAATATACATATATATATGTATTATTCTGACTTTTTTCTTTGTCACCCTTCAAATACAGGTATGGGTGATAGGGTGTCAGTTTTACTTCGCAGGTACTCATGTCTTCAGGTTGCAGGATTTCAGATTGTAGAGAGGTCATTGGAGTAGAGTTTTCCACTCTGGATTACTAGCAGTTTCACTACAGATATAGGATACTTTCTTCTCTATTGTGGCGTACTATTTTCAGGAGGATCTACTCTTCTGCTTGGCGCTACTTCCTTTTGTACAGAGTCTTCAGAGCGGATTTTCCATTCAGCATCATACTCAGTTCCACTTCAGAGTAGATGCTTCTCCATTCCCTCCAATTCAGATGCATGGAGCTTCCTTCTTAGTTTGTGATGACATCCAGTGTTATTGGCTTTTCTTTAGTTTTTTAGGTACTTCAAACGCCTTAATATCGAACGGTGGCCATGTCGGAGCTCGATATCGGGGTGTGATGGGTGGTGGCCTTGTCGGAACTCATCTTAGGGGTACCTGAGCTTTTTTGATACTTGTATCTAGTTTTGTTACCTGCCAGGCATGTTGGCAGTGTCTTATTTTTGTGATATATATAATTGCATGTGTGCTCTCCTCTTTTTATAGAGGATCACACATTTTTCTCAAAAATATATATATTATTATATAACTTTTAACCTTTATATAACTTATATAATATTTTTTGTATAACATTGTATTGGTTATATATTATTTAGCTAGTAAACTTATTATATATTATATAATATGTTATATTGAATATATACATATATACTATAACCTTTGTAGTAATACACATATTTCTCATATATATATTAACTTTAATTAACCCATTTAATTAAATAATTTTAATTAAATTTTAAAAATTCCAAAAATTCTTTTATGCACGCATGTATAGCCATATTGTCTTAAACAATTCGGGATAACAGAACATATATCATTATATAAATTACAGACGTGCGCTCGTGCGTGCGCGCACACACATATAATTAATTCAATTATTTAATTAATTCAATTATTTTATTAATATTATTAATAGATAATATTTTCAAAATTAATTTTATAACATTTTCTAACATTTTGAAAACTTATATTGTTACTTTTATAATATGTGTTTCATTTCAAATTTAACTTTTCAATTTAAAACTAATTTTGAGATTAACCCAAGGCCTTATTCAAATTGGACCTTCTCCTGTAGGATACCTTTCGGCTTAGTTCATCATTTCTGGCCTGGCTGATAGCCAAGTAGGACAGAGTACTCGATTATCCAAGTCCAACCAAAGACGCTATTTTTCTAGATACCCTACTATATGGGCAGACTTTAAAAAGTTAGTCATAATATTGCTAATTTAGACTGCATACGTTATTTGGCTCTGATACTATTGTTGGAACTAGACCAGCCTGCAATGGAGTAATAAGGTAGATTTCAATTTGTTTTACCTTTTGGATCTTTATTGAACCTATGTAGTCTAACTTATTTAGAACTTTTATAAATTTTCTATTAAAAAAATCAATATTTTATTTGAATTTATAAATAAAGTTTTACTTTATATATAATTTATGATACACGCACACATACACACACACACACATATATAGATGTATGTGTATGTCTATCATATACACATATGTGTGTACATGCATGTGCAATAGAGTAATGTGTGCATAATTTTACATGTCCATGTATAAATGCTAAGATTTAAACCGCAATGGACATGCCAACCCCTTTTGTATTCGATTTTTTGTCTAAATGGGTGTGTGTGTGTATACTTGCATAATAATAATACATAAGTAAACATATAATAATACAAATGCGCACACACGTATATTAAATGTTAGTTATAAATAATTTATAATTCAAACATTTTTAAAATTTATATTTATAAGTATGTATGTAGATATATATAAAAATAATGAAATCACTAAATAAATTAAATATTAGTTCATAAAATAATTTTAACACATGCAGAGGGGTGTGTGTGTATATATATATTCATAATATAATATGAGAGCAGCAAATAATTTAATAAAATGATATTTTATTTTATTTTAAATTGATTGATACAATACATGTAAATATATACAAATATATATATATATATATATTATAAAATAATGTTTAAGTACATATTTCTACAAATTTTTCTCTTGCCCAAAATACATAATTTCCCTTTCAATTTTTGCATTTTTGAAACATTTTAAAATCAAAAGCCATGAAAAATAAAAATAAATATTATTTTCAAAATTTTAATGTGTAATAAATGTTATATAATTTTTTTGCAATATATATACATATATAATGTTTATAATAAATATAAACATTCAAAATTTCATGATCAATTTTAGGTTAAATAAGCAATTTAATGTATGTTCTAAATAAAAAAAACTTTTTTCTTGCTGCAGAATGTATATTACTTTATATAAATAAATTTTATAAAATTTAAAACATGTGATATATGATTTATAATCTTTAAAAATAATTACTAGTTTACCAAAATCAATTATAATAATATTTTATGATATAAATAATTCTTTTATTTTTCTAGCGTGAGCACCAAGTACAATAAATATTCACAAAAATAATTATATATATATATATTCCTTTCAATATATTTATTTATTTATTTATATAGATACAAGAATATGCACCATTAACCAATTTGTGACAACATCTCAATACACAAGATTTGTAACATAATCTAACATCCTATCGCACAAATAATATAGCATATAAATGTGACATGACAAAGATAAGATAGAGATTTACCTTTCCCGAAAGCTTATGCATACACATTGAAAAGTTGAATTGACCTACTTGAATCCGCTCACAAATCAGAATTTTCTAGCTCCTAAACTGCCTTATCACCGACGATCGAATCAAAGAATGCTGATGCAATTTTGTACTTGGATTTTTGGGGTTTAGGGAGGATGGTTGCTAGCCAAAATTATCGAAGAGGGAGGAGAGTCAAAATCTAAAAAGAAAGGGTGTAAAAGGTGACATATAAATAGAAAGTCAAAGGAGAGAATAGTAGATCACATCTTAATATCTCTCTCTTCCAATTCCACTATTTTTAACCATTTAAATCCTCTCCAATAGCCATTATATGGCTACCCAAACCATGCATCCTACCATAAAAAATAGCATGCCCTTATGGGCCTCAAACCTGGTTCAAGTCCAAACAATATTTAATGCGATTTTAAATGTTATTTAACTACGTACGGATATCGTATACCGATCAGTATATTTATATCTATAATAAAAACACTCTTTAATATTGTTCAAATACAAATAAAAGTTTATAACTAGTATTTCATAAATATTAATTAATTTATAACAATTCAGAAATTAACTATATCAGATGGTAAAAGGATCATTCAACGTTCTAATAGTGTGACTCTTAGGTGTAAATTTGGTTAGCATTTAATATCGAACATTTCAAATATTAACGTTCACACGTCCTTTTGCTGGTGGGGTGACATTATAGTTAAATTTATTGCTACTTGATTTCGGTAAAAACTATTTTACCCTTTTAAGTGTTACCCGCTAGGGACAATATTTAAACCAATTCTCTTCGTCAAAACTATATCACTTTAAACTAATGGAATTTGGTAATGGTCAAAAATCCAATAACATCCATATTCAACTCTATAGTCCAAACACAAAGTCAATGGTTCAATAATAACAATTATTATCAACCAAACAGCTTTGGCTATAGACTTTGAATTTGAGTTGACTTCAGTTGATTGTGATATTAACTTCATATAACTGAGGATACATATCTTCTCTTGAATAGTGTTTCACTTCCAATGCTTCCGCTTGACCCAACTATAGCCATTCGATGGATGTCATGCCATGATTTAATTATAACCAAAGTGTAGCTTTCAGTTAATTAATATTCTCAAGTCAAGAAAACTATGTAATTTTGTCACATCGATATTTTCTTCTTGACCTTAGTTATATTAACCAACAAAAAACTATCGAGTGATTCATTCCATAGTTATCCAATAATCATTAGTATGTAACCCCTTGGTGCATTCCAAAGTCGTAAATAATATACTGTCCAACATTTGGAGATCGTTATGTACTTTAGTCTCAATGGATTTACCAATATCCATTCTCAATATGTATTGACTACGAATATTCAAAATAGTATATTTAATTTCCGTAATAACCCACACCTTAATGGGTCAAAATTGAAACCCAAGTCCATTAGGATACAGGTCATTGGTTTTGGTAGCCTGTAATGAATATAAGTATATCAGAAAGCTTTCTACATAAACTCACGGTGGAGTAGAAAAATATAATAGAACATAAATGCTGGCCGAACCTACTACCTTAAATCAATATTATTCCTTTATTTTTTTATTGCCTTGCCAACTCCAAGCATGAATGAGAAGATTTCATCATCTGCAGTTCTCGTATTGCACCATTAGCCTATCCTAAATCATCATGTGGGCAGTAATAAAGAGGAGTTCAGAATAACATTCTGGTGACTAGAAAATTACATACTTTATCCCTAACACTAATTTATGCCGATTGATTTTTATTTAAGTATTGTGTCTATTATTCGAGGTTATTTCATGTAATTCCCTCTACACATACGATATGTCTAACCTTCTCCAAGGTATAATTATATGTATGTGCGTATGTATACACATATATCGAAATGTTGTACTATCTAAAAGATACTCCCGGCCACTTAATACTTCTTAAATAGGAACGAGGTAGACCATCGGCCATTTACTACCTCAACCTTAAAGCAGCCTTTTGTAACGTAATCTCTAGTCAATTGGTTCTGGCTACAAAGCCCGATGACCCCTAGATATGGCTTTATAATATAATTTTCATATTACTAACACATCTCAAAGACTTATCTAAGGGCTAGCTACCTCATCTCAGGCAAACAAATAACTATTTAAATAATAATGTCTTCGTGTATGCCATACAGATTCTACACTAGCAGAAAGTAGAATCCATCAAGGTATAACCCAAACCTTTGCCAACAACCACTAGGAACTACTGGTGGTCATAGACCATATGCCAGCCCTACTACTAAATATCGACACAACAACAATACTGACATATCCCGCTGACCCCCCACAGCAGAAATCCCACTTAGACTAACCTAATGCAAGTTAATGAAAATCCCCATTCTAGTCACTTAATGCCTCTTATTAGAACTGAAGCTGTAATGACTTGCCTTTTCGACACTTGAATGTCGACACTAATACATTTATGGTATTCATGAGCTAAGCAGAATAGTTATAACAACGTGCCCTCGGATATGCTGATATATACAATATAGTAATGTGGCGGATATAAGAATACAATGGTAGGTAAATGGAAGCATCCAGCTTGTCTCCAAAAGCTCCAAAGAACATCGACAAAAATCTGCCATTCCCATACTAGTTGAAAGAGAACCCATGGAAATAAGAGAAATATAAAACCACGAGTCAGACATAAGTCTGGTATGGGAAACTCAAGAAATGTGTGTGACGTATAACAACACCTTTTGAGACTGCATGGAATGCCATAACGGTTATCCCTTCAAAAGAGCCAACTATCTATTTAGTACATATCTTGATATAATAGCTAATGTCTAGGTTATAGAATATAAGTAAAAAATAGTTGTGGTACGTTTATGCCACAATAATAACCAGGTATATGATCAAGAACCGCTAATACGTTTGCATAACTGTGTAGGATTTCCATGTAGATCTCTTCAGTCAAACCGAATCCAAACTCCATGACAAGGATCGAAAATATTATTCTGAGCATCGTATATCTATAGATAAAATATATCATAAGGTAAACACAACTGCCCTAATGGTGAATTGTGTGGCGCCAAGTATCAGTAACTCTCGCATGTAATATATCAATAAGAATACTCTAGATTTGGAGTCGATATACCCTCCTTGGTCTGCTAAACCCGAGATTGTGCATCCTACTCTGGTTTAGTCATTTATGATATCGAGCCTACATTCAACATCTCTCACACAAGTCTTCATCACTCGAACAGAACACTAATCATCCCCAAATAGATTCAAGCATCTCGAACAGATTACAAACCACTACATGGTTTCGAGCACCCCAAATAGATCTCAAATCTCCACATAGATTCCAACATAAGTCGACAGACGTATGCTAACGTTGACATTTCCCTTGGAATTATCCTTAAGATAGACAGTTTAACTCTATAGCATTGATCTGAAATGTTAACATTGACCTCTCACTTGGACTTAACCTTAGGATAAACAGTTCAGCTGTATAACATTTCACTTCACAACCGCTTCCCAAATTAGATCGCGTACATAGTTTTGAAGTGGTTACGGGTTCGAGTCATCTCATATATGTACACTCTCACCGCTTACAGAATGCTCTAAAACCAATCAATGAATTTTTGATTAACTCAACCACGGTTCTTCCAGAAATAAATAGATAATGCATAAGGGTGAAGATAATCTCCTATCCAGATGGATTTCCTTATCATTTGTCCTAAAAGAGCAAGACGAGTTTATATGTACAATATAGCATCTCTGAAGATAACTGCACCACATAGCTTTCGTGTTTCTTCTAGATATTCCCTAAGTTATTTTGGACAATTTTGATAATTGACTAATCGACTATCAAGTATAAGATAGATGATCATAAATGGAAACCAAGTCTTATATACTTGTCACGTTTCCAATCTTTTCATCTCACATTATCCCTCGATCAAGAGTGGAGCCGGTAGGTTAGAGCACTCTTGCTTCTACACCTTACTCGAACAACAATCCTGACACTCACAGATAGAAAAGCCTACTTCATCGAATTTAATGCTAAGTATGCAACTAAATACTTTCCAAAATCAAGCAACCAAATAAAGCATAATTAAGTTACAAAAAGCATGATTAAGTCACATAAAGCACTATTGAGCTACTTCGACAACTCCTAATATATTTTATTTATTTAATCCTTTTATTAATCAAAAATCCCTTTGTAAATACTTGCATATACGTTTCAAATACCTTCACAAAAGATATATACATGCACACTACAAGTCACTAGTCATTTCTACTCTTTGCGGTACTTAGAAATGTATCCATATAATTATCCTTAACGGTATAAGAATATTCACAAATCTTTAAATAAGATATCACTCTTGCATAAGTATACTTTGATTGGTTAAAAACTAGTGTCATCAAAACATCGTTACTAACCATTACTTTATAATTATTCTTAAAATATTCCTTTTAAAGATCTAATTACAACACTACGTATAGTAAAGAGGGTTAAAGACCACCATTATTAACACATTGTCCCAAATAATCAAAAACCAATTTATACTTGTTGTTATCTTTAAAACATCCATTTAAAGATCTAAGTTAATATTTGGTCAAATTCGGTATTTGACTAGTTAAATATCAAGTTCTAAAAGTGACCGCTTATGGAAATCAAGGTTCATATACTTATAACGTTTTCAAACTTCTCAACTTATACTATCTCTCAATCAAAAGTGAAGCTAGTTAATTTAGAGCACTGGTTGCATATCAAAGCCTTGCATAGGCACTTCATTCTTGACTCTAACAGATAGATAAGTCTACTTAGCCGACTTTTAATGCTAAGTACATGCCATCAACGAGTAAGTAAACAACATGACTAATACGTTTTCGACATCCTGACTAACTATTCCTAGGTTAAGAGTAAAGCTGGTAGGTTAGAGCACTATTGCTTCTACAACTTACTTAAATATCGATCTTAACACTCATAAATAGATAAGCCTACTTCGTCAGCTTTTAGTGTTAAGCATAACTAATCACGTTTCAATAAGTAGTTAAAAAAACACATTTAGACACCAAGCAATTCCTAACCCCTTTCTAAATCCTTTTTTTATAACTAAAATACCCTTTTAGAAATTATAAATTTAAGTATAGTAATTTATTCATAAATCCAGATATTTAATAAACCAATTTAAAAGATATTATATTACACAAGATATTTATACTTTAATAAAATAATCAACAATTTTCTAAAACCTATATACACTTAAAAATACTTTTAAAATACTTTAAAATGCTTATAATAGGTTTAAAACATTTACTCAAAATATTACTTCAAAATGGTAAGTTTATAAAACAATTTGAAACTTGGAAAACCATGTTTTCCGTATATTTAAAAGTAAACTTCTTATTTAAAAATTCATAACTAAGTCTTAAAATTGATAAAAATATCAAAACATTTTTAAAATACTTTAATAAGAGTTAGCAAAGACTTGTAGAAATAATTAAACTAATTCTTAGTGCTTTCCAAACCTTTACATGTCAAAAAAGGCTAAATGGGACAGTTTTGCACAAGTGGAAGTTTGACCACTTTTTGATATGTTACTTAACTTTTTATCATCCAATCCTTTTATAATGGAAAGCATACACAATAAATATCACAAATATTTGAGAAACCCATAAGGATCTCTCTACAAAGTTCCTTAGAAATTGCTGAATATATGGTAATACCTAAGCGCATTTATAACGATTATCACTATAAGAGCACTTTCAAATCTATATCCAATCTAAATCAATGTTCAACTACAACCTATGTGCTTAGTTTGAAGGCTATGCTACAAGTCATATAAGTCCATTCAAGTCTGTTCAAGTGCGTTCAATTCCATACATATGCCATTTGCTTTCAAAGCAAGAATCAAACCCAATATTACAACATATGTCAATATCAATTCAAATAACATATACACAATCAAACATAAGCACATATACACCATATTTTCATTCAAGGCGGTGAGTTAGCTCATCCTTAACATAGTGAACAAGAAAGTCCAAGCATCCACTTCCTATCTTAACCATGCAACACCTAACTACCTAATACTTCTATTGCTTTAGCAGTTGTCTATGGTAAAATATCCTACAAATACCGGCCCAAAGAGGTTTGGAGGTCATATGCTCCAAATCTTCTATTCCAAGTTGCTAAGTAGTGTTGTAGCAAGGCTTGTGGAAAAGTTTGAAGAGATTTGAAGATGTTTTGAGTTTATTTTACTTTAGGAAGTTATGAAGAGAAAGAGATGAAGTGTGCTGATTTTATTTTTTGAATTTGCAAAAATGATTCAAGAGCCAAGCACCTTCTCTTATAGGCTTCAAATGGTTGTTGCGTACCATTCCACTCATCCCTCATCATGCTATGGATGGCTCCCCCTTCCATATGCCCATCACTTCTCCTTTACACCTCTTACCTTTAGCAAATTACCTTAGTACCCCTGATATGAAATATCTCTTATCTGTTAGAAGCTTCCAGAACAATTTATTTACTTTATGAAGAAAAGTATGTTAATTAGTCCGTGATGTTGTCATTGTTCATTAGCTTAATACAAAAGAGTTCGAGCAACTTATATCGACTAAAAAGCTGTTTATCTATAAATAGATTTTCGGTCACATTATCGACATTTCTTCGAAGTATTTATTTTAAGTTTACCATCATTAGTTGTTATTAAAAAAAGGGGTTAACAAGGTTATTAAATCAGTTTAATCACATATTATCCAAAATTGAAATATATAAATAATTCAGATATCTAAATACAAAATGTTCGAAATTTCAGATCATTACATTCTCTCCTCTTAAATATTTTGCCCCCAAAATTCCAACACAAGCAACCAAAGAAACAATCACACATCAATGCGTAATAGTACTACAATTACTAGCAAACAAAGCTCATATTTTTCTCAAGTTCAAACCCTCTCATCGTACAAAGATGATAAACAACCTACTAAGCATCCTCACACTCAACAGCCTTAAGTTATTACTTAGACGATTTGTAACGACCCGCAAATCCGTACCCATTGAGTCAACACTATTCTAACTAAATCAACTCAAGTTGTACCGAAATATGAACCGTTTGGGTTAAAGAAGAGGAGGTAGAAGAAGAAAATAGAAAACAACAATAGAATCTAACCATCGCAGCGGAATAAAATATAATAGATAATAAATAATCTTTACTCAAAAATCAAATATCTCTGTTTATATATTACATCATCAGAGTACATCAATCACAGCTCAACATCAATAACATATAACTGGATACACATCAACTCAACACAGCGGAATATATATATATATAAACAAGTACGTATCGTCATCCAGCTCGTCTTCTGAGCTCCACAGCATCATATCCTGTATCTTATAATACTCGGTCTGACCCGAGCATTACAGTTAAATAACACCCGAGTCAGTCTGGAATACCAGTGTGAGAAAATTACACTCAATTGATTATTAAAGTTTCAAAAAGTTGAAAACAAAAGCATCTCGTAAGACCACGCCACAAATAAACATGTCAGGTTTTTACCTTACGATAGCTAAAACAATTTTTATAGAAATCCTCTGATATTATAATAGGGTCTATATACAAAAACTTATAAAATAGCCGAAATTGTTACATTATTAAATTCCAGCTACTAGCCACAGAGTGGGTAATACAAACAAAACTCGTACAAGGCTCATAGGGAGAATGGATTTCCAACTAATGACTAGGCACTGGGTACCACCTGTCACAGTACGTGGCCTAGATCACAGCACCGAGGAGTACGCCCGCTCCCCTGCAACACAAGACCAGGACTATCCCGTACTGGATAATCCCGAATGAGATCACCTCGCGGTTGGGATCGGCAACCGCCCACTAAGTCGAAATAAAAGGGACATCTAGACAGGGATGACCTCACCCTGCTTGGGTGCTACTCACCTAGCCTTGCTGCATAATCCCTGATTTTCAGTCATTCCCGGTTGATGAGGCTTGAGACTAAGCGTTACCTTTTTAGAACATATCCCTTAGAATGCCCATCGTCCACCTGATGATGTTCCGAAAGCATTCATCCATACAAGTCTGTCCCGATTCGAACGGAACCGAAGGCACTATTCCTACTACATCCACATTCGCATCCAAACTCGTTTTCCACGAAAACGCACAAACCGGATTGAAGTGGTTTTCGAGAAATAAATCTCGATCCCGGTCCCTTCGAAACGATCAACGTATTTGTCCAATATTGATAGTCGGTGATTTAACTATTAATTTATATTCACAAACATCCATCCAACAATAAATAATTTCCCAAATTATTTATTAACCTCAAAATATCTTCACAAGATATATTTCTATTTTCAACCCTTGAAAACAGTTTCAAAAACCATCTTTCTTTTTCACAATAAACTTTTCCAAATATTTTCTATCTCCTCTGGGATCGCCAAGCACATAACTAGATTTTTTAAAATAATTTAAAACACTTTACTTTGAAATATGCTTTAAAACATTTAAGTTAAAACTACTTTGATAATTTGTTAAAAATACATACTATATGAATATTTGAAAATAAAGTCACTAAATAAAATATAAAACTAGATTTTCACGTTTAAAAACAAAATACTAAGTCATTCTTCAAATAATTACTACCATAATAGATTAAAAGAAAATACTTACTTTTAGAATTTAAATACTTAGAAATAATAAATTATCCCAAAACTTGCTTTTAAAACAACTTTTAAACTTTTAACTTATACTTAAAATTTACTTTAAAAACATACTTGATTATGTAGGGAGAATTTCCAATCTCAATCACTTAAATCAATTTTCCAAATTGATTTCCAATTTATTCCATTTGAAATAAATTTCTTTACTTACTCAATTCATTTCAAAATTCATTAATTATGGATTCTATTATTATTGTTATTATCTTCCGTTTGATTTTAAATCTTTTAACTGAAATATACAAATTTCAGCTTTTCCCAATTTCTTCTTTATTCTTTTCAATAATTTAAATCTTAAATTTAATATAAATGCTTTGTTCTTTTAAATAATAACACTGATGTTAAAAATTCATTAACCTTCTGTTTATTCAAAATTTCCTTTCCATATACGGAATTTATTTATTAGAATTTAAAACTATTATTATTCTTATCCTATTTATTCTTAATTTATTTAATTTTTCTATAATTATTTCACTTACAAATTCTCTTCATTTTATTTCCAAAATCTAATTCTATATATCTTGATAACTTAGTGCACCAGAATATATTCAGGTAAACCATAACATCCAATATTCCAATTATCAATAATATTCATCAGAGAATATAAAATAATCACAACAGAGGGTATTAAATAATTTAAATAAATGTTGAGGGATCCAGTTGGATCCCTCCAACCTGTTTTCACTGCATCCACAGACGTTAGCACGATATAAAATGCTAATTCCAAAATACACCATATTATAGCACATCAATCAATTCAACCATTCTAACAATTATTTAAATTTAATCATTTAAATGTAAATTTAAATTCAGCTAAGAGAGATTAACTCACCTTTGACTTTAATTATGTAATCCACTCCAGACCAGCTTATTCTCTTCACGATTTTGACCTTGTATAAACAATTCACAATTTATTACTATTTGAACTATCAAACAATTTATCATCGTTTACATATTTGATTTTAACTTATAATTTGATTTAACTAATTTCCCCTTGAAATCTTTAGTATCTAAAATAATTAAATAAACAGATTGAACAATTTAATCACTACAATACATTTTAAAATAGACAAGTGAGTAAAACTACATATATTCTTATAAAATAATCTATATAGATTTAACAATCTATTTTTATATAAACTTCCCACATTTAAAATGCCTCCCTTTTTCCAAAACCTTATCTAAAATCATATATATATATATATATATATAGTTCACGATCTATTATATATATATATATATATATATATATATATATATATATATTTATCGTTCTAATTCAAGCATTCAAAATTTCTGCGTATCTGAATTTACTCGAATGGAGAGAAGATTTCTGTTAATATTTTATTTCTGTATATATGTTAAAACAAAACTGCTTTACTGTAAATATATATATATATATATATTACTGTAAAAGTTTATATACATAAAAATTGAAAAAAAATTGAGTTATTATACCTCACCAAACTGCTAGAACCCGATTCGCTCGCATCCACCCCGGCGCGATGTTGCCTCGAGCTTGGAACCAGGTAGCTCAGCCCCACTATAACACCGCATCGAACTCTGTAAGGATGAAGTCGCCTCCTTGCGCGCGGCGTTGAACTCGAGTCCAAGCCTTAAAATTCCCAGCTCCAAGGCCTACGACGACGACCCATCTTTCCAAAATCATGCGCCTCCGCGCTCGAGCTCGACGTCGAAGCCACGACCCTCTGCCCTAGTCGACCTCCATTGCACATGCGTGACTCTCGATCTCGTTCCTCCCCCATGCTTACTCGACCTCGATCGAGATCGTTCGCCTCCCTTTCGTTCGCCATTTATATATATATATATATATATATATATATATATATATATATATTATACGAAATCGATTTGAAACGAAAGGGGTTAGGCCCCTTTTTCTTTTTTTCTTTTTTTATTTAGGGATCGCTTCGGTCAAATAAGAGAACGAGGAAGAAGAGATGAATAAATTTTTCTTTCTTTCGGCCCTTATTGCTTGTTTTTGAACGCGGCTGAAAGCTTCCTCTTGAAGCTTCCCCTTTTTTTTCTCTTTTTGTTTGTTATTATTATTATTATTATTATTTATTTTATTATTATTTTTAAATTTAAATCGTCTCGAATTTTCGATATAGATTTAAGCACGTTTATATGTCGTACACTCACACACTAACTCGGATCAATACGAAATTTGAAATCCCATAATAATTCAATATTACAGACCCAATGGAACTGATTTCGTCGAATTCTGAGACTGTGCCTCGGAAGGCTATTTTTAAATTCAATTTAAAACGATAAAATCCCAAAACCTAACGAAACACTTCCGAATCAAATTTAAACACATTTACTACCTTCAGTGTTATCAATATAAATTTTACAAGCCTTTAAATTATATTTAACAGGCTTAAAATTCAAGATTCAACATTTTACTCAATTTCAAATTATTTAATTCAATAATTTAATTATCGAATAAATAGTGATATTTGAATTCAAGTTAAAATCACTCTATTGAATATTTAAAATCAATTAAATATTCTGATTTTAAATGCTCGAAAATTCCTGGTCGTCACATTCCTCCCTCCTTAAAAGAATTTCGTCCCCGAAATTACTAGTTAAGAGGAATGGTCCAATACCCGTTTACTTATCCCCAAAACCAAACAATTCAATATCTAACCAACTATCTTTTTATAAAAGACCCATTATTATTCTTATTAACTTCTCAACTGTCTCATAGTTTTCAAATATTATTACTTGCTCAATCATTCAAATTATAATTCAAAAATAAATTTTGAATTATCCAAATTTTCTCAAAAATTTTCTAACTCCCTAAATTTCCGAATTTTTTCGCCAGCGTCTCCTTTGCGCGGCTAGCTCGGTACAACTACAAAAGGCCTCTACGGGCTCCCAAATTTCAAAAGAAAACAAAAGGCCAAGTGGCTATATCCAAAAACCCAATCAAATTTCACAGAAATTTAAACACATACCTTTTTGTCGAGCATTTCAAATTTATCTGTCTGAAATCAAAATCAATTCTCTTTTACCTTTATAATACCTGCATATCCTGCTTAGCACTAATATCCAATCACAACATTCCAAAAACATTTTATCGAATTCCTCACAAAATGTCAATATCTATTCATTCAAATATTAACTTAGATTATATTTGTAGTATCAATTTTTCATTTAAAAATTCACCATTCCTTTCTTAAGTTAGTATAAGCGTTTAATATGTTTCTTATATTTATTTTCACCTTACCACTTTAGTTTATATCTATTTCTATTCAAATTTATTCTTCCATTTCCATATGAATTCAATTTATCTTCAACTCTATATGTCAAATTTTATCTTCCATTTATCTGATTCATATTATAATTTTATAGTAGTTTCATTCACTAATTTATTTCAATTTTCAGTTTGAAATCGTTTTGTCGTTAACAAAAAAATTTCCCAAAAATTTTCAAATTTTTTTTCAAACTCCCAAAATTTACGAATTTTTTTGGTAGAGTCTCCTTTGTACGGAGGAGCTTTTGCAATTTGACAAAAGATATAAATATATATACATCGACCCACACGGTTGGAAAAACCAAAAACAGTTCATATTTCCTATTTTAATTGCGTAGCGTACCTTATTTAACATTTATAAGCAAGTGGCTTATTTATTTAGCAGTTAGTGTGCCCAAAATCTAGCCAAACGGCTTCCCAGTACCCGTACTTACTCAATTTAAACATGTAAGTGCCAAATATACGAAGTTTAACGATATTTCACTTATTTACAATAGTTAAACACATGAATTCTAAAAGAAAAGCACACCAAACACTTTCCGTAAGCAATTTATATAGTTTTCATACTAATTCAACTGTTTCAATTAATTTATAAACCATTTTCATTCAATTTGAATGGTTTAAAACTCAATCGCTTACATTCAATTCATTTTTCATTTTCAACAGACACATATTATTCCTATTGATTTAAAAATCAATTTTATTTACTTGCAATGATTCATAGAATTTTATTTTCTTCTATTTCCGTTCAACGACCAATTTTGTCATGCAAATTGGTAATATTCATTCAAGTAAATAATCACTTAAGCCGATGACCATTTTATATTGATTCCAACTCAATTTATTATTAATTCTATCCCATTCTACATTATTCCCAACCCATACACTTGCATTTTCATTCCATATCCGTCTTTGTTTACCCAAAACTATTTTATTTAGCTTAAAACTAATCCTGGCTAATCCATTGAATAATCATTTCAATTCTATTCACGATCCATTCATTTGCAATTCATTACTTATCCGCATTCATTTAAATCCATTCTATTAACTTGAAAACATTCTATTTTCTCATTGTCACTAAGTTATTTCAATTCCTTAACAATTTAAATGGTTTACAATTATTTAATTATGAATTTCATTCCATTAAATATTATCGGTAACCCACCGAATTTTATTTCGATTATAATTTATTTTCACTTGATTTAAATCCAATCCAATATCATTAAACTTAGTTTAAGTTGATTTCAATTCAACTCTCCTCCATCTATTCAGCTTAAGTTAATTCACTTCAATTTATTCAATTTTATACTTAAGTTCACTTCCATTTGATTCTTATTTATTCCATCCATTTATTTATTCATTATAATCAGTTTATCCACTCAATCCATTATGAATTTCTATTTCCTTACTCAATTCATCCAAAATTATTTTATTAATAACAAGGCCATTTTTTCAATGTATTTCTGCTTATTTGGATTTTATTTGCAATTCAAACCATTACTATTTTAATCCAGTTTCATTTTTATTCGATACATTTCCAATTATATTATTTTGTTAACACTTCAAGTTGAATTTTAATTAATAGCCCAAGTTCTGATTCCACCATTCACTTTTAATTTACCATCTAATTTTATTGACCCACAATTCAATTTCATTCTTAATTTATTTAATTAATTGCAAGGCCACTTTCAATTATATTTCTTCACTAATGATTTAAGTCGAATTTGATTTATAATTTGAGTTTTATTTTCCAACTTCATCATAAACTCACAATTCAGCTTCTATTTAACTACATTTGGTTCCATTACATATTTCATTATCTAATTTATTAACAATTAGTTCTCCCCTATTTATAGTTCAATACTTGATTTTTAATTCCAAATATCACTTCATTTAATTTTCTTAGTTCAATTTATTATATAATTCAAGTTTGGATTTTTGTTTTATTTTCCAATTCATCAAAAATATTTATTTTGGGTTTTCTATCCCATTTTTAAATTTTATAAGTCGCCACTTATTATTTTACACATTTTCATTCATTTTAGGCTTGAATATATTCTTCTTTTATTTTTAACTCGAGTTTTACATTTATGTAAAATCCAAGCATATTTTATTCCATGCATTTTTTTATTACCATGTATTATAAATTCTTTTATAAGTTGTTCTCATTTATTTATTTCAATTCAATCCTTATCCAACTTATTTTCCATTTATTCAGGCAAGAATCTAATTCCATTCAATAATTCAATTGAATTCTTATTCCAATTCAATTTTATTTTAACTCGGATTTATTTAACTCAATTCGATTACAACTTAATTCGAAAACAACTGGATATTATTTCAGCCTATTCAATTAATTTCAATCCAGTTAAATTTTTATTCCCCCAATCCAAGTTTATTTCATTTTTAACTTTCCCTTTAAATTTAAATTTCCAACATTCAAAGCTTATATTTCCTTCCTGATTTAAAAATCATCTCAATTTATAAGCTTACAACCATCTCATCGGGATTTTTAAACACCCGACTTTTGGTTTCAAATCATTTTGAAATCTTCAACATCTCAAATCACACTTCTCAAAAATTTAAACCAGTCCTGGTTTTTATTTCCGACAAATTTCCTTTGAAATTTCACAAACAAAACTTGTTCTTCTGTACAAATCCATTTGGCAGCAATCCATCACTTAGAAACTCGAAAATGAACATCGATGATGCTGCAGTCATCACCGAAGTTATTTTTCAGCTACTGAAGTGAATTCAATGCTATATCACTTCCCAAAATTTATTTGAAACAATTTCCTTTTCATAAATACTTTTTGAGAAATAATGCTATTATTTATCTTCAAAATACTTCCAAAATCTCTGGGGTTTTAGATTTCCAAATCGTGGTTAAATCAATTTTAACTATAATTCATTTGTATAGTTTATGCTTATACAAATCTCAATTTGATTATATTTCAATTTATAAATTACATTTATAATTCATATTTATAAATTTCTTTTTATAATGAATTTATTCCCTTAAACTTTGGTTATATTTTCAATTTCTAGTTAAATTTTCCATACAATAAGGATAATAATTTAAATGTCATTATTCCTAACATCCAAGCAACCATATATTAGCTAAATGGTTTAAGAAAAACTTTTCCTTATACCAAAATATATTTTTGGGTAAAATTATTTCATTCACCCACATTTAAAACAATACCGTGTCAATTGTTCTATTCAAGTGTTTAGAAACCCATTCGATACAGTTATCCAGATTGTGCCGATGAAGGTTCATATGCCACTCAATAAACCGATCAACACAATACTAAAACAATTTATATTCACTAACAAATACGCGCTCATACCTATTTATACGCTCAAACTCATTCTAGAGTACTACGGACTCTAATTTAAATGAGTAATTCCCACAAGAGCCAAGGTTATCACCAACCTAAGCTCTGATACCAAGTGTAATGACCCACAAATCCGTAACCCTTGAGTCAACACTATTCTATCTAAATCAACTCAAGTTGTACCCAAATACGAACCGTTTGGGGTTAAAGAAGAAGAGGTAGAAGAAGAAACTAGAAAACAACAACAGAATCTAACCATCGCAGCGGAATAAAATATAATAGATAATAAATAATCTTTACTCAAAAATCAAATATCTCTGTTTATATATTACATCATCAGAGTACATCAATCACAGCTCAACAACAATAACATACAACTGGATACACAACAACTCAACACAGCGGAATATATATATAAACAAGTACAGAAGTACGTATCGTCATCCACCTCGTCTCCTGAGCTCCACAGCATCATATCATGTATCCTATAATACTCTGTCTGACCCGAGCATTACAGTTCAATAACACCCGAGTCAGGTTGGAATACCAGCGTGAGAAAATCACACTCGGTTGATTATTAAAGTTTCAAAAATTCTTTGAAAACAAAAGCATCTCGTAAGACCACGCCACAAATAAACATGTTGGGTTTTTACCTTACGATAGCTAAAACAATTTTTATAGAAATCCTCTGATATTATAATAGGGTCTATATACAAATACTTATAAAATAGCCAAAATTGTTACATTATTAAATTCCAGCTACTAGCCACAGAGTGGGTAATACAAACAAAACTCGTACAAGGCTCGTAGAGAGAATGGATTTCCAACTAATGACTAGGCACTGGGGTACCACCTATCACAGTACGTGGCCTAGATCACAGTACCGAGGAGTACGCCTGCTCCCCTGCAACACAAGACCGGGACTCCCCTTACTGGATAATCCCGAGTGAGATCACCCCACGGTTGGGATCAGCAACCGTCCACTAAGCAGAAATAAAAGGGACATCTAGACAGGGATGACCTCACCCTGCTTGGGTGCAACCCACCTAGCCTTGCTGCATAACCCCTGATTTTCAGTCATTCCCGGTTGATGAGGCTTGAGACTAAGCGTTACCTTTTTAGAACATATCCCTTAGAATGCCCATCGTCCACCTAACGATGTTCCGAAAGCATTCATCCATACAAGTCCGTTCCGGGTTCGAACGGAACCGAAGACACTATTCCTACTACATCCATTTTGGAAATATCCTCAGGATTAGTAGTGACTAGCCCTTGCACTTCACTGCTCCACCTTCGCATCCAAACTTGTTTTCCACGAAAACGCACAAACCGGATCGAAGTGGTTTTCGAGAAATAAATCTCGATCCCGGTCTCTTCGAAACGATCAACGTATTTGTCCAATATTGATAGTCGGTGATTTAACTATTAATTTATATTCACAAACATCCATCCAACAACAAATAATTTCCCAAATTATTTATTAACCTCAAAATATCTTCACAAGATATATTTCTATTTTCAACCCTTGAAAACAGTTTCAAAAACCATCTTTCTTTTTCAGAATAAACTTTCCCAAATATTTTCTATCTCCTCTAGGATCACCAAGCACATAACTAGATTTTTTAAAATAACTTAAAACACTTTATTTTGAAATATACTTTCAAACATTTAAGTTAAAACTACTTCGATAATTTGTTAAAAATACATACTATATGAATATTTGAAAATAAAGTTACTTAATAAAATATAAAACTAGATTTTCACTTTTAAAAACAAAATACTAAGTCATTCTTTAAATAATTACAACCATAATAGATTAAAAGAAAATAATTTCTTTTAGAACTTAAATATTTAGAAATAATAAATTATCCCAAAACTTGCTTTTAAAACAACTTTAAAACTTTTAACTTATACTTAAAAATTACTTTAAAAACGTACTTGATTATCCAGGGAGAATTTCCAATCTCAATCACTTAAATCAATTTTCCAAATTGATTCCCAATTTATTCCATTTGAAATAAATTTCTTTACTTACTCAATTCATTTCAAAATTCATTAATTATGGATTTTATTATTATTGTTATTATCTTCCGTTTGATTTTAAATCTTTTAACTGAAATATACAAATTTCAGATTTTACCAATTTCTTCTTTATTCTTTTCAATTATTTAAATCTTAAATTTAATATAAATCCTTTGTTCTTTTAAATAATAACACTGATGTTTAAAATTCATTAACCTTCTGTTTATTCAAAATTTCTTTTCCATATACGGAATTTATTTATTAGAATTTAAAACTACTATTATTCTTATCCAATTTATTCTTAATTCCAAAATCCAATTCTATATATCTTGATAAGTTAGTGCACCAGAATATATTCAAGTAAACCATAACATCCAATATTCCAATTATCAATAATATTCATCACAGAATATAAAATAATCACAATAGAGGGTATTAAATAATTTAAATAAATATTGAGGGATCAAGTTGGAACCCTCCAACCTGTTTTCCCTGCATCCACAGACGTTAGCACGATATAAAATGCCAATTCCAAAACACACCATATTATAGCACATTAATCAATTCAACCATTCAAACAATTATTTAAATTTAATCATTTATATGTAAATTTAAATTCAGCTAAGAGAGATTAACTCACCTTTGACTTTAGTTATGTAATCCACTCCAGACCAGCTTATTCTGTAACGACCCGAAATTTTCGAAACCGAAAATTCCAGATAGTTATGAAAAAGAAGAAAGAGATAGAAGAAGAAGAACAGAAACACCAAACATCTCATAATCGCAGCGGATAAAATATAATAATAAATAATAATAGCTTACAAAAGAATACTATATCTGTTGATTACATTTCAATACATCAGAATTTTACATATATTCAAATGCTGGTCATATACAATCAATTTATCACAGAATTACAATAATATAATCACAGCGGAATATTCTAAGCGATATTGCCATCCTGCTTGCCTCCTGAGCTCCAGAAGGTACCTACCTGAAAATCTGTAATACTCCGTCTGACCCGAGCATTACACCAAAGTAACACCCGGGTCAGGCTGGAAACCAGCGTGAGTAAACCCAACAAACAAGGAATACCAAGCAAACAACTTAAATAAACCCAGGTAACTTTTATCAATTTAACCAATTCACCATTTGCTATAGACAACACTTATTTAACATATAAATTCCTAAGTACCAAACTTAGATAAAATAATCCCATCCACTAAAATCATTTCATTCCTGCCTATTGATTTCTCGAATAAATTTACAAAGTCACACTTTGCCATATCATAACTTATTTCAAAATAAGTATTCTATGTGCCAAAATTTAGATTAAATAATCTGATTCTTTTAAATCCATTCATTCCAACTTACCAATTTATAAGGTATTGGAAGTGGTACCGGGTATCTCCCAATACCCGATCCTGGCCTCTTCGAGTCACATGTTATCCTAACCCAAATTATCCAAATGAAATACACGATATTTCATATCAGAGATATCAACTCATTCAAAGCATCCAATACCAATCAATCATCCATAAGCAAAGCTTAATCACATACAAATCAATTATCAATCATCCCTTCATTTTTCATCTTAATTAATCGTCCTGGATTAAT
Organism: Allium cepa; assembly: GCA_030765085.1. Lineage (NCBI taxonomy): Eukaryota > Viridiplantae > Streptophyta > Magnoliopsida > Asparagales > Amaryllidaceae > Allium > Allium cepa. The sequence goes on from CM060942.1 coordinate 190,409,270, forward strand.
TATCTTTCAATTTCATTCAAGTAATTATCTTTAATTAATTTCACGATATTAATTATTCTTAACCAAATCAATAAGAAATCTTAATTGCTTCATAAATTAGTTATCTATATTAATTACATTAATCCTTAATTACTTATATTGATTAATTTCTCATGAGTCACTTATTATGGATTAATTAATCTTAATTAATCAAATCTTTAATTACTTCATTAATTATATAAATTATTTATTTCCAATTATATTTCAATTTATCTTAATCTAAACTAATTATACGAATTGAACCATAATATTAATCATGCTTGATTGGTCTCCACCTATTAATTAATTATCCTAATTTATCTCTCGATTAATTGTACAAAGTAATTATATTTTATTAATTGACTTAAGTAATTACCTATTAAAACACCCAGCAATCACTCTAATTAATTATGACTTGATTAATTAACCCAAATCATTAATTAATTTAATTAATTATTTAAATTATCTTATCTATCTAATGAATCACCAATCATTAAACCTTTAATGATTTTAAACCGCACCATTTTCTTATTTACGGTTTAAGTTTAAAACCATTTAAATTCCAAATGCTTCGAGTCAAACAACAATCAACTCGAGAACCAACCAAAATTTAAAATTACTAGATCATCAGTATACATCCAAACAACACAATCATTCATCCAATTATTTAAATTCAACCATTTAAATTTAAATAATACCCAGCAAAGTGTGATTTACTCACCTTTACCTTTGCATTGCAATCCACTCTATCTCCACTCGTTTTCCATGTTTTCAGACCTTGAATAAACATTAAATGATTTTACGAATATTCAAACAATTTGGACAGATCAATTTCTATTTAATAAATTCCATTAGTCAATTTCAACTAATTTTCTGTTTAAAAAATATTATCTAGTTATTAAATAATTATATAAGTTATTACCATTTTGTAAATTTAGTTTAACCAAATCTTTACTTAATCAAATAATTAAATTTTCTTAAACTAATCCCCACCTTTTATATTTTTTTTAAATCTTTACACATATTACCCAATCCGGAAACTAACAAAAGTTCATATCTAAATCTCAACACAGTAGTAACAATAATTTTTCTTTCCATGCATATATTATAAACTTAGGAAAAATTTAAAATAAAATAAAATTTCTCACCACACTTTCGCAAATCCACCACTCTACCTCCTGAATGTCGCCGTCGGCCTCACGAGCATGAAACCCTAGATCGCAGCCTCGAACTCCCTGATGTCGCCGATAACTACCCAATCTCCAATCCACATCACCGAGCTCCACCACACAAACCCTAAACCCACAAAAACTCTAGTTGACCACGCCGTCGCGCTCGCGCTCACCGAACAACCCAAAATTCCTCGAGTAGCTTGCTACGGCTATGGCCATGCGATGCTTCCTTTCTGAAATGAACGAGTTTGAATAGAAGGCAATGCTATACTGGGTTGCGGTATGACGATTTGAAATGAAGAAAGTAATTTTATTTCCGAGATTGGATTTGAGAATCGAATTGAAGGTGAGATATTGATTTTAAATAGGCTTCGGCCATTAAATTTGTCTCCCTTTTTTTTTAAGTGAGAACTCGATTTTTTTCTGTTTAAAGACAAGAGGACGGAGATAAAATATCTATTGGGTAGCTTCCTGCGTACGAGTGTTGATAAAATATCTATTACTGTTTGGCTTTAACCTTTGTTATATTATAAATCTTTCAAAACGACTCGTTAATCACTACTTAAAATTTCGAACTCCTCTTAAGCAATGTCGTTAGGTGATTATAAGGTTTACCCGCATTCCGAACACAATGGAACGTGTTTTCGAAAGCTAACTCAATCATATGCGCGAGTTACAGAAGAAAACGACCGATTTTAAATTAAATCGATTAAAATAAATCTAAGCGTTTCGAGCTGCCAAGGTCAAACGATAACTCCGATTGCTACGAAAATTGAAATCCGATAATAACTAACTATTACGGATCCAATGGAACTGATTTCGTCAAATTTCGAGACTGCGCCTCGGAAAGCTATTTTTAAATTCCAATTTAAACGATATATTATTAAAATTGAACAAATTACCCTTAAATTAAATTCAAATCATTCTATTATCTCTAGTATTATCATTATAAATTTTATAAGCCTTCAAACTATTTTAAACAGGCTTAAAAATTTCAGATTCAACAATTTACCCAATTTCAATTATTAAATTCAATATTTAAACTATATAATTCAATGATTTAATTATCAAATAAATATTGATATCTTGAATTCAAGTTAAAATTAACTTTTAATATTTTAAAATCAATTAATTACTCAAATTTAAATTGTTAGAAATTCCGGGTCATCACATTCCTCCCCCCTTAAAAGAATTTCGTCCCCGAAATTACTAGTTAGGAAGAATGGCCCAATACCCGTTTACTTTCCCAAAAAAAACTCACAATTCAACATCCTACTAACTATCCTTTACTAAAGATCCACTATTACCTTAAGAAACTTCCAAAACCTTCTATAGTTTCAAACTATACCCTTTTTGCTCAATCATCTAAATTTCAGTTTAAAACCAAAATTTTGAATTATCAAAATTTTCTCAAATATTTTCTAACTCTCTAAATTCCCAAATTTTTTTGCCAGCGTCTCCTTTGCGCGGCTAGCTCGGTACTACTACAAAAGGCCTCTACGGGCTCCCAAATTTCCAAAAGAAAACAGAAGCCAAGTGGCTACATCAAAAACCCAATCTAATTTCATACAGAAATTAAAATACATACCTTTTTGTCGGGCAATTCACATTTATCTTTTGGAATCAAATCCAATTCATTTTTCCCCTTTTACTACCTGCATAACCTACTTAGCAATAATATCCAATCATAGCTCTTTCAGATCTTTACATACCTTTCCTTTCAGAAGTTTTCATATCCGCTTCTACTCAAACGAGTTTTTCCCACTTTATACAATTTCAATTTACTTTAAATTTTGAATATTGTATTTTTATCTTTCATTCATAACTGATTCATAGTAGTATCATCTGCTAATTTACTTTAGTTTCAAATTTGAAATTGTTTTGTCGTTAACAAGATTTTTCCCAAAAATTTCCAAAAATTTTCTTACTCCCAAAATTTTTGGCAGAGTCTCCTTTGTATGGAGGTGCTTTTGCAATTTGACAAGAGATATAAATATGTATACATCGACCCAAACGGTCGGAAAAAGCAAAAAAAGTTCATATTTCCTATTTTTATTGCGTAGGCGTACCTTATTTAGCATTTTAAGCATGCGGCTTATTTATTTTAGCAATTAGTGCAATCCAAATCCAGCCAAACGACCTTCAGGTACCTGTGCTTATTCAATTTAAACATATAAGCACTATATATAAAGTTTATAACATTTCTCCTACATAAACAACTATAACACTTCAATTCTAAAAGAAATGTATTTAAAATAATTTCCACGAGCAATTTATATGTTTTCAACACTAATTCAATTTCTTTCAATCAAACATATACCATTCCGTTCAATTTTATTGGTTTACAACTCAATTGCTTACATTCATTTAAGTTTTAATCCAAACAAGTTCATATTTACTTCAATTAATTTTAAAACCAATTTATTTAATCTCTCTCAACCCAAAGAATTTTAATTTCTTTTGTTTGCAACAACGACAATTGTTTTTATATATAATCGGCGATACTCGCTTAAAAGAGTACCTATTTCAGTTTATAATCTACTTTAAATTAATTTTCAACTCATTCTGAATTTAATTTCACTTCATTTCTAATTTATTTATCAATCGTCCATTGCATTTTATTTCATCCCCACATTGGATTCATTCAAAACAATTTATTAAGCTTGGCACATTCAATACTTATAAATTAATAACCATTTCCCAAATTAATTCAATCCAAGTTTTTATTGAATGGGCTTTCACCCTTATTCGAAGCCAAGCTTCCATAAGTTTTTAAATTTAAGTTAATTTACTTTAATTTATTCCAACATCACAATTAAGTTCACTTTTATTTGATTCACATTTAATCAACTTCCATTAAATTCAATAAGCCCATCCATTTAAATTTAAATTTTAATCCATCTTCTCAATTTATCAAAATAAAATCCAACCACATACTGAACTCATTTATACTTCAAATTAATACACCACCAAATTTAAGTTCAATCTGATAATCCAATTCCAATCACAGCTTTAATTTAGTTTTTTTATTCAATCAGACTTCATCCATTTATTATTTAACTCAATTAACCCGTTTTAAAATTTTAATTTGCTTACTTAATTCGTTATCGAATTTATTTCATTAATACAAGGCCACTCTCAATTTATTTCTATTCACTTGGATTTTGTTTTGCAACTCAAAACATTGCTATTATAATCACTTTTCTTATATCCAATTTTCTTGCAAATTTCATTAAACATTATTCAAATCACCCTTGAATTTTATTTGTAGTTCAAACCATCACATTTTCAATCTATTATCCCATTTTTGGTTAAAACTGGAATATCAACAAATTGGCAAGGAATGATGGATATCAGGATTGGAAATCGGTTGGAATCAAGGCTACGATCGATATCGTCAAAATTTGGTTGAACTCCGATCGGGACGAAATTAATTGGAGATGATGATAAGGATCAGGAAAGGCCATGTTTCAAATTTCAGCTTAATCGGAGTTCATATGAAGGAGTTATGATCGATGCAAGGCAGGAAAGGCATGGCTGTTCGAATCCATCAAGCGGTCAAGATGGTGCTCATTTCGAATCCATACAATTCGAACCCATCAAGGTTTTCTGTTCATTTCGAACCCTTCAGGTTCGAATCGATCGAAGGCACGACACACAAGGTTCGAATCGATACACTTCGTATCGATTGGTATGGGTTCGGCTCTGTGAAGTTCGCATCAAGTGTTGGTTCGACTCGATAGTGTTCGAATCGATCGAGTTACTGGTTCTAATCGATAGGCTCGTATCGATCAGATAGGAGGGGTAGATGGGTCTCGATTCGATGGCAACAAACCCAGAGTGGTAGCTAGCATGTGGAGGTTCTTCGAATCGGTGCACTTCGTATCGGTCAAGATTAGGGGCAGGCAATGTATCTCGAGTCCATGCTCCCACAGGTAAAGATCTCTCTCGTGTCCATCAGGTAAGGGTTCGTTCGTATCCATCATCAAGGTTGGTTTCGTACCCATCTGTTTGCCTTTCATTCGTATCGATCAAATACAACAGTTCGTATCGATCGGATCGATACGAATTACTCTCGTGCGATCGATACGAGGGAACATACGATGCAAACAGTTGAGTAAATGGAGAAGTGATGGAAACGTGCAAGCTAGAAGCATGGACACGAGCGCTTCTCCAGGTAAGGAGCGTCCAACTCGGAGTGCAAAGTGGATCAACCCGGTCAACACGCCACAAAAGTCGAATCGACCCAGGAGGATAGCGCCACGTCGTTGCGCATACGCTTTGGATGGATTCGAACGAGATGGATTCGAACGAGATGGATTCGAAGGGGATGGATTCGAAGGAGGTGGGTTCGAAGCATGGGTTCGAACCAGGCAGGGCACACGGAACTTTGAACTTGAATCGATCATATCTTCCAAACCGTTGATCCAAATGCTATGAAATTTTTACAGGAGCTTACATACATGTTGAATAATGTTCTCACCAAATTTCAGCTCAATTGGATGATTTCTTGATCGATTCGAACCTTACTTCGAATCGATCCCAAGGTGGGCCCGGACCTCCAGATTTCGGGCAAGTGGGCCCCCTCACGTGCCTGAAGCGGTCTTCCCGGATTTTAGGAGAAATATCAGCCTCCTACGCTTATAAATAGAGCCCCTGGTCATTCAGAAAAGGGGTCGGAGAATTTGGAGAGAGAAAGCACGCCCGGACGCTACCAGAATCATTCCATAACATCATTACTGCTATTTACTTCAAGGTTTGGACTTTGTAACTGCTGTAATCATCTGTAATCATCAAGGATAATCAATAAAAGGATAAAAAAAACTTTGGAGTGGACGTAGGCCGGAGATAGCCGAACCACTATAAAACTTGTGTCTCTGTTCTTTACTTTTGGGTTGCTGTTTAATATTTGCTGAGATCTGAGATTCGTGTTTGAATATTATTAATTTGTATTCATACACTGTTGCTTTCATGGTATTCGGGGTTTGTGACCAATTTTGGCGCAAACACTTTGGTGCTTTCACTGAGAAGGACTAGCACCCGCTACATCGGATTTGAAAGTTGGATTTGAAGATTTTAAAGAGTTTGAATTCAAGGACAATGACTAGGCAAAATAGTAGGAGGCAGAGGGTTGAGAGAAGCCAACAGGAAGTCAACAAGCATCCTCCGTAGCTGGGGAAGGACAAGCTTCAATCTACATAACCCGGGATGAAATGGAGGCTATGGCAAATTCTTTGCAAGAGAGATTGTTGAAGAGCCAACAGGAAATGATGCAGACTTTTTTCGAGCAAATGAGAACTGCAGGGATGCAGAACTTAGGAGCACCTACAACCGCTGTGGATGCAGGACAGGTGACTAGGGTCATGGAACCCAATGGAGGACGAGATACGGAGCCAGAAGGCAATCAACAAGGGCTTGGGGGCAGGCCCTCGGGATCCAACATAGGAGGACCTTTGGAAGGAGTTCAACAGGCCAGAGCTAACGTTGCTGCTAGTGAACCACACGAGGAGTATGTGCCAGAGTTCCCTCGGGGGCATGGAGGGCAACCCCCAACAGACAATACTGGATTAGTGGAAATCATCAGAAGAACAGTGCGAGGTGGTTTGACCAACGGAGACTTGGAAGGAGTGAATAGGAGTCCATTTTCTCGGGAAGTAAGGATAGCTCAAAATCCACCTAAGTTTAAGCTACCTAGCGTGGAGGTTTATGATGGCAAGGCGGACCCAACTGATCACTTGATGAGGTACACCAGACACATGGAGGTGCTGGGGGCATCGGAGGAAGTGATGGCCCGATGTTTTCCTTTATATTTGACGGACTTAGCTGCAATGTGGTTTAGGCAGCTGGGAGAAGGATCTATCAGGACTTGGAGGGAATTGGCGGAAAAGTTTTTGGGACAGTTTCGGGTTCACGTCAAGAGGCCGAAGAATGTGATGACATTGACATCGGTGAAGCAAAGGATGGATGAATCGCTTAGAGCTTTTCTAACTCGATTCAGTGCAGCAGTCGCTTCGGTGGATCGGCCTGATCCATCGATGGTTTTAATGGCAGCAGTATCAGGAGTCAGGGAGGACTCGGATTTCAAGGTATCTCTGATACGAGATCCCCCACAGGATCTCGACGAATTCTTTCACGAGGCAGAAAGGTTCCTTCGACAGGAAGATGCGAGTACGGATTTAAAGGTGCAAAGGGTTAATGCCACTCAGGATGTAGGACCATCCAGGAAAGGTTTAGACAAAGACAAGGGGAAAAGGAAGCTGGACGATGATTCTGGAAACGCTAAGAAGCGATGGAAGGATCCAAAGTTTTCCACATACACAGGATTGAACGAGACGCTGGAGCGGATATACATGGATACTCGGAATCGCCTTCCGTACCGGAGGCTGGCTAGAAGAGAACCATCAGAATAGGAAAGGACATCAGGAAGGCACTGCCTCTTCCATGATTTAGATGGACACGATACCAACAGCTGCAGGCACTTAAAGGATATAATCGAGGAGCATGTAAGGGATGGACAGTCACAGCAATATGTCGGTACTCGGAATGCAACGGTGGAGCAGGAGCAACCACCGACAACCTCACGCCGTGATGATGTGAGGCCCAGGGATGATGGTCGATTGATCATCCACTGATCAGGGTAATGTGAAATAAGTAGCAAACTACCAGCAAGCAACTAAGTCATTTACACATGTACGGGGACGGAGATAGCCCCTAGGCATGCTCTGAATGATGGTAAACTGCGATGCTGTGGTTTGTGAAATTTATCTTTTGCTTTTTGATTGGACACTGCTTCTCTTTTTGGATTTGGGTTCGGAGTTTGGATTGAACTCCTGGTTTTGCTTGCTTTTTGATTTGGATTTTTCTCTGAATGGTTGCTTTTGATTTTGAATGATGCTTTGGATTTCTGGTCTTCTGGTTTGGATCTGGATTTTGGATTTTCATCTGGTTTTTGATAAACGGTCGTCGGGTATGGATTATGCCTGGCAAGGGGTGAGTCACAATGCCCGAACGTGGTAAATTGACCCATTCAGGTCGTTGAGTATGGACTATGCTCAACAAGGGTCCGGAGTGACCAAGATTCAGCCTAGGACTTAGGCCCCATATTATCGATTATTGTTTCAGGTCGCCGAGTATGGACTATGCTCGGCAAAGGTCCGGAGTGACCAGGATTCGGCCTAGGACTTAGGCCATGTATTATCAATTGTTATTTCAGGTCGTTGAGTATGGACTACGCTCAACAAGGGTCCGGAGAGACCAGGATTCAGCTTAGGACTTAAGCCATGGCATTGCACAATGTCCAGGGACACTGGACCACGGTCGTCAGGTGTGGATTACGCTTGGCAAGAACCCGGAGAGGTTAGCTCAACGTCCAGGGACACTGGACCACGGTCGTCAGGTGTGGATTACGCTTGACAAGAACCTGAAGAGGTTATGGATTTAGATATCGACCCGGAGAGGTCCTGGATCTGGTTATTGGCTATTGGATAAGGATGTATTAGGACTCGGCTATCAAGTACGAATGGATATGGAATTGGCTAAGGCTTTGTTTATGGGATTTGGAATTGGACATCGGCTCGAAGCAGTCAAGGATGGCATACTCTGGCAATATGGCTATGGACTTTGGATATTGGATTCAGAACTACTCAAAACACGCCTTGTTATCACAAGGCATGTTTTGGGGGGCAAAGTGTTATCCCATTTTTTGGTTAAAACTGGAATATCAACAAATTGGTAAGGAACGATGGATATCAGGATTGGAAATCTGTTGGAATCAAGGCTACGATCGATATCGTCAAAATTTGGTTGAACTCCGATCGGGACAAAATTAATTGGAGATGATGATAAGGATCAGGAAAGGCCATGTTTCAAATTTCAGGTTAATCGGAGTTCATATGAAGGAGTTATGATCGATGCAAGGCAGGAAAGGCATGGCTATTCGAATCCATCGAGGGGTCAAGATGGTGCTCATTTCGAATCCATACAATTCGAACCCATCAAGGTTTTTTGTTCATTTCGAACCCTTCAGGTTCGAATCGATCGAAGGCACGGCACACAAGGTTCGAATCGATACACTTCGTATCGATTGGTATGGGTTCGGCTCTGTGAAGTTCGCATCAAGTGTTGGTTCGACTCGATAGTGTTCGAATCGATCGAGTTACTGGTTCTAATCGATAGGCTCGTATCGATCAGATAGGAGGGGTAGATGGGTCTCGATTCGATGGCAACAAATCCAGAGTGGTAGCTAGCATGTGGAGGTTCTTCGAATCGGTGCACTTCGTATCAGTCAAGATTAGGGGCAGGCAATGTATCTCGAGTCCATGCTCTCACATGTAAAGATCTCTCTCGTGTCCATCAGGTAAGGGTTCGTTCGTATCCATCATCAAGGTTGGTTTCGTACCCATTTGTTTGCCTTTCATTCGTATCGATCAAATACAACAGTTCGTATCGATCGGATCGATACGAATTACTCTCGTGCGATCGATACGAGGGAACATACGATGCAAACAGTTGAGTAAATGGAGAAGTGATGGAAACGTGCAAGCTAGAAGCATGGACACGAGCGCATCTCCAGGTAAGGAGTGTCCAACTCGGAGTGCAAAGTGGATCAACCCGGTCAACACGCCACAAAAGTCGAATCGACCCAGGAGATAGCGCCACGTCGTTGCGCATACGCTTTGGATGGATTCGAACGAGATGGATTCGAAGGGGATGGATTCGAAGGAGGTGGGTTCGAAGCATGGGTTCGAACCAGGAAGGGCACACGGAACTTTGAACTTGAATCGATCATATCTTCCAAACCGTTGATCCAAATGCTATGAAATTTTACAGGAGCTTACATACATGTTGAAGAATGTTCTCACCAAATTTCAGCTCAATTGGATGATTTCTTGATCGATTCGAACCTTACTTCGAATCGATCCCAAGGTGGGCCCGGACCTCCAGATTTCGGGCAAGTGCGCCCCCTTACGTGCCTGAAGCGGTCTTCCCGGATTTTAGGAGAAATATCAGCCTCCTACGCTTATAAATAGAGCCCCTGGTCATTCAGAAAAGGGGTCGGAGAATTTGGAGAGAGAAAGCACGCCCGGACGCTGCTAGAATCACTCCATAACATCATTACTGCTATTTACTTCAAGGTTTGGACTTTTTAACTGCTGTAATCATCTGTAATCATCAAGGATGATCAATAAAAGGATAAAAAAAACTTTGGAGTGGACGTAGGCCGGAGATAGCCGAACCACTATAAAACTTGTGTCTCTGTTCTTTACTTTTGGATTGCGGCTTAATATTTGCTGAGATCTGAGATTCGTGTTTGAATATTATTAATTTGTATTCATACACTGTTGCTTTCACGGTATTCGGGGTTTGTGACCAATTTTGGCGCAAACACAATCCGACTCTATTTTTATTATACAAAATCTCTTCTTATTTAATTCATTATCAAATCCAGGTCGAATTCTATTTACAATTCGAATTCACTACCAAATATTATTAATTTACAATCCATTTGTTTACCCAAGTTAAATTTTATTAACATACTCAATCACACAATTATTTAACCAATTAGCTTATTTCCAGTTTCTAAATCAATATTCGATTTTAACTACAAATCACTTCATTGAAATTCTAATTTGGATTTCCTTTTTATTTCCCCAAAATTCCAACACCTTTATTTAAAATTTTAGGAATGCTTTTAAATTCACATCATACTTAATAAAATAGCTCTTTATAAAAATACTTTTATAACTCGATGTCTCAACCAGTCCATCCTTGTTCTCACAGAAATTCAGTCATACGTTGATCAGGCGTAGGACTGAAAATCTATAAGTACTTGGTAAACCCGTTTTCGACACCCAGTGAAAATATTTGGAAAATAATGTTATTGAAAATATAGAAAACAGTTTTTGAAAATAGAGAAAATATCTTTGGTGCGAATGCTCTGGAAATCATCACCCCCATCTATGGTCACAGTTACATCCCAGGATTACGTTGTCGTCGCAGCAAAAGTCCATGCAACTGCAGGCTCTCCACGGCATCTTGTTTACGCCATGGAACCCACACAACAGATCATAGTTACATCCAGGGTTACGTTGCCATCGCAGCAAAAGTCCATGTAACTGCAGGCTCTCCGCGGCCTCTGGTCTTCGCTATTGAAATGAAACTTCTCCACTCCTACATAGGTCGTAGTCTGTCGATATAAAATCAAACGCAGACTGTTGGCTCTCAGCGGCACACACGACTTCAGCTATGTTATACCATAGATCGCAGCCTACCGATATAAAATCAAACGCCGACTATTGGCTCTCAGCGGCAAACACGACTTCCACTATGGTATACACTATGCATAATCCTCAAGAACTAGCTTTGTCCGGACTCCTCACATGATCAACTTTAGAACCCCCCCCCTTAGGGATCAAGGCAGCACCATCCGGTGGCACTCCTGAGAAGTTCATTTCAAGGGACCGCCTTTTACCCCAGAGCCATCATCAAAACAATTTTATACTATACACGTATAGTATCTTCGAATCATACACCTAGTATGATATTATACAAAGCTCCTTTACACAAAATCAATTATCCCAAAATTGATAATTCTCAAACTAGGCTTTCCAAATTCAATATTGATTTTACCCAAAAATCAAAAGCCTTTCCAAATCCAAAGGTTCGCAAAACCTTTTCCAAAATCCTCATAAGATCTTTTATATATATACAGATATATATAATTTTTAAAACTTTGGATCATTTCAAACTTGTATAAAACCCCTTTTATACTTCAAACACATTCAAAAATCCTTTTCCTTCCAGCAATAGATTCAACAAGGGGGTTTCATCTTAAATAAAACAAAGATATATAACTTTGTTTATTCAAAATCAAATATTCCAATTTGATTACTCTTTTCAATATCAATTTCTTTTCCATTCACTTATCCACCTTTACATTAATCTCCATTTGGATTATCACTTCAATTCCTATCTCAATTGGGTATTAAATCCAAAACAGTTTGAACTCCGACCAGTTTATATTTAGAAAATAGCTTGAAAATTTAAAAATAGGTAAATAGTTGAAAAATAATTATTGGTTTGAAATATAGCTGTAAAATAGTTAGCTAACTATGAAATAGTTTGAAAAAATAGCTAAATAGTCTCAGAAATTTTAGATATTTGCAAAATAGTTATAAAATAGCAAATAATCTGTAACATAGTTGAAAAATAGTAATGAGTTTAGAAAGCAATTGAAAATCGGTTAACTAGTTCCAAAAATAATTATAAAACAAGTATAAAATATTTTGGCTTTAAGAAAGAAAGGTTGTATATATTTAATAGCTAAAAAAAATAAGTTTATATTAAAACCATTTATATTGAAAATAGTCCAGAGCCAAAACTGTTCACTTTCCCAATTTCCAATTCCAATTTAAATAACTTCAATTTCTACTGAAATTGGTTTAACCCCAATTCAAGTTGAATTAATTCTCAATTTCTTCCAACTTCAAATCAATTTCCATTTGATTTTTAAACTTGTACAACTTAAATTATAATTTCCAATTTTACAACTTCTATTTATAATCAATTACATTCACATTTTGCTTTTAACTCAGAATTATACATTTTATTTAACCAATATAGTTTTATTATCCCATAAACATTTTAATCAAGATTCCAGAGTTTAAACAAATTTCCAAAATTTCAATATCCCCTTAGGATTCAACTATATCCAAAGTTCTTTGGCAAATTTTGTTACCCCTTTGAATTTCAAAACCAAACCCAGTTCACAAACATTCCCAATTTAAAATAATTTGGTAGCAATTTTTCTTCTAGAAACTCGAAAATAAACTTCGATAATGCTGCAGTCATCACCGACGTTATTTTCCAGTGACCAAAAGAGTTAAATGCTTTTATCTCTTTAAATATTTTTAATTTTCAAATCTCCCAGATTTCAAATTCAACACAAAAATATTTTTGAAAAATTACTATTATTTTTCCAAAACCTTTGGAAACCACTTCCAAATCCAAAGGAATTTTAAAATTTCCCAAAAATTCCAAATTCCCAATCCATCCAATTCATATTTAAACATTACTCTGGAATTTTATTTCAAATTATAATCTCATTTATTTATGAAGTTTATTTCAATTTATAAATTACATTTACAATCTATATTTCAAATTCCTTTTTGTTATATAAGTTTATTCTTCAACTTTGGTTATAAGTTTCAATTTGGTCATATTTTATATTACTTCTTATCTTAGTTTCAATAATTTAACAACCATCCACCTTAATATTCATTAGAAGGAAATATTTCTTTATATATCAAAATATTTTTTTATGTAAAATCATTTAAAACCTTTATAAGCACATAACAAGTACGCTCTCATATATATATATATATATATATATATATATATATATATATATATATACTCAATATACTCAACTAATTCTAGAGTACTACAGACTCTATTCAATGAGTAATCCCCACCAGAGCCAAGGTTCTCGCTTAACCTTTCAGCTCTGATACCAACTGCAATGACCCAAAATTTTCGAAGCCGAAATTTCCAGATAGTTATGAAAAATAAGAAAGAGATAGAAGAAGAAGAACAGAAACACCAAACATCTCACAATCGCAGCGGATAAAATATAATAAGAAATAATAATAGCATACAAAAGAATACTATATCTGTTGATTACATTTCAATACATCAGAGTTTTATATATATTCAAATGCTGGTCATATACAATCAATTTATCATAGAATTACAATAATATAATCACAGCGGAATATTCTAAGCGATATTGCCATCCTGCTTGCCTCCTGAGCTCCAGAACGTACCTACCTGAAAATCTGTAATACTCCGTCTGACCCGAGCATTACACCAAAGTAACACCCGGGTCAGGCTGGAAACCAGCGTGAGTAAACCCAACAAACAAGGAATACCAAGCAAACAACTTAAATAAACCCAGGTAACTTTTATCAATTTAACCAATTCACCATTTGCTATAGACAACACTTATTTCACATATAAATTCCTAAGTACCAAACTTAGATAAAATAATCCCATCCACTAAAATCATTTCATTCCTGCCTATTGATTTCTCGAATAAATTTACAAAGTCACACTTTGCCATATCATAACTTATTTCAAAATAAGTATTCTATGTGCCAAAATTTAGATTAAATAATCTGATTCTTTTAAATCCATTCATTCCAACTTATCAATTTATAAGGTATTGGAAGTGGTACCGGGTATCTCCCCAATACCCGATCCTGGCCTCTTCGAGTCACATGTTATCCTAACCCAAATTATCCAAATGAAATACACGACATTTCATATCAGAGATATCAACTCATTCAAAGCATCCAATACCAATCAATCATCCATAAGCAAAGCTTAATCACATACAAATCAATTCATCAATCATCCCTTCATTTTTCATATTAATTAATCGCCCAGGATTAATTATCTTTCAATTTCATTCAAGTAACTATCTTTAATTAATTTCACGATATTAATTATTCTTAACCAAATCAATAAGAAATCTTAATTGCTTCATAGATTAATTATCTATATCAATTACATTAATCCTTAATTACTTATATTGATTAATTTCTCATGAGTCACTTATTATGGATTAATTAATCTTAATTAATCAAATCTTTAATTACTTCATTAATTATATAAATTATTTATTTCCAATTATATTTCAATTTATCTTAATCTAAACTAATTATACGAATTGAACCATAATATCAATCATGCTTGATTGGTCTCCACCTATTAATTAATTATCCTAATTTATCTCTCGATTAATTGTACAAAGTAATTATATTTTATTAATTGACTTAAGTAATTACCTATTAAACCACCCAGTAATCACTCTAATTAATTATGACCTGATTAATTAACCCAAATCATTAATTAATTTAATTAATTATTTATTTAAATTATCTTACCTATCTAATGAATCACCAATCATTAAACCTTTAATGATTTTAAACTGCGCCATTTTCTTATTTACGGTTTAAGTTTAAAACCATTTAAATTCCAAATGCTTCGAGTCAAACAACAATCAACTCAAGAACCAACCAAAATTTAAAATTACTAGATCATCAGTATACATCCAAACAACACAATCATTCATCCAATTATTTAAATTCAACCATTTAAATTTAAATAAAACCCAACAAAGTGTGATTTACTCACCTTTACCTTTGTTGTGCAATCCACTCTATCTCGACTCGTTTTCCATGTTTTCAGACCTTGAATAAATATTAAATGATTTTACGAATGTTCAAACAATTTGGACAAATCAATTTCTATTTAATAAATTCCATTAGTCAATTTCAACTAATTTTCTATTTATAAAATATTATCTAGTGATTAAATAATTATATAAGTTATTACCATTTTGTAAATTTAGTTTAACCAAATCTTTACTTAATCAAATAATTAAATTTTCTTAAACTAATCCCCCCCTTTATATTTTATTTAAAAATCTTTACACATATTACCCAATCCGGAAACTAACAAAAGTTCATATTTAAATCTCAACACAGCAGTAACAATAATTTTTCTTTCCATGCATATATTATAAACTTAGGAAAAATTTAAAATAAAATAAAACTTCTCACCACACTGTCGCAAATCCACCACTCCACCTCCTGAATGTCACCGTCGGCCTCAGGAGCACGAAACCCTAGATCGCAGCCTCGAACTCCCTGATATCGCTAATAACTACCCAATCTCCAATCCACATCACCGAGCTCCACCACACAAACCCTAAACCCACAAAAACTCCAGTTGACCACCCCGTCGCGATCGCGTTCGCCGAACAACCCAAAACTCCTCGAGTAGCTTGCTATGGCTATGGCCATGCGATGCTTCCTTTCTGAAATGAACGAGTTTGAATAGAAGGCGATGCTATACTGGGTTGCGGCATGACGATTTGAAACGAAGAAAGTAATTTTATTTCCGAGATTGGATTTGAGAATCGAATTGAAGGTGAGATATAGATTTTAAATAGGCTTCGGCCATTAAATTTGTCTCCCTTTTTTTTTAAGTGAGTCCGAACTCGATTTTTTTTGTGTTTAAAGACAAGTGGACGGAGATAAAATATCTATTGGGTAGCTTCCTGCGTACGAGTGTTGATAAAATATTTATTACTGTTTGGCTTTAACCTTTGTTATATTATAAATCTTCAAAACGATTCGTTAATCACTACTTAAAATTTCGAACTCCTCTTAAGCAATGCCGTTAGGTGATTATAAGGTTTACCCGCATTCCGAACACAATGGAACGTGTTTTCGAAAGCTAACTCAATCATATGCGCGAGTTACAGAAGAAAACGATCGATTTTAAATTAAATCGATTAAAATAAATCTAAGAGTTTCGAGCTGCCAGGGTCAAACGACAACTCCGATTGCTACGAAAATTGAAATCCGATAATAACTAACTATTACGGATCCAAAGGAGCTGATTTCATTGAATTCCAAAACTGCGCCTCGGAAAGCTATTTTTAAATTCTAGTTTAAACGATATATTATTAAAAATGAACAAATTACCCTTAAATTAAATTCAAATCATTCTATTATCTCTAGTACTATCATTATAAATTTTATAAGCCTTCAAACTATTTTAAACAGGCTTAAAAATTTCAGATTCAACAATTTACCCAGTTTCAATTATTAAATTCAATATTTAAACTATATAATTCAATTATTTAATTATCAAATAAATATTTATATCTTGAATTCAAGTTAAAATTAACTTTTAATATTTTAAAATCAATTAATTATTCAAATTTAAATTGTTAGAAATTCCGGGTCATCACATGTTCTCTTCACGATTTTGACCTTGTATAAACAATTAACAATTTATTACTATTTGAATTATCAAACAATTTGTCATCGTCTACATATTTGATTTTAACCTATAATTTGATTTAATTAATTTCCCCTTAAAATCTTTAGTATCTAAAATAATTAAATAAACAGATTGAACAATTTAATCACCACAATACATTTTAAAATATACAAGTGCGTAAAACTACATATATTCTTATAAAATAATCTATATAGATTTAACAATCTATTTTTATATAAACTTCCTACATTTAAAATACCTCCCTTTTTCCAAAACCTTATCTAAAATTATATATGTATATATATAGTTCACGATCTATTATATATATATATATATTATCGTTCTAATTCAAAATTTCTACGTATCTGAATTAACTCGAATGGAGAGAAGATTTCTGTTAATATTTTATTTCTGTATTTATGTTAAAACAAAACTGCTTTACTGTAAATATATATATATATATATATATATATATATATTTACTTACTGTAAAAGTTTATATACATAAAAATTGAAAATAATTGAGTGATTATACCTCACCAAACTGCTAGAACCCGATTCGCTCGTGTCCTCCATGGCGCGATGCTGCCTCGAGCTTGGAACCAGGTGGCTCGGCCCCACTCTAACACCGCATCGAACTCACGTAAGGATGAAGTCGCCTCCTTGCGTGCGGCGTCGAACTCGAGTCCAAGCCCTAAAATTCCCAGCTCCAACGCCTACGACGACGACCCATCTTTCCAAAATCGCCCGCCTCCGTGCTCGAGCTCGACATCGAAGCCACGACCCTCTGCCCTAGTCGACCTCCATTGCACGCGTGCGACACTCGATCTCATTCCTCCCCCCATGCTTACTCGACCTCGATCAAGATCGTCCGCCTCCCTTTCATTCGCCATTTATATACATACATACATACATACATACATATATATTATACGAAATCGATTTGAAACAAAAGGGGTTCAGCCCCTTTATTTATTTATTTAGGGATCGCTTCGGTCAAATAAGAAAACGAGGAAGAAGAGATGAATAATTTATTTTTTCTTTCGGCCCTTATTGCTTGTTTTTAAACGCGGCTGAAAGCTTCCTCTTGAAGCTTCCCCCTTTTTTTCTCTTTTTATTTATTATTATTATTATTATTATTATTTATTGTTTATTTTATTATTATTTTTAAATTTAATTCTTCTCAAATTTTTGATATAGATTTAAGCGCGTTTATATGTCGTACACTCACACACTAACTCCGATCAATACGAAATTTGAAATCCCATAATAATTCAATATTACGGACCTAATGGAACTGGTTTCAATGAATTCCAAGACTGTGCCTCGGAAGGCTATTTTTAAATTCAATTTAAAACGATAAAATCCCAAAACCTAACGAAACACTTCCGAATCAAATTTAAACACCTTTACTATCTTCAACGTTATCAATATAAATTTTACAAGCCTTTAAATTATATTTAACGGGCTTAAAATTCTAGATTCAACATTTTACTCAATTTCAAATTATTTAATTCAATAATTTAATTATCGAATAAATAGTGATATTTGAATTCAAGTTAAAATCACTCTATTGAATATTTAAAATCAACTAAATATTCTGATTTTAAATGCTCAAAAATTTCGGGTCGTCACACGATTATTTATGCTACCTCACAATAAATCAAAGAATCGTCCCTAAAATCTCTCCATTAGTATGCAAATGTATTGAAGCCTATAAGATGCACATGAAATATCTGTATGTGATACCAAATCAGATCACTTACTCGATCACATAAATTTCGCTTCCAAACTAGTATAGATCACTTGACATCTTTAATGCGAACTCTAATTTGGTTCCTTAATTAGAAACGTTCATTTTCCTAACGTACATATACTATGATATAAAATTTCAAGATTGTATCATGAATCTGTATTAAGTGTCTACCTCTAAGAGTCAAGTGAAAATCCTTGTTCGGACCGATGTAAATCACTTTGAAATCAAGTACCCGAATACTGGATCAAGAACAGTTATGCGAATAAACAATCAATGTTTAACTTAAGTACTTATCATATTGGTTTCTTAACTATATCGATATCTTTAAATCACATTCTTCTACACAAATAGTATAACACCCTATACTAAGATCATTTATAAATCATTTCATAAAAACATTAGCTTCAAGTTTATAAACCTTTTAGAACTTAAGTTCATACTCGTATAATACTCCACAACATCCTAAGAGTATATACAAACATTAATTTCATTTGACTTAACAAGGATGCTTAATAATTTAGACTTGTTTTAATTCTACTATCTTATATGTTCAAGTGTTATATAAATTCATTTTTTATATTTCCATTAAAATACTCAACTACAAGTTATATAACAATCTGGAAGTATCTGATAGTTCAAACTCATCGAAAATCCCATTTTATTTTAATAAATGAAAACTACCAAACAACATATCATACCATGATGCACATACCATACCGTCCTAATGTATGGGCTAAATGTGTCCATGAATTAGCTTAACAACATTCCAATTTCTTAAAGAAAAACTTTAGAACTAAACATTGGGTTATATTTTAAATCTTTGAACTAATATCATATTCACATATCTTTTACATATCAAATCATACTTTCAAGATTAAATCAAAATCCATTTTACGAAAACAACTTTATAGCAAATTAATATTGTAGCATCCCCTACTTAGAAACTCGAAAATGAACACTGATGATACTGCGGTAATCACCAGAAGTATTTTCAAGTGACAAAATTGAGTACAGTACATCCAAACCATACTTTTTGAATTTAAGCAAATCATTTCTAAAGCGGTATCAAATACTTCATAAATAGTAATAAGTACTATGGTCCCAATTTCGTAAACCCATTTTCCAGATATTTACTTTGAGATAGTACTATTACTATTTTCTTCAAATCTTGAATTTTTTTCAAAGAAATCGGAATTTATGTTCTTAAAATATCAGTCTCAATACTCTTCGTTTGTAAACCATACTTATATAAAAACGTTTTCTTATATAAACCTTTTCAAAAATGTTTATTTCCAAAATGCCTTATCTTACATAGATTTAAATAAACATTTTTTTTCTGAATTTAACTTTTTCACCCTAACAATGTCACCTGACATCTTATAATCAAACTTTGAAACTCAATTCACACGGTGTTCGTTTTAATGTATCTACGATTACTATCTACCCAACATATGATGTTGAAAGGTGAAATTACTCAAAAACTGGTTGAGCACAAAATAATAATCAACCAACAATAGTCAATGCTCATAAAATGACTGAGCAATAATTAGTTAATCAATGAAGGATAACAGATAAACATCATTAATCACTACAAGAATTAGACTACACTATCAACTTACTTATATATATATAACTAATATATAGCAGTTGCTTGTACACTCTCATATTTATAATACACTCAACTCATGCTAGGGAATTCTATTACACTTTTCTTAATGAGTCATACCTAACTAAAGGGAAGGTTCTCGCTTAATCTTCAGTCCTGATATCATATGTAACATCTCACCTTTTCAACCCTCGAATGTCGACACTAATACATCCATGGTATTCATGTGATGCTCAAGTGTCGAAAAGACGAATTATTAGGGTAAAATAAATGAAAACAAAATAGAATAAGGAAGAGGATAACATAACGTCATAATCTAACAATGGAACGATAACATATAATATTAAAAGGCAGTATAAAATGTCACTTTAAGATACATAATATTTCATAGTTAGAATCACAAGTAGTATCATCAGCCTAGAAAGTTATAATAACCATATGTATGCTGATATACACAATATAGTAATGCAGTGGAAATAAGAATACTACGGTAGGTGAACAGAAGCATCCAACTCATCTCCAGAAGTACAAAAGAATATTAACGAAACCTGCTGTAACGACCCCTATTTTTGGTAATTTAAAATATTAAATTTAATAAGATTTTGGAATTTAATATTGCGAAAAAAAAATTAAATTTATGATTTATTAATGGGAAGAAATTATTAAAGATAATTTAGTAATGTTGATTGAATGAAATTGACAAGTGTTTAATAAAATTTCAATCAATTGCAATAACAAAGGTTAATAAGGAAACAAATCAAATGTTGTATTTAACGGTGAAATGATATGTAATTTAATTGAAAGTGGTTTTAGTATATATGAAATCAGCTATTTGGCAGTTGATTATTACCTTTCTTTGTAAACAATTAGTTAATAAATATGGATTGCTAAGTTGTAACAATTGGTTTTTCCTCATCTCATTAATTAGTCCGTTTGAATATTAAGTTGGTAACTAATGGAATTAAATGTGACTAAATATTATGGTTAACGTAAGAAAAGATGTAAATTGAAGAGTATGAAGATAGTAAGATAGAAACCTATGTCCAATATATTTCATACAGTATTGGTTGATTTAATAATGAAAATGTAAATCAAAATAAATGAATTTATTGGAATATAAAATTGTAATAAACTGGGGTTTCGTTAGAGTTGTATTTGAACGCTGGAATTAGTGTAACATTTAAATATTGGATTTTACATGCAAACTATATTGTAATAGATGATTAATTTCTATGTAATCAAGAATGATGAAAATTGTTAACTTTTAATTTAGAATTTAAAAGTAATTAGAATCATTTTAAAAAAATAATTTATTTAACTAATGTGAAATTTGTCTTTTTGGGAACTGTCTTAGATTTCGATGAAACAAGTTTCTTCGGATTCATAACAATGAATTATTATAGCATTTCAAGTTTCATCGTAATCAGACTTATCATTCGATTGTGCGAGCTTGAAACTCGTAGAAATCAATTAAATGAATTTAAATGAATATAATTTGATTTTAAAAGCCAACTTCTAAACACAATGGAATTAGGGTTTGAAACTAGTTCCATTGAGTTTTAAAATATTGAACATATATTTCGATATATTGGATGACCTGCTTTCATTTCGGGAACAAAACTAGCTTTCTGGGTCATTGTTATCGTTTCGACCCAATTCAATCTTTTCCATCCTTTCTTATCCATCTCTGTCTATATATAGACTATTATAAACCCTAACAGCTTCTTATTTTCATTTTTCTATACGTACAATTCTTTTTCTCATCTGCTCTTTCCCAATGGCAGACATCCCAAAATCCTAAATTCCCAATTTCAAATCAAACTCCAAAATTCAAACTCATCAAAACCTATCATATAATATATAATCGGGAAGCTCTCGACGAACGTAATCTGTGCCTACAATTTTTTTTGCAATTGAGTTCGGTTTGTCCAAAAATCAGTGAAGAAGTCTTGGCTATCCATACTAGGGTTTCACGATCAATGGTGGATTTGCAACGATTCATCGATCGGGAAGTTGCAGCATGTAGAGGAGATTGAGTGGAGTGCTTCTATGGGGTTCTTTGTGTCCAAGGTGCCTTAAATCTTAAGAAAGCGGCGAAGAACGTGGCGATGGGCAGTCGCTAGTGGAGTCATAGTGGTCATGGGGGGTTATGTTTGAAGGCGTTTGGACTGGGGCTAGGCGGCAACGGTCTTCGATGGGCGAGATGGCGGCTGTAGTGAGTGTGGCTACGTTTGTTCTAATACATTCGAACGAGACGAACGAGGGTTGGGGCAGGTTTGCCTAATTACCCTTCAACCCCTATTGTTTATTTTATTTAAATTTCAATGTTCTAATTAGCACAACTATTTCATACGAGCTCCGATTGATGTGCGGTTTCCTCTGTTGGGATCGTATCGAAATTTCGGACAATATGGAATCATTTTGGTTGAATTTAGAGACTGTTGGAATTTTAGGCTTTAACTGGATTTTAAATCGACTATAAACCAAAGGTGAGTGATATATTTATTTGTTGACACTCTGGATGATTGGATGTTTATTTATTTTTATATATCTCTGTTATCACCCTGTATATTAATCGCAAGCATATAAACTGTTACTTGATTTATTTCGAATAAATTAAGAAATAGATTGAAATGATCTATACCTATGACACCTTGATTTGGATTGACATGATATATCCATTCCTATAACTAAAATTAAAATAACCAATCACTTGACCATAGGGTTAAAATTATATACGGACACTGGATTAGTTAAATTAAATGGTTTTAAAAATACTGGTTATTGGATTTTGGTTAAATGAAATTATTTTAAAAGGTAATAAACTGTATATTTATATGAATTAAATTATCTCTAATTCAAGCTTAGAAATGTTGAAATTGAAATTGGTTAAAGGAAATTGTTTTAAAGAATTGAATTGAAAATGTGAAGTATAATTGATATATGACTTTAATTTTGGAATTGAATTATTTTAAAGATTTGGATCTTAATATTTAACAATAAGGTTTAATTTGATTTAAGTGTTTTAAATCAATAAATTGAAATTGGACTTGAAATTGATATAAATTTAAGTGGTTTAAAATAAGAATTGAATTAAAACTTAAATCATTGACTTGAATTGTTGAATCGAGTTTGAAGTTTAAAATGAATGTTCAAAAATTGAAGCTAATTCGAATTGAAACTGAAATCAAGTTGATTTAAAATTAAATCGAAAGTGAGTCAATTGAATTGAAAGATTGGGAATTAAGTTTGTTGATTTGAAATTGGACATAGATCTAGATTGTTGAAATGGAAAGGAACAGTTTGATTTTATATTATTTTCAAATTAATTTTTTTGATATAAACTATTTGAAATCTATTATTTTTAATATTCAAATTATTTTAATTTTTCCAAAGTATTTTACTATATAAAACATTTTCAATACTCAAACCATTTTATATTAAACTTTTTTAAATCTCCAAACTATTTAAACTATTTATAACTATTCAAACTATTTTTCCAGAATTTCAAACTGTGTAAAGTTCAAATTTTTATATTTAAATCGTTGATTTAAATGTTAATGTGGTTAAATGAAGTTATAACCTAAGTTGAAATTTGAAATGACATTTTCAAGTGAAATTTGACATATTTTGAGTAAATGTGATGATTTTGATATTTTGAAGTGAATATGATATTTTGATATCAAATTTAAATTGGTTTTGGAATGTAAAAGAACCAACTGGTATGAAAAATTACGTTCGGTTGTTAAACAGACCGAAGCCTCTTATTGGCATACTCTCTGTCAAAACTAGAACCACTTTAACGACTATGTACGTGGTGGATGATCCAGAATGTAGAGGTTGAATTGGAGGCGTTGCTGGATTTGAAAAAAGAGAACGATGATCTGACACTTGTGTCGATTTGAAATGTCTAAAACAGGATCCATACCTGACCAATGGGGCTAGCTACCTCTAGCGGACACACCTCTTCGTATTAGTATATTGAAGTTGGCTTGATTGATGCACCTTGATTAGATTTTGTGGGGATGTTGGACACGGTGGGCCGTTAGGGGTTACCACCAGTCAGGAAACGCAAAACAGTAGTATTCTATCTTGGGCATCACCTTACGTGCCTTGTGATACTCTTTATCCTTATTTGCTCCCACTATGATTTTGTTTTAGTATGGTACCTATAGGGGACTCATTGGCTACCGACGTTACTGGTTGTGTTACAGGACCTGCATAGACTACCTGCTTAAAATGTGTTAAGGGAGGTCAATGTAACGCCTTAACGCTATTTTAATACTTTACATTACCGACAGACACAACATATATAGCGTATTTTACTATATATAGATAGTTTAACGGATCCTTAGGAGATGGAAAATCGCATAACATATTTAAGTTATTGCACACACGTTATACACTGGATAGGAGATGTAAAATCCCATAAACATCTCTGAAGTTATTACATTTATATTTACTTGTTATTGATTTAACTTACATAAGAACTTTTAGTTCTGACTCGAGTGTTTTGTCTTTTCATTACACTCAGGTCAGCCAAAGCTTTTTAGTGTTTGAAGACTTTATCTCTGACGGATAAAGATGGAGTTTGGTATATTACATTATTAGTATTATTCCACTGCATCATTATTGGTATGTTGTTGCTTGTACTCTAGTTTGTTTGTAAAATTATGCAATCAAATGTATATTGTAAAACAGCTTCATGAACTGTTTATTTGATTATTATATTTTATCAATTCCACTGCAAGATTCTATGTTTTGCTTTTCCTTCTTTTTTTATTTTTTTTATTTACCCCATTGATAATCTACCCTTTTAAATGGTTTGAGTTAGACATGTGTGGTTTATTGTCGATTTAAAACGTCCAAAAAGATGGGTCGTCAGACCTGCCATTTCCAAACTACTCGAAAGAGCACCCATGAAAATAAATGGAACATAAAACCATGAGTTAGACATAAGTCTGGTGCGAAAAATTCAATAAATATGTGTGACATATAACAACACCCTTTGAGACCATATGGAATACCATAATGGTTATCCCCTTAAAAGAGCTAACCATCTATTAAGTACATATCTCCTTATAATAGATAATATCTAAGGCATAGAATATAAGTAAGAAATAGCTATAGTACGTGTACACCACAAAAATAACTAGGTATACAATCTAGAACTACTAAGGCGCATTCATATAATTGTGTAGGATTTGCATGCAGATCTCTTCAGTCAAGCCAAATCCGAACTTCATGACAAGGATCAAAAATATCCTTCCAAGCATTGTATATTTGTAGATAAAATATACCATAAAGTAAACACAACTGGTCCAATGGTGAACTGCATGGTGCTAAGTATCAACAACTCTCGCGTGTAAAATATCGATAAGCATACTCTAGATCTGGAGTTGATATACCCATCTTGGTTAGCTAAACCCGAGATTATGCATCCTACTTTAATTTTAGTCATTTTCGATGTCGAGGTACATTCAACTTTTCTTACACGGTCTTTAACACTCAAATAAAACACGAATCCCTAAATAGATAACATCATCTCGAATAGATCACGAACCTTTACATGATTTCGAGCATCTCGAACAGATCTAGAATCTCCACATAGACTCCAACATAAGTCAACCGATAAATCATAATGCTGACCAATCCTTTGGAATTAACCTTAGGATAGATAGTTCGACTCTATAGCATTAGTCTGAAATGTTAACGCTGACCTCTCCCTTAGACTTAGCCTTAGAATTAACACTTCAACTCTATGACATTTCACTTTACAACCTTACCGGGACAGTTTTGCACAAGTGGAAGTTTGACCACTTTTTGATATGTTACTTAACTTTTTATCATCCAATACTTATATAATGGCAAGCATACACGATGTGTATCATAAAAATGTCAAGAAACCCATAAGGAACTCTTTACAAAGTTACTTAGAAATTTCTGAACACATGATAATTCCGAAGTGCATCTATAGCGACAATCGCCGTACAAGCACTTTCAAATCCAAGTCTAATCTAAACCAAAGTTCAAATACAAACTGTGTGCTTTATTTCAAGACTATCTACATGTCATACAAGGCTATTCAAATCCATTTAGGTCCACTCAAGTCCATACATATGGATTGCATATGCCATTTGCTTTCATAGCAAGAATCAAACCCAATATTACAACATATATTATGTCAATTCAAACAATATATACAATCAAACACACACACATATAGACAATTAAACATAAGCTCGTATACACTATGTTTTCATTTAAGGTGGTGAGTTAGCTTACCTTTAACTAAGTGAACAAGCAATTCTAAGCATCCATTTCCTACCTCAACCTTGCAACACCTAACTTCCTACCACTTCCATTGCTTTAGCACTTGCCTAGGGTAAAATACCTTAAAAATAGCTCACAGCCTATGGGGTTTTGGTTGTCTTGTGCTCTAAATTTTCTACTGCAAGATGCTAGGCGGTGTTCTAATATTGTAGTAAGGCTTATGGGATATTTTGAAGAGATTTGAAGATGTTTTGAATTTATTTTTATTTAGCAGATTATGAACAGAAAGAGTGAAGTGTATTGATTTTATTTTCTAAATTTGCAAAAGTAATTCAAGAGCCAAGCACCTTCTCTTGTAGGCTTCAGATGGGTGTTTCCTATCCTTCCTCTCACTCCGATTCATGCCATTGAAGACCCACCCCTCCACATGCCTATCACTTCTCGTTTACACCTCTTACCTTTAGCAAATTACCTTAACATTCTTACATGAAATATCTCTTTTCCCATAGAAGCTTCTAGAACATTCCACTACTTTATGAAGCAAAGCATGTTAATTAGTCCCTAATATGTTCATATGTTCATTAGCTTAGTACAAAAATGTTCGAACAACTTATATCGATTAAAATCCCGTTTATCCATAAATTGATTTTTGATCACATTATCGATATTTCTTCGAAGTATTTATTTTTGTAAACAAATTTCAAAAACAATTTTACCTTATTAGTTATTAGTAAAAGGGGGTTAGCAAGGTTATTAAATCAATTTAATCATATTTAATCCAAGATTTAAATAATTAAAAAATTTAGATATTTAAATACAAAGTTTTAGAAATTCCAGGTCATTACGAAAGCAGATTCCATTTCCCTATTATGTACCGTCGTAGATCATTTAAGACTTCTTAAATAAAGAGGAGGTAGACCCAATGGCTGTTTAATACTTTCCAACTCAAACTAAACCCTTTGGAATCCCTAAAGGTATCGAGTCATTTAATACATCAAATCTAAGATGAATCCTTGGTATATTTTCCCCAATCATATCCCTTCCCCACGGGTCCTATAGTTAAAGAGTTCCCACATCAGTTGTAAGTATACATGGCTACTGGTATCCTCTAAGTGAAGGATGTAGTTCTATCGTGTAACTCTAATTACCTCTCATTCCAACTCTTACTAAACCAAACCAATCATCCTAGGCCTAAATATTGGGCAACGCCCACTAACTCACGCTTGTCCTAAACGTATTATTAAGACTGTATAATTTCATACTATGCAAATTATACTACCCTCTAGCATTTAATTCATATTGCTTATGCTTATTACATGTAGTATTTTTCCTTCTTATGTCTGTAAATGTCAATTATCTATAATAAATGGTCATTACTATTCAAATTGGACGATTAGTAATGATATTTATTTATTCGTTCTAATTCAACCATTTATGCCTATTTTAGTTTTCCATAAATGCCATATTAAGCTCCTTAATTAGCCCATTAAATGCATTTATGTCCTCATTTAATTCCTATAACTTCCTATTAACTATGCATTTATTGCCCTACTAATTTTAGAGTTACTATCTCTTTTCCACCCATACCTTCTAGTCCTATAAATTACTACGCTATTAATAACTGGTCGTCCAAATTATAACTAGTACGAATACTGTCGTATATTACGCTATGTATATATATATCTGCTTGGTAGACACCCTTATACATGTGTATGTGACTATATATATATATATATATATATATATATATATATATATATATTTCTAACTCATTAATTTCTATGCTTAGGAAACATTATATAAGAAACATTTATTTTCATATTTTAATATACTGGAGTCATTCTTTCCAAAAAGGATCACCGTCATAACTTCTCATAGATTACCTAAAAATGACACATTTTTTCAGTTTGAAATTGTAAGGATTTATCACTTTTCTTTCATTGAAATAGACAGTGCAAACTACGGAGTAGAATATCCGTACTTTACATATTTCTTTTCCTTCTAGTAGGTTCCTTGTTATTCCAAACGAAGTACTTTTTATACATAGTAGTGGAATTAGGTAAATTATTGAAATTACACTGAAATTGATGTAATTAAATTGTACCCACAATGCTCCTAATAGATAGAACATAGAAATTCACATTCCAAGTCAAATTAGGGCAATCTAAGTTGATACTAATAATTTACAACCCAATTATTTTAAATCCAGAATAAATCTTGCAATCTTATTAACTTTCTATTTAACAGATTTAGGGGTTGATTTCCAAATTTCTTGATTATGGTGTAAATATTATTCCTATTCCAATTACCAGACTTACAGAATATGTAAATGAGATTTCAATTGAATACGTTCTTCCTAAGCATACCATTCAATAAATCTAGCATATGTATAATAAATAAATAAAATTCAACGGGATAAATTTCAATGTTATATATAAATCATATAATTTACCAATCACCTTTCTAGCTTTCCAAATCTCTCAAATCTGAATCCATCCCTTTAATTGACTCCTTTTCTTTTCTACATCAAAAATATGTATAACAAGATATATACATATCCATTAAATTTACAATTTCGAGAAGATATTTGAATTAAGTGGAATATAAAATTATGAATTTACTTTTCCGCACTATCGATTCACTCCTTCCCTTCTTCTCTTTTATTTTCCGCCCTTCTCCGATTATATATAATATTTTATCTTTACTATTAATAATGAGAATTCCATGACCTGATTCATCAGTGTCTTTTTGAAATACCCGAATTACCCTTTTTCTTTTCGCACATGTTCATTAGCAACTTGCCCTTCTTGCATCGTTCCCTCCCCCCAAATGAAAAAAAATGAAAACAGAAAATAGAATTCCATTAGGTTTCCCCTTTCTTCTTCAATGCTAATCTATTTTATTTGATTTCAGATCTGATTGCTTTCTTAGGTCAGATATTTCATCTTTTGATTGTTCCCGATTATATAAATCCAAATTGCGATTTGATATCATTTTTCCTTTTTTTCCTCGATGATAATTTTTACACTAGCTTCAAGCTTTCAAATGAGCAATTTTTCAATGGAAGCAATGGTAATATCGGGGTTTGGATGAAGCCGAACGGTATGTAATTTTCATGTGTGTTCATTGATCTGTAAGGGTATAGACAAGTCGATTTAGTCAATGATAACCGTGGAGGTGGAGGCGATGAAGATCAACTGTGATGATGATGGTGAAAGAGAATAGCACTGTTGACTTGAGGATGATGGTGAAAAGGAATAGCACTGTTGCCTTGAGGCGACGAAAAGCGTCTCATGGGAACCATCTTATTAATAAAAAGGTTGTTACGAAGGAAGGACATATTTTAATACTGGCAATATTGTAAGTTTTATATGTATTTTGTTTGATTAAAAATTATTTAATGTTAAAGAAGTTTATTTTTCTGCATTTACAGATAAGGATAAATGATAACAAGTTATTACCTTATAACTAAACCTGTGAAACTTAACCTAATCTTTAGATATTGAATGATGAACCGAGGTGTTTAATAATGCATGAAAATTGCTTAATACTTTGTGGGAAAGGGTATCGTTGTTAAAAGATTGATTTCCTGTTATTCTTTTACAAGTTACTTTGCTCGCTCTCTCTTTTATTCCTTCTATGACGCACCGCCAAGAGAACTATCTGATTTTGATGTATGTATTGCCTAAACGTTAGGCCTATGATTGGTGATTCGTTTGATATTGTTTTTGGGGTCAACCATAGGTATTTCCATCTAACATGATTTTCAAAAGGAACCTGTATGTCCTATCCGTCCTTCTCTCCTCATATATATCCACCCCTTTCCTCCTAAAACCATACAAGCACTACCCGTTTGATTGTAAATGTACGAAAGTATCATATTATATTGAAAATATTATTTCTTTTGCTCCTTAGATGTACAATTATAGTTCCATCTACCCTGCACAAATAATCTAGGTTGGTTAAAGTTGCAGATAAACATATATATTGGAGTGGTATCTTTGAGACACAATTCACTTGGAGGATTTGATGGATATGGATTCCATGTTGTCACCTCATATTCATGTTTTCTATGTGATATATAGTTTAGCAGTTAGCCCAAATAGTTTCTTGACAAATTTAGTCGAATGAATGCTAAAATGAATTACGGTAGATAATTATTTTCAAAGAACATGGATAAACCAACGACAAGCAGTTGGTTTGAAGAATTACTTTTATTTGCAGCACTTTCCAAGGTAGAATGACTTATAATGCTACTTCATAATATTTTTCCAAAATGTCATACAAATATATCTGGAAGGTGTATTTGCAAGAGTTTTTAACACATTAATGCACGTCATCCCACTATGCCAACACACAGTTCTTACATTTCAAAAAAAATGAAAACCTAAAAGGCCACAGCTCTCAATTTGGCTGTGAATGGCACTTAAGCAGTCTTCTTCCTCCCCTTCACATTTCTTCTTGATTTCATATCGTTCCTCCCCTTCACATTTCTTTTCTATTACTTAACGATGCGTTCTTTCAATGAATCGGCTGTGGATTTCCTCTTTAATTTGGTTATTACAATACTCTATTCACGTTGTCAAGAACTAGAGCTTTTATGGGCTTTCAATCATGCATGTCTTCAATTTGACGAGGATCTCAAAGGTAATTTGTTTATGGGCTTCGGATAGAGTTTTTGAATTGGAAATTCAACTGATAGTTTCATTTAGGGTTTTTTGGATTCATGGTATATTGTTGTTTATATTTCTAATCCATGATTCACAAAAATCACTGATTGAAGGCTGAAGTATTAACACCTATGGTGTCTTTGAAGCGTATGTTTCTTAATTAGTGGTTAGACATTTGTTAACATCTGATCATATCTTTTATTTTTAACATAAATTGAAATTGTTTTTGAAAATAAAATTTTCTTACAGTTCAAAATTTCATTTCATTACCAGCTTTAGGTCGATTTTGATTGATATAAATATTAGAGGTTTGCTTCATCTGCTGCTTGAGCTGACTGAATCTTTTTTTGTTACTATATGTTCCTCATCTATAAACGGTTGTAGGTTTCCGTTTAGGCCTTAGGAGTATATATATGGTTGTGGATCAAATGTTGAACGGTATATCATTTTTCGAAGGTGTGCTATATAATTATATAGACCCGTGTATTGAATTTATTGATTCGTTGTTAATTTATTAACTAAGAGATAATAGTTGATTATGTTTAGATTTTATAATCTTTTATTTGATTTTAGAAGTTTGGTATAATGGTTTTTTCTTTGTTCACATATCACGAGGACAATAACAAGTTATTATTGTTGTCTTGGATTTTATAGTTGAGTGCTTTCTTCTTTGTTATCTTATGCCTCATCGTATTTATTAACTAAGAGATATTTCATGTTTTTTGATCAATCTAGGTAATATTTACAATTGTTTAGAAGTTAAACTACAATCTCATGTTTTCCTCTAGCATTCTATTTGATATAACGTTTGTGTTTACAAAATTTTAGTTCAACATACAATTGATGTTTCTAAATTATCTCTAGCAAAGGAATTAACTACAAATGCAGGAACGAAGGACTGCTTGACTATACTGGAATTCCTAAGAGTACTACAAGCCAATAAAATATAAGCCGAGTCTTCAAAGAAACAAACATCACTTTCATATCAAGTGGTATATTTCCAAACTCCAGCTGTGCATGCCAATTGTGGACGTTAATGCCAAGTTGTAAAGTCAATAAATAATATTTATTTGTGGCATGGGATAAAGTCAGAAGGTCAATAAATAATTTCCTTCCGTGTTTTTTGCCTGTTAGCATCAGTTTTATTATTTTCATGGCTTGGTAATGTTATTTCATTTGTAATCTATGATTTTATCTCTAATATTTGGATGTTGTAATTCCCATAGATGAAGATTTTGGTTTTGTTGTGAGATTGGATTAATGCATTTGTTTGGAGGCTTAAATATTTGGAACTGTAATATTTCTAACCCTTTTTTATTAGTTACTTGCTTACTCATCATTATTCACACTTTTGTTAGTTTATAAATTAACTTTATTGGATATTCATTTAGATTGTTGTGGCTTGCACGTTATAATATACTTGGCCCAACTTTTATTTTCTGACAAAAGTGTTTGCTCTTTTTTGCTTATCATGTTTAAAAGTTGGAGTAGCCTTAAAGAAAAAAGTGTTGCACACCTTTTGATTCTCTTCAAGAACTCACTCATGTACCATATTTCCATTGTGAAATACCGCAAGCAAAAATTATGTTCAATGTAGAAAAATTACACCAGACGTATTGCTTACGTCAATGGTGTAATATATAATGCTTGGAATACAGCGCTTGCAAATTGAAAATTACATTAATAAATTGGGCATATTTTGAAATCGTATATGAGCTTTTAGTCATTTTTTTAAAAGGTACTTCAATGGTAGTACGTAGTTGTCCTGCAAATCATATACTATACTACTACAACTCGAGATATGTACAGTTTTATGAATCTCGCACTATGCAGGATACAAACCTGTGACCTCATGATCATAGTCAAAGCGCCTAACAAACGGGACAAATGGTGCTGAACAAAGTGATTATTAAATAGTAATTGTTAAGTACTAATTATTCATTTTTGAATACAAATTATTAAACATTATATATTGGTTACAAAACTACTTACGTGAAATGCACAATAGTGTACTTACTATTCTACCTCTAATAAAACTACTTTTCAAAATCGACATTATCCACTATCTCTAACCAACCTTACTCTCTAAACATCCTCTACCTCTTATTCGAAGTTGCTTGAAAATGCATAATAAATGTCCATTTTCCATTATGAGTTTTTAAATGTTCTTTGTTTTATCTAGAAAATTCTATTTTTTAGTAAAATGGTCATTGTAGTTGATAATCAATTATTATTATCATCTTTGATAAATTATACTATGCAAAATCTTATAGGTCGATTATCTTGATATCTTCATAGGTAAGTGGTGTTATCATTATAAAAATGATAGTGAAAAGAATTTTTGTGCATTCTTGTGATTTACAGAAAAATCTTTGCATGCATTTTTTTATGCGCACGTCCATCGGACGTGCCATAGTACTCGTAATTAATAGAAAAGGTTGAGAAGAAAAAATGACAGAATTTTGCTGCTTTGATTAGAAGATATGAGAATAAAAGTTAAGGGTTAAGCGTGTATATATAGATGCTCGAATCAATCATATCCGTTAGATTTAAAATAATTAAATCCAGCCCGTTCAACCGTGGTTCAACCCTAGCCGCCACATTCCGAACTGATCTACTGCTCCTCTATAGACAGTCGATCGCCAATGGTCGACCATCCCAAGAAGGGGGTCGACTGTTGGGGCCCACACAATTAATATTATTTATTACTTTTTTAAATCTTATTTAATTATTTTTGTTTTGAAAACTTCTAATGCTAATAACTTATTCATTTAAAGTGTGATCGCAAAACTTCAAATATGAAAGTTGCTCGAAAAATCGACATGAATACAATGATACATGTTTTGCGATCAAATGCTAACGTTGGCTCTGAGCCATAATAATCATTTATTAATTATTGTTAGTTTTACGTAGTGTTATAGTTTTATTATAATAAATTACTCATGGTTACAACACTTTATAACTACCATCACAAAACATAACATATATGGATTTTAAAAAAAAATATAATTTTAATTAATTTAATTAATATAACATATTGTATCAACTATATAATAAAAAGAAGA
The DNA here is from genome assembly GCA_030765085.1 of Allium cepa. Classification (NCBI taxonomy): domain Eukaryota; kingdom Viridiplantae; phylum Streptophyta; class Magnoliopsida; order Asparagales; family Amaryllidaceae; genus Allium; species Allium cepa. The sequence continues at coordinate 190,443,685 of CM060942.1, forward strand.
CACCTATTATTTCGAACAAGATTGGTTATTGTTAGATATATGCAATAAATTATATAATTGTCCCTGAGGCATACCTCTAACTTTATTGCTTATAATAATGAGCAATAATACAAGGGTATGATCTTGGTCTTGTTGGATAAAAAAGCATGGGATATGTCGGTTATTCACAAAAACGAACAGTGCATTAATCATTGCATGCGGAACAAACTAGGCATGGTATTCTTTTTTACTTTCATGTGTGCACACATTCAACGGAAAAGAGATATAGGTTGTGGGGAACACAAAAGAGCAAGCCATTACGATCAAACTAGCTTGGTTGAATGTAGGAGATTGATAATGCTATTTTATATTGTCATAACAGAATCAACAATGGATGTTACACTTCATACCTTGGTGAAGACTTCTTTGAATATGCATGGCATGCAAACCTTTTTGGACCTCCATGTTTAAGAAATTACTACACATAGAGGGGATGAGCCAATATTTTCATCCACAGCAATATTAATGGACTATTAATTAACAAAGAGTGTAATGAAAAAATTCCTCACTGCTATATATCCTCCTTGCCAACCATTCCACAAGCGTCAATACCCATATTATCTTAATTTTGCACTAAATGGATACCGCAATAAGAAATACCCATTCAAGTACAACACTTGGCATCTCAACCTAAAGTATCATGAACTTGTTAACAGAGAATGGGACAGTTCATTTATAAGTAACCCACCTTTTCAACTTCTATCAAAGTTAAAGAAAATAAAGGAAACCCTTAGAATGTAGAGCAAAGATCTCTCTTCCAAGCAAAAGCCTACCGAGATGTTAGGAACGAACTAGATGTGGTTACTCATATTTGATTAATCACTCAAATGGGGCCCGAGCTATAGATTCTTATAGAAATAAAGTGGAATAACTCTCCAAGATGTTACGTAAACAAGCTATGTAAAACTTGCATTGATGAGAAATTAAGTGGCCAACAAAAGAGGATAGAGCATCTCACTGTTTTCATGCTAAATTTGCCGAATCTGAAACTAGCTCAACAGACAAAATGTTGATGGGTGCTAAGGGGAATTGGATCGATGCCAACGAAAGCTTAAACAGAGAAGTAATATAGTACTTTACAAATTTATTTAGTAACCCCGTTATTACAAATAATTTCTCACACATCACTTGTAAAAAAATATTCTTACAGAAAATGCTGGGAAATCATTGGATAGCCTTTTGAACTAAATGAAGAAGAGGTGTTTCAAATAGATGATATTAACTCTCCAGGTCTAGACGTTTCAATTTATAAAAAATACAAATTCCACTATGTTATAATATATGTAAATATAAATAGTGAATATGCTATATACTGTTTTTGGTATTTTAGTCCCACATCGTAGGATTAGTTCTATCTCAAACTCCTAGGCCTTTATATAACGGAGCTAATGTAATAAAAATGTATGATTAATCTGAGCAGTGAATACAATATTTTCTTACTCTTTCTTTAATGTCTACTTATTCTATAACACGTTATCAGCACGATGCAGTTTCATGATAAAAATGTGCTAGTTCGCATATAAATTTAGACAACTAAAACATGCAGTTTTAAACATTTTTTCCACAAAGGCAATTGCATCAATGAATTGTCAATGCATTTGTAAGTTTTAATGTAAATAATTGATTATTCATTTTTTTATAAAAACTGCGCATATATTACAGATCCCATTTGTTTAATTTGAATTATACAGTCAATGGTAATTATTACCACACCCATGTGATCTTGTTTTTGTTCTGTACAATAATAATCCTCTTGTCTTTTCTCCTATGTGATGTTGTTAATTACCACAATAATACTGTATGATGCATGCCATAATATAATTTTATATTTCACCCAACATTATGTTTGAAATATGGGTTCTGTAGCATGTTAAAACCTCTGCATAACAATGTGTAGCCTTTTCATCACGTGCATGTACATAATGCCATGATGGTACCAATATTATATTATTTTATTCCTTGATTTGGGATGTACATTTATAAATATTACTGTATTCATTAGTCAATGCTATGGATTTAAACATGCCATGTTAGTATTGCATATTTTTGTTCACAGTGTTATTTTATCCAGATGTTAATAAATCACAGCATGCCTATTAGATACTATTTTATTTTTGCGCAAAGTGTACGATTTTATTTTCTTTCTAGTGATAAGTCATGCGTTTTTTTAATACATTTATTTATGGACAAGTGTTGGAACCGAATATTATAATACCAGTATTATCTTTTAAGTGTTATTAATGATTCAAAATTTGATCCGAGAAAACTGCTATCCAATTGCAATTTTTGCACTCAAATATTAATCAAAGTTTCTTTTATAGCAGACATCATACTCCTATATATATATCTTCTTGTACTGGCTATCAGTTGCTAGAAAGTAACAATGTTGTCTATTAGCATGATCCAGCTGTAAAGATGCATTCAATGTTATATCTATTATTCCATCATTTCTGCTTTTGTTCTGCATGTTAAATGTCAAGTCCATATGCTAATTGAATTTCCTATAGATTTTGAAATTATGCAGCACAAATATTACATCCAGTATGTAATTTTTTTTTCATACAAATGTCTATCATGTTTATTAACCAGTAACATTACTTGATTTTCTTGATTGTAATCATTTTAACTTCTCCATATTGCATAGCATGTTATCAACAGAGAAACCAATGTACATAAACTTCTACACGTTGCATTGGTACTTTGCTATAACTTCATACTTTGCAAGTGCATGTAGTCATATATAATTTGACTTTGAAATGTGTATTTTATGATATATGGCTGCATATACATAATTTAAATTGAATTATTTTCAGTTTTTTATTTAATAAGCAATGTTCAAATGAATTGTAAAAATAGGCGATTATAATTAGAAAGGTGGAATGTAACTTGATGAATGGTGCATATGCATGTATATATTTATATATAGTATGTGTATATATGGTATACATATACTCCAACATATTTGGCATGGAGAAATTTTATGTGGATTTTATTTTATTTTACTTTAGTTTAGTAAATCAGTTTGAAGTCGGTAAAACCCAAGTTTTGGCAATCTTTGGGTGTGTGTGCCGAACTATATATTTGAAGAAGTATATTTTAATATTCTCCAGAAGAGATAACCTATATGACATACTCTAGAAGAGATGTTTTATGATTTTTATATTTCAAAATCCAAACATCCTAGAAGAGATGTTGTAGAATTATGTCAATTATGTAGAAAAAGATATTGAGTATTGATGACATCTCAAAAACAATGCATATAAAGTATCTTTAGAAGTGATATGTACCACTCTAGAAGCGGTGCTTATAAAATATCCCCAGAAGTGATATTATATCATCGTATAGCACTATAAAAGAATTGCCTATAAAATATTGTCAAATGTGATAATGAATTATCTAAAATTCAATCGTCTATTGTCATGGACCCGTAGCTCCATTAGACAAATTTAGAAGCAAATAGTGATATGTAACCTTTTACTTTTCAGAACTTACGATGAATCAAATGTTATATGCACAACTATTCTTGAAGAAATATCTTTAGATATGCCCCTGAAGAGATAATCTATATGTTGTATCATAATTTTCACTAAAGCTATACATACGGTCCTGAGGAAATCTGTATCTGTAACATTCCAAGTATCCAGAAGATACTATAATTATTTTTGCTGTAATTTTTTTTACAGAACTCTCAATAGAGATGTGTAGAAATGTCTATATGCAATTAAAAATTATTCCTCGATAAGTAATCATAATTAGTGTTCAAAACTGATATTTGAGATATAATTGAGGAATAAAACTTAACAACTTGAAGTTGTGTGTATATTTTGTTCGAACCGGAAGTTCGATATGGTTTCAAACCAAATGTTTATCATGCGGTTTTGAAAGGTTTGCATTGACATTGATTTATAAATAGAAATTAATAGTTTGGATCCTTGTAATAGTTTGTTCTAAAAATCACTAATTGAAATGAGAAAGAATATGAAAATTTTATAATATATATGTGATACGTGGACGCACATATACATTCATATATGTAAATATTTAGCTAACAACCTGAAGTTTGTTATAAGCTCATCTTATAGATTATGCATAGATATTATTTAGTGATTTAAAATTCAATCAACATAAATGTTGAATGACCTGAAGTCATGTATGTATTCAAATGATCTACACAATAAGTAAATTCCTCCAATAGCTTAGATCATTGAATGAGAACAAACTCTAATAATCAATATCAATTGAATGCATCTTATCAACGAATAAAAGAATTATCCTCCTATTATTAGTACGTATGATGTATTTGCTTGTAGCAATATCATAATGGATCAAAATAAGAATCCAAAGATGATAACTATTCAATGTTCGTCAACATTGAGGGGGAGGATTAAAAGGGATACAAGTACATTTTGATTATCAAAATTAAATATTAGTTGAAAAATATTAAGTAACTTGAATAAACTATTGACAATATCCATAGTATACTTGCTCCAAATAAGTTAAAATCTCAGAAGAACTAAAAATGGTATAAATCACATCTGAAGTGTGATAGAGAAGTCAGGTGGAAATATTTTTTGGAGTAAGTAATAAAGATGCAAATAATGGAGGTGAGTGTTCTTGAAGAAACACTTAAGGGTGCTCTTGAAGAGACCAATGACATGATTGTCAAATTACCCTAGAAGTGGTTTAGGTACCTAAAACATGATAATTAAAGAAATCTCAATAAATTATGTCTAGAACTGACAAAGAAATAATCATCAAAGATAAATTTAAAGTAATAAGCGCTTATGTTTATAAAAAGATTAAATATCTTGAATTAGGGGAAACATGACTGGCCATCATGAATCCTTTACCAATAAAGAAATATGGACATGTAGTCCGCAAAGTAGCGAAAGTACTTGAAATGCTTAATATACCCCGAAGGTATAAAAATGGTTTGAATCATATTAAATGATGAAAGTATACAAATTCCTGAAGAATATAAATAACTTTTGTGGTTATAAAGAAGGCAAAGAACAAGGAGCATAGATTAGAACCTACTTTTAAGTATTGTTGTAATGAAAATCTTGATATAATTCATGATGAGTAGATTACTTTCTATTTTTAAGCATCGTTGTAATGAAACTCTTAATATCCATTGAAGTGATAGTTGCGATAGCAAATACTATTAAAGTATACAAATTTCTAAAGAATATATATTACTTTTGTAGTTATAAAGAATGCAAAAGACATGAAGTGTAGATTACAAATTTCTTCTAAGTATTGTTGTAATGGAAATCTTGATATACTTCAAGGTGAGTAGATTATTTCCTGCTTTCTAGTAATGTTGTAATGAAAATTTTAATATTCATGAAAGATGCATAGTTGCAATGCGCAAAACTAATTTGAAGCACAAAAATGAAAGCACATGAAGTGTTTTTCATAAAAGTAGCATACAAAATGCATAAAATGCAAACCATATTTGGAAGAAACAATCTTAGAAAATTTGATTGTATTGGAGGAAAATATTAATAAATTGTATTATTAATGAGATACATATTTATGGATCCAGAAGTATCTATAACCAATTTGATTTATCGAAAGGCGAATATGAATTCAGAGGAAAATTTAAAATCATAGGGAGCATTCATAAGTATTTTATAATGCACTCTTTTTCCTTAACTAAGATTTTTCCCACTGGGTTTTTATTAGTAAGGTTTTAATGAGGCATTACCTTGATCCAGAAGTATCACTCCCTGGTAACATTTGAAATAACTTATAATGTACTCTTTTTCCTTATTTAAGATTTTTCCCACTGAGTTTTTCTTACTAAGGTTTTAACGAGGCATTGTCTTGATCTAGAAGAATCAAACGTCTTTTCAAGAAATAACATCTCAAATATGTTATTTAAGTTAAATTGTATTTTTATCCTTGACTAAGGCTTTTCCCATCGGGTTTTCCTTTGTAAGGTTTTTAATGAAGTATTATATTGATCCAGAAGTATCAAACTTTATTTGATTCTGTAAATTATTGAAATATCTCATACTATATTGTACTCTTTTTCCTTCACTAAGATTTTTCCCATAGGGTTTTTCTTAGTAAGGTTTTAACGAGGCATTAGTTTGATCTAGAAGTATCAAACTTCATTTGAAGAAATAAGAAAATAAAATATGTCATTGTACTCTTTTTCCTTCACTAAGATTTTTCCCATTGGGTTTTTCTTAGTAAGGTTTTGATGAGACATTGTTTTGATCCCGAAGTATCAAACCCTTTTGAAAGAATATCATTTTTAATATGATTTTACAAGTTGCACTCTTTTCCTCATTCAAGGTTTTTTCCCATTGGGTTTTCCTAACAGAGGGTTTTAATGAGGCAACGGAAAATATCTAGACCGACTGAATGAATAAATGCAAGCAAGATAACAATGAGGGGGAGCAATCATCATACATGTTACAAAATGGGCAATTTCAAGTTATCAGAGGATTCAAGATTTTGAAGACGCATATTCAAGGGGGAGTGTTATAATATATATAAATATAAATAGTGAATATGCTATATACTGTTTTTGGTATTTTAGTCCCACATCGTGGGATTAGTTCTATCCCAAACTCCTAGGCCTTTATATAAAGGAGCTAATGTAATAAAAATGTATGATTAATCTGAGCAGTGAATACAATATTTTCTTCCTCTTTCTTTAATGTCTACTTATTCTATAGCACACTGGGGCTTTATTAAAAATGATATTTTTGAAGCAACTGTGCGTATTCAACAGTCAAGTAAAATCATTAAAGATATCAACCACGCTTTTATTTATTTAATTTCTACTAGTGTGAACCCGTGCTACGCACACGGGCTTCACTGAAATTTTGTATAGTCATATGAAGATAAAATTGTATATTTGTAGATTGAATTTATTTTGATTAGTTTATTTATTGAACACTAATGGAAAATGTTTATCAATTAATCCGCTTAAGTAATCTTAAAGCACACATGGAATAGCAACTTTTTTTAAAGAGTAATGGATAAATGTAAAAAAAAGTTAACATATATGTCAACTATTCCTTACTTGGTAGCAAAATGTGAAATATCATTTCAAAACCGGTTCAATCAACAATATTCTAATCTTTGCAGTAGTATATTTATTATCACAAACCAATGCTCATTAAATTTGGAAAATATTTCAGTAGCATCAAAGGTTATATCTTTAACTGATATAGTATATTATAATGTAAGAAATATAAGTAATTAATAAATATTATGTACTATATTATTTTTGAGCACCAAGGTAAACTGGACAGTTTTATAAACTCCTGAGTAGGTGCACCAGAAAGTCCCTCCACTTTAGGTAATAACAAATTGATATAATTTTGTTATTGGTGATCGATCCTTGCACCACTTTACTACCTCTAGTGTCATAACCAGATAAGCTACCACTTGAGGACGTTATAGTCTTATATCTGGAATAGGCAAATAATTCTAGCATTTACTTCAAATAATCATGCACCATATAATAACCGAAACAATATAAAATTTAGCATAATTTAAAGCAAAATAATTATCATTATGAGAAGCACTTGTGGACAAGCATAAAATACTTTAGATGACATCGCATTGAAAATAAATATAAAGTCCGAATGACATAACAAAATATAATCAACAATGCTAGCCATTAAAATGCCATTATAAATGCTTGTAATATTTTTGTTTTTTACATCAAACGTTGATAAAATATAATACTTTTAACCCGGTATAATTATTATGCATGTAAGACAAAAATTATAATTGCAATTTAAAATATATTGGATAAATATTGTCACCCTTTAAACATAAGAAAATTTGTCAATAATGTCCCGTTGCCGTTAAAACAGGATCAAAATAGTGCGAACCCGTGCTACGCACACATATATCGTTTAAGTGTTGTATATTTATTTCATCGCATAGGTAATTCGTTGAATGCAAACTCATGCTACGCACATGGAGTTCATCATATAATTTACCTAGTAGTGCATTCTTATTATTTTATTTATTATTTCAATGTGAGAACGTATGTTCATGGGTAGTAAAAAAAAATTTGGTAACATACTATTGACAAACTTTTTTTTGGTAAATCTGCTTTAGTACTCTCGAAGCGCATAATGTATAACTTTACATTTTTGAAGAAAAATGATTTGTACAAAGATAAAATAACCTCGTCTACCAGTTATTTCTAACATGGTAAACATTACATTACTAAGCATGCCTGTTATTTTTCAAATGAAGGTGACGTAAGTTGAATATGATTTTATTGTATGTTTAATATATAAATTCAAATTTGCACATATATTTTGCACAAAGTGAAATTAGCCATTTCTTGGATACATTTTTTTGCTCTCTGGTTAAGAATGTGATGCTAAAAAGAATTCAGATGAAATGTGTTCTTTCACTGCTTGTCAATCTCCCTCTCCCTCTCTATGGATGATGGTTATAATGCTGGACAAAAAAATAGCACCTCGTAGATCCCCTTATAATGCAGTAACTCCATTCCAAACTGGAAATTATGAGTCCTAAAGCCATAAATATAGCAACTCAAATAAACAAAGAAACGGTTATATTAGGTGTAAATAGTACAACTCAACCACAAGAGAGTCGAGTGCTATGTAAAGAAGACTCAATTGCATTTCAAACTAACCTAAAACTTGTCGTAGAAGAAAATAGAGAAGCGTTATTGCACAGATAACGGTCCTTGTTAGATGTACACTGATTCTTGTGGCTTATTCCAAAGTCCATCGTGCATCAAAATTCATGTTAAAGTTAGTATGATTCACCTGCCTTGACTTGTGTGAATTTGTAAGTAGCATGTGAATAAAGGAGTGCATACCTGTTGTAAAATATAGACATGACTTGGATATGAATATTTATGAATTTGTGAATCACCTGTACTGTGATGTGCATTGCATGAACTACTTATTCTATAGAATTATGTATTTGTTAAACATGTCATACATAATTTCTTTGAATTGACATGTAAAATTACAAAAATGTGTAGCAACAAACATATGTAAATGTATACGTACAAACATATGTGTGTGCGCAGATACTTACATACATACACAAACATGCATGCATCTATATTTATATGTATAGACACATGTATTTACACATTATATTAGTATTAGACATCATTAATTCAGTGTGGTCATAAGAAATACAATAAGCAAATTTATTCAAAATAAGTGCAGATGATGGGCTGTGACAACAATTTTTTTTGACTCCTTCCAATTCGGGAGAAACTTAGGGCTGGTTTGGTTATGGTTTTGATTTTGAATTTTGTGTTTTGCGTTTTCAACGTTAATTACAAAATATGAGAAGAGTGGAGGGACGATGAAGTGGATGGAAGGAAAATGGAGGAAACGACGGAGCGGTTGGAGGAACGACGAAAGGATGGATTGCTTCTCGTGCTTCTGTTATTTTCAAAACACGGAAAAAAAAGTTGTTATATATTTTGTACATTAATATCATATTCTAAATTAGTTGTTTTCCATAATATACATACGTCGTACGCATTTTTTATATGGATGAAAACCCAAAACTAAAAATGAAAAACTAACTGCAGCCTCAATATTTAAAAAAAATGCTTACTTCCTACTCTAAATAGTACGTGCTGTGGAAATTATAATATCTCATATTCTACATGATTAGTTTCATTTTTTTATCATCATAGAGCACTTTTGCATCTCGATTCAATTTATTTTTCGAATATATATCTGTGTAGTTATATATTGGCTAATGATTTTTATCCCAAATGATAAGACATCTAGCTTGAGTCGTACCTAAAGGCCCTAGGTTCAATCTCCTAGGCATACGTAGAAACCAATATAAAAAATATACATACTTCATACAGAAGGCAGGCAAGCTTCAGAACTATAAAACAATTCATGAAAATCTTAATAAATAATTTACCAACAAATAAATATACAAAAAGGATACAACTATTCATTGAGAATAATTCATATTTAAAACTAATATGAAAGAAAATATATCTATATCTATATGAATATGAGTTATACAACTATTTATTTTCACAATGTCAACTTGTTGAAGTCCGTAGTGAACTATCTAATTTAGTAGACTATATTTTACAGCTTATAAATATAAAATTTGTGAAAATGAACATGAAAATGAATGAGCAAGAGTTGGGAAAACCTTACAACTTCAATCCAGTGTTTGTTATATAAAAAGTTTCAAAACTTAATTCTTTTGGTAATTCCTATCCAACCTGCAATACGCACTCAGCGATATCAAAATTAAAGCTCTAAAATTACAACCTTGGAGACATTCTAAATTCAAACCAACTATATTCCATCCAAAAAAATAGTCGATTCATGCTTCGCATAATGCATTAAAGAAACAATTGTAAGTTACAACCATACAAACTTCCAAATTTTCCACCTTATGAAATATTCACTTAAACAATAATTTCCATCATTTTAAATTAAGAAATTCTATTACAACTTTTCATATTGAAGTTATTTTAATGTAATCATAAATATCAATCCCCATGCTATAATGAAATACATTAAATGATAATAAACTTGATATGAGTAAATTTGATTGTTCATGACTGTATTTGATTTGCAAGCATGCATTGATGAATTCTGTGACGACCCGGAAATTTTTACAATTTAAATTGGAATATTTAATTGATTTTAAATATTTAAAAGTTAATTTAACTTGAATTTCAGATATAAACACTTACTTGGTAATTAAATTATTGAGTTATATAGTTTAAATATTGAATTTAATAATTGAAATTGGGTAAATTGTTGAATCTGAAATTTCTAAGCCTGTTTAAATAATTTGAAGGCTTATAAAATTTATAGTGATGATATTAAAGATACTAGAATGGTTGAAATTTAATTCAAAGTTGGTTTGTTCAATTTTAATGATATATCGTTTAAATCGATATTTAAAAATAGTCTTCCGAGGCATAGTCTCGGAATTCAATGAAACCAGTTCCATTGGATCCGTAATAGTTAGTTATTGTCGGATTTCAATTTTCAAGGCAATCGGAATTGTCAATTGACCCTGGCGGCTCAAAACGCTTGGAACTATTTTAATCGATTTAATTTAAAATTGATCGTTTATTTCCGTAACTCGTGCATATGATCGATTTGGCTTTTGAAATACGTTCCATTGTATTCGGAACGTGGGTAAAACCTTATAAACGTCTGACGGCATGTCTGATTCGGGGTTCGAAATTTCGCGTTATGCAACGTGATATTTTCAATACTAAATTATTTTATAAAGGCGTACTCAAGAAGTTAATCACCCAAATCAATATTTTATTTCCGTCCTTTCTTCTTTCAACAGATACGAAACCGAGCCTCCCTCTTTCCTTCATTTCCAAAATTAATTCGTTCCTAATATAAAAAAGAAAAAAAAGAAAATCGAAATCAAAAAAAGGGGGAAAAGAAATCGAATTCGAATTTATGGTGGCTACGGCTTTATTGTTCGCTTGTACCCGCGCTCCCTCTCCCTCTAGTTCCGTGCGTTCGATATTAGGGTTTGGTGAGTTGAGTGATTCGCGTGATGTTGGCTCGAGGACGAGAACGCTAGTTTTTGGTGTCGCTTTCGAGATGCATAGATGGAGTCGAAGGCAGCGATTGAGAGCTAGAGGTGCGTGTGTGCGCGCGAGAAGTACGGCAGCGCAATCGAGTCACGGCTCGGCGAAGTTGGTCGATTATAGCAGTGAGAAAAGGGGAGGCGGCGTGGTCATGCGAGCTTCGAGGCAGCAAATGCGAATTACAGTGGATGTGGGTTTTGACAGTGGTGAGTAATTTTATTTTCCCTTTACAAGCTTTAAAGTTAGCATTTTATTTTGTGCATCTGTGTAACTCGAAGAAGGGTTCGAGTGAAAAGGAGGGAAACTCGAGTTGGAACTCGGGTTTCGCATGTGACAAGCAGTTCTGTGTTGTTGTAAACTTAAACTTATAAAAAAGTAGATATGTATAAACGGGAAAAAGGGAAAATAACTCGAAGCAGGGTCGAGTTATCAATGGGTTTAACCGAAGTCAGGAAACCAAAATTTAAACCTGTGTAATAGGTTTTAGATATGTGAAAATGGAAATATTTTGATCATTTATAAATTCTTTAAATTTAATGTCTTTCAAAACTTTAATTAAGGACAGTTTAATTGTTAAATTAAGTATGTTAAATACTTAAAAGATATTTAAAACTTAATTACTTTATAAATAGCGTTAAATATTAATTAAAGGTAAATGTTTTGAAAGCGTGATTTAGCATTTATCAAAGAGAATGTCTACCTTATGTATAATTAAGATTTGACAAGTTATGAAATAAGTTAAAGGTTAATTAAGTAATCGGTTGTAAGTAGTGATTGATTAATTTGTAATTAGTGATTTACAAATGGGTAATTAGGTTTTATAAATTAACAATGAAGGTTATTGATTAATAGTTATGGAGTAATGAATCAATAATTTCTTAATGAAATTAATAAAATATAATTATTTTGTGTAATAAATCAAGAGATTAATTAAGATTATTTTTAAAGAGAAACTCGATTTATTTAATAAAGTAAATAATGGATAGTTAATTATAGGTTGAGATTAATCGAGAATGAATATTATTGTGGTTGAATTAAAGTAATTAATATTAGATGAGAGCATATATATATATATATATATATATATATATATAATTAGAAATCCTTAATTTATTTGATTAATGATGTAATCAAAGATTGATTAATTAAGATTGATTAATCCGTAATAAGTGATTTATGAGAAATTAATTAATATAAGTAATTAAGGATAAATGAATTTAATATAATTTATTAATTTATGAGGTAATTAAGGATTACTTATTGATTTTGGTTAAGGGTAATTAATATCGAGAAATTAATTAAAGAGAATTACTTGAATGTAATTAAAAAGATAATTAATCCAGGATGATTAATTAAGATGAAAAATGAAGGGTTGATTAATTAATTGATTTGGGATTAATAATGACAAGAGAAGGAATTCAGAGATTGAGGTTAGAAATTCAGTTAGAGTTAATTAAATTAATTTGGATGTGATCAAGCTTTGCTCATGAATGATTGAATGGTATTGGATGCTATGAATGAATTGATATCTCTGATAAGAAATGTTGTGTATTTCATTTGGATAACTTGGGTTAGGATTTCATAAGACTTGAAGAAACCACTTCGATTTTTTTTGAATAAGTGATGTCCATAATTAATTGTGTTTGGTGAATTGAAATGAGATACCCCGGGTTTTATATAAGTTATATGCTCTGTATTCCATGTTAAATGGGTTTACTCACGCTGGTTTCCAGCCTGACCCGGGTGTTACTTTGATGTAATGCTCGGGTCAGACCGAGTATTATAGATTTTCAGATAGGAATTCTGGAGCTCAGGGAGCGAGATGGATGGCAGGATCATGTAAAGTATTTCCGCTGTATTATATTATTGTTAATCTGAGACATGATAATTTTATATATTCAGTGACCGTATATATGTGAAACTCTGATGTATATTAAATATAATTGACAGATATAGTATTCTTTTGTAAACTGTTATTATTAATTATTATATTGTATCCGCTGCAAATGTGAGATGTTTGGTGTTTCTGCTCTTCTTCTTCCATCTCTTTCTTCTTTTCATAACTATCTGGAATTTTCGGTTTCGAAAATTACGGGTCGTTACATTTGGTATCAGAGCTGAAAGGTTAAGCGAGAACCTTGGCTCTGGTGGGGATTACTCATTAAATAGAGTCCAAAGTACTCTAGAATGAGTTAAGTGTGTGTGTGTGTGTGTGTGTGTGTGTGAGAGAGCATACTTGTTATTTTCTTATATAAAGATATTAGTTGATTTTATATAAAATATATTTTGATATATAAAGCAATATTTCCTTCTAATAAATATTTAGGTGATTGGTTGTTAAATTATTGAAATTAAATTAAGAAGTAATATTATACAACCTAACCGAAATCTTGAATTGGAATTAAATTAAGTGGTAACGAAAATACAATCAAACTAAAATTGAATTGATTTAAATGAAATTCTAGAATTTGAGCTCAGAAATTAAATTGTTTAAAATTAAATAAAGGTAAGTTTGAAAAGGATTCAAACTGAAATTTAATCTTGAATTTATAGAAGTAAGAATAATATAAAAAGGAATTGGTATCTAGATATGATTACCTTAGGTATTATCATAAATAGTTATTGTGTTTAATAACGACATATTTGTTATTAAGTATGCCAAATGAAGTACATTTATAAGATGAGTATAACTTCTAAATTAAAGTGGGTTTTTAAATTGTGACGTTTTAAAAACATAAGTTGTGACACCCCACCTCTATGCTCACAATAACAAAGAGTATTAAAAGAAATACTGTCTATTATTACGAAGAATAAGGCTGGATAGGAGCGATCATCCGTAGTTAGGCCTTACACTAGTATTGGTTATCTCGATAGGAGTGTTATATATTTTTATTTTTCATCTCTTATTTATTTACTCCCATCAACATATCCAATTCCAGTGTAAAACGAACTACGATGGTTCATAATAGTTTAGGACAATAGATATAATAATAACACAGATAATTCAAATGCGGAACACAGATAAACAAAAAATCTCATATATATAATAACTGATGTCAGTTACAATACATATGATACAACTACCACTGTCGACACAGGAAGTTACATATACAAGTACATTATCGTATATAATATACATGAATACGTATCTTCCTATACAAATACACTAACTACTATAAATGACAACGACTACTCCAAAAGATATGAAGTGACTTCATAGCTCAAGCAGCAACCCAAAGCTAAAAATCTACAACCTGTAAATACTCGGTCTGACCCGAGTATTAAATTCAAAAGAAAATAATACACGGGTCAGTCTAATTCAAACTCAGTTATTAGTGCACAGAAGCAATAATAATTAAATAATAAATAGACGACACTCACAATAAATCTTGTCTATCCGATCCTTAAATAAAGAAATCGGATAACGATAAATATAACACGTAATAGTGTTAAAAAACAAATCAGCAAATTCAAATCATTAACAAAGATAAGTGAAAAGAATATCGATGAAGATAATTTAAAAACATCAGAATTGCCTAAACGGCAATTAACAACAAAATCATCAAATTAACCAATCAAAATACAACTCCAAAAGAAAATGAAATATCAATTAAAATGCCAACTCGGGTAGGGCTGCAGTACACGCATGCGTGCACTACCTCGCCACTACGGAATATGGAATACGCAAAAGATCCATAAATCAAAACAAAATAGAATATCATACACGCCATACCGTGTGGCTGCAGTTCACGCTTGCGTGCACTGCCTTGCCACTACAGTAATGAAGTACACAACCGGGCACAAGGTCAAACCCGAACTATTAGCTGGACTCAACACAGGGCAGGTATACAGGCTACGACTTCAAGCATAAAGCAGTTCAATATCCAAGCAACAATGAAAAACAATGGAACCAACTCAAAACAGTCACAACAAAGAGACAGCAAGAAAACTGCAGGGGTCAAGTCACGACTATCGTGACTCAACACAACTACAAGGAAATGAACCAGAGGAAGTCTCGATATAAAACAACAGCAAACTCAAAAACAACACAAAAGTCCACAAATTCTACATGACTGTAAGCATCAATGCACAAGGGCAATGACCCATACGTATACACGAACCAGCAGAAGCAATTAAAGTGCTACAGTGGAACAACAAGGTACAAAGGCTATAAGTGAAACAAACATGCGTGCCCGAGATAAGGCAACCCAGTGACAAGCACAAAGACCACTGCAACATGAATACAAGTGCAGAACAAAATTGTGAAACAGCAGTTTTATAAGTGACAAAGGTCAACATCAATGCATATGGATAATTCATCTGACTTAATGCAAGAACATTGAAACCATGCAACATAGGTGTAAAGGCAATGCTCAAGAATAATACAAGTGAATGACAACACTGCAACAGAAAAACAATGAATCTAATATCACACAGATTCAAATGATATGGTTCGCAACAATATAACTTCAACAAGATTACATGCATCCTGGAAATGGGGTTGATACAAGCAACTGAGCAGTGTCAGTCACCAAGGTAATCAACTGAGGTGAACCAGGCAAATAGAGCTTCAACCAATCAAAGTTCAAGCATGGGGACTAAAATGAAACAGAGGTGGCTGCAAGGAGTTGCAGACCAACCAAGCAACATATATGAGTACAACTTGATATTCAAACTAAGGTTGTAGTGAAAACTACAACAGCAATCGTTGACCAACCAACAACAGAACGAAATGCAACAGAAGTGCCAAAACTTTTAAACTTAAAACAACAAGAATCCAAGTAAACAGGTGCACATTCAAACACTTGAACCACTGACCAAATACAAACAACACCCGTGCACAAATATGAAAATACAACATAATTTATATCAGTGGGCATAAATAATCACTGAACAAAGGTGCAGCCTCAAAGACTAGATGAACAAGTCCGGATGTAATGCATAAAAGCAATATGTCAGGTTCAGTTCAACATAGCATAAACAGGTGAACCAAGAAATGGACACAAAGGTCAAGGGCAAAAAAGGATACACAGGGAAGTGTACAGCCAAAACCAAAATGGAATGCAGGCTACAGATTGCAATTACAATAAGACAACACATAACTCGAACAATGGTCAACCATACATGCATACACACATATGAATGTATGTATGCATATATATATACAGATAAGTCAACCAAAAAATTCGAACTACATCAAGAGCCGAAGCCACAGTGAAACTCCAGTGTTTAATAATACAACTCGAAATCAATTTCACTTAAATAAGTAGATCATAAATGCTCAAAGATAAGGCAATGCAGCAGCGACACAGCAAAGTATATTTGCATATTGATTATGCAAACAAAAGTTGCAGTGGAAACTAACAATTGCCCAACTCAAACGAATACAGTAAAATGCACAAAGGCATACAGGCTTCAACCAAAACAGGTGCACAAATGTACACAAAAATCAACATGGCACATAGGATAATCAAAGTCTACAAGAGTGCACGTATGCACATGTATGAATGCACATACATGTCTAAATCAAATGAAACAGCACTTAGTATAAACATGTGCCAAAAGTAGTTCAAAGGAATTAATAACAAAACCAGCAGGAACTAGTAAATATTCCAGACGAACAGAAGCGAAAAATTCACTAATGAATTAATCAAAAATGTCAGGTGACCGAAGTCAACTTCAAGTATCAGTTTAGAACAAGACTTAAGTGCCAGAGTACTAAAAACACTTTTTAAAGTAATCAAAATAGCAGGTTTATTTCATAAATCAACTTATTTACAGCTAGCCAAAGTCAACTACGAACACTAGTATTTACAAAAACCAACAGAGAGTCCAAAATGACAGTTAATGGGCGAAGTCAAGAAGAACGACACGACCGAAGTCAAAAAGAATGACATCAACATCGTCAATTCGAGTAAACAAAATTATATGACATGAACAAGTCAGAATTCACCAACAACAAAACAAAAATCAAACTGCCGAAGCACGGAGTTGAACTAGATGTGAGTGAGGGTTCACTCACCTTTGATTTGTCAAGCAGAACCCAAATCGAAGCCGAAAGCATCTCGAAGACGAGCGCAGCCAAGTGCAACCGAAACCCTAATTTGAAAAGGGGAATGAAGGAGAACAAAGCCGTCGCCATTTTCGTTCGCTTTGATTTTATTTTTTAGGGTTACGAATAAAATGAATAAGGGGATTGGGTCGAATTGAATTAAGGGAACGACATAAAAAAAATTTGTTAAAGAAAGATTGGGCTGAGATTAAATTTTTAAAGCCCACAAACTCTTAACCAAATTTTTGAAAAGAATTTCAACTCGAATCAAAACTCCAGTAAACAATTAGCTAGCAGATTAATCGTTTAATGGCGATAATAAAATAATTGTGAAATCCCGGGTTGTTACATAAGTCTAGAAACAATCAATTGTTTCAAAGAGTTAAAGAAAATAACAATAATAAAATTCAGACTATTTTGAATATAGTCTTATTTTAAAACAAGAAATGTTTGGAAGATTTTTAAGGGATTTGTGTTGAATTAAAACCAAGGGTGGTTTCACATTTAAAACTAGCCTGGTGTGTAAAGGAAATAAATATGAAAATTAACTCTAAGATTGAGTTTTGAATTTTCTTTGGAATGTGATATGATGTAAAAACCCAAAGTGACATAAGTTTTGAACTTATAAGAGGGAAAGAATTTTGAAGGTTGAAGCGGGAATTCAATTTGAGTAAGGTTGATTGGATTAAGTAAATTGGAATTTAACTTTGAGAAAGTTAAATAAGTGTAGAAAAAGCAACCGGAGTTAGAAATTTCAAGATGAAATTGGAATTTAACTTGGAAAGTTAAATGGTTGATTTGAATTGGGAATTTGTGTGATCTCAAAACGGGTTTGAGATTTAAAAATTGAAAATGGATGGATGTTTTAAAATAAATTGGATGATATCATCCTATTGTTAATAAAAATCTTTAAATTGAGAATGGTATTGTATAAATAAAATAAATTTGAATAATTGAGTTTGTAAATTAAAATTGTTTAAGAACTGGTTTCAACTGGAAGATAAAATTGAATAATAAATTAAAAATTTTAAAATAAAATTGTATTGAATTCTTATTTGAACCTTGAAATACATAAGTAAAGATAATTTAAATGGAATTTTGTGAATTGGACTCTGAAATTAAATTGATTTCAAACTGTGAATAAGAGTTAATTTGGTTTACAAAGTTAAACCAACCTTTGAAAATTTAACTCGAATTTATATAATTCGAGATAGTTTAAATTCAAGATTGAAATTGAATTTGGTTTGAATTAAGTGGATTGGTGATTGAAGATGTATAAGTTTAAAATTTTAAATGGGAAATTAAATTGGATTATGTTGAAATGATTTGAATTTGAATTGGGTTTAAATAAATTTTAATAGAAATTGAAGTTATTCAAGTTAGAATTGAGTCAATTAAATGGAAGTGGAAATTTAAATTAAATAGTTGGGGAAGTGAACAGTTTGACTCTTGACTATTTTCAATATAAATTATTTTAATATAAACTTATTTTTTTCTAGGCTATTTAATATATACAACTTTTCTTTCTTAAAGCCAAATTATTTTATACTTGGTTTACAATTATTTTTGGAGCTATTTAACCATTTTTCAACTGTTTTCTAAACTAATTACTATTTTTCAACTATTTCACAAACTAATTTCTATTTTACAACTATTTTGCAATTATTTAAAATTTCTGAAACTATTCAACTATTTTTCGACTATTTTACAATTAGTTAACTATTTTATAGCTATTTTGCAAACTAATAATTATTATTTTTTCAACTACTTATCTATTTTTAAAATTTTCAAGCTATTTTCTAAATAAAAACTGGTCGGAGTTCAAACTGTTATTGATTAAATACCCAACCAAGATAAGAATTGAAGCGATAATTCAATGGAATTGAGGCAATTGTGAATAGAAAAGAAATTGATTTGGTTAATAATCAATGAAGTTAAATACGTAGGATATACGTATATTATTCTATTCGCATAGTGATTTGATCCAGATTCGAGCACAGAATTTCGAGATAGTTATATCGATCCGAGTTGGGATTTTTCACTCGATTTTCGACGGCGAACCTGGATATGGAATTGTTGATTGGTTCTGGATATTCTCTATCATAGTTATTGCTATGCAAGGAAAATGACGGTTTCTAATCAAGAAACCAGATCTGAGTCTGCACTAGGAAGTCGGGTGGACGATACTAGTTCGGAAGTGAAATTGTGTGATCGAGTGAGCGATCAGATTGGTATAGCGTACGAATAATATGTGTATATCGTACGGATTTGAATGAAATTGATATTGAAAAAGTAATCAAATTTGAATATTTGATTGTGAATAAACAAAGTTATATATCTTTGTTATATAAGATAAATCTCCCTTTGTTGAATTTATTGCTCGAGGAAAAGGATTTTTTTTTAAAGTGTTTGAAGTATAAAGGAATTTTATATAAGTTTGAACGATCCAAAGTTTGGAAAATTATATATATCTGAATATATATATATATAAGGATCTTATGAGGATTTTGGAAAAGGTTTTGGGAACCTTTGAATTTGGAAAGGCTTTTGATTTTTGGGTAAAATCAATATTGAATTTGAAAAGCCTAGCTTGAGAATTATCGATTTGGAATAATCGATTTTGTGTAAAGGAGTTTTGTATGAAATCATACTAGGTGTATGATTTGAAGATACTATATGTATAGTATAAAATGTTTTGATGATGGCTCTGGGGAAAAAGGCGCTTCCTTGAAATAAACTTCTCAGGAGTACCACCGGGTGGTGCTGCCTTGAGCCCATAGGGGGTTCTAAAGTTGATCCTGTGAGGAGTCGGGACAAAACTAGTTCCTGAGGATTATGAGTAGTGTATACCATAGCGGAAGTCGTGTGTGCCGCTGAGAGCCAACAGTCTGCGTTTGATTTTATATCGGTAGACTGCGGCCTATGGTATAACGTAGCGAAAGTCGTGTGTGCCGCCGAGAGCCAACAGTCTGCGTCTGATTTTATATCGGTAGACTGCGACCTATGTAGGAGTGGAGAAGTTTCATTTTAACAGCGAAAATCAGAGGCCGCGGAGAGCCTGCGTTGCATGGACTTTTGTTGTGATGGCAGCGTAACCCTGGGATGTAACTGTGATCTGTTGTGGGTTCCGTGGCGTAATCGTGAGGCCGCGGAGAGCCTGCAGTTGCATGGACTTTTGCTGCAATGGCAACGTAACCCTGGAATGTAACTGCGACCATGGATGGAGGTGATGGTTTCCAGAGCATTCTCACCAAAGATATTTCCTCTATTTTCAAAAAATGTTTTCTATATTTTCAATAAAATTATTTTTGTAGTATTTTCACTGGATGTTGAAATTGGGTTTACCAAGTACTTATAGATTTTCAGTCCTACGCCTGATCAACGTATGACTGAATTTCCGTGAGAACAAGGATGGACTGGTTGAGATATCGAGTTATAAGAGGTATTTTTATAAAGAGCTATTTTATTAAGTATGATGTGAATTTAAAAGCATTTCTAAATTTTTTAAATAAAGATGTTAGAATTTCGGGGAAATAAAAGGAAATCCAAACTGGAATTTTAGTGAAGTAATTTTGTAATCAAAATCGAATATTGATTTAGAAGTTGGAAATAAGCTAATTGGTTAAATAATTATTTGATAGAGTATGTTAATGAAAATTTAACTTGGTTAAACAGATGGATTGTAGGTTGATAATGGGTTTGGGAATGAATTCGAATTTTAAATAGAATTCAACTTAGATTTAATAATGAATTAAATAAGAAAAGATGTTGTAAAAATAAAAATAAAATAGAGTTGGATTGAAAATGTGATGGTTTGAATTACAAATAAAATTCAAGGGTGATTTGAATAATATTTAATGAAATTGGCAGGTAAATTGGATGTAAGAGAAGTGATTATAATAGAAATGGTTTGAGTTGCAAAACAAAATCCAAGTGAATAGAAATAAATTGAGAATGGCCTTGTATTAATAAAATAAATTCGATAACGAATTAAGTAAGTAAATTAAAAATTTAAAATGGGTTAATTGAGTTAAATAATAAATGGATGAACTCTGATTGAATAAAATCTAAATCAAAGTTGTGATTGGAATTGGATTATCAGACTGAACTTAAGTTCGGTGGCACATTAATTTGAAGTATAAATGTGTTAAATATGTGCTTGGATATTATTTTGGAAATTGAGAAGGTGAATTTAAAATTAAAATTTAAAATTGATGGGCTAACTGAATTTAATGGAAGTTGATTAAATGAGAATCAAATAGAAGTAAACTTAAGTTTGATGTTGGAATAAATTAAAGTAAATTAACTTAAGTTTAAAATTTATGGAAGCTTGGCTTCGAATAAGGGTGAAAACCCATTAAATAAAGCTTGGATTGAATTAATTTGGTAATGGCTAGTAGTATACAAGAATGGAATGTGTCGAGCTAATGAATGGTGGGTGAATAAATTAGAAAAATGAGTTGAAAATTAATTTAAAATAGTTATAAACTGAATTAGATACTCTATTAAACGAATATCGTCGAAATTGCATAAAAATGGTTGTCGTTCGGCGTAAATAAAAGTAATTAAAATGCTATGAGTCAATAGAGATTAAATAAAATTGATTCTGAATCATTTGAAGTGAATATAAGCTTGTTTGGATTAAAAATCAATGGAATGTAAGAGATTGAGTTGCAAACCATTGAAATTGAATGAAATGGTTTATAAATTAGTTGAAAACAATTGAATTAGGTTTGAAAACATATAAATTGCTTGTGGAAGTTATTTTGAATGCATTTCTTTTAGAATTGAAGTGTTATAGTTGTTTAAGTAAGAGAAATGTTATAAACTTCATATATATAGTGCTTATATGTATAAATTGAGTAAGTACAGGTACCTAAAGGCCGTTTGGCTGGATTTGGATGCACTAATTGCTAAAATAAATAAGCTGCTTGCTTAAAATGCTAAATAAGGTACGCCTACGCAATAAAAATAGGAAATATGAACTGTTTTTGCTTTTTCCGACCGTATGGGTCGATGTATATATATTTATATCTCTTGTCAAATTGCAAAAGCTCCTCCATACAAAGGAGACTCTGCCAAAACTTTTCGAAAATTTTGGGAGTTAGAAAATATTTGGAAATTTTTGGGAAATTTTTTGTTAACGACAAAACAATTTCAAATTGGAAATTAAAGTAAATCAGTAGATGAATGTGACGCCCCACCTCTATATCCACGCTAGCCAAGAACACTACGGTGTAATTGCTGTCAACTAGCACGGAGAATAAGGCTGTTAAGGAGCGACCATCCGTGTATTGCTTTGCGCGAGCACCGATATGTCAGATAGTATAACATGCATTTAATTTTCAAGAGGAAATCCGACATACCGATACAAACACAAAGCTACTACACGGTGGCTATAATAATCTTCGGAAATAAATATAGAAATAAGCATAACACAAATCAGTCATAGATAATTCATATCACAAAGGTGGAAATAGATATGAATATATAACTAACACATGTAAGTGTATATCAGAGTAGTGGTAAAAAAGATCCACAATAATACAAAAGAATAGCAACACGTGCTATACAAAAGAATACAGCTATGAGTCCATATCTCAAGTGTATACAACAAAATAAACTACTAATTTAAGCAGTTAACCAAAAGTCAGGATGATAACCCCAGAAGAGAAATCAAGCAGAAGCACCTGTAACATCTCGGTCTGACCCGAGTATTATTTAATAAGAAAATAATAAATGGATCAGTCTAGCTATAAATATCAGATGAGACGATATAGAATAAGAGGTATGACTAAACACATGATAATCACAGTGCCAAGCTATGATAAATAAGTAATTGAAAAATCAACAAGAGATTAATCAATATCACAAAAATCTTCTCAAAGATCAAAAGGAATGTCATACTCCTAATTTCATTCACCAAGCCACGAATATTGACAACATATAAATGCCAATCTTAAAATTGGTGAAACATAAATTCTAGAAATCATCAATTAGAAATCGAGAAACCACAAGAAAAGGATGGCCAATCCCAAACGGAACGCTATTCCATAAACCGGGCACCGACGCACCTAAATAGATACTCCCCATGCACAGTCAAACATCGTCGCACCTAGAAAGGCATGACCCATGCAAAGGCAAACATCGACGCACCTAAATAGATGCGCCCCATGTAATGTCTAACATTGATGCACCTAGAAAGATACACCCCATGCATAAATAAGCATCAACGTACCTAGAAAGATACGCCCCATACATAGACGAACATAGATGCACCTAAATAGATACACCCCATGTCCCGTCTTATTGATCCGATTGCTCCACGAAGTAAACAAACATTGACACAGCTAAATAGATACGACCCATGTATAAATAAACATCGACGCACCTAAATAGATACGACCCATGTATAAATAAACATCGACGCACCTAAATAGGTACGACCCATGCGAGAAATGAAACGAAGCTCGATAAAAATGAGGTACAGTCCTCCACATAAACAAAGAGACATCGCACATTGCTAGTCTAAACCATGAAATGATCATCATCGATCATCAAGAAGTGTCAATTACAGTAAGCTAGTAAATATATGAGCTTAGCTTCATGTCCCATAACCACTAGCTTAACTTAAATATTTATGAACAAATTGTAGATCTCCACTAGAAAATTGTCACAAGAGATTCATTCGAACAAGTCCAAGAATTAACCGACGAAGTAAACGCAAGCGTTTCATACCACTCGTTTTACTAAGCCGTTTAATTAGATTTCTCATACGAGTAAGGTAAAGGTTTGTATATACTAATAGATTGGAAATCGGTTTGAGAAAACGAGCTTTGTAATAAAACAGTGTTGAAATCATTTGAAGAAAGAGTTTTGATATTTACTACTAGTATAGAAAACCTTTATATTTTTAAAGTGACAAATCATAGATGTGATTGTAGAAACAATCGATCATAAAAATTCACATTCGAAGACGTGAATAAAATCCAAAGAAATCGATATCAAATCCATCAAAATGGATATATCATAAAATTCCCAAAGAAAATGTCATCAAAGTCGATAATAAATGATAACAACAAAAGGGAAACAACACGAATCGATTAAAGTTGGAAATTCAGACAACTAGGCAAAATAGGCATAGTTGGCAAATAGCAGCAGGTCGGTCAACCGGACTTCTTGGGTCGGTTGACCGAACCAAAGGCAGGAAGTGCTCGGGTAGCAGGTCGGTCGACCGGACCCTGAGCTCGATCGACCGGAGCCTGTAACCTGCACTTCCAAAACAGAGGCAGGAAGTGCTCGGGTAGCAAGTCGGTCGACCGGACCCTGAGCTCGGTCGGGCGAACCTGTATACTTGCACTTCCTACCCTATTTCAAAATAGGTGCAAACTCTCTCAATTTGCAAACGGTCGAGCAACGGAACTAAGGGTTTACGCCAATCGACTACCCGGCCATAGAAGCTCTTGAGTTCATCACCAAAAACATGATCAAAACATCAAAGCCATGATTTTTAAAGAATTGAAACCAAAACACCAAAAATTGGAATATTCACCAAATCAATCCAAACCAAAAGCAAATTCACACGAATAAGTGTTAGGAACTCATACCTAACAATCGAAGATAGTTATAGACTAAGATGTGAGATAAAAATCTCACCTTTGAACCCAAATCAATGAAGAAGAAGCTTGAAAGCAGAGGAAGATCAACCACACGTCAATCCTAACTCAAGAAGCTTGATTCTAAGCTTAAAAGAAGAACATTCCCAAAATTAGGTTTAGGAATTTTTTGAAATCAATGAGAGAATGAGTTGGAGAAGATGAAGAGGATGCTTACCAATGGGTTCTCTTAGAATTTGGAGCTAGATCTTGGATTTGCAATGAAACTAGGCTTGGAATTTCTAATTTCCACTCTCTTCCACCATTGTTGCTTAAAGCTTAAAGTGTTAGGAATATGAAATGAAGTAATGAAGAGGAGAGGGTTGGAACTGAGTTAAGTGGGGTTAATGGGCTTAGCCCAAACCAAAGCCCTAAGTGAAAAAGTAGCAAAATTCCACTAACTCCAAACATATCAAAGTTTACACTTAAAAAGATCGCAAACGGCATTTTGAACTCAATGGGAGGGGCCTCGAGTCCTAATTCGACTATTTGCAAAAAGTAGCTTTTCGGATCAAAATCCGACGAACGATAAAATATTTAAATAAAATATTTAAATATACAATTGATAAATATGCGGGTTGTTACAATGAAACTAATATGAATCAGTTATAAATGAAAGATAAAATTTAATACTCAGAAGTGAAGACAAATTGAATTCATATGGAATGGGAAAACTAATTTTGAAATAGATATGAACCTATGTAAGGAAATGCATAAATGATTTGAAAAGTTACGATTGGATATTATTGTCAAGTAAGATATGCAGGTATTAAAAGGGGAAAAGAAAATTGGATTTGATTCCAAAAGATAAATGTGAATTGTCCGACAAAAAGGTATGTATTTTAATTTCTGTATGAATTGGATTGGGTTTTTGATCTAGCCACTTAGCTTTCTGTTTTCTTTTTGGAATTTGGAAGCCCGTAGAGGCCTTTTGTAGTTGTACCGAGCTAGCTGCGCAAAGGAGACGCTGGCAAAAAAATTCGGAAATTTAGGGAGTTAGAAAAATTTTGAGAAAATTTTGATAATTCAAAATTTGGTTTTAAATTGAAATTTAGATGATTGAGCAAAAGGGTATTGTTTGAAACTATAGAAGGTTTTGGGAAGTTGGCTGATGTGATAATGGGTTTTAATAAAAGATAGTTGGTAGGATGTTGAACTGTTGGTTTTGGGAGAAAAGTAAACAGGTATTGGACCATTCTTCCTAACTAGTAATTTCAGGGACGAAATTCTTTTAAGGGGGAGGAATGTGACGACCTGGAAATTTTTACAATTTAAATTGGAATATTTAATTTATTTTAAATATTTAAAAGTTAATTTAACTTGAATTTCAGATATAAACACTTACTTGGTAATTAAATTATTGAGTTATATAGTTTAAATATTGAATTTAATAATTGAAATTGGGTAAATTGTTGAATCTGAAATTTCTAAGCCTGTTTAAATAATTTGAAGGCTTATAAAATTTATAATGATGATATTGAAGATAATAGAATGGTTGAAATTTAATTTAAAGGTGGTTTGTTCAATTTTAATGATATATCGTTTAAATCGATATTTAAAAATAGTCTTCCGATGCATAGTCTCGGAATTCAATGAAACTAGTTCTATTGGATCCGTAATAGTTAGTTATTATCGGATTTCAATTTTCGAGGTAATCGGAATTGTCAATTGACCCTGGCGGCTCAAAACGCTTAGAACTATTTTAATCGATTTAATTTAAAATTGATCGTTTATTTCCGTAACTCGTGCATATGATCGATTTGGCTTTTGAAATACGTTCCATTGTGTTCGGAACGCGGGTAAAATCTTATAAACGTCTGACGGCATGTCTGATTCGGGGTTCGGAATTTCGCGTTATGCAACGTGATATTTTCAATATTAAATTATTTTATAAAGGCGTACTCAAGAAGCTAATCCCCCAAATCAATATTTTATTTCCGTCCTCTCTTCTTTCAACAGATACGAAACTGAGCCTCCCTCTTTCCTTCATTTCCAAAATCAATTCGTTCCTAATATGAAAAGAAAGAAAAAAAATCGAAATCAAAAAAAAAGGGGGGGAAAAGAAATCGAATTCGAATTTATGGTGGCTGCAGCTTTCTTGTTCGCTTGTAGCCGCGCTCCCACTCCCTCTAGTTCTGTGCGTTCGATATAAGGGTTTGGTGAGTTGAGTGATCCACGTGATGTTGGCTCGAGGACGAGAACGCTAGTTTTTGGTGTCGCTTTCGAGATGCATATATGGAGTCGAAGGCAGCGATTGAGAGTTGGAGGTGCGTGTGTGCACGCGAGAAGTATGGCAGCGCAATCGAGTCACGGCTCGGCGAAGTTGGTCGATTATAGCAGTGAGAAAAGGGGAGGCGGCGTGGTCATGCGAGCTTCGAGGCAGCAAATGAAAATTATAGTGGATGTGGGTTTTGACAGTGGTGAGTAATTTTATTTTCCCTTTACAAGCTTTAAAGTTAGAATATTTTTTTTTGTGCATCTATGTAACTCGAAGAAGGGTTCGAGTGAAAAGGAGGGAAACTCGAGTTGGAACTCGGGTTTCGCATGTGAGAAGCAGTTCTGTGTTGTTGTAAACTTAAACTTATAAAAAAAATAGATATGTATAAACGGGAAAAAGGGAAAATAACTCGAAGCAAGGTCGAGTTATCAACGGGTTTAACCGAAGCCAGGAAACCAAAATTTAAACCTGTGTAATAGGTTTTAGATATGTGAAAATGGAAATATTTTGATCATTTATAAATTCTTTAAATTTAATGTCTTTCAAAACTTTAATTAAGGACAGTTTGATTGTTAAATTAAGTATGTTAAATACTTAAAAGATATTTAAAACTTAATTATTTTATAAATAGCGTTAAATATTAATTAAAGGTAAATGTTTTGAAAGCGTGATTTAGCATTTATCAAAGAGAATGTCTACCTTAAGTATAATTAAGATTTGACAAGTTATGAAATAAGTTAAAGGTTAATTAAGTAATCGGTTGTAATTAGTGATTGATTAATTTGTAATTAGTGATTTACAAATGGGTAATTAGGTTTTATAAATTAACAATGAAGGTTATTGATTAATAGTTATGGAGTAATGAATCAATAATTACTTAATGAAATTAATAAAATATAATTATTTTGTGTAATAAATCAAGAGATTAATTAAGATTATTATTTAAGGAGAAACTCGATTTATTTAATAAAGTAAATAATGGATAGTTAATTACAGGTTGAGATAAATCGAGAATGAATAATATTGTGGTTGAATTAAAGTAATTAATATTAGATGAGAACACACATATATGTATATATATACAATTGGAAATCCTTAATTTATTTGATTAATGATGTAATCAAAGATTTATTAATCCGTAATTAGCGATTTATGAGAAATTAATTAATATAAGTAATTAAGGATAAATGAATTTAATATAATTTATTAATTTATGAAGTAATTAAGGAATACTTATTGATTTTGGTTAAGGGTAATTAATATCAAGAAATTGATTAAAGAGAATTACTTGAATGTAATTAGAATGATAATTAATCCAGGATGATTAATTAAGACGAAAAATGAAGGGTTGATTAATTAATTGATTTGGGATTAATTAATGACAAGAGAAGGAATTTAAAGATTGAGGTTAGAAATTTAGTTAGAATTAATTATATTAATTTGGATGTGATCAAGCTTTGCTCATGGATGATTGAATGGTATTGGATGCTATGAATGAATTGATATCTCTGATAAGAAATGTTGTGTATTTCATTTGGATAACTTGGGTTAGGATTTCATAAGACTCGAAGAAACCACTTCGAATTTTTTTGAATAAGTGATGTCCATAGTTAATTGTGTTTGATGAATTAAAATGAGATACCCCGGGTTTTATATAAGTTATATGCTCTGTATTTCATGTTAAATGGGTTTACTCACGCTGGTTTCCAGCCTGACCCGGGTGTTACTTTGATGTAATGCTCGGGTCAGATCGAGTATTATAGATTTTCAGATAGAAATTCTGGAGCTCAGGGAGCGAGATGGATGGCAGGATCGTGTAAAGTATTTCCGCTGTATTATATTATTGTTAATCTGAGACATGATAATTTTATATATTCAGTGACTGTATATATGTGAAACTCTGATGTATATTAAATGTAATCGACAGATATAGTATTCTTTTGTAAACTGTTATTATTAATTATTATATTGTATCCGCTACGAATGTGAGATGTTTGGTGTTTCTGTTCTTCTTCTTCTATCTCTTTCTTCTTTTCATAACTATCTGGAATTTTCGGTTTCGAAAATTACGGGTCGTTACATTTAGTATCAGAGCTGAAAGGTTAAGCGAAAACCTTGGCTCTGGTGGGGATTACTCATTAAATAGAGTCCAAAGTACTCTAGAATGAGTTAAGTGAATATATATTTATATATATATGAGAGCATACTTGTTATTTTCTTATATAAAGATTTTAATTGATTTTATATAAAATATATTTTGATATATAAAGCAATATTTCCTTCTAATAAATATTAAGGTGATTGGTTGTTAAATTATTAAAATTAAATTAAGAAGTAATATTATACAACCTAACTGAAATCTTGAATTGGAATTAAATTAAGTGGTAACGAAAATACAATCAAACTAAAATTGAATTGATTTAAATGAAATTCTAGAATTTGAGCTCAGAAATTAAATTGTTTAAAATTAAATAAAGGTAAGTTTGAAAAGGATTCAAACTGAAATTTAATCTTGAATTTATAGAAGTAAGAATAATATAAAAAGGAATGGGTATCTAGATATGATTACCTTGGGTATTATCATAAATAGTTATTGTGTTTAATAATGACATATTTGTTATTAAGTATGCCAAATGAAGTACATTTATAGGATGAGTATAACTTCTAAATTAAAGTTGGTTTTTAAATTGTGACGTTTTAAAAACCTAAGTCTAGAAACAATCAATTGTTTCAAAGAGTTAAAGAAAATAACAATAATAAATTTCAGACTATTTTGAATATAGTCTTATTTTAAAACAAGAAATGATTGGAAGATTTTTAAGGGATTTGTGTTGAAATTAAAACCAAGGGTGGTTTCAAATTTAAAAGTAGCCTGGTGTGTAAAGGTAATAAATATGAAAATTAACTCTAAGATTGATTTTTGAATTTTCCTTGGAATATGATATGATGTAAAAACCCAAAGCGATATAAGTTTTGAACTTATAAGTGGGAAAGAATTTTGAAGGTTGAAGTGGGAATTCAATTTGAGTAAGGTTGATTGGATTAAGTAAATTGGAATTTAACTTTGGTAAAGTTAAATAAGTGTAGAAAAAGCAACCAGAATTAGAAATTTCAAGATGAAATTGGAATTTAACTTGGAAAGTTAAATGGTTGATTTGAATTGAGAATTTGTGTGATCTCAAAATGGGTTTGAGATTTAAAAATTGAAAATGGATGGACGTTTTAAAATAAATTGGATGATATCATCCTATTATTAATAAAAATCTTTAAATTGAAAGCAATATGGTGTATAATGTTATTCTTCATGACACTGTGTTAAGAAATGGATAAAATACACACTATTTGACTAAAATGATTGATCTACAAATACAAACCAAGATATATTATACAACCATCAGGGAAAAAAGAAAAGTAGAATGGTTGAAAACAAATACTATCCTAAGATCCATGCAATATAGTGAATTCATACCGCCCTCAGCACAATTGTTGGAAACTATTCAGCATGTGGGACTCGGTTTGTCTATGCACTAGCTACAAAGGTCAAGCTTGGGACATGAATATGTTCAAGGTTGAGCATTTTGCAATACGCAGCTGCTGCTTCTTTTAGTACACCTTTTTCATCGAATGTTTTTTCCAAGTTGGTGCAAATAAAAAATATAGTTTGCAAGAAACTCCAACTTTGAAACTTTAATGAAATCGTTGATGCAATCAAGCTTAAATGATATGCATGTGGTAAAAATTACATCCATATATGTATATAAAAGAATAAATATTCAGTAACCGTGCAGATATAGAAGTTCTAATTGGGATTTACATGACAAATTATACTTGATAAAAGAAAATATAATCATATGCAACATGCATTCCTAATTTTAGTTATGGATTGGATATATTTCATCACTGATATATATCATCTAAAAGAAAATAGTTGGTTGTGTTGACCCAGTTTCATCAAAGAAGATGACAACAAAATATTTTGTACAAACATTTCTTCGGAAACATAAATTTCAACTACATCCCGAGACTAACATAAAATATGGTATCGCACAAAATAAAAGGATAAAACGTGACCTGAATAATATGTTTGAAGGAGCTCAACGATAATAATGAGGTATATTGGAGTCATTAGGGACCCAAAATTTAAGCATTCCCTCATCCACATGGATGTGGAACATCAACAAAACATCACTGAACATGATGAAGGAGCTCTTAGAAGTAAAATTAGGTTTTTTTTCAATAAAAGATTCATACTGCTAGTACGAATTTGTTATATATTTTCGAGTCACAAAAGATCAAGATTGGTGTTGTACAATGATTTTTTTGATGTACCCAACTGAATACATGGACCTTTTGCTTTGCTTGTATTTGAATGCTTTCCCACACAAGTTTACATAAAAGTGTAATGTGTTAAATTTAACTCACCTAAATGAAACAACGAATTGATTAAAATTTTAACTTAAAATGGATGATGTACAGCTTTGTTTTGTTTTGGTAAGCAATGTATAATGAATGTTAGGGTTGAATTTCTCCTGGAAGGTTCATAGTCACTTGTGTATCGATTCGGAATGCATTTGGATATGTATAATTTAGCAGTAAATATTTCTTAGCAAATGCTTCGTGTAGCATTATGGTCCATGCATATTTCAAAGTGCCACAAATGATTAGACTATGTTTGTTACAACTT
Source organism: Allium cepa (assembly GCA_030765085.1). NCBI lineage: Eukaryota > Viridiplantae > Streptophyta > Magnoliopsida > Asparagales > Amaryllidaceae > Allium > Allium cepa. The sequence goes on from CM060942.1 coordinate 190,475,911, forward strand.
AGTGTAACAGACATGTTTACTTTAACAAAATTTCAAATGACTACGACGCATAGAACCAACGAAACACCAATTTTACATACCTGAAAGGCTGCATAGAAGAAGTCAAATTTTCATATGGGACTGAGGACATGAAGAATATCCATTCAATTTGAAATATTTTAAAAATGTATTCTAGAATGCAGTTTGATCTTTAAACTAAGTATGTATAAAGAGGAAAAATAGATAGAGATTTGTAAAGTTCTTTCGCTATGTACATATTTTTCCAAGTGTACAATTTTGAGAAATTGACATTTTGGTTAAAAAATTCACAACCTGTCAAAATTTACCGATGTAGCACCCAACTTAGCAATTACGCTTTTTGAAAAGGTCTGCATTATTTAAGGTTAACTAATCAATAGCTAGGTCTTTATAAACATAAGAGATGTTACAATGATAGATAACACTCATAATGGGTACTCAGGAAAATGAACTTGATTCACTTAATGTAGTCATAATTACATAACGATTGGCTCCTATTGTGTCCAATCTTTTCAGAAGAATGAAAATATATAGGAAGTGATTAAGCGTCACTTATAAATCCACATTCTCAAAATTAAGAAAATCCTATCATTGTTATAAATAATGGCATAGATTACAGTTACGGTTTAGAATTAAAAGTAACATGTAAAGTAATATGATAACAAAAAACACAACCAATAATTCAAAAGATAAATAAAATACAGCATCAACTACCTACTATTCAACAATAAACACATCAATATTAACATTTTCTTAAACATTATAATGTGAAAATCTTCTATTCCATAAACCAAAGTCATCAAATTAAAGGAAATGTTGATCTGGACAAAGCACACAAGACTGAGGATGAAATGAACAAATAATAGTACCTTTTCTTGCTAAATATATTGAATCAGGAACAATTGGATAAAGACCTGCTGCAGAGCCAAGGTTTACTATGACACCGGGTTTTTTTACCCTAGGCATGGTTTGAATCTGCTTGCAAAATTATGACTTTCAGCACTGCTAAATATGAATTCTTTCAGATTCAAAGGCTTTAGAATACCTTCCCCCAAATTATGATAAAATGAGTCGGTGTTCATTAACTGCAAACGAACCAAGCATGGCCGAGCAAACGTACAGTGGAAGAAGGTGGAAAATAGGGGTGAGCAAGGAATGGCTAAAGAGGACATCGATGGAGGGCGTCAATGATTAGGGTAGTAAGGCTAGGGTTTGTACAACAGTCGGCGATGTATGGCAGTCGGTGGTGGTAAAGGAAGGTCGACGGCAGAAATTGAAGGGAATATATCGATTTCCAATTGAGGAAAAGAGGGAAAAGGGGAAGGGGAATCGGTCAATCTCAGGCGGACGAAACAGGGAAAAGAAGATAAGTGATGGGAAGAACGAAAGCTTCATGTGGACGAAAAGGGGAAGTATAAAAATACGCATAAATTTAGAGACGCTTCGTTTGGCCAAATTCAAGGGGGCTTCTGTGCTTTTGAAACCAAACTCACTAATCATAATGTAGTATAGATAAAGGTAGACTCTCAGACCCTTTCAGATTATAGACCGATCTCATTATGTAATGTGATCCATGAAAATTTAGCTTATTTGTGGTGTAATAGAATGAAGCATTAAAACAATTTAATTTCGATAAACCAAAATGCCTTCATTCCAAGTAGGCTCATTATAGAAATCTCTCTACTTGCATAGGAAACGGTCGGATTTCAATAGAAAGACTACAAATAATATATGCATAAAGGAGGATTTAAACAAAGCATGTGATAAAATTTATAGAGAATTCACATATCATATGCTACTATGTATAGGCTTTTCTAAAAAATTCGCACATATGATATATGAATTCATATATCCACTACCACCTCTTTAGTTCTATTGAATGACAACCCCTTGGGTTACTTTAACAGTGATAGTGGCAGTGCGATCTTTATCTTCTTTTCTATTTACAATTGCAATGGAATATGTCACAATCCTAATAGACGTGGAATTTTGTAAAGGCGATATCTCCCATATTATGTTTATTGAACCATCTCTCACTCATTTACTATATGCGAAGGATATTTTAGTGTTCTTGAAAGCCAGCACTAAAAATGCAGAAAGCATTGCCGAAGTTGCTCACATCATTAAGGAGTTAGTGGGTTTAGAAATAATAGAATAGAAAAACATCTTTTTTTATTAAAGGGGCTAAAGAAAAGGACAAAATCATAAATACTCTAAAGGTCCATTCGGGATCTTCCAAACACTTATTTAGAAATTCCACTATATCACAGTAAATTAAAATCCAGATTATTTAATTACCATTTGATAAAATAAACAAAATGTTGAAAAATTGAAAGAAAAAAAAGGGATATTAAGTGTAGCTAGTAGAATTAAACTAATTAAAATAGTGATCTATCCAATGATCATGTTTTGGGCCCAATTCTACCAACTACCAACATCTATCATTACCAAAATAAATTGACTGTGTTATAAATTTATGTGAAAAATCAAACATCACAATATGAGTTGGAGTGATATATGTAGTACAAAGTCTGAAGAAGGTGTGAGCTTAAGGAAAGTAGAAGATATCAAGAATACAATCTCTTTAAAGCTTACATGGCGGAACTTACGAAGTAATTTCTTATGAACTAAATGGACGAAAAATAGATATTGCAAAGAAAAAAATTTCTAGACAATCACAAAATATAGCAACTCTTCGTACACATGGAAATTGCTTCTTATGACTGGATCACAGTCAAAAGAATTAATAAAATGGAGAATTGTCAATGGACACAATACAAGTCATGTTAGAACCTACAATTTATGTTTCAATGATAACAACTATACAATCATATACATATATAGATCTTATCAAGATTGCAGGTATATGCTACAGGAAGACACCATGCTCGAAGATATTGAAAATCAAAGAGAAATGAAGATTTGTTGAACATACTAAGGTTATTCTACTATAAAAGAGTCTTAGATATAATATTTTTAAGGCCTCCTTGAGTATATATGCATACATGAGCACACAAAATTTCATGTACATAAACATTAAGGTGAAAAACTACACCTCACAGACGTCTGTAATAAAACCACAGACGTCTGTGACAATTCTCGGATTAAAATTTAAACAAGTCATGGACGTTCGGGGATTTTACCATAGACGTCTATCATGGGCTGAAACTGTAAATTATGAGTAGACATTTCGGTTTTGAAACAAAAGAAAATCACATTTCAATGAAAGGTTGCAGCCATTAAAATGAGTAGATTTCCTCAAATAGTAACAACTCTTTATCTACATCTTTTTAAATCTGTAAATACCACTTTGATTGAGAAGTAGAGATCATCTTACTTGAATTAATCTATTCTTTACATTCTTGATTTCTAAGCACTCTCTTGTATACATTGTTCACATACTTCAATCTATTATAACCAAAATATAATTTTGGTTAAATCACTTCCTACAACCATATTCGCATACTCAAAAGAGATCATATGAAGATTTGTACTATAAGTCAAAAACTGTGTTATTTGGAACATAAAGATTGTTAGATATACTTTTGTATTAGTTTATTCTTCCGGGCAAAGCAAAGGTAATTTGTTTAAAGTAAATACCGAAGGGTAGCTTCGAGACTGGACGTAGGACGAGAGATTTGTACCAGTATAAAATCTCTGGTTTGCACGTTTTTTATACTTTACTATTTATTGTCTATTATTGTATTAACTTATATAGTTTCATATTATACACAAATTAGATAATATACGATCCATGATATTTTTCGATTGGTACCAAAGCAAGATCATTTCACTCTACTGCAACACGTAATTGAAATCATTAAAATGGCAAGTACATTTCAAGAGGGTCAATCAACTGCTCTTCCTCACTATTTACTAGTTCTAATTATGCTTATTGGTTAACACGCATGCAAATTTTTATGGAAGCAAATGGATTAAAAATATGTCTAGCAACTCAAAATAAATAGAAGCACCTAACACTGGTATTGGCATTTGGACTGATGATTTTGCTCACTCGATAAGAATGAATTTTCATGAGTCATGCTTTGCACTACTACTTATGATATATGGCATACATTACAAATTACCCATGAAGGCACAAATAAAGTTAAGAAAACAAAATTTTATATTCTACAAAATCAATTTTCATCTTTTAAAATGAAATCAAATAAGTCAATTATTGACATGTATGCAAGATTACAAACTATACAACACGATTTTATGGCATTAGGAGTTAAATTCACTGATTTTGATTTAGTCACACGAATTTTGAACTCTTTAACAAATGAATGGAAAAGAAATTTTTTGGCCTATGAAGAAGCTAATGATCTTTCCCAACTCAAAGTCAAACAGTTAATAGGAAATCTGATGTTGCATGAAGCTAATTTACAGGCAAAAAAAGAACCAAATCAAGAAAGGAAAAACATCAAATTTCAGGCAAGTAATGGCAACGTCGACTTGGAAGAAGATGAGAATGTTTTCATAGCCAAAAATTACAACAAGATCAAGAAGTTCAAAAATATGACAAATTTCAAAATAACAGTAGCACAAATTCCTAAAATCAAATTTCATTGAAGTGCTTCGGGTGTGATAAATTTGGCCATATAAAGAAGGATTGTCCACTACACAACAATGATAAAAAGAAAAACAAAGTCGAAATTTTCAAGAAAAAGAGAAGAGCATTTCAAGTAACTTGGGATGACTCAGACTCTTTCTCATCATCTGATAGCGATAATCACTCAGAATAAGTAAATGTTTATTTCATGGCTAACACAAATGAGGTACGTCCTGAATTAACATATGATGAAATTCTTGAAATTAGTATAGAAATAGATGACAAGTATAAATAATTAAAAAAATTAATTAAAGAAAATATGGAAAAATTAAATAGAGCTAAATTGGAAATTGGATTGTTTAAAGATGATAAAACTATTTTAGAAGAAGAATTAGAATTAGCACAAAAAGAATGTTGAAAATTATCATCTCAAAATGCTACTTTAACACATGATATGGAGAATAACAAAATAGAGAATTATAAACTTGAAAAAGAAAAGAATGAATTAACACAAAGTTTAGAATCAGCTAATTTAAAATTTTTTGATCTTAAAAATAAATTAGATAAAATTATTAATAATGTTTTAAAATTTAATAAAGGAAAGAAAAATATAGAAAATTTGATAAAGATTTCAAAATCATCAGGAAATAGGAAGGGATTAGGATTTAACAAAAAAATTCATAAATAATTCTAGAAATAATCTGGTTTCTAATAATAATCAAAGATTTAAGAAATATAGTAATTTTAGAAAAACAAAATCTAAACATGAAAATAAGGAAACAAAAATGATTAAAATATGGATTCCTAGAACAAATATCAAATTGATTAGACAAAAACACATAGATCTATATATAAAAGATATAGTTTATAATGAAAATTACATCTCCAAAGGTTCCAAGCCCTCATGGGTATGAGTACCTTTTTCTATTAACACGTAGGGCCCTAACGGAGAAATTGGGTACCAATTAAAACTTTTTATTATTAATGTAACGACCCGGATTTTCCTTTCTATAAGTTTAATATTTAAATGGTTTTAAATATTGAATTGGAATTAAATACAGTTTTTGAATATAAAAATTTAGGTTATTTATAAAATAAATTCAGAATTTAAATATAGCTATTTATTGGATAATTTAATTATTGAAGTTTATTGGTTAAATTATTGCATCTTGGGTTTTAAGGTCGATAAAAATTATTTAAAGGCTTATAAAATTTATTTTAATAACCTATTAAATAATAGTAAAGCAGAAGAATTTTAAGCTCTATGATTAATTCTAGGAATTATCTTCATTCCCCTTAATTCTCTCCAACTATAGATATTTTATTTTTAAAATCTTATAATTTATCACTTTACAATTATTATACTAAACTTCTCATAGTATTTTATATTCAAATATCTACTGTTTTAATAAGTCTACAATTATTTATAAAATCTTTCTCGATTCTCTTCTAATATTTTACATCAAAGCCCACATATTTAAATTAATTACATAATCCAAAATTTAAATTAATGGACAACCTTAGTCAACTAATATTTATTAATAAATTCTAAAAAACTAAAGTTTCAATATATATGTTACAGGCGTATCAACAAATTGATATATAAAAGATCTTTTTTTATTTAGATATGTGTGTGTTTGTGTGCGTACATAAATCACATAACATAATTTATATACACTAGCGATAATAACTAATTTATTTTATAATTTATTTACTAAACGAATTTATCATACAATACATTATATAATTCTATTAACATCAAACACCCAAAATTTCAAAAAAAAATTACAATTACTTAGAAACCATTCTCAATTCTTTTCTAATATTTTACACTCAAGTCCATATATTTAACTAATTGTATAATCTTAAATTTATACTATTTAAATAAATTTAATTAACTGATATTCATTAACCAATCCAATAAATACTAAAACTAATAAGAATTTCAATATATACAATATTCATTTATATGTGGAAAAATGATAAAGTTATTTCTTTATTCAGACATAAGGATATATAAATCGCATAACATAAAATGTGTGCATAAATAACAATAACTCTTTTAATTTCTAATTTAGTTATCTTTAAATTTTTATTGTACATTATGTTACATTACATAACATACTGTTTTTAACAACCTTTAAAAGGTAAATTTATATTTTACAACATTACCATGTAGACGCACAAATTACATCGATAAAAAAATAGATTATATAAACATTTACTTTCAACATGTTATCAAACCATGTCAAGCTCATAACTCAACTAAATGCTACATAACATTATTTGCGATTATCAAAGTTGTAAGTGTAACTCTCCTATAGCAACATAAAATCTATGGTTAACTATGAAATTGTTTAAAAACGAAAACTAAATAATGGATCAAAGTTCACATGTAGATAAACGGGCATAAGGTGCTCTTTTCAAGTACAAATACGTACAAAGCTCTTAGTAATTTTCTATAACTTTTCACATTCAACTTCTTATATTTGATAGTCATGTTGATTATTAATTCAAATTATTTAAATATATTAAATTAAATTAACATTTGTAAATCTATTTATAAATTCTTTAAAAATAATAATTCAATATATACACAACAATTAAAACAAAATGGTAAAGTTATTTATTGCCTCATACATATAAAAAATATATATCACATCACATAAATTATTTACATCTATAGAAATTTTAATTTTTTTAGTAGGACATTAATTGCTACAAATATATATAGTTAGCGAGGATTGAATCTTCGACCTTACATCTGAGCATCACATGTCATTTTAATTTATGATTAATATATCGCAATAAATTTCTAATTTTAGCAATAATTAAAATGTAAATACTATTTTTTATTATCATCGTCGTGTGCAATGCATGGGTTACACACCAGTAATAAAGATAATAAAAGCTTTAAAGTTGAATTTAAAAATGATCTGTTCAATTTCAAAAATAGTTTGTTCAAATTGACATTTAAAAATAGTGATCCGGGGAACAGTCTCGGAATTCGAAAAAACCAGTTTCATTAGAACCGTAATATTGTATCATTATCGGATTTCAAATTTCATAGCATTTGAAATTATCGTTTAATCATACGGTATATAAACGCGCTTAAATTTATATCGAAAATTTAATATAATAATTGGGTACAAAAAGCTATCTTCTTCATACGATTGAATTAGGACTTGAAAACTTTTCCATTACGTTCGGAATAGGGGTATAACATTATAAATGCCTAGCGGTACGCCTCGATAGGAGTTCAAGATCTTAAGTTGCATAGATCAAGATATTTTGAAATTAAAATTATTTTATAAATTAGTCAAGCTTCTTTCAGATGTAATCTTATCTTTTCACTAGACCCTTTTCCTCTCCTACACATCACCATCGTGTCTTGCCTCCTCCCTCTTCTTTTTAAAATGCACGAAAACAGGTAGATTCAAAAATGAAAAAAAAATATAAAGGAAAAAAATGGCCGAGACTCAAATCAGTTTCCTCTCTCCATATTATTTGATTCGAACAGAATTAGAAAAAATAAATAAATTGCAGTACTTCTGTTGCTTCCTATGGAATTCGAATTCATGAAATCAAATTCGTTTGAAAAAAGGAAAGAGGGCGGATTGCGTCGTGCTCGCAACTGAAGGGAGGACGGTGATGGAAGCGCACGGCTGGAGGTGGCGTGCGTGAGCGCGTTGGGTAGAGGTGCGAGAAGATGTCGTTCGATGCGCATCTAGGGTTTTAGATGTTGGGTTGTGACTATCAAGAAGGCTTCGTGGGTGGTAGCTCGAACTGAGAGAACACATGCACGCGCGGCAGGGTGGAGGCAACACCGTGCACAGCGGCGATGGATGGGAGAACTCCGGTGAGGTGCGATCGAAGTAGCAGAGACGAGGGAACTCGTCTTGAGATAAACAGCCTGTTTGTTTTTTTGCTCGCGTGAACGTGATGGCGGGGGAAAGAGGTATATTACCGTGATTTAATTAAATTTATAATTAATTTATTTAAATTAGAATTGAAAATTTGAAACCGCTAATAGAACTAAATTAAATTTATATACTAGATCCAATAATCTCAAAATCAATCATGATGGATTCGTAGCTGTAAAATGGATAATCAAAAATTAGTTTGGGATTTTTCGGACTTCGTCGGGATTTTAGAGGAAATAAAATCTGGAGGTTCGAGAAAATTAAAAATCAAGGTGAGAATTTCTCACTCACTTGGATTACCACATTTAAATTTAAATGTTTAAATTTAAATGTTTAAATTTAAATGTTTAAATTTAAATTATTTGATGCTTGATTGGATGGATAAATTATAATTATCTGTTAGATGATTATATATGCATATATAGTAGTATATATACTAGTATTTGGAGTGATATTTCCGCACATTATAGCGGATAAGACCCTATGCGCTCTGTAATAGCGGATGACCACATATACCGCAATTCCCCCTCGAAGTTAAATTGGTATTTTTTTTTGTTGTCTAACATCCATGGATGTAGGGAAAAGCAGGTTGTAGGGATCCAACTGGATTTCTCAAAAATATTAGCATTTTTCACACACACATATATAATGTTGGATATTGTGTGTTATAAATTTTTAAGTATTATAATGGCATGGAGATTAATTTTTGGTATATTAAATACCATAAATTTAAATTTAAATTTTCAGGAATTAAAAAGAGATTTTTAAAATAAAAATCTACATATCGAAATTTGGATTATTTAAAAGAGACTGGCATAAATAAGAAATGGTGAAATTTTGATTGTATTAAATAATGTGGGAAAATATTATAAATAGAAAATTCTAAAATAAATCATATAAAGGAATTTTTTTTTAAAAGACAAGATTTTAAAATGATATTCGAGAAAATATGGAAAGAAGTTGAAATCGAGATTTAAAATAGTTTAGCAAAAATAAATGGATTTTTTAAGGAATGGAATTTATAGAAATGGTATTTTATAAATAAGATTTATTGAAGGAGTTATAAGGATTTATAAACGATGTTTATAAATGAAAGAAATCAGAATCAGACTATAAATTGGAAAGATAAATTTACAGAAAGAATTTATAGTTGAATATGCAAATAGGGTGAGAGAAAAATTGTGGATATGATTGTTTAAGAGAAAATGGTTAAGGAGACTGAAAGGGAAGTGATGTGATATAAATTGAGAGGGGTTATAAATTGAAATTTGATTATTGAGATTTAAAAATATATTTTTATTGATAAATTATTTTTTTATTTTAGAAAGGAATTTTTTTCATTAAACTATGTAATTAAAAGTTAGTTAGTACTGAAATACTTCAGAAGTGAATTTTCAAATACATAATATTTATCTCAATATATCCTAGGTTTTAAAACCTGCTTGGGATAGTGATCTTATAAAAGTTTTTTCAATATTAGATAATTATTTGAACATGTTTTAAATATAAATAATTATTATTTCTATTTACATATATATGTGTGTGTGTGTTTATATATATATATATATGTATGTATATATTTGAAAATGGTTTAAATGTATTTATAAACCTTCTCGAGAGTTGGAAAATTATTATTTAGTAGGTGGAATTATAAGAGAATGCTCAAAACGAAAATCGAGAAAAGTAAGGAAATTTCCAAAGAAGTTAGGTAAAGTGAACTTCGAAAAATGAAAATAGAATTCAGAAAGAAGTACAAAGGGAATTGAGTTCATAAGCAAGCATAATTGGCTTTGAGAATATTAAGGGAATTAATTAAGGAATTCCGAAATTTATAAAATTCATGTAAATCAAGTTGAGAAATTTACAAATAAAATTGTAAATGATTTTTGAGAAAGAGAAATAGGAAATAAAAGGGAGTATTTTCTAAGTGCTGAATATAAAATGGAGTGGGAAAATATTCTGAATATTGGGAAGGGTTGGAAATGTTCCGTTGTTAATATAAGGATTTGAAATTGTTTTCAAATGTGTAGAATTGGAAGTAATATCCTATAAAGATATTTTGAAATAAAATTTAGGAATTTTCTTTAAAAGGCTTGATGATGTATTATGGATGTGTATTGATAGTTAAATAACCGACTATCAAATTTTGGCCAATTTTCGTTAATCATTTCAAAGAGATTGGAATTGGATTTAATTATCCGAAAACCACCTCGATCAGGTTTTAAACATAAGGAAAGAATACCGTTAAGTGATGAAGACGGTGATTCGGTTTGTCCAGACCTAGGGCAATTTTTATGGACGAATGCTATCATAATATCGTCATTGGAGCACGATGAGCATTCTAAGTAAAATTTTGTTCTTGGAAGGTAACGTTTAACCTCGAGGCTCATCAACCAGGGAATGGCTAAATCATGGGAGATGCAGCAAGGCTAAGTAGGTCGTACCTAAGTAGGGTATGTTATCACCTTTTTCGATGTCCTCGGAAACCTTTATATTATGAATATGGTTGTGCATGGAAGGAGCGCTCGATGGTAAGGGTGGAAACACCTAGGGTGACGACATATTTGGTCTATTTAGGTTAGCGGTAGGCCAGTCTTATGTAGCAGGGGATCCTGGCATGGTCCTTGGTACATTGTTCTAGAGGTGTACTATGGTGGGCGGTACCCAGTGGCCCAGTCATTCGATGGAATCCATTCTCCAATAAGCATCGTTCAGTTTTAATTGTGCCCCACTATGCTGGAATGTGAAATGCAAGCATTTCAGCTATTTTTTATTTACTTTCTGTAAACACTATAATAATATCAGATGAATTTGATAAAAATGTTTTGGTTATCATAAGGTAAAAACCCGTCTTGTTTATGCGTGGTGTGGTCTTACGAGATACCTTTGATTATCAAGGATTTGACAAAAGTTGATAATTCAATTTGAGTGTGTTTTCTCACGCTGGTTTTCCTGACTAACTCGGGTGTTATTTTATTATAGTGCGTGGGTCAAATCGACTATTACAAATTCAGGATAGAATGCTATTGAGCTCAAGAGACGAGTTGGGGGAGTTCAGACGTATATCACGTACCATTTCCATTGTATGAGGACAAGTTATTATAATTGTCCATTTGATGTATTGAATTGTTGTACTATGGTATATATATATTAGCAGTACAGTTCTTGTATTTAAAATCTATTATTATATATTATATTTTGTTCCATTATGATCGTGAGATTCTGTGTTGTTCTGTTTCTTTTCTTCTACCCTTTTTTCTTCATCCCTAATGAACTAGTTTTCGGCACTCGACTGCTCGACATTTTATATAGTGGACGTATTGATGTTGATTTTCAAGGGTCGAAAATCCCCGTCCATTCATTTGGTATCAGAGCTAAAGGTTAAGCGAGAACCTTAGCTCTGGTGGGGATTACTCATTAGAGATAGATCAGTAGTACTCTATAATGAGTTTGAGTGTATCAATAGATATGAGCGCATATTTGTTAGTGAATATAAATTATTTTGCATCGTGTTGACTTATCGGTTGGATGTTTATAAATTATGGTCGGTGTAGTTTGGATAACTATATCGATAGGGATTCTAAACTCTTAAACTAGGCAAACCGACGCAGTATTGTTTTAAATGGGGTAAATGAAATAATTTTATCCAAAAATGTATTTTGATATGAAAAAAATAATTTTCAAAATTTATTATATATATATATTGGAGTGTTTGGATGATAATATGTAATCAAATAAGATTATAAAATTGGAAATCGTTTATATTACCAAATAAAAATTTGTATAAGTATAAATTATACAAATAAATTAGAAATAAAATTGGATTTAAATAGGAATCTGAAAATTTAAATCCTAGAAAGTTTGAAAATAATATTTTTAGAGTGGTGTGGAAAATAATAATAATAATAAGAGTGTTATTTTTGAATATTTTCGAAGGAAATTGTTTTAAAAATGGATTTTGGAAGACAAATAGCATTGAACTCATTTTAGTGGCTGGAAAATAATCTTGGTGATGACTGCGCAGCATCGTCAGTATTCATTTTTAAGTTTCAAGTGATGGAGTGCTACTGTAGTTGATTTGTTTAGATTTTTTGGGCAAACCAGTTTTGTTTTGGAAATTCCAAAGGGAATTTGTTTTGGATAAAAACCAGGGTTGGTGTGAAATGTAAAAAGTGTGATTTCGGGATATTTGAGATTTCAAAATGATTTGAAAAAAATGCTGGATATTTAAATTCTGGAATCCTTATTTAAATAAATTAGAGATCATCAGAAAATAAGTTATAAACTTATAAATTGAAAATGATTCCAAATGAGGAAAGTATGGAAATTGGATTTCGAAATTAAATTTTAATTCGAGTAAAGTTAAAATGGATAAAACTAAAATTTAAGCAAAGCAAATGGAATAAATAAATGAAGTAATGGTGATGATAAAAGGAATTAGTGAGTTACTAAAATAATGGAGTGTATAAATTGAATTTAACTTGTGAAAGTTAAATAAATTGAATGGGTTAAAGAATATTTATAAGGATTTGAATTTAGCTCGAGCTAAGTTAAATGAAATTCGAATTGATAGAAAGAAATATCAAATAGGTTTTAATATTTAATATGGATTTGAGCTAACAATGGAATTCGATTTAGGAGAAAAAACAAATTAAATATGGGTTGTAATGAAATAAATGGTAGGATTAAATTGAATAAAACTAAAATGAATTGGTTTGGAGTGAAATTTAATTTAAGTACGAATAATTCGAAGATGGTTTTGAAGTGTCGGTTAAAAGAAATGGAAAGTTAAGTTAAAAATTGATATCGGATGGAATTATATATGGAATTTAAATGGTAAGGCGATTTTATAACCATAAGTTACGAATTCTGAAGGAAATAAAAATTTAATTGAAAACTAGGACTGGGAATAAATAAATTGGAAAAGCTTATAAAAATTGAAATAAATTAAATAAAAATTTAGGCTACAAATAAATGCATGATCTCGAGTAAAAATAAATTGTGAGTATATTCGAGTATAGAATTGATGGAAATATGAAAAAAAGGTTGTGTGACTTATAAAATTGAAAATTGGAATAGGTAAGCCGAAATAAAAAGAGTTTGATATTTTGGAAATGAAATAAAAACCTAAACTTGAATTATAAAATAAATTTGAACTCTAGTAAATTGGTTGAAGTGATTTTTGAAATAAAAATCAGATACTGAATTATAAGGTGGAAATGAACTAATTAGATAATTTATAAGTTAATCGGATATAAAATGGATATTAACGAGGTTAAATAAATTTGGATTGTGAGTTAAGAATGGCATTTGGAAATGAAACTTGAGTTATAAATAAAATTCAACTTGGATGGTATGAAAATTAAATAAAAATTGGAAACGTGTCAAGTAAAATGGAAATAGTTGAAATGGTGATAACTCAAGTTATAAATAAATTCAGTTTAAGTGTAAATAAATTGACATGGCTTAGGATATTAAGTAAATGGATTTGAGTATGGAATTAAAATTGAAGTGGACTAAATGAATAAACTAACTAATTAATTAGTAATTGAATTGGAATTCAATTGAATAGAAATTAATTTAAATAAAATGGAATTGAATATAAGGAGAGTAGATATGAATAGAATGCAACTAAATTGATTGAGAATCAATTGGAAATAGAATAAAATTAAATATAAATTGATTTGGAATCAATTAAAAATAGTTATAAGCTTAAATGGCTATTCATTTAAATGAATAGCATCGGAATTGCATAGAAAAATTGGCATTGGCATAAAGGGAAGTAAATTAAATTTTATGGATTAATAGAAGTGAATAAAATTGATTTTTAAATCAATTTGAAATGAATATGAGTTTGTTTGGTTTAAAAATGAATTGAATGCAAATAATTTTTTTGTAAATCATTCCGAATTGAATGAAATGGTACATGAATGGATTAAAAGTAATTTAAGGGTGTTGGAACCTCGAAATTTCTTATAAATATATGTTAGCATGCATTGTTATGAAATCCATGTGATTTAACCATTTGAGGAAATGAAAGGTTATTAAATTTTATGTTTTAGTACTTACGGGTTTAAATCGAGCAGGTACAGGTACCCAGAGGGATTGTTTGGCTAGATTGGGTTACTTATTTGCATATAAAGTAAATGCTTGCTAAATAATGCTTAAAAACGCTAAATAAGTTACGTTTTTGGATTAAATACAACAAATATATAAATATTGGTATAGATTTTTGTTTTCCAACTATGTGGGTCGATGTATATATATTTATCTCTCTTGTCATATTGCATAAAGTCTTCCGTACAAGGGAGATTGCCAAAAACTTTCGAGATTTAGGGTGTTAGAAATTTTATGAGAAATCTTGAAAAAAATTTGTTAACAAAAATGTGATTTCGGATTTGTAATCGAAATAAAGGATTTTGGTTTAGAATGGAAAATTAATTGTTGATTAAAAGCTAAGAGGTTAGGGAAGTGGAATATCAAGTTAGCTAAATGGGTTTTGACAGATTAATGGGGTTGGATCATTTTTCCTACCTTAGCAATTTCGGGGCGAAATTCTTTTATGAGGGGTGGAATGTAACGACCCGGATTTTTCTATCATTAATTTTGAATATTTAAATGGTTTTAAATATTGAATTAGAATTATAGATTTTTTTTGAATATGAAAATTTGGGTTATTTATAAAATAAATTCTGAATTTAAATATAACTATTTATTGGACAATTTAATTATTGAAGTTTATTGGTTAAATTATTGTATCTTGGGTTTTAAGCCCAATAAAAATTATTTAAAGGCTTATAAAATTTATATTAATAATAATGAAGGTAATAAAAGTTTAAAGTTGAATTTAAAAGTGATCCGTTCAATTTTTAAAATAGTTTGTTTAAATTGACATTTAAAAATAGTGATCTAGTGCACAGTCTTGGAATTCGACGAAACCAATTCCATTGGATCCATAATATTGTATTATTATCGAATTTTAAATTCGTACCATTTGGAAATATCATTTGATCGTACGAAAATTTGACATAATAATTGGGTTCAAAAAGCTATCTTCTTCATACGATCAAATTAGGACTTGAAATCGTTTCCATTGCGTTTGGAATAGGGGTATAACATTATAAATGCCTAGCGGTACACCTGGATAGGAGTTCGAGATTTAAGTTGCATGGATCAAGATATTTTAAAATTAAAATTATTTTATAAATTAGTCAAGCTTATTTCAGACGTAATCTTATCTTTTCACAGTACCCTTTTCCTTTCCTACATGCCATCATCGTGTCTTTCCCCCTCCCTTTTCTTTTTAAAATGCACAAAAGTAGGTAAATTCAAAAATGGAAAAATAAATATAAAGGAAAAAAATGGCCAAGACTCAAATCATTTTCCCTCTCCATATTATTTGATTCGAACAAAATCAGAATAAATAAATAAATCGCATTACTTCTGTTGCTTCCTATAGAATTTGAATTCATGAAATCGAGTTCATTTGAAAAAAAAGGGAAGAGGGCGAATCGCGTCGCACTCGCGACTAAAGGGAAGACAGCGATGTAAGCGGCACGGTTGGAGGTGGCGCGCATGAGCGCGTTGGGCTGAGGCGCGAGAATATATCGTTCTATGCGCGTCTAGGGTTTTAGATGTTGGGTCACGATTGTCAAGAAGGCTTCGCGAGTGGCAGCCCGAAGTGAGTGAAGACAAGCACTTGCGGAAGGGTGGAGGCGACGTCGTGCACGGTGGTGATGGATGGGCGAACTTCGATGAGGTGCGATCGAGGTAGTAGAGAAGAGGGAACTCGACTTGAGATAAACAACCTATTTTTTTTTGCTTGCGCGAACGTGATGGTTGGGGGAAGAGGTATATTACTGTGATTTAATTAAATTTTAAAATTAGTTTATTTAATTTACATTTTAAATTTGAAACCACTAATGGAACTAAATTAAATTTATATATGAGATCCAATAATCGCAAAATCGGTCACGATGGATTCGTAGCTGCAAAATGGATAATCAGAAATTAGTTTGGGATTTTTCGATGTTTGTCGGGATTTTAGAAGAAATGAGATCTGGAGGATCGGGAAAATTAAAAAGAAAGGTAAGAGTTTCTCACTCATTTGGATTACCACATTTAAATTTAAATGTTTAAATTTAAATAATTTAATGCTTGATTGGATGGATAAATTATAATTATATGTTGGATGATTATATATGTATATATATTAGTATATATACTACTATTTGGAGTGATATTCTTGTGCATTATAGCGGATGAGACCCTATGCGTCCCGCATAATTACGGATGAACCCATATACCGCGATATCCCCCCGAAGTAGGGTTGGAATTTTTGTTGTTGTCTAACATCTGTAGATGCAGGGAAAAATATGTTGGAGGGATCCAACTGGATTCCTAAAAAATATTAGTATTTTTCATATGTATAAAATGCTGGATTATAATTTGCTTTAAATTTTTAAAGATTATAATGGCATGGAGTTTAATTTTGGGTATATTAAATGCCGTAAATATTATTTTAAATTTTCAAGAATTAAAAAGAGATTTTTAATACAAAAATTTGTATATCGCAATTTGGATTATTTAAAATAGATTGGCTTAAATAA
The DNA here is from genome assembly GCA_030765085.1 of Allium cepa. Classification (NCBI taxonomy): domain Eukaryota; kingdom Viridiplantae; phylum Streptophyta; class Magnoliopsida; order Asparagales; family Amaryllidaceae; genus Allium; species Allium cepa. The sequence goes on from CM060942.1 coordinate 190,493,016, forward strand.
GGAATGGTGAAATTTTGATTGCATTAAATAATGAGGAAAAATATTTTAAATAGAGAATTTTAAAATAATTCATATAATGGAATTTTTTTTAAAAGACTAGGTTTTAAAATGATATTCAGAAAAATATAGAAAGAAGTTGAAATCGAGATTAAAAATAGATTGGCAAAAATAAATGGATTTGATGAGGAATTGAATTTATAGAAATGGAATTTTATAAATGAAATTTATTGAAACTCAAGGAGTTATAAGGATTTATAAATGATATTTATAAATGAAAGAAATCGGGATCAGATGATAAATTGTAAAGATAAATTTACAAGAAGAATTTATAGTTGAAATGGAAATAAGGTGAGAGAAAAATAGTGGATATTATTTTTAAAGTGAAAATGGTTAAGGAGACCGAAAGGGAAGTGATGTTATAGAAATCGAGAGGGTTTATAAATTTAAATTTGGTTATTGAGATTTAAAAATATATTTTTACTAATAAATTTATTTTTTATTTTAAAAACGAAAATTTTGTTTATTAAACAATGTAATTTAAAGTTAGTTAGTATTGAAATACTTCAGAAGTGAATTTTCAAATATTTAATATTTGTCTCAATAAATCTTAGATTTTAAAACCTGTTTTGGACAGTGATGTTATAAATGTGTATTCAATATTAGATAATTATTTGAACATGTTCTAAAAATAAATAATAATTATTTTCTTTATATACTTATTTTTATTTACATATGTATGTGTCTATATATATATATATATATATATATATATATATATATATATACAGTTTTGAAAATGGTTTAAATGCAATTATAGACCTTTTCGAGAGCTGGAAAATGGTTATTTAGTAGATAGATTTATAAGAGAGTTCTCAAAACGAAAATTGGAAAAAGTAAGGAAATTTCCAAAGAAGTTGGATAAAAGTGAACTTCGAAAAATGAAAATAGAATTCATAAAGAAGTACAAAAGGAATTGAGTTTACAAGTAAGTATAATTGGTTTTGAAAATATTAAGGGAATTAATTAAGGAATTCGAGAGTTTATAGAATTCTTGTAAAACGAGTTGAGAAATTTAAAAATAAAACTATAATGATTTTGAGAAAGAGAAATTGGAAATAAAAGGGATATTTTTTTAAGTGTTGAATATAAAATGGAGTGGGAAAATATTCCGAGCATTAAGAAGGGTTGGAAATGTTTCGTTGTAAATATAAGGATTTGAAACTGTTTTCAAATGTGAAGAAATGGTAGTTTAATCCTATAAAGATATTTTGAAATAAAATTTGGGAAATTTTTTCCATAAGGCTTGATGATTTCTTATGGATGTGTATTGATAGTTAAATAACCGACTATCAAATTTGGGCCAATTTTCGTTAATCGTTTCAAATAGACCGGGATTGGGTTTAATTATCTGAAAACCACTTCGATCCGGTTTTGAACATAATGAAAGAATACCGTGAAGATGATGGAGACGTTGATTCAGTTTGTCTAGACCCAGGGCAACTTGTATGGACGAATGTTATTAGAACATCGTTATTGGAGGACGATGAGCATTCTAAGTAAAATTTTGTCCATGAAAGGTAACGCTTAGCTCGAGCCTCGTCAACCGGGGAATGACTAAAACAGAGGAAATGCAGTAAGGCTAAGTGGGTCGCGCCCAAGTAGGGTATGTTATCACCTTTCTAGATGTCCTCGAAAACCTTTATATTATGGATATGGTTGTGTATGGAAGGAGCGCTCGATGGTAAGGGTGGAAACACCCGGGGTGACAACATATCGGTCTATCCAAGTTAGGGGTAGGCCAGTCTTGTGTAGCAAGGGATCCCGACGTAGTCATCGGTACATTATTCTAGAGGTGTACTGTGGTGGGCTGTACCCCAGTGGCCCAGATATTCAATGGAATCCATTCTCCAATAAGCGCCGTTCGGATTTGATTGTTTCCAAGTATGTTGGAATATGAGATGCAAGCATTTCAGCTATTTTATATTTATTTTCTATAGACATTACTATAATATTAGATGGATTTGATAAAAATGTTTTGGTTATCATAAGATAAAAATTCGTCGTGTTTATGTGTGACGTGGTTTTACGAGATACCTTTGAATTTCAAAGGATTTGACAAAAGTTAATAATTAAATTTGAGTGTGTTTTCTCACGCTGGTTTTCCAGACTGACTCGGGTATTATTTTATTATAATGCTCGGGTCAGGCCGAGCATTACAGATTTAGGATAGAATGCTATGGAGCTCAGGAGACGAGTTGGAGGAGTTCATACTTATATCATGTACTTGGTTATTTCCCCTGTGTGAGGACAAATTATTATTATTTTCCATTTGATGTATTAAATTGTTGTACCTTGATAGTGGTATGTATATTAACTGTACAATTCTTGTATTTAAAATCGGTTATTATATATTATATTTTGTTCCACTGCGATTGTGAAATTCTGTGTTGTTATGTTTCTTTTCTTCTATCCTTTTTTCTTCACCCGCAATGAACGGGTATTTCCAACACTCAATTGCGCTGAATTTTATACAGCGAACGTATTGATGTCGATTTTCGAGGGTCGAAAATTTCCATCCGTTACAATTTTGCAGGTACCCCAAAAACAAAACTAAAATTAAGGAGAAATGGATACTCGATAGTGGATGCTCCAAACATATTACGGGAAATGCACACATGCTATCAAACATCACTCACATGGACGGTGGCACGGTCACTTTTGGGGGTAATTCCCAAGGATTAGTTATCGGAATTGGAAACGTTATCAATGTCGATATATCCGCTTCTTCTATTATTTCAAAAGTTTTATTAGTTAGAAACTTAAAGCGTAATTTATTTAGTATAAGCCAATTATGCGATAAAGGATTTAGAATCGATTTTGAAAAAGATAAATGCATTATCTTTGATCAAAATAAAACTTTAATTTTTGAAGCAATAAGAAATCGAAATATTTATATTCTAAACATGAATATTAATCATAATAATGATTTTTGCTCAACCGCAAATCATGATGATCCATGAATATGGAAAAAAAGATTTTGTCACACAAATTTCAAATATGTAAAAAAATTAACTAAAAACAATTTGGTAAGAGGATTACCCAAAATAAATTTCAAAGTTAAAAATCTATGCGATTCACGTCAACTTGGAAAATTAAAGAAAAGCTCGTTTAAATCCGAAAAGGAAATCTCTACAAAATAACATCTTGAATTACTTCATATGGACTTATTTGGTCTAACCCACTTACGTTTGATAAAGCATAATAAATATGTTTTTATAATTGTAGATGATTTTTCAAGATATGCTTGGAGACTATTTTTAAAACGTAAAAGTGATACATTTGAAATGTTTAAAAATTTTCCTAAATGAATTAAGACTCTAATGGATGTAAAAATAAAAAGTAGAAGAAGTGATCACGGTGGAGAATTTGAAAATGAATTATTTACGAACTATTGTTATAAAAATGGAATTACTCGTAAATTTTCATTTCCACGAATACTATAAAAAAACAAAGTAGTTAAAAAAAATCACACTTTGCAAAAATGTGCTCGAACTCTCCTAAATGGCAATGGCTTACCAAAGAATTTTTAGGTCGAAGTAGTTGCTACTACATGTTATGAATTAAATCATGTAACTCTTAGGCCAATGACTAAAAATATATATTATGAAATGTTCTACAAAAAGAAACCAAAAGTTTCATATTTCGAATATTTGGATCAAAATGTTTTATTCTAAATACAAAAGGTAGTCTTGGTAAATTCGATTCAAAAGCAGAAGAAGGAATTTTTGTTGGATATTTCATTAAGAATAAAGCTTACAGAACTTTTAACAACCGAACAAATGTTATAAATGAAACTCTTCATGTCTCATTTGATGAAAACTTTAAAAATATAAATAAAGATGACGAAGAAATTTTTGACATTAATCAAAATAAAGCCATTGAAACTATGATTGAAAATAATAATGATAATCAAAATAACAGTAATTTGAAATCACCACCCCGTATTTTAAAAGATTATCCTATTGATAACATAATTGGAAATCTAGATAACATAGTTTCGAATGGAAGACAAATAAATCAAATGTGTAATGTAGCACTTATATCTAATTTTGAACCAAAAAATTATAAGGAAGCATCAAATGATGATTTCTGGATTTTAGCAATGTAAGAAGAACTTAATCAATTTGAACGAAATAAGTCTGGAAGCTAGTACCAAGGCCAAACGATCAATCAGTAATTGGAACAAAATGGGTTAAAACAAAGCTGACAAAAATGGAAATATTATAAGTAATAAAGCAAGATTAGTGGTACATGGATACAATCAAGAAGAAGGAATTGATTATGAAGAGACCTTTCCACCTATGGCACGTCTTGAACCCATAAGAATATTACTTGTTTTTACATGTCATCATAACTTTAAGCTATTTAAAATGGATGTTAAAAGTGGTTTCTTAAACGGTTTTATAAAAGAACATGTTTATGTAGAACAACTACCACTATTAAAATATCCATATTATGTTTTTAAACTTAAAAAAGCATTATATGGTTTAAAACAAGCACCTGGGGCTTGGTATGATTGATTAAAATCAAATTATATTAATTTCGGTTTTCAAATTGGTAAAATGGATACAACGTTATTTATTAAAAGAGAATGGAAAGATATATTAATTGTTCAAATTTATGTTGATAATATTATATTCGAATCTGCTAATGGAAATTTATGTAATGAATTTTTACAATAATGACAAACGAATTTGAAATGTCTCATATGGGTGAATTGAATTTCTTTTCGGGATTACAAATGAAACAATTAAATAATGGAATTTTTATAAATCAAGACAAATACTGTAAAATATTACTAAAACGTTTTGGAATGGATAATACATTAAGTAAACCTACTGCAATGAGTACCATTTACTCATCTAGACAAAGATGAGCGTGGAAAAGAGTCCAATCAAAAACTATATCAAAGCATGATAGGATCCTTGCTATACTTAACCGCTAGTAGATCAGATATTATGATGAGTGTTTGCTAGTGCGTAAGATTTCAAGCACAACCTAAAGAATCACATCATCGGGCAAATAAACATATTTTACGATATTTAACCAACACAAAAGATTATGGTCTATTTAATCCAAATGGCAGTATTTGAACTTGTCACTTATAGTGATACGGATTGTGGTGGATGTAAATTAGAGAGAAAAAGTACAAGTGGCACATGTCACTTTATTGGTCAATCAATAGTTTCGTGGTTTAGTAAAAAGCAAAATTATGTTTCTCTTTCAACACGTGAAGTCGATTATATTTCTGCCGTCTTAGCTTGCGCTCAAGTAATATATATATATGTATGTATGTATGTATGTATGTATGTATGTATGTATGTATGTATGTATGTATGTATGCAAAAAACACTTAAAGACCATGGAAAAATAATAAATAAAATCTCTAATATATTGCGATAATATCATTGCTATAAATTTATCTAAAAATCCAATTAATCATTCACGAACAAAACATATAGATATTCATCATCATTTTCTGAGAGATGATGTTGAAAAAGAAACAATAACTCTCTAATTTGTTAATACCAAAAATCAAATAGTAACAATTCTTCATCTGAACCTTTTTAAATATATAAATACCACTTTGATTGAGAAGCAGAGATCATCTAACTTGAATTAATTTATTTTTTACTCTCTTGAAAGCACTCTCCTGTATATACATTTTCACATACTCTTAGTCTATTATAACCAAAATATAATTTTAGTTAAATCACTTGTACAACTCATAGCATTCATATTATATACTCAAAGGAGATCATAGGAAGATTTGCACTATAATCAAAAATTATTTTATTTGGAACACAAGATTGTCAAAGATACTTTTGTATTAGCCTATTCCTTTGGGTGAAGTGAGGGTAATTTGTTTAAAGAAAATATCGAAGGGGAGCTTGGGGACTGGACATAGGACGGGAGGTCTGAACCAGTATAAAAACTCTGGTTTTCATGCTTTTTATATTTCACTATTTATTGTCTATTGTTGCATTAACTTATATACTTGCATATTATACACACGTTAGATAATATGCGATCCACGAGATTTTTCAAGTCTATGGTTCGATCCCAAGATTAATGGTCAATCTTTGAGTGGTTTTTTGGGATGACAAGCTATTTCGATCATCGAAGGCCCCAACTGGAAGGTATTTTCTCTCATGTCTAAGGGACAGTTATGAGAAGATACCTCCTGTCTACCCTCTCATATTACCCAACAAATTCACGGAATCCCTCTTAATCACCAACATAAAGAAGACTAATGGGTTTGGAAGTTACAAAATAATGAGGAATTTTCATTCAGATCGGCATGGAATCAAACCAAGGAGAACACTGAAATGGAGTGCTGCAAACACATCAACACTGAAATGGAGTGCTGCAAAAACATCTGAAGCAGTGTATGTTCACTTAAAATATCTATATGTGCTCTAATGGTGAAAAAGGACAAATTAAACAGTAAAGAAAGGGTTTCCAAATGGAAATTGGATAAAGATACCAAGTATAAAATATGCAATCAAGCAAAAGAATCGAGAAAACACTTATTCTTCCGCTGTTGGTACTCCAAAATGTTATTGCACAACGTTATTACCAAACCACAAGTTCCAGCTAGTGGAAGTAATGAAATTATTGGCATTTTGATTAGTTGTTTTGTTCTAACAGTGGCAATAAGGCATTTCAAAAACTTAAAAGCATGGTATTCAGAGTGCTAATATGGAAAATATGGATGGAATGCAATTCAAAAGAATTTTGAAATATTGAAACTCTCTTAAATATTCAACCGGAGTTAACTATCGCTGATAATAAACATCTATTGAAGAAAGAAAACATTAAGAGAAATGATATAAAGGGCGAAGAACTTATCTTTTGTGAGTTCGGCTTTGAACCGCGTTACACCAGTCAAAGCACCATCGGATCTGGCCATGCCAACACAACCTTTAACAACTACGGAGCTCACAGCAAGTAAAAATGGGAAAGATTGCTACAACTAAAGTGTTTATAAAAGGAAGTTTAATAAAAAAAGTAGCTCATGGGGTAAGATATAATGAAAAACAATGGTATGTGGACTATTATTGTGTTTATAAGTTGTATTTTTCCTTTTGAAATAGTTTTGAATTATTAGTACTTGTCGGTAAAGGGGATAATCAGGATATGGTGGTTTTCGAGTACAAATCTTGTGAAAACTACTACTACTGTTTGTTCCATCTATCCCCAAAATTTGTATTCTTTTAATTCTTAGTAAATAAAGTACACATTTTTTTAAGAAAAAGAGCTTTGAAATAATTTGAGGAACAAACAATTGTTTTAAAATTATTTTATGGCTTAAAGGCGTTATTTGTCATCGAAAAATTACTTCACGGCAAAATTAAATTTGGAAAAAAAATATTGTACCGATATTTAAACATGGTAAAATAATTGAATTTGTTTGGGAAACAAAAAAAAAAAAAAAAAAGAATTTCCTTTATTATCTTCGGGCCTGAATATTTTCCCAAGCCCAATAGCCGTTCCCCTTACTTTGACCAGCCTATCTGTTATCCGTATCCCTTTTGCTAGAACTGACTTCAAAACTCGATCCCAAATTGTCCTCCTCAATCCCTAGCTCATGTCTCAAAAATCAAAAACGAAAAAAAAAAAAAAAAACCCAAAACAAAATCGAGACCCTGGGTAGATGCATAACGTACGGTGAATTGGAGCTGTGCGCATGCGTTTAGGAAGCGGGAGGTCGATCACGGAGACTGGTGGCAGACGTGTGAGACGGCGGACAAAAGCGAGGAGTGGAGTGACATCGTCTAGGATGGCGCGACTCAAGGCTAGTGAGGCCTTCGTTCGGGCGGTGCACGTGACGCACGGTTTGGAATTGATGGTTGGTGGTTGTGTATGAAGGAGTAGTCGAGGCTGGTAACTGATGCTGAGGCAGCAGGTTAAGTGGAGTTCCTTTTTCTCAGTATAAATTAATTCATACGCTCGTGTGATTGATGTTTAAAAAGACGATTACTTATTCGCTGGTATGATTAAATTGATGTCTAAAATAAAATCACATGAGATACAGGTTGAAAATTGATAGTTTGAATACTGCTTGTTGCTTTTTTCCTTGAGATTTATGTTTACAGTGCTTGCTTGCTATTGAATTTTGATGCAATGATCGTAGGAGTTATTATGAAATGAATTTATATGGGATAATTTGATTTGCTATAAAGTTAAATTGAAAATAGTTTTCTATTATGATCTTTTTTATACCAGCAACTAAGCTGAACAAGAGCAAATATGAATTATTTTCAAAGTGAATATAACATCACCATCTATTAAATAATATATTAATAAATAATAGCAAAGCAGAAGAGATTCCAACTATCACGTTGATTCTAGCATTTTTCTCAACTCTCGTTGACTTTCTCTAGATATTTTGTTGATATTTTATTTTAAAGACCTATATAATTTACTATTTTTTAATTTTTTACCATGGTTTATTAATTTTATACAATCATTTTACATTAAAAAACCTAAATTTTCTGCTTTGTATTGTTATTTTCAAAGTTCTTAATTTTCATGTACAATTTAAATTTAAGTCCGTATACTTAAATTAATTAAATAATGTAACTATAAACTGTTTAAAAAAAAATTAAAAAACCATTATTATTAATTTATCTAATAAATAATACAGATAACAATGTCAAAAAATATATCACGGTCCTTGTAACAAAATGGTATAAATTAAATTTTCATTTAGATATAAAAGAATATGGGTCGCATAAAAGGCAATATAAACAACTTTAATTTATGATTATTTCTTTTAATAAATTATCAATTAAATGATAGAAAGAGTTGCAAACTACGAACCATTTTATTAACTATAAAAATTCCACTCCCACTCCTCAACTCTCTTTGATTTTTTTTTGAATCCATATAAATTAACATTTTATATTTATCGAAAGTTTACGTTAATTTTTTCTTTGATTTTATAATCATGTGCCGAGAATTTATAATTTCTACATTTATTTATAGTTTTTTTTCATTCTCTCTTATTATTTTACATTCAAATACATGTATTTAAATTAACCAAACACTATAAATCCATACTATATAAATGAATTCAAGTAATTAATACTCGTTAAGTTTTCTATGGTTCACAAAAAAATGTTAATTTCAATTTATATACCATATTCGTAATAAAAATGGTAAAACAGATGTTTCTTTCAAATATAAAAATATACAAAATACTTAACAAACGTTATATGCATAAACAATAATAAAATATATAATTTATGATCGATATATCACAGATTGCATAACAAAATTTTAGTTTAACAATATTAAATGTATGAGTACTATGTTTTTACTATATTGCATGTGCAATGCATGTGATACAATCTGTTATTATTATTATTATCCTCTATAATTTTAGTAAATTTTAAAAAAATTCCCTTAATTATCTTATATTACATTAAAAATTCTTATCAACATCGATTTTGCAATTTAACATTTAAAACTCACATCATACACATGTGCGAGTGCGCGTTTACATAAATACACACAATTTACTTCAAAAAGGAAATTGTACATCAGTATATCAATCACATTTAACGTATAGTTAATATAAATTGAACTTTATTTAAAATAAGATAAAATATTTAAAACTTTTTTTCGGAAATAATAATATTTATCTTTATTTACTTACATTTTTAAACGTATAAATTAACAAAATAACATGAACATATAATTTCCTTAAACTTTAGAAACATTATTGTAAAACTAATTTGAAACAAATCATTTTGAATAGTTAAAATATAAAAATAATGAATATATGATTATTTTTAACTATTCAAATATAATATTTTTTGTAACATTCTTGAAAATCAACCAAGATTAATTTGACGATTAATTTAATTTTGGAATTAAATTGTGAATTTATTCATGAACTAATTAGAAAATTTCAAGAATAAATAACTAATTTTAGATTATAAGTAGGATTTGGTTTAAAATTTAAGGATAAGTAATTTTATAAATAAATATTGGATTTAGAAAAAATAAATGTATTGGAAATAAATAGGGATTAATAGCTCTGAGATTAATAAAAAGTTAATAATAGTTTGTTTTCTAATTTTTTTTAATATATTAACGTTTGGAAGATGTATTAGTTTTCAAAGGATTAATGTACTAATTTTTGAAAAAAAATTATTTTTAAGGTTTAATCTTCTTATATATATACTTATATAAATTAAAGTGATCATTTGTTAATATGAAATCAAAATATTTAAATCATTCTTTTCTTTTTAAAAGTTGTATAAAAATAAATAATAAAAGAATGTACGAATGGAAAATGTATAAAATATACGTGTATAAATATGTTGGACCAAATTAAAGTCGAATGTGAAAAACAATGGAGATAAGATTTTATTTGTGTAAATATAAATATAAAGGAAAACATAAACAATTTTAAAATTAAGACATATTTTAAGATGTGAAAGTTTATTTACATGAAGGGTTAAATAAAAATTTACAAAATAATTGGAACTAAGGGTATAAACACAATTTTCTCTACATGAAACAAGTGTAAAACATGCAAGGAGATAATAGTACAAGTGCAAGTAAAATGGACAAATGGCATTCAAATTTTGGAGAAAAAAATATAAAACAAGAGAAAATCATAGAAACTTTTCAGCTTCTCCTTTCAATTATTTAGCTCTTAGATTTCTGAAAGAAAGTAAAGAAAAAATTAGTCAGGTTTCAAACTTCTCAAACCTGAAAAGTAAAGAAAGCATCTCAACACTAAAACAAAACAAATCTGTAAATCCTCCTCAACCAAAAATTTAAAACCAAAAGAAGAAATAAAAGAAGAGCTTCAGTTATTCCTGAAATGGAAATCAGAGTCTGGAATCAGAGCAAATGCAAGATCAAAACCAAAATCTGGAAAGATAAGAACCTGTAATCAAGCAGGGGAGTTCAAGAACAACAAATCAAGCAAAGCAGATTTGGAAAAAAAAAACAAAAGGAGCTGGAAAACAAATTCTGAAACCAAAAAAAGTTCGATTCAAATCAAAGGAAGGATTCAACTCAAAAACAATAAGCAAGGATCAAGTCTAACTTCAACAAAATCAAAGCTTTCAAACCTGAAGAAAAAAAAAAGTGAGCAAACTCACTCTTGAACCAAAATTTGTTTTGAATATCCGATGTGCATGTTATATCTGGGTAGTTCGAATCAAACTATGTTGTATGGCTATAAATTAGATGTCTGTGCATATATACATATACTCTGCGTATATCTGGAAACCAGGAAATAAAGATGACTCTGTTAATTAATGAACAAGTTTAAATTTTTGACTTCCTCAATCCCTTCTGGCCTGTAATATTAAAACAAAACATGTTTGCAATCATCATAACTAAAATTTAAAAATATAGTTTCAAGACAATATAAAATAGTTTGTCTGGAAGATGAATATACAGTGAAATTTCAATTCTATCAAAATTTCAACTTACATGAATTATTGATTCGATTACCTCTCCTAAAACCACTTCGAAATCAATGATTTTTAAAACAAAAACTAGAATTTTTAGTGGCGTATTAAGGTGGCATTTGCGAGATGAACGGAAAGAGGGTTGTCGTGTTTTTCTGGTGATCGAGCAAGAATTGGACTTCGGGATCGAGGTGGTGGGTGCTGGAACGTTCAATAATCATGGGAAAAATACGAAGTGAATTTTTAGTTCGTTATGAATGATGGTTTGAATCAATTTAGGGTTTAAGCCCTGTGTTTTGAAGGTGGAAGTCGCGTGTTGTTTTCGTCGTCAACGTCGTGATTCTGGCAATCGCACCGGGGCCGATAGATTCGTGAATGGTCTGGGTATCTTTGGCCGGAAGCGTGTGGGTTCTAATGGCTTGTCGCGGCGGAGCGAAGTGGATTAAGGTTATCGTGTGGGTTACAGAAAATAGTATTGGTTTGAAAATTTTGCTCGATTTCGATTTAATAGTAATCTCGCATTTTTGGTTGTGCGAATCATTTCCGGGGATCGTTGTGGATGATCCGAAGGCTTCAACGTCGATCACCATTGCTCCGATGGCTTGTAGATGCGCACGCGCATATCAATGTATCAGGTGGATTGCGTGTTTGGGGAAGAAAGGTGAAACTCGAAGCATGTCTCGGGAGATTTACGTACTAACTCGAGTTCTCGTTCGAGTGTTTTACGTGTGTTACTGAGTAGGGAACATAAACAAAATTTTAAGATTTAAAACGAAATTTTTGGGAGGCACTCGGGTTATTAGGGAAAAACTCGAAGGAGGGCTCGAGTACTTCAGTGTTTAGCTCGGGTTTGACTAGGGTTTTATGTTTCCGGTTTTAAAATTTTAACAAATTAGCTAAATAAATTTCTAAAATTATTTCTTTTATAAATGATAATTTTGTTGTTAGGTTAGAAGGTATAAGTTAAGGTTTTGAAATAAATGATCTTTAAAAACAATTAAGTTTTAAACTTATAATTTCAGCAAGTTATTTTAAATAAAACTTAATAAAGTGATTTTGGAATAAAATCAAATGTTTTAAAATTTTAACTTAAAAGTAAGTTAATTTATATTGTTAATAATTTATAATTAAGATTAATTCATTAATAATTAAGGATAATTAATTATAATTAAGATTTAATTAATCAACAATTAAGGATTTATTAATTAAAGTAATTAATTAAGAAATGATTAATTAATGAAGGTGATTAAGACTAAATCAATTGTAGCTAATGATAATTAACCATTGATTAAAGATTCCTAATGAAAGTAATTATGTGGGTAATAAATTTAAAAACCACACAATTTATTCATCTTAATTGAAGATGTTTGATTCTTATTGAATGTTGTGTGATGGTTTGATATATTTGATATGTGATGTGATGCTATGTAATATGAAATGCCTTGTGCTGAGCTGTTATACCTATGATGTATATACTGTGGTATGAATATGAAAACCCCTTGGCCCATAAAACGACATTTGAATTTCGATGCGACAGGGAGTCGGATTCTAGTTGTTTATCCGAAACCCACATCGAATCGTAATGATGAATCTTTGTAATTGATAAATTTACTTTATCTATGAATCTGTGAAAGATAAGCGTTATGGGTTATACCGCTTATCGATATTAATATGATTGAATCTGTGATGATTGATGTTAAGCACTATTGTGTAAAAACCCCTGGACTACACTATACACACACAAATATGGATTGCACGTGGAAATCGGTTAAGTCACAGGTATTTGAATTAAAATATTTTAAAATGATTTTAAAGTTAAATTTTGAATTCAAATGATTTTGGAAATGGAATGGAATTAATATGAAGAACTTTTGAAAAGAAGTTTAAAGATAAAAGTTATTTTGAATAACTTAATAAAGTTTTGGAATTTAAATAATTTGATTTAAATTTGAATTCAATATTTGAAATTGAATTCAATGATTTGGAAATTATGGTTTAAAAAGATTATACAAGTTATAAAGGTGTTTATATGGGTTTTTAAACCATTTAAAAAAACATTGTTTTGGGAATTTAAAATTTAAACCCAAATTTTATACTTGAATGGCTTTAACTTATGTAAATGTAATCAGCTTTAACTTATGTGAAAGACTATTAGACTTTGTTTTGAATTCGAAGGAAGTTTTAAATGGTATATCTTTCATATTAGCGATTCGAATCGGAAATGATTTGAAAGTTATGAATTAAATCTTTAATTTAAAGATTGGATAAGTTAATCCAATTTGAAATGAAATTGTTTTGAAAAGCCGTAAATGAACCTTTGTGGAAGATTGATAAACTTTGTAAAATGAATCTTTTTATTTAAAAAGATTTGAAATGGTAATTTGTTTAAACCATTTAAAGAAAGGTTTTGGATTTTGAAGTTGTGACTTAACTGAACTCCCATATCCATATGTTTTTAAATTTTACGCTCATTATTCGGTTTAGCCGGGAGAGGACCTTGTGTCATATAACCTATTCCGAATAATGATACAACGTTATGGATAGCATTTGAAGACCGGTGGTGAAGACCGGGTATTTGCGAGAACGATAAGATAACCTATCGATTGTCTCTGCACTGAGTAGCTACGGTATAGAGATTTCCTAAGTGATGGGAAGTCCGATCGAGATTGTGAATACCCGGATTGCAAGGGCTTCTTCAGAAGTGCCTTCGGTTCTGTTCAACCTGGAACATACTTGTATGGATGTGTGTCTGACGTTACACTTTGAGATGTAAAGCTGGTTTCTATCAAATACATTTCTGTTTGGTGGCGGAGATTTATTCTCTTAGCTTAACATCTTTCTTTGAGACGTACGAGTTCAGAGGTTATGCAGTTGATGGTTACTAGTGATATATTCCCAATTGGTAATGTGGCATACGAAGTGCTACTGATCATTTGTTGATATGTGAACTCCCAGCCTTTTATGCGTTGGAGAGACCGTTTCTTATTTTGTGCTGAAGCTATTTATAAAGCGTAAGCTGAAACAGGTGAAATCAAAGGGCAAAGCATGACTTTGTGAAAAAGCATAGCTTTGTGGACGAGACCTCATCGAGCCTCACAAACCGGTAATGGTCGAAACAGAAAAGATGCGGCAAGGTTTCAGGGGTAGCTCCCCTAGGGTATGTCCATTCCTTCTGGAAAAGGGTGGTATCAGGTATGGAGCCCTGATATTTAACCTATGTGATTACTGCAAATACTTTTTTTTGTGGTTGTTGGTGTAGAGGATCCTCGGATAAAGGTCGCAAACGACCGGGGTGGCATATCTTAGGTTTTACTCCCCGAGAAGGGAGTAACCGGCCTTGTGTTGGCAGAGAGCCGGGTAGGTTCTCGGGGCATCCCTCCATAGGCATTCCTATGTGGCAATGGGAAGTTCCTTAGCCCGACCATTTGGTGGAAATCCAATCATCCAATACGAGCCATTTACGATTGCAGTTGTATTACCTACCACCTCATGTGGTAGCTATAGTAGGTATAGTATAATGGTACCTATGCTGGCTAGGATTAATATTGTATTTTCGAAATGTTTTCCACTATGCACTAATAATAATATCAAAAGGATTTTGCGTAGTAAGCATGTTTGACTATCTTAAGGGAAAATCTCCCCCAAGTGTGCGATTGCATGGTTTGTGTGCCGGTAAGGCCTTATGGTAGTTTCATTTTCCAAAAAGCATTGCGGATTTCAAATCTAAATCATTTTGTTTGTTTTAAAGACCAAATGTTTTTGTTTGCTCACACCAGTCCCACGGCTGACTCGGAGTTTATTGTTCCGTTCCTAAACTCTGGGTGCCCACAATTTTCCGCACGGGCAGTCCAGAGTTTGGTTTTTCAGATAATCAGGTAGTAGATATCATTTTGGTAGCCTTCACCTTTTTGTTTGATACCTTTTGGAGTCTTTGGAGTCCTTGACTGCACTTGCTTAGCTTTGTGCAACCTTGATGGAGATTCGAGCTTGGAGTTTGGAGCTTTGGCTTGGGAGTTTTGGATTGGAGTTGCAGTATTTGATTCTGTTGAAGACTTATCTCATATTGTGTCGTGTTCCGCTGTATTTTGTGTTGTATATATTCTCTGATGTTGATGATTATCATTGTATCAAATTGATGTATCGGATATTATATTCATGTTGTATCAGTGATATCATCTTTTGTTTTTCCGCTGTGTTATTTATCATCTAATGTTGTTGCAAGCTCCGGCGATACGAATTTGATGTTGTTTGTCGGACATCGAGTTTGGGTCATCACATTTTTATATATTTTACTACAAAAACATAACATTTTAAATAAAAAAATATGATAAATTTTCTATAAATTTGTCTACATTTATTTAAAAAATATAAATTGGTGAAATTATTATACTTAATGTTCTAAATTTCAAAATTAATTTATAATCCAAGTGTATTAATTTAGATATTTAAAGTCTAAAAAGAATATAAGTACTTATAATCCATTCTGTTAATATATTAAATTAATTCATATATATGTTTATCTAAATATTGATCTGTTAAATAATAATAGAATATATTTTTCTACTTAACTTTTTTTTTAAAGATTTCCTTTTTATATTCTCTATTTATTTGTCATAAAGCTTCTCACGATTTCAATAACTAAAGAAAATATTGTTGTCCTTGGGTACACAAACATGTTACAATTTTATACCCTCATTTAATTCCGATATGAATACTTCATATAATCTACAATATAACTTAATAAAACTTTAAAATATAACATTATTTTAAAACTAACTTAAAACTATATATTTCATCGTGAATATTTTGAATTAGAATATAACAGTATCCATAACTATTTATAGCTATTTAAATATATAAATCATTTAAGTATGATATTTAAAATGTAACTAACTTAATTTGAGAAATATTTGTTAGAACCTCAATTGTTGGATTTTAATGACAACAACTATACAATTATGTGAAAGAATCTCTAAGCTAATTTGCAGGTTTATGAGCATCAAAAAGAGATAAAAAAATACGTTCAAAACGAAGATTCACACTTCAAAAATGAATGAAAGTATGTATATGGAGATACAAGAAGAGATATACACGATAGAGACAAAACGAAGGTGACAAACAAAGTTTTATTAGTCGTATAGTGTCGTGTCCAGAGTTTACAAATGTCAAAATCTTCTCCAAATGGTATACACACATATACATTCATATTTTAAATGAAAAATCAAATTTTCAAAAAATTACATAAAACGAGACTCGACCCCAGGTTTTTAATTTAGAAGGTAAGTGCTCTAACAAATGAGCTATGATACTTTTTGTTACAAGCTAAATTCAGACGTCTGAAATACTTCATTCAGACGTCTGAATGCCGAAACAAAATTATGGCTCCATAATATTCAGACGTCTGAATGAAATATTTCAGACATCTGAATATGGCCAAAAATAGCCTATTTCCATGCTGTTTGCGTTTCAACTTAATTCAGAAGTCTGAATTATTCAATTCAGAAGTCTGAATATTGTTTGGTGCAAATTCAGAAGTCTGAATATTGTTTAGTGCAAATTCAGATGTCTGAATTATTCAATTCAGAAGTCTGAATATCTATAACGACTATATTTTCAAATAGGCACTTCCTTTTATGAAGAGATGCGTCCTTCGTTTCAATAGATATGACCATATCTCTTCATGATAATTCTTCATGAACAAATGCACCTATTTATAATCTATATAAACACGTTAGAATCATGTTTCCATAATAAGAATTCAATCTATTCTTACTCTACTCTCATATTTTTTGATTTTAATACTCTTGTGCATTCAATTTCATACAACTATTACTTCCTTATTCTTCACGTACTTATATATATGTGTGTGTGTATATATATATATCATAAAGGAGAAGGTTGTAGGAAGATTGTACTTAATTGACTTATCAGTGTTATTTAAGAACACACTACAGTAAGATACATTTGTTATTTGTAAAAGAAGTCCAGTTCGGTTGCTCAGGCAGTTAAAGTCCTATTCAGTTGCTTAGGCGGGTGAAGTCCTGTTCGGTTGCTCAGACAGTGTAAACCTATTCCTCCGAGTTAAGTGAGAGTTGTTGTAGTTGAAATTCCAGAAGGAATCTGGGACTGGACGTAGAACGGGAAGTTCGAACCAGTATAAAAATTCCCGGTGTGCTTGTTTTATTTTTACTTATTTACATTGCTATAGTATTTTAGTTAATTTCTACACTAGTATAGTATAATTCCATATAGCACGATCCGCACTATCTTTTCATTTGGTATCAGAGCCTGGTATTCTAGAGATCATAACAACAGCCTAAAATAAATGGCTATAAAGAGATCTAATCAAGGCAATTAGAAGAGGAAGAGAAATAAAGAAAAATCAAAGGAGCAAACAAACAAATGCTTCATGGCAAAAGATAATGAGGTTAGTGATCTAACTTTTGACGATATGATAAAAATAAATTCAAAACTTCTAGACGCTTTAAAAAAAAATCTTAAAAGAAAATATAAGGAAGCTCTGGAAAATCATAAGAAAGCAGAATTCGAAAGAGATATGCTTAAAGACGAGAAGAAAATATTAGAAGAAGAACATGAGAAAATTCAAGATTCACTCTCTGACAATTCACAACTCACTCTATTAAGTCAAGAAATAAAAACTCAAAAAGAAAAGAATAATGCTCTAGCTTTTGAGAATCATAAGTTAAAAACAAAAATTAAATTTGTTGAGTTAGAAAACACTAGTGTCTAAACTAAGCTTGATGACATTACTAAAAATATTTCCAATTTTAATAAAGAGAGAGAAAATTTATCCAGGATTATTGAAAATTCTCAACCTGCTTCAAGTAAAAAGGGATTAGGTTATGTTAAGAATTCAAAAGCTCAAAATGATAAAAATGGTTTAGGATATAATAAAACTGATCGTAGAAATAGCACTAGATATGCTTTCATGTATGTAAAAATGATAGTGCTGGTACTAAATTTCGAGTAAAGTCTAAATTCAATTTTTATAGAAATTCAAATACTGTTATGACCTGTAATGTTGATAATTTCTCTAGAAGTACAAAATCATTGACGGGAAATATGAATAAAAATTATCCAAGTATTTGGGTTCCTGTTAATTGGAAAGGTAAACAAAAATGCATTAATGATTATTTTGATATGGTAGTTAATAATGAAAATTATATTTATAAAGGTTCAACCACACCTAAATGGGTATGGTTTCCAAAGACCTAACCCCCTGGACCCTAACATAGTAAGTGGATACCGAAAATGATTATTATTATTGCAGGTACTCGGAGAAACAAAAGGAAAATGATAGATTTTGGAATTTTAAAGAATGATCCATATGTTTAATAGAATTACGTGCTTACAA
Source organism: Allium cepa (assembly GCA_030765085.1). NCBI lineage: Eukaryota > Viridiplantae > Streptophyta > Magnoliopsida > Asparagales > Amaryllidaceae > Allium > Allium cepa. The sequence continues at coordinate 190,511,892 of CM060942.1, forward strand.
TAAAATATAGAATTCAGCAAATATGGTAAAATCTATTTTATTTTTTCTCCACAATTAATATTGATTTTATCCCACTATTCACAAGATATTTTATATAATTTACTATATCCCCTCATTCTTTTTGATAATGACAAAGGGGATAAATTCATGTGCATATTGATAGAGGGAGACATTATACTTAGGGGGAGCTTTAAAAATTTTAATATATTTTTTAGATAGAATGATTTATTTTTTAAAAATTGTATAGTTGTCATCATTAAAAAGGGGGAGATTGTTAGAACCTCAATTGTTGGCTTTTAATGACAACGACTATACAATTATGTCAAAGAATCTCTAAGCTAATTAGCAGGTTTATGAGCATCAAAAAGAGAAAAAAATACATTCAAAATGAAGATTCACAGTTCAAAAAAGAATGAAAATATGTATATGGAGATACAAGAAGAGATATACACGATAGAGACAAGACGAAGGTGACAAACAAAGTTTTATTAGTCGTATAGTGTCGTGACTAGAGTTTACAAATGTTAAAATCTTCTCCAAATGGTATACACACATATACATTCATATTTTAAATGAAAAATCAAGTTTTCAAAAAATTGCATGAAGCAAGACTCGAACCCGGGTCTCTAATTTAGAAGGCAAGTGCTCTAACCAAATAAGGTATGATACTTTTTGTTATAAGTTATATTCAGATGTCTGAAATACTTCATTTAGACGTCTGAATGCTGAAACAAAATTATGGTTCCATAATATTCAGACGTCTGAATGAAATATTTCAGACGTCTGAATAAGGCCAAAAATAGCCTATTTCCTTGCTGTTTGCGTTTCAACTTAATTCAGAAGTCTGAATTATTCAATTCAGAAGTCTGAATATTATTTAGTGCAAATTCAGAGGTCTGAATTATTCTATTCAGAAGTCTGAATATTGTTTAGTGCAATTTAGAAGTCTAAATTATTCAATTCAGAAGTCTGAATATCTACAGCGGCTATATTTTCAAATAGGCACTTCCTTTCATGAGGAGATGCGTCCTTCGTTTCAATAGATATGACCATATTTCTTCATGATAATTCTTTACGAACAAATGCACCTATTTATAATCTATATAAACACATTAGAATCATGTTTCCATAACAAGAATTCAATCTATTCTTACTGTACTCTCATATTCTTTGATTTTAATGCTCTTGTGCATTCAATTTCATACAAATTCATTCTACTACTTCCTTATTCTTCAAGTACTCATATATATATATATATATATATATATATATATATATATATATGTATGTATGTATGTATGTATCATAAAGGAGAAGATTATAGGAAGATTGTACTTAATTAACTTATCAGTGTTATTTAAGAACACACTACAGTCAGATACATTTGTTATTTGTAAAAGAAGTCCTGCTCGGTTGCTCAGGCAGTTAAAGTCCTATTCAGTTGCTTAGGCGGGTGAAGTCATGTTCGGTTGCTCAGGTAGTGTAAACCTGTTCCTCCGGGTTAAGTAAGATTTGTTGTAGTTGAAATTCCAGAAGGAATCTAGGACTGGACCTAGAACGGGAAATTCGAACCAGTATAAAAATTCCTAGTGTGCTTGTTTTATTTTTACTTATTTACATTGCTATAGTATTTTAGTTTATTTCCACACTAGTGTAGTATAATTCCATATAGCATGATCCACACTGTCTTTTCAATATTATTTCAAATTATTTTACAACAACAAACGTATTATGCTGACACAATGATATGTAAATAGAAATATAAATTTTCTATTAATAAATTTGTACACTCATTCACTATACATATAAGTTAATTAAATACTATAATTAACGTATATAATTTATTTAAATCTCTAGAAACATTTTCTAGAATTATTTTTAATTTAGACATAAATATTTATGCTATAAAATAATAATAGGTTTAATTTTTGATAATTTATTCTTATGTAACTTAAATTACTGATAAAATGATTTACTATATATATTCTGTTAAGTCATGGACCTCTAGTTCAACTGGTTAGGGTGTAACGCTTTGGACATGGGTTCGAGCCCTCGAGCCATTAAAAAAAGAGCGCTCTGCTCTTGAATAGAGTATCACTCATGTTATCAAAAAAATATTCTATCAAATAATAGTCAATTACCACTTTATATTAAAGTATAATTTACAAATAATCTAAAATATTCTCTTTAATTACATTTAACTAAGCTACATTCAAGTTTATGTTTGCTATTTTTCTTTTGAATTGGTATTTTATTACAGAATAACTTATACATAATAATCGAAATACATGACTTATACAGGTAAATGCTTAACATCAGCAATAACATTGTACATCAACTATTTAACTATTTATGTATGACAATTTCTTTTACAACATTACCGTGTGCAACGCACGGGTTACACACTAGTTGTTTATAATAGAAGCATATTTATCTATTGTGTTTGCCATTGCTTGCTTCTTCCCTTTCTATTTCGTTTTTTGCAGTATTGGAATGAATCATTGTGCTTGTATATATAGAAGAAAGGTAGGTGCATCAAGGTCAATGCATAATTAAAAGGACAATAATTATAGGCTCGACAAAAAAATCTATTTTAAATTTAAATCTCGTTTAAAACTTATTACAAAAATTAGACATTTTTACCTATAACAACATTTTATACTTACACAATTCAAATACACGCAAACATAAAAAAATTTATTAAAAAAAACTGCACTTACGCAATTAAAATTCGCGCAAGTTCAAATTTGTCATTTTTTTTATTTTTTTTACACTTGAATTTCAAATTTACGCAAGCATAATTTTTTTTAAAAAAAATTACACGTGCACGTGTTTGTATTGTGCAAAATAAAGCATGTTTTTATAATAAGTTTTGGCCAAGGCCAAAGTTGAAATAAGTTTTTTTGACCTATAAGCGAAATTTGTCCTAATTAAAATAAAAAAGGAAGCGCTCAAATTTCAATAAAAAATAATATTAATTCACTTATTAACATGTTTAAATTATATATGATAGTCAAAGATTTTCATAACTTATATTAGATCAATACTATATATATGGTCTTAACTTTATATAATCAATAATTATATATGCATAAACATAAGATGCACTTATATATATATATATATATATATATTATATGTCTAATTAGTGTATGTATGTACTGTATAATAATACACTTATATTCTTCTCAAGAATTTCATACCAATTTTTCTGAATTATTTAGAGTAACACATATAATATATATTAGAGGGAAAAAGTGGTTGAATGAGCAAATCTTTGTACGATTTTGTCATTTGTTCATTTGAACAAATACCTAAATTCGAAGACTTTGATTTAATTAATGAATATGATCAAATACATATAATTATTTAAATAGGAACACGTGATTGAAATTAGGAGGATTATAGAAAAATAAGGTGCAGCTGATCCTAACCTACACATATACGTATGTATGTATGTATGTATAATAACGGAAATATAACTTGACTTGGAAAATCAGTATTAGTTTTTAAGTTTATGCGGGCCGCGGTTTACGCCAACAGATATGGTTCATATTTGCTTGTTTGTTATTTATATTATATTGAATTTCTAAGCTCAGTTGTAAATAGTATAATCTGTTTAAATATGGAGGGAATACAATAAAGTATTTAGAGAATATCTTTAATAATAGTTGTAATAGCTTTGGTGTCACATTTTTTGGTATCAACGTGAGCTACCAAAAACGCTCCTCTATATATTATTAAATCTTAATCACTTAAAAATAGGATCTAATATTAAAATTATTTTACAAATTCAAACGTCCTTAAAAGTAGGATTTAACAACTAAACATGTTTTACAAATTTAAAAGACTTCTAAAATAGGATCTAAAATTGAACTTCCTTTACAAATTCAAAATACTTCTTTATCAATATTAAAATCTTAATATCACTTGAAAATAATTTTTTTTTTTTTGACTGATTTAAACATGTTACCTGGAGATTTGACCAGGCAACTAAGTACTCGACATTAGCATATTGTTCGACATTTATGAGTCGTTCGGCATCCAGATTGTTCGGCATTAGAGAACGCTCGGCATTCAGGAGCGCTCCGCATTTAGGAGCGTTCGACATTAGAAAGCGCTCGGCTTCTAGAGTCGTCCGGCACATATGATTCGTTTGGCACTCAAGTTCAGTCAGCATTTATGGGACATTCGGCATGTGAGAGTGTTGGGCATGTGAGAGCGTTCGGCATTGAGAGACGTTCGGTATTGTATATCGTTTGGCATCTATGGACGTTCGACATGGCAGAGTCATTCGGCATTCCATACGGCTCGGCATCGAAACCTTGTTCGGCGAACATACCTCGTTCAACATTCAGGATGTTCAGCATCACTTCGTTCGGCATGAGAATGCCGTTCGACATTCAGGGTGTTCGGCATCACTTCGTTCGGCATGAGAGTATTTTTCGACATTCAGGGTGTTCGGCATCACTTCATTCGGCATGAAAATATCGTTCGGCATTCATGCCTTGCTCGGCATTTTGTTGTTTAGCCTCTCTGGATTGGCACACAGAGATCACTCTTTTTGGGCCAAGCTACTTAGCTACCTGGCCCACCAGGGAAGTCCAACCCATTTTCACCTATAAATAGAGAGGCATGGGCACAGTGGAAGGGGCCTTTTTTCGAGAACGCCAAGGAGACTCTGCCGCATTCAGGACTCATTCAAGACTTAATCTTTTTTGCTTAGAAATTTTATTTGAGTGATTGACATACGGATTGTATCTATAATCGATTATCAAGAAAAGCAATAAAGATCTACCTCAAAGTGGACGTAGACAATTACGCTGAACCACTATAAATCTGATGTTCATTTTTTCTGCATTTAAATTTACGTACTGTCCTCTGTTTAACTTTACTTTCTTCATTAATCTCTCTACACAATCTCTCTTAAGGGTGTTAGTGACCAATATTGGTGCTAACGTTTTGGTGCTTTCACTGAGAATCGAATTCTCAGGACGATAGGATCTACTTTATAGCTACTGGATTGAAAAATCCCCCGAAGGAGATCCAAATCATTCTCAAGACATCTGTTGATTCTACTCAGAGTTACAACCGACAACTCTATCATGGGAAGACCACGAACTAGATCGGCCTCTCACAACGCAGATGTCAATGAAACTGCTAGTGTACAACAGATAGGACCTAGCAATCAACCAGCAATTCAAGGCATATGAACCACCACCCAGAACCAAGCGGAGGTCGTTTCCCGAACAGAGTTCAACGACTTGATAAGATAACTCAGGGAAAGTAGAAGGCAACTTGCTAAGCAGATTCAAGCCAACATTAATCTCATGACTCAGCTTGCCCAGCAGCAGCATCAGAATGCTGGAAGTAGTCTTGCTCCTTATTCTGAATCTGATAGCTCGACCTCAGCAGATGAACCTTCTAGACGTAGACGACGTAGGGATGAAGCTGCACAAGGAGGTGCTACTGATCGATCCGCCAGGGATTAGGCACGTGGTGAGACCGGACGCCCGAATCACCAAGACCCAAATTAAGCGGGAAATCAACCTGCACGGTCCCGTGGAACGGAACCCAACCTCCCACCCTCTATACAAACTCCGAATTTATCAGCCATGGTTAGGCAGTTGATGAGAGAGAACCAAGGCCTGACCAACGAGGATTGGGGAGTGTCCAGGAGCCATACTCCATCCACAGATGTTATCATACAGGCTGAGTATCCTAACAAATTCAATATGTCGACTATCCCAGCCTACGAAGGGAAGACTGACCGTAGGCAACACGTGATGAGGTATGAATGGATGATGGATTCGGCAAGGGAAAATGACGCAAATAAGTGTAGATGTTTTCCAATCACTCTGTCTGGAATTGCCACTATGTGGTTTACTCGGCTTCCTCCGTGATCTATATCCAGCTTCGACGAGTTAGCGATGAAATTTGTTGAATAATTCAGGATACATGCTACCCGTCCAAAGGACGTAATGTCTTTGTCAAGCGTAATCCCGGCTCGGGAAGAGTCTTTGAAAGCATACTTACAGAGGTTTCATTTTGCCGCCACTGAAGTTAGTAATCCTAATGACCATGCAATTTTGATGGCAGTAATGCGAGGTGTAGATCCAAATTCGGAGTTTGGAGATTGGTTGGCGGGAAAGCCCCCGGCTACATTGGCACGATTCTATTCCAAAGCCCATCAGTTCATATGAAGGGAGGAGGCTCGATGGATGAGATGGAATAAGGCACCAGGGCCTGTTCAGGAGACTGTGAAAAGTAACATCGCCATGAAGCAGTCCGGCGATAATTTGGTAAAAGTTCAAGTCAACGTCCAGAACAAGCCTGGGCAGTCCAAAGGATCCGAAGGTGGGAATCCCGGAAAGAAAAGAGAAGCAGGGAAATGGAAGTCAAGGATTCCGACCTACAATGAATACACACCGCTGAATACTTCTCTTGAAAACATTTATCTATCTACCTATAATACCTTTGAATGAAGAAATCCACGCCCAAAGGAGTCCATTGAAGAGCAGAAACAGACAGGGAAGTACTGTCGCTTCCATGAGACCCATGGGCATAATACTGAGAAGTGTAGATACCTCTATGATTCCATAGAGAAGTTGATCAGATAGAAAAAACTGCAGGAATTTGTTAGAAACCCGCAAGATGGAAGGCAAGGAACGTCAGACCCCGGACGCAGGCCGGCTCTACGCCAACCAGAACAACCAGCTCGGACTGTGGGTAGATTGACCATAAACACTATTGTCGGAGGACCTCATCCTGCAGATAAGAATTGGCAGGAGATTGAACGATATGCAACCTCCTTGAGGCATGCGGATTATGAATGTTGTTCGAATGTGGAAGATGGAACCCCCGTAAAACAACAACGCATGATGGCTGACGATATAGTGTTTAGGAGTCGAGATGCGGACAAGGTGGAGGCTCCTACTATCGACCCGATGGTTATATCTGCAACAGTCGGGCTAGCTTATGTGAAAAGAATCTTGATTGATTGTGGAAGCTCTGTCAACATCATCTTCAAGAAGGCTTATGACCAAATGAAGATGGAAACGAAAGACTTGAAACCATGCAATGCCCATATCCACGACTTTAACGGTGTTGCAACTGACGCGATGGGTTATATAGAGCTGCCAGTTGAACTGGGAGAAGGTGAGCGTAGGAGAGTGCGAGTCCTACCATTTATAGAAATGGACGTTGACTCTCCATACAATGTCCTTTTGGGTCACCCAGCCTTGGCAGAATTTAAGGCTGCTTTGGCCCCATGGTGCTTGACATTAAAATTTCCGACAGACAAAGGAGTCGGCGTAGTACATGGCGATCAGGCAACTGGTTGCGCATGTTATATGGCAGAGCTGAGAGAAGCTCGGCAGAGAGAGAAGGGAAAGGTTGCGGAAAGCTCGGTCCGCATCCTAAAGACTGATGATTGACAAGTAGTGCCCGAGCGCTGGCTCGGGCAACATTCTCGGATCCACAGAGACATAGATCCAAGAGACGATGGTGGGGAACCCAGGGAAACGAACGCAGCACCAGCTGAGCTGACGATCGACATCCTAGTCAGCCGAGATGACCCATCACGAGTTCTTAAGATTGGATCGCAACTCGACCCTTCAGTGGCTAAGGATCTTACTAATTTTCTCCGGGCAAATCTGGACGTTTTCGCTTGGACACACTGTGATATGTGCGGGATTTCTCTAACAATCGCGAGTCATATGCTGAACATATACCCTAAATACATTCTGGTAAAACATAAAGGAGAGGTATGGACCCGGAAAGGTCCGCGGCTCTCAAAGAGGAGGTGGACAAACTCAAAGCCAATGGGTTCATCCGCGACGCCCTCTACCCTGAATGGGTATCTAACCCAGTACTAGTGAAGAAAGCAAATGGGAAGTAGAGAACTTGCGTCGATTACTCTGATTTGAATAAAGCATGCCCGAAGGATAATTTCCCTTTACCTAAAATCAACCAGCTCGTCGACTCTACCGTCGGACATGAATTACTGTCATTTATGATGCGTACTAAGGATACAATCAGATCTCGATGCACATTCTAGACCAAGAGCACACCAGTTTTGTCATAAATATGGGGCTATATTGCTTTGTAGTAATGCCATTTGGATTGAAAAACGCGGGAGCAACTTATCAGCGTCTGGTGAATCGAATGTTTAAGGACCAGATCGGTAAGATGATGGAAGTTTATGTGGATGACATGCTCGTCAAGTCACGACAGTCAAACGACCACATCCGAGACTTAGCAGAAATGTATGATATACTCCAACAATACGGTATGAAAATCAACCCCTTGAAGTGCTCTTTTGGCGTGGCATCAGGGAAGTTCTTGGGTTTCATTGTGAATGCACATGGAATTGAAGCTAACCCGGAAAAGATTCAGGCTATTCGGGACATACAAGTGCCTAGAACTATAAAGAAAATACAAAGCTTGAATGGAAAGGTGGCAGCGTTGAGCCGATTCATATCCAGAGCCACGGATAAGTGCATTCCTTTCTTTGATGTGATAAAGAAGGGAAAAATGAATTTCGAGTGGACATCCGACTGCGAGGAAGCATTCCGAGCTCTGGCAAGGCATTTGGAGAGCCCTCTAGTGCTATCGAAACCAATAGACCATGAAATGTTGTATGTGTACTTGGCAGTATCCCAACATGCTATCAGTACAGCTCTGGTCCGTGAAGAGGACCGAGTTCAAAAGCCAGTTTACTATGTTAGTAAACGTTTGATGGGGGCAGAAAGAAACTACCGAAGATCGAGAAATTAGCCTATTGCTTGGTGATTGCATCATGCAAGCTTCGCCCATATTTCTAGGCGCACCCAATCAGTGTTTACACTGATCAACCCCTGCATCAGATGCTCCAATGACCGGAAACTTCTAGAAGAATGTTAAAATGGAATATCGAGCTCAGTCAGTTCGATATTACCTACCTACCGTGAAAGGCCGTACAGGGACAAGCGCTAGCGGATTTCATGGCTGAATTCACCATGACAGACGAATCAAACGGCCGCAATGTCGTACCTCTCGTCCGATGGAAGATGTACACCGATGCAGCATCCAGCGACCGTTGTTAGGAGGTTGGCATAGTTCTTGTAACTCCTAAAAACCGATCGGTTTTCTATGATTTGAAGCTCGAATTCACAGCAACGAATAACGAGGTCGAGTATGAAGCATTGATTGCCGGCTTAAGACTCGTCAAAGAACCGGGAATAAGATCGGGTGAAATTTTTTGCGACTCGCAACTGGTGGTGTATCAAGTGTGTGGAGACTACCAGGCAAGGGGGCAGAGACTTGCCCCGTATTTGGCCCAAGTTCAGGAGCTGCTAGCGAATCTCGAGTATTATGATATTTCACATGTTTCTCGTGAACAAAATGAGCAGCTGATTCATTGGCAAAATTCGCAAGCACTGGTGATGCGCAACAGATGGGATTTTTTCCTGTTGAAACCTTACATGTCCCGAGAATAAATATGATGGACGTAGATTTCGTGTTAGAAACAACAATCGAAAAGGTGTCATGGATGACTCCATTCAAGCAGTATTTGTTACGTGGGGCCATGCCCGAAAGAAGGAGCGAAAGACGGCAAGTCATTCGTAAGGCTTCTTGTTACGTAATACAGGATGGAATAATGTATCGAAGGGGATTCTTGACCCCATTACTCCGGTGCATTGCCCTTGATGAGATAAAACAAGTCCGCGACTGGCCATACTCCATTCGCATTAGCATATGACGTGGAAGTTGTCATACCCGTGTAACTTGAAGTCCTATCACATCGGGTAACTTATTATGACCCTGAGTCAAATCAAGACCTCTTGTAGGAATCGTTGGACTTCATTGATGAAAAACACGAAGAAGCTAATTTAAGAGCGACCAAGTACAAGCACCAAATTGCTCGATATTATAATGAAAAAGTCTGACCGAGAATCTTTGGCATGGGTGATCTCGTTTTGAAACGAGTTTTCCCAGTTCCATCACACATGAGCCCCGCATGGGAAGGTCCATACGTCATTGAACGGAAGCTTGGAGAAGGAACTTTCAAGCTAGCGACCGTCGATGATGCAACACTCCTCCGAGCATGGAATGGTGAACATTTGCGTCATTATTGCACCTAGTTCATTTCTATCTTATTTTAGTTGCATTTATTTCCAGCAAGTTTTTATTCCTAATTTACGGCATGTAGAAAGACAATTTAGCTTATTTGCATTAATAAAGGCTTGAAGCCATTTCTCTTTCCCACGAATTGTTGATGTTTCCGTGTATTATAACGCTGTAACAAATGACCAAGAGATACATTACTCTGTCTGATGTACGAACGCGTATAAATAAATCAAAATCTCCAAGTCTCTAGAGTGGCAACCGGAGTACTCTAAGTCCCTAGAGTGCAGACTCGAGTATAAATGACTCAAAATCTCCGAGTCCCCAAAGTGCGGACTGGAGTACTCTAAGTCCCTAGAGTGCGGACTCGAGTATAAACGACTCAAAATCTCCATGTCCTCGGAGTACGGACTGGAGTACTCTAAGTCCCTAGAGTGCGGACTCGAGTATAAACGACTCAAAATCTCCAAGTCCCCGGGGTGCGGACTGGAGTACTCTAAGTCCTCAGAGTGCGGACTCGAGTATAAATGGTTCAAAATCTTCAAGTCTCCAGAGTGCGGACTGGAGTACTCTAAGTCCCCAGAGTGCGGACTCGAGTATAAACGACTCAAAATCTCCAAGTCGTCGGAGTGCGGACTGGAGTACTCCAAGTCCCCAGAGTGCGGACTCGAGTATAAGCGACTCGAAATCTCCAAGTCCCCGGAGGGCGGACTGGAGTACTCTAAGTCCCCAGAGTGCGGACTCGAGTATAAACGACTCAAAATCTCCAAGTCCCCGGAGTGCGGACTTGAGTACTCTAAGTCCCCAGAGTGCGGACTCGAGTATAAACGACTCAAAATCTCCAAGTCGTCGGAGTGCGGACTGGAGTACTCCAAGTCCCCAGAGTGCGGACTCGAGTATAAGCGACTCGAAATCTCCAAGTCCCCGGAGGGCGGACTGGAGTACTCTAAGTCTCCAGAGTGCGGACTCGAGTATAAACGACTCAAAATCTCCAAGTCCCCGGAGTGCAGACTGGAGTACTCTAAGTCCCCAGAGTGCGGACTAGAGTACTCTAAGTCCCCAGAGTGCGGACTAGAGTATAAATGACTCAAATCTCAAAGTCCCCAGAGTGTAGACTGGAGTACTCTAAGTCCCTAGAGTGCAGACTCGATTATAAATAACTTAAAATCTCCAAGTCCCCGGAGTGCAGACTGGAGTACTCTGAGTCTCCAGAGTGTGGACTCGAGTATAAACGACTCGAAATCTCCAAGTCCCTAGAGTGCGGATCAGAGTATTCTAAGTCTTCGGAGTGCGGACTGGAGTACTCTAAGTCCCCAGTGTGCGGACTTGAGTATAAACGATTTAAAACCTCCAAGTCCCTGGAGTGCGGACTGGAGTACTCTAAGTCCCTAGAGTGCGGATTCGAGTATAAACGATTTAAATGTCCAAGTCCCCTGAAGGTGGACTGGATATAAATGACTTGAAGTCATCGATCCCTTGGCGTACGGATTGGAAAATATTCTAACTCCCCAAAGCATGGGATAAAAGAATGGGCAAATACCAAAGAAGTTGCCAACTTGTTTGAAGATGAATCGAGAAGTTCACGTAACTCGCAGTAGCTCGGGTTTTGACCACGGTTATACCAAAAAACCAAACAACAACAGTCCTCTGAGTGAAAAAAAAACTAAGTTTTATTCATCACAAGTAATTTTATTTAAATGAAGTATGAAAACAAAAATAATTACATAATCTAAACCAGCTCTTGTTGAACGAGAGCGAAGACTACTTCTTTGACTTCTTCGACTTTTTGCTCAATGACTCCTCCCCGGTACGTTTACCCTTGATAGCTTTCTTTGACGAGGAGTGACAGCTGAAGAGGTACGAGGAACATTTATGGGTTTGGACCCTCCACGAAGAATGACCTTCAACGGCTTGTTCAAAGGATCGTCCAGGTCCACAGCTTGAGGTTCGACCTTGATCTTGACCGTCTTTTCCTTCTCTTCTCAAGCTGCTCCTTCATGCTCAGTCCGGATGTGTGCTCAGAGGTGCCTGTAATTTCAACTTCATAACTCCCATCGATGGGAGAGGAAGTCTCAGATTTGTCCTCATCAAGCGCTCCGATCACCTGAGCATCGGGACCGGGAACCTCTCCTGCATGAGTGGCTTCACTTGTTTTTTTCCCTCACCTCCTTGGCGACATCGCTCCTCGGAGTGGGATAAATATCGGAACGGCCTGCACAAAATCACGAAAATCAAGTATTAGAATGCGATAGCTTCTCGTAAAAAGCGAAAACTCTTGGAATGTTAAAGAAAAAGAGTTGCCTACCACGTTCCGGCTGGCTCTCAACCGTCATGGGGTCTCACCCTCTGGAGTAGGAGACAAAACGTGAACACCAAGGCCGGGGACCTCTGGGTCATAGCCAATGTGCTGTTCAAAAGGATCGAGTATCAGTCGATCGGCCGGCGGGTAGGCACACAAGCTGGAGACTCAATCCCAGATGGACTGGCGATAACTTCTTTCCCTTTCGTTGAGGGGGAGCCTTTGCAATAAAGGGCTTTAGCCGCTGACAAGTTCGAAGGCTCATTTCCCTTAAGGAATTATTTTATCAAAGCCCCCTCATCAACCTCCTCGATACCGTGTTGGGTCTTCTTGATTTTAATTAAGGTCTCCCATGCCTCGGCCAAAGATTCGAGATAGGCCTCGTCCAGAAAAGTTAAGTCCCGGTGCATGAGAACGTGGGCATTGAATTCGGCAATAAGCGGGTCGAACATGGTTTTGACTTCTTCTCTACCTTCTTCCTTGGCCGCCTCAAGATGGGAGTCGATTTCCGCAGATACTATCTTTTTGCCCTCTTCGTGGGCTTCATTCTTCAACGCCTCAACTTTAGAAAGCTCGCCCTCAAGTTTCGCCTTTAGAAGTCGCGTTGCAACGATCTAGTCGCAATATCGTTGCGACTCTTCTTGGGCAGCAATCTTCTCCTCCTGTTCTTTGCAGAGTCGCTCCTCAAGTTCTTTAACTTGGAGACAGAATGCATCCCCCTCTTTTTGCACCGAGTCTTTCTCCAAAGCCAAAGCCCCACAGCGTTGTACCGCCTCGTCGATTTCTTTTTTTTGAGTCGATTCCAGACGAGTTACGGCTTCGGCGTTATCCTTGGCACTCTGTTGGGCGGCCTCAAGTTGAGACTTATAAGACGCAATCTCTTCGTCCTGAGCTTTGATAATGTCTTTGTTATGAATAGCCTCAAGCTTCAGGCGAACAATCTCATATTGGCGTTCCATGGAGACTTCCGACACTTTCTCAGCGAGATGAACGAACGCGTCATGTTGAACATAGACGTCGTTGGTACAGGCGATAGTGCTCTTCTTAACATCTCCAGGTATATGGTGGGTCATCGGGAGGAACTTCAGACCATCAAAGCAGATCTTTGGAAATTTAACTTTAAGCTCGGCCAGTCTCTTCGATACTATTGGATCTGCTGTGGGAACAGGAGGAGACGGATTTGAAAGTTCAGCTCTCCTGTGAGGATCCTGGGGTTGTCGTGTGGAAGAGGAATCAGAGTGTTGATCTCGGGGGACATCGGATTGCGACCCCTTATGGCCGTGCTTATCTTTGCTTTGTTCCGAGTGAGAAGAGGGATGATGGTGGTACTTGGACTGATAATATGTTTTCTTCCGAGATGATGAGTACCGGGAATGGTAATCCCTATCGCCATCACCGTCTCTATCCCGACGTCTTTTGGAACCTAGTCCCGTCAAAAGTGATGGAAGATAGACGACCCGCGGAGACGATCGATTCCATGTGTACGCCCCATGTCACCTGCACAGGATTAAAAAAACAACGAATTAGCAAAGAGTAGTGTGACGACGGAAATTTAAGTGCAAGGTGAAGTGCATGTGTTTGTGTGTGTCCTAGTGTTTCCCTCCGACGGACTAGTTTCTTTACTAATGGGAGTTTTTTCTCCATGAGTTTGGGCTTGAACGTCTGCATCACCTCTGATGGGCGAGTGAAGTTTAAGTGCCTCCGAATCATCGAAATCATAATTAAGTAAATCAGGTATCGAGAGGTTCGAGAGGCACTTTAAAGAACTTTCTAAACGTTGTGAGGAAACCTCTTTCTCTTTTGGAATAAGAGTAACTTTAGAGGTTGCACCAACTTTTTCCCTCCTTATCTTGTACGTCAGTTTCTTTTTCCTCTTCGAAGGGGAGGATGACGTTTCGATGCCATGAACTTCAACTAATGGGTCATGAGTAGGACCAACATTCTCATCTTGTGCTTCGGGTGCTTCATTTTCTTTGATTTCTCCTTCTTCTAGTGCACCAGGAGCATTGCATGCTGAAGACTCAGCTTGTTTTTTCCCTTTACCAAAGGCGGGCTTGGGTACGGAAACACCCTGAGGAAGGCTTATCCGACGGCCTTCTGCAAATAGTCCAAACCTCGAAAGTGACTCATTTGAAATAAGAGTCCGAATGTCCCGTTCGTCGGCAGGAAGGGCTCTAATAGCTTCGACGGCTTCAAAATATCCTTGGCCGTCAGGACATGGATTGATACCTGAAAAGATGGAAAAAAAGAGTTAGAAGAGGCACGGCTTTGACCAAGCATGAATATCGGTCCAGAGAACTTACTTCCTTCCACCCATCTCCTCGCGAAACCAGGAGGGCAACGCACATAAAACCATTCCTGCTTGTATAGGGCAAATTGCTGCATGTCCCAGTTAAGATTTGGCATTTGTGGTGCGGCTCGAGAAACATGAAAGAGGGGCTATCTCTCCACTTCTTGATCATATATATATCTGATGTCACCTGGGGTTGGAGGCCTGGAGAGGACATTCATGAAGAGGATGTATGTACCATAGATGATGGCGTGACCGTTCGAGTGCAGTTGTGACGGGGCAATGTCAATGTACTACAGCACGTCCCGAAGAAATAAGTTGAACGGTGGCACACTGCCGACCCAGCACATAAACTTATTACAAGATGTATATCCAACTGGGGGCAAGTGTGGACGATCGTGCCTCGATAGAACTAATACGTCGTCGAAGGGGATTCTGTGGACGGAGCATATCCGACGAAGTGCACTTTCATTGATCTTCGAAACCTGTGATCGACCGGGTTGTCCAATAAAATTGATGCCTCCAGGGCGTCAGGAGCTAAGTTATGAGCAGGGGAAGTCGACAGGTTTAAAGTATCTGCGACTTCTTATTTGGAAGACGGCCCAGGTCTATCTGAGATCGTGGAAGAGCTAGATTTCTTAGACATCTTTGATAGAAATTGAATCTAGAAGAGTACTTGTTTGAACTATACTTGAAAAACAATCGACAATAGACTTAACAACACAAATATCCCCCCCCCCCCCATGTGGTGAGTGAACTTGTGCGATAATTCAAGTATAAGTGCCGAGAAATTATAAGTCACAGAGTTCATGGTATAAAGTTGAACTTTGAACTATTGTATTCGAAGACCGTCATCGCTGACCATCTCCGAAAACCAGCCTTGCAATGTTTTCGATTTTGGACTCGGACATTGACACTGTATGCCAAAAGCTTTTATTTGTTTTTATCGATTTTAATTCAGGTTTATGATAATTGGAACTAGGAAGTTACCAGTCCAGAATAGTTCAATATGCTAGTTTGCTTAGGTCCTTGTCCTTATTTTTGTCATAAGATTAGGAAAGTAAATGTTGATCGGCCTAAGTATCGTTCGGCCAAACTATTGGTCGGCCTAAGTATCGTTCGGCCGAAATATCGTTCGGCCTAATTATCGTTCAGCCTAAATGTTGTTTGGCCTAAGTGTCGTTCGGATAAACTATCGATCGGCTTAAGAATCGTTCGGCTAAGTACCGATCGGCATTCGTGCCGTTCGGCTTAAACGCTGTTCGACCAAAATATCGATCGGCGTCCCATCCATTCCCCGCTACTTTCAATTTTTCCACTCCAATTTCGTTTGGCATGGAGAGGTCATGCCGAACCATGGTCGTATCAACCTACACCAACAAGCCTAATCTCTAGTTCCATTCTCATTCTACCATAGGACCGCTCGGCATTGAAAGATCATGTCGGGCCGCTACAATTCACCTTCCACCTTTCTCTTCTCTGATCCATCCACCTCGGAACCACCTAAGAGCATACTAAGTTCGAGCCCTAGAACATGACCAAGCCTCAATTCGTCATCCTTATTCACATGCCTCCTACTCTCTGCGATCTATGAAAGATTCACAAATTCGAGTAATATCTAATGTCTCCTAATTTGAGAGGTTGATCAAAAGCTTCTTACCGAAGAGTACGGAGAGAGCTCAAGGTTCTGTGATTTTAGGATTGAAGGTTATTAGAACTTAACTTAGTAAATACGTGATGGATTCCAGGGAGGTAAGTTGCAAGTTCTTGAAAAATAATGGAGGTAAAAAGTGAAAAGAGAAGAAGAAGGAAAATGCCGACTTTTATAGCAGAAGAGGGGAAGTCGAAGAGACTATGACTGGTAGAACCGGTCAAAGCTACATCGTTCGGCATCGGCATACAAAGTTGTTCGGCATACATGGAGCATTCGGGTTCGACTGTACTGTTCGGCATTAGCATGGTGTTCGACACACATCGCCTCACTTGGCAATCAAGGGAAGTCACCATTGAGGAAACTAAACCACAGCTCGGAGCAAAGCACAGTGGACACGTGATTCAAAGCGCACCATGTTCGACCACGTGATGCACTTTGAGGGGAAAGTGTTACCTGGAGATTTGACCAGGCAACTAAGTACTCAGCATTAGCATACTGTTCGGCATTTATGAGTCATTCGGCATCCAGATCGTTCGGCATTAGAGAACGCTCGGCATTTAGGAACGCTCGGCATTTAGGAGCGTTCGGCATTAGAAAGCACTCGTCTTCCAGAGTCGTCCGATACATATGATTCCTTCGGCACTTATGTTTGGTCGGCATCTATGGGACGTTCGGCATGCGAGAGTGTTCGGCATGCGAGAGTGTTCGGCATTGAAAGATGTTCGGTATTGTATATTGTTCGGCATCTATGGACGTTCCGCATGGCAGAGTCGTTCGGCATTCCATACTACTCGGCATCCAAACTTTGTTCGGCACAAATACCTCGTTCGGCATTCAGGATGTTCGGCATCACTTCGTTCGGCATGAGAATGTCGTTCGGCATTCAGGGTGTTCGGCATCACTACGTTCGGCATCACTTCGTTCGGCATGAGAATATCGTTCGACATTCAGGGTGCTCGGCGTCACTTTATTCGGCATGAGAATATCGTTTGGCATTCATGCCTTGCTCGGCATTTTGCCATTCGACCTCTCTGGATCGGCACACAGAGATCACTCTTTTTGGGCCAAGCTACTTAGCTACCTGGCCCACCAGGGAAGTCCAACCCATTTTCGCCTATAAATAGAGAGGCAGTGGAACAGTGAAAGGGACCTTTTTTCGAGAACGCCAAGGAGACTCTGCCGCATATAGGACTCATTCAAGACTTAATCTTTTTTGCTTTGCAATTGTATTTGAGTGATTGACATACGGATTGTATCTATAATCGATTATCGAGAAAAGCAATAAAGATCTACCTCAAAGTGGACGTAGGCAATTACGCCGAACCACTATAAATCTGATGTTCGTTTTTTCTGCATTTAAAATTTATGTGTTGTCGTCTGTTTAACTTTACTTTCTTCATTAATCTCTCTACACAATCTCTCTTAAGGGTGTTAGTGACCAATTTTGGTTCTAACAAAATATATACAATTTATAAGGTAAACAAGTCACGTGTGAAGCGCGTGCCGTAACACTCGTACAGTATATACAGAGTACTTAGTATATAAGAAACGTGAAATGGTTACCTTATACAACTTTGGTTCTAAACTCTACATAACCCGTTACCTGAAAATCACTAGTAAAAATGCTGCAGACTATTTTAGACAAATATTATAACCGATAAACTTTCTTTTTCACACCTAATCTTGTTTGAAATCTTAGTATTTTAAGTTTTTAACCAAATGAAATTGTATGTTTAACTAAAAATTCAGTAAATTAAACTCTTTAAACATTTTGCATTTGATGTCGAACAGTGATGCATAGCGGTAAGTTTTTATTGTTTGGGAATTAGTTTAAAGAAAAATTCTCATACTAATTTTAGTTTAAAGGACACAAGTATTAGAATTTACTCTGAAAGACATTGCATTCTGTATTAATATATACAACAACAGCCAAGCCATTATTCTCAAACAAGTTAGGATCGACTAGAGATGGAAACCAATACCGAATGACAAAGTTAATTTAAAAGTAATAATAATAATAGATTTAATATTAAAAAAAGGTGAAAATAGAAATAAGGATAAAAATAAAATAAAGTAAAATAATTAAACAAATAATAATAATAATAAATAAATAAAATAAAATAAAAATAGATAAAGAAATTTTAAAACAGCCTTCTTGTTGATGATGATGATGTTATTAATGGTGATATGGACCGAAGATGAAACACTACGTTTTAGACTTCTATTTACTAGTCCTATAATCTAAAACTTATAACACTACCCCTAGAGCAAGCCTAAGTAAAAAACTCATAGCTTATGGTTCTGGTATGTGGATCGCTAACTTCTATGCGCTTCTGTCTAATACCTGCTCTTCGGATATATTTCAATCCCTCAAGTTCCTTTTTACTACGTCTTCCCATGTCAATCGTGGTCGACCTCTATTTCTCTTTGAGTATTCGATGTGCCCTATAATTCCAATGCATCCAGGCGCATCGGGAGACCTTCGTTGGAGATATCCAAACCATCTTAAGCGGTGTTGGACTAGCTTCTCTTCAATTGGTGCTACTCCAAGTTTGTCACGTATATCATCATTCCTAATACAGTCTCTTCTTGTATGATCACAGCTCCATCTGCAGCATACGCATCTCTGTTACACTTATCAACATTCCGCACCATACAACATCGCAAGCCTGACTGCCATTTTGTAGAACTTTCGTTTAATCTTTTATGGGACTTTCCTATCGCAGAGAATGTCAAGCACTAGTTTCCATTTCATCTATCCCGCTCGAATTCGAAAACTAACATCTTTATCAATCTCACCATCATATTGCAACATTAACTTTAAATATTGAACTAATTTCTCCTTGGGCACTACATGTCCGACCAGAGTGACATGTTCATCGTCTGACCTGACACCGCTGAATTCACACTTCATATACCTGTTCTGCTAAATCTAAAACCCTATGACTCTAAAGTCTACCTCTACAACTCCAGTTGTCTATCAACTCATATTGTACTTTCGTCAGTCTGCACAACAGCATCAGTAAAGAGAATACACCAAAAAACCTCACCTTGTATATCCTTCGTAACCTCATCCATCACTAGGTAAAAAATGTAGAGGCTCGAAGCCAATGTAATCTTATGTTAATAGAAAAGTCACTGGTTTCACCATTGCATGTTCTGACGCTAGTCACAACCATCGTACATATCCTTAATGTATTTTGTTGGGATTTTTTTCCAGAGTCCACTACATAACCTTTCTCGGTACTTTGTCATAAGCTTTCTTTAAATTGATAAATACCATGCGTAGATCCTTCTTTTGTTCCTACATCTCTCCATAAGTTGTTTAATCAAGAAAATCGTCTATGTGGTGTTCTCTCAGGCATGAAACCAAATTTTTTTTAAAACATTTGTCATTCTTCTTAATCGATGTTCAATGACTCTCTCCCAAAGCTTCATTGTATGATTCATAAGCTTAATTCCTCTGTAGTTTGTGCAATTTTGAATATCTCATTTATTCTTAAAGTTTGAAACTAATATGCTTCTTCTTCACTCATCTGACATCTTGTTTGATTTGAAAATATTATCAAACAATTTAGTTCGCCAGACTATCCCTACATCATCAAGGCATCTTCATACCTCAATGAGGATGTCATCAGGCCCCGCCTTGTCTGGTTTCATCCATTTTAGCGCCTCATTTATCTCGAACTCTTGAATTTTCTGAATAAACTGTCTGCTGCATTAATATATGATCAGAAAAAATAGAATGTTATATTAAACTAGCATCAGATAAACAAAATGCTAAATTAAACTAGCCTCGAATGAACTAAACCAGATGAATTAAAATAGCATTTGCTTTTGCAGTTAAAGAAATGTCAAATTAATATATCATTGCACAGGTATAATGCTAAGTTCATATAAAATTCATTTTCAATGTTCATATAGCACTTTCCTTATCCTTATTTTCTAGTTGTTTTGTATGACTCTTCAAAAATTATTTATGTACCTTTTTTGCGGTAGGTCTATCAATGGATGTTTTCGAATGCGGATAGTGCCATATCCGCATCCGCATTCGCATCCGAAATTATTTTTGGATATCGAATATCCGCATCTACGGATTCGGATGGATATCTGATAATTATCCTATCTGCTAACGACCGATAAATCAAGAATTATAAATAGAAAATTTTAGTTTAACATAAATATTTTCAATCCCATTGATTGTAAAGTGCTAAAAATTAACAATACGATGATAATAAATAGTTTCAAGCAGTCAATAAGCATTAAATGCATATAATATAAACCACTAACTTAATAAAATAATAAATGAATATCTTTCATTGCACTAAAAACACATAATTTGAACTATAACCTTGACAAAAGCTGAACGGATAATTTTCGGATGCGGATGCCTCATCCTTTCTTCGGATATCGGATATTTATCCCTTTTTCAGATGTAAACATATTTCGGATTTGTTTCACAAAAAGTAATGATATAAACATGGTCTTTTATTTTGATTTGTTTAACTCTATGTTACCACTTCGTTGTCGTATATGTATGTATGTGTGTGCGTGTGCATACATACATACATACATACATACATACATACATACATACATACATACATATATATATATATGTGTGTGTGTGTGTGTATGTATGTGTGTGTGAATGTATATATATACATATACATATATATATTGACACACACAAGACTAATGAATTTTGTTGATCTGGAACGTTTAAAAGTCAAAGAACATATATTTAGGAATCATCCTTACAACTAATGCATAACTTCTCAACATGGAATCTTTGAACAAAAAATACTCAATATGAAATTTACAGCCAGAACAAATAAATAACTAACATTTTGCTAGTCCATCAAAATGTCAACATTATTTGCTAAGATTTTGGTGGAGGAATTTTAATTCAGTCATATAAAGGTTAAGGTTGGAAATTTATCGAAAACTCTAAACCAAATATCGTTCATTCCATCTCAAAATCGATGTTAGAATAGCATCAGGAGAAATTTTCTCGATGCCACTGAGAAGATGAAATAATAGCATGAGAAAATTTCTTGACGTCTTTTCGATGTCATATCTACGACTCTAACATTTATTTATCGATATGATCTCTATGTTACAGTTTAGTGATGCAGTATTTACAATAATTTAACATAAATTTCAAATTATTATTGGATGTCATTGTCGGTGCTAATTTCCTGACATCTTGTAAATGTCATATATTTATCAATGTATTCCCTACGCCTCACTCATTTCTAAATTGCACAAAAAAGAATATACCACCGTCATGTCGACGCCAATCTACAATAATCTAACATAATTTCAAACTATTACCTATGTCTTGTGTACGCCAATTTCCTGATGTCATGGCGATGCCAACATGGATATGTTTTCTATCACGTTCGGCTCTTCCAAAACAAACATAATGTAATATAATACAGAGCCAAACTGTCTATGTGCCAAATAGGCAATATTATCAATATATATTGTCATGAACAATTGTTATAATCGTAGGTACATATATAATCAATAAACATCACACATCCGATACCATAACAAATAACATGTATATCCAATACTACAACATCAAATTCGACTGAAGGAACTAGTGCGGTATGCAGCAGGTGGAAGAGTGAATTTAAATAAAATAATAATTGGATCTTAGTGGGTCTATGAAGTCTAATCGTACTAGATCCAATCTAGTTAGTTTAAATAATATCATATTTTATTTTATTTTCTTGATTTAATTAATTAATTAATATTAGTTAATTTAACATTTATATGTTTTAAGTGTGTGTTTTTGTGTACACACACACCCCATATGCATATATAAGTGCAATATGTCAATGTGTACACGTGCAATACATAAAATTAAAGAACAAAATTAAACAAGATCAAAGAGTAAAGAACATAATTAAACAAGAGCAAAGATTAAAATAAATAAAAATTAGGATTTCCACAAAAACTAACTGTACATCAATCACTAACTAAAAAAGAATGAAAGTAGATTAATTGTGTTCTAGCAATATAATTAACTAGATAACACAATTAATCATAAAAATGAAAAATAGAATAAAGAGAAAAGGAGTATAACTTTACTAAAGAAATGAAATTTCAAACATACTTTTGCATTGAAATGAAGGAGTATACTGGATGGGATCTTCTCTGTATATGCACAAACGGCTCTAATCAAATTCACTTGTAAATCAAGTTTACATAAAAGAAATCGCCTCTTCAAGATTGTGGATTTGATATGTGCACAATCAAGTTTAGATTGAGGAAGAAATGTTTATATGCATATGGATATTTGTTTATATTCCACCATTATTCTGCTATGACATTGCATTTGATTTCTCCAATTCAACAAAAAATAATGGTCTTCCAAGAGACTGAACTCAACATTACAATAACAAATTTTTATGACTTTATCAATGAATTACAACTTCCTTTGAGTGATATCCTTGACATAGACAGATCAGTTTCACATGACTCTTTTAAGCTTTCGAATGCATGAATTTATTTACGATGTGTAAACTGCCACTTGCGATTTAATATGAGTCTTCAGCGGTGGTGGCGTGGCAAAATATGCTTCTTTTTTTTCATAATTTTGTCCTTTATGGGAATGAAGAATACTTTGATCCATCTCTTTAAAACACTAAAAATACCCTATGTAATATTTATTTATATGTAAAAAACGTAAATATGAGCGTAAAGTAAATACTTTATTGTGTTGGTTGCTTGAGCATATTTTTCTTAGATTCTCATTTACTTTGACCTTTCTAAAAGTAGTTCCATATGTGCCCGTTGAGTATTTATACAAGCACAATGTTGGCTTTAATATCATTGTTGGACCAGACGCATTGGTAGTGGAGGTAGAATGGTGAATTTCAAAGTTTTCACTTTTACTAAATGACACAAGATCTTTATTTTGTATTTGTGAAAATAGCACTTTATTTATACTAAATCAAATTTAGTACTTAATTAATAAAAGATTTATGAAATATTTTAATTTTTTCAAATTGGTTTGAATATTTACCCACTTTTAATGTTTAAAATAAATTTATCAATAGTAATTTAAAATTATTTATCATTAAAAAATAATTTGAAATTTATTTATTTATTTTATATTATATTAATATGTTATAACACACACACACACACACACACAGATATATATATATATATATATATATATATATATATATATATCTGTGTGTGTGTATGTGTGTATAAACACCCCACCTCTATATTCATACTATCAAAGAATATTACATAGTAATATTGTCTGCTAATATGGAGAATAAGGCTGGAAAGAAGCAAATAGGCGTGAATATTCCCTTGGACTAACGTCGATTATGGAGCAATAATCATGATGGCTGAAAAGAAGTTCAAAACAATATATAATATCACTGAGCATGCAAAATCACAGAACACAATGAAATATATAATATCGACATAAAAATACATACATACGTGAGTGTATAAAATAGAATACTAGCGTTGTGCTTGTCATGCGTGTGTGTATGTGTGTGTGTAGAGACACACAGATACGAATATATATATGTATATATTCATAATATAAGTATCACAACAATATAAAAATATGAACTGTCCTAGAAGTTTATGGAAGAAATTGAATGACTGTCATACTGTCAACTTGTACATTTAAAGCGTTTGGCGGTTCTGTAGTGGTGAAGGTGCAAAAAGTTATAGCGGGGATATGGTAGAAAATAGCGGAGGTGTAAAAAACTTCATTAGTTATAAAACCAAATATTTAAAGTTAATTAATTCTCATTCTCATATCATTTGTGTAGGAAAAAAAAATTATTTCATCTTATATAACAAAACCGAAGAAATCATGATTTATGCAGATTAGATTTAGTGACTACAATAGATTTCTAATTATATTGAGAATTTGTGCCTTAAAATCAGATCTGTACCCTAACTTTGTTGATTTGGTTTAAAAGAGAACCAACCAAATCAGCTATTATCTATTAATGTTGCTAAATAAGGTGCAAGAAACACTTGATTTAGTGGGTGTAGCAGAAAACATGGGGCATAAAGTGAAACTACAATTTAATAATGCTAAATTGAAATAATATAGTGGTCAAAGAGCGCTATGTGCTGTAGCGGAGATTTTGTGGGGCTTTAGTGGAGCTTTAATTGCATATCTGTCTATGAGACGCGAAAGTGTAATATAATGATGTCAGCTTAATGTTATAAAATATCATATTAAAATATAATAATACTAATATGAGCGTGTGATAACTTTTTAATTTATTTTTGGCCAATTGAGATTTTAACGTTGACATCTCATAAATATATACGTGTGTGTGTATGTGTGTGTGTATGTGTAATATTTATAGTCTAAATTGATGAAAACAGAATTTTATAGCAATATATTTTATATAAAATAATATATAAACATTTTTTTGGGAACAAATTTCTATCCTAATTTAATTATATATGTGTATTTGTTAAATAAGTTTTATTTTATAATATTATATAATTATATATGTTTTAGTTTTAATATTGAAAAATTTTCCTTTTTATTATTTGTCTCAATTTTTGAAAAACAGTTGTATATAAATGTGCACATTGACTTTTGTGCAAAATTATACTAGAAAAAAGTTTTTTTTATCTCATTTTGTTTTCGACTCGAAACAAAAAATTTCAAATATCAAATTTTTGAATTTTTCAAATAGATTTTTTGTTAGGTCGAAATAAAAAAATTATTTTACCTGTTCTTTCGCTAGTCAAAAAAATATAAATTTTATATTAGATATTTTATTTTGAAGAAGTCCTATACATATTTCAAATAAGAAAAGCCAATTTTCTAAATTTAAAATTTAAACATTTGAAACTGAATATGAATCATAACATGCACATATACAGACAAGGACACACATACGCATATATAGTTTCCATATAAATTATTTTATAATATGTTTATATATAATTTTAAATTATGTTTTATAAATATATTTTTTATTGTTTACACATACATTATTACCTTAAATTTATTTTTTTAATGGGAGAAAATTATAATATCCATTTATAAAAGTTTAAAACATAATTATGACATTTATATTATCCTATTGATATTATATTAAAATATTCACCACGTTAACATTTTATTGACCATTGGACGCAACAGTCAATTTTCCGTTTATACCCCTCAGATAATTTATACATTTATATTGTTGTGATGTTCGTATTGTAAATATAAATATCACAATATGAAAATTGTTAATTAAATTATCAATAAATATTATTTTAAATGTTAACTAGCAAATAAATGAGTATTTTAAATAAATAAAACAAAATAAAATATTTTTTAAACACTTTTATTAGTTGAAAACCAAATTTAATTAGATATAAATAAAATTTTATTCACACGAACACAAAATAAGATATGTGCAAAATAAAAGGAAATATTTTTGAAATTCACCATTTTACCCCACTGTCAATCCAGCTAGTCCACTCAGAACCTTCATTATGTTTAT
Organism: Allium cepa; assembly: GCA_030765085.1. Lineage (NCBI taxonomy): Eukaryota > Viridiplantae > Streptophyta > Magnoliopsida > Asparagales > Amaryllidaceae > Allium > Allium cepa. The sequence goes on from CM060942.1 coordinate 190,537,751, forward strand.
GTCAGTAATTAACCAACATGTAGGGCATTATATTGGAAATAGCCAAAGTGGATAGGTGTTTAAGGAAAAGATGTTTAAACTAAGGAGAAAATTACTCTAGTTAAGGACCACTCTTCAGTGGAAAGCCTTCGATCTTCTGGTTTTTACCTAGCTCGTTGAAATGGTCTGTTTCTAGGGTATGTACTTTTGGAAGGCTCATAAACGATTTGAGTATTAAGTTGATTCAAATAAGCGTATTTGAATATTGTAAATTAATTTTTTAATCGAATAATTACATATATATACATACATACATATATATATAACATAACATATATTAAGCTTATTTTATCTTTTCATGGAATATATATGTATATATATCAATCTTATCATTTGGTTGAGCTTTTGTTTTCAGTTTTAGATGTACCATTGATGAATTTAGCAGATCTTACGATCATTTGTTTGGTTGAGTTTAGAAGACCTTACGATCGTTGATTGATTGTTGATATTGGAGTAGATTTAGGGTTAAGATTAGTTTTTTGTGCTATTTGATTTTATTATCATTTTATTACACTATGGAATTAGTTATTGGGATTTTAGGAGTTTTATTTTGGTGGAAAACAAGCTAGAGGATAAACTTTTGAATTATTTTGAGTTCAAACATGCAGGTCTTAAATTTTGGGCTGAAGGCCGAACTTCCCTTTTTTGTCGAACAACCTAACTACCTTCTTTTTAACTTCTCGTTTTCCATCTTTTCTTTCACTTTCAATTTGTAATGAAATTATATTCGATCTTTGATTTCATCGAATTTTCATTGTAGATTTGGATTTCTTCTCTTTCTTAAACAATTAATTCTCAACTGATAGTATTAAAGTTTATTTTAACCTGATTATCGATTTCATTTTGAATCATTGATCGATTTATTTTCTTAATATATTACCATCGTTTGAAATTTGAAGGTCATTTGATTACATATGTCGGATTTAGGTTCAAGCATGAGAGGTGATGCGGGTATGATTTCATCATGCCGTGTTATATGATAGTTACTATTTTCATGCTATGCACGTTTAGTGTTTGTGTCTGTTTATTATTATAACATTATTTGTTATGCATGTTTACCCTTTTCTATTGTTATTATTTAGTAATGCTTACCCTTTTTATATTTGACTGCGTATGTATTCTTTTATATGTTAGTTACATTTTCCTTTTCTTCTTCTCCATTTTTTGGCAAAAATATTGGTGACAGTGTTCTTGCATTGTTTTTACTCGATGAGAATAGCTATGCTCCTCAACTTGACATGGCTTGTTCTTTAACTGGTGTTAAAAATAGTATTTGTGAACATTGGTTACACCTTACTCCTTATTCTATTGGTATATTATATACTTTGGAAAGTAAGGTTATTACTGTCGATACTGACTCAGATTTGCATATTATACCGTGCTTTCAAATATACAAGAAAGGCTCTTTTTCCACCTTTTTACTGTTAAGTCCAACATTTTTCCATTGGAGTAGATGTTGATAGTAATTTTTCAATTAATTCTAATCATCTATCTACTTCAATTTGTAGTGATTCTTTAAGTATTAATTCTCATGTTAAGCCAAGTTCTTATTTAAAAGATATCATGAAGAAAGGATCTCTGATAAGTCTTGTGATTTTATTAATTATTGTTTCAATGTTGCTGAAGGCGCTGAAGATTTTAAGTAGTTTCAAATGGATTATCAAACAAAAGAAGGGTGTGATTTTGTTGTTGTTAAGAATTATCCAAAAAGAATATCTATTATTTGCTCATGGTCAAAGAAAGGTTGTAAGTTTAATATGAATGCTTCTTTAGATCCTGGATAGCTTTTGCGTTTTTTATTAGAACTTATATTACGAATATTCATGCAGTGCTGGGTTAAGGGATGTTAACAAAGTTTATATTCCTAGTAGATATTTGAAAATCTTTAACTATCGATCAAATTGGAGATGTCCTGATGAAGAAACCGAAAGACATTATGACTCAGTTCAGAAGATAATTTAATTTCAATATTTCTTATTATTATGCATACTTTGGAAAACAATTAGCTTTGAGAGAAATTTATGGAGATGATGCTATGTCATATAATGATTTGAATTGATATTTAGAGGCTTTGCAAAAAATTAATCCGGGAATTTACATTGCTTTGGATGTGGATCCGTCAAGTAATCAATTTGAAAGAGTTTGCATTGGGTTTAATGTTTGTTTACTTGGTTTTAGACATTGTCATCCTTTGATAATTATAGATGCAGTATTTTTGAAGGGCCAACTTGGTGTTTTATTAGTCGCTGCTACAAAAATATGGCAATCAATGTTTGAGGTTTATATATATTTTGTATTTGGTGTTATTTTGGCATTTTGTTTCATTGTTCTAGTATTGCAAAATTCGGTGAACATTAATATATTTTAGTAGTCTATTATCATTTTAGTTGCTAAATGTTTAGTGTATTCTTATTCTATATGAAATTATAATACTTCATGAATTTAACATTTAATATTGCAGTATGTGTGATAATGCTAGTACATTTTAGCATTTATTTTTTTTTTTGAAACTGGGTACTTATATTTACAAAGTAGGCAGCACACAAGTCTGCAAGAATCATCATGGCGCACAGTTTAATATGCCAGAGGCAGGGATCGAACTGCCAACCTTGTCGTCAACAGCCTGGCGTTTTTACCACTGCACCAAGGCCTCGGACCATTTTAGCATTTATTATTCTATGTATTGTACGAAACTAGTATGAAATAATAAAATTTGATACAAAATGCTATATTAATTTAGCATTATAATATATATGCTTTTTTCACTTCAGCACTCATGTACAGTTTTGAAATTTTATATTATGGCACACTAATATACTGTCTTAGTATATAATAAATAAATAATTACTGTTGTCGTATTTTAATATGGTATATGTGTTAATAGTTTTTAATATTAATGTTGGTTATTGAAGTGTGAAAAAGATGGTTGTTTTAGAATGTAGTATAACTTTGGTTATATTAATATCATATTACCACCATTGTTTTTTAGTATTGGTTATTGAAGTATTGAGAAGAAATTCTAGCATTAGCATTTAACGAAGCTTTGTGCAAATAAATATTGTATTTGTAGCATCATATTTAAATCATGGTTACCAGTATTCAAAAGGTACGATTGCATTGATATTTCAAAAGACTATGCTAATATCCGTATATCATATTTTTAGCATTACCATTTGAAAATATGATGTTTTTATTTTATTTTTTGTAGGTTTCTTTCTACTTGCTATGGAAGTTGTTTCACATGAGAATGATTCGAATTGGTCTTTGTTTTTGAAGAACTTAAAAGAGATGCTTCATGAAGATCGTGATTTGGTTTTCATGTACGATTGTCAGTGGGGTTTGCTTTTAGATGTTCCAAAAGTATTTCCTTCTTCTTTTCATAGCTATTTGCACATTTCATATGGAGCAAAACATTGGTTCAATGGTAAAAAATTGTAAGGGTGATTTGTTGGTTTTTTTGAAATTTTTGACTCGAGCTTCAAATTCATATGCTTTTGATCGCTATATGTTAAAGTTTAAATAAATTGATGGTGCTGTTGCAATTAAATTTTTAACTAATGAACCTCTGGGACATTGGGCTGGTTTTTTTTCAAGGCAAGAGGTACAGAGAATATTCTTCAAATGTGTCGAAAGCTTTAACTCTTGGGTTGTGGATGATAGGTTTATGCCTATTACATCATATCTTGATGGAATCTGTGTGATAGTAACGGAATAAATGGCAAAGAGGAGAGAAAAATGCCATAAGTGGACCAGTACTTTATGTCCAGTTATGGAGCAACGGTTGTCACAACTAGTTAACGAAGGTTTTGGATGAGATATATTTAGGTCTTCGGAGAATGTTTTTGAAGTTAAATCTCAAATATCACATCACGTTGACCTTGAAAATAGATTATGTAGTTGTAATCAGTGAAAAGTTACCAATTTTCCATGAGCACATGCTATTTAGCGTATGAATAGGTCAAGGCGGTCAGTATATGAATTTGTGGAATATTATTTCACAACCGATGCTTTTAAATCCAATTATGTGCATGCTATTTATCCAATTCCTAATATTGATAAGCCAATTGTTAGTGAAGATGAAGTCATAATTAAACCGCCTAAAGAAATTCGAGGTACAGGAAGACCTATTTAAAGATATGGTGGATTTTCATATTCTCAAAATAAATGGAGTAAATGTAGTAGGTGAAATCAAGTTAGACATAATAAGAGGAATTGTCAAGGTTCAATAAATATTTGAATATTATTATTTTTTCTTTTATTTTTATCATTTTATTCATGGTATAACTTTATTGTTTACTTGTTTGCTATAGTCATACTTTCATTTTTGTTATTGGGTCATGTACTATGATATGATTAGTTGTTTTAATTAATTTTTTTTACTTTTATTTATGGATTTTATGCGATTATTACCTGTTTATGGAGCAATACGTCTTATATTTTGAACATATAGACTTATTTATGATACAACATTGTTTGTCACAAATATTGAAAAATCTTATTATGTACTAGTTTGGGATGTGGCTTTCTTTGTTATTTATCGTCTTGTTGTTAAAGTATGAAACAATTTTTTCAAAGCTTTTGTTTGGCAATGACTTTTAAGACATTTTTTGCAGTACAATGGAAAATAGCTTTTATACAAATATTGGCTTATAAGTTTGAGAACCTTAGATGGCTTGATTTTGCATTGATTCTGTTGGAATCGATGTTTAAAAGTACTAATTGATTCTGTAAGTTGAGCTTAATTTCAGATAACATCTTCTAATTTTATGAAGGGTTTAGGGTTATGGACAACCATTTCTTGGGTTTTTAGTCACTCCTTTTCACATTAAGAGTGCCATTTGATTTCATTTTTATTACCTATATAAACATGGTTGCATTTGCTTCATAGTTTGAAAATGTTGCACACAATCCTACTTACAGAGATGTTAGGTTGACTAATTATTTTGACCGTTCATAAATAGTAATGTGATCATATAATTGAATTTATATGTTAGTTTGGCAAAGTCATTGCTATAAATTAATTGATTTCTGAACCTATGAGCCATGACTATTTTTTCGCCAACTGTGATAAGAGTCTAAAGTTAAGCACAAATTGATTGAATTAAACTTGATACTTACATTAATTTAACAATACGTCAGAATGATGCATTTTGTATAAAGCATTTTGTATTTAGTATAGACTACAAAAGGTTGAAAACTTAAAAAATCAGTCATGCATAAATAACTTTGTGATGCTTCTACAAGTAAAATTGCAGCAATAAATTTAAAAGAAATGTGAATTTTGGTTATACAACTCAAGTAGAAAAAATTGACGCACTTTAATATTGCATATTTGAATCTATTATAGACTAAAAAAATAGGCAGACTTGATTATCAGTTATAAATATACAACTCTGTGATGCTAGTTCAAATGAAATTAAAGTAAATAAATTTTATTGAACCGTGACCTTTTAGTTTACAATTCATGTCATTTTCCAATAGTTCATATTTTGATGATGATTCTTTCTCAAATGAAATTACAGCTATTTCACAGAAATTTGTATAAGCAATTTACAGTTCAATAAGAAAATTGAATGCTTTCAGTAATTGGCAGTTAACAGATTTGATGCTACTTTAGCATAACACTTCAATAGAGTTTAATTTTTGTAGTCATGATATATAGAAACAACAAGTAGGATACTTTCAGATCAAAATACTGATAACTAATTACAGTTTTTATGTAGTAATTAAAGACAACTTCAGTTAGCACTACATTAAAAATATAAGCTTCTGTTAATCTTCCAGTTCTTTGCCTTTTCAATCTACTTGAGTTCTTTTCTAAAGCTTTCCCAATTTCTTCAAGAGATGAGTTGGTAAAGTAATTCATCACATTCCATATTCTTTATTGATCATTTAGTATACAAACATTTTCTCTACTCATGAGAGGTTAATATCTTGTAACGGCCTGCCTTTTTTACCATCGAAAGTCCACACCGAACAGTACCACTATGTTCCAATGTCGCGTATCCAATCGACAAAAGAGCAGATTATTAAACTAAATAAAAAGAAAATAATAGAGAATAGAAAAAAAATAGAATCTCATAGTGGAACCGACAACATATAATATGACAAGGACAATGAAAACTGTTAATCCAAACACATAGAGTATATCAGAATTAAAAACAAACCTTATCAGTTGGACAGTTATAGAACCCTGACCTTACAAATGCCGAAGGTATACTATATAATACAACGGAAAATGAAAACATTACGATAGACGAATCTCCAGCCTCCTTCTAAGATATCCATAACACTAAAGCCAACCTAGGAAAATACTCCATTCGACCCAAGCATTATAATAAAATAACACCCGGAACAGTTTGGGAATACCAGCGTGAGATAGAAAAAATAATGGAAAACATATAAAAGTTCTATGAGACCACGCCAGTAACACGGAAAGGGTTTTTATCTCACAAGAATAACATCCATACATGCAAGAGCAGAAATAAATATCAGGAGCACAAATAATATTAAACCGGACTTGAAATAATGGAAATAAACCGAGTAAATCCAAACTGGATAGAATGGATGGTATAAGGAAAACAATCCAACTTGATAGAATTGACTAAATAAGGTAACAATCCCAATTTGATAGAATGGACAGAATAAGGTAACGGACTAACTTGATAGAATGGACTAAATCAATACTTAATTGCCATGATAAGAAGTTGGCTCTACACATGGCAATATAAAGCTAAAACAGATTAAGGGTTTTCGAATCAAATAAGGAAACGAAATTTTCCAACAAATGACAAGGAGGGTGCATCCCGCTTAAAAGAAGTATACCTCTAGCAATATCTTAGAAATTTTAGGAACTCCAAGCCAAACCTCGCTCGATCTTACCGAGAATCTGAATATTTCACATCTATAAACTCTCAACCATTTTCATGCGACGATACATAAAAATATAGATGAGATGTGAAAATATCCTAATGTGAGCAACCTCACATAATTTGGCCCTAAAAAACCACGCGCTTTGGTTTAGTCGTTTCGGACAAAGGATAATCAACACTCAAAGGAGCAATAAATTATCTTAGAATGACGTTAATAAAGTAACCGAAGTAACCAATAGCTGAAATAGTAATCATCGAGGATATACAATGATCTTATATGAAAATTAAGTCTTTTATACTTATCATCGCTCATTAAATTCAAACTTGTACCTTTTCTTGGTTAATAATGATAAATTAAGGAAATGTTACCCCAAAGTCCTGTCCAACTACTATTCTTAACTTTTGAAATAGCAACAAGTTTACTTCTTCGATGTTTAGTGCTAATTATACAAAAAAAATTCCATATAAGTGATCCGCTTTACGGAAATCAAATCATTTCCATGAATGAATCAAACTTTTTCTTTTTTAAAAACGAGCTTAACTTGTGCCTGATTTTTCATATTTCCATATTTGGTACACTTTTAGAATTAATTCCTGGTTGTTAAAATGTTAAGAGAATAATTTATCTAAGTGCGTGACCCCAACGACCTAAACCAACATCAGACCGAACACTAAGAAGATTATCCAATTAACATCCCAATAATCGAGTTCCAATTACCTTTTATAACCTTAAAACAATATTATTATCCCGAAAGATAATTAATCACATTTAAAATCTCTTTCAAATAAACAAATCATTTTCTTTAATAAAATAAATAATTATTTCTAAACACTTTTATAGCATTGGTAAATTAACTTTAAATTCTTCATTAAATCAGTTTATTAACTTTAAATTGGTTAACTAAAGCAATTTTATTATATTAGTGAATTTACTTAGATCACTTTTATTAAGTTAATTGATTCACTTTAAATATCATTAATTTAAAAGATTTATTAAATTCAAATAACCATTAGTTAAAAATGAATAAGTGATCTCAAACATTATTCATTAAAATGATAAGTAATTTTAAATTTCATTAATTAAAACAATTAATTAGGTTAGAAAAATCATAAATTAATTGGATTAATTAAATTCAAGCCTCATTAGTTAAAATAATTAATTAAAATATCATTTTTTAAGATGATTTATTTAATTATAAAACATCATCAATTAAAATGATTTAACTAAATTCCAAACGTCGTTAGTTAAAATAATTAATTAAATTTAAAACAGTCATTAATTAAAATGATTAATAAAATTCAAATATCACTATTTAAAATGATTAATTAATATTAAATATCATTAATTAAAATGATTATTAAATTCTATTATCATTAATTAAAATACTTAATTAAACTCAAATAATCATTAGTTAAAACAATTAGTTAAATTTAAAAAATCATTCGTTAAAATGATTAACTAAATTCAAATAGCATTACTCAAAATGACTAATTACTTTCAAATACAATTAATTAAAATGATTATTAATTCCAATCATCATTACTTAAAATAATTAATTAGACCCAACAATTGATTTGTAAAAATGATTAATTAAATCCGATCTTATTTAAATCAAAAGATAAACTAATTTTCAACATCGTTAATTAAATTGGTTAATTAATCCCAAAATCATTAGTTAATATGGTTAATTAATATAAATTATCATTAATCAAAATGATTAATGAATTTTCAATATTCTATTTTAATGGAAACACAAGCTCATGTTCATATAACAAGGTTTTGGGGATGAAATTGAATAAATAATGATATACGAAATTGCTGTAACGACGCTTAACAAGTTAAATGGAATGTCAGGATTTATTTCATTAACCATCAATATAATAGCATAATGATGTAAACAAATAATTATGGTTGAGAAACCCTTCAGGGCCTCTCTACAGATTTACCCTGCAAAACAATGTTTATGGATAATATATAAATAAAACCATATGAGTTCATAACGATCAAATAAATATATCATCCATTTTTCAAATACAAATTCAACCAAACAATCAATCAAACAATTTAATTTAACATGCAAGCAACTAATAAATGTTTATAACATCTAGATATGATATAATAAAATTTAATTTGAGTTGAACTCACATTGATTGTCGTTTTCGTCTAAACGTCCCCATTTTGGATTAAAACCGAATAGTCGTCTGATTTTAACCTAAATTTTCACTTGCTTTAAATCCAACCAAATAAACTTTATAGCGAAGATCTCAACGACATGAGTGCAACGCAAAAAACAGCGTTTGAATCCGACCTCATATGAGGGAGTCATACAAATTTCATGTTATTGATAAATTTAAATTATAAACAAATAACTTTATAAAAATTACAAAATTACCCTCAACAATCATCTTCCTCCTAAATCCCATATCCGTGTATAGAAATGCACCGGTGCACCATGGCTATTGCAACAAACTTCAATTGCACTCCAACCACTCGACGAAATCCACAACCGCTCGCGCCGATGAGCATCAAAATCTCCTTCTCCTCGGCACCACGTCAACTCGCCCTATGCTCCCAGCAAAACCGTGATCTCAGCAACTCCATGGCCACCATACGTATGTCGCACCATGCTAGGCCAAGTTCCCCTCACCAAACTCCATCCCGAGATGTCAAACGATGCTACAAGCCCAAATCAAAGCTTCAATTGCCGAATCGATGTTCACAAATAGCAAAAACCCCGACACTAGTTCCTATAACCCATTCGACTTTACTATCGAGTTCACCTACCCTAGGCCGAACATCTCCAAATGCATACCAACTCAAAGATCCCCTCAAATTGGGATTTTTAAAACTTGTTTCATGATTTTTAGATGCATAAATCTTTAATTATGGATTTTTGAAAATGGCAAATATTCCCACTTACATGTACATGCATGTTTTTATAGAGAGAAAGGGGTATGGTCAAGTTGTATGTAGGGGTTATGGCTAGAATAGTGAAGGCATGGGCTAGGTACGGCTGAAATGGAATATGTATGTATATATATTATTTTAATTTTAAAATATTCAACACAACATGCCCAAAAATCTCGAACTCCAAACGAGACATGCCGTTTGGCATTCTATATGTTATACCGCTATTTCAAACGCACTGGAAATTGTCTCAAACTCTAATTCAACGTATGCAGAAGATAACTATTTAAATCCAATTATTATATTAAATTTTCGAGATTAATTTCAACGTGTTTCGAACTAGCACGACCAAACGATACATCTGATCGCCACTAAATTCGACCGTGTAATATAATTCATTATTACGGATCCATTGAATTTTGTTTAGTTGAAATCCAAGATTATGCCTAGGAACAAAAAATTTCACAGATTTAAATATCATTTTATATTTTAATTTTCGTTATTTATCCGATCTGTTTATATTTGTAAATAAATTTACAACTTCAATTCACCATTATATTTATTGGTTAAAAAGAGTTAAATAAAAGTTTTAAATCCATTTAGCTAACATTTAATTCACAATTCAAATATTTAATTATTCCCTATATTTGAATTATAAGTTATTAAATTCTAAAATTTAATTATTTAAACATTTAAAATCAAATGACCAGAATTTTAGGTTGTTACATTCTTCCCTCCTTAAATGTATTTAGTTCTTGAAATTCCTAAGGGAGAAAATGTTTCTGATCCCGTAAGTTTAAAACTATCAATTAAAATGAGTTATTAAACTTGTAAACTTTTCAAAGCAAATTAGTTGGAATAGATTCCAAAATTTTCAAATCTCTTGAATTCATTCACCTATACCAACTAATTCCCTTAATTCATTCCAAGATATAACTTCAAAGTAAAATTTTAGTCGTCAAAATTTTCCAAAAATTCTTAGAAGTTTTCTAACTCTTAAATTTTCGAAAAATTTCGCTAGTGTCTCCTTTACGGGCTTGATTGGAACAACTACTAATCGCCATTACTAACTCCTTACTAATCAAAGAAAACAAAAGCTAAGTGGTCTCCCATATCTGGGGCTTAAATCATCAACCAATTTAAGTTACCTTTTTGCATTGAATTTATATATTGGTATGTAATTTATTATCCTTAATGCAAATGCAGGTGCATAAGAAGTCAAGTGAAAATCCCTTGCTTCCATGTACTTACATAATTTAAAAGAAAATCAGGTTGACAAAAACAATATGATGTAACTCTACATTTAAAAATTAGCATGATATAAATCCACATACAATCAACCATCAATATCTCAATCATACGCGACAAACAAGAGTATATTCTATAATAGATGCTATGCATTCAATTATTTCAAATGATAATTTAGATGTAAAAAACCGTGTTTTTCAATTCGAAAACTTATTTTCAAACCTCTCAAACAAGAAAAATCAAAGATCAAAATCAAAATGACAAGGAGGAGATTCCTTCAAATAAATTATGGTTAAACTCTAGAATCAAAACAATAGGAGCATCTAGTGGTATTCCGGTCCTCCAAAAACATCAACCAGAGTGAATAAATATCATTCCTTTCCCACAATCTTCAAAAAAAAAATTCTTTTTTTCAAAATCACCGGAATATAGGTCCTAATAACAACAATTTAAAATTCTTGGTCTACAGATTTTAAACTTTATAGAAATTGTATATAAAATCACACAGCCAACCAATTCAGTTCAATCTAATCAAATCTATCCAATTTCATGAAGAAATAAACTAAAACTAAGAGCAATCAAATTCTTGGAAAAATTATCACTTAACATTGTTTCGAAATGTTAAATGACTAACAAATTTTTTTTAACTTAGGTTCAAAACTTTCTTGGTTGTCCAAAAATATATATAACTATCTAAGCATTTCGTTTTGCTTATTAGCCTTTGGTTATTTCTTAAAACATTATCCAAACTCACTTAGACAAAATGGAAAGTTATACTCTATATTTTATTAGTTTCTTAATTATATTAAAATTTTCTAATTCACTTATATTTTCACTTAGTATTTTATTCAATATTAAAATTATTTCATAAATCTTTTATCCAAGTTTAAAAATATTTTATAAAGTCGTTTCTTTATAAAACATCAAATCATAACTTATTCTGCCTTATTTACTTGTATAATACTTTTCTACATCCTAAGAGTGCATACAAATTTTATTTTACTTTTTCAAAGATCTAGATGGAAATCAAATCAAATTGCGGTTTCTCAAAACCGAGTCAACCTATTATCCTCTTTGACTTTAAGTGTTAAAATGAATGATGTTTCATGGGTTGACCCAATAACTGCAAATAGTTTACACTACTTAGATGTTTAAACAGTTATATGGTTTTAATAAAGCAATGTCTATCAAAGCTTTCTTATTTAATTTAACCCAAATTACCTACGTTAAATTATCCCATATCTTATAAAAAATCTTATTTATCAAGGCAATCTCTTATTAAAAATATTTTTTTATTGTTAAACCGATTTCCTTTTTAGGGAACTTAAAAGTTGGATATTCGGTTATAATTTCAAAAACTCATTCTCACTACAACAAACAGATCTTTTTATAGCATTTAAAAACCACTATTAAAGCCTTCTATACCGTTTCTATAAATGCCAGAGATCAACAAGTTGTAATAAGTCTGATAGATACAATATTCTTTCAAAATTGCAATCGAAAATAGACTTTTAACAGCGTTTTGTTGCCATCTTTGACTAGACGTATCGGTACAACTACTTTTCTATAGCGTTTTCTAGCTTGCTATAGAACTTTACACAGAGGTGTATTTTATGATACTAACAATTCTGACATCATGTAATTGCTATAATATATTGATATGCCATATTATTATAACGTCTAAAAACGCTGCGAAAATATTATGTCAATCTTTTACTATAGAAAATTCATTACTATCTATCGTAGCAAATTTTTTTACAATGAAAACTGTTTAATCCTTGCAGAACATTTTGTATAGCACTAGAATAACGCTATAGTATATGAAATCTATAACTATTTTTCTTTTCATAGCATAGTTAGAATGCTATAAAAAAGTTACCATTGCATTTTTTAATTTCCATACACATTCAAGTCTACAATTTTCAATTCTACTGAACTTATTTCAACTAATATATTATAACAATTCCAAAAACACACCCATCACATTGTAATATACGTAATCAAATGGAGTCATAAGCCAAACCACAATGTATATCCATAATATCTCATACACGGAGTATTAAGTATATAAATATTTATGATCTAAAGTTACAATACATACAACTGTAGCTAACCAAAACGATACATGCTAAAAACAAGGACGTATGAACGTCGATAGACAATACATTAATACAAGCATGACCAATTTGAAGGAGAAAGAGTGCGACATCATGTAGCAACTTCAAAAGCATCATACATCATCTGTCAAAAAGAAGCACATACGTGTGTATGTTAGTCATAAATGTAGAAATGTATAAGTACTAAACAACATGGTTTCAAATAGAAACTTCATGAATTAATCACCCAAAATAACTAAGAAATATCCACAAAGTATAACTCGAAGTAGACAAGCAACTCAGCCAAGACCAGCTATTTCAAATAGACTTGTTATTTCATGCAAACTTCTAGTTTGATAGAAAATTTCCATTCTAATAGCCAAAACATACAATAACATAGTAATTAGTGGTGCCAGTAGCAGTCATCTAGCAAGTGGAAGCACTTTTATAATTGACATTCTCTCAGATATAGACTGCTACATGTGGGGAAGACACAACCATCATCACCATCATAGGAGGAGGAAGCGGAAAGCAGATTGGGATATTTCCAGGCTGATAACTTCAAGTGTAGCTTCAGCCTGGTGCAAGATTGCCTTGTGTAGGCTTTCTGGAGCAAACTTGCTTGATGCAAGCTTGCACCATATGCAAGCTTGCTCTCCTACAAGCTTGCATCAGCAAGCTTGTGCTATTCCCAAAATTACTTTTTAACTAGGAAGATGAAATGTTTATATGCTAGTTTAACTACTTATTGGTAGTTTTCAAACATTCCATAAATTACTTTTTATAGTGACATCTACTTGTTTTTATTAGAAATATCTTTTGTTTAGTAGAAACGTGTAAGAAGAATGGAGCTATGTCTTTTACGTATATCTCATGAAACACATCTCCTTCATATCTTTAATGCCTTTTAATTAAACCTATGTTCCATCTACTTTATGGTTAGCTTACATGTTCTATTTTTCTTATTTTATAGAAAGGTCCCCCCCATCTCATTTACCCAACCAAGACAGGCTTTACATTAATTATCTGTTGACAAAGCTTCCTATATTCCTTAGGTTAAACATTACTTGGTTTAATGAACAGTTTGTGGAACTTAGGACTATAAGGTAGGGTTTTCTTGAAGTCGCGATATCATTTTCTCTAAAATTTTCAATCTATAAATGTAAATTATGTGTGCCATAATATATTATTAGTCGGCCTCTACAATCTTTTATAGTAGTCAATTACCTTAGAGTTGAAGAAAGTTGGTTTTTTGTTATATATGAACATGTACACCTCGAATTTCAATGTCGTGTAATTTACAAATAACATTCAATTTGCCATATTAAAAAATATATTATATATATTTATTTGCTAATCCACTATCGATTAGCCATAATACAAAAGTTGGTCTGGATACCTAAAAATCCAAAAGCCATATGCATCTAAATTCGAAAAATGAACAATATCTAAAATTTGAAAAAAGGATGTGATATGATGTTATCCACATTCATAAATTATTCATTCATTTTGTTTTGTCAAGACAGTAGTTTATATGGTGTATTATAATACATAGATAATAACATATTTACTTTTGACTGAGGCGATAGAGTGTGTGTGTGTGTGTGCATATATGTATGTGTATATGTATATATGTATGTGTGTGTATGTATTTATATATGTATATATATATTTATATATGTATGAATACTCCTTGCTCAGAACTATTTTTATATGCTGTTTATTTCTAGTACTTTTATAAGCATTTAGTAATGTAATTGTTTTATGTTTAACCGAAATTTTCTATTAGGTAAGTTTGGCTCACATCCTTAATAAGTTTCAAAATAGAGAAAACATTCTTCCCAACTTAACTTACATTTTCAATCCCTATTTTCAAATTCGCACATGCAAAAAGACCCAAATATCCTTTATGTTTTTAACATTTCAAACGCTATAACTTTATATAAAAAATCGGATCAACATACCGTTTTCACCAAAAAATCACAAATTTTTTATGATCTTTAAAATGAAATCCATTGTTGATAACGAAAATTCATATTTGCAGTAAATGTGCAATTATTTCATATATTTACAGACAATTCAGAAAATTTTGAACACTTTCGATTTTTATTTTCAAATTTACAACATTTGCAAATAATTGCAGACTATTGCATATAGTTGCAGAAATTTCTACAACTATTGCATATAGTTGCAGAAATTTCTACAACTATACCAAGGTCTGCAACTATTGCATATAGTTGCAGACATTTCTGCAACAATTCACTACAAGACAGTGTATTCCAACGGAGCCTTCCAACGTCATTGACTAACGTCTTCCAACGTCCAGCGTTTTCTCGTATATTTTATTAGTTAAAAACTGTAGGACGTTGGTAGACATTGTAATCTGGACGTTGGCGGCCGTTGAATGACGTTGGAAATTCACGAGCAAAACGGAAACACAGCTTCTTCTTTCCTATTCGGCTGAAACCTATGCCCCCCCCCAAATTCCCAACTTTTCTCCGATTCCAACCCCCCTGCTGCTCCGACGATCAACGGCTCCTCCGACGACTCCAAGCCTCCCTCTCGTCCTCTCTAACTTCCTAATCTCTCAAGAAAAGGTATAAACCCTAATCCCTATAGTTAACTAAATTTGTTAAATTAGTGTATTAAATGTTTGTATTGCCTTTTTATATGTATAATCTAGTTTATTGAGGCATAATTTATGTTATTAACTTATTGCAAGATTATATATATTTAAGTTTGTGCTAACAATAGAATAATGTGCGTACAATTAGTTTTAGGTTTGTTTGGAGACGTTAGTTGTTAGTGAGCATACAATTAGTTTATGTATTTTAAAAAATTTCAAAAACGATATTTTGTATTCATGAAACCCTTAGAGTGTCTTTCGGCCTCGTCTGATAAGTATTGTATATGATCGTTATGTGGATATTCGTTTTTTAACAGAACGGGCATCTATATTCATTGTATACAATGTTTTTTGGATTTGTCCCTGTATTGGACAAGTTACGAACATAATAACGTAATTAAATCTCGTAAAACATTTCATTTTAAATGGTTCATAGAATTTCGACAGCGCTTCCTTTATGTTCCATGTGCATACGCAAATGTGTACTGTTCAGGGAACTAAAGAGAAGTGCTGTCGAAGTTTTGTTGAATCGTTTAAATTGAAATGATTTACGCGATTTAATTACGTTATTGTATTTGTGGGAGGTAGGATGACCATCGACAAAGTGTCAATGATCTATTAATATAAGATTCACCAATAATACTGTTTTAATAAAATGTCAATTTTTTAAATTTTTATCGTACTTTTGAATTATATACTTAGGTAAATGGACAATTATTTTACTGATCGAAGCTGGATGTACAAAAAAAGAAGGGTCGAAAATGGAGGCTCAATAAGTGAACAGTTTAATAACGGTGTTCGCGTATTTATTGATTTCGCTTTAAGTAATAACAGAAACGACAAAGAAATCCATTGTCCATGTACTAAATGCAAAATGTTAAAGCATTTGATACCAGAAATGGTTAGAGTTCATTTGCGTCAATACGGTTTCGTGCCGAACTATTTGGTTTGGGATCGTCATGGAGAACCGTTAGCATCTAATCATGTACAAGCTGAGGAGGTAGTGTGTAATGAAATTGATACGACGAGTCTCGTAGAACATATGGTTGAAGATGCTGCACGGTCAATGTTTCATGTTCCTCAATTAATTGATGACGATGATAATGCTGAAGAAGAACCAAATATTGGGACAAAAAATATGATTTATTAGATGCCGCAAAGAAACCCCTTTGGGAAGGCTGCACAAGCGGAACCCAATTATCAGTAACTGCTGAATATATTACGATGAAATCTATATACAACTTCACAGAAGCTGGATTTACAGCTGTTGTACAAGCTGCGAAACGGCATATGCCTCCCAATAATTTATGTGCGAAAATCATTAAGAAGTAAAAAAATGATGTCAGCTTTTGGTTTACCGTATCATAAAATAGATACATGTCTAAACGGTTGCATGTTGTTTTCGAAAGAAGATATCAACCTTAGAAATTGTAAAATTAATCAAAAAAGGTACAAATCAAAAAAGAAAAAAAGAAAGTAAGTCCCGTATAAACGTTTGCATTATTTATCAATTACTCCTAAACTTCAAAGGATATATGCATCTTCTGTAACCACGCAACATATGAGATGACATAGTGTTAGAACACGGGTAGAAGGTACGTTAATACACCCAGCTGATGGGGAAGCACGGAAGCATTTTGACCACAAATATCCTGATTTTGCATCCGAGAGTCGCAATGTTCAACTTGGTTTATGTGCGGATGGATTTTCACCATTTTCTCAGTTTGGTTCTAAATATTCGTCATGGCCTATAATTGTCACACCTTATAATTTACCTCCATGGATGTGTATGAAAACTCCATATATGTTTCTCACAGTTTTCGTCCCTGGTCCTAATGATCCGACACAAGGAATCGATGTTTATTTACAACCTTTGATTGAAGAATTAAAAAACTGTGGTACAAAGGAGTAGAAACATACGATATTTTCAAAAAAACTTTCGCATGTATGCTTCTTTAATGTGGACAATCTGCGATTTTCCTGCTTATGCAAAACTTTCAGGTTGGAGTACGGCTGGTCATCTAGCTTGTCCGTATTGCATGGAAGATACACGAGCATTTTCTTTACCTCATGGAAAGAAAATTTCATGGTTTGACTGTCATCGATGTTTTCTTCATATTAATCATCTTTTTAAAAGAGATAAGAAAAACTTTACAGCTAATAGACATGAAACTTTAAGACCACCTACGGTTTGGTCAAGCGAAGATATTTATGAACTTATAAAGGATTATCCAAAGATACATGAAACTGGAGAACAAATTGAAATTCAAGGTAAATCATCGATTCATAACTGGTGCAAACAAGCATATTTTGGGAGTTGCCTTATTGGAAAAATCTCCTGATTCGTCATAATATTGACGTGATGCATAATGAGAAAAATGTGTTTGATAATGTTTTTAATACAATTTTGAATGTCAAGGGGAAGACGAAAGATGATTTGAAACCAAGACATGATATCGAAGTAATATGTAATCGTCCTGAGCTTCATATAAAGCCAAATGACATAAAAAAGCCAAAAGCTTGCTATGAGCTAGACAATAATCAAGTTAAAGTAATTTTAAAATGGGTGGAAGGACTAATATTCCCGGATGGTATATCTTCTAATATTCGTAGATGTGTCGACTATAAGAACAATAAACTTAGCGGGATGAAAAGTCATGATTGTCATGTTATGATAGAAAATTTATTACCGTCGCTTTTAAAGAACTGTTGCCCGTAAAAGTTTGGACTGTTGTAACATAACTTAGTCTTTTTTATAAAGAGATTTGTTCTACTACATTAAAAGTTGATCGTTAACGTAAACTTGAGGAAGAAATCCCGATATTGCTCTGCAAAATGGAAAAAGTATTTCCTCCAAAAAAATTCAATGTTATGGAACATTTACCTATTCATCTTCCATTAGAAGCACGTCTTCGAGGGCCTATGCAATATGGATGGATGTATCCATTTGAAAAGTATTTAAATCATCTAAAAAAAGTGAGACAGAAAGCTCGAGTTGAAGGTTCGATTTGCAAATCATACATCGAAGAAGAAGCTTCGTTTTTTCTCTCTCATTATTTTAGTGACCGTGTGAACATATCATTTGAAAGTGCTACGCATAATAATGAAGGCATTGATCAAGATGATTGTCAAACGACCTTATCAACTTTTTAAAAATAAGGTCGGCCTGATGGTGCTTGCGTGGAAGTATGGTTGGATGGTAGAGATTATCATGTTGCACACACATATGTTCTTCTCAACTGTGCCGAAGTTGCACCGTTTGTTAGGTAATTTATATATACATATATATATATATATATATATATATATATATATATATATATATCATCAACAGGTGTGTATACACAAATATATGCACACACGTGTATCTTAATCATAATGCAACATTTGTTATATAATTGCAGTATTTACGAATCACAACATCCTAACGGCGATATCGGCAAAGAATTCGCTTCTTGGTTTTCTAAGTACGTTTTTGATACAACAAATTATGTTGTAGATGAAAGATTGAAACATTTAGCTATGGGATCAAAAAGGAAAGTGAAGACCTATCCAATATTCTTTGTCAATGGATATAAATTTAATACCAAAGAATATGGTGCCGAAAAATCAACTAACAATACTGGTGTATTTGTTAAAGGTAGTGATGATCCAAATGATCATATACATGATTTTTACGGCGTGCTAACCCAGATTTTGCAATTGACGCATTTCACACGACCCGCGGAAGAAGTACTTTTGTTTAAATGCAACTGGTTCAGCAACGTTCCAGCTTCTGGAATCAACGTGCACCCAAAATATAATCTTATAGAAATAAAACATACTTCGCGTTATTATAAATACGATCCTTTTGTACATGCCAAACAAGCTCTTCAAGTTTATTATGCTTCTTACCCATCTCTAAGAAGAGATAAAATAGATTGGTCGGCTGTTTTTAAAACAAAGGCAAGGTTTACATTTGGTGAACGGAATATTCCCGAAGAACAAGCTTACCAAGCAGATATCGAGGAAAATAGAGGAATAATAATAACCGACGATCAAACATATTTTGGACCTCTAAACGATGAATCAAATGCATTAATTGAAGCATTTGAGAGTACAGAGGAACAAAACATATATTGCGAAACAGAGTCTGAATCCGAAATGACGAGGACTGATCAACTATCTACATTTTGAGAAGGTAAATTTATATTTTTTAAACATTATCCTGGTTTCATTAAAAATGAAATGGTATGCTAATATACGATATGTATCACATCTCGTTTTTATGTTACGCCATATTGTATGTTTTACATATAGTCATTTTATTTTCTGTTATAATGTTTGTTTTACCATGCATTATATAGGTATGTCGTCACGTAGACATTCTGGGTCTCCCTCTTCCTCACAGAGAGGGCATGCTCGTCCGGACGGTGGTGATGGCGGTGGTCCATCATAGGAGCTACGACGTCATGTGGTTTGGCTAAAGCCAAAAGCAGATTAAACGTAAGTATTAAATTTCAAAATTAAATTTTATTTTCGTACAATCTATTCTGAAATATATAGTAGTCATGAAATATTAAATGTTCTTTCTCTGTTTAAACACAGTGGTTTCTCTTTGGAGCCGACTCAAGTAGTTCTATCTATATCTCGACGGGCATACATGGGTCGTATGGCCGAATGTTGGCCTAAGTGGACATTGATTCCAGATAATGTTAAAGAGACTATTTGGCAGGATTTTTTGGTATGTCACTTTATATATTAGGAACATGTTATATCAATTCATGTAACATTATTTATAAAAGCTGTATAACTCTTACTTTGTCAAACGTGCAGTCGGGAGTGGACCTTCAGGACGTTGATAGTTCAGTCGTATATCGTCACTGGTGCAACAAAGTCGCAAAGAACTACCGAGAAACAGTAAACAGCTTAAAACAGCTGGAAAGAAGCCTCAGTGGATGAGCACAGCTGTGTGGGATGATTTTGTGAAATGGTGGGGAAAGGAGGAGTTTCAGGTAAATTTATCACATGTTTAATTTAAATTCTTCTATGCAAATACTAACTAGAAATGTTAAAAAAAATTGTTTTTAAATTAAATTTACGGAGGCAGTCAGAGAGGAACTCATCCAATAGGAGCAAGAACCCTGTCACACATCGTGGTGGTTCCAAGTCATTTCAGCATCACCGAGAGGACTTGGTATATTTATTAATTACGATAATAATTTAAAGATTTTAAGTTCTAAGTTGTAGATAATGTAACAATATATATAATATATATGTATATTGACATATTTCAAGAGAGACAGCGTGGTGGTGCTTCTGTGAGTTACTGGGACGTTTTCACGCATACTCATGCGTTGAGCCAGGTCGACGAAGCAGGCATTGTTCCATACTCCTGGGATCACGATGCCAAAGCGCAGTCCGCATATGTAAGTAACATAATGACTTAACACTTATATAAGTTAATTAAAATAAAGTTATCTAAATTCAACTTATTTTGCATAACAGCAAAAGTTTCAGCAAGCACGGACTTCCATTCTCGAGGGCTCTAGGCGCGACGAGTTGACCGCCGATGAGGAGGACGCTATTTTTGAGTCTGTCATGGATCCATCGGCACATGGCAGACGCTATGGTTTTGGGAATCAATCGACAATAACTTTAACTTAAATTTTAAAATAATTATTCTGAACCAACTGTTGCACATTGTGATAGATTATAGTAAACACGAATTACAATTATTAAACACTGATAATTTAAATTTTATTTACAGGCTAAGACGGCTCAGATTGAGTATCAGAGGGCTCAAGATAAGAAGGAGATTGCACAGCTCAGAGCCCAGGTCGTCGCGCTCGAGGAACGCAATATCCGCACCGAAGGCAAGACAGAGGAGCTTAACAGGCGTCTTACGGAGTTTATGGAGCAATACGGCCAGTTTCCGTCTTTTGGTGGTTCTAGAGGAGAGTGATTTCAGGTATGATTTGATTTGTTTTGCTATGGACATGTATATTTGGAGAGTGTAAGGATTTGCTACATTCTGATGTTTTGGATGTTGGTTTGGATGTGATTTTTGAGATGTTGACGTAGTAGTTTGGATATTGTTGGATTGGACGTTTTGTTGGATGTTGATGTTGGATGGTTTATGTTGTTTATATTGATTTGTATTGTGTGCATTGATTAGTATATATGCTTATTACTTGGATTTACTATTATGATTGATTATATGTGAGATGTGCTGTTGTATATGTGCTCGAAATTGAGCTTTTTATGAGATACACGATGTTGGAGGTGGCCGGAAGCATGCATTGTTGGTTCTGTAAAAAAAACACCCAGATTTCCAACGTTCACCAATGGCTTACTAGCACATTTATTCCAACGTCTTACAACGTCCTCTATCGGATCTTCCAACGTCTTTCCAACGTCTATTTGGTCAACATCTTCTTCCACGTGGACAATTTGAACGTTGGAAGACGTTGGTATATGCGCGTTGGTTGACGTTGGACGCCGTGGAAATATATATCAATGGCGTTTCCAACGTCCATCAACGGCTTTCCAACGGCCGTCAATGTCTGACAGCCGTTGGAATGCACTGTGTGTCTTGTAGTAATTGCTTATTTGCGGAAGTGCAACTATATGATATAGTTGCAGAAATGTCTGCAACTATTGCATATAGTTGCAGAAATTTCTGCAACTATATGGTATATAGTTCTGCAACTATTGCATATAGTTGTAGAAATGTCTACAACTATTGCATATAGTTGCAGAAATTTCTGCAACTATTTATATAGTTGTAGAAATTTCTGCAACTATTGCATATAGTTGCAGAAATTTCTGCAACTATTTATATAGTTGTAGAAATTTCTGCAACTATTGTGTACAATTGTAGATATGTTTGCAACAATTGCATATAGTTGCTGAATTGTTTGCAACTATTGCATATAACTAATGACATTTCTGCAAATTTCTGCAACTATTGCGTGTAATTGTAGATATGTTTGCAACAATTGCATATAGTTGCTGAATTGTCTGCAACTATTGCATGTAATGCAGATATTTCTGCAACAATTGTCTATAATTGCAGTTTTCCATTGAAATCGAAAAAGCTTAGCTCGCCGTTGAAGAAGAAGATAAAATCAAGAAACATAATTTCGCCAATGAAGAAGAATAAGAAATCAATAAAGATAAACTCGTTATTAAAATCAATCGCGCAAGAAGCGGAGGGGTATTTTAGAGAAAAAACGGCCGAAATGAAAAACAGAGACCTACAACTTATGTTTTCTTGCGGAAGGAATTTTAGTGAATTAAGTTTGCTTTTAAGGATGCGTGCCTAATATTCACTTTTCCATTTATGTTTTTAAATTTATTAATTGTTAGCGGATAGGAATATAACGCTAGCCACGGATACAAATATTTGACTTGCAAAAATGGATTGAGATATAAATGCACATTTAATAATAGGATGCATATTGGATCGTTGATTGGCCTAACCTGAAGCAAGTTTTATTAGTAGTGCTAAACCAAACAAGTTTTTTCTAAAAGTGGATTTCAGTTTTGGAGTAAATGGACAGATGGATTTGATTACCATTCAACAAATCGTCATTTATCATGCGCTAATCATGTTTGGTTAGGCGTCGTTTAACAAATAGAAAGTCGTTGAAAGCTACAAGTTCAACCAAATTACATTTGGTTTTCTTGCAATAGAATTTTAGTTAATTATTCTTCTAAATTTAGTTATTTTTTATAAACTTAATTAATTTTTATAATATATTTTATAAAACTTAGTTGTTTTTTATAAAAATTATATAATTTTATTAAAACTTACTCAATTTTTATAACAATTTAACAAAGATTTCAAAATAGAGAATATGATTTTTATAAAACTAAATTAATTTTCATAATCTTTAGTTAATTTATTTAAAAAATTATAAACGTTGTTGATTTTTATAAAACTCAATTAACTTAATAATTTTTATGTAACTTAGTTAATTTTTATATCCTTTAATTAATTTTTATAAAACTCACTTAGTTAACTTAGTTGTATATTTATAAGACTTCGTTTATAAATTAGTTAAATAATTTTAGTTAATTTTTAGGTAATTTAGTTAAATTTTATAACAATTGGTTAATTTTTATAATTTTAATTAATTCAGTTAAATTTTTATAAAATTTGATAACATAATTAACTTTTATAAAAATTAGTTAATTTTAATAAATTAAGTAAATTTTTTAATTTTAATTATTTTTTATATAACTTAGTCATCTTAGTTAAATTTTTATGCTTAGTTAATTTTCATAAATTTATTTAAATTTTATAAATTTTATTAATATTTAGATATTAATTTAATTTTATAAAACTTAGTTAATTTTTAGAAAATTATTTAATTTTTATAAAACTTGGCTAACTTAGTTAATTCTTATGAACTTTGTTGATTTTTATAAATTAATTGGATTTCATGAATTTCAACAGCACCTCCTTTGCGCGGTTAGTGCTTTCCCGCACACCCCAATTTAATATACATTTACACGATCAAAATGATCGAATTTATACCATATATAACAAAATATACTACATAATAGCGTACACATTCAAATGCTTAAAAATATACATTTTATTAGTAGCTTCAGCCACCAATCTCACATATAGCAAATGAATATTTTGTGTACCTATATAGCAAAGTAAAGAGTATGTCAGTATTACAAATACAACTGGAAGAATGAGAGAATCGACTACTGATAACTAAACTGAATGAACATCCCAGTCATCCAGTCATGAGTGATCCAAACAAACTGATAACTGATATACTGCATAACCGAATGAACATCCAGTCATGAACAAACTGAATGAACATAAAAATGATGCAACAATATTGAATAAATAGTGTGAATTTGGAGAGAATTGCTCATAACTAATGAGTGATCCAAACAATTAAGTAATTGAATTACTTCGAAATATCAACGATGGTCCTGATTACTGCAATATGTGAAAGAGATTACATGTAGGTTCTAGAAAATTAGTATGAAGGAGCAATGCCTGCTGATAACTTACTAGCCTGATGCTCATGTCCACTGTAAGTGCATCAATGAAGTGCTCAACTTCAGAGTGAATGCGCTGCCTCTGTTCTGTACCATCATTATGACTCAATGCATAGCAGAAGACCTGTTGACAAATTCAAATTATATCAGTGCAGATAATCAGTTAACAACAGATAACAGTAATCAAGTAACATTATAAACCTTAATGGATTCTCGATTGTGCAATCCAAACACAGAGCCCTGTAGATGAGATAGAGGATGGTTACCAAAGCCGCTACTTACATAACTACGACAACGCAAATTATATTATTGTTAACTAGTATAATAGCACGTACGTGCATCTAATAGTTGGAGAAATTTAATTTTTATTTAAAAATATAGGTTAATGGAAGGATATGTGTTATAATTGCAAAACCTTTGGTAGCCACAACACTTTTATTTTAAGCAATTTTGTTGATGGTGTTGATGGAAAATTGATAGCAAAATTCCGTTGACGGATGGTGAAAGAGAGATGGTGGTTGAGGTTGCAAAACTATAGTAAGATTTCTTTGATGAATGATGATATTTTTGGAATTTCAAAAAGAAACACAGGAAATCTGTTCATTAAATTCTCTTTATTAATAGTAGAGATAATAGCAACTACGAGTCTTTAGCAATAAATATATTAGATGGAGAAACAAACTAACCCAACTTTTAGCCTCCTACTACCACTGTCCATTTTAACAGGAGCTAGAAGGGGTGACTAAAAGCTGGAAGTGTGTAACGAGAGGCTAACATGCTTATGGCTAAAAACATTATGGAAGGATATGTCAGTATTATAGCTACAACTGAAAGAACGAGAGAATCGACTAATAAAAGTATGAACAATCTCGTATGCAATAGGAGAAACATAAAATTTCGATTTGTCTAAGTCATACCTGATTCTAATGCAAGAATAGGATCAATAGGATAAGCTATTGAACTGTCATCTGATATTGAACTATCAGTTAGTTCATAAAACCTTTAAACGAAAATAAATATAACAATACATTATCTGCCTCTTAATTATTCCTTGGACTTCAGCAAACATTTTCTCACGTTTATTCCAGTCACAAACGAACTGAATGAACATAAAAATAATGCAACAATATCAAATAAATGGTGTGAATTTGAAGAGAATTGCACATAAGAGTGGTCAGAACAATTAAGTTATTGAATTACTTGGAAATAT
This sequence comes from Allium cepa, assembly GCA_030765085.1. Lineage (NCBI taxonomy): Eukaryota > Viridiplantae > Streptophyta > Magnoliopsida > Asparagales > Amaryllidaceae > Allium > Allium cepa. Next base: position 190,563,759 of record CM060942.1, read on the forward strand.
GAATGATGGTCCTGATTACCTGCAATGTGTGTAAGAGATTACATGTAGTTTCTGGAAAATCAGGATGAAGAAGCAATGCCTACTGATAACTTACTATAGCCTGATCCACATGTCCACTATAAGTGCATTCAGCGAAAAATCAGCACATTCAAGTAGATAGAGGCGTAAATTATCACCACCAATATGGATATAAAATCAGTGAAAATAAACAGTTACCTGTCTTGGTAAGCTGAGGCTAAATTTGCATTAGCTTCAGGCATTGTTGGCCTTACAGAAACAGCTCCAATATAGTCTTGTAGAGCCTCATTAACTCTTCCAATCTCCTTCAAAGTATTTCCTCTATTAACAAGCTTATCTGCTGCTAAAGGATCTATTCTGAGAACCTTATTTTAGCATGATAAGGCTTCAACATGGTTTCCCTATTTGAAATAATAAATTGCAAGTAAAATTGCATATACGGTAACAAATTTAGATATATTACATATTAAATATAAACACTAGAACCAACTATACATGGAAAATTTGTAGCAGGTATGGTTGTCAGTATAAGTACACATATTTATGGTGGTGCATATGAATCTCAAATACAAAAAATTCTACAAATATTCGATAATAATGCATTTACCATTTATAACCTATATTTATTGGCTTCTTAAAATCTAAACGAAAAAAATGCACTATCTACAAACTACATTTTCTTTTGATTAATAGTTTTAAAGTCATTTTAAAACCAAAATATTTGTGCGATTAGGTCTTATACTGACAACTATACCTGCTACAAAGAAATGTCTTATGGTAACGATTAAGTAACAAATTTATAATACATAAACTGTCAGTAATCATGGAGTTAAAAATCCAAAATCAATACTAATACAAAGCTATGAAGCTATGAGCACATTTTACTTGGATGCATATAGTAAACCTATTCTTATTTACATCAAATCCGTTACAGAGATAACAAGTCTTCCTTTTATTGTGGATCTTTGTAGAAAACCAAATTATTTGGTAAGTGTGAAATGAACTTATAATATATTTTGAAAGTTCGAAACAGAGTTGACTGAAACATATTTTGTAGCAAAAGGCTTCCTTTTGGTTAACTAACAAAATACATCTAATAGTACCTTTCACCATTGCTTAAAATGCTAACTACCATGTGTTTCAAATAGATATTTTGTACAATAAGCAAAAAAAAGTAAAAATGAATAGTAAAAGAAAATGAAGAAAGAAAACAAAAATAATATAGAACTTAGATAAACGGGTATAAAATATGAGAATAGTTAGTTAAATGACCTCATTGGAGACCTTCCATGATTCATTCATGATTCCAATACTACTCTTGGTCCTATTGTTAGACTCTCGATAAAGAAGCATTACTAGCATTCATTGGTACATTTTCATCTTTTTTGCCTACTGCTTTTTCAAATTTGCATCTTTCTCCACTTCACTGCTTGATGGCGTATGAGAATCACAGGAAGACCTATCAACTTTCTTTTTTTACTTATCAAATTATCAATCTCATCATTCAAGTTGTTCTTATAACATGCATCATTTATTTCATCTCCGGGGCTCTTATCCGTGTCAGATGAAGATGACTCAGCTATTTGAGCCTCAAATTGCTTTAGATCATTAACTTTCTCTTTGCCAATACTAGTTGGAGTTGTTTGAGCCTCAGTACTAGCATATTGATGTGATTCTACCAATTTAGGTAAGGAGGGAAAGAAATAATGGGGATGAAGGGGGACGAAAAGGCTGGAAAAAGAAAGGTTACGAGAGAAAGTTTGCAAATAAATTCTTCTATATCCTTTCTGGTAGCATGGATACATTTATATAGTCTTTTTCCTCTAACAAACTTTGAGGACGTGGCAATATTTGAGCGTCAAAACAAACAATAATAGCGCCCCAAAACATAGGTAAATAACAGAATAAAAAGTAGCTCTAAAAAAACAGAAAAAGTAGCTGCAATTTAACAATTTGGTGGTGTCATTTGATACCCTAGTCTAGAAGCTTCCTAGGTACCTTTGTTAACCTTTTTGGACGTGTATTATTTCCTTGTGCACTATCAACATGTACTCCTTCTTGCATGCTATCAATGGTAGTGTGTGCATCGATGCCTATCCCATCGAGCTCGACCTTGTCCTCAAGGTCGGTGTAATTGTCAGTGATGTTTGGTGGAAGCAGCGTAGGCTTAGAAGCAGATGGGTTTGGGCATGCTTTGAGTAAGGACACGTGAAAAACGGGATGAATGCGGGCTGTTTGTGGTAGTAACAGTTTATAGGCAACTTGGCCAATTTTCTCTACAATCTGAAATGGACCATAGTATTTTTTGATAAGCTTGTAATGATTATTGCGCATGGTCTGTTGGCGGAATGGTTGTAGCTTAAGAAAAACCGATGAACCTACTTCAAATTGCTTATCGCTGCGGTGTTGGTCAGCTTATGTCTTCATTCGTTGTTGAGCTCGCTGGAGATTGGATTTGATGAAGTGTAGTAAGCTATTGCGTGATTCAGCCCAGTCATGTAGAGCTGGAATCGTGACAAATGAGTTAATATAATCTGCAAGAACGGGTGGTGGTCTGCCGTATACGACCTGAAAAGGCGACATACCGATAGAAGTGTGTTTTGTGGTATTATACCACCATTCTACCCATGGCAAGCATTTAAACCACTTTGTTGGTGTATCGCCCACCACTGCACGTAAATATGTCTCTAAACAACGATTCACTACTTTCGATTGACCATCCGTCTGCGGATGGTAAGCATTGCTCATCTGCAGTTTTGTCCCATGAAGACGGAATAATTCCTTTCAGAATTGGCTAGTAAACAGGCGATCTCTGTCCGAAATGATGGAGCGTGGAAACCCGTGTAACCGCACATACTCTTGTAAGAAGTAAGAGGCTAACTGAGGCACGGACACTGAAGTAGGAAAACACAGAAATGCGCATATTTGGAGAGCCGATCAACTATTACCCAAATAGATGTGCGTCCATACGATGGTCGGAGATGTGTAATGAAATCCATTGCGATGTCTTCCCATATTTGTGATGGAATCCGTAAGGGCTGAAGCAGTCCTTTGTAGGGTGTGTTGTCTGGCTTCGTCTGGTGGCAAGTTTGGCAATTTCTGATGAAGTCTCGGACTGACGCAACGAGCTTTGGCCAGTACAAATTGCTAGATACTCGAGCAATTGTTGCCTTAATGTCGGAATGACCACCGATTTTGGATGTGTGCAACTCATCGATAATTTGTTTTTTTAGCTCATTATCATCAAGAACGTAAACACGATTTCCCCAAAACAACAAATTATTGCGGATTTGAAATTTTGTGTTAGAGCAAGTACCTACGTCTAATTGTTGAATTATTGATTGTGCTGTTGCGTCTTCAGTCAGTGCATTTTGAATCATGATGAGGAGTGGGAAGGCCGGGCTGGAAATTGCTTGCATCGTGGCGGCGGCAGAGAATCGTGACAGCCCGTCAGCAACCTTGGTTGGTAGTGGATCATAAAGTCAAACCCCAGTAATTTTGTAAGCCATTTCTGCTGCTCTGGTGTTTGGATGGTCTGTGTTGTAAGCTCCCGGAGGCTCTGGTGGTGGGTGATGATCTGGAAGGGGCGACCTAACAAGAGTGTCGCCATTTTTTTACAGAAGAAGTAAATGTAAACATCTCTCTCGAGTAGACGGAAGATTTTTGAAGGAGGCGGGGTAATTTAAGGCTGAAAAAAGAAATTGGATGGTCGGATTGGGAAAGTATGGCACCGATGGCGGTGGAGGAAGCATCGGTAGTTACCGTGAATGGCTGATCGAAGTTTGGAAGAGAAAGAATTGGGGTATTCGTGACGGCAGCTTTCATTTTCTCGAATGCTAATTGGGCTTTGGTTGTCCAGGAAAATGAACTTTGTTTTAACAAATCGGTTATTGGGCTAGCTATGGCTGAATATTTTTTTATAAATCTACGGTAGTAGCCCGTGAGGCCCAAGAAGCCTCGAACAGCCATTAACGAATTTGGAGTGGGCCAAGTGGTCATTGCTTCGATTTTTTTGGTCAACACGTATTCCTTTGCCCGAGATGATGTGTCCCAAATACTCAAGTTCGTTTAGGCCGAAATTACATTTAGCAAGATTGGCGTGAAACTGATTTTGGTGTAAAATGGTAAGAGCTGTATGGAGGTGGGCTAGGTGGTCTGTCCAAGAAGAACTATAAACAAGTATATCATCAAAGAAAACGAGGATGAATTTTCTCAAGTGTGGACGAAATATATTGTTCATTGTTGCTTGGAAGGTGGATGGTGCATTGTTAGGCCAAATGGCATAACAAGAAATTCATAGTGGCCCTCGTTAGTTCGAAAAGCAGTTTTTGGGATGTCGGGTGGGTGGACACGGATTTGAAAGTAGCCACTTCTAAGGTCTAGTTTTGAAAAAAATATAACTCCATATAATTTGTCAAGCAATTCGTCCACCGTTGGTATTGGAAAACGATCTTTAATAGTGATTGCGTTGAGTGCACGGGTGAGTTCGAAAAGAACGGGTGATGAAAATGGACTTGTTGATGGTTGTATAATGTTGGAATTGAGCATTTCTTGGATTTGCTTTTCTATTTCGGTTTTTTGAAAATATGGGTATCGGTATGGTTTGATGTTTATGGGGTTGGCATTGGGATTGAGATTAATGTGATGGTTGAGTGTTCGGTTGGGTGGAAGTTTTGTTGGTGGCTTGAAGACATGTTTGAAGGCGGTTAGAATAACTTGGATTTCACGGTGTTCATGGGTAATTGGGTCATAGTCTGTTGGGCTATTATTGGGCTGAATTTGTAAATAGAGGAAGTGGGAAATTGATGAGGTGGCTTCCAGTTGTTTTAATTGATGGATGGATATGAGAAACGGGCCGGTTGTTGGGCCGAGCCCAGTTAAGATAATGGGTATGTCATTAAGGGTAAAAGATATGGTTAATTTGCGGTAATCCATCGTAACTGGACCCAGTTGTTCCAACCACTGAATTGCAAATACTGCATCAGAACCCACAATATCAAGTAAATGAAAGTCAATTAAGAAATTATACCCTTGGATTTCCACCGAAATTTGTTTGCAGCATCCCGAGCTTCGTAATTTCTCACCGTTTCCCACTGTGACGGCGAACGAGCTTCCATTATTGATTTCAAGTCCTAAAAACTTGGCTGTTTTCGGATGCAAATAATTGTGTGTTGATCCCGAATCCACCAATATTGAGATTGGGTTACCGTTGACGAGAGCGGGAAGTCAAATTGCACGTGGGTGTGAAGATCCAGTCTGAGCATGGAAAGAGATTTCGGGTGGCGATTCATTCAGGTTGTCGGTGGGGAAGGTTTCTTCGACCGTGGGGGTTATTTCGATGGCGTTGTCGTCTGGGGGTTTAGTTTCATTTGGGTTAATATATGGTAGTATCATAAGGACGTGTGTTGTTTTGCATCGGTGACCGAAATGATATTTTTCATCACAGTTGAAACAGAGGCCCTGCTGTTTTCTAGTGTTCATTTCTTCCTGGGTAAGTTGTTTGATGGGTATGGGTTGTTGGGTTAAATGAGGATGAGTTGTTTGAGGAATTGTTGAAATGGTATTTTGGGTTTGTGATGGTTTGGTGAAGTGTTGGTTGGTTTTCTGGTATGGGTATTTATGTTGGTCTAGGTATTTTCTTTCAATTAGTTTGGCAGTGTTTATGGCTTCATAAATGGTTGGTGGTTTGAGAAGTAACAGCTCGTTTTGAATGTGCGGTTTTAGACCAGAAATGAAGCATTGTAGTATGGATTCAGGGTTGAGGGTGGTGATTCGGTTGCACAATGTTTCAAATGTTTCTTGGTAGTTTTCCATAGTGGTGAGCTGCTTGAGTTTGAAAAGGGTTGCTTGGGGATTTAAAAATGTGGGTGGACCGAAGCGTTTTTCAACTGCCCGAGATAGCGCCGGCCAAGAGGATAGCTGCTTGTTGCGATGCATCCACTGGAACCGGGTTAGTGCTTGTCCTTCCATATGAAAGCTAGCGAGCTCTACGCGTTGTTCTTCTGGAGTGGAGTAATAGGTGAAGTAATGATCCGCTTGGAAGATCCAATCGTGTGGATTAGTACCGTCAAATGTGTTGAGTGTGATTTTAGGCTGGCGGTTTTGGTTTGGTGTGGATAGTAATGGAGGTTGGCTAGTGGTTAATGGCTGGTTTAGTGTTGTGGAAGTCTGATCGTTCGGTGAAAGTGGTGTTTGGGTGTCGAATCGTTGGGTTAGGTCTGTCATTGATTTTGTTAATGATTTCATGGCTGTTTTGATGTCGACTATGTCGGCATTTTGGGATTCAAGAAGTGAACCATGGCTGGACTGGGTGGATTGGATCGCGGCTATGATTTCATTGTGGTAGTGGAGTTGTTGGACGACCTCTTCAAGTCGAGTCATGGTGTAGTGGTGTTTTGATATTTGAGGAGGAGGGTAGAGATCACTGGTGAAAGCACCAAAATGATGTGATGCTTCCAATTTAGGGTAAGGAGGGAAAGAAATAATAGGGATGAAGGGGGATGAAAAGGCTGGAAAAAGAAAGGTTACAAGAGAAAGTTTGCAAATAAATTCTTCTATATCCTTTCTGGTAGCATGGATACATTTATATAGCCTTTTTCCTCTAACAAACTTTGAGGACGTGGCAATATTTGAGCGCCAAAACACACAACAATAGCGCCCCAAAACATAGGTAAATAACAGAATAAAAAGTAGCTCTAAAAAACAGAAAAAGTAGCTGCAATTTAATAATTTGGTGGTGCCATTTGATACCCTAGTCTAGAAGCTTCCTAGGTATCCTTGTTAACCTTTTCTGGACGTGTATTATTTCCTTGTGCACTATCAACATGTACTCCTTTTTGCATGCTATCAGTGGTAATGTGTGCATCACATATGCAAATCAGTATTAACAGGGGGATAAAGTGGTACTAATCCTTGTGTATCCAACCATGCAGCTGCAACGATAGCAGCAGCTATGCTAGGAGTTAGGTTCATTTTTCCTATAGTGAGTTAATTTAACATTGATATTTGTTTCAAAATTGAATAAATAAAGAAGTACTAATATACAAAATATCCTACATGTAAATGATTTAACTACATCCAATAAATGCTAATGAGAAGAAAGAACAAACTTGATGCAGTGGATATGATATTAATTGACCAAGACAATGCTAAAAGCTGACCTGCATTTCCAGTTTTGCTAATTTGAGTTTAGGCCTTTTCAAAAGTGGTGTTCGGTTAAGTTCCTCTTTTAGGATGAACTGAAAGTTTGTTGGTATCTCCAAATAATCTATGCTATCTATCATGCACGTCTTAAGTGGGCATCGAATGATTGATTAATTAGGATTTTATCCCATATGTAGAAAACTTTACTTATTTAAAATGAAAGAATAACGAGTATTGTCTGAAATATCCACTCTATGTAATTTCTCATAGGTAATGATAAGTCTTATCTTTTTCTAGATTGCCCCATGATGTAAAAGGAATCATTCAAAGTTAATATTGTATAATTATCCTAGCACCGATATACAGAGTATCCATGCAACGCAACAGGATTATGTGATCATGTTGACATTAAAAGGAAAAAAAGAATTATTTTTTGTTCTAAAGAGCCAATTCATTTCCAAGAAAGAAAAGATATTAAACATTTAATTATTTATAGTAATTACCTAGGACAAAGAGTGGTACATTGCTTATAATACATATGCATTAAAAGCAAGAACACCGGTAGGATATACACCGATGGAAATTTGGAAACCTAGCTAGCTGCATAATATTGGAAGGAATAAAGGACTCCTATTATGTTGCATTTTTCATAAGCTTTGGTAAGTACTCTCTGTGACTAAGCTATCTTTTATGGCAATAAATATACCATATTTAAAACTAATGTCCTAGAATCAAAAAATAAACATATTTCAATTAATCAAGTTATGTTAATGGAAAATAGAGTTTTTGTCAGATTTGTTGTACCTTAGGACCCTACAAAAAAATCCAACATATTTTTCACTGTAATAACCATGCAGTATCCTTTTTTAAAAAAGATGTTTCTTAGACAATGGGAAACACATAACAATAAAAAAGATCATCATGGCATCTTAGACAATGGAAAGCACATCTTAACAGACAATATCTCATACATACGTCAATAACTCATATACCTAATGCATATCGTACACTAGTCTATTCACCATATCATGCATATGATGATCATGTGAATTACATCCCTACTTGTAATCCAAGGTAATACTAATGGGATGAAGCATTACAAGATTTCCTATTGTTTGTACCACGAATATATGCAATTAAATCGCTGGTGTTTAACACTCATAAATAACATACATGGGAATCATTGACATTGAATAGTGCCAATATGGAAAATATGCAATGAAGATTTAATGGTTCAAATTCAATAGAAAACTAACAAGCAAAGTATTTTAGGTAGTCGGTTACTTTTTAACAACTATTCATCCCTTGCTATTTTTTCCAAGCAACTTACTATGTCATAATATGACTAATATTTCTAGGATACCCATTATTTACTTGATTAAGAGTATTTTATTGACAATCTTAATATATAGAGACACAAATAAAACACAATAATCTCTTAAGACTTTCTTTTCCTGATGTCATATTTGGAGCTAAACTTAGGCCTAAGTGTAAGTAGTACATCAAATAAACTATCACCCAGTGTATACAAACTGTACATGTAACGACCCGATATTTTCAACCATTCGCATCCGCACATGCCAGACTTGAATTGCTCAAAATACATATTTGTAAAATAAATTTGACAAATTTCAGAATATATAGCAAATAAATAAATCACAGATCACAGAAACCGAGTAATATAATGCAACAGAAGCAAAGGAATAGTAGTTTATGAAGCTACTATATAAATATACATCATACTTAAACAAGATACAAAGAAGTAACAAGTTGGTAATCAAGTACAAAGCTGAATACATCCCTGAAATCAACTGGATAACTAGAATCAACTGAACAAATGGAAGAGAAATAGATAGTTGGATCTTCAAGCAAAGTTCCAACTCCGAAGGTGATTCTTGAATGTTGTATCACTTAGTCTGACCCGAGCGTAAAGCAAAACACAAAACACTCGAGTCTGGACATACATACTTATACAATGTAAACCAACTCAAGTGAACTGTAATATAAGGTACAAGTAACTTAAAGGATGCTTGGGACTGCCCATCCTTTAAGGATCCGTTAAACTATTTACTATGTAGTAATATTTCGCTATTATAATAATGTCCACAATAAAATAAACTTACTTTTAAATAGCGTTAAGGGGTTACCCATATAGCCCTTAACACGTAATAGTGCCAGTAGTCTATACAGTACCCTAATACCTCCTGATCGAAAGGCTACCAGAGGATACTCCATAGGCACGACACAAATCAAACTCGTACAAGGCGCGCTATGGTAGGTGACACGGCATAACTAGGCAATGTCAGGGTAGATATACCAATTACACTTTCGGGCCGGTGGTAACGCGTAGCAGCTACTACCGCCCACCTCGATCCATACCCCCAAATCAAAAGAATCAGTGGCCACTGAATCAGTCTCAAAGTCTGAATATAATAGTGAAGGAGTGTGTCTGATCAGAGAAGCAACCTCATTAGCCCGTCGATTGCTCCTATTTTAGCCACCTTATGCCAACTCACGGAGTCGGGTCCACGTTCATACCTCAAAGGAACACCTCCACCATCCTACTTCATTCTGGAATCTCCACCGCGTACACGGTTGTTAAAGTGGTATTTGAAGTTGGCAGAGAGTATGACAACTTCTGATCTCGGTCTCTTTAACAACCCAACGTTATTATAACCCATGGATATTTATTTCAAAACCATTTATATTTTAAAACCAAAATATCATATCCATTTCAAAAACCAAAGTAATGATATCTCATTTAAATTCCAAAACCAAATCAATATTATTTAAATAAAACCCAAATGTCAAATCACTGAATATTTCCTTCAATTTATTAAACTTGAAATATTCCTTTAAATCATCTTAAATCAAACCACTTTATAAAGTCATATTCTTAAATCTTCAATTTCAATAAGTTCAGATTTATATATTTAAATATAATTCTTTTTTAAATACAATTTCAAATAAATTCATTTCCAAAGCCATATTACTTTCAAGTTATAACAACTCTGAAACCAAACACTTTGAAACATATTTATTTAGACCATTTAAATTCAATGCTAATATCTTCCAAACAAGATTCATTTAACCATTTAAATTAAACGTCAAATAATATTCATTTCAAAGTTGTAGCATTTGTAAGTCTATTCATTCAATTATAACTTCCCAAAACATTGTATATTTCAGCTATACTAAAATTTCAATTTTTAGCCAATTTAACTTATAAAAATCACATTTCACGCTTGAAAAATATTCATTTGGATATAATTTAACTTATGATTTAATAAAATAAAATTTTATCAATAAATATAAAAATTAAACTATAATTCATTAATAAGTCAAAATTACCCTATTTTACTTAACTTTTATTTTTAACAAATAACTTTACACTTTATTTTAAAATATCCATCCCACAAATAAAGTACCCTTACCACTAAATTTACTTAACTTTCATTTGAAAACTAAATTTCCAATTATCAAGTTAAGTCATTTTAAGTTGCATTTTCCATTTAAATCATAATCATTTATTTTTACAAAATATAACCATAAATCAAGTATTTTCTCATAACAGTCCAATCCTCTTTATAAATCTATTCATCTAGACATCGGTTAACTATGATTCCAAATTAAATAAATTTTATTACTAAGTCCAATCAAAACTGTAGTTCATATTATCCACTCAAAACACATTATTTACTATAGAAACCTTATTTATTTCAAGAAATAACCTTGATTAAATTTACTAGATTAGATTTTAGATTCAAAATTAAATAAAACTTAATTATTAAAATATTGATCATAAATAAAATCTTTAAATTACAATTTAAAACCAATAAAGATTTTTTAATTACAATCTAAATTAATTATCAACTCATACAATTTTAACTTATAGGAAACAAATATCTCAATATCTCTTTATATTCAAATCCTTAAATCAACTTTTTAATCAAAATTCCATATATTTAAAATTAAAAATACTTAATAATTTTAGAGAACTATTATAAATATTTATCCATGGGCCTGTATAAAATTTTCTAATCTAGGTCAAGTGATACAAATATATATCATTTCAATCCGTAATTTAAAAGACAATCCGAGTTCTATCATTTCAAATCCGCAATCCCAAGTAAAATAAATACAATAAAAATCAATAAAATCACTTAAGCCTATCATTTCAGCCCATAATAATTTTCCTTATTCTAAAGTCCGTTTGAGTATGTATCATTTCAACCCATAGTGATAGGGAACATGCAGCGATATAGTAAATAAAATGAACAGTACAATATAACATATCATATCAGATGATGTAACAGTTATACAAACAGCATTAAACATCATATAAATATGTCACAGGCATGTATGAACATAACATATTAATTTACATATTTCACTTGTCATCATTTCACAATAATATAAATATGTAAGTCTAGAGTGATAACTCACTTTTTAAAAGCTAGAATTGACAAATTCAGAATAAAAATCCAAACTCCGCAAAGTACGAAAAAGCACGACAAAGCACAACGCAAACTTGAGCGGATAAAGAGTCAGATCCAAATCTTGTATGCAAACAAATATTACATGCATAAGAATATGATTTGATACAAAAGAATAGAGGTTAAAACAACGAAAAAATAACGAATCAAAGTGGCATAACTTGCCTTAATCAATCAATCGCTTGGCTAAACCACATATGGGTTCAACAAATCATCTTGTGTTGCTTGGTCATGATGGTCAGAGGTGTGCTATGAGAAGATGGAGGCCAAGCCTAACTTGAAGGAAGAAAAAGAAAACAAAATGAAAAAAAGGGGAGAAAGAAGAAGGAAGCCATGACTTTAGATCTTGTATATTTTTTCTTCACACAAATGAGTAAGACGAGGAGATGAGAAACTTTGTACGTGAAAAAAATAGATGGTGGCTAGGTTTTAATAAATACACATCCAAAAGAAAGAAACGGCAAGAAATAAGGAGGCTAGGCAATAAAAGGCAGGAGTTTGAATGGTTTGGGAAATAAAAAGACAACAAATAACTTAATGTATTTATTAAATTTTTTTCCTTCGTTTGCATGCAATGAAAAGAGGAGTTTGAGGAACAATATTTACTTGAATTATGAGAAGAATTCACGGCTATGAACATGAGAAGTAATTGGCTATGCAAATGGAAATGCAAGGGAAAAGAGAAAGCCAACAAGTGAACAAAATAAGTAACCTATATCTCTTGAAATTTCTAAGCTATTAATAAAAATAAAATCAATCAAAAATCAAATAAATATATTAAAAGTTTCTACAAATAAAATAGGAAATAAAAATTAGAGAAACAAACATAGGAAAATAAAATATAGAAAGTCAATGCATGTAAACAATGTATTTTATCTAATTTAAAAAGTATAAGTTTAAATACCCAATAAATCCATATATTTGTTTTCTCAATTTTTTTATTGAATCAACTATTAACTTACCCTTTTATGGGTAATATTAACATTGGTTTATACACTAATTATTTAATAACTTCCCAATTTATCCAAATTTCAATTTACAAAGTAATTAATTTCATTTACCTACAATAATCCATTTTATTATAGATTACATTCAAACTAAATCAAAATTGCTTCCAATAATTTGATTTGGTTTCATTGCCATCTTTATAGTGGGTCCATTATTACCCTATATACCTAGCTACATTAGTTTTATATTCCATTACACAAGTCTACTCCTATTTTCATCTTAAATTTGTATTAATATTACAATTCTAAATGTGAAATCTTTTCAATTATACACATTAATTGAGGTTTAAAACCAATTAATTAATTTAACTTAGTTCTATTCCTTTTACCAATTTATTACTTTATAAATAAATTTACGTTTCTATTTAATTCATACATTCACACCTCTCGTTACTGCGTGAATTCTCATTAATGACATTAAATATTTCTATTTATTTTATAGACTAAATAGGCAACTTATAATAGATGTTACCATTACCCTTTAATTTACACTTAAGTTTATTATATTCAACTAATTATTATAATTACCTACCTAATATTGAATTCATTCAATTACTATTAATTATACGAGTTTATTTATTTATACACCACTTACCATTATTTACTTATATTCAAATTTATACTTAAATATAACAGTTGCAACTAAATTAATAGGCCAATTAAATAGTAACTTACAACCGTTACTATTACTTTAAGTCACATTAATGAATTCATTATTGTTTACAAATCAAATGTTACAATTACTTAATTAACGCTGATTTACTTCAATTTATATTAATCATATATTATCTCATTAATGATTCAACATTCACACTTGTGATTTCATTGTTGACAACAAATGTTATCATTCTTATATACCCAACCTTTATTCAAGAGCCATTTATTTCATATTATTCCTTTTATAAATTTAAATTTTTGCATTAGCTTTCTTACATTAATTTATAGCCGAGTATACCAATTTTCATTACTTCGCTAAATTGTAATTTCATTTCAATCGTTACTAATTAGTTCTAATTACCGTCTTTCAATTTTAAATTAATGAGTTTTTTATATTAAATTACCAAAACTTATTAACTTAACAAATTAAACTATTGAAAAATTTATGGGTCGTTACACTCTCCCCCACTCAAAACTTTTCGTCCCCGAAAAGAAAAAGAAGGAAAAGAAAGAATTAAGTAATCAATATATCTTATTCAAAATACTAACTTTATAAACAAATAAATTTATCAAAATAATTAATTTGAATAAAATATACCAATTTATTTAAAAATTCCTTTAACACCATTTTATATTGTAAGTTATTCAATTAATCTTTTATTCTATTTACCTCAATTAATCCTTTTTACAACTAAAATTTAAGTGTATGACATTTATTATAAACACTCAAATTTTATTTATAAAGATCCCTTTTATATTGTATATTATCCAATTACATTGTTAACTTCTAATAATTAAGGTAAGTTATATTGGAATGTAATAGAATATTATACAAATAAAATTTTCTAATTCAATTATCTCAAGCTTGAATATTTATTCAAAATTTTGGTTTCATTGTATATTTGACATTATCCTTTAAGACAAAGTTTAAGAATTAGATTTTCGATTAACTTCAAACGATTTTAGAGATAAATAAATATACACGATATATATCAAATCAAATTTTAGAAATCCAAATCCATTTAATTATCCAAAGCAAGACCATAGAAAAACTACAGAATGGTCTTTTCACTTCGAAACTAGAAAATGAAAGTCGATGATGCTGAGTCATCACTGAAATTATTTTCCAGCGATAAAGAAAAGAGCACAGATTTACAAATTAAAATTCCTTGAAACAATTTCTACTTGAAATACTTTAATAATACACCCTTAAAGCTTAAAATAAAAAGTCTAAAACCATCAAAAAATAAATTCTTAGTTTCTTGTTTTAAATTCATTTAAATTTCCAAATTAATTTGTTACCATGTTTTAGTTTAATTATTTATATATGAAACCAAAGCCAATAGTTACAAGACAAGTCAAATATTATTCTTAACATCCAAGTCAATTAACAATCAAAATTAAGAAAATTATAATTATGCACATATAATATAATTATACAAAATTTATTCATTTACTAAATTTGAAAGCAATATTGTGTCTGTTTGCTCTGTTCAAGTGTTTTGGAGATCCTATCGATAGCGTTGATCAGACGAATCGATCGAAAACCCAAATCAACATCAGCAACTCCAACAAAACACTATATAAAACATTTTAAATATAGATTTACAAATACACTATATAGGAATAGATTTTCAAAGCAAGGATAGATATTCAAATTTGATTAATTCAAATCAAAGAAATTTTGGTTTGAGGATAAGTTGAAAAAAAAAAAAGATGATTAACTAACCGAATAAGGAAATGGATAAGCTTATATAAATCGTGGGCAACCGTAACTTCAAGAATAAGATTGATGCAGAATTATAAGACAAATCTACATTCGATCTCAAGAGGTATAATTTAGAATAACAAAAGATATTAGCATCTAAATCGAGGATAAAGAAATCTCCGATGAATCAATTCCTATTGTAAAGAAGCTTCATCCCTTTGCAAGTCATTCAGTGGAGCTAAGGGATGCTTCAAAATTTAGAAGAATGCGAATAGTGAGGGACAAGAATGTATTTCGGAACCACATGGAACGTTCCAAAATTCAAAAGGAGCCGAGTCAAAAAGGAAGAGAGTCACACTCGAATGAAAGTGATTTTGCAAATAAATTTACCATATACGCTAAGTTTTGCCTAGAGCCAACGCTTTGATACCAACTGTGACGACCCCATATTTTCAACCATTCGCATCCGTACATGTCGGACTTGAATTGCTCAAAGTACCAAATTGTAAAATAAATTTGGCAAATCTCAGAATATACAACAAATAAATAAATCACAGATCACAGACACCGAGTAATATAATGCAGCGGAAGCAAAGAAATCTTAGTTCATGAAGCTACTATATAAATATTCATCAAAGTTAAACAAGATACAAAGAAGTAACAAGATGATAATCAAGTACAAAGCTGATTACATCCCTGAAATCAACTGGATAACTGGAATCAACTGAACAAATAGAAGAGAAATAGATAGTTGGATCTTCAAGCAAAGCTCCAACTCCGAAGGTGAGTCTTGAATGTTGTATCACTTATTCTGACCCAAGCGTAAAGAAAAAATACAAAACACTCGAGTCAGGACATACATACTTATACAATGTAAACCAACTCAAGTGAACTGTAATATAAGGTACAAGTAACTTAAAGGATGCTTGGGACCGCCCATCCTCTAAGGATCCGTTAAACTAGTAAAAATGTAGTAATATTTCGCTATTATAATAACGTCTACAGTAAAATAAATTTACTTTTAAATAGCGTTAAAGGGTTACCCATATAGCCCTTAACACGTAATAGCGCCAGTAGTCTGTGCAATACCGTAATACCTCCTGATCGGGAGGCTACCAAAGGATACTCCATAGGTACGAGACAAATCAAACTCGTACAAGGCACGCTAGGGTAAGTGACACGGCACAACTAGGCAATGCCAGGGCAGATATACCACTTACACTTCCGGGCCGGTGGTAACGCGTAGCAGCTACTACCGCCCACCTCGAGCCATACCCCCAAATCAAAAGAATCAAAAGTGGCCCCCGAATCAATCTCAAAGTCCTAATATAATAACGAAAGAGTGTGTCCGATCAGAGGAGCGACCTCATTAGCCTGTCAATTGCTCCTATTTTAGCCACTTTATGCCAACTCATAGGAGTCGGGTCCACGTTCATACCTCAAAGGAACGCCGCCACCATCCTACTTCATTCTGGAATCTCCATCACGTACACGGTTGTTAAAGTGGTTTTCAGAGTTGGCAGAGAGTATGACAACTTCCGATCCCAGTCTCTTTGACTACCCAACATTATTATAACCCATGGATATTTATTTCAAAATCATTTATATTTTAAAACCAAAATATCATATCCATTTCAAAAGCCAAAGCAATGGTATATCATTTAAATTCCAAAACCAAATCAGTATTATTTAAATAAAACCCAAATGTCAAATCACTGAATATTTCCTTCAATTTATTAAACTTGAAATATTCCTTTAAATCATCTTAAATCAAACCACTTTATAAAGTCATATTCTTAAATCTTCAATTTCAATAAGCTCAAACATATATATTTAAATACAATTCTTTTTTAAATACAATTTCAAATAAATTCATTTCCAAAGCCATATTACTTTCAAGTCATAATAACTCTGAAACCAAACACTTTGAAACATATTTATTTAGACCATTTAAATTCAATTTTAATATATTCAAACAAGATTCATTTAACCATTTAAATTCAATGTAAAATAATATTCATTTCAAAGTTATAGCATTTATAAGTCTATTCATTCAATTATAACTTTTCAAAACATTGTATATTTCAGCTACACTAAAATTTCAATTTTTAGCCAATTTAACTTATAAAAATCACATTTCACGCTTCAAAAATATTCATTTGGCTATCATTTAACTTATGATTTAATAAAATAAAATTTTATCAATAAATATCCAAATTAAACTATAATTCATTAATAAGTCAAAATTACCCTATTTAAGTTAACTTTTATTTTTAACAAATAACTTTACACTTTATTTTAAAATATCCATCCCACAAATAAAATACCCTTACCACAAAATTTACTTAACTTCATTTGAAAACTAAATTTCCAATTATCAAGTTAAGTCATTTTAAGTTCCATTTTCCATTTAAATCATAATTATTTATTTTTATAAAACATAATCATAAACCAAGTATTTTCTCATAGTTAATAAACAGTCCAATCCTCTTTATAAATCTATTCTTCTAGACATCAGTTTACTATGAGTCCAAATTAAATAAATTTTATTACTAAGTCCAATCAAAACAGCAGTTTATCTTATCCACTAAAAATACATTTTCTACTATACAAACCCTATTTGAAATAACCTTTATTAGATTTACTAGGTTAGATTTTAGATTTCAAATTAAATCAAACTTAATTATTAAAATATTGATCATAAATAAAATCTTTAAATTACAATTTAAAACCAATAAAGCTTTTTAAATTACAATCTAAACCAATTATCAACTTATACAATTTTAACTTACAGGAAACAAACATCTCAATATCTCTTTATATTCAAATCCTTAAATCGACTTTTTAATCAAAATTCCATATATTTAAAATTAAAAATAATTAATAATTTTAGAGAACTATTATCAAAATTTATCCATGGGTCTGTATAAAATTTTCTCATCTAAATCAAGTGATACAGATATATATCATTTCAATCCATAATTTAAAAGAAAATCCAGGTTCTATCATTTCAAACCCGTAATCCCAAGTAAAATAAATACAATAAAAATCAATAAAATCACTCGAGCCTATCATTTCAGCCTATAGTGATTATCCTTATTCTAAAGTCCGTTCAGATATGTATCATTTCAACCCATAGTAATAGGGAACATGCAGTGATACAGTAAATAAAATGAACAGTACAATATAACATATCATATCAGATGGTGTAACGGTTATACAAACAGCATTAAACATCATATAAATATGTCATAGGCATGTATGAACATAGCATATTAATTTATGCAATTCACTTGTCATCATTTCACAATAATATAAGTATGTAAGTCCAGAGTGATAACTCACTTTTTAAAGCTAGAATTGACAAATTCAGAATAAAAATCCAAACTCCGCAAAGTATGAAAAAGCATGACAAAGCACAATGCAAACTTGAGTGGATGAAGAGTCAGATTCAAATCTTTTATGCAAACAAATATTACATGCATAATAATATGATTCAATACAAAAGAATAGAGGTAAAACAATGGAAAAATAACGAATCAAAGTGGCATAACTTGCCTTAATCAATCAATGGCTTGGCTACACCACATATGAGTTCAACCATCATCTTGTGTTGTTTGATCATGATGGTTAGAGGTGTGCTAGGAGAAGATGGAGGCCGAGCCTAACTTGAAGGAAGACAAAGAAAACAAAATGAAAAAAAGCGGAGAAAGAAGAAGGAAGTCATGACTTTAGATCTTGTATAATTTTTTTCTTCACGCTAATGAATAAGATGAGGAGACGAGAAACTCTGTACATGAAAAAAATAGATGGCGGTTAGGTTTTAGTAAATACACGTCCAAAAGAAAGAAACGACAAGAAATAAAGAGGCTAGCCAATAAAATGCAGGAGTATGAATGGTTTGGGAAATAAAAAGGCAACAAATAACTTGATGTATTTATTAATTTTTTTCCTTTGTTTGCACGCAATGAAAAGAGGAGTTTGAGGAATAATATGTACGTGAATAATGAGAAGAATTCACGGCTATGAACGTGGGAAGTAATTGGCTATGCAAATGGAAATGCAAGGGAAACAAATAAACAATACAAGTAACCTATATCTCTTGAAATTTCTAAGCTATTATTAAAAATAAAATCAATCAAAAATCAAATAAATATATTCAAAGTTTCTACAAATAATGTAGAAAATAAAAATTAAAGAAATAAACATAGGGAAATAAAATACAGAAATTCATTGCATGTAAACACTGTATTTTATCTAATTTAAAAAGTATAAGTTTAAATCCCCAATAAATCCATATATTTGATTTCTCAATTTTGTTATTGAATTAGCTATTAACTTATCCTTTTATGGGTAATATTAACACTGGTTTATATATTAATACATTAATAACTTCCCAATTCATCCAAATTTCAATTTACGTAGTAATTAATTTCATTTACTTACAATAATCCATTTTATTGTAGATTGCATTCCAATTAAATCAAAATTGCTGCCAATAATTTGATTGGGTTTAATTGTCATCTATATACTAGGTCCATTATTACCCTATATACCTAGTTACATTAGTTTTATATTCCGTTACACTCATCTACTCCTATTTTCATCTTAAATTTGTATTAAATATTACATTTCTAAATGTGAAATCTTGTCAATTGTACACATTAATTAAGGTTTAAAACCAATTAATTAATTTAACTTAGTTCCATTCTTTTTACAAATTTATTACTTTACAAATAAATTTACGTTTCTATTTAATTCATACATTCACACCTTCCGTTACTGCATTGATTCTCATTAATGACATTAAAGATTTCTATTTATTTTATAGACTAAATAGGCAACTTATAATGGCTGTTACCATTACCCTTTAATTTACACTTAAGTTTATTATATTCAACTAATTATTATAATTACCTACCTAATATTGAATTCATTCAATTACTATTAATTATACTAATTCATTTATTTATACACCACTTACCCTTATTTACTTATATTCAAATTTATACTCAAATATAATAGTTACAACTAAATTAGTAGGCCAATTAAATAGTAACTTACAACCGTTACTGTTACTTTGAGTCACATTAATGAATTCATTATTGTTTACAAATCAAATGTTACAATTACTTAATTAACGCTGATTTACTTCAATTTATATTAATCATATATTATCTCATTAATGATTCAACATTCACACTTGTGATTTCATTGTTGACAACAAATGTTACCATTCTTATATACCCAATCTTTATTCAAGAGTCATTTATTTCATATTATTCCTTTTATAAATTAAAATTTTTGCATTAGTTTTCTTACATTAATTTATAGTCGAGTATACCAATTTTCACTACTTTGCTAAATTGTAATTTCATTTCAATTGGTTCTAATTAGTTTTAATTACCATCGTTTAATTTTAAATTAATAAGGATTTTTTTTCATATTAAATTACCAATACTTATTAACTTAACAAATTAAATTTTTGAAAATTTTACGGGTCGTTATAATACACAACACGCTCAAAACATTATACAACATTATCTACCCAATTATATCGAAATATATTTATCTTTCCAAGCTTTTGAAAAGGCACTTGTTACCTTCAGTAACCCATTTACAGCATTGTAAAAGGCACTTGTTACTTTGATTAATTAATCAATTTAGTAATTCAAGAATTTTTTTAACTAATATTCATTTTAATTAACTGGTCACTTAATGTTTTCATCTTATTATTGGTTTTCCTCTTTCTTAACTAGTTATTAAATATATTTATTGTCCACGGTGAATATGAGAATAGAAAAAGCTATGGCATTGCTAGGATAAGGCACCAATTACCTTGGTTGCATTGAATGGAACAAAGGACTGAGATAGAAAAGTTAGCCATCTATTATTATCTATAGGTAGTGCACCATAGTGTGCATCAATACCTTTACCTTAACAGAGATATAAGGGTAACCCATTGATGCTAGTGATGGAGGAATTACTTGAATTTCCTTAGTATCTTCCCAAAGGAAAAATAATTTGGTCTTCTGTTTGAAAAGAAATAGTTTGCCACGCAAATCATCATAATGTGATTTATCAAAAGGTTAAGAACCAACTTCATTGCCAAATAGCAATGCATCCTTGTATATATTAGTGTGTATCTGTGACGATACAGAATTTTGAGCAATATCAATTTAATAATCTTTGTTAATAATTAAATTGATTTGGTCATTTTATATCATAAATTGACAAGTTTATTCTTTTAAAATGCTAATAATAATAATTTGATAATATCTATTAACATTTTTCCTAACAATATAAAATTGGCAAGTTTAATTCTTTTGAAAACTAATAATATTTTAATTTAGAGATATTTATTTTAGCAATTTAAAATTGGTAAGATTTATTATTCAAAAAGTTAATCAAAATGTTTTCTATTTATTATATATATATATATATATATATATATTGATATATCTTGTAAATAGGAAGTCTTTAATGTAATAAAAGCTTTATATTCAAATTGTAATATATATGAATATATGTATTATGGTTTGGATTTGTGTTTCAAAAATTAATATACTAATTATCAAAACTAATGTTAAAAATATATTCCATTTAAAATGCATATATTGTATATATATTAGAAATAGGAAAAAATTATTGCTTTGAATTAAATATAGTGTTTTCAAACTTTAATATATATAGTTTGTAATTTGAAAATTTTAATTTGACTTAATACTTTTTAAAGTGATATTTGAGATTTAAATTTTAATAACATGAATAATTTATTATTTATTATAAACATATAGTTTAACTTAAGTTCTAAATAAGATTTAAATTTAAAAGTTCATTTGTTTCTAATATTCTTTCATTTTAATTTTAACATAAGATAAGTTTCCTTTAAAATTTTATATGAAGAGTTAAATTAAAATAGATATCTCAAGCATATAAACGTTAAATTGAATCAAAATTATAAGTTATTTCAATTCACATGAATATTTATTAAAAGATAAGAACACATTTTCATATTAAGTAATTACATATACATAGTTTAAATAAATTTATAAATAAGAATAACATTAAGATATTAATAAAACATTAAAAACACTTGTAAGTATATTAATATATGTTAAAAAAACTCGTAAAACATTAACTAAACATAAAAACACTTGTAAATCATTGTGCACAGGTGTAAGTTAACTAAGGCCTTAATGGGACAAATGTCAATCCTCTTTACTTTATTTAAAATTTAAAATTGTAAAATAAGAAGAAGAGTTTATTTTCAGCTAAAAATATTTTCTTCATTTTCAACCCAAACACAAAATGAATGCAAATAAAAAACAAGGATCAAAAAGAAAAAAAAGAAAATTCGAAAACTGTAAAATCTGGAACAAGAATGAAATCTGGAATCAAGTACAATCAAAGGGCAAGGGAAATTCAACATAAACCTTTAGCTTTTCAAATTCAATCAGCATGCAAAATTGGAATCAACAACATCAGGGTTATTTCAACATGCAGAAGAAAATTCAATAAGCCTGGAAAATTTACTTCTGCTCTGTTCTTTGCTACCAAGGTGAGTAAATGAATTAAAAAAATAGTTTTAAAACCTGAATTTTATCATGTTCTTGTGGATGAATATCTTGATGTTATTTGAATACTTGAATTAAAATTTGATGCATGTTTATCTTCTTCATTTGAATGCCTGTGTGGTTAAAGTATATGCTCTGAGTGCTTATAAACAGTTTCAAATTTTATAATAAATTCAATATCTAGATTTTGAATTCGAATTGGACTTTGATTTGTAAATAGAAGTTGTTTGTAATCAAATAACCTATCATCTAAAAATAATTACAGGTTTTTAAAGTGAATAACTGGCTCTGAATTTTTGAGTTTACAGTAAATTCTTAATTGGGTCAAAAATTTATCAAAACAATTTTGAGTTTTGATTACGTAATTGAATTCATGATGATAAATCATGAATTTTAATGATGGAAATATGATTTTTAGATTAGTATTTGGAGTGGATTCTTGGGTTGACTGTTTTGGGCACTTTGGCCGATTCACGGCGAACGACGGCGAACTTGTTGTCGTGGTTGAGTATGAGGGTCGAGGGGATGTAGGTGATCATCAGAAAAATGCATTTGGAATTTATAGTTGTCCGTGTTGGCTAGAATTGATTGAGTTAGGGTTTAATACCATGAGTTGGAAGTCGATGTTCATTTGGGTTTCGCGGCGTCAAGGCATAACCGCAAGTGATCGCGTTTGTAGCCGTAGGATCTGGAGGTCATGACGAAGCTTTGGGAATAATCGCGTGGCGCCTCGAGTAAGGGATCGTCGGCGGCGATCCAATTTGCTGTAGGCTTTGGTTCAGACAGTTTGGTGTTGAGGGTCAAATTTCGATTCTCGATCGTAACACGGTTTCTGGTTTGCGCGAAAAGTTGCTGTGGTCAAGACGGAGACCGGCGTGGAGTTCGTCGACGTTCGACGTGGTGGTGCACGTTGATGTGCACGGTATCGTGCATCAGTATTTGGGTTTTGGGAAGGAAGAGGTTGGAGCTCGAAGTCTACTTCTGGTATGTGATGTTTGGGCTCGAAGCAGGGAATAAGGTTTGGGGTAACTCGGGGTTTTTGCTTGATTACTCGAGATCGACTCGGGTTCTTGCAGTGGGTTGCTCGAGTTTTTGTTGAGCAGGTTTTTGTTTTGGTTCAGGAAGTTTTAAAAGCTTTAGAAATTTAACAGTAATGTTTTAAAAGTTTTGAAACAAAGATAATATGATTTTGTAGATAATTCAAGTTTTAAAACCAAAGGTAAAACAAGTTTTACTTATCAAACTAAATTTGTTTCAAAGTTAGGTTTTAAACAAGTTCTTATATTTTGAAATATAAAAGTTTTAAAAATAAATAATTGTATTTTAATAATAGGGGTTGTATTAAATTTTTATTAAATAACTTTAGAAAGTTTTAACGATTTAAAAGTTTAATTTGAATGTTTAAATTATTTTAATTAAAATTGATTTCTAAAGTGTTTTATTTTAAATAAGTTAAATAATTAACATTTAGAGATCAATTAAAATAAGGATTATCTTAGTAATTTAGAATTTTGATTAATTTAAGAATAAACAAATATATGAAGATAATTAAACTATTATTAATAATTAAAGTGTTATTGGTTAGTATTAATAATTTAATTAAGATAATGATTTTCTTAATTAAAGATCTTATTAAATATAAGAAGTTAAGGAACCATTTAATTAAATTTAAATGATTAATTAAATGATTAATTAGTGATTAATTGAAGATAATCACTTATGGATTAATTAAGTGTAATTACTTGGTGAAGTAATTAGGTAATTAATTACTGGAGGCAATTATGTAAAGAGTAATTATTTAAAAAAGTAATTAAAGGTTAATTACTTTATGAAAGTAATTAGGTGGAAGTGATTAGGGGTTAATCACTTGTGTTATTAATTAAAAGAATTAATTAATATAATTAAAGGTTTAAATTTATTTATTAATTGAAGATTAATTAATTAATAAAAGGATTAAGAGTATTTAATAATGTGATTAATTACTTGTTAAAGTAATTAATTAAGAAAGAAATTTAATTAATGGAAGTAATCATTAATTAATGGAAATAATTAATTAATTGTTAATTAATAATTAAAGGATAATTAATTTATAATTAAGTTTTGATTACTCAATGTAATTAAAAGTATTTAACCAAATGTGATTAATTAAAAGTAATTAATTAAATGTGATCAATTAAAAGTAGTTAATCAAGAGTGTTTAATTAAAAGTAATAAATCAAGTGTGATTAATTAAATGGTGATTAATCATGTATGATTAAAGGATAATTAAGAAAAAATTATCAGGGAAATTAAATAATAATTAATCAAGGATGATTAGTTAAAGGGTAATTAAGAGATAATTACTTGGTATAATTAAGAAGTAATTAATCAAGACGATTAATTAAAATTGTAATTAAGGAATAATTACTTAAAGTAATTAAGAGATAATTAATCAAGGAAGATTAATTAAATGGATAATTAAGTGAAGTTTAGTTAATTAATTTGTAAGTAATAATGAATAAGTAAGTTGGATTAATGATAATCCAAGTGATTAAGTAAGGAATTATTTAGATTTAGAATTAATTAAATTAATTAAGAGTGGTTCAAACCTGTTTATGGATGATTAACGATTGGATGATAAATATCATTAGATGAGTTAATGACATTGGATGATATTGGATGTCATTGGTTGATATGTTGTGATATGAATGTGATATATTTGAGATGTGAAATATATGCTACTTTGTGATATGTATGGATGAATTTGATAATAGTGGATTATCAATCTGTGTGTTGTGAATCATCCATTTATGTTAAGTGATATTATGAATATTTACTGTTTAAACCCTTAAGTACAACTTGGACATTAAAATGGCGTTTTGGATTCGATGAGACCGGGATCAGATTTTATATCCGAAAACCACATCGATCCAAATTAACGTTAGGTTGTAAATCCAAGTGGAGTGCAAGTGAAGACTCGAGGTGTAAGAACTATTCTTCGTCAGTATAACTCTGGGGGTGATTCCGAGATGAGTTTGACGGAGACAGTACTTTCAGGTTCGAGATGGTGATTCAGAGTACAAGGGCTATGGTCGTTGACTCTGAGAGTGATTCCAAAATGAGTGCAACGAGATAGTTCCTTCGGTTCCGTTCGAACCCGGAACGGACTTGTATGGATTGAATGCTTTCAGAACATCGTCAAGCGGACGATGAGCATTCTAAGATAAATGTGTCCTATAAAGGTAATCGCAGCCTCAAGCCTCATCAACCGGGAATGGCTAAAACAGGGGAGGTGTAGCAAGGTTAAGTGGGTCATGCCCAAGTATGACGAGATTTACCCCTGTCTAGATGTCCCTTTTTATTCGGCTATGTGGGCAGTTGGATCTGCAGCCCACTGCGGGGTGGTATTGTTCGGGACTATTCAGTAAGGAATAGTCCTGGCCTTGTGTTGCAGGGGATTGGGAGTAATCCTCGGTACGGTGATCTAGGCCACGTACTGTGACGGGCGGTACCCCAGTAGCCCTGCCATTGATGGAAACCCATTCTTCCTACTTGCCCTTACAGTTTTGTTTGTATTACCCACTTTTGTGGCTAGTAGCTGGAATTTAATGAATGTAACAATTTCGGCTATTTTCTATTTATTTGAAAACCCAAGACACTATTATAATATCATTGGATTTCCTATCAAATGTTTTGGTTAGCGTAGGGTAAAATCTTTTCCATGTTTATGTGTGGGAAGTCTTACGTGATACCTTTCTTTTCAAAGGATTTTCTAATAAGAAACTTTAAACCGTTTACTCACACCAGACCCCAGTCTGAGCCAAGTGTTTATTTTCTGTTTTATTAAACTCTTGGGTACTCATATTGTGTATGAGTAGTCAAGTGATTCAGGTTATCCTTGACGAATTATGGAGGAGCATTGGAGCAGGAGGCTGTAGTGTGTAGATATATAGATAGAGTTTCCGCTATGATGTTATTCTGTATGAATGTTCTTGTATTGTAAATTAGATAGAAATGTTATAACTGTCTAAATTGAGATGTATAGTTGTGTACTCTGATTTATATGATACTATATATATATATATATATATTATATTTCATTCGTTCCGCTGTGAGTTTTTGATGTGTCGTTGTTCTTTCTTCTCTTTCTTTTCTTCTTCTACTCCTTTCTTTCTTAAATAGTGATGCGTCTTTCTGGTGCTAGAAAGTCGGGTCGCTACAGTTGGTATCAGAGCACTAGATTGAGCGAATACCTAGCTCTGGAGTGGTGTCTTTCTTGAGAGAGCGTACTTGAAATTTATATATAGATATATTTATATCTACCTAATTTGTTGGGTTATCTGTTTGGATTTTCCAACATAAGTTATAAAGGTAGATAAGGTAGAAGTGTGAGTAACACGACTACCACTAATGGAAGAGGCTCATATGTTGTGGTTGGAGGTGTATCTGTCGAGATTATAGATCTTTGGAATCTGAACTGGGTAAGATCGCAAAAGTGACTCGCGATTAGTTTGGGAAATGAGGCACCTCATGTGGAGGTTAAAGCTATGAAAGTAGTCGGAGATTTTTCAGAGGTCTTCCGGCATCGGAGATTGAGTTTTCTTACCAACTTGGATTCTAGGAGAAATACCGAACGATTCAACCTTGTAGAGGGATGACTCTTAGAGCGAGAAGAGATTGGTGAAGCAGTTCAGGATTCTTTGGAGAAGGATTGATCATCTAGTTTTCAAGTTAGAATTCTGTTAGGTGTTTGTGGCCAAGTGGAATGAGTCACTTGGATTGTATGGTCGGCTGAACTGTGTTGGATCAAGTTTGTGCTCGAGTTCTTCGGTGGCATTCTCATCTACTCCAGATCAGATAGAAGTTATTCTCGAATGGGAGCAACCGGGAGTTGCAGTAAGGGATTTCTACAGGAAATTCAAGTATGAAGGGATTTTCAGGATTTGAAGGCAAGGTTGTCAAGTGCAACTATTTGGCTATTCCAGATAAGAGAAGTAGGTTTGAAGTCCACTAATGCTTGTGAAATAGAGTTGATTTTTGGATTTCGGAAATTTTTTGGAAGAACAATTTTGTTGAGTAGGATCTGGAGATTGGTTTGATTTTGGTCCAGTTGTTCATGAAGCAATCAGTAAGGGTTAAGCTGATCAGCAAAGATGAAGGTGACTCAAGAGCATCAGAAGAGTTATGCAGTTAAGAATTGAGGAGATTTGGAATGTGAAGTTGGAATTTGGATATTGCTTTAGTTTTATCCGATCAAAAGAGATATAAGATTGGGTAAAACTGGAGAACTAGCTCCGGATGTATTTTGAGATTTTCCTGCGTTCTCTGGAGATTAGATTTTGATCTACATGATTGAATTGCCTGTTTGAATAACTGGAATTCATTGTATTTCACGTATCTTTGAGGAATACGTGTATGATTCATCGGGTAATAGAATCAACAGTTCAGAAGGGTATGGCAGTTGAGCTGGTATTGAGTTTAGTCTGATGTCTTGTTCAGATTTGTAGGTCCAAATGAGAGGAGTTCTGGGTTATAGTAGTGTAGTTATTTAAGATTCTGTAGATCAAGTATTCCATATAGGTACCTGGAAACTCTTGATAATATTAGAAGTTCTATCCAGAATTTTTGTCTGGATAATTAAAATTGTTTATATGAATTGGTTGTTATGGTTGCTAATTATTGGTAGTTTATGATTGATTTGTATGATAGATGTTTGAAATTAAAAACTTTTGCTGGGTTATTAAATTATCTTAGCTTTTAAATTTCGGGGACGAAATTTTTTTAAGGGGGGAGGAATGTGACGACCTGGAATTTTGAGCAATATAAATTTAATAATCTTTGTTAATAATTAAATTTATTTGATCATTTTATATCATAAATTGACAAGTTTATTCTTTTAAAAGGCTAATAATAATAATTTGATAACCTCTATTAACATTTTTCCAAACAATATAAAATTGGCAAGTTTAATTCTTTTGAAAACTAATAATATTTTATTTTGGAGATATTTATTTTAGCAATTTAAAATTGGTAAGATTTATTTTTCAAAAAGTTAATCAAAATGTTTTCTATTTATAATATATATATATATATATGTGTATATATTGATATATCTTGTAAATAGTAAGCCTTTAATGTAATAAAAGCTTTACATTCAAATTGTAATATATATGAATATATATATATTATGGTTTGGATTTGTGTTTTAAAAATTAATATAGTAATTATCAAAACTAATGTTAAAAATATATTCCATTTGAAATGTATATATTGTGTATATATTAGAAATGGGAAAAAATTATTGTTTTGAATTTAATAAAGTGTTTTCAAACTTTAATATATATAGTTTGTAATTTGAAAATTTTAATTTGACTTAATACTTTTTAAAGTGACATTTGAGATTTAAATTTTAATAACAAGAATAATTTCTTATTTATTATAAACATATAGTTTAACTTAAGTTCTAAATAAGATTTAAATTTAAAAGTTCATTTGTTTTTAATATTCTTTCATTTTAATTTTAACATAAGATAAGCTTGTTTTAAAATTTTATATGAAGTGTTAAATTAAAATAGATATCTCAAGCATATAAACATTAAACTGAATCAAAAATATAAGTTATTAGAATTCACATGAATATTTATTAAAAGATAAGTACACATTTTCATATTACGTAATTACATATACATAGTTTAAATAAATTTATAAATAAGAAAATAACATTTAAGATATTAATAAAACATTAAAAACACTTGTAAGTATATTAATATATGTTAAAAACACTTGTAAAACATTAATTAAACATAAAAACACTTGTAAATCATTGTGCACAGGTGTAAGTTAACTAAGGCCTTAATGGGACAAATGTCAATCCTCTTTACTTAATTTAAAATTTAAAATTGTAAAATAAGAAGAAGAGTTTATTTTCAGCTAAAAATATTTTCTTCATTTTCAACCCAAACACAAAATGAATGCAAATAAAAAACAAGGATCAAAAAGAAAAAAAAGAAAATCTGAAAACTGTAAAATCTGTAACAAGAATGAAATCTGGAATCAAGTACAACCAAAGGGCAAGGGAAATTCAACACAAACCTTTAGCTTTTCAAATTCAATCAGCATGCAAAATTGGAATCAACAACATCAGGGTTATTTCAACATGCAGAAGAAAATTCAATAAGCTTGGAAAATTTACTTCTGCTCTGTTCTTTGCTACCAAGGTGAGTAAATGAATTAAAAAACAATAGTTTTAAAACCTGAATTTTATCATGTTCTTGTGGATGAATATCTTGATGTTATTTGAATACTTGAATTAAAATTTGATGCATGTTTATCTTCTTCATTTGAATGCCTGTGTGGTTAAAGTATATGCTCTGAGTGCTTATAAACAGTTTCAAATTTTATAATAAATTCAATATCTAGATTTTGAATTCGAATTGGACTTTGATTTGTAAATAGAAGTTGTTTATAATCAAATAATCTATCATCTAAAAATAATTACAGGTTTTTAAAGTGAATAATTGGCTCTGAATTTTTGAGTTTACAGTTAATTCTTAATTTGGGTCAAAAATTTATCGAAACAATTTTAAGTTTTGATTACATAATTGAATTCGTGATGATACATCATGAATTTTAATGATTGAAATATGATTTTTAGATTAGTATTTGTAGTGGATTCTTGGGTTGACTGTTTTGGACATTTTGGCCGATTCACGACGAACGACGGCGAACTTATTGTCGTGTTTGAGTGAAGGTCGAGGGGATGTAGGTGATCATCAGAAAAATGCATTTGGAATTTATAGTTCTTCGTGTTGGCCAGAATTTATTGAGTTAGGGTTTTATATCGTGAGTTGGAAGTCGATGTTCATTTGGGTTTCGCGGCGTCAAGGCACCATCGGAGGTGATCGCGTTTGTGGCCGTAGGATCCGGAGGTCGTGACGAAGCTTTGGGAATAATGGCATGGCGTCTCGAGTAAGGGATCATCGACGGTGATCCAATTTGCTGTAGGCTTTGGTCAGACAGTTTGGGGTTGAGGGTCAAATTTCGATTCTCGATCGTAACAGGGTTTCTGGGTTGCGCGAGAGGTTGGTGTGATCGAGAGTGAAGTGTCGGAGACCGACGTGGAGTTCGTCGACGTTCGTCGTGGTGGTGCACGTTGATTTACACGGTATCGTGCATCAGTATTTGGGTTTTGGGAAGGAAGAGGTTGGAGCTCGAAATCTACTTCGGGTATATGATGTTTGGGCTCAATGCAGGGAATAAGGTTTGGGGTAACTCAGGGTTTTTGCTTGATTACTCGAGATCGACTCGGGATCTTGCAGTGGGTTGCTCGAGCTTTTGTTGAGCAGGTTTTTGTTTTGGTTCAGGAAGTTTTAAAAGTTTTAAAAATTTAACAGTAATGTTTCAAAAGTTTTGAAGCAAAGATAATATGATTTTGTAGATAATTCAAGTTTTAAAACCAAAGGTAAAACAAGTTTTACTTATAAAACTAAATTTGTTTCAAAGTTAGGTTTTAAACAAGTTCTTATATTTTGAAATATAAAAGTTTTAAAAATAAATAAGTGGATTCTAATAATAAGGGTTGTATTAAATTTTTATTAAATAACTTTGGAAAGTTTTAACGATTTAAAAGTTTAATTTGAATGTTTAAATTGTTTTAATTAAAATTGATTTCTAAAGTGTTTTATTTTAAATAAGTTAAATAATTAACATTTAGAGATCAATTTAAATAAGGATTATCTTTAGTAATTTAGAATTTTGATTAGTTTAAGAATAAACAAATATATGAAAATAATTAAACTATTATTAATAATTAAAGTGTTATTGGTTAATGTTAATAATTTAATTAAGATAATGATTTTCTTAGTTAAAGATCTTTTTAAATATAAGAAGTTAAGGAACCATTTAATTAAATTTAAATGATTAATTAAGTAATTAATTAGTGATTAATTGAAGATAATCACTTATGGGTTAATTAAGTGTAATTACTTGGTGAAGTAATTAGGTAATTAATTACTGGAGGTAATTATGTAAAGAGTAATTATTTAACAAAGTAATTAAAGATTAATTACTTTATGAAAGTAATTAGGTGGAAGTGATTAGGGGATAATCGCTTATGTTATTAATTAAAAGAATTAATTAATATAATTAAAGGTTTAAATTTATTTATTAATTGAAGACTAATTAATTAATAAAAGGATTAAGAGTATTTAATAATGTGATTAATTACTTGTTAAAGTAATTAATTAAGAAAGAAATTTAATTAATGGAAGTAATCATTAATTAATGGAAATAATTAATTAATTGTTAATTAATAATTAAAGGATAATTAATTTATAATTAAGTTTTGATTACTCAATGTAAAAAGTAAATAATCAAATGCGATTAACTAAAAGTAATTAATTATAAATGATTAATCAAGAGTGTTTAATTAAAAGTAATAAATCAAGTGTGATTAATTAAAAGGTGATTAATCAGGTATGATTAAAGGATAATTAAGAAATACTTATCAGGGAAATTAATAATAATTAATCAAGGATGATTAATTAAAGGGTAATTAAGAGATAATTACTTGGTATAATTAAGAAGTAATTAATCAAGATGATTAATTAAAATTATAATTAAGGAATAATTGCTTAAAGTAATTAAGAGATAATTAATCAAGGAAGATTAATTGAAATGGATAATTAAGTGATGTTTAGTTAATTAATTTGTAATTAATTAATGAATAAGTAAGTTCGATTAATGATAATCCAAGTGATTAAGTAAGGAATTAATTTGATTAAGAATTAATTAAATTAATTAAGAGCGGTTCAAACTTGTTTATGGATGATTAATGATTGGATGATAAATATCATTGGATGAGTTAATGATATTGGATGTCATTGGTTGATATGTTGTGATATAAATGTGATATATCTGAGATGTGAAATATATGCTGCTTTGTGATATGTGTGGATGAATTTGATAATAGTGGATTATCTATCTGTGTGTTGTGAATCATCCATTGATGTTAAGTGATATTATGAATATTTACTGTTTAAACCCTTAAGTACAACTTGGACATTAAAATGGCGTTTTGGATTCGATGAGACCGAGATCGGATTTTATATGCGAAAACCACATCGATCCAAATTAACGTTAGGTCGTAAATCCAAGTGGAGCGCAAGTGAAGACTCGAGGTGTAAGAACTATTCTTCGTCAGTATAACTCTGGGGTGATTCACTGCAACAAAAATAACCTATTACAACGCCCTTTTTACAACGGGCATTTACCGCCCGTTGTAATAGAAGGCTATTACAACGGTCCTCTTAGGACCGTTGTAATAGATTCCCTACACAACGCCCTTTTTACAACGGGCAGTGAATGCTTGTTGTAATAGAATGCTATTACAACGGTCCTTTCATGCCCGTTGTAATAGATGCCAATTTTACAACGTTCACAAATTGCCCGTTGTAATAGATGCAAATTTTACAACGCAAAATGCCTGTTGCAACAAAGTATACAATTTTCTTTTAGTCTCCAAGTCAAACTTTTTGGCTCCAACCATGAAATTTTGGCTCTAAACAAATTTTATTTTTCATCCCTCCTAAATTTTAACTAATGTTCGTTTCAATCTCTTTTTCATTCTCCTTCTCAACTCCAAATCCCTAATTGAAACTCGTCTGTGTTTCTCCTTTCAACAATTTTCTTTTATCGTTCAAATGCAAATTCCTAACTGAAACTAAATTAAGTATGTTTCTCAATTTCAAATCCCTAATTTTCTTTTATCCTTCACACTGAAATGAAATCAGATCTAAAAAAAACCTCTTTACTCTAAAATCGCTGCTCATTGTTCGACTGTTCGTTGTTCGACTGTTCGACGATGGTTGTTGTTTCGTTGAGGCTATTGGGTCGTGTTTGTGGATTCGGTTGCAGTTCGTATTCGCGAGGTCGTGGCGGTGATTGTGGTGTCGAGGTGACTGGTGATTGTCGGAGTTGATGGCGGTTGCTGAACTGATCGAGAGAGAAACCTCTGAAAAGCAAAGGAAGGAAATGAATGGTGGTTGATTAATCCTTTGCTTTCAAATGCTAGAGAAAATTTGGATTTGAGGCTCGATTTCGATTGCTTTAATGCCGATAATTTGGTTACGATTACTCTAGAAGATTTGGAAGCTGGGCATAGATCACTCGTGCAACGTTGATATGTTTTGTGAAGAACTTCAATACAAAATTTGATTTAGAGGTAATTTTGCTAGTTGGAGCTCACTGGAGAAAGGCTGCTAGTTGGAGCTAATTTTGCTTCTGCTAGAATTGGAATTCTAAATGACACTGGAATACAATTTGTAAGTGTTTCTTTTATTCAGTTCGTAGGAATAGATGCTGCATTTTAAAGTTTACTTGCATATGTTTTCTAAGAGAAGTTGGAATTACACAGTCAACTAGTTTTGCATATTATTTCCTTCATATACTTCCTTAGGTGCAATATGCTGAAAAAATGATTGAAATAAAGTGTCAACTAATGTAAAATTTGCTTTCATCTAGGTAGGAGGTCGATCTAACGTTGAAAATGAACTGCTTTGCCGATTCATCTTCGCTAAAAGTCCTGGTGCTCTAATGAAATTTTTGGATGCCTTCAGTCCCCGTTGGAATATCAGTTTATTCCACCATCGTGCTCAGGTGAGCTTGTGATGTTAAAACTCTTTTATCCATCCATTTAATCAGACTAGCAAACGTGTTTGACAATTAATACTTGGGTTATGTTAAAATGTGGCATGCATATGTTAATATAATGAATACTGATACGTCTTCATCAAATACAAAGCGTTTATTAGTGCATTTTCATTTTCTACGCATTGATTTCAATTATTCAGATTTTCCATGGGTAATAATGTACTATTCACATACTTCATAACAAAATGAGTAATGTCATCGGTTGTTTCTGGTAAACATACACATGCACACGATGCATATTAATTTACTCTACTTTATTTTACAGGGGGAGACATGTGCAAACGTAGTGGTTGGGATTCAAGAACTGGGCAAAGACATTGAAAAATTTGAGAGGGAAGCCGAAACACTAGACTATGAGTACACTTATGAGATGGAAAATGAAGCATACAAGGTTCTAATGCAGTGATGAGCAAAATGCCCATGTGGTCTCCAACCATTTATTTGATTATCGTCACTTGTAACAAGCATGTAGGTTGATCGATAAGCATTTCTTCAATTTGATAATAGTATTTGTAGCTAGAAGTTTTCATTAAACGCTATGCCTTTACTTTTACTCAAAACATTATCCCCAAATCCATTTTTACCCACAAATCCCTAATCGCTGCTTCGTAACAAAATCCCTAATCGCTAAACCACAATCCTACGCGATGGCAGGTGGTCGAAACAGGAAGCCTTAATCATAAGTTCAAGGAGAAATCGGCAATAAATTCACAGTAAAAAAAATCATCAAAAGGCAACAATGCACCAAAAGTTGATGCGAAGAAAAGGAAGACTTCGGAGTCTTTCGATTGGGATAGCTTGAGAAGAAATGTATGCAAAAATCATGACAAAAAAATGAGGAGATCTGACGCGATGGATTCGTCAGACTATGAAGCATTGAGGCAAGCTGACGTGAACGATATATCTCTCGTGATTCGATAAAGAGGGATGAACAAAATGCTTGCAAAGAGAATGAAGGTTCATTTTTATGTTTTACCTTATTGTGCTATATGTTGATAAGACTAGATAACATGAGAAATGCAAAAGCCTGCACTTATTTTCATTGCTTAATTGTGTGATAACTGAAATTGAGTAGAATTACATGTCACTGGCCATCGGAATTCAAATTTAACCAAGTGCATTACTACGTAAATTTCAACTAGTTAGTTGTATTATAACTGCAATCATATTGCTTGTAACGTATTTCTTCTACATTATTATTTGTGATAGAAACATGTTGTTATTTAGTTGAATTATTACCAGTTATATACTATTATTATTTATTTTTAGGCTTTTCTGAATCGCTTAGTTAAAGATCATGGAAGCATTGATCAATTACTTCAGCAAGTATAATAGACTAGTAGTTGCATTGTCTGATGTGGATTAAATCAAATAGAAAACTTTGATTGGTGTCTGCAATGCTTTTCAGTTATCATATTACAGTTTTAGGATGTTGATGACCTCATTTCAAACCAGACTGCTAAGCTTCTTAATTTGTTATTAGTCATCAGTGTAGCAAAAGAAGTCTAGAAGTGTGTAAAATTGATAAAGCACTCCAGTGTCTATTTGATTCTTAGATTAAGCACAACAAACATAAGGGGTGAAATAAATGTCCTCGCTAAGAACTAGTACATGTCTTTTCAAATAAATGCAAACATACCAACCTATCTTGTTCATTTTTTGATCTATTTATAAACCAGTTACAAAATGAGCAGTGCCTACATCTTTTTATACAGTCATAAGTCTATGAAAGTTGGACCTTTCTAGGAGTGTTATTGTCTAAATTTTAACATTCTTATACTAAAAGATAAAATCATATTTGATCTATCTCATTTTTTAATCTTCTAATGAATCAAGAGTTTTTAATGATTTCAAACATTAATGGCAGTAATAAAAATGGCACTTGTTAATACAGGTATACTAATTAAAAATAAAAATGGCAACAAAAAAGACAGATGATTTTCAAATGTTTCTGTGTCAATTATGCTGATTATATTAGTGGAGAGAAGACATAATAACTTGAAATGCTATGATCGAAAAGATGTTTTGATACGTGGTGAGAAAATGTTACCTTTGTATGTTCATAGGATGATATTCAGATCATAATGAATTGTTTTAGGCTTGCTGGAGTTTGTTTGAATGAGATTTTAGAAATTTGAGGTGGTAATTTTAGTGGAAAAATATATTTAAAGTTTAATTAATATATAAAACTTAAGTAACCAAAGTGGAATTTTGTTTTTGTTTTTTTGTTTATAGCATAAAGAGGAAGAAATTTTGAAAACAATCAGTCTTGGGTGCAGTGTAAACAGTATCTGAATTTATTTTAGCTGAGAATTTCCCTTGGAATGTTGGAATTCTGATTGTTCCATTCCTATTCTAGTGATGATCATGATAGAATTCGTTCTCGGTTCCATTTTTGATCTGTCCGAATTCTGATTCTGCTCTTCTAGTACTACAAATAAAATACCCATTGCAAAAAAGGGATGTTCCTCCAGAAAAGGCTAAGTAAGACATTGAACGTTTTTTATTTTATTTTGCAGTCACGAACATTATTTTTATTTGTCTTGTGGCATCTCCATCCATGTATAAAAAAAATGCTTACTTTCTGTGTGTAATATTTGAGTCCAAAACATCTATATATTGTTTCAGGGACTACCTTCTTAGCATTAGGGAATTAGGGCTTAAAAGCGTTGAGCGTGTTCGTCTTTTAACACTTCACCATCTAGCCTTTCCTGTAAGCATTCAAAATTCATCTTCTAGAAATATGAGCTATTGCTCTTTTATTTTTATTTTTTGATTTAACAAATTAATTGTAAACCATCTTATTACTATTTAACAAAAGTGCCCAATTCTGGAGTCAGTCCAGAAGTATTTATGGCCCAGATTATGCAACTTGACCAGGGAACATTGTAAGTTCTTTATCCTTTTAACAAACGAAGTTCTAATTCTTTTTTTGATCTGCATATTTTAAATATTACCATATATTCGACTTTGCTAGGCATGAATTGCATTATCATTTGATCACGTTCAGTTGTGAAGAGCAAGCAATTGTAGAAGTGGGTAGGGGTATGTGAACAGCAGTTGTTGTTTGTATATGTTAGTTGAATGTGACCAGAGATGGTTGATTGTGGTCTGTGGTAACAGTTTGTAATAAAGTAAATAATTTATAGCTCTACTGACAAAGGTTTTAGTATAAATATTATTGCAGCTTTAAACTATGTAACATAAATTAAAAGTTTAAATTGGCCCATTGATGTATACAGTGATATTCGAGGGGTTGCTGTTGATGGTGTAGAAGGTGAGCCTGTTAATCTCACTGAACCAGTTGCAGAGGCGATTGCTGCAGCGTTTGCATTGTGGTTTTCAAACAAAACGAAGGCAGATGGATCTACGCGATTAAGAATCTCAATGTAGGTTGACAACTGAAATTCTCAATGGTTGTTATGAAACTAGTCGTCATGTGTATATTAGAACTATGTCAATGTGAACTTATCTAACTTTTTAGAATGTGTTGGAATTTTATGACTCTAGCTTTTAGTTTTTTCGTATGTGATTTTGGTTGTTTTATGATAATATTTATTACTCGTTAAATTATTCATTATTGGAATGGATGTATGCTGCTGTAATTTTTTTTAAAGTTTGCATTTGTTTTGCAACGGTCAGAAACCGTTGCAATATCATGTAC
Organism: Allium cepa; assembly: GCA_030765085.1. Taxonomy (NCBI): domain Eukaryota; kingdom Viridiplantae; phylum Streptophyta; class Magnoliopsida; order Asparagales; family Amaryllidaceae; genus Allium; species Allium cepa. The sequence goes on from CM060942.1 coordinate 190,601,717, forward strand.
TACAACAGGCATTGCTTGTTGTAAAATGGTGTACTACAACGGGCATTGCCCGTTGTAAAATGGTGTATTACAACGGGCATTGCCCGTTGTAAAAAGTTGTATTACAACGGGCATTATCCGTTGTAAAAAGTTGTATTACAACGTGTTTTGCCCATTGTAAAATATGGTGGATCTATTACAACGAGGCCTATTACAACGGGCACATGCCCGTTGCGAAAACCATATTACGACGGGCATTGCCCATTGTAAAAAGACTGTTTTGTTGTAGTGATTGCGAGATGATTTTGACAGAGATAGTACTTTCAGGTTCGAGATGGTGATTCAGAGTACAAGGGTATGGTCGTTGACTCTGAGGGTGATTCCAAAATGAGTGCAACGAGATAGTGCCTTCGGTTCCGTTCGAACCCAGAGCGGACTTGTATGGATTGAATGCTTTCATAACATCATCAGGCGGACGATGAGCATTCTAAGATAAATGTGTCCTATAAAGGTAATCGCAGCCTCAAGCCTCATCAACCGAGAATGGCTAAAACAGGGGAGGTGCAGCAAGGTTAAGTGGGTCATGCCCAAGTAGGACGAGATTTACCCCTGCCTAGATGTCCCTTTTTATTCGGCTGTGTGGGCAGTTGGATCTACAGCCAACTGCGGGGTGGTCTTGTTCGGGACTATTCAGTAAGGAATGGTTCCGGCCTTGTGTTGCAGGGGATTGGGAGTAATCCTCGGTACGACGATCTAGGCCACGTACTGTGATGGGAGGTACCCCAGTAGTCCTGCCATTGATGGAAACCCATTCTTCCTACGTGCCCTTACGGTTTTTTTTGTATTACCCACTTTTGTGGCTAGTAGTTGGAACTTAATGAATGTAACAATTTCAGATATTTTCTACTCGAAAACCCTAGACACTATTATAATATCATTGGATTTCCTATCAAATGTTTTGGTTAGCGTAAGGTAAAAACTTTTCCATGTTTATGTGTGGTAACTCTTACGTGATACCTTTCTTTTCAAAGGATTTTCTAAAGTTAAGCAATTTTAAACCGTTTACTCATACCAGACCCCTGTCTGACCCGAGTGTTTATTTTCTATTTTATTAAACTCTTGGGTACTCATATTATGTATGAGTAGTCAAGTGATTCAGGTTATCCTTGACGAATTCTGAAGGAGCATTGGAGCAGGAGGCTTCAGCGTGTAGATATATAGATAGAGTTTCCGCTGTGATGTTATTCTGTTTGGATTCTTGTATTGTAAGTTAGACAGAAATGTTATAACTGTCTAAATTGAGATGTATAGTTGTGTACTCTGATGTATATGATACTATATATATATATGTTATATATTATATTTCATTCGTTCCGCTGTGATTTTCTTATGTATTGGTGTTCTTTCTTCTCTTTCTTTTCTTCTTCTACCCTTTTCTTTCTTAAATAGTGATACGTCTTTCTGGTGCTAGAAAGTCGGGTCGCTACAGTATCTCATTATAGGACATATTTGTTAAATGGTATATAAAGCTGGATCAACCCATGTTCAACATGGACCTTGGGCAAAAAAAAGAAAAGAAAATTGAACCCAGGTTGCTAATACAAAAATTGACCACCCAATGAAGTAAGCAATTATGCTATTGATAGGATATAATGCCATTCTACATATTTTCAATAAAAATATGACCTTGAAAAATTGTACTGTTTTAAGTAGAGCTCAAGTTACTTTTACTGTGCACATATGCATCTTATTAATTTGCCACTGTATCAAACATTGCACCAAATTGATATTCTCTATACTCTCAAATCCTAAAACCCGTCTCCAAATAAAGAACAAGTTGCCTAAGATTTTATAGGGGACATGATAGAGTGGGATAGTTATAGTCGCTAATCTCCATAATAACTAAAAGATCATGAAGTTTATTTATCTTAGTCATTCCTACTCAAAAAAAATTCAATTATATTAAAATAAATTGTTTGATTTCAGCTAAAAAGACCGTTAAGCTCATCCTATGAGTTAACTAAAAGATAGCTCATTAACTCTAGCAATATTTCCAAAAAACATGCACTAAAATAAATTTGATCCCTGTGAAAAATCATGCATTAGAAAACTTCTTCGGCGTTTATTTTCAAGAAATGCACCCAGTTTCTAATATGTTCTCAGTTTATCCGAGCTCTCCTATATTACCTTCTAATAAATTTATCTTAGTAATGTCAAGAAAGTGTGTTACAAAGCAAGTGCAACAAGAAGAAAAAACCACAGCGAAAAAAATGTTTAATAAAAATTAAATAATTATTGATTATGGCAATTTACTAACCAAAATTATTGAACATATAGGACATTAATGTAACAAAGATTATTAAGTAAGCATAATATTCTCTCGTCGAAAATATTCTCTTAATAAATCAATCTATATGTTAAAATCATAACAACGCCTTACTCCATTAATAGCAATCACTCAAATCCCTCTAAAACTTCTTAACCCTCTCAAACTTGGTTTCCTATTTTATTCATAATCTAGTATCACATCAGATTAACTGCCGAATTCAATTTTGAAGCAAAATGAAAAATTCTATGCACTCTATATAGTCCATTTGGGAAACTATCAAAATTACAAAATAATGCAAGGCTCTATATAAACACATAGCAAAAGGGATGTTGTTAAATTGCAATAAGATTCTAAACAGGGATTCTATGTACATTAAGTTTTATATTTTAATAGAGTTTAGCACCACAGCTTACGACCAAATGCCAAGACTGTTATAGCTAGTCATATTATTTGCCAAGTCAACACTAAAATACAAAAAAAATCTTAATCAAGTGTACTAAAGCACTTGCAAAGAAAGAAGTCACATGTTAACTATATCTCAAGCCTTAAATGACAAGAAAATAGCATAAATCAATGTTCATGCAGTTGGATTTATGCTAAAAACATATTTAATTTTTCTTCACATAACACATGGATTGAAATGATTTATTACCTTATTACTTTGCCTAATTAGCTCTAAATAATAAAACAGTGTATAAGTCCTTGAAAGTATGACCTACAAAGTAATTAAAAGGTGAATATCAGGAAAAATATTCAAAATTATAAAATGAGAAGTAGGTTATGACATGGTTATTTGCGAATGAGAAGACTAGAAAGCTAATATATAAAGTGGCATGCTAAATTCTAAAATGTTATAAACTTCATGTTTAAACTACCTTGATTCTTGTGTAAATGATCTTGATGGCATCAAAAATTATCTTCAAAAACTAGTAAATAAAATTTTTAGTACTTATGAAAAATAAAGGATATTAGATTTATCCAGAATGTAAACCCATTGCATACACTTTAGTGTTGCTAATAGATGTCATCATGTTATGCTAAGTCATTAGATTCAACCTTAAATCTAACTATATAGAAGGTATGATTTTTTTAAAATGGTACTATATATACAACAAATTATTGTGATAACATATCACATGTCAATAAACGTTCGAATCACGCTACGCAAGTTTCGAACTTGTGACCTCTCGTACCAAAGCTAAATCACTTAACCTCTACACTAATTTTGCCATTTTCTAATTCCAATAGCTCAGGCCATAATCTTACTCCAGCAATTAATTTTCCTTCATCTAGTCTATAGAATGAATAAATCACATCCATTTCGAAAGATTCTTGTCCATTCAATAGACACATACCAACTGTTCCTAAAAGAGTTTTGTTTGCCAAACTGAAAACAAAATAAAAATGAACAAAGATAAAAATGATAATTATATTCAAAAAATAAAATTGGTTTCCAAATTAAATTTAACAAGCTCCTCTTAATCCTTAACAAGGGTAAAGAAATATGATTTAGAAAATAAAAAAAATCAGAATGCGTAACAAATAAGAGAGGAAAGATGATTTGCTAACCATGGATGCAACCGGAGAATAGATTTAAGGCAACCCTGCATTGACAAAGGGCAAGAGCTTTTTTATGAGGTTGCAAAGATGGTTCCTGAAAATGCAGCTGCTAAGGTGGGTGGAGGCGGGAGAAGAGAGCTGAATTGGTTACATGAGATGTGAGAAGAGAGACGAATGAAGGAGAGGTTTTTTTAGAGTTTTCATTATTGACAATGAAAGGATTGAGAGAGTAAGGAAGGAACAAAGAGGAGAAGGGAAGGTTTAGAAAATTAGCGGCCATGAAATAATTTGGAAGCCCGTCTGTAAATTTTGTACTATTTTTTTTTACAGCGTCTATACTTTATTTTTCTCATTTCGTCCTGTGATTTATACGAATAACAACAACAGTTTATAATACAACGCTGTAACCCCATGCAATTAATAATAGTTATTCTTGTAGTGTCTTTTGAAAGCATATTGCATATATTTTGATGTATATCAACTTCAAGCAACTTATTTATTAAAACTCACTTTGGGGTTATACGGATTGAACTCATTTCGATCGCACAATGACAATGAGAATAATTTCTAAGTATTCCACAACGTTTGCCTAAGCAAACATCTGACCATCACTTATAAGATTATTCAGATTACTACAAAACTAATCGAAACATTTTCCTCCTAATTATCCCAAACAAAATGCATTCCATTTAAATTTTACTTTCTGTTAGCACCAGAATTGGTTACTAACACCCTTTAGAAAGATTGTGTAGAGAGACTAATGAAGAAAGTAAATTAAAACAGATAATTGTATACTAAGTTAAATGAAGAAAACAAGAACACCGAATTTAAAGTGGTTCAGCATAATTGCCTACGTCCACTTTAAGTTTTGATCTTTATTGCTTTCACAAGTAACTGAATACAGATACAATCCGTACTATATAGACTTGAAAACAAATGCTAAATGAAATAAAGCGAGTCTTGAAAGCTGTAGAGTTTTCCCAGTGTTCTCGAAAAAAGTCCATTTCACAGTGCCCCTGCCCTTCTATTTATAGACGAAGATGGGTTGGACTTCCCTCTTGGGCCTAAGAGTGAGATACATCAGCCTATGGCGAGTGACATCTGCGTGCTGAGCCACAAATGCCGAACGACCTTGCTATGCTTTGTGAGGAGAAATGCCGAGCGAGGCTTCATGCCGAACGAGGATGGAATGCCGAACGAGGCTGGAATGCCGAATGAGGCATGAATGCCGAGCGAGGCTGGAATGCCGAGCGAGGCTGGAATGCCGAACGGGGCATGAATGCCGAACGAGGCTGGAATGTCGAACGAGGCATGCATGCCAAACGAGGCATGAATGCCGAACGAGGCTGGAATGCCGAATGAGGCATGCATGCCAAACGAGGCATGAATGCCGAACGAGGCTGGAATGCCAAGCGAGGCTGGAATGCCGAGCGGGGCTGGAATGCCGAGCGAGGTGTGAATGCCGAACGAGGCATGTTATGCCGAACAAGGCACGGATGTCGAACGACCTTGGTATGCCGAACGAGGCTCTATGCCGAGCGACCAATTGATGCCGAACGAGGCCAGATGCCAGACGAGTCTGGAATGCCGAGCAGTACTCCTAATGCCGAACGGTGCTTATGCCGTGCCTCTTGCTACATGGTCAAGCCATCGGGTAACACTTGCCCCCCAAAGTGTATCTTGTGAACGAACATGATATGCTTTGAATCATGAGCACTCCATACACTCCTTTAAGCTCTTGCTTCGATTTTTCGGTAGTGCTTTCCTGAATGTCGAACGAGGTATTGGGTGCCGAACGATACTTGATGCCGAGCGACACTTGGATGCCGAACGACATTGCCTTGACCGGTTCTACTGGTCACCGTCCATTCGACTTCTCTTCTCTCTATATAAGCTGAGGCTTCTTCTTCTTATCCCTTTTACTTTTACCTCCGCTCTTCAGTACATACGAATTTTCCTCGAACCTCTTCAAAGTACCTACCTTTCCCTCCTCTTCTCAAACTCAATACACTGCCTCACCTCCTTTCCCAAATCAACGAACCCGACCAGAGTCGTGCTTCCTACCCCAGAACATCCCTAATCTTCGGGTTATTTCTTAGGTAATGGCCTTTTCCTTAAACACTTTACTCCCAAATAAGAAACATAGCACGAGATTCGAACTCGTGAAAATCTGTAAGACCGAGGATGATAGGAACCGCGTGGATAAAGGACAACGAATTCAAAGTCCAAACATGTTTCAGGGATATGCGGAGTGACATAAGGAAGGAGACGTTAGACGTGTGCGTAGGAGGGTGTTGGTGGAAGAAGTATTTATGTGGCTCGGTAAGGCTTCCTTATGCCTAGTGACGAAGCAGATGTGAAGAAGTGAAATTGGAGTTAAGGCTTGACGTGCCGAGTGATGCGGCTCGGCACGGCCACGGCTCGGCATGATCCTCTCATGCTGAACGAGGTAGGAGGGAAGGCAGGAGAGAAGTAGGAGCCTAGGAAAATGCCAATCGACATGGCTCGGTATGACTTGCTGAAGGACTCGACCGTGCCGGTCGGTAGGGATGGAGGGAAGGAGTGAAATTTGTGTTAAGGACAGAATGCCGAGCGATGTGGCTCGGCATAATTGTGGGTCAACATGATTTGCCGCATGCCGAACAGTGTAGAGGAAGAGTTGGTGAGTGATGTGCCAAGCGATGCGGCTCGGCATGATTGCAGTTCGGCATGTCTTGTCGCATGCCAAATGGCGATGTTGGATGGTAGGAGAGTGGTATGCACGTGATAGTTAAAACTATCTCAACCTGGACTTAGAACATTGTTAACTTAACACCTTTTTATGCCTGAATATATGACAGTGAACAAGGACAGACTTAAACAACCAAGCATATCGGACAATCCAAACTGATAGCTCCTATATTTAAACAACGGTATACTTGAACTCAACTTGCTTAACAGTTAATAACCTTTCACTGATGTCGAGTTCAAGACATAAACTATCTTACGACAAGCTCACATGGACGGTCAGCAATAACGGTCTTCGAAGATGACAATTCAAAGTTTAAACTTATTTCATCCACTTAGTGGCTTTTCGTTTCTTGGCACGTATATTTGAATGATCGCACTAGTTCACGCACCGCATGGGGGGAATATTTGTGTTGTTAAGTCTAACGTCGATTGTTTTTCAAGTATAGTTCAAACAGGTGCTTTGTCAGATTCAATCTTCATTATGGATGTTTAGGAAATCTAGCCCTGCTACGATCTCGGACAGACCCAGGCCATCCTCTCGATAAGAAGTTGTAGGAACTTCAAATCCATCAATTACTCCTACTCAAGACTTACTGAGCCCTGTGACTACATCTGTCGACTTGGCTCCCGATGCACTGGAGGAAGCGATTTTCTTGGATGATCCAATCGATTCCTAGGCCTCAAAGATTAATGAAAGTGCGCTCCATCGGATATGCTCTGTCCATGGAATCCCTTTCGACGATGTGTTAGTTCCATCGGGGTATGATCATCCTTGCTTGCCCCCAATCAGATATATAGCCTGTAACAGATTCATGTGCTGGGTTGGCAGCATGCCGCCATTCAACTCCTTTCTTCGAGACGTGTTGCAGTATATCAAGATTGCCCCATCGCAACTGCATCCAAACAGCCACGCATTCATATACGGCACTTGCATCCTCTTCATGAGTGTCCTCTTCAGGCTTCTGACTCCGAGCGATATCCCCTATATCTATCGCATCAAGAGACGGTCGGATAGCCCATCTTTCGTGTTCCTCGAGCCGCACAGAAAGTGATAACTCTTGACTGGGGCATGGAGCAAGTTTGCCGAGTATAAATAGGAGTGTATCTATGTGCGGTGTCTTCTCGGCTTTGCGAGGAGATGGGTGGAAGGAAGTAAGTCTTTTTCCAGGACCAATACTCACGTTTGGTCAAAGCTGTACCTTTTCTCACTCTTCCTCCATCTTTTCAGGTATTAACCCACGTCTCGAGGGCGTCGGATATTCTGAAGCCGTTGAAGCTATCCGAGCCATTCCCGTCGAAGACCGGGACATTAGAACTCTCATTTCGATTAAGTCGCTTGCGAAATTTTGGTTGTTGTCAGCAGGTCGCCGGATTAGCCTCCTCCAAGATGTTAATATACCCAGGCGTGCTTCGGGCAAAGGAAAAAAGAAGGCCGATTCCTCAACACATAACTCCCCTGACACATTAGAGGGGTGGAGGGAGATCAAAGAAGCCGAAACGCCCAAAGAACAGGGCGAAAATGTTAGTCCATCTCGAGACCCAATAGTCGAAGTTTCATGACATTGAAACGATGCCTTCCCCTTCGAAGGGGAAGAAGAAACTAACATACAAGCTGAGGAAGAAAACAGTAGGAGGAACTTCTAAAGTTACTCTTATTCCAGTGGAGAAAGAAGCTTCCTCGCAGCACTTAGAAAGTTCTCTGAAAGGCCTGTCGAACCTTACCATACCTGATGATCTGCTTAACTATGGTTTCAACGATCCAGAGTCCCTAAAGCTTCAGTCGCCCACTAGAGGCGATACAAGCGCTCAAGCCCAAAACCAGGGAAAAAAATCCTATTAGTAAAGAAACTGATCCGTCGGGGGGAAACACTAGGACACACACAAGCACATGCACTTCACTTTGCACTTAAATTTCTATCACCACTCTACCCTTCCCTAACTCGTCGTTATTTAAACTCCGTGTAGGTGACATGGGGCATACACATGGACTTGGCCGCCTTCGTGGTTCATCGATTTTTCACCAATCCAGCCGGGATTCGGTTTCCGACAATCGTCGAGATAGAGACGACTCCGGCGATCGAGACTACCACCGTCGAGAATCGTCTTACCAAAGAAAAACTTATAATCAATCCTCCTACCCTCGTGATCCTCCTTCTCAACTGGAGCACAGCAAAGAGAAACCTGCACATAAGGGGTCCCAGCCTGAGGCCCATCGGGATTAACACTCTGGTTTACCAGGCAATCTCGAGATCCCCACAGAACACCTACAGTCTCCAAGCAGACTCCTCTTGCTCCTGTATCTAATCCATCGGTCGCAGAATGACTTGTTGAGCTTAAAGCCTCGTTTCCATAGATATGCTTCGATGGCTTAAAATTTCTTCCGACGATTCAACCGATTCTAGGGCATGTCGAGCAAAGTGTTATTGCTTGCACTAATGACGTCTATGTTCAACATGATGCATTCGTGCCCTTAGCTGAAAAAGTTTCAGAAGTCTCCATTGAGCGTCAGCATGAAATTGATCGCTTGAAGCTCGAAGCTATCCATGATAAAGATATTATTAAAGCTCAGGACGAAGAGCTTGCTTCTTACAAGTCTCAGCTTGAAGCCGTCCAACAAAGCGCTAAAGATACGGTGGAAGCCGTCAATTGCCTGGAGACAACTCAAAAAAAAGAAATTGGCGAGGCAGTCCAGCGTTATGGGGCCCTGCCTTTAGAGGACTCAGTGCAGAAGGAGGGGGATGCATTTGTCCTCCGAGTCAAAGAGCTAGAGGATTAACTCTGCAAAGAAAGAGAAGAGAAGACTGCTGCCCAAGTAGAGTCGCATCGATATTGCGATGAGATCTTTGCTACGCGACTTCTAAAGGCGAAGCTCGAGGATGAGCTTTCTAAAGTTGGGATATTGAAGGATGAAGCCCGTGAAGAGGGCAAGAAGATAGCATCTGCGGAGATTTACTCCCGTCTTGAGGCGGCTAAAGAGGCTGGTAGGGAGGAGATCAAATGCATGTTCGACCCACTGATTGCAGAATTCAACGCCCGTGTCCTCATGCATCGGGACTTAACTTTTCTGGGTGAAGGCTACCTCGAATCCCTAGCTGAGGCGTGGGAGACTTTAATAAAAATCAAGAAGTTCGAACTTGGCATCGAGGAGGTCGATGAAGATGATTTAATAAAAGAATTTCTTAAGGGGAACGAGCCTTCGGACCTGTCTGTGGCAAAATCTCTTTACTGCAAAGGTTCCTTCTCATCGAAAGGGAAAAATGTTATTGTCGGTCCATCCAAGACCGAGTCTCCATCTCATGCTCCTACTCAGTCGGCCGATCGATCGATACTTGATCCATTTGAGCAACATGTTGGTTATGACCCGGAGGACCCTGGCCTAGGTGTTTACATTCTATCTCACATTCCAGAGGGTGAGACCCCCGGACGGAGTCAGCCAGAAGCCGGTATGTGACCCTTCATTTTAAAATTTCAAGAGTCATCATTTTTTGACGAGAGGTCATTGTATTCTAATGTTCATTTTCCATGATTTTGCATAGGTAATTCTAATCCCGAGCCCACTGCAAGGAGTGATGATGCCAAGGAGGTGAAGGGGAAAACATGTGAGGCTACTCATGCAGGAGAGACTCCCGGTCTAGACGCTCAGGTGATTGGGGCGCTTGATGAGGATAAGTTTGAGACTTCATCTCCCATCGAGGGAAGTTATGAAATTGAGATCACAAGCGCCTTCGAACACACTTCTAAAATGAGCATGAAGCAGAAGCTCGAGGAGGAAAAGAAAAGGACGGCCGAGATTAAATTCGATCCTCGAGTCGTGGACTTAGATGATCCTATGAACAAGCCATTGAAGGTCATCCTCCCTAACGGGTCCAGGCCAGTGGAAGTTCCCCTTACTTCTTCGGTTGTTACCTCCCCATCAAAGACAATTACCAAAGGAAAATGCACGGGAGAGGAGTCGTTTGAGAAGACGAAGGAGGGGAAGAAGTCGAAGAGATCGAAGAAGTAGTTGTCACTTTCGTTCAAGGAGAGTTATTTTAGATTATGTAATTATTTTTATTTATTTTCATAGTCCATGTAAATAGACCGTTGACTCGGAGTTTTGGAGGAGTTGTAGTAGAAACTTATTTTTGAATAAATAAAGCTTTGTTCATTTGTCGTTCAAAAGACTTTTATCGTTCATCTTTTTGTATGATTGTGGTCGAAACCCAAGCTATTGTGAGTTACATAAACTTCTTAATCTATCTTCTTAATCTATCTTTTATTCCATGCTTCAAGCACTTAGAATATTTTTTAGTCTGTACGTCAAGGACTCAACGACTTCAAGTCATTTATGTCCTAGCTCGCACACCGGGGACTTATAGAATTTGAACCGTTTATACTCCAATCCGCACTCTAGGGATTCAGATGACTCAGTCCGCACTCTGGAGGCTTAGAGATTTTTAAGTCATTTATGCTCTGTTCCGCACTCAGGGGACTTAGATATTTTTAAGTCGTTTATACTCTGGTCCGCACTCAGGGGACTCAGAGTACTCCAGTCCGCACTCAGGGGACTTAGAGATTTTGAGTCATTTATACTCTGGTCCACACTTAGGGGACTCAGAGTACTCCAGTCCGCACTCAGGGGACTTAGAGATTTTGAATCATTTATACTCTGGTCCGCACTCAAGGGACTCAGAGTACTCCGATCCTCACTCAGGGAACTTGGAGGTTTTGAGTCGTTTATACTTTGGTCTGCACTTAGGGGACTCAGAGTACTCCAGTCCACACTCAGGGGACTTGGAGATTTTGAGTCGTTTATACTCTGGTCCGCACTCAGGGGACTCAGAGTACTCCAATCTGCACTCGGGGGACTTGGAGATTTTGAGTGCTCGTGCGCGTTTATACGTCAGACAGAATAATGTACCTCTTAATTGTTTGCCACAGAGTCATCATACACAGAAACATCAACAATCCATGGAAAAAAACGACTTCAAGCCTTTATTAATGCAAATAAGCTAAATTGTCTTATTACATGCCGTAAACTAAGAATTAACGAAATAAAAACATGTAACTAAAATATGCAAGAAATAAACTAAGTATAATAATGCCGCAAATGCTCGCAATTCCATGCTCGGGGGAGTGTCGCACCATCAACGGTCGCTAGGTTGAAAGTTCCTTCTCCAAGCTTCCGTTCAATGACGTATGGACCTTCCCTTGCGGGGCTCATATGTGATGGTACTGGGAAAAATCGTTTCAAAACGAGGCCATCCACATCAAAGATTCTCGGTTGGACCTTTTCATTATAATATCTAGCGACTTTGTGTCAGTATGTGGCCACTCTTAAATTAGCTTCTTCGCGTTTTTCATCAATGAAGTCCAGTGATTCCAGCAAAAGATCATTATTCGACTTAGAGTCATAGTAAGTTACCCAATGTGATGGAACTTCAAGTTCTGTGGGTATAACAGCTTCCATGCAATATGCCAATGTGAATGGAGTGTGGCCAGTCGCGGACTTGTGGGTGGTTCTATAAGCCCAAAGCGCTGTTGGAAGTTTATCCACCCACTTGCCTCTAGCCTTTTCCAAATGCTTTTTCAATATGGACTTGATTATTTTGTTCATGGCTTCCACTTGTCCATTGGCTTTCGGATGAGCCACTGCTGCAAACTTTTTCTCTGTACTATATTTTTGGTAAAACTCTTTGAACTCTTTGCTTTCGAGTTGAGTTCCGTTGTCTGTATTGATGGTCCGTGGAAGGTCAAAATGGCATATAATATTTCATACAACGAAATTAATGACCTTTTTAGTGGTGATAATGGCCAAAGGCTCTGCTTCTGTCCACTTGGTAAAGTAATCGACTGCAACTATCGCATATTTAGCACCACCTTTGGATATGGGTAAGGAACCGACTATGTCGATCGCCCATATTGCAAACGGCTAGGGACTAACCATTTGTCGGGATCTTTGCATATTTCTGACATTTGTCATATCTTCTCACATAGCCTATGGCATCCCGATTTACAGTCGGCCAATAGTATCCATAGCGGAGGACTTTATTTGCTAACATCTGCCCCCCAGTATGGTCACCACACTCTCCTTCATGGACTTCCTTCAAGACTCGTTTTATCTCATCATGGGCTATGCACCGAAGTAAGGGGGTCGAGAATCCCCTCCGATACATTACCCCGTCTTGCATTACATATCGCAAAGCCTTACGAATGACTTGTCGTCTTTCGCTCCTTCTTTCGGGTACGACCCCGTGTAATAAGTATTGCTTGAATGGGGTCATCCATGATTACTTCTCGATTTCTGTTTCTAACATGAAATCTACCTCCATCATATTTATGCTCGAAGCATGTAAGGTTTCAATGAGAAACAATCCCATTTACGGCGCATCGCCAGTGCTTGCAAACTTTGCCAATGAATCGGCTGCTTTGTTTTGTTCACGCAGGACATGTGAAATATCATAATACTCTAGATTCGCTAGCAGCTCTTGGAACCGTGCGAGGTATGGGACAAGTCTCTTTTCCTTTGCTTGATAGTCCCCCCAAACTTGGTACACCACCAGTTGTGAGTCACAAAAGATTTCAACCGATCTTACCCCCAATTCTCTTATAAGTCTCAAGCCAGCAATCAATGCTTCATACTCGGCTTCGTTATTTGTTGCTGTGAATTCGAGATTCAAAGCATAACAAACTGATCAGTTTTGAGGAGTCATAAGAACTATGCCAGCCTCCGAACAATGATTGTTAGATGCCCCATCGGTGTACATTTTCCATCGAACGGGAGATATGACATTGTGACCGTTTGACTCATCGGACACAGTGAATTCAGCAATAAAGTCCGCTAGCGCTTGCCCTTGTATGGCCCTTCGTGGCAGTTAGGTAATATCAAATTGACTCAACTCGATATTCCATTTTAACATCCTTCCAGAGGTTTCTGGTCGTTGGAATACCTTCCCCAAGGGTTGATCAGTGTAAACATTTATTGAATGTGCCTGAAAGTATGGACGAAACAAGCGTGATGCAATCACCAAGCAGTAAGCTAGTTTCTAAATCTTGGGGTAATTTCTTTCTGCCTCGGTCAAGCATTTACTGACATAATACACTGGCTTTTGAACTCGTCCTCCTCACGAATCAAAGCCGTACTGGTAGCATGTTGGGATACAGCCAGGTATACATACAGCTTTTCATGGTCAATTGGTTTTGATAGCACCGGTGGACTTTCTAAATGCCTAACCAGAGCTCGGAATGCTTCCTCACAGTCGGATGCCCACTTGAAATTTCTCTTTCCTTTCTTTATCATATCAAAGAAGGGAATGCACTTATCCGTAGTGCTGGATATGAATCGACTCGGCCCAGCCATCTTTCTATTCAAGCTTTGTACTTGCTTTATAGTTCTGGGCATTTGTATGTCCCGAATAGCCTAAATCTTCTCCGGGTTAGCTTCAATTCCCCGCGCATTCACAATGAAACTCAAGAACTTCCCTGACACAACGCCAAAAGAATACTTCAAAGGGTTGATTTTCATCCCATTATGCCTGAGTATATCAAACATCTCTGCTAAATCTCGAATGTGGTCGTTTGACTATCGTGACTTCACGAGCATGTCATCCACATATACTTCCATCGTTCTACCAATCTGATCTACATTCGGTTCACCAGACGCTGATAAGTTGCTCCCACATTTTTCAATCCAAAGGGCATCCCTACATAGCAATATAACCCAACGTCTATGACAAAATTGGTGTGTTCTTGATCTGGAATGTGCATCGGGATTTGATTATATCCCGAGTATGCATCCATAAATGACAGTAGCTCGTGTCCGACCGTTGAATCGACCAGCTGGTCGATTCTAGGTGAGGGGAAAGTTTCCTTCCGGCATGCTTTGTTTAAATCAGAATAATCAACGCAAGTTTCCCACTTTCCATTCGCTTTACTCACTAGCACAGGGTTAGATACCCATTCAGGGTAGAGGGCGTCGCGGAAGAACCCATTGGCTTTGAGTTTGTCCACCTCCTCTCTGAGAGCGGCGGACCTCTCTGGGTCCATGCCTCTCCGTTTCTGTTTTATTGGGACATACTACGGGTCTATGTTCAACATATGACTTGCAATAGCAGGAGAAATCCCGCACATATCAGAATGTGTCTAAGCGAAAACGTCTAGGTTCGCTCGGAGGAAATCAGTAAGATCCTCAGCCAATGACGGGTAGAGTTGCGATCCAATCTTAAGAACTCGTGATGGGTCATCCCGACTGGCTGGAATGTCATTCGTCAGCTCAGCTAGTGCTGCATTTGCTTCCCTGGGTCCTCCATCATCATCTTTCAGATCTATGTCTCTATAGATCCGAGAATATCGCCCGAGCCAGGGCTCGGGCACTACTTGTCAATTGTCAGTGTTTTAGATGCGGACGGAGTTGTCCACAACCTTTTCTTTCTCTCTCCGCTGAGCCTCTCTCAGCTCTGCCACATAACATGCGACCGGTCGCCTGATCGCCATGCACTATACCGACTTCTTTGTCTGTCGGAAATTTTAATGTCAAACACCACGGGGCCAAGGCTGCCCTAAACTCCGCAAGAGCCCGACGACCCAGAAATACATTATATGGAGAATCTACATCCAACACTATGAACGGTAGGATTCGCACCCTCCTACGCTCACCTTCTCCCAGTTCAACTAACAACTCAACATATCCAATCGCGTCAGTCGTTGCACCATTAAAGCCATGGATACGGGCTTTAGATGGGTTTAAATCTTTTGTCTCCATCTTCATTTGGTCATATGCCTTTTTGAAGATGGTGTTGATGGAGCTCCCACAATCGATTAAAATTCTTTTGACGTAAGCTGGCACGATCGTCGTAGATATGACCATCAGGTCGATGGTAGGAGCCTCCACCTTGTCTGCATCTCGGCTCCTAACACTATATCGTCTGTCATCATGCGTTGTTGTTTTTTGGGGGTTCCATCTTCCACATTCAAACAACACTTATAATCCGCATGCCTTAAGGATGTAGCATATCGTTCCATCTCCTGCTAATTTTTGTCTGTAGAGTGAGGTCCTCCGACTATAGCGTTTATGATCAATCTACTCACGGTTCGGGCAGGTTCCTTTGGATGGCGTGGAGCTGGCCCACGTCCGGGGTCTGATGTTCCTTGCCTACCCTCTTGTGGGTTCTTAACAAATTCCTACAGCTTTTTCTACCTGATCAACTTTTTTGTGGCGTCATGGAGGTGTCTACACTCCTCAGTATTGTGCCCGTGAGTCTCATGGAAGTGACAGTACTTCCCTGTCTGCTTTTGTTCCTCTATGGACTCCTTTGGGCGTGGCTTTCTGTATTTAAAGGTGCTACAGGTTGATAGATTAATATTTTCAAGAGACGTATTCAGGGGGTGTATTCATTGTAGGTTGGAATCATCGGCTTCCATTTCCCCACTTCTCTTTTCTTTCCAGGATTTCCTCCTCTGGACCATTTAGATTGCCCAGGCTTGTTCTGGATGTTGACTTGAACCTTTCTCGAGTTGTCGCCGAATTACTTTACGGCGATGTTGCTTTTTACAGTCTCCTGAACAGGCCCTAGTGCCTTATCTCCCTTGGTCCACCTGGCTTCCTCCCTCCTTATGAATTGACGAGCTTTCGAATAGAAACGCTCCAACGTAGTTGGGTGCTTTCCCGCTAACCAATCTCCAAATTCTAAATTCGGGTCTACTCCTCGCATTACCGCCATCAAAATTGCGTGGTCATTAGGGTTGCTAACTTCAGTGGCCGCAATGTGAAATCTCTGTAAGTATGCTTTCAATGACTCTTCGAAGCCTGGATTACGCTTGATAAGGACATCACATCATTTGGACGAGTAACATGTATCCCGAATTGTTCTACAAATTTCATTGACAATTCATCAAAGCTGGATATATACCATGGGGGAAGTCGAGTAAACCATATAGTGGCGATTCCAGATAAAGTAATTGGGAAGCTCCTACACTTGGTCGCATCATTTGCTCTGGCAGAATCCATCATCTATTCATACCTCATTACGTGCTGTCTGGGATCAATCTTTCCTTCGTAGGCCGGTATAGTTGGCATACTAAACTTCCTTGGATACTCGGTCTGTAGGGTAGTATCTGTGAAGGGAGTATGACTCCTAGATACTCCCTAATCTTCATTGGTCAAGCATTGGTTCTCTCTCATCAACTTCCTGACCATAGTTGATAAGTCCGGAGTTTGTATGGAGGATGGAAGGTTGGGTTCTGTTCTACGGGACTGCTCTGGTTGATGTCCCCTCTGCTGACGATCATCCAAACATGCATCTTGAAGGCCGGCTTCATTAGCACCTTGGTGAGCCAGGCGTCTGGTATCCTCATGTGCTTGATCCCTGCTTGATCGATCAATGACACCTGCTTGTGCAGTTTCAGTCTTACGGCTCTATGCCTAGGAGGTTCATCGGCTAAAGTCGAGCTATCGGATGAAGAATAAGGAGTAGGGCTACCTCCAGCATTCTGATGTTGCTGCTGAGTAAGTTGAGTCATAAGATTAGCGTTGGCTTGAATCTTCTCAGCAAGTTGCCTTCTACTTTTCCTGAGTTCCCTCATCAAGTCATTGAACTCCATCCTAGTGATGACTTCCATTTGAGTTTAGGTGGTAGTCCCTGCACCTAAATTTGCTTGTTGATTGCTAGGTCCAACTTGTTGCACGCTAGCAGTCTCGTTGACGTCCGCATTGTGAGAGGCTGATAGGGTACGTGGTCTTTCCATAGTAGAGTTTTTTGTCGAAACTCTAAGTAGATTCAACGGACGTCCTATGAGTAGTTTGGATCTCCTTCGGGGGATTTATTCAATCCAGTAGCAATAAAGTTGATCCTATCGGCTTGAGAATTCGATTCTCAGTGAAAGCACCAAAATGTTAACACCAGAATTGGTCACTAACACCCTTTAGAAAGATTGTGTAGAGATATTAATGAAGTAAGTAGATTAAAATAGATAACCATATACTAATTTAAATGCAGAAAACAAGAGCGCCAGATTTATAGTGGTTCAGCGTAATTGCCTACGTCCACTTTAAGTTTCAATCTTTATTGCTTTCACAAGTAACTGAATACAGATAAAATCCGTACTATATAGACTTGAATACAAATACTAAATGAAATAAAGTGAGTCTTGAAAGCGGTAGAGTCTCCCAGTGTTCTCGAAAAAAGGCCCATTTCACTGTGCCCCTGCCCTTTTATTTATAGACGAAGATGGGTTGGACTTCCTTCTTGGGCCTAGGAGTGAGATACAGCGGCCCGTGGCGAGTGACATCTGCATGCCGAGCCACAAATGCCGAACAGCCTTGTTATGCTTTGTGAGGAGAAATGTCGAGCGAGGCTTCATGCCGAACAGGGCTGGAATGCCGAACGGGGCTGGAATGCTGAACGAGGCTGGAATGCTGAATGAGGCATGAATGCCGAACAAGGCATGAATGCCGAACGAGGTTGGATTGCCGAACGAGGCATGAATGCCGAACGAGGCATGAATGCCGAGCGAGGCTGGAATGTCGAGCGAGGCTGCAATATCGAACGGGGCTGGAATGCCGAGCGAGATGTGAATGTCAAACGAGGCATGCTATGCCGAACGAGGTAAGGATGCCGAACGGCCTTGATACGCCGAACGAAGCTCTATGCCAAGCGACCAATTGATGTCGAACGAGGCCAGATGCTGGACGAGTCTGGAATGTCGAGCGGCACTCCTAATGTCGAACGGTGCTTATGCCGAGCCTCTTGCTACATGGTCAAGCCACCGGGTAACACTTTCCAACATATTTTTACTTTTAAAATATTCAAAAGTACTGCTATTTCATTTCTCAAAACATTCCTTTGAAGTTAGTTTCAAAATTTTCGGGATTTAGATTCATATTTTTAAAAAAAAACATGTTTTATAAACTAAATTTATATATTCTTTATGTAAAAATCATTTCACATTATAATAATCCTTCTTTATTATAACAGGATTATCTCGAATATTTATGCTCTAAATATTTTATCCCACTATTCAGATTATATTAACAACTTTTTATTAAAGTTTAATCCTTAACTCGCTATTATTAGATGACCATTTTTTTTAACTTAATCATATTCTTCGAACACCTTATAGTCAAATTGTGAAAATTAATTCACAAAGGGTTCATTTTAAATCAAAATGATAAATGCTCCTAAATAAACCGAGCACAACTTTTCAACTTACAAACTACAGTCGATGCTTCATATTTAAATTAAGCATAACTTATGAAACAATAGTGATAGCAAATAAATATTATCACATTTGAACCAACACACTTTATAACTATATAATGTTTTGAAAATTATTCCTTTATATATATAAGAAATATAATCCTAGACAAAATATTTAATTTGCCAAAAGTTTCAAAAATTTCAATACCATGTCCATTGGTCTTGGTTGAGTGTTTAGAAACCCCTATCGATACCATGGTGTCCCACGTCTCGACCAGAATTCATAAAAATGAATAAGATAAAACAGTCCATTTAATATTGATATAGTCCATTCTTTCAAGTTGAAATAAATAAGATAACAACCCAACTTGAAAGAATGGACTATATCAATACTTAAATATCATGAGGAGAAGTTGGCTCAACTTATGGCAATTCAAAGATAAAACAAATTCAGGGTTTTCAAATCAAATAAGGAAATAAAATTTTCCAATAAATGACAAGGAGGGTGCATCCCTCTTAAAGAAGTATACCTCTAGAAATATACTTAGAACCTCGAGAACTCCAAGCCGGACCCCGTGACCGTACCAAGGATTCTGATATTTCATATCAAAAAACTCTCAACCGTTTTTTACGTGAAGGTACATAAAAATCTAGATGTGATGTGAAAATATCCTAATGGGAGCAACCCCACATAACTTGGCTCCCAAATACTATGCGCTTTGGTTTAATTATTTTGGGTAAAGGATAATCAACGCTCAACGGAGCAATAAATCATCTTAGAATTATGTTAGTAAAGTAG
Source organism: Allium cepa (assembly GCA_030765085.1). Lineage (NCBI taxonomy): Eukaryota > Viridiplantae > Streptophyta > Magnoliopsida > Asparagales > Amaryllidaceae > Allium > Allium cepa. Next base: position 190,621,287 of record CM060942.1, read on the forward strand.
CTAAAGTAACCGGTAGCTGAGATACCAACTATCGAGGATATAAAACGATTATATAGGGAAATTAAGTCTTGTATACTTATCACCAATCATTGAATTCAAACTTGTACTTTTTCTTCGTTAATAATAATACCGGACAAGTCAAGGTAGTGTTACCTCAAAGTCATGTCCGATGATTATTCTTAACTTTTGAAATAGCGATAAGTTTACTTCTTCGATGTTTAGTGCTAATTATATAAATAAATCGTTTCCGTATAAGTGATTCACTTTACGAGAATTAAATTATTTCATAAACAAATCAAAACTTTTTCTTTTTAAAAATCAATCGAACTTGTTCTTGATTTCCAAATTCTACATTGGTAAAAACACTTTTAGAAGTAGTTACTGATTGTTAAAACGTTAAGAGAATAATTTTTCTATGTGCGCGACCTCGAAGGCCTAAACCAACATCAGACCGAACACTCAGAAGATTATCCAACTTAACTTCTTAATAATCAAGTTCTAATTCCTTTTTATAACTTTAAAACAATATTAATAATCCCAAAAGATTATTAATCACGTTTAAAATCTCTTTTAAAAAAATAAATTCATTATATTTAGTAAATAGATAATTATTTTCAAACACTTTTATAACATTGATAAATTAACTTTAAATTCTTTACTAAATCAGTTTATTAACTTTAAATCATTTGATTAAAGCAATTTTATTATATTAGTTAATTTTACTTACAAAACTTTTATTAAATCAATTAATTTGACTTTAAATATCATTAATTAAAAATATTTATTAAAGTCAAATAACCATTATATAAAAATGAATAAGTCATCTTAAATTTTATTTATTAAAATGATAAGTAATTTTAAATTCCATTAATTAAAACAATAAATTAAATTCAAAAAAATCATAAATTAATTGGATTAATTAAATTCAAGCCTCATTAGTTAAAATGATTAATTAAAATATCATTTGTTAGAATGATTTATTTTATTATAAAACATCATCAATTAAAATGATTTAACCAAATTCCAAATATCATCAGTTAAAACAATTAATTAAATTTAAAACAATCATTAATTAAAATGATTAATAAAATTTAAATATCATTATTCAAAATGATTACTTACTTTTAAATACCATTAACTAAAATGATTATTAATTTCTGTTATCTTAATTAAAATAATTAATTGAACTCAAATAATCATTAGTTAAAATAATTAGTTAAATTTAAAACAATCACTAGTTAAAATGATTAACTAAATTCAAATATAATTTTTAAAAATGACTAATTACTTTTAAATATCATTAAAATGATTGTTGGTTCTAATCATCATTACTTAAAATAATTAATTAAACCTAAGAATTCATTAGTAAAAATGATTAATTAAATTCGATCTTATTTAAATCCAAAGATAAACCAATTTTGAATATCGTTAATTAAATTGGTTAATTAATCCTAAAATCATTAGTTAAAATGATTAATTAATCTAAATTATCATTAATCAAAATGATTGATGAATTTTCAATACTCTATTTTAGCGAAAACACAAGCTTAAGTTCATATGACAGGGTTTTGCGGAATGATGATATAGTGAAATTGCTATAACGACACTTAACAATTTATATTGAATGTCAGGATTTATTTCAATTAAAAATCAATATAATAGCATAATGATGTAAATAAATAATTATGCGCCGGAAACCCCTCAGGGTCTCTCTATAGATTTACCTTGCAAAACAATGGTTATGGAAAATATATATGTGTATATATATAATCATATGGGTTCATAACGATCAAATTAATAGGTCATCCATTTTCCAAATGGAAATTCAACCAAACATTTTAATTTAAAATCCAAGCAATCAATAAACATTTATAACATTATAGATATGATATAATAAAACTTAATATGAGTTAAACTCACATTGTTTATCATTTTCGCCGAAACGTCCTAATTTTGGACAAAAACCGACGGTCGTCCAAATTTAATCTAAATTTTCACTTGCTCGAAATTCAACCAAACCAACTCCATTGCGAAGACCTCGACGTCGTGAGTCTGACATAAAAAGTGGCGTTTAAATCCAACCTCGTATGAAGAAATTATACAAATTTCAAGTTATCAATAAATTTAAACTATAAACAAATAACTTTACTAAAATTACAAAATTACCCTCAACAATCATCTTCCTTCTAAATTCTATATCTGCGATCGGACATGCACAAGTGCACCATGGCCGCTACAACAATCTTCAATTGCACTCCAACCACTCGACGAAATCCACAACCGATCGGGCCGATGAGCTCCGCATCAAAATCTCCTTCTCCTCGGCACCACGTTGACTTGCCCCGTGCTCCTAGGAAAAACACAATCTCAACAACTCCATGGCTATCATATGCATGTCGCACCATGCTAGGCCGAGCCTCCCTTTACCAAACTCCATCTCGAGATGCCAAACAATGTTATAAACCCAAACCAAAGCTTCAATTGTCGAATCGATGCTCCCAAATAGCAAAAACCCTAACCCTAGTTCCTATAACCCATTTGACTTTACTGTTGAGTTTACTTACCATGGCCAAACATCTCCAAATTCACACCAACTCGAAGATCCCCTCGAATTGAGATTTTTAAAACTTGTTTCATGATTTTTAGATGCTTAAATCCTTAGTTATGGATTTTTGAAAATGGTAAATATTCCCATTTACGTGTACAGGCATGTTCTTATAGAGAGAAATGGGTACGGTCGTGTGTTGTATGTAGGGGTTATGGCTAGAACAGTAAAGGAATGGGCTAGGTACGGCAGAAATGGAATATGTATGTATATATATTATTTTAATTTTGAAATATTCAACAAAACATACCCAAAAATCTCGAACTCTAAACAAAGCGTACCGCTTGGCATTCTATATACTAAACCCCTATTACGAATGCAATGGAACTAATCTTGAGCTTTAATTCGATCGTATGAAGAAGATTGCTTTTTTAACCCATTAATATATTAATTTTCTGAGATTAATCTCAACACATTTCTAACTCGTACGACCAAACAATACGTACGATCACCATGAAATTCAACAACGTAATTAATTCACTGTTATGGATCCAATGAAATTAGTTCCATCAAAATCCGAGACTGTGCCCCAAAACGCCATTTTCACAGATTTAAATCTCTTTTTATATTTCAATTTTCGATATTTATTCGATCTGTGTATATTTGTAAATAAATTTACAAATCGAATTCATCAATTTTATTTATTTGTTAAAAGGGGTTAAATAAAATTATTAAATCCATTTAATTTACAGTTAATTCTCAATTCAAATATTTAATTATTCCTTATATTTGAATCGTAAGCTATTAAATTCTAAAATTCAAATACTTAAATACTTAAAATTAATTAAACATTTAAAATCAAATGACAAAAACTTTGGGTTGTTATATATTTTCTTTTATGTACTATTTCAGAAGGTTTGAGTCTCTGTCCAGTCTTTGAATGTTTCATCACAAACAATGCACAGTTATTCTTGTTAATTTTATACAAAAAAAGCAACAAAAAAGATTATTTGTGAACAATCAATTCAATTTATGTAAATATTAATAAGATTATATGCATGGTAAATATTAACAATTATCATCTGTTAAGAGAGATACTAAAAAGCCCGAGGAACAGAGGCTAGATACACGTGGGTTTATATGGGAATTTATGCAGGAGCTTTCAGAGTAAACTTGAATGGCTAAATCAATTCAATATGTTTTTTTTATATTTACGGGATTGGTATTTTTGTTGCAAACTTTTTTAGACTTGCACACTTAGAAAATCAGAATTGGTATTTTTAGATATTAATTTCACAGACGAGGGTTGTGGTATAAAATTATATGCTATGATTATTTAGCATTCATATGAAAATATTGTGTAACACATTATAAATTTTTACTGCTATTACCATTTAGCATTTTATTAACACTTTGTGCATATCGATAACCATACATGTCCTATATATCATAATGCAACTGTCAATTTTTGTTGGTGTATTGAACATTATAGCATTTCAATAGTTATTATAATTGATATGTATTTTATTTAAAAATATATATTAACAACTTAATAATGCTTACGAGTCTAGTTCTTCTTGTGGGTATCGCGGTTGCTTCATCTGCTTTTTTTCAATTTCTTGCTTAAGATTTTTTTTTCTTTCCACTTTGCCTGTAATATCTTTTCCATCATTTTCCTCTATGAGAAAAAATAGAATTATCTTTTTCTATAAAATAATCGTACCAATAGCTATGCTTATTTGTAGTGTTGATTTGATGTTGCAGAGTATATTCTTGGCCTTAATGAATCATAATGACTCCATTACATTTTAACTTAATCTAAAGTAAGCAAAGTCCAATGGTTGATGTGATGCAAGGGAAGAATATTAGTTTTATAAACTCATATGTCTCTATATTTTGAACTATAGCATAAACAAATGCTTTGATAACATTTTCTGTTTTTGTTTTTAGAGCATTCTAAAGATTGGATATTAGTTTGTTTTTTCCAACATTTATGATTTCAAAGAAAAATAATAGTGTTTACCATCATTATTGTACTGAATATATAATTGCGTCCATAGGTGATCTAGTTTCTACAAACCAGTCTATAACCCGCATTAGAACAAAATATCGGTTTAGCATATAGTAATAATGGATTTTGAATTAAATAAGTTATGTCCAATTAATAAACAAATATATAAAGATCAAATACAACATAAATTCGATTTCGGAATTCTAGTCATGATACTAATGTTGACTTTGGGGTATTTGGCATGTATAATCGATGATTGAAAAATATCATAACTTACATTGTCATTATCCATGGTTGATAATGGCATGTATATTTTGACAATGGAAAATGCTAGTTTATAATTCGTCATATCAATATTATATTGCTTTATTTTATATTTGTGCTTTCTATACTATGAGAGATATATGTTACCATGAATATTAATTTTTTTTGAATATTTCAGTGTTTTATAATAGTTGAATTTTATATGCATTTTATAATAATTATACACTATGAGAGGTATATACTACTTCATATCATATAATAATTGCACATAATGCTAGGAGAGGTTAGCATCTTGTAAAGGGTATATTGCATACTAAATTATTTATTGGCATTTTATACTTTATGACTAATGTTATACAGTTGCTACTAAAAAATTTCTTGATATTGTTCATACCCAAAAAAAGTATTTTCATATCAATGATGTGTTATAATTTAAATATCATAATGCTAGTACAATTTAGCATTTTATAACCACTATATTTTTACTGCACTATAAATTTGTTTTTTATTTGTTTTTATGTAATATTCTAGTACATTATATTTTTATGTGATACATATTTAGTTAACATGTTGATATATTGTAAGCAAAATGAGAATTTATTATAGATACACATAACAACAATCTGAGTTGTAATTGTAGTTTCCAAAGGATATTTTCATAACATAAACAATCAAGCTTTTACTTTAGTTCAAAAGACATATATAAGACATGTATTCATTTCAAGTATGTTGTGTAACGATGTATCAATAATCTGTGAATTGTTAAAACTGCAGAAAGCTAGTGCAATCATGAATCTAGTTTATACATATGTAGAAGTGTTATTTCGTATTTACCTGTCCATCTGTATACTCATCAAAAAGCAATGCTTCTAACATGGACTGAACGACTGTAGTTCTTTCACCATCATCCTTATGCCATGCTATCAAGCTATATATTTGATAAGTTCAAACTATGAAAAAAGAATAAATTCTATTAAATTATAGAAGCTTTTATTGAGTATGGAATACTTACTTTGACTTGTCCCAATATGTAAAAAATGCTCTTGCTATATCTCTTTATATGATTCCAACAGTCGAAAAATGTGGCTCTTTAATATGATTTTGATGATATTTTTTATTAACACCTTAGTTTTTTATATTTATGGCAACAACCATATAAAACCATATACAATCATATAAAATATAGCCGTTAATGTTTTGCCAAGTTATGTTGTATACAGTGTAAAAAATTCACAGTTATTGAATCGAAGACTGTTCATTATAAAGACTCAAAAGATAGACTTGAATACCGATGAGTACAAAGACCAAGATATGAAGATCTCAAGATTATAATTTAGTATATAAATCATAGCTTATATTGTTACATTCCTTGATAGCAATCATTGATCTCTATCTCTTATTTTACTATCTTTTATATTTTTAAACAAAATAAATTTTCAAAATATATTTGGAAATACTTTATAAAAAAAATTCAAACTTCGAAATGTTTATAAACTTTGTTCAAACTATTTTACAAAGTATTAAATTATTTTACAAAGTATTAATTTATTTTACGATGTATGGGATTTTCAAAACATTTCAAAAGAAACAAGTTTTTAAAATATACATGCATATGTCGACATATATGCATAGTATGTCGACAAACAGGCCGCCAAGAGGTTTTTCGAATTTTGGAATGATGTGTCTATTCATTGTAATTCTTCACAAATAGACACATCTGTTGATTTACTATATAAATGAGAGTGCAAAGGGACTTTTTGATAACTAATTACCTATTTTCTTCCCTCCTTTTACTATTTTGAAAATTCCATTGTACTTCTTTATGTTGATTCAACACTACTTTCTTACTATTTTGGAAACATCTCTTTCTCTCTCTCTCAACTCAAAGATTAAAGTGTTGTCCAAGAGGCTATAAGATCTGTTTTATCCACTATTCAAAAATTGTCTTTGGAAAAACTATCAACTCTATTTATATTTGCTTGGGCGTGCTTGTAGCATGTTCAAATCAAATGAGTATGCTTAGTAGCCTAGAAATCTAGTGAGTGTGCTTGTAGCCAATTCAAATCAAGTGAGTCTACTTTGAGCTTAGAAATTCAGGAAAGCGTGTCTCGTAGCCTTGAAATCAAGATTGTATTTGAGTTCGCCTTCTGCCCGGTTAAAGAATGGCATTTGAAAAGAAATCTATACAAGCAATTGTACGGGACTGGATGTAGAGGAAATCCAAACCAGTATAAAATCTCTAGTGTGATCTCTTTAACTTTTACTTTGCTTTACTGCTTTTATTTTACCTATGATTGCATCTTTGACTATTTGACAGTATAATTCTATGCTATTAATACGTAATTTAATATTTAACTTGAAAGAAATTTAAAAAGATTTACATAAGTTAGAAGATACTATTCAACACCCCTCTAGTGTTTAGTTAGCTTTAAGATCCATAATTCCGCAACACATATTTGGTATCAGAGCAATAGGTTTTCAAAAACTCATAATTTGATTTTTGAAAATGCATAAATTACTAGTAATATTGTTAGTACTTTTTTTAACACATTTATTCAAAAACAATGTTGTAAAATATATATTATTTTCAAGTAGATTAGAAGCTAATCATCTTAAAGAGTCACTTGATAATTTTGAATTGCAGGAACAAGTTTACTATATAGCTAATGGTGAACAGACACTTTGTCACGGTCCAAATTTCAGCGTTCGAAAATCGACAGTTGGTCTTTTAAAACAAGCAAAGAATTTAAATTTGAAAATTCTCAATGCTTTTTAGAAAATGAAACTACCATAAGGCCTCCCGCCACACACACAATGCAAACGCAGAATTGGAGGAGATTTCTCCTTATGATAGTCAAATATGCTTAATAAGAGAAAATTCTTTGATATTATTACTATAAGTGTAAAGTGTGGAGAACATTTTTTGAAAGTGTAATATTAATCTTAGCCGGCATAGACATTCCGAACTATGCCTACTATAGCTACCATCTAAACAGTGGTGACCACCATAAGTAGATGGCAGGTAATACAACTAAAACTGTACTAGGTTCGTATTGGTAATTGGATTTCCAACAAATGGCCAGGCTAAGGAACTTCCTGGGCCACATGGGTACGCCTCTGGAGGGACATCCCGAGAACCAAACCGGATCTCTGCCAACACAAGGCCGGGTTACCTCTGTAACTAGGTAACTACTGACACGAGTATGTCATCCCCCGGTTGTAACCAACCTTTATCCGGGGCCCCAACAACGATCACAAAGGAATATATATATATATATGTGTGTGTGTGTGTGTGTGTGTGTTTGCGATATCCACATAAGTTACGTATCTGGGCTTTATACCATGATACCACTTCTATCCAGAAGGAAATGTACATACCCTAAGGGGCGCTACCTCCAATAACCTTGCTGCATCTTTCCTGCTTCGACCATTTTCGAGGTATGGGATCCTGATGCAGTCTCGTCCACAAAACTCCGCTTTATACAAAAGCTATTCTTTATACAAAAGCTATGCTTTGATCACAAATGATCAACAATGATCATCAACACACAACAACACTTAACATTCCTACACTACCAAATTGGGAATATATCACTGATAACCTTCAACTACATAACCTCTGAGCTCGTACGTCTCGGAGAAGGGTGTTAAGCTAAGAGAATAAATTCTCCGCCACCAACAGATATGTATTTGAAAGAAAACAATTTTATATCTCAAAGTGTTGTGTCACACATACGATCATACAAATCTATTCCGGGTTCGAACAGAATCGAAGGCACTTCCGAAGAAGCCCTTGCAATCCGGGTATTCACAATCCCGATCGGACTTCCCATCACTTAGGAATCTCTATATCGGCGCGACTCGGTGCAGAGACAATTGATAGGTTATCCTATCGTTCTCACAAATACCGGGTCTTCACCACTAGTCATCAAATGCTATCCATAACGACGTATCATTATTCAGAATAGGTTATATGACACAAAGTCCTCTTTCGGCTAGACTAAATAATGAGCGTAATATTTAAAAACATATGGTATGAGATTTCAATTAAGTCACAACTTAATGATTCCAACTTTCTTTCAAATGGTTTAAACCAATTACCATTTCAAATCTTTTAAACAAAAACATTTATTTCACAAAGTTCACCCAGTTTCACAAAGATCCATTCACGGATTTCAAAACAATTCCATTTCAATTGGATTAATTCATTAAATTTTTAAATCAAAGATTTGTCTCATAGCTTTCAAAACGTTTCCAATAGTTTACCCATAACTTGGAAGACTATTTCAATTCAAACTTGAAATTCCTTTAATACGAATTGGAAATTCATTTCTTATATGAAAGCTCTTATCATTTGAAAACAACAGTCTTCGTTTCAGAAAAGCTCGGTATCATTTATACAAGTTAAAAACCTTGGTTTAATTCAAATTACCAAAACACACTTTAAAAAAATGGCTTAAAACCTGTATAATTTGTATAATTCTTCTTAAATCATAAATACTGAATATAGAATTCCATTTCAGATATTGAATTCCAATTTGAATCGAATTATTCAAATTTCAAATCTTTATTAAGTTATCCAAAAAAACTTTCATTTCTAAAACACCTTTTCAAAAGCTTTTCACTTTAAATCCCATCCATTTCTAAAACCGTTTGGATTTAAAATTCAACTTTTAAAACTATTTTGAATTAAATTCAAATATCCGTGACTTAACCGATTTCCACATGCAATCCATATTTGTGTGTGTATAGGTGTGGTCCAGGGGGTTTAACACAATAGTGCACAACATCAATCATCACAGATATAACAATATTGATAAGCGGCATGAATTATAACGCTTATCTTCATTCACAGATAAGGTAAATTTATCAATCACAGAGATTCATCATCACAATTCGATGTGGGTTTCGGATAACCAACTGGAATCCGACTCCCTGTCGCATCGAAATTCAAATGCCATTTTACGGGCAAAGTTGTCTAATTTAATTTAAACAGTTTAATTCAACACTTTGAATCCAAATAACATTTATCACAGATAAATCATACACAATCATATATATATATATATATATATATATATATATATATATCAAGAGCAATATCATAGAAACATCACAGAATATCACAAATCAGATATTCTATATACACAATTATCCATAAACAATCATCTTTGAGTCTTATTGTAATTAATTCAATTTAAAATCAATTACTTGAGAATTTATCTCTTAACCCTGTTTAATTGATCATTAATTATCTATTAACTACTTATTCCGTTATAAATTATTTAATTAATAAATAATTTCTTAATCAATGGTTAAGTCTTAATTACTTAATTAATTACACTTAATCATTAATTAATACCTTAATTATTAATTAATAAAATTTAATTACCCGTTTGTTAATTGCTAATTACTTAATTAATCATTTATTAGTCCGTAATTAAATTACTTAATTACTTAACTACTAATCATTCATTAATTAACTTCAAATAGTTGTTACAAATTTATTAATCACTTAATCATTAATTAATCTCTCATTAATTACCATAAATAAAAAAAATTCTTAATTACTTTCTGGAAATAATCAACTACTTCTAATTATTCAACTTAATTAACATTTTAAAAGTATTCTTTAAATTTTGAAAATCAATTATATTACTAACCACAAACTTAATTGTTAATTAACTTTATACTTAACTAAATTAATCACTTAATTAAAATATTAACTAGGTGTTAAAACATGGTTAAGCATTAACTAAAATAATTAAAGCTTGTGTTAAAGTTTAACTTTAATTGTTAAACACTTATTTGAATTTACAGTGTTTAAACTGATTGAAAAATCCATGCTTAACTTTATATTTTTTTATACCATAGTATTGCAGTTGACAGGAAAACAACCCGAGACTTTCCCTATCAAAACTCGAGTAGTACTTCGAGTTAAACACTCATTCCCCCGAGTCTCCCTGAACGCAGCTTCTTCTTCTCCTTCTTTTTCTTCTTCTGTAATTTATGTTTAAAAACTTAAGTATAAATAGCATCAGGTTCATACTCACGCCCGAACTCGACCTCAAACCCGAAGCATCCAACCCCAAAACTCGAGCACGACTCGAGTAATGATAGATATCAACGACGTGGATACACATTGCCGTTGCCGTACACGTGCACTGCGGTGCGACCCAACTCCGACGAACCCCAACGCCATCGGCAAGTCCCAAATCTCAAGTAGACACGAAAATCACACTCAAATCACTTTCAAAACTTTCAAATCGAAATATAGTAATTTGGTCGAAAAACTGTAACACCGCCTACCATCTAAAACGCCGCGCCATGACCGCTCACGCCAACGAGAACTCCCAAACTTCGGCCACACGATGACAATGCGTTAAGCAACCTTCCACCAGACCCTCGAGCAACTCGATCACGTGAAGAGGACGAACACACCATGTTACAGACATGTTCAAAAACTCGAGATTAAACCTTTAAATGGATTCGACCCAATAATATATGCAATGGAAAAATTATCTGATAATTTTCCCACGATCAATGATGTTCATACTAGCTTCAATTCAAGTTTCAACATTTTAAATTGAATCGATAACCAGAAATTTGCGAAAATTCAATCTCTGTTTATTTACAAACTGCTCTTTATATATAAATCTAAAAATATTCAATTTCGTTTTAAAAATCATAAATTCACTAAGCATTCAAGCTATAAACTAGAATTAGATTTTTATAATAATTGAGTTTATCAATTTATTGTTTGATTTCCTGTAAAACAATATTACAGTAGTATTCTTTTCAAAGGTGGTTTAAACATCTTATATAATCTTGATTTAGGTTTACCATCTTGTTTCAGTTGAAAACTTTAAGCTTAATAATGATTTGATGAGAATATATTGAATTTGGAAGAAACTATACAACATGTATAAATCATCAGAGGATTACATAGCATCACAAACATATGTTCAAACTGAAGCACATATAATCCAAATTTTCAATAAATCTTGAACTATTTAAATAAACTTAAAGCTTTAAAAAAAAATCATGTTTACTCACCTTCCAAATCATGGTTTGAATTCACCTGACCTTGAGTTTAACAGAGTTGTGTTAATTTGAAAATGTGCAGTTGCTTTTGTTTTGAAAAAAAGGCAGTTCCGATCTTCCTTTAAAACTTGCTTTGTTGTTGAATGGATTGCTTAAGTTAGTAGAATAATGATGTTTAAATTTCCTGGAATGCTAAGTGGATGATCAAACAAGAATGGTATAGATGTATATAAAGAAAAAAAATGTACAGCTTGTTTTCACTGGTCCAAGATTTCTTTTCTTTTTTTTATATCTGATCAGTGATTTTGCATAAGGAGGATGAAGTGTTTTTGAATTGACTTTTTTTATTTGGTTGAGACGAAAGCATTTAATGCTTGAGTACTTTGTGTCTCCTACTTCTTATTTTTATGTTTTGATATTCCACTTTTTTTTCCTTTTGATCTTTCCAGGTTACATATTTATACTTATTCTTATACACTTGCATATTTATCATTTCAATTCTTATGTTCTTGCTTTATAATATCAATGGATTCTATTCTTTAACATGTTGTTTGAATTTTTTTCTAATATGTTACTTTAAATTTTAATTCATCTTATATATATCTATTTATATTTCCAAATTAAATATGCATTTCTAACTTGAATTTTATTATCTTGTATGTCTATATATATATTTCGTTTTTTTTGTAAGTATATTTTGTTCTTTACTTTATATTTTAAATGAAGTTTATATTTTATATTTATATTTATATTTTGATGTGTTTTGTAAGTTCATTTTCGTTTGTGCTTATTTTACTTTACAATCTTTATTTTTTATAGTTTATATAATTCTAGAATTATTTAATATGTTCATTTCATATTTTATCAATTTGAAATATTTTGTCAAAAATCCAAATACAAATTTATTCCCTAAGGCATTTGAATTTAAATTCCAATTTACATTCAATTTATTTTATACACATATGTAAAATATCCTTAATTTAACAACTATTTTATATTAATTACCAATTAATTCATAATTTTATTCAAGAATGAAATTGATTATCAATTTAAAATTAATCAAAAATCCGGGATCGTTACAGGTTCCCCCCTTAAGAAATTTCGTCCTCGAAATTTGCCAATTTTAGTTTTATAAATTATCCACTCACAAAAAATAGACCAATAATAGCTCAACTATATCGGTAAACACATAGATTCTTATGGTTAATCCAAAATACACTTTATATTGTGTTACTAAGAGCATTCATACAGATGTTATAGTCATTTATCCAACCATACAAATACATACATCTAGCATTCACGACATTCTGAGTCAAAATACATATATAAAGCATACACTACCAAAAGGAAACATCTTAATCATCTACAGATCCTCACTATCAGAGCGTCCCCTTTCAGGCCCTGATAATTCCCTGATCTCAGCCTCACTGTTTGATGCTATGGGTTCTCTACAATCAAAATCAAAATCCAAAGATAGATGAAAGACAATTCATCAAATCAAATTGAATATCTATTCTGTATTTGGCTTACCAAATCAGAATATCAACAATAGATACAAGAAAGAATCTATTAAGTTTTTCACACCATACTCAGGTCATCCAGATCTACGAAGTATGGAGTGATATCGGTTAGTTTGAAGGGATAACTAACCATTCGTAGAATATATTCAGAATCCCAAAGAAATAGATATACAGATATAATCTCAAAACTTTTAGTTTAAAACTAAAGTATACCTATCAACATAGTAACCAAAACAATCAATTACATCCAAACGATTTTTTTTTTCTATCTAGAATTTATGTCCCATATTAATATATCGAACTTCTTCCTGGATCTACCCGAAACTATCGAAGAATTAAGAAACAATGCTGAACAAAAGAGACTGATAGAGAAAAGATTGTTTCCTTATTGTTACAGGGCATTGACCATTTATATTCATTTTCCCCTGTCCCTTATCTCGTTCTCTTCTTGCACTCATACTCACTATCAGTGGATAGTAAGAGAATTTACTGAGGATACAGATGGATATCTTAGGGATTACTCATTCTAGGGTATACTTCACCTTATCTCTAATGAGCTACCTAATGTGTTATACTCCTGAGCTAAAGTTCAACCTTAGCTTTGATACCAAAATGTCACGGTCCAAATTTCAACGTTCGAAAATCGACACCCGTACTTCACTTATACTCAATGCTGCAGATTCAACCGTTAAAATTTGACTCATGCCGGAGCTTATAACACCATTAAGTAAACAACACAGCGGAGGAAAAAGAAATGAATAATATCATATACATCATGATCCAATATCTGATACAACAGATGATACAACTAATTATCAACACTATTAGAGGTACAAGAAATGGAGCGGAAAGAAAAAGGTAACACCAACAACGGATAATCTCCATCTTCAAGGCACCCATCCAGAAATAGCTCGAACTCCCAATAATGATGCACTATGATAAGCAAGTGCAATCCTGATCCAAAGACTGAACTAACTCCAGATAGTCTACTAAATCTGACTATCTGAAAAACCCAATTCTAGATTGTCCGTGCGGAAAAATTATGAGCACCCAGAGTTTAGGAAAGAAACAATAAACTCCAGGTTAGTCATGGGACTAGTATGAGTAAACAAAAACAGTTGGTCTTTTAAAACAAGCAAAAAACAGTTGGTCTTTTAAAACAAGCAAAGAATTCAAATTTTAAAATCCTCAATGCTTTTTAGAAAATGAAACTACTATAAGGCCTCCTGCCACACCCACAATGCAAACGCAGAATTAGAGGAGATTTCTCCTTATGATAGTCAAATATGCTTAAAAAGAGAAAATTCTTTGATATTATTACTATAAGCGCAAAGCGTGGAAAACATTTTTTGAAAGTATAATTTTTATCTTAGCCGGCATAGACATTCCAAACTATACCTACTATAGCTACCATCAGCGGTGACCACCATAAGTAGATGGCAGGTAATACAACTAAAACCGTACTGGGTTCGTATTGGTAATTGAATTTCCAACAAATGGTTAGGCTAAGGAACTTCTTGGGCCACATGGGTACGCCTCTGGAGGGACGTCCCGAGAACCTAACCGGATCTCTGCTAACACAAGGCCGGGTAACCTCTGTAACTAGGTAACTACTGACGCGAGTATGCCATCCCCCGGTTGTAACCAACCTTTGTCCGAGGCCCTAACAACGATCACAAAGGAATATATATATTTGCGATATCCACATAAGTTAAGTATCTGGGCTCCATACCATGATACCACTTCTATCCAGAAGGAAATGTACATACCCTAAGGGGCGCTACCCCGAATAACCTTGTTGCATCTTTCCGGTTTCGACCATTTTCAGGGTGTGAGGTCCTCATGCAGTCTCGTCCAGAAAGCTATGCTTTATACAAAAGCTACGCTTTGATCACAAATGATCAACATTGATCATCAACACACAGCAGCACTTAGAATGCCTACACTACCAAATTAGGAATATATCACTGATAACCTTCAACTACATAACCTTTGAGCTCGAACGTCTCAGAGAAGGGTGTTAAGCAAAGAGAATAAATTCTCTGCCACCAATAGATATGCATTTGAAAGAAATCAACTTTATATCTCAAAGTGTAGTGTCAGACATACGACCATACAAGTCTGTTTCGGGTTCGAACAGAACCGAAGGCAAAATATCACCGTCAAAATTTCAACGTTCGAAAATCGACACCCGTACTTTAATTGTACTCGAATGCCACAGATTCAAGCGTTAAAATTTGACTCGTGCAGGAGCTTATAACACCATTAAGTAAACAACACAGCGGAAGAAAAAGAAATGAATAATATCATATACAACATGATCCAATATCTGATACAACAGATGATACAATAGAATGATACAACTGAATATCAACACTATCAGAGGTACACGAAATGCAGCGGAAAGAAAAAGGTAACACCAACAGCGGATAATCTCCATCTTCAAGGCACCCATCCAGAAATAGCTCGAACTCCCAATAATGATGAACCAAGATAAGCAAGTGCAGTTCTGATCCAAAGACTGAACTAACTCCAGATAATCTACTAAATCCGACTATCTGAAAAACCCAACTCTAGACTGCCCGTGTGGAAAAATTGTCAGCACCCAGAGTTTAGGAAAGAAACAATAAACTCCAGGTTAGTCATGAGACTGGTATGAGTAAACAAAAACAGTTTGTCTTTTAAAACAAGCAAAGAATTTAAATTTGAAAATCCTCAATGCTATTTAGAAAATGAAACTACCATAAGGCCTCCCGCCACACACCCAATTCAAACGCCGAATTGGAGGAGATTTCTCCTTATGATAGTCAAATATGCTTAATAAGAGAAAATTATTTGATATTATTACTATAAGTGCAAAGTGTGGAAAACATTTTTTGAAAGTATAATATTAATTTTAGCTGGCATAGACATTTCGAACTATACCTACTATAACCACCATCTAAACAGTGGTGACCACCATAAGTTGATGGCAGGTAATACAACTAAAACCGTACTGGGTTCATATTGGTAATTGGATTTCCAAAAAATGGTCAGGCTAAGGAACTTCTTGAGCTACATGGGTACGCCTCTGGAGGGACGTCCCGAGAACCTAACCGTATCTCTGCCAACACAAGGCCGGGTTACCTCTGTAACTAGGTAACTACTGACATGAGTATGCCATCCCCCGGTTGTAACCAACCTTTATCCGGGCCCCAACAACGATCACAAAGGAATATATACATATATATATTTGCGATATCCACATAAGTTAAGTATCTGGGCTCCATACCATGATACCACTTCTATCCAGAAGGAAATGTACATACCCTAAGGGGCGCTACCCCCAATAACCTTGCTGCATCTTTCCTGTTTCGACCATTTTTGGGGTGTGAGGTCCTGATGCAGTCTCGTCCACAAAGCTACGCTTTATAAAAAAGCTATTCTTTGATCACAAATGATCAACAATGATCATCAACACACAGCAGCACTTAGCATGCCTACACTACCAAACTGGGAATATATCACTGATAACCTTCAACTACATAACCTCTGAGCTCGTACGTCTCAGAGAAGGGTGTTAAACTAAGAGAATAAATTCTCCGCCACCAACATATATGTATTTGAAAGAAATCAATTTTATATCTCAAAATGTAGTGTCACACATACGACCATACAACTCTGTTCCGGGTTCGAACAGAACCGAAGGCACTTCCGAAGAAGCCCTTGCCATCCAGATATTCACAATCCCGATCGAACTTCGCACCACTTAGGGAATCTCTATACCCGCGCGACTCGGCACAGAGACAATCGATAGGTTATCCTATCGTTCTCACAAATACCGGGTCTTCACCACCAGTCTTCAAATGCTATCCATAACGACGTATCATTATTCGGAATGGGTTATATGACACAAAGTCCTCTTCCGGCTAAACTAAATAATGAGCGTAATATTTAAAAACATATGGATATGAGATTTCAGTTAAGTCACAACTTAATGATTCCAACTTTCTTTCAAATGGTTTAAACCATTTCAAATCTTTTAAACAAAAAGATTTATTTCACAAAGTTCGCCCAGTTTCACAAAGATCCATTCACGGATTTCAAAACAATTCATTTCAATTGGATTAATTCATTAAATTTTTAAAACAAAGATTTATCTCATAACTTTCAAATCGTTTCCAAAGATTTACCCATAACTTGGAAGACTATTTCAATTCAAACTTGAAATTCCTTTAATATGAATTGGAAATTCATTTCTTATATGAAAGCTCTTATCATTTGAAAACAACAGTTTTCGTTTCATAAAAGCCCGGTATCATTTATACAAGTTAAAAACCTTGGTTTAATTCAAATTCCTAAAACACACTTAAAATTCCTAAAAACCTTGGAAATTCAGATAACCAACTGGAATCCGACTCCCTGTCGCATCGAAATTCAAATGATGTTTTACGGGCAAAATTGTCTAATTTAATTTAAACAGTTTAATTCAACACTTTGAATCCAAATAACATTTATCATAGATAAATCATACACAATCATATATATATATATATATATATATATCAAGAGCAATATCATAGAAACATCACAGAACATCACAAATCAGATATTCTACATACACAATTATCCATAAACAATCATTTTTGAGTCTTATTGTAATTAATTCAATTTAAAATCAATTACTTGAGAATTTATCTCTTAACCCTGTTTAATTGATCATTAATTATCAATTAACTACTTATTCCATTTCAAATTATTTAATTAATAAATCATTTCTTAATCAATGATTAAGTCTTAATTACTTAATTAATTACTCTTAATCATTAATTAATAACCTTAATTATTAATTAATCAAACTAATTACCCGTTTATTAATTGCTAATTACTTAATTAATCATTTATTAGTCCGTAATTAGTTACTTAATTACTTAACTACTAATCATTCATTAATTAACTTCAAATAGTTGATTACAAATTTATTAATCACTTAATCATCAATTAATCTCTCATTAATTACCATAAATAAAAAAATTATTCTTAATTACTTTCTGGAAATAATCAACTAATTCTAATTATTCAACTTAATTAACATTTTAAAAGTATTCTTTAAATTTTGAAAATCAATTATATTACTAACTACAAACTTAATTGTTAATTAACTTTATACTTAACTAAATTAATCACTTAATTAAAATATTAACTAGGTGTTAAAACATGGTTAAGCATTAACTAAAATAATTAAAGCTTGTGTTAAAGTTTAACTTTAATTGTTAAACACTTATTTGAATTTACAGTGTTTAAACTGATTGAAAAATCAGTGCTTAACTTTATATTTTTTTATAACATAATATTGTAGTTGACAGGAAAACAACCTGAGACTTTCCCTATCAAAACTCAAGTAGTACTTCGAGTTAAACACTCATTCCCCCGAGTCTCCCTGAACACAGCTTCTTCTTCTCCTTCTTTTTCTTCTTCTGTAATTTAAGTTTTAAAGCTTAAGTATAAATAGCATCAGGTTCATACTCACGCTCGAACTCGACCTCAAACCCGAAGCATCCAACCCCAAAACTCGAGCGCGGCTCGAGTAACGACAGACATCAACGACGCTGATACACATCGCCGCTGTTGTACATGTGCACGGCGGCGTGACCTATCTCCGACGAACCCCTACGCCATCGGCAAGTCCCAAATCTCACGCAGACACGAAAATCACACTCAAATCACTTTAAAAACTTTCAAATCGAAATATAGTAATTTGGTCGAAAAACTGTAAAACCGCCTACCATCTAAAACGCCGCGCCATTGCCGCTCACGCCAACGAGGACTCCCAAACTTCGGCCATATGACGACAACGCGTTAAGCAACCTTCCACCAGACCCTCGAGCAACTCGATCACGTGAAGAGGATGAACACACCATGTTACAGACATGTTCAAAAACTCGAGATTAAACCCTAAAATGGATTCGACCCAACAATATATGCAATGGAAAAATTATCTGATAATTTTCCTAAGATCAATGATGTTCATACTAGCTTCAATTCAAGTTTCAACGTTTTAAATTGAATCGATAACCAGAAATTTGCAAAAATGCAATCTCTGTTTATTTACAAACTGCTCTTTAAATATAAATCTAAAAATCTTCATTTTCGTTTTAAAAATCATAAATTTCACTAAGCATTCAAGTTATAAACTTGAATTAGATTTTTATAATAATTGAATTTATCAATTTATTGTTTGATTTCCTATAAAACAGCATTACAGTAGTATTCTTTTCAAAGGTGGTTTAAACATCTTCTAAAATCTTGATTTAGGTTTACCATCTTGTTCCAGTTGAAAACTTTAAGGTTAATAATGATTTGATTAGAATATATTGAATTTGGAAGAAACTATACAACCTGTATAAATCATCAGAGGAGTACAGAACATCACAAACATATGTTCGAACCGAAGCACATATAATCCAAATTTTCAGTAAATCTTGAACTATTTAAATAGACTTAAAGCTTTTAAAAAAAATCATGTTTACTCACCTTCCAAATCATGCTTTGAATTCATCTGAGCTTGGGTTTAACAGAGTTGTGTTGATTTGAAAATGTGCGGTTGCTTTTGTTTTGAAAAAAAGTCAGTTTCAATCTTCCTTTAAAACTTTCTTTGTTGTTGAATGGATTGCTTAAGTTAGTAGAATAATGATGTTTAAATGTCCTGGAATGCTAAGTGGATGATCAAACAAGAATGGTATAGATGTATATAAAGAAAAAAATGTACAGCTTGTTTTCACTGGTCCAAGATTTCTTTTCTTTTTTTATATCTGATAAGAGATTTTGCATAAGGAGGCTGAAGTGTTTTTGAATTGACTTTTTCTATTTTGTTGAGATGAAAGCATTTAATGCTTGAGTACTTTGTGTCTCCTACTTCTTATTTTTATGTTTTGATATTCCACTTTTTTTTCCTTTTGATCTTTCAAGGTTACATATTTATACTTATTCTTATACACTTGCATATTTATCCTTTCAATTCTTATGTTCTTGCTTTATAATATCAATGGATTATATTCTTTAACATGTTGTTTGAATTTTTTTCTAATATGTTACTTTAAATTTTAATTTACCTTATGTATATATATATATCTATTTCTATTTCCAAATTAAATATGCATTTCTAACTTGAATTTTATTATCTTATATGTCTATATATATATATATATTTCATTTTATTATTATTTTTGTAAGTATATTTTGTTCTTTACTTTATATTTTAAACGAAGTTTATATTTTATATTTTTATTTTTATTTTAATGAGTTTTGTAAGTACATTTTCGTTTGTGTTTTATTTTACTTACAATCTTTATTTTTTATAGTTTATATAATATGTTCATTTCATATTTTATCTATTTGAAACATTTTGTCAAAATTCCAAACACAAATTTATTCCCTAAGGCATTTGAATTTAAATTCCAATTTACGTTCAATTTATTTATACACATATGTCAAATATCCTTAATTTAACAACTATTTTATATTAATTACCAATTAATTCACAATTTTATTCGAGAATGAAATTGATTATCAATTTAAAATTAATCAAAAATCCGGGATCGTTACACACTTGATATTTATTCATCACGAATCAAGAAGGATAAATGGATGCTAAAGACACATGACTAGAAATCCAAAAATATTGAAATATATTGTTTACAAAGATGGTGGATCAGCTAACCTCGAAGATCACTCAAAAGGGTATGTAATTGGCATCGACAATGTTGGTAACTCTAAAACTCCTACAATTTCTAATGTTTTGCCAGCTAGGAATTTAAAACATAACCCTAGTGGGGAGCCAACTCCATCGGGTGCACATGACACCATCTTTGGTTCTTTGAGTGACTTTGGATCTTTCCAAACTTCACTCCTGGGAAATTAAACTTATAAGATATCATGGCATCCATTCCTCTTGACTTCAACTTTCCATTGGCCGACATACCTCAACCCACCAAGCTTGAAGAAACTTCGTCATCGCTTCAAATTTTATTGATAATTAATTAAAACAATAATTAATAATTAGTAATGCAAAAATAGAATATTTTTTAAACGTCGGGGTTTGGCTATGAAACTTACACTATTGGGTTTATAGTGGTTTTTTGATCAATTTTCACATATAAAGTTTTTCGTTCGAAGTTCAAACAAAAAGTTATTAGCGTTTCAATATTCTGGATCATAAATAATTATATACACAATTAAGGAAATAAAATCTAATTAATGAAATAAATTAACAAATGGTTACTTAGCATTTAAGTAAGTTTAATGTTAATGAAAAGCAGAAAGAAATTATCCCGAATGGACGAAGAAGGAAGTAAATCAACAAATACAAGGTCGGATAATTAATTAACCTAATCAAAACAAATCGATCAACCCTTAATCTTGACCAGTGATACCTAGCGGTTAACCAGTGGGGTAAATGATGGTCGACCAGTGGATGTTGTCAGCTGCAAATTGAATCTTCGCCAACGGCCCGGATTTAACAGAATATGACATAACGACTGTAATCGATTCAAATGCTATAGTTGCAGTCTAACCTCTCACATTTCTTCTCATAATTTTGAAGCACTAAGAAGCTATGCTATTTTTTCTTCTCCACAAATTATTAAATATAAGTAAATCTATTTGTATGCATATATACAAGTGGAGAGTAACAGAGGATAATAGAGAAGAAAAGTAGAGTCGAATCGAATCGCCTAAGCCAAGGCAAAATGATAAATCCAGGTCCGAATCTTAAATAATCCAAATCTCTTCTCAAATCTAGGTTTCTAATAGATATACGTATACTTGGAGTATCCCAAAAGGAGAAAAATATGAGTCAAACAGGAATAATATGGATTAGAACTAGAGATTTGGAAAAGCTTAAAGGTGAGTAAGAAATTATATATTTTTACATAATATTGGATTTATACGTTGTAAATCTGTTTCTGTATGCCCAAACGTAATTTTGGAGTTGTAGGCTTAATTGTATACATATAGTGAATTTATAAATCTTGCCAACATATTCTATTATTGATAACTTGAATTAATATTTCATGTACTTAAAGCTGTAAAGTATTGGGTAGTGGTAGTACATAAAAATAATAAATTATATAGTAGTTCTAGATTCGTCGATTAAATGATTTAGCCAAGTAAATGCAAATTAGAAATTATCATAAAATTTGTTGGGATTTAAGTAGTATTTTAATTCATTGGAAGGTAAGGTGTTGCAATACAAACTTCTATATATTATCATGTTCAGATTTATAAATAAAAATGTATCGTTTGAAATAGCAAGGAATATGCCTAAAAGAAAAAGATATATAAATATGGATATTTATTGTATTTTTTTACTCTCTATTTTAATAGCCATAAAAATATAGTTCATTATAGTTCCAAATGTAACAAAATTCCCTTTTTAGATAAGTTTTATAAATTTACAGTGTTAACCTTTCCCTTACGGGAGGTGTAATTCCAGTGCATTAAAACGTAGAATATCCCTAAGTATGAATTAAAGAATTGTAACAATAATAAAAGTGACGGTCTAACTATAAAACAAAAATATGCAATGAAGACAAGTTATAAATTAATAATAAGTGACGAAATGTAGGTAAAATAATGGAATGAGTAAGAAATAATGTTGAGATCACCAAAGAAAGATAATAAGAGTTAAATAGAAACAATAAAATATATTTAATAATAAAATAAAAGGGTAAATAAATAATAAAATATTTTTAAATCTTTTAAGTTAAAAGTATGTGCTAAATGATACTAAACTAACATTTATGAAATTAGAAGTAAACGCATAAAAAAGTAAAGGAATATTATTAATAGTTGAACATTGAAGGCGTACTAAATAAATAGGTATGACTATACATGTACCCTCAAGTATGCATTTATGATGGGTGTTAGTTATTAAAGTTGGTTAATAGCTTGGATTAAATACGTATGACATAATCATTAAAATGGATTGGAATGATAGGTCAGTAGTTTTACACAATAGAAGTCTACCTACCATAAGGGGCTACCAACAATCATGCATAAATTATACAAATGTGAGACATATATTATACGTTCACATATAGGTGAAGGGAATACCAAGTAGGATGTTCTCCTTGGGTAGAAGCATCAAGGACAAGTAGAGTTTTCTTTAACCATTTAGGGAAAATTAACCAACAAGGGTCATATTTGAGATTGTGTTAGGTAATCTAAATGGGACGGTGAGCAAGGCTTGGCTCTACGACAGTGTGATTGGTGCCATATATGGGAGTAGGAGCTGCG
This sequence comes from Allium cepa, assembly GCA_030765085.1. Classification (NCBI taxonomy): domain Eukaryota; kingdom Viridiplantae; phylum Streptophyta; class Magnoliopsida; order Asparagales; family Amaryllidaceae; genus Allium; species Allium cepa. Next base: position 190,644,946 of record CM060942.1, read on the forward strand.
TCATAGGTTGAGAATGTCATTGGTACTGAGCGGTCAGTGGAAAGATAAGGGGTTACGCATAAATGACTATGCCTCCTACTAGTGTAGATTCTATTTTGGACATGCACTACTCACAGTAATTCGCTAGTCTTTTTGTGATAGGAGGCAAGGCTAGATAACCCTTTGATCTTGTTCCTTGGTACACACAGGCGATGGGAACGTGATAATGTGTTGATATTGGATTCTAACGAGGTGCTGAGGATACAAGCGAGGATAGTACCTTAATCCAAAGGGGGACTGTGTTACTTACATATACACACACACACACACATCTGTAGTAATTGTCAACTTCGAGTGGATGGGCGTATCATATGCGTACGTGGAGTCAAGACAACTAAGTAAAATAATTGACATAACATGTAATGGAAGGCAATCGATAGAACAAATGTTATGTGTAAAGTGTGAAATTCTCCAGTCACTGGAATGTTGTCTTGACCCCTTCTCATTACAACCTACAGACAACTTAGTGGGATAAGTACCGGTACAAGCTAGGAACGGTGGAAGGACAGATTTCCTATGCATGACCCTGATGCTGGATGGTATGTAACTCCCATTGTTGGGCGTTGGTTACCCAATGGTTGTAGATCCCCATAGGATTTTCGGTTGATGATGTACATTAGATCCAGATAAGGGAAAACTAAGAATATGTTGCAGAAATACATAAGTCAGAATTAGATAAGTTCCTAAAAGAAGGTGTGCAGTAATCACTCTAAGATGATAGCTGGGTTTTAATATTCTGAGAAAAGATAAGTTAGTATGTAAATAGGAAAAGACTGGAAGTTATAAAATAAATTAGGAAGTTTATTTAATTAGCTACTAAAAATGAAAATATAGTTAAGTCCTAAAAAGTGTTAAAGTTTTGGGAAAAAAAATTGACGAGCGAAGACAGGTCAAGGTTGTTGCGAAACCATAGGTCACTATTCATATGCCTTAAAAGCTAAAATTTATAAATGAGTAGGTGTGTTGATAGTTATTCTAGAATAAAAGAATTTTTTTTATAAATTTGAAAATTTTCCGTATAGTATAAAAGAGACAATCATGGAAGTTAACCCATTGACTGAATTCCGACTATGTACGATGCAACTTAGTTCGTTTTGAAAAGGTAAATACAAATACCTTTGGAAAAAGATTTGTTTGAAAATATTTTATTTTTAATAGAAATTGATTTTTTAAAAGTTTTGTAAGAAAAATTTTAGTTTTAAATTTTCCGACCATTTCTAAAATTTAATTGGGAAAGGCTTTGAATGAAAAGGAGGGAATTTTTGATTTTCGAAATGTCACATGCTCAGCATAGGGAAAAAGTTAACGAGTTAGCAAGTAGGAATTTTACTTTGTAGCAGAAGTGACAATAAATTATAAGGTTGTTAGTGAAAAGGGAAAAAGCCATTTAAGCTGTAACGACCTTGGTGCGACCATCGAAAATTGGCACCCGTACTTCACTTGTACTCGAATGCCGCAGATTCAAACGCCGAATCTGGCTCGCCGAAGCTTATAATACATTAAGCAAAACAACACAGCGGAAGAAAATGAATAATATATCATTGATACAACAATGAATACAATATCTAATACAATATGATACTACAATACCAGAGACAAATATACACAGCGAAATATGATAACAACGGAAGAGATAACTCAAATATGATCTTCGATGAAGAGTGAATCCAAAATTTGCAACTCCAAACCAAAAGCTCATCCCAAAAGCTACGAAGACTCTAATCAAAAAAGCTCGAATCGCCATCGATACTGAAGTGAAGCAACTTGATCCAAATGCGATTGCCGACATCCAAAGATTGAATGCTGTCGAATCTACACCTAGTATTCGACTATCTGAAAAATCCAACTCTAGACTGCCCGTGTGGAAAATTGTGGGCATCCAGAGTTTAGGAACGGAACAATAAACTCCGAGTCAGTCATGGGACTGGTATGAGCAAACAAAAACATTTGGTTTGAACAAAAGGAATTAAAATGAAATCCGTAATGCTTTTTGGAAAATGAAACTACCATAAGGCCTCCCGGCACACACCATGCAATCGCACACTTAGGGGAGATTTCTTCTTATGATAATCAAAAATTCTTACTACGCAAAAATCCTTTCTGATATTATTATTAGTGCATAGTGGAAAACATTTGCAAGTATAATGTTAACCTTAGCCAGCATACACACCATTATAGTTTGCCTACTATAGCTACCATGTGAGATGGCAGGTTCTACAATTAAAACCGTACAAGGCGAGTATTGGATGATTGGATTTCCAATAAATGGCTAGGCCAAGGAATTTTCCATTTCCACATGGGTACGCCTCTGGAGGGACGCCTCGAGAACCTAACCGGATCTCTACCAACACAAGGCTGGGTTACCTCTGTAACTAGGTAACTACTACACGAGTATGCCACTCCCTGGTCGTAACCAACCTTTCTCCCGGGATTCACCAAAAACCACAATGTAATAAATTTGCAGCAACCACATAGGTTAAGTATCTGGGCTACATACCATGACACCACCTCTGTCCAGAAGGAAATGAACATACCCTCAGGGGCGCTACCCCCAAATAACTTTGCGCATTTTTCCTATTTCGACCATTTTGGGTTGTGAGGTTTGATGAAGTCTCGTCCACAAAGCTACTCTTTTTCACAAAAGCCATGCTTCGATCAACAAATGATCAGTAACGCTTCATATGCCACATTACCAAATTGGGAATGTATCACTAGTAACCATCAATTACATAACCTCTGAGCTCGTACGTCTCAGAGAAGGGTGTTAAGCTAAGAGAATAAATGCTCCGCCACCAAACAGAATGTATTTGATAGAAACTGGTTTTACATCTCAAAGTGTAATGTCAGACACATATGCATACAAGTCTGTTCCGGATTCGAACAGAACCGAAGGCACTTCAAAAGAAGCCCTTGCAAATTCAGATAATCCCTAATCATGTCCAGACTTCCCATCACAAAGGGTGATAAGATCTCTATAACGGGGACCAGTCGGTGCAGAGACATTCGACGAGTTATCCTTTCGCTTTCGAAAATATCCGGTCTTCACCACCGGTTTTCAAATGCTATCCATATACGTCGTATCATTATTCGAAATGGGTTATACGAAACAAAGGTCCTCTATCAGCTAAATCGAATAATGAGCGCAATATTTAAAATCATATGGATATTGGGATCTCAGTTAAGTTACAACTTATTACCCAAAATTTTTCTTTCAAATGGTTTAAATAAATTACCATTTTCAATCTTTAAACAAAAAGGTTCATTTCAAAAAGTTCACCCATCTTTCACAAAGATTCATTCACGGCTTTTCAAAACAATTTCCTTTTCAAATTAGATTTTCTCATCCAATTGTTTAAACCAAAAACTCAATTTATAGCTTTCAAAACTATTTCCAAAGATACATTCATAACTCTCAAAACAATTCCCATTTCAAATATTTTATATATAAAGGATACATCATTTAGAATCCTCTTCGATTCCAAAACAAGCCTTAACAATCTTTAAAAAAGATTCATTCATAGTTTCCCAAACTATTTATGATTCAAATCTTTTTTAGTAAAAGATCCATTTCAGTTCAATAACAAGATTTACCAAAATTTTAAGATAGCTTTCAAATTTATTCCATTTTAAGTTTGAAATCTTTTCAACACAAATTGGAAATCCTTTCTTTACATAAAGGCTATTATTATTTGAAAACAAATAGTTTTCATTTTTGGAAAAATCCGATTACATTTGCTCAAGTTAAAGCCTTTCAAATGTAAAACTTGGTTTAAATTCAAATTTCCAAAATGATACTTTTTAAAATATTTAAAACCCATATAAACACATTTATAACTTGTATAACCTTTTCAAATTATAATTTCCAAACATAGAATTCAATTTCAAATCTTGAATTCAAATTCAAATTAAATTATTTAAATTTCAAAACTTTAGTTAGTTATTCGAAATAATTTTTTTATCTTTGAAATCCCTTTTCAAAAGCTTTTTATATTTAACCCAAATCCATTTCCAAAACTGTTTGAATTCAAAATTCAATCTTTAAAACCATTCCAAAAATCTGTGACTTAACCAATTTCCTCGTGCAATCCATATTTGTGTGTATATAGTGTGGTCCAGGGGTTTTACACAGTAGTGCAACATCATCAATCAGCGTTGATTCAAACATAGCAATATCGATAAGCGGTATAAACTATAACACTTATCTTCATTCAAAGATTCACAGATAAATAGTATAAATTTATCATAGATAAATAAATTACATCACAGTGAATAAATTACATTATAGTTCACAGCTCAAATCAGTATAATTCATATCACAAAGCATCACATATTAGGGATATCACACAATTCAAAGCGTTCAATTCAATCCAAACATTCATAAGTAAGATCAGTTTTATTGTCTGATTTATTTAGACCAGATTAATTACTTATGAATGAATCACTAATCCTGATTAATTAACATTAATTAATTACAAATCACTTTGATTAATTATTCTTTAGCCATTTATAAACTAACCTTAATCAATCTTTAATTAAGTAATTATCCTTAAAATAATTATTCTTTAATTTTAATTACCCCAAGTAATTATACCTTAATTACATTAAGTAATAATCCTTCATTAAGTAACTATACTTAATTAATCTCATTAAGTAATTATACTTTAATTACTCATCATTAACCACTTAACTCATGTTTAATCAATCGTTAATTAATACTTAATTAACCTTTAATTAAGTAATCGAGTTTCAATTTAAAATAACACATTAATTACTTAATTAAATTCAAATCTATTTAATAACCCTTTTAAAATCAATTATTATTTAACACATGGACTTACTAAAAACATTTAATTAAGGAAGTATTTTAAAAAATTGATTAAAATTTTAATCCAAAACTGTTCTCAGCACACACGCGAGACGACCTCGGGTTTGAACCCGAGTCAATTTGCCAAATTCCCCGAGCTATTTTAATTTAAATTTTACTTCGAGTAAACTTGTAACAACCCTCATATTTATCGATTTTATATTTAAATATTTTGTCGTTAATCGGATATTGGTCCGAAAAGCTACTTTTTGCAAACGGTCAAATTAGGACTCGAGACCACTTCCATTGAGTTTGAAATGCCGTTTACAACCTTTTTAAGTATAAACATTGATAGGTTTGGAGTTAGTGGAATTTCACTAACTTTTCCTGCTTTGGACTTTGGGTTAGTTTAGCCTATTAAGCCCAAGTTCCAACCCCCTTCTCCTCACTCTTCATAAATTTCCTAACTAACTCAAGCTTTGGCATTAATGGTGAAGAGAATGGGAAATTAAAACTCCAAGCACAAATTCAATTGCAAATCCAACATTCAACTCTAAATTCAAGTAGAAGATATTGGATTCAAGCTTTGGATTGCTTCTCCTTGCTTTCAAGCTTCATCTTCATAAATTTTAGTGCACAAGTGAGATTTTTATCCCACAAATCTAGTCTATATCTATATTGGACTGTTGGGAATGATTCCCTATCACTTTAGCATGTACATTTGCATTTGGTTTGGATTGGATTGGCGAAAAATTCCAACTTTAAGTGTTTTTGTGAAAATCTGCCCTTAGGTCGCTCTGCCTTTGCTAGGTCGTTCGCGTGGAAAAGTCTCGGCCTTCAAATAGCTCGTTTCCGACCTAAAATGGCCTATAACGTTAGGTCGCTCGGCGCTTCAGAATTAGGTCGTGGGTCGTTGGGCTTTAGGTCGTGGGTCGCAAGCTCCTTAGGTGGTAGGTCGTTCGAATGTTAGGTCGCTCGGCCCTTATCCCCTTAGGTCGCTAGGTCGCGACGTTTTAGGTCGTAGGTCGTTCGAATGTTAGGTCGCTCGGCCCTTATCCCCTTAGGTCGCTAGGTAGCGACGTTTTAGGTCGTAGGTCGTATGGACCTTAGGTCGTAGGGACCTTAGGTCGTAGGTCGTATGGACCTAGGTCGTAGGTCGTTAACTCGTTAACACGTACGGCTCTTTACTATTTTAGGTCGCATGACCTATAGGTCGCTTGCTCCAGTTAGGTCGCTCGGCCACTTTGTTAAGTCGCTCGTCCTGTTGCTCTGTTAGGTCGCAACCTCTGTTAGGTCGGCCATGTTGGTTCGCGAGTCATCGTTAGGTCGCGAACACCACTAGGTCGTTTGACCCCTTAGACCCCTAGGTCGCAACCATTAGGTCGCTCGACCCTATTCCTCTTAGGTCGTTAGACCTCATTTTGTCTTCACTAGGTCGTACCGTTTTAGACGGGGCGCTGCCCCGCACCCCGCCGGGGGCGCTGCCCTCGGACCCCCGTGACCTGACCGGGCAGGTCAAACCCCATAAGCGGTGGTGTTGCCCCCGCACCCCCACCTTGGGGGGTTGCCACCCCCTGGACCCCCCCTCCGTAGGGGATCTTATCTGAAAAACATTGAGCTGATTTCCTTGGATTTTATTCACACTCCGTATGCGATTTTTGTGACTGATTGTTTCTACAATTGCTTCTGTGTTTTGTCACTTTATAATATAAAGGTTTCAATACTAGTAGCAAAATATCAAAACTCTTTTAACAAACAATTTCAACTCTATTTTTAATAACAAAGCTCGTTTCTTAAACCATTTTCCAATCTATTAGTATATACAAACCTTTACCTCACTCGGATGAGAAATCTAATTAAACGACTTAGTAAAACAAGTGGTATGAAACGCTTGCGTTCACTTCGTCGGTTAATTCTTGGACTTGTTCGATTGAACCTCTTATGACAATTTTATTTTTGAAGATTTACAGTTTGTTCGTAAATATTTAAGTTAAGCAAGTGGTTATGGGACATGAAGCTAAACTTCTATATTTACTAGCTTAGTGTAATTGACACTTCTCGTTGATCATGACGATCATTCTGATGATTTAGACTAGCAATTGTGCGATGTCTCTTGTTGCGAGGTTAGACTAGACACCACTTGTGTGATTCCACTCACACATACCTTTTTGCTTTTTGGTTAGTCTGGACCTTAATCTGTGTGATTCCATTCACACATGTGGGGTAGCTCCCCTTGGTCTTCGGACCGTCATGTGATAGGCCTCTTTCTCTTTTCTATGATTTCTGGACTTCTTGCATTGATTTCTAGAATTTATGTCATTGACTTGTTATGAGTACAAGTTTGGGGTATGATGCCCTTTCCGAATCTTTGATAAGATTCTTGTGATATTGATTATCTCTTATTGATTGATCTTCTGTTGATCATTATTTACATACTTATAGTGGTATGTCATTATGGATACTTTATGTTTATGCCATATCTTTTATGTTATATCATGTCATCTGATATTTATAGCTAGACTGACCCGTTTATTATTTTCTTAAATAATACTCGGGTCAGACCGAGATGTTACAGGTGCTTCTGCTTGACTTCTTCCCAGGGATTCATCGCTCTGACTTTTGGCTAACTGTTTAGATTAGCAGTTTTTTGTTGTATACACTTGAGATATAGACTCATAGTTGTATTACTTTGTATAGCACGTGTTGCTATTCTTTTGTATTATCGTGGATCTTACTGACCACTACTCTGATGTACACTTTCATGTGTTAGTTATATATTCATATCTTCTTCCGCCTTTGTGATATGGATATCTGTGACTGATTTGTGTTATGATTATTTCTATGTTTGTTTTCGAAGATTATTTATAGCCACCGTGTGATAAGCAATTACATGGATGGTCGCTCCTCAACAGTCTTATTCTCCATGCTAGTTGACAGCACTACACCGTAGTGTTCTTGGCTAGTGTGGGTATAGAGGTGAGGCGTCACAAAACTCATCCCTTTCCCGTGACCTTCCCCGAGAAAAAACTTTCTTCCCAAATCAACGTCATTCCCTGTTACACCGGCCTTACGCGTGCACGTACGCAGCCATACGATCGACCTCCAACCACCAGCGTAACTTCCGACGTACCACGAACAACCTTGCCGACCAACACAATCCTTCAGAATCCATCAATTCGTTGCAGTTCGAATTCGAGTAATTCGATCAAAAACTATCACTCATCACCATCGACAAATCTCCCTCTTCCCGACGATCCCAGCCACCATCATCCACGCCATCCTGACCAAAACTCCGTTACTCACCCACGAACCTTCCCCCTCCGGTGTGATTCCATGAAGCGCCCCAATGACGACACCATATATAAAATTTTCGACCCTATCAAAATTTATGTCTAAACCCTAGAATCACGTCGCGGCGGCACCCCGATCAACCAGAAATTTTTCGAGTATTTTTCCCATAAACTTCATCACCTACCCCTCCTTTGGCCAAAATCACAAAGTCTAAAATCTACGCCATTACCATAATTTGCCTTACGACCCAAATTTCGTTCAACACGATTTCCTCACTCGATAACCAACTAAAAATATTATGATTTTCATCTTAAAAAACATATTTTACCGAGTCGATTCAACTTATGTACTTGAATCAGAGAATTGCAACAATTGATTTTAACATGTTTATAATTGATTTTGCTGTGAATCTTGATTTCCAGGTACTATATATACCAAACAAGTTTAAAACTATTTTTAGATCCTAATTTATGTTTTAAACAAATTTAATTTGTTTAAAAACTACAACCTAACAGAAATCAGAGGAGAATTAGTAGGATTTTTGAATAATTTTCGTTTTCTCTTGAAACCTGGAACTAGGCAGAGGTAAAAGTGCCTAACATCAGACATGCACAATCAACTTAGAATATACACATACACGTATTCGCACCCATGCAAACATATTCTACAAACAAACATCAATACTGATTATATGCAAATCAAAGTGTATATGTAGTTTGCTCACCTTTATGTTGAAGACAAAGAATATAGGTTTTAGTTTTGATTTTTCTTTTGCTTTCCAGGTTTGCTTTAGAACTTTGCTACAGGCTCTTAGATTTTTGATTTGTTACTTCTTTGCTGACCCATGAAACTAAAGCTTGAATTGCTCCAAATCAAGTTGAACTTGAAACAGGTTTTGATCAGAAACCTGGAATCTGATCCTTGCTTTTATTTCCATATTTATGATTTGAATTTTACTTCGAGAATCTGTTGTTTGATCTTTGATTTTGAATAGGTATGCTTGAGGCTTGATTTTGTTTTGATTCAACTTGAACCTGTTTTTGTTTTGCATCATGTATTCTCAGATTTTTAACTTTCATTTGATTTCCAAATTTCGAAATCTTCTTGTTTGTATTGTTTCAGGCAACCTAATTTTGAGTTTTATTTTGAATTTGAGATTATTTTGTTTGTTTTCTTTTTTTTCCTTTTGAACTGAAGTATTGTTTATAGATTTGAGAAGTTTCAAACTGATTTCTTTTAACTCTTTTTTTTAATTAAATTTCAAAAGAAGAAATGAATTTTGCCACTTGTTACATTTCACTAACACATGTTAATCTATTTTGTTAGTTATCAAACATCTGTCACTAACATGAATTATATGCCTAAACCCCTTTGTTTAGAAATTATGTTTAGCCCTTTATTTTAATTAATTTAGAATACATGTTTTTAAACCTTGTTTAATATTATATTTACATATGTGTTATAGTTATATTTATAAATACACAAACCATATTTATTCAATTTAAGAGAAAATGTATTTTAAATTTTATACTTATATTCTCCTTAAAGAGAAATGTTTTGAAACTAAATTACACTTTACTAAAAAATCATATCTTCATATACACATATTAAGATTAGAAAACAATTTTTTTTTATTCATCTCTCTAAATTCAAATCAAAGTCAAATTATCTTATATAATCCATTTATATAAATATATAAACATACATCTTATTAAATTTGGAAAATTCAAATTAATTCACAATCTTATCCAAAAATATGTATTAATTACCCATAATTTCAAAATCAAATTCCAAAGACTAAATCAATTATCAAATTAATTTTCACTCAAAAATCGAGATCGTTACATAAGCCTTGGGATTTCTTTTTCCATACCTTATCGATAAGTAAACCAAACTTGTTTTACCATAACTCTCTTTTAAAATTTTAGAAATTTAAAAGTAAATTTTCTTATGTGGACTGTAGTCGGAAAAGTTAGAAAGGAACTAAGTACAAAATAGAAGGTTCGAAGATACAGGGAAATATGCGCAAAAGAAAAGGATGGAAATATAGAGTTCTCCATCTAAACCCTTTCCTGATATAAGAATATTGGTTTAGAAAATCGAATTATCAAAATTTTGGATGTTAGAAAATTGAATGTCAGGTATTAGATGATAGGGATTGGGTGCAAAATTGGTTGAACAGTGCTTCTATTCATATAAGTGTGGAAAACTTTGGATGCAAAAACAAGGGTTTTTATTTTCAAAATTTGCATGCATGTAGAATTGCTAGTATATATAGGTTGTTTGCATCACATATTCCAAAAAATTCAAAAGATGCATTCATATATGAGGTGTCGATTCAGAATTATGCTACATACATTTTAGATATGTTGTGATGCACTGTGCATTTGTACACTATTGTTGCAAAAATGGTTGCACACAAATTGGTTGGTTAGCTTATAATGGTTATGAGATGTCACATGATTCAGTACTTGAGGGTTTTTGGGGACGAAATTCTTTTAGAGGAAAAATGTAACACACCATAATTTTAACGATAATTAATTAAAAATAAATTAATTAATAGTTAGTAACGTCGAAAGTAGAATTTTTGTAAAGGTCAGAATTTGACTACGAAAACTTATACCATTGGGTTTGCGTCTATTTTCTGATCAATTTTCGTATATAATTTTTTTTATTAGAGTTCAAACGAAAAAATTATTAACATTTGAATATTTGTAATGACCTGATATTTTCAACCATTCGCATCCGAATATGCCGGAAATTGAATTGCTCAAAATACCAGATTGTAAGTTTATATTAGCAAAACTCAGCATATACAGTAAATAAATAATCACAGATCACAGACACAGAGTAATAAATGCAGCGGAAACAAAAGATAGTAGTTCATGAAGCTACTATATGCATATCAGAGTTAAATGAGGTACAATAAAAGTCTCGAATACAATAGTCAAATTCAATATCAGAATACATCGCTGGAATCAACTGAATATCTAAAGCTGGATAGATAGCCGGATCTCCAAGAGAAGCTCCAACTCCAAAGGTGAATCTCGAATACTGGAACACTCAGTCTGACCGAAGCGTAAAGCAAACATAAAACACTCGAGTCAGGATTAACATTCTTATATCACTAAATCCAACTCAAGTGAAATAACAACTGAAATACAAATAACTCAAAGGATGTTTGGGATAACCATTCTCTAAGGATCCGTTAAACTATCTACTATGTAGTATTATACCCTAAGTAGATAATGTCTATCAGTAATATAAAATATTAAAATAGTGTTAAGGCGTTACCATTATCCCCCTTAACACATTTTATATAAGCGTCATAGTCTATATAGCAATGTAAACTCCACCGTAAACCAATGGGATATCAGGGAGTACTCCATAGGTATAACACAAAACAAATCGTAGTGGTCGCGCATGGGGATACGAGTATGACAAGGCACATGAGGCAATATCCAAGGTAGTGAAACTACCGTTTACCTGATCCGAACTGATGAGAACGCATCGCCGCAGCGATAGCAACACCGTGGAACAACACTCCCAATTCAAGGGTGCGCACCACTCAATAACAAGTAATGAGTAGTTTACGAAAAAGCGTGTTCGCTCGAGGTGGCTAACCCCATTTGGCCCGGCACGGCTCCTGTTTTTGTCATTTCTAATTTGACACAAGTATCAAGGCTATTCATTATCGTTCTCTTTCTTCAGTCATCATGTACATCATTCCACCCACTTCATTCTGGATCACACTCCGCGTATAGTTATTAAAGTGGTATTTGGTTTAGACGGTGAGTATGTCCCTAACCGATTCCGGTCTCTTTAATAACTTTCGTTATTATTACACCGATTGGTCGTTTAATATGTTTCAAAACCAAATCAAATTCAATTTCAATTAGAATTTTTAAACCAACATTTCATTTGTCTTTCTAAATCAATTTCCATAATTTACATTCAAACTTCCAAATTCATAATTTCAAAACGCTATGATTCAACTTCAAGATTTGATTTCAAACAATTCAAATATCTATTTAACTTGTATATAAGTTTCATTCTGTAATCATTTAAATAAATTTAATTTAACATTCAATTCAATTTAATTTCATTGATCGACTTCATTCAATATTCGTTAAGTTAATTTATCATTCAAAACAATTTCTATTTAATTTCCAATTCATTAAATCAATTTAAGTTTCCCTATATCATATCAAACTTCCAAATTTAATTAAATTAAATTCGTCAAATCAAATTCTTTAAATTTCAAGTCTTATATTAATTTCAATAAATCACATTTTATTTCTTGTTGAAGAATTTCGATTTCACTTATTTACTTATTTAATTTTAACAAATTTCCAAAACTTAATTATACAAAACTCAATTTCACTTATTAAAGAAGTTCAATTTCACTTACTAAAGAATTCAATTTTATTTAATTATTAAATTCACTCTTATTAAATTATTGAATAATTTCAAAACTTAATTATTAAATAATTTCAAAACTTAATTATTAAATAATTTCAAAACTTAATTCAGTCATTTCTTAAATTAAATAACGTTCTTTCATCAATTACTTTGTTAATATTTTCTTTCAGATTATTAAATATTAACATTTAAGTTTCACTAGAATTCAAATTCCAACTTCATAAAACCCTTATTATTTTATTCAAATAAATCTTTGTTTTTATTTTTAAATCAAATTATTGACCAGTCGGGTTTTTATTTGATTTTCTATCCTAAGTCAAAGTTTTATTTGGGTATTTATCATTTCAACCCGATTCCATTTCAATTCAAAAATCAAAGCATAGCAAAGGGAACTTGCGTTGTGATAACTGGGATGGTGTTAAAGTAAATAAACAAGCAATAGCAAACATCATTATCAATCCAATAATTTATTTAAATAATCTCGAAATAATCGTATTAATTTGCATTTGTTATTTGTGCAAATTAATATAATTATTTCTAGAATCTACACTATCATTTCATGTAGATTAAAGATTTATTACACTATTATTTTATGGAAATTTTCACTTGATACCCATTATTCAATTTATACTACATCAATTTATACAACATACATTCAAATGGTTCAAGGTCAAATGGTTCAAGGTGTACCTAACCAAATTTCTACTTGTCAAGTAATTAAACATTTAAATGGGTCATATTATACAAATTTTATCTATTCAAATTCAACACATATACCAATTTCAAATTGTTAACTCCTATGTCAATTTCAATTGTCAATTATTTATCACTTCATATATTAAAAATTTACCTTCCAATATCAACATCAAACAATCAACTATTTATCAACCAAACTGGATTATCATTGTATAAATAACAAATAATGGTGTAAGATGTCTTAAGTGAACTGATACAGGTAATAACATATATATAACAGTATAAATAACTAACAGCTGCATATTTCAATTGTCGTTTCAATTGAAATCAAATTTAATAAATAGAAGGACATTAATCGTGAGTGATTGCTTACCTTACGAGGCTAGACGGGACATGAGATGACATAGATATGCCCATTGACATGTACCCTGAAATAGAGTTACGAATCATTGATTTCGAAGCCAAGAAGGATGGAAACAAGTTTGACGAACAGAGCTGATAAATAGAAATTGACGAAATCAAGTTAGAACTAGATCGAAGAAGATAAATAATATAAGCGTCCATATAAATATATAACTATATATAGAAAATCAAATATATATACATTATATTTTGAAATAAATCCATATAAATGCAAAGTACTTATATTTTAATATATATATATATATATATTCCAGTTTTAAACACAACAAAAGAAACAAATTACAGTATATATATGTATATCCCCACAAAGTAATATTCAGTATCAGGCAAATTAGATTGTGCAGACTCGACTTTACGTATAAAATATTTTATGTCTAACGGACACTAATATAGCTTACACATAAAACAACACTCTTAAATTCACGTTACCTAAAAATAGTTATAATTAGATCTATATACGCACTATAATATAAATATATTACAACCGATAAATAAATAAACTCCATACACTTATATAGTCAAGCACTGTACTTATATTTACTGTAACAAGTGTACAACTTAACATATTATAAATGCAAACAGAGCTTATCAATGTATAATTTTTTTCGGCAAAAGTAAACAAAGTTTCTAGAAAATATTTTTAAAGAAAACACACGCAACACAATGTTTTTTCTTTTCTTCTTTTTCCCATTTTATTCCTTTCTAATACATATAAAGTAACCGTCTATATTTCCCTTTACAGAAAAATATAAAACAATATCTTTCAACATTTTCGAGATTAAGCAACGCAGCATATATATACATATAGGATAAATTAACAATATATTTATAATACTTTTAAAATAAAATATACTAAGCACAATAAACACATAAAATAATATAAATGTAGCTCACATATATAAACTTCCAAACCAAAAATAAATATAAGCATGCATTATGCTTCTCTCGCCCAAACTAGATGCACGCAAGCTATATAAATATATGCAGATCACTTTGTATATACTAAACAACAGATATATATATATATATATATATATATATAATTATTGGTTTAAACATTTCTTGAAAAAGATATTAGTTTAAACTAACAGAAAAAGAAACTAATGTATATGACGAACAGAGGATATGAGGGCGGCAAAGCTCGACAACGGTGGGGGTGAATGGAGAGGGCAGCTGCTGCTTCGTCAAAGGGTGTGCTCTCGTGAGGACGAGGTCGGGGTTTTTGTGGTGCTTCGAGGAAGCGGAGATGGGTTCGATGCGTGAGTTGACGGGCATTGATGCACGTGGAGAAAAGGTTGAGGGCTCACGGTTGGGTTGAACGCAAGAGCAGGGTGGAGAGACGAGGGTCGGAGATGTGGTGAGCGTTCCTGGCTCGCTGCGCGTGGAGGAGGCAAGAGTTGGTGCTGGTGGGAGGAGCGAAGTTGGAGAGAAGGAGGAAGGATTGCAGGTAAAAAACTTTGTGAAAGAAATAGATGGATATGTTTTATACTATTTCAATCTCAAATGTGCACTGAGAAAAGTGAAGGTGACATGGACAGAAAATATGGAGTCACAGGTCTGAAAATTTCTAAAAATATTAAATGCAAACAACTGTTGGGTTTGGACCGGTGAGTAGATGAAAAGATAGGTGGAAACCCAAAAGATTTTAAAAAAATGAAAACCGATACGGTCTGTTTCGTAGATTCCACCACGTATCGGACGTCAAAATACAGAAATAATAAACCATTGAGATCAGTGCGACTAGACGATCAAAACGGTATACAGATATTGGTAATTCGATTGAATTATAAAAATTCGAATTTTTCTACTAGCGGAAAATACAGCAAAAATCCAGAAAAATAAGATCGACGGAGCTAAAGAAGTCTGAATTTGGAAAAACGAAAAATGACGTCTCGGTCAGAAGATGATTTAGAATTTTTCTATGTAAAAATATTCAGGTTTCGAAAATATTTTATTATCATTAAATATTAAATGATATAAATTGAAAAAGAATTACACAATAAAATAAACTTTCATATTTTCAGATGAAAATTTACAGTTTGCTATGTTTAGTTATACGCATTTCAAATATCAAATTTTTATTTCAAAATTTAATTAGTTTAGAATTTCACTAAATTTCAATTAATTAAATAAATAAACCACTAAAATTTATGGGTCGTTACAATATTATAGATCGTAATTAATTATATATGTAATTAGGAAAAAATGTAACTAATGAAATAAATTAACGTTAATTAATATTAATAGTGATTTAGCATTTAAGAAAGTTTAGCGTTTATGAAAAGTAGAAAGAAATTGTCTCGAATGGACGAATAAGGAAGTGAATCAACGGATACAAGGTCGGATAATTGATTAACCTAATTAAAACCAACCTGTTGACCCCTAATCTTGACCGATCGACACCTAGCAGTCGACCGTGGGGTAAACGACAGTCGAGCAGTGAATGTTGTTGGTTGCAAACTAAACCTTGGCGAAAGATCCAAATTTAATAGAATATAATCTAACGGTTGACATCGATTCAGACACCTATAAATAAGGGCCTAACCCATGTAATGACCCGCATTTTTTCCGATAATTAAAATATTGAACTAAATAATATTTTGTAATTTAATGTTGGAAGAAAATAAAATTTATGATGTAGGAATGAGAAAACTTATTAGAATGAAGTTTAATAATGTAAATTAATGTAATAAATGACTATTTGAATGTAATCTCAAGTAATTGTAATAATTGTAACTTATAATTGGTTATAAATTTAAAATAAGAAAATAAATTTAAATGTTATATTAATTGATGAAATAATATGTAATAAATTGGGATTGGATAAAATTTGTGTTGTGTTAGTAGTTATAACTTTTATGTGTAGATAACAAACTTATAAATGTGATTAAATTAAGAAAAGGTAACAAGTGTTATTTGTTACCAATTTATTTAATATGTTGAAATAAGTTGGAAATCAATTGTAATTAAATGTAATTAAATATTATGTGAATATGAGTTAAGACGATAACTGTAAAATGTGAAAGTAATAAAATGTACAGAAATCTCAGTTATATTCTTAAGGCAATAATTTATTTAATAAAAAGTGAAACTAAGATAAATGAATTTATTAGGACTTTAAATTATAATTAATGTGAAAATCGATAAAAATTTAACATAATTGAAATATTGCAACTAATATAGTAAAAGATGATAATTGTAGAATATTAATGCAATAAGAAGTAAGCAAATGTTAACTATGTCCATAGAGTACTGTTTGATTGAATAAAAAGATTGAAGTCTAATTAAATCGATTTATTGGAATTAGAATAGAATTAATTGGAATTTATTGTAATTAAATTTTGTGATTAATGTAAGAAAAGGCATCAATTGTAGAAAATGAGGATAACAGGATAAAAACCTATGTTAATAATTTCATAAGGTATTGGTTTATTTAATAGTAGGAGTGTAAATCAAAATAAAAGAATAAAAACGAATAAGTTTAGTAAACGAGTAAACATATGTTTATTTATTTGAAATATTTGGTAGCTGAAAGATTGATTATAGAGACAAGAAACTATTATCTAGTAAGAAATGTGTAATTACAGTTTGTATCCAATAGTGTATAAATATATTTAATTTACTATTAGATAGGAAATAATTGTTCTACTTCACGTTACATTCATTTAGTCCACTTTAAAACTTAATCAACTGAAATTAATGTAATTGAAAATTTTCTATTAAAAGTAGAGAGAATACTAAATTGTAAATTAATAGGTGTAATTAAAAATAGCTTATGTTTTGTGAAAATATACGAAAAGTTTGATTTAATGAAAAGAACATCTACATCAATTAAAATGAATGTTTCATTTCTTAATGTAGGCTTAATTTCATTAAAATAAAAAATAGAATGATTGATTTTAAAGGAAGAAATATATGTTTATTTGAAATATTTTTTAGCTTACAGATTAATTACAAGAATAGGAAAATAATCTATTTCGATAAGTAATTTATTACTCTTGTGTATAAACAATGAATTTATATACGTGTTTAAATAAACAATTTTTCTATTTTTCACCCATTTTAGGTGTCTGTTTTGAAATTTAACTTTGTAAGTAATTGCAATTAATATAATTCAAATATTTCAATTAAAAGGAAAGAAAACATTGAGTGCAATTAATAGGTTTAGTAAAAGAAACGCACGTTTTGTGTTAAACAAAAAGGGTGTTTTAATGGTAATAAAAGGTCAATTTGGGAAAACCAAATTAAATGTTTTCATTTTTAAGGCAAGTATTAAAAAATTATTATGCGTAGGTAAAAACATGAATGCGTACAAATTTGAATATTATTTTAGCTTATAAAGTTAATGAAGTTAGTTTGGTTACGTCTCAAAAAAATTGAATTTCAAAAGGTTGTGTGACGTACATGGTCCCTTCATTTCTTTTATTATTAATTGTTGCATGAACATTTTAAAATAGTTACCTTATTATTAATACTTGATCCGTTCATTACTCCTTCTATTTAATACCTGAGCCTAGACATTTAGGTTGTATTTAATTTTTGCCACCTCATTTTCACGCATGCAAAATTTTACTTTCCTTTGGTTTGCAAACTTTTTCATTCCTACGTACATTTCCTTATGCATTGTTAATGCCTGGAGCTTTCAAAATAAAACGTGACATTTATTTTTGTCCCTCCACCTTCATTTTCTAATTAAAAATAACCTGCGTTTTGTTTCTCCTGATACCACATATTCAAAAGCTCTTATTCCTGCAAATCCAAAAGCTTTTTTTTATGAAACATGATTTTTTTCTTCTTCATTTTTTGCACGCGTCCTGTCCTCATCTTAGTATTTCTTCAATCCTTTCCTTAAGCCTCATCTTGAGAAAAACGTAAGTATTAAAATTTGTTTATTTTTTTTAATGTGTACTAATTTTTATTTTAATAATATTTCTTATAACATGAATATCTTTTGCATATAAAATTTGATTCACGCGCGATTCCTTATGTTGGATTCATATTTAAATTCCGAACAACAAGAAATTGATTTAGTTGAATTAGGAGACTGTTGATTTTTTGAGCTTCTGTTTGGATTTTTATAGGCTAAAATCAAAGGTGGGTGTTTTAACCCACTCACAACTACTAAATTATCTTATGTTAGTTAAATTAAATTTATGATATGATTTGGAATTGATTGGTTGATGTTTGGTATATTTAAATTGTCATTCTAATTAAATTTAACTTTTATTGCATTTAATCATCGTTTAATTTAATACTGATTTTAATTGTCAATTTAATCCTGTTAATGATAATCAGTTATCTATTGATGTTTACTGGTTGATTTGAGTGATGATTGTGATGTGTGTTTAATCGTTGATATTGGATGATTTGATGTTATATTTATTTTGTTACAACACTGCTAGTTCCTTTAGTTATTGTTAGAAAAATAGTATGGGTTGAAATGATACATACCCGAACGATCATATAGAATAGGAGAAAATCGTTATGGGTTGAAATGTCAAACCCAAGCGATTTTCATTGATTTGGAATTGCGGGTTGAAACAATATATACCGTAAATTTAAATTTTTGCAAACTGAAATGATAAATATCCGTATCACTTAACCATAGGGTAGAAAATTATATACGAATACCGGAATGGGTAAATTATATTTTAGAAACCCTTATATCTTGAGTTGGATTAAATGATATATTGAAGGATACTGATTTATATAAATTGAATTACTTTGAAAATCCAAATTTGAAGGTTGGAATTGTAAATTGGTTTAAATCGAAATTCTAAAGTATTTTAATCTATTTTAAATCTATTTAAAATATTTTAACCCATTTTAATCTATTTAATATATTTTAATCTATTTTAAACTATATTAAACAAATTTAATATATTTTGAATTATATTAATCTATTTTAAACTATATTAAACTATTTTAATCTATTTTAAATTATAATAATCTATTTAAACTATATTAATCCATTTTAATCAATTTTAAACTATACTAATCCGTTTTAATCTATTTTAAACTATCTTAAACTATTTTTTAAACTATTTTAAACTATCTAAATTATTTTCTGAATTTCACGTTTTGTAAAGTGGAAGTTATATATTTAAATCCTTGATTTTTAAGTAGAATATGATTAAATGATGTTATAACACAAGTAGGGATTTAAATAACATATTTGATGAATATGATGATTTTAAATGAGGATTTAATCTATTTTTGGAAATATGAATTCGAAAGTGATATGATTTCAAATGCGATACAATTTCGAAAGTGAATATGTTTTTGAAAATGATATGGTTTTGGGAATATGATATTTTGATATAAATTATATATTAGTTTTGGAAATGTAAAAGAACCATTTGATGTGAAATAAGAATTTGGTTGTTAAAGAGATCGGGATCGGATATTGTCATACTCTCTGCCAATACCGAAAACCACTTTAACAATTGTATACATGGTAGAGATTTTATAATGAAGTAGGATGGCCTGATGAACAATTCTATATAAGGTATTTATGTGACCCTGACTCCCATGAGTCATCTTAGATGTGACTAAAACAGGATCTATACTTAGGCCAAGTGAGGTCGCACCTCCAATCAGACATGCTTCTTCGATACCATATTTATTACGTTATGATTGATTTGGTGGCCACCCCTCAGTTTGATTATGGGAGTGTGTTTCAAGGTGGGGTAGTAGCTGCTACGCATTACCACCAACCCGGTTCTGCAAAACGATAGAGTCCTACCCTGGCATTTCCTTGAGTGCCATGCTCACATGCCCTATCGCGCATTCTACGAGTTTGTTTTGTACCTTACCTATGGTGTGCCCTCTGGGTAACCCTCTGGTTTATGGAAGCGCGTACGGTACTATATAGACTATGAGAATATGTAAAATGTGTTAAGGGGGATGTGGGTAATGCCTTAATGGTGTTTTAATACTTACTTTACTGTAGACATTATTGTAATAGCGTATTGCACTATGCATGTAGATAGTTTAATGGATCCTTAGGAGATCGATATCCCGAACATCTCTTAAATTATTGCACTCACGTTAGGCACCAAATAAGAGATGTCAAACCCCGTAAACATCTCTGATGCCGTTACACTCATGTTTATGTACTTTTGATTTAACTTACATCTCCTTTAGTTCTAACACGGGTGTTTTGTCTTTTCAATTCGCTCAGGCCAGTCTGAGTTTTACAATGTATCGAAAACTACTTTTCAAGGACAAAGACAAAGATTTAGTACTATTACTATTTATTTTATTCATACGACTACATTATGTTATTCCACTGCATTGTTATTTATTTTTGATGTATGTAACTCTGATTCTGTATTGTAAAATTGTAATCAAAGGTTATTTGTAAAAACAGCCTCATGACCGTTTATTTGATTGTTATATTTTGTCATTCCACTGTGAGATTCTATGTTTTGTTTCTTTCTTTCTTTGCTTTTTCTTATTTACCCCATAACATTCTGCCATTTTGAATGCTTTGAGCCTCACATGTGTGGTTTATCGGCGATTTAAACTATCCAAAAAGGCAGGTCGTACAACCACTTACTTTTCTTCTCATAATTTTTGAACTATGGCGAAGCTTTGCCATTTTCTCTTATCTACAAATTCTTAAATTTAAATAAACCTATAGTTTATATACGTATATGCAAGTGTAGAATAGTAGAGGATCATAGAGAAGAAGAACAGGGCCGAATCAAATTGATAAAGCCAAGGTAAATCATAAATTCAGATCCGAATCT
The DNA here is from genome assembly GCA_030765085.1 of Allium cepa. Taxonomy (NCBI): domain Eukaryota; kingdom Viridiplantae; phylum Streptophyta; class Magnoliopsida; order Asparagales; family Amaryllidaceae; genus Allium; species Allium cepa. Next base: position 190,666,375 of record CM060942.1, read on the forward strand.
AAATTAAATCAAAATCCCTTATCAGATCTCAATTTGTAATAGATATATGTATGCTTATAGTACATGTATCCCAATGGAAAAAAAGGGAGTCTAAACTGGAATAATAGGGATTAGATTTGGAGATTTGAAAAGCTAAAAGATGAGTGAGGAATTATATATTTTTATATAATATTGGATTTATATCATTGTAAGTCTGTTTCTGTATGCCTAATTGTAATTTTGGAGTTATAGACCTAATTATATAGATTTCTGCCTACGCATTCTGTAATTGATAACTTGAATTTAATATTTCATATACTTGAATCTAGGGAGTATTGGGTAGTAGTAGTCCCTGAAATTAATTAATTATATAGTAGTTCCAGATTCGTTGATTAAATGATTTAGGCAAGTAAATGTAAATTAGAAGTTATTACAAAACTTGTTGGGATATAAGTTGTATTTCAATTCATTGGAATGTTGGGTGTCGCAATGCATATTTCTATAGATTATCAAATGCAAATATATAAATAAAAGTATATCGTTTGAAATAACAAGGAATAAGGCTAAAATAAATATATTTATATAAATATGGATATTTACCATATTTTTTTACTGTCGATTTCAATGGCCACAAAACCATACTTATTGTAATTCTGAAATTTGCACAAATTCCCTTTTTTGATAAGTTATAGAAATTTACGGTGTTAATCTTTTTCTCTTGGAAGATGCAATTCCAATGCATTAAAATGCAGAAAATCCTTAAATATGAATTAAAAAATTATAACAGTGATAAAATAACGGTCTAGCTGCAAAACCAAAATATGCAATAAAGACAAGATAGAAATTAAATAATAAGCGATGACATGTAGGTAAAGTAAATGAGTAAGAAGGAAGATTGAGTGATTTGAGTCACCAAAGAAAGATAATAAAAGTTAAAAAGGAACAATAAAATGGTTTTATAATATAAAAAGGAAAATAAATAATAAAAGATATTTAAACCTTTTAAGTTAAAAGTAAGCGGTAATTGACACTAAATTAACGTTTACGAAATAAGAAGTAAATGCATGAAAAAGTAAACGAATATTATTAATAGTTGAACATTGGAGGCATAATAAATAAATAGGTATAAATATATGCATAGCCTCATGTATGCGTCCATGATGAGTGCAAATTGTTAAAGTCGGTTAATAGCTTGGACTAAATAAGTATGATATAAAAATGGGTTGGACTGTGAGGTCAGTAGTGTTACACAATAGAAGTCTGCCCCTCTATAAGGGGCTACTGACAGTTGTGTACACATTGTACTGATCCGAGAGACATCCAAATGTAAGGCCTATGAGATTATACATTCACATTTATGTGAAGGGAATGCGAAGTAGGATGTTCACCTTGGGTTGAAGTGTCAAGGACCAGTAGAGTCTGCTTCTACCATTTAGGAAAAAAGAATAATAAAATAGATGTAATAATATAAAAGGGGAATAAATAATAATAGATATTTTAATATTTTAATTTAAAAGTAAGCGGTAAATGACACTAAATTAACATTTCTAAAATAATAAGTAAACGCATGAAAAAGCAAAGGAATATTATCAATAGTTGAACATTGTAGGAGTAATAAATAAATAGATATGAATATATGCGCAGTCTCAAGTATGCATTTATGATGGATGTGAACTATTAAAGTTAGTTAATAGCTTGGATTAAATAAGCATGACATAGTCGTTAAAGTGGGTTGGAATGCGAAGTTAGTAGTATTACACAATAGAAGTCTGCCCTCCGTAAGGGGATACCAACAGTTGTGTATACATTATATTGATGTTATACATATCGAACTGTAGGACCCCTAGGATTATACATTCGCGTATAGGTGAAGGGAATACCAAGTAGGATGTTCACCTCTAATTGAAGTGTCAAGGAAAAGTAGAGTCCGCTTCAAACATTTAGGGAGTATTAACTAATAAGGGGTATTTCCTAAATTGCATTAGGCAATCTAAATGGGATAGTGAGAAAGTCTCGGCTCTATGATAGTGTGATTGGTAACATATACGGAAGTAGGATCTACTTCATAGGTCAAGAACATCATTCGTCCTGAGTGCTTAGTGGAAAGACAAGGGGTTACGCCTAAATGGACAATGCCTCCTACTAGTGAAGATTACATGCACCGCCTTGTACTTGTTTGCTAGTTCGTTTGTGATAGGAGGCAAGGCTAGATAACCATTTGGTGGAGTCTTCCACATAAGAATAGAATACGGCTAAACTATCATGATGTCGTTATTAGGCACTACAGGGATTTCTTGGTATGCATGGGCAACCAGGACATAATACCGTGTTGATGTCGGGTCCTTACGAGGTGCGGAGATATGGATACTAGCGAGGATAGTACCTTGGTCCAAAGGAGGACTGTGGTACTTATATATACACACATATACACACATCTCACGTAATTTTTGTCTTTTTTTATGTAGATGGCGTGTATTGTACGCGTACGTTGAGTTAATAGGACTAAGTAAACAATAGACATAACATGTAACGGAAGACAATCGGCATAAACTAGTATTATGTATAAAGTGTGGAATTTTGCAGCCACCAAAATGTTGTTCTGACCCCTCTTTATTACAACCTATAGGATAACTTAGAGGGAATTGTACCGAGACAAAGGGGAATAGTATAAGGACAAATTTCCTCATGCATTCTTGATAACGATAAGGACACTAGACATCTTAAGTGCCAATCTAGGTCAGTAAATTTATGTTTTTAATATACTTTACTATTCCGCTGTGAGTTTATTTCAATAGGCTCTGATATGCATTTGTTTATTTTGTAGGATACCAAAAACTAATGATCTGCACTTTGGTGGACTTCGGTTTTTGATTTAGCGAAAATTTGGGCCCACTGAGGTGTAGGTTATTACATTACGACATGGTCCGTAGGCTACTTAGGACACACCAATATTCCACACACTTTTAGAATCACAATCATGATCATTCTGCATTTATCCTCAATTTAATCAATTGATTCTAACACGATCCTTTGCTCTTTTCAAGTACAATGGAGAAAAATAATCGTTTCAAAAGGGTTCATGAGGGCTCCGACTACCAACACTCCTAGTCTTAGGGAAGTTCTTAACATCGTCATGGCCCCTACTACTAAGTTGAGAGTAAGAAGCAGAGGAGAAAGGATAAAAAATGGAGGGATGCAGAGGATAGATAGTGTCTCCATGACAAACATAGGGAATCACGCGACCGCTATGGGCATAACTTTGACCCCTACAATAGTGCTCGTCTTCTCGATCTTCCCTACTCTACCAATCTTCTTAGTTCTATCTTCCTTCATCTTCTCAACCTCCTATTACAGATATCTACGAGGAACATATAGTTGCGATCACATCTCCCCGCCAAATCAAAACCATTAGCCCTTCCTCTTTTTGATCTCATGGGGCTGGAAAAGAAACATGAATTAGCACGATTAGCCATACTACTCCTCCTTCCCTCGATGGAAAATATCTTGCCCCTGTCACAAAGATGCATGCAGCAATCCCGACTTTTGCCTCGAGGGTGTTAAATTCGACTTTGATGTCAAGGATCTTTCTATAAGCTACATGGATAAGGGCATCAAAAGAACCAATAAGGTCACATTGTAGTTTTTCAATCAAGGAGGTTGGTCAAAGGCCTCTTGGATGTCAATCGAGCAAATTAGTTAAACATCCAAAGCTTCGACACTGAGAGAGTTGACCATAATTTAATTTTAAAATATTACAAGAGGGAGCTGGTTAAGCTTAAGAAGGAAAATAAGGAGAATGACATGACCATTAAAGAGGTTGGGAAAAGCTTATTGAAGTGGCTATCGACCATAAGTATAAATGCACAGCTCTCCATAATCAATTGAGATTTCTCAAATCCATTGCGATAGCCCCGCAAAGGAAATTAAAGTACAAGTGGACCATAGTGTTTCCCTTTATACCGAGATTGATAAACATAAGACAGACCTCAAGGTATAAAAAAGTTAAGAGTGGAAGCTTAGATAATGGCCCGGTCTTCAGTAGACGAGATGGCCAACTTGCAAATTAAGCCGGTCAACACGAAAAAAGAGATTGTTGATCTTGAGGCTAAGGTAACCTAGGCCGAGGAAGAAACGAAAGCCATTCTCTTTCAATTATTTGCAAATGTCATCGAGACATCATTTTGAATGGTTGGGAGGCGGCTATCACATCGCATGAGCCCATGCCCGGGAAGATATTATAAGAAGGGCAACTAATCTGGCAAAGTAGGAGTGCAGATAAGCTGAATAATGAGCTTTTGGATAAAGATGATCCGATAACCCTAGCGATGGAGATGAAAATCGAGGCAGTAGAAGCTGTAGCTACTAAACGGTTCCTACTGAGACTCCTATTAGTCTAGGTCCTTGGATCATGCAGATGACACTACTCCTACTCAAAATGAGTCCAAGGTAGAAATCGCCGCTTTAGCAGCGACCACCCGTGAGGTTGCCATCGCTAAAACACCATTTTTTGTCACTCCTGACACTACTGCTACAACGAAGATGACGACAACTATCGAAAGCTACAACTCGGAGGACCCTGCGTTTGTCCCATCGACGATTCACCCTTCCCTGGCCTCACTCTCAAATGCTCTTAAGGAAGGAGGGGTCGACAAGTCTCCTCTTCCTGAATATTCACAAGCAGGAGGTATATCCCTAGCCACTTTGGCTTTCGAGAAGCTTCAATTCTCTCCCATGGACATCTCAAACCTTTATTATTTTGTCTATCTATTTTCAGGTCAACTCACAATCATAACTATCCCAGTGGCTTCTCAAGCCCTTACTTATGCATCGATAGCAATCACTACGATATCGGTTGTCATCACAACCTCGATATGGTATATACCTCTAATACAAGACTCGACCTTGGAGCCAAAAAGATTAGTGCACTCAAGGGTGAGACTCTAGAAGAACTAAATATTGTTGTCGATGATGATTATGAGGTGCTCACCATTTTCCAAATTGTGGGTAAGGCACCCTCGACGGTCACCAAGATGTCCGTCAATGCTAACAAGTTGACAGTCATGAAAAAAGAAGCCTAGGTTAGTGTCAACTAGACCTTCTTCATTTGCTTCAACGTTAATGCATCCACTAAGGATTGTGCTACCCTCGAGTCACACTGCCGATGCTTCCTAAACACCCCTAGGAACTGACATTGATCCAAGGATTCCCCGGACTAGATAACTGAGGAAGAGAAATCTCACTTGGATAAAAGCACTCTAGGAAAGGAGAAAGATAAGAAGCATCGCACAAAGAAGATGACAAAATGAGGAAAGTGGAATAGGACTAAGTGACCGATCTAGACTACCTTTTGTAGATAAGTTCCTTTTATCCTTTCTGTGTCATGTCCTTCCCATGTCTTGATCTTTTGACGGAAGCAACCGACTTTGTACAAAAATGGCATGTAAATAAAAGATTGTTTTCTTTTCACTTTTTGTCTCATTTACATTACATCCTTTACTTGTTTTGCCTATATACTTGTCTACATGCATAATATAGTTATCTATGATTCAAGTACTTATATATTATACATGCTTATGCCTATGATATGTGCAATGCCATTATTTACCGTAACTCCATACATATAAATGAATTTCTATAATTGCTCAGTGTCATTCTGGTTACTTAGATTTTCTTATCGTCTGCTAAACATATCTCGTTTGGCTAAGCAAAACTGCCTGCCATCAATTGATCTCATTTATCACCGACAGAAACATGTCGTGTTAAGTCGTAACAAGGTTATTCTACCGATATAGCTATTACCATATGGCTTATCTTTTCATGTTAACACAAACACCTATATAATTCAATAGTGTACCTATAAAAGATTTAATTCCACATCGACTCCTATCTTTGGGAATCAATGACTTGGATGCCTATCTTTGGGGGTTAATCCTTGACCTCGCCTATCTCTAGGCATTGGTCAAAGAATAGATGTCTAAGGGAGAATCATTTGATCGACCAAGTACGATTATACTCTAACGACCCGATCATGGATCGAAGGTGTTTATCAATACCCATCTCAGATTCCTAAATATCCAGTTTACAAAAAAATAGAATGATGGATAGTGTCGCTGGTCACATAGCACACAGTCAGACTTTAAGAATATGGTCTCATTGATTCAAAAAGTCAATTTTATTTATGAAAATAAAGGACGACGGTCATCGCTTTATTAAATTTAACCTGGACAAGTGGGATGTCAGATTTTCTAAAAAAGAAATCAAGTAAAATAGAGCTATAAATGCTCGTTATTCCATTTCTATACAATTAGGTACCTATGAATTGTCGATTGCTTGAAAGTTCCGTCTCCTAGCTTTTGTGTGACCATATAGTCCCAATTCGGGCTAATTTTCCGTGTATCTAGAAAGACCCGTTTCAAAATGAGGTCACCTATTTTAAATAAATGGCTTGTGATCTTGGCATTGAATTATTTGGTTCTTTATCTTGTGAGCAGCTACCCTCAAATCAACATCTTCTCATTTTTCTTCAACTATGTTGAGCGACTCGAGCAAGAGTTCCTTGTTCATCTTAGAATCATAGTGTAATCGTCTGTAAAAAGGGACATAAGCTTCAATCAGTATTATGGTCTTGGTTCTATAGGCTAGAACAAATGGAGTATGGTCAGTTATAGACTTGTAGGTCGTTCGATAAGCCCACAATGCTAATGGTAATCCATCCATCTAGTTACTTTTAGCTCTTTTCAATCCCTTCTTAATGATGGATTTGATGATATTACTTACTGCCTCTATATGTCCAACCGCTTATAGGTGTGCTACTACCATAAAGCATTTCTCAATTTGGTATCGAGCACAGAATTCTTTGAACTCGATGCTCTTGAGCTGAGTTTTATTGTCCGTGATTGTAATATGTGGGACTGAATCTTCCAAAAATGTTCTTTACTAAAAATTTGATCACTCTCAATAAAGTGATCATTATAAGAGGTTCCATTTCATACGATTTTGTGAAGTAGTCTAGATATTTGTCACAAATTCTAGAAGAGTCAGCCACATTATGATTGATTGTTTACCAGAAATATCTATAGTAAAGAACCTTTTTTCATGATGTCTGTCCTTCAGTGTTATTTCTTTAACTTCCGTCATGCACATCCCCAAGGTACTTTGCTTTATCTTTGGTGACACACCTCAAAAAGTGCGTTGTGTATCCTCCCCTATATAACACTCCTTCTTGCATGATGAACCGAGGCACTTTATGAAGGTACTTTCATCATTCGTTCCTTCAGTTCAGGAGAGTTCTTTTTAGCAAATACTCTTTAATTAGAGTCATCCACGACTCCTTCTCCTCTTCGGCCTCCAAGATCTAATCAACATCCATCTTGCAAATGCATGAGCCTTCAAATCCTCCATTGGTATTATTCCCAAAAGCCGAGCATTCTTAGAACTTGCTGATTTAGCTAATAAATCAATGTCTACGTTCTCCTCTTTGGGGATGTGCATTATCGTGCAATGCTCTTATCATCTAGTAGTTCCAACACTTTTACTATATAGGGGGTGATACTTGTATGCTCCAGATATGGGATGTGAATTATAATCTATTGTATCGAGTACCCATCCATAAAAGATAGCAGTTCATGTCCGGTCGTTCCATCATTAGTTGGTCGATCTTTGGCAAAGGAAGATAGTCCTTTGGACATGCCTTAATTAAGTTGGAATAGTCAATGCATGTCTGCCACTTTCCATTCGCCTTTTGGACCAACGTAGGATTCGATACTCACTTTGGGTATAGTGCATCATGGATGAAGCTATTTCCTTCAGCTTATCCACTTCTTCTTTCAACGTAGTGGATCACTATGATTCTATGCTGCACCTCTTTTACTTCATAATAGGGTAATTTAGGTTCACATTCAACGCTGGACTAATATATTTGGAGAAATTCACTCACATGGGAATGCATTTAAGAAAATGCATCCATATTTCCCTGTAGAAAGCCTACCAACTTCCTTCTTGTCTTTAGGTCGAGTTGACATCCGATCTTAAGAACTCAAGTGGGGTTGTTATCATCAATCAGAATATTGATCGTCAGCTCTACAGGGGCCACCCTCCCTTCCTTAGACTCTTTTTGTGGATCCATTGGTTTGTGAAATTTTCTATTGGACCCAAGCCAAGGCTTGGGTCATGGTTGCTATGCCGTGGAGGACTTGATACATAGAGGGTTCTCTGTATTTTTCCTCTTCTCATGTCGATTTACCACTTCGAGCTCAATGACGTAGCACTCTTGCTCTATGCTCTGGCCACCTTAAATTTCCCCTACCCCTTTCCTAGTTGGAAATATCATCATCAGACACCATGAAGCAAATTCCATTCAAAAATTAGCAAGAGTTGGTTGGCCCAGAAAAGCATTTCAAGCTAAAAATCCATTCACCACAATGAACATTTGTACCCACACAACCTTGCGGTCTCCTTATCCTAATCAATTGACAATTTTAGTGTACCCTACTAGATCTTTAACATCTCTAGTAAATCCTTATATGTAGGATTTACACGGCTTAAGATCCTTCTCATCAAGGCACATCTTATCGAAGGTTTGCTTAAACATGATATTCACCAAGCTCCCATAGTCAATAAGGACTCGATGCACTATCACCAGCCCAATCACGGTCGTAATCACTATAAGTTCATGCATTGGCGCTTCAACCCAATTAACATCTCTATTCCAAATAATAGTATCATCAATTATAGTTCCATGTTGCTTTGTTGGAGTACCATCCTGTATGGCAAAACATGTCTCTTGAGATGCATGCTTCATCGAGCTGCCATAACGCTCCATTTCTTTTTATCTCTTCTCCATAGAATGGATACCTTTGGAAATAGTATTTATCACGATTCATTTAGTTGGCTATCTTGAATTATAACAACTCGTAATCTACATAGAGGATCATAGAATATTAATATTATTTTCAAATGAGGTTGTATAATTCTAAAAATTTAGAAAATGACTCTTAGAGACATTTTCCATATCTATAATTTTAGTCAAATTTCTATGTGACCAATTTAATATTGAAAGTTTTATAGTGGTGATAGGAGCCAAAGTAGGGTCTAAAACCACTTCCATTAGATCAAGATGATGGTTTCTCCTTCCATAGAGTAGTCATAATAGAAAAACGAATATATCGTTAGAGAGATATGGCTTTTTAAGTTCTAGTTGATTTTGGACAACTTAGTTGGTAATTAGCGAGTTAGTGATAAGGCTCAAAGACCATTTTGGGATTAACATGTGATTAGAGCTGATGGGACTATCTTCCATCATTTCATACTTTCCAAAAATAAAGGGAAACCCTCCATTAACAATTTCTTACCCAAAAAATCTCCCTAATCCTTACTTTAATTAGCTTAAATGCATCATTAGAAGGAGATTAGAACCTTGGATTTGAGATTTGCTACTGGAGAACATCTTAGAGAAGTTGTTCAATATTGGATTTGTGCATCTTTTGGGTTGGATTGGATTGCTTAGGACGTAGGTGAATGATTTTAAGCATCTAGTCACTAGTTAGCCATTATTAGACGTTTAATGATGTTTTAAACAATTTTCAAACTATAAAATACATTTTAAACCCTTTTAAACAACATATAAAAATTTCAAGTAATTTAGATAAGTTTTGCAAATTCGTATTCTTATGGATCTCCTTTGTTCTTATGGATATTGCCCTTAGACTTAGGCTTTTTTTGATATATATGGATGTGTGCTTGTTAAGATAGACTATATGTAATGATTTCTAAATCTATGTTGGTTTAATGGTTGAAAATGCCGACGAACAATGATTTTGCTTTAGAAATAAGTTAGGGATTAGTATGCAGGGATTAGCATCGATCTATAAATATTGAAACAAATCATATGTGATTGATAAGGAGTGAGAAAGAAGGCCCCATAAGGCCATGTTTCAAGTTTCAAATCATTTGGAGTTCGTTTGCTTGAGTTATGGCTGATTTAAGATGGATTGGGTGTTCATGGATAGGTGATGACCCATAAAGGTCACATTGTCCAACTGACATACGATCTATAGGGAAGGTCAAAAGGATCCACTAAAGCTACATTTCAAATTTCAAGTCGTTTGGAGCTCGGATACTAGAATTATGGGAAAAACAAGATGGTTCGGTGTTCAGGGATCGGTGTGGGGGTGTGCTTCGGGCCAACATGGCAAAAACTTCGGGTTTGACTAAGGGCTTCTTAGATCGGTAAAGACAAGAGAAAATGAGTTATGGATTGACATTGGATTACTTCGAGGCATGCTTTGGGCTAACACGGCAGAAACTTCGAGTTTGACTTGGGGCAATCTCAAATCGATGAAGTTAAGGGAAAAATAAGCAAAGTTACGGATCCATACCGATCTCTGCTCACGGATCAATACCAAACCATAAAAGCCAACCAATGCGGGGTATGCCTTGGGCATTTTCTGAAATTACTCAGGCATGGCTTCAGGCTGTGTTTGCTTCGGTCCAACCCTGGAGATTCTTGGGCTCTACTTTAGACCAGAACCTAAGAAAATTCCGAGTTGAGTTTTTCGATGACTCTATCGATGATTTTGGACAACAAATCATGTCACTACGATGATGATTTCATGATGTGAAGTGTTGGCTTCGATGATGGATAGCTATACTTGATGATGTAGAGTAGAGAATTATGAGTCGTATTAGGGAAACTATTGGACAATGGCTATGGTACGTACGATGGTATTCTACAATTGATGATGAATATAGAGAATCATCCCAACCACGGTGACTTCATGATGGGAGTTATGAGATCAGTTCTAGGATGTGCTCTGTTATAGTTTGCATGTGCAAAAGGATTGTTGAAACTTGAGGGTTCGTAAGGTACTCAGCAGGTGAGGGTATACTGGGAACGTGATGGTTCTTGGACGTGATGGCTCCTTATTATAGGTGTGACGTTTGTTTACCCCATATCAACGTGATGGTTAGCCTATTTCTTGGCCGAAGGAGTGGCATGGATTTGAGTATTGAAGAACTAGGATGCAGGATATCATGATGGATATTCTAGTATTTGACAGTGATGGGTCGACGAGTGATTATATATCCAACATACTAAGTGAGTGAATGTGAGGATAGATGATGGATGATATGTTGTTTGATTGTTTATAAATGTCACCTGATGCCAATATTATGGACATATACATTTGGATACCCCTTAGTACTTTGATGTGTAGTACACCCATGATGGCTATGATTTAGAGTAACATAAATTTGGTATATGTGCTAACTTTTGGATGCAAGGATATGTTAGTTATGATCCTTTACACCGTTTTCCCTATTTTAGTATTATATTAGTGTGTTGCGATTTAATACTGCCCATACTAGATTGTTGTCTGCCTGTAGTTTTATTCTTTACTTCCTATTACTCCGGGTACTTTTAAATGAGTAGATTAGGGATATCAGGTCTGGTAAGCACGTGGAGATGGACAGGCAGCAAGTAGGAGGCTATACTCTTGTATCATTGCATTTACTTATTGGCTATTCCGCTGCACAATACTGTGGAGCTTTCTAGTTCCTTTATTATTCAGAAAAAATTATTTATGAGTTATTATTTGATGTATAACTCTATTTTCTATGTTGTATACTATAGGATCTATGCACTCTTATTCTTTGAATTATTTAGTTATTTGCTATCTCACGTATTTGATATTTGAGATGTTTATTACTATATTTTATTCAATGTGCTATAAAATATACGATAGGTCCTATGTTGTTATTTTTTCTTTTCAACCCTTGATGATCATCCTGCATCGATCGGGACCAACTACAGCGCACTATACATGTATATTAGATCCCGATGGTGTAGGGTGGTCATCACATTTGGTATCAGATCTTGGGTTGTATTGTTTAACCTAAAGGATACCATGATCCGGTAGAGATAGGATAAGAGCTCTTACCCTAGAATGGATCGAGAGCGTATACATATAAGAGCGCGTGCTTGTTATATATTTTGGTTTTCAAGACTATATGGTTGTATAGACATTATATAAGCCGCATTGCATAAATGAGTACTACTTAAGCATAATTCCATGTAGTAAAATGATGTTCAGTACCATGATGCGGACATGCTATAAAATGCTCAAGTAGCCGCTTCAAATGTTGTTGCTAATGGTGGTGCTCTAGTGCAGGCGCTTAAAATCGATTTTGCTAAGCTGAACAAGGACTTTGCTAGCCTTGGTGGAAAACTATTCCAAGGAACGGAGTCTGCGATGAAAGTGTTGGATTGGCTTGACACCTACGAGAGGATCATCGATGTCTTAGAGCTAAATGATGCTATGAAGAAGCAACTAGCTTCTCGAAAGCTTCAGGGGCAAGTTATGAACTAGTGGAATGCTATGAAAATCGCTACCCCCGAGGACTAGTTCATATAGGACTAGGTCAAAGCCATATTTGAAGAGAAGTTTATACTTTTAGTTCAGAAGTCGGTCTTATTCAATTAATTTGCGGATCTAAAACAAGGAGATATGACTGTCTTCAAGTATGTTACTGAGTTCGATGCTCTATTGAAATATGGGAGTTCCTTCATTGACACTCCATTAAAGAAGAATGAGAAGTTCATTATTGGCTTAGATGATTACTTGGGAGAAAAGCTCGTAGGCCATATTAATGAGACTTCTGAGATGTTAGTTGAAAAGGCCTTGGGGCATGAAAGCCTTTATCCAAAGCCGAGGACTATTATTCCCAAATAAGAGCCAAAGTTGCAATCAAGCGGGGAGGCATGAAGAAGTGGAACAATAAAAGGAAAAGTTTCAAAACAAAGGCGGTCAAAAGAAGAGTAATACCGCACTCATTTGTTACAACTATAGTGACAAGGGCTACATAGCGGAGACTACAAGGCTGAAGGGATGAAATGCTACAACTACAATGAACTTGGTCATACTTAGAAGGACTGTCCAAAGCCATTAAGCAGGTGGTGAAAGCATATGCTATCAAGCCATTCCGACTTTGTCGAATGCTTCATGGGCGAAAGAGAGAGGAATGACATTGTCATTCAAGGTATTCTTTCCACTTATGATGTTTCTATATGAGTTTTATTTGATAACATGGCTTCACATCCCTTCATATCTAGTGACCTAGTAGATAGATTTGGTTAAGACCCAAAATTGTCGATTGACCTTTGATTGTGACGAACCTTGTCGGAAGCTCCGTTAGCCGGTGTAAGATTTTTCATGGTTTGGTCTTATTGAGTTATAGGTGCTCTTTTGATTGTGATTGCTTTGTTTTGGGTTTCGTTGGGTTATTCTACTAATGGATTGGCTTCATAGATACAGAGTGATGGTAGATTATGAAAAGTCGTTGGTGACGATAAGGGTACATAATGAGTAGATGGTAATGTTAGGGTGCCTACCAGATGACTCAACGCCCTACCTAATGGGTTTCCATTAGTACCTATTGCTAGGGAGTACCCAAATGTATTTGAGGAGGTGACCAGACTTTCACTACACAGAGAGATCGAGTTCCATATTAATTTAGTTAAAGATGTTAGACCGATAGTGATGCCATTGAGGAGGATGGCACCTAGAGAGCAAAGAGAGCTCGAGGTGCAAGTGAATGACCTTTCGTGAAATGGGTTTATTCGCCATAGTATTTCTGAGGGGGGAGCACCCATTGTATTCGCCACAACGGTGGATGGTTCCCTTAGATTGTGTATTGATTGCCATGAGTTGAATAAAGTGACAAAGAAGAACAAGTATCCATTCCCCTTTATTGATGACTTGTTTGATCAGCTTCATGGAGCTAGAATATTTTCTTAGTTGGATCTTGCAATTATATTCGCCAATTGACAGTACAGAAGGAGAATGTGTTGATTATAGCATTTCGTAATCCATTTGAATTTTATAAGTGGTTGGTTATGCCGTTAGAGCTAACCAATGCCCTGGCATACTTTGTTGATCTCATGAACCGTGTCTTCAGGGGTCAGCTAAATAAAATCGTACTTCTGTTCATCGTTGATATTCTTATCTACTCACAGACAAAGGAAGAACACAAGATACATTTGAGGATCATGCTTGAGGTGTTGAGAGAACACCAACTAAAGGCGAAGTTTTTGAAGTTTCACTTTTGGAGGAGGGAAGTGTGATTTTTGGGTCATATTGTTTTCAAGCAGGGCATTGTCGTGGATACTAAAAAGTCACAGCAGTCCATGATTGGATTACACCCAAACGCTATGGATATGAGAAGTATTTTAGGGTTAGCTGAATATTATACATATTGATCTAGGACTTCTCCAAAGTAGCCACACTGTTAACTCACTTGACAAAAAATAATCAAACTTTTATTTAGGATGCGAGATCTGAGTAGGTTTTCGTAAGTCTAAAGGAAAAATTAATGAGTGCACCAGCGTTGATCATTTCGAATGGGAATGAAGAGATGGAGGTATACATTTATGCTTCTTGTATCGGATTAAGCGCGATATTGATGTAGAGAGGCAGAGTTTTTGCATATGCTAGTAGAAAATAGAAGCCATATAATAAGAAATACCCGGCCCACGATTTAGATTTAGCAGAGATTGTGTTTGCACTGAAGATTTAGAGGCACTATCTTTCAAGAGAGAGGTTCGAGCTGTTCACTGACCATAAATCATTAAAGTATCTTTTTTCGCAGAAGGATCTTAATCTTCATCAGCATCGATGGTTAGAGTTCCTAACCTCTTATGAATTTGATAATGCATATACACTGGGTAAAGGTAATGCAGTTGCCGATCCTTGGGTAGGTGACATGCCATCTTAGGAGCTATATTCCTAGAGTGGACTCAGTTAGAGTATATTGTTGGTTATGATTTTCAATCGAGATGTGAGCTGGAGCTAGAGATATTAGCAAGCTTGATTATCTGGCTACTATGATTGAGTGGATTCATACTAATCAGAAGCACGATGCCAGATTAGCTGAGATCATTGCAAAGATTGAAGCTGGAGTAGAGTCTGAAGAAATGAGATGGTACAGACTCGGCCGAGATTCTTGACTCTGTAAGGACGGATGATTGTTTGTTCCTACTGTCGATGGGTTAATGGATGAGGTTCTAAGAGAGCGCCATCATTCAAGATTGAATTTTCATCCCAATGGTAATAAGATGTAACTTGATATGAGGTAGTCCTTCTATTAGGAAGGGATGAAGAAAGATGTTGGGACATTCATATAAAAGTGCATGAACTTCTAGTTAGTTATGGCAGAGAAGAAGAAGCTTAGTTGTTTGATGCAACCATTAGAAGTTACCGAGTGGAAATGAGATTAAGTATCGATGGACTGTCAAGGACTCAAGCTGGGTAAGACAGCATTTGGGTCATCATCAATCAATTGACCATGCATGCTATATTTATCCCCATCAAGTTGTATGTTAAGTGGATTCTATGATTCCATGGTGTTTTAAAGAGTAGTGTGAGTGACCGAGATTCGTTGTTCACCAGTGGGTTTTGGAAGACCTTACAGAAGACTTTAGGGATGGAGTTGTACTTCAGCATAACTTATTACCCTTAAACTAACGACTAAACTGAGAGAATGAATCGTATCTTGAAGGATCTCTTACATGCTAGCATAGTAAACTTTGGAGGCTCATGGGACAATCGCCTATATCTTGTTGAATTCACATACAACAACAATTATCACTCCAACATCGGTATGACACCGTTTGAGGCGTTATATGATCGACTGTGCAACGTTCCTTTGCGTTAGTAGGAAGTGGGCGAAAAATTGATACTTAGGTCAGATATTATTAAAGAAACATTGGAGAAGATCGAGATCATTCAACAATGAATGAAAGCTTCTTAAGACAGACATAAGAGCTACGCCGATAAGAGTTGTAGAGATCTAGAGTTCTCTATCGGCGATATGGTATTTATCAAGATCTCTCCATTGAAGAACGTAATTCGGTTTAGTAGTATAGGGAAGTTGACACCAAGATTCATAGGTCCTTTTTCGATACCGAAGAGGATTAGGAACCTTTTTTACAAATTGAATTTACCTTAAAGAATGAAAGAAGTGCACACTCTATTCCAAGTTTCTCACTTGTAGAAATTTATGCATGACTCAGGCGTAGCTATCGCACCAGATCAATTAGATGATATCAAGATTGAACCAGAAGTTTCGATACATTGTATGCAAATTCATATCATTGGATGTGATACGAAGCAACTTAAGAGGAATAAGGTGAAGTTGGTGAAGGCTCGGTGGAGTAAAAGTGAAGGCGATTGCACTTGGAAGACCGAGGATAGCATGAGGACAATTTTTCAGAGCTCTTTACTTGGTGAGGCTTCTTATTTATTGATATACAATGTCGGTATTTATTTAGATGGGTTTTAAATAAAGATAACTACTTAACAGGCTTTCAAAAAAAATTAATCCATGCAAGGCTATGTCATGGCCTGCCAAACATTAGAGAGATAGGGGATTAGCATGACTGAAAACTAAATGGAAATTTAAAGAGAAATTAATAAAGATAAAATATAAAACATTTTTATTCTCTCCTTATAATAAATACTCTCATTCATTTCTTACTTTAATTCTTTTTTTCCTTCCTACTCATACATCTATGGCCGCCATCTGCACTCCAACCTAGGCTAAAATTCTTATTTTTGGGAAAAAAGCTAAACAAATATCAAACAAAATTAATTCACATGGTTTATCCGATTCTAACAAAGTCTGGATGTTGATTCAAAGAAACTCATGGTGTCACTAGTAAACTAGATCTATAAAGTACAATCTTAATTTAATTTTTACATTAGTTATACTACTTTATTACAATAATATATATATATATATATCATTTCCTCACCTTGATTTGAAATTAACATCACAATCTAAATAACTAATTAAATGATACTTCTTGATGCAATTTAATAGATTAAAACTAATTCACACACATACATCTGTGTGTGTGTGTATAAAATGATGGTTGCATCCACGAATATGTTTTAATACACATGTAATAGTTTTCCAAACATAGTATACAAAATCTCACAATTTAAATGTTTAGTTTGAATTTTAATCAATTTGGATACATAAAATTCACAGATACTGTATTTAACCTAAAATATGTATTTTAATTTCGAAATTCCTTTTGGTTGTTTTAAATTAAAAGAAAAAATATTTTTTCTCAAAATTTTATTTGTGTATATTTCATGTTTACGCATACAAACACATATGTGTGCGCATTTATATGTATATGTTTGTATATATATTAGAGTGGTTTAATATAATATGTATGTCTATTTTGAATTAATTAAAAATTACTTTGGGTCCAATACTTATATATATTATAACATAGTTAATTCAAGATAATTTATATCAGTTAAGTTTTATCTAGATCTGAATGTAGATATATACTATACCAAGTCAAACTTTGATATTTCAACTAAAATTTGAATTCAAAACTTCAACTTATTCACCATATGTTAGATTTTGTCGAATTAAGCTTTGTGTTATTAAAATATGTATTTTATAAATATTTTAATCCGTATACACCTAGTACTAAATAATTAAATTGAGGCAATAAATGTTATATTAATGGAGAATACATAAATGGTAGATATAAATCAATCTCAATATATATATATATATATATATATATATATATATATATATATTAGCTACATTATTATTTGTCATATCATCATGCCCTACCCAATATGTCATTAATATATGCATGAACACCATTGCTCAAATTCCTCGCAAGTGTAATAAGTAGGTCGATTAAGCACAGCCCTTCCCGGTCATAGGCGAACAAACGCATCTACGACCAGCCCACTCATGGAGATCCACATCCAATTTGAGTATAGGCTAGCTCGTCCACTTTATAAGACTCCAAGTCTATTGCCGATCGGCACAACTCAAGATGGCTTTTGTGGTTATCTCATTAAACAAAACCGACCCAAGTTTGATCCATCTTTGGCCCGGATTCACCACAGCTCGCCTTTGATCGGTCCTAAGTGACTCGTCCCGTCATCTTACAATCAGCCTGGCACGTCCCTTGCCGCTTGGTCCTTAGAAATATTCAACTTTTCTCTAATGTCTTCAACAATGGACCAGTCAGCATCGCCCGAGGAAAGCCATTCATTCGTCTTGCTACATAGGCAAGAAAAAGTAAATGACAAGCCGTATAGCTAGTTGCTCTAGTTACCGTAATAGGTTGGCCAGAAACATACTTACTACTGTTGCACGCCATGAGCATTAAATGCAATGCATGCGCCTAGCATAGAGGGAAAATTGTCATACGTAACGTCCCTTATTCTACGTATTGGAAGATCGTAGAACATGATTATTATATTTATATAAGGTTCCATGATTCTAAAATTTTGGAAAATGACCCCTAGGGACATTTTCCACATCTATGATTTTAGTCGAATTTTAATCTTAAGAATCTTGTATGGCCTTTAACTTTTCTTAGAAGGCGAATTGGATTCTGAAACCACTTCCGTTAGATTGGATCATGGTTTCTCTTTTCAAAGAGTGGTTATAATAGGGACTATCATCAGGGAGATACAACTGTTTGAAGTTTCACTTGATTTCGGACAGCTTAATGGGTAATTAGTAGGTTAATGTTAGATCCTGTGTAGTTAATGCCCCACTATTACCCCGCTACAACCTCGCTATATCTCATAGAGCATTTCTACCGCTACGATTTTTCCATATAGCCCCAGAATATAGCCTTTCCGCTTTAATCCCCGCTATTTCCGCTATATCCCGTTATTTCCGCTATATTCCGCTATTCCCGCTATATCTTTTTTTTTAATAAAATGAACTGAAAAATTGCATTTATACATTATAAAATTACGAAACTAATTTATTTGATTTAATTTTTAATATATTTTTAGAAATGAAAATACTCTAATATTATATCAAATTCAATTATGTTATATAACAGTTTTTCGTTTATTTAAAATGTATTCGCACATGCTTTTATTTAAAATTATTTATGTATATTCATAATTCAATTGAATGATAGATTTTCATTTAATTACCATTTATATATTTGTAAAAACATTAATTACGAGTTTTATATGCTATTTTAGAGTCATCCGCTATATCCCGCTACATCCTCGTTGTACCCCGCTATGAATTTTTACACCTCCACTGCTTTGAATCACCGAACGCATTAACTGCACAGGTTAGATCCAAAGTACATTTGGGATTAGCATGGGGGTTAGGGCTGATGGGACTATCTTTCATTATTTCATACTTACCAAAAATGGAGAGAGACCCTCCATCAATAATTTCTTACCCAAAAAGTCGCTCTTATCCTTACTTTAGTCAGCCTAAACGGGTCGTTAGAAGGAGATTAACGAGATTAGCGCCTTGGATTGGAGATTTGCTGTAGGTGATCATCTTCGAGCAGTTGTTCACTTTTGGATTAATGCACCTTTGGAAAATGATTGAATTGTTTAGGACTTAGGTGAGTGGTTTTAAGCCTCTACTTACTGGTTAGCCATTATTGGATGTTTAATGATGTTTTTAAATGATTTCAACCTCTAAAATACGTTTTAAACCCTTTTAAACAACATATGTAAATTTCAAGTAATTTAGATAGGTTTTGCAAATTCGTATTCTTATGGATCTCCTTTGTTCTTATGGATACCGCCCTTAGACTTAGGCTTTGTTTTGATATGTATGGATGTATGCTTGTTAGGATAGACTATACGCAATGATTGGTTGAATCTATGTTGGTTGGTTGAACGTTTGAAAATGCTTATCAAAAGGGGATTTAGCTATAGGAACAAGTTAGGGATCAATATCAATCCATAAATATTGGCCCAAATCATGTGCAATCGATATAGGGTGACAAAGAAGGCCCCAAGATGGTACATTTCATGTTTTAAACCATTTGGAGTTCGTTTGCTCGAGTTATGGCTGATTGAAGATGGATCGGTGTTGACCTTAGAGATCACATTGTCCAAATGATATGTGATCTTAGGGTAGGTCAAGAAGGAACCCCTAAAGCTATGTTTCAAATTTCAAGTCATTTGGAATTCGTGTGCTCGAGTTATAGGAAAACGAAGATGGTTTGGTGTACAGGGATCGGTGTGCGGTAATGTTCGGGCCAATATAGCAGAAACTTCGAGCTTGAGTCAGAGCATTCTTTGATTGGTGATGGCAAGAGAAAATGAGTTAAGTCATGACCGATATTGGATTACTTCAAGGCATGCTTTAGGCCAATAAGGCAGAAACTTTAGGCTTCACTTGGGGCATTCTCAGATCGGTGAAGGAAAAGGAAAAATGAGCTAAGTTATGGGTCGGTACTGATCCTTACTTATGGATCAGTACCAAACCATAAAATCCAATCAACATAGGGCATGCTTTGGGCATTTTCTGAAATTACTCGAGCATGACTTCAGGTTGAGGTTTGCTTCAGGCCAAGCCTAGAGATTCGCGGTCTCTACTTTGGGCAAGAACCTAGGAGAATTTTAAGTTGAGTTTTTGGTAGCTTTTTCGACTGTTTTTTATGATGAAGACTCGTGACACGAATATGGTGATTCCAAAATGTGAAGTGATGGCTTCGATGATGGATAAACTATGCTTGGAGATGTAGAGTAGAGAACTATGAGTTGTATTGCGAGAACTGTTGGATGATGGCCATGGGACGTATGATGGTATTCTACGATTAACGATGACTGTAGAGAATTGTCCCAACCGTAGTGACTTTGTGATGGGAGTCATGAGATCAGTACCAGAATGTGCTATTCTATAGTAATGTATGCAAAAGGGATTGTTGACACTTGAGGGTTCGTAGGGTACTCTTAAGGTCGGGGTATACTGGGAACGTAATGGTTCCTGAAGTGTGATGGCACCTTATTCTTGATATGATGTTTGTTTACCCCAGACGGACATGATCATTAGTCTATTTCCTGGTGGACTGAGTGGCATGGATTTAAGTACCAAAGAACTAGGATGGTGGCTATCATGACGGATAGTTTGATCTTTGACTCTGTTGGGTCGACAAGTTATTATATATCCAATGCACTAAGTGAGTGAATGTGAGAACGGATAATGGATGCTATGTTGTTTGATTGTTTATCACCCTAAGAATGTCACCTTATGCCGATAATGTTGATGTATACATTTGGACACCCCTTAGTATTTTGATGTGTAGTGTATCTATGATGACTATGATGTAAAGTAGCTTATATTTTGTCTATGTGCTAACTCTTTGGATGCATGGACATGTAACATACGGTCCTTCACACCATTTGTCCTATTTTTATGGTATATTAGTATTTAGAGATTTACAACCGCTCATATTAGACTGTTGTCAGACCCAGCGTTTTATGCTTTGCTTCCTATTACTCTGGGTAGTCTTAGATGAGTAGATTAGGGATATCAGTTCTGGTAAGCACATGGAGCTGGACAGGCCACGAGCAGGAGGCTATACTCTCGTATTACTACATTCGCTTATTTTCAATTCCACTGCACAACGCTATGGAGCTTGCTAGTGTCTTTATTACTTAGACATAGTTATTTATGAGTTATTATTTGATGTATAACTCTATATTCTATGTTGTATACTATATGAATCTGTGCATTATGATTCTATGATTTTTTCAGTTATTTACTGTCTTACATATTTTATATGTGAGATGTTTATTACAGTATTTTATTCGATGCGCTGTGAGATATACGATTGGTTTTATGTTGTTTTATTTACTTTACAACCCTTAATTATTGTCCTGCATCGATCGGACACCGACGACAGCGCACTGTATAGGGATATTAAGCTTATCTTAAGGTATGTTGTTTAATTTCCTGCCAGCTTGCGAGTTCCAAACATTTTGCTGTTATTTTATTTCAAATCATCATTAATGACCACCATCGGATGCCTACACTCATTTATATTATGCTCATGTGTCTTTTGGAAGCTACAATACTTTCTTGAACATCTTTTTTGCTCAGTCACCTCCTTCAAAGGTGGTTTTTATGATGTTATGTACCTTGTGTAGTAAGGTAAATATTCTCAATGGAATCTGTAAATTCTATATAATCTTCAAGACGAGCATAGCTTGAACACTTCTTGGTGTCCCATTTCTTTCCATCGGCATTTTTGTTTTTTACCAATCGTTATTGTTGTTTCCAACATTCACTGCAACTTTTTGGCACTAACACCACTTTGTTTGACAGCAACGTTGCCTTGTATCTTGCTACTCATTCCTGCTTGACCATCAATAGCTAACCTAGTTGCCAAATTTACATCTTCCAAGCGTAGAAATTGAGATTCCTTATGGTTAAAGTCCTTCAAGGTAGGTGGTACCTTTATGTTGAGTCACCTGCGAAAATCACTCTTTGGGTAAACCCATTGATTAGAGCCATTAACACAATTTCCTCCTTAGGGTTGCTCACCTATTTATAACAACGTTTAACCTCTTCGAAAAACTTCTTAGGATTTCTCCGGAACTCCGATGCACATTTGATAATGACATAGCATCCTTTGGTTAGACTGTATGGACCTAAAATGATGGCATGGACTTTGGTGCGAGCCGAGTGAACCAAATCATCACTATTCTTTCTAGGAATACGGCAAGCACCTACATCTAACAACATCTATTGCATAGGCACTATCCATGAACTATTTGTACTTTAACAGGTTCTACCTTAAAATTAATTGTTCCATTGTAGGTTAACATGTTCATCATCACAAAATTCTTTGGATATCTTTCTTCATGGATATTCTTTGTGATTAGGGTTTAGCTCAGTGATAAACCCTACTCATCATCCAATCTGTGATGATTGTCATTTAATAGGATTTTTACCATATATGCAATGTACTCCTTACTACTTTGGGCGGTTGGACGACGATCCTCATGAATGCCCCCTTGTGTTTGACTCTATGTCCAATCACCTTAGAACTATGACTTTCTTTAAATCACGACCATGAATGGAGCTTGATGGAAGGTATAGAACAAACAGTCCTGTGATTTCAGAAACAGAGAAGTAAAGATTAGTAATAGTCCTGGGTGAGAACTGAAGGATCTCAAACACTAGTGAGACGATCGATATACCTTCATTGTTTAGAGTCTCGTTAGCAGGAGATGTGGTAATCTCACCCTCTTTCTAGAGCTGATAGGATAGGTTGAGAAATGGAAACGGGGACGTAAGGTTCAAATGAGGTAACTATTGTAGAAGCTAGGATAAGATGGGTGGCCTCGGAGCTGGCCCCTTAAATGTTGGAATTTTTACTGCAACCTCTTGGATCTTAAGGGAGGATGAATTTGCATGGCCCAATGCGACCAGTAGGAGCTCTAGTGGCATCTTTAGTAGTGAAGGCATATTCAATGGTTATAATAGGTTATTCCCTCTATGGGTTTTTCAATGTTGTCGGCACTTAGGTACTTCGATTTCAATTCATCCTCAGTAAGGCCTTCACTGGCCACTTTTGCACATTGTAGTACCCGTTCCCTAGCATCGACAAGAGTGATGACATAAATGTTACCCAACCACTTCAGGTTCTTTTACTAGATAGCATTGGCAAATAAATACTGAAGGTTGGAGTTCAAATCTTCTTTTCCCTTGGCCTTTGTTTCCTTCAGCTCGATCAGCTCATTCATGGTTGCAGCATGGTCGACTCAAGCCTTCATTCTCTTTTTTATTGCCAAAAGAAAAGTAGATTTAAGATTCTCCATTTCAGTGTGGAGCTCCTGGATCTTGACTTTCTTATCTGCGAGAGCTTTGTCTTTCTCTAGGTGGGTCAGGTTCTTGTTTGTGAGCTGTGTTTTGAGAGCAGCATTATATACATGAGCAATTTTTGTAAGTATTTTCATCACATATCAGCATGATTGTTGGCCGTTATCATATCTGCAACTAAGTCTTTGGTCTTCATCCTGGGTGCCTGAGTTGCATATCTTTCTTCACCGGCCTTAGCAAGATCCTTCCTGTATTGTTCTATAATCCAGTCATAGTTTTTCTTCTATGAATTGGATGCCCATTTGATGAATCTGATTGACATTAGAGAGGGCGAATCAAAGTTTCTTCCACTTATACCCCTAGTATATCACCTCTTAATGCCTCCAACCTTATGATCTGCTTTTTCTTTAGGAATGTCTTTGAGATCTCGGTTGAATTTATCTTCGAGTAAGAAAAGGCTTGGAAAAGTGGCTTGCATTCTACGGGACAGCGCAAAGGAGGAGCTAGAAGGATAGAAATCCCTATGGATTGTGAGGGTGAAGGAACCGTGGTAGTCATAGAAAGTGATGATGCAGTTTTCTACTATAGAGGGAGCTGTGGTTGAGATCGATGCAGTGGAGTCCAGAGAAAGAACCTTGGCGATCACACAATTCACTGTTCCTTTTTCCATGGTACATGAAATGAGAAAAAGGATTGCATTAGTTTTGGAATGTGGGAATTTGAGTGAATGCTAGGAATGAGTATTTGTGATCTAGAAGTCTGTGGAGTGCCGATGTCCCCTTAAGTATTCTATGGACCCCTTTTGGAAGGTAGTAAGGATGGAGTCTCTCCTTCTTTAGCTAGGATGTCCTTAGATTGGCAGGAGAGCATTCCTTGATAAGATCATTGATAGGGACATCGAGATCGCTCAGTGAGCCAAAAAAGTTGTTTGAAGAATTAGCCAGAGGAGTCGCCTTGGTTGTTGGCATCGTTCTTAGTTATGCAGTTTACTAAAAAGTCTTAATGATTATTCATTTCAGATGTGGTGAGATATGAAGTTCTGTGCATTTTGGAGTTGTCTCTCCATACAATTCATCTCATCCTCGATTGAAGCCATCATCGTCCTTGCCTTCTTCGTCACTTCCATCAACGATTTTATATTCTCCTACTTCTTCTCTTCCTTCTGCCCCTAAGGGATTGTTTCCATTTCGGTTCTTTCTTCTCCTTTTGCTTATACTTCTCCAGCAACGTGCACTTCCACTACTTTATCGGTGGATTCTCCGATGTTTGCTACACTTGATGGGCCTCTAACGCGTCCCTGGATATCTTCAATAGAATTGCAAATAGGGGCGGAAGATCTTATTGGCATCTTTAAACTACTCAGTGGGACCTCGGTGGAACGGTGAACCATTCAGGATGTAGAAGGTTGCATTGATGAAGATTCTTGTTCGTTTGGAGATAAGCGGTGTAGCGATATTGGATACCTTCTTGAGGGTTTGTAAAGTCATGGAATGCTCTATGCTGGTGTATCGAGCAAGGATATCTATAAAGAAGGGACATAACAAGTCAAACATTTAGGTGGCGAAAATCCATGCATAAGGAATAATGGAAAGGAAGAAGTCTTACATTTAAAAATCCTGGGCCGGTTGGGGAAATATGGACATCGAACAAAGAATTTCTTATTCTTGAAGTATGAGCGCTTATTATGGAGTGCTTCAATAACCTTACACTGACACAAGGCTTCGATAATAATATAAGAGAGATACTCGCCCCTTTACTTAAAGCTATGGACATGTTTTAGCTCCTTAAAGGTTGGGGGTCATTGAATTTGGTTTATTAAAAAGATGTACAAGGAGCTCTGCAAGGTGTAACCACTGGGTGGTCTTGAGTAGGAGCAAGTCCGAGCTCCTTGAGAAACATTAAAAGAAATGGATTAAAGGGAGGTGCAGCACCACCTAGGCCTATGTACTTATAGCAAGCCAAATAACTTATTGGAGGATTATGTGCCCGTTAGTTCGATGTAGGGAGTAGGACATTATCGTCTTGAATTCCATGTTGTCGATATATAGTCCGAAGTTACTTAGCGAGTAGGACCGTTGGCATTTTTACCGGAGGATCATCTAGAACTATTAGGCCATTTTTTTTATTCAGAGGAGTAGGTTGGTCCTGGATTGGATCTGCTTATTGTCCTTTATAATTCAACAACGATCGAATACCTAGCCCTGGTAGGTGTATAGGCCGAGGCTTCAGTAGTAGAGACCTAGTTTAGATGCATTAATAGCCCAATAGCAACGTTGAAATGAGGAGTGTGGTGTGTCATTCTATATAGGAAACTTCGATATTGAACATGGTCAAGCATGTTTTATTTCGAAATTCTATTTTTGGACCTATGTTATGGGCACTCAGAATCCAGCGGATGTCAACATGTGTTGACCAACCAAATTCTGAATGTTGACCGAGGCAATTAAAAGTGTCAATCTATACAGCGTGAGTCATGTATCCCATACATGAGGAGCGGACCATTCTGTGTTGATAGCCCACTCATGTTGGAAAAGGAGCTACATCGCAAGATGGAAACGTACATCGTATCTTACCCATTATCATCGATCAATCAATAACGAAGCTGCTATCCAAAGCTACGCGGAACATTCTTTTGAAGAAATATAGGAAGCGCGGTAAGTGAGAATTATATGCAATCACCAGTACACAATATGTTTGTTGCCTCATCTCATTTCCTTCAGTTGTATTAGCAATCAAAGTATACGATTTCATTTTCTTAGGTCTCACCTTAACTATCGAAGTAGTAGACCCTTGCAAACCGATAGGCGATTCATTTATTTCAGTTGTATTAACAACCAAAACTATAGACCACTTATTTGCTTCGTTTTTGTTAACAACCGAAGCAATAGATCTCTAAAATAAGAACAAAATAAAACAACATAAATCAGAAACAAAAACATTAGCCTTATGTGGGAAAATATTTTCATTCCCTCCTAATTTTTTCTCTTTTCCCGTCCAATCCCAAACCCGTCTTTTTCATCTACTTCACAAAGAAAACCCAACTTACAACTTTCTTCCCTAATCCGACCTCTAAATCATTGGGACAAAAGTCAATTTAGGAATGCTATCCTCTCAACACTTCTCGAGTTGGTAGGATATTTTTAATTGCTACTTTGTTAGGTCATACCGGTTACTTATCATGTTTTGTGCAATTTTAAGGAATATTTCAGTATTTATTTTGATGTTTTCCACTTACGACTACTAACAAATGATAGGAAATTTGGTATTTATCTAAACTATATGTTTATAGATTTCTAGCCTAAGAAAGAATCCCTGCGCATGTGTTTCATATATAGCATTTGTGATGAGTTAATTAGAGAATTAGATTTTCGGATCTACCTAATTAAAATATCATTATTTTGTATGTTTGCTGAAGAAATTCTGATATGAAGAACTTAAAAAAGTGTTTTCTCATATCCCATAAAGGTATATTTAACATGAGTCAATTTTAGCAACTTCTGTAACTGTTTACTTGACATGCAAATGTCTTGGGAGTTTTAGATGAATTAAGAAAAATCTATATATTGTTCTACTTTAAAATCTGAATTATTTATTTTACTTATAAACAAACTAGAGAATACTGCTTGCGTTGAAAATATTATCAAATTTTGACGACTATTATAAACCATATTGCATGGATAAAGGTACTTACAACATACATGTTTCTTTTATTTCATGTAGAACATATTTAAATATGATCTTAATATCAATATCCTGTGAATATTACCATACTTCGTCAAAACTATAGGTAGAAGAAGTCGTTTATAGATGGTGATGTCCTGTATTCATTTAGGTATTATCATTAAATGCCCTTGTTCTAAGCATGTTAATTTTTAAATGCATATTTGTAGGTTGTTATCTGCACTTATTTGTAACTTAAAATTTCTTAAATTTAGCTCTTATTTCCATTACCGAGAAATTTAACAAACATAAGAAAATAAAATGGTATTTGTTCATGTTCCTAGTGATATGACTCTACACGCATGTATTGTTGTTCTATCATCTTTATTTTCTTGTTAAAATTTCATATGTTTCTTGAGTTGAACATTAACAAGTTACTAGCACGTTAATAGATGGAAAAAGGAAATCATGTTTTGGAACCACAATGCACCATACTTGCACATCACATATTTTTCTCTCGACTTAGTCGCCTCTACCACATGAGCCAAACTAAATTAGCCATTTTTGTTTCTTAAAAGTTTTCAACGTCGTTTGGAAGAAAAAAATGATTTCTTTTTATATTAAATTTCCTGTTGTTAATTTGCTGATGTGATACTGTATGTTACATAAGTATGTTATAGTATAAATTTTGAGATGAAACCAGGTTTAAAGTGTATACTCATTCTAAAATACATATGTGAAGTTTTTGCCATTGAGAAATAACCATGTTTTATTTAAACTCAATTGGATATTAAATATGGAAGTTGAGATGAAAATAGTTGGGAATTGATGATAGATTTGAAGTGTCTATAATACAACATTCTACCCATTGACCTTTGAACTATATGCTCCAATGCCTAATGAGTGACTTAGTCTAAATTACATAAATAGGAGATATATATGAGTAGCTATACCTTATAATTTAGCTCATGTCTTCAAATCCAATTCAAGACTAAATATTGCTTTCAAGCCATGCCTGTGAAGACAATAAATTGCGTACCTTCAAATACGAATTAAATTATTTAAGTTGCACACTTGTTTCTTTCAAGTATAAACACTGGACCTTTACTAGGCTATATCAAATTGGCACTTTTGCACACTAGCATGGTGCATAATATTGTTTTAGTGGTATTATAGGTCATTAGAAAAGAAGTGACTTCAAAATTTGATGCATTAATCAATATACATTGGCCACACTTCCCTTAATCCCTTTTTAACATGTAAGTTAGCCTTAGCATCGTTACTAAATTCTTATAATCAATATCTGATCCATGATCCTTTATTTTTTTTCTATGTTTTAGTAACAACTTCTAGCAATTACTTGTAAACGCCTATTGTTAGAAATGTATGAATTTTATTTTAAAGTTTTATTTCCTAAAATTGTTCTTGAAATTTGTTACCATTACGCTTATTGGTGGACTTTCTAACCTCTATTTGTTATGTATATCCTGATCATCACATAGACCAAGTAATTTGTACGATATGAATGTTTTCTTCTTCTTATATTCAAATATAAAGCAAGTAATTCATATAATATTACTGTTTCCTACTTTTTATTTTTTGTAAACCATATACTATGGATTATGATGACATTAATTCGAATAAATTCAATCATGATTTTATTCCTTTTAATTTTTTTGTCAAAATTCTCTTTTTTCATGTTTTAACCGTTTTAGCAAACTTATTTTTAACAATGACATATGTAAACTTAAAACTTTTTTTTTTTTGCAGTTTCTTCTCAAAATTATATGCAAGGCCAATAGTGTACTTAAAGTTATAATGTCCCAAACTTGTTCAAAATTTTAGGTCAGAAAGAAATGATTTTATTAATAATTATTTGTAATTCGCTTTTCAGTGAACACTAAATAAGAATTTAAGTAAAATCTTTTTGAAAAGACACAAGAACAATGAATGTACAATTTTATATGATATTAGATAACTATGACTGATGTAAAACTTGTATTAGATAAACATTATTAATTATAATAAATATATGTATGTATATACAATGTTAGCTTACAACCAAGCAGAACTCTGATTTGGTTGAAGCTGCTATTGTTTTGGCATCTGTTAGGTCTCGTTTTGCGATTGGGTAATGGTTATGATGTGTTATTTGCATGTAACTATAATCAGATATTTAAAGTATGTGAATAGTGTTTATATGACAGGAAAGGATGGCGTCGATGTACAAGGATGATCTGACTTTGTCGACGACAATGATAATGTTTGGTACCCTATAAACTTTATTGATATCAAGGGTAACGAAAAGAGATGTTTTATCATGGAAGGTTAAATGGAAAAATAACAAAAAAATTAAAGTCATACCACATGCAGTACGTATTACGCCATGTTTGTTTCATTTTTCTTTCAAATCATCCAAACATAGTTAAGAACCATTCATTTCACTATGTATTTTTGATATACATGATTTCCAATTGCTAATAAAAGTACTTTAGTTCTAAAAGTTAAAACTGAAAAGACAAGTTTACAAAACATTCGGTTATTAGGAAAAAAATAAAATCAAAATAATTTATGGAAATCAACTTATTAAAGTTTCAAAAAAAATAAAGTAATTGTTTAAAATATTGAACTTTTAAAAGTAGTTAAAAATCATTTTAAACAATTACTTTATTTTTTTGAAATTTTAATAAGTTGATTTCCGGTAATTATTTTGATTTTATCTTTTCCTGAGAAATAAGTGTTTTGTAAACTCATCTTTTCAGTTTTCACTTCTAGAACTAAGGTACTTTTATTGGTAATTCAGAATCATGTATATCAGAGATACATAATGAAGTGAATGGTTCTTAATTATGTTTGTTCGATTTGAAAGCAAAGTGAAACAAACATGGTGCAATACATACCATATATAGTATAACTTTAATATGTATGTTGTTTATCAGTTTAACCATCCACGAAGAAATATATCTTTCTGCTACATCCGATATAAATAAAGTCTATATGGAACCAAACGCTGTCATCATTGCCTATATGGTCATATCAACCCTGTACCTTAATGCCATCCTTTCCGGTCATATAAACACTATTCATATACTTTAAATATCTAATTTTAGTTACATGCAAATAACACATCATAGCCATTAGCCTGCCATAAAAAGAGACCTAGCAAAAGCCAAAACAATAGCAAATTCAACCAAATCGGATTTCACAATTGTAAACAAATTTTGTGTATACACATATGTATTTATTACATTTAACAATGTTTATGTAATACAAGTTCTACCTTATAACACTTTTCATTTTTTAAGGACCACTCTATCACAGTTATCTAATATCATATACAATAGTACTTTCATTGTTTTTGTGTCCTTATAAAAGATTTTATTTAAGTTCTTATTTAGAGTTCCTTACAAGCGAAATTACAAACAGTTAATAAAATAACTCCTTTCTCACCTAAGTACTTGACCAAGTTTTGGACATTATAAACTTAAGTGCACTATCAGGCTTGCATGTATTTTCAAAATGAAACTATAAATAGCTTAATTTTTACAAATTTCATTGTTAAAATTAAGTTATGCTAAATCAGTGAAAACATGAAAACTGTGAACTTTGGAAAAACATTATTAGAAATTAACTATATGATTGAATTTATTCGAATTAATGTCATTATAATCCATATTATATGAATTACTTGCTTTATATATTTCTAAATATAAGAAGAAGAAAACATTCATATCATACAAATCACTTGGTTTATGTGATGATCAAGATGTACGTAACAAACAAAGGTTAGATAGTCCACCAATAAGCGTAATAATAACAAATTTCAAGAATAATTTTATGAATTAACACTTTACAATAAATTCATGCATGTCCAACATTAAGCGTAATTACAACAAATCGATAGAAGTTGTTATTCGAACATTGAACAAAAGCATGGACAATGGATCAGATATTGATTATAAGAATTTAGTAAAGTAACTAAGCGAACTTACATTGTAAAAACGTATCAAGGAAAGGTCAGCGTATACTGATTAATGGATCAAATTTTTTAAGCGATTGCTTTTCTGAGAACATGTAATACCATAAATACAATATTATGCACCAAGCTATTGTACAAAATTGCGACTTAAATATAACTTGGTAAAGGTCCACTGCTTATACCCGAAAAGAACAATGTGCAACTTAAATAATTCAATTCATATTTGCAGGTATGCAACTTATTGTCTTCGTAGGCATGCCTTGAAAGCGGTATTTGGTCTCAAATTGATTTTGAATATACGAGGTAAATTATAAGCTATAATTACTCATATATCTCATATTTATGTAATTTAGGCTAAGTCGTTCACTAGGAATTGGAGCATATAGTTCAAAGGCCAATGAGTATAATATTGTATTGTAGATACTTCAAATCCACCATTAGTTACCAACCATTCTCATCTCAATTTCCATACATAATATCCAATTGATTTTAAGCAAAACATGGTGATTTCTCAATGATAAAAACTTCATATATGTATTTTAGAGTGAGCATACACTATACACTCTAAATTTGGTTTCATCTCAGAATATATACCATAACAGCTTGTGCAACATATAATATTACGCCAGCAAAATTGATAATAGGAAATTTAATACAAACAGAATTGTTTTTTCTTTTAAACGACACTGGAATCTCTTAAGAAACAAAAATCCCCAACTTGGTTGGGCTCACGTTGCATAGTCAGTTATCTCGAGTACAAAATATGTGTATAAAATATGTGCCATGCACGAGTATGGTGCATTATGGCCCAAAAACATGATTTTCTTTTTCTATCTATTAACATGTTAGTAACTTGTCAATGTTTAACTCAAGAAACATATGAAAATTTTAATGTGAAATAAAGATTAAAGAACAGCCATACATACATGTCATATCACTAGAAACATAATTATGAATAAATACCATCTTCATTTTCTTATATTGTTTAATTTCTCGGTAATGGAAATAAGAGTTGAACTTACGAAATTTGAAGTTACAAAAAAGAGCAAAAACAACTTGCAAATATACATAATAAAGTTAAGTGCTTAGAACATGGGTGTTTAAAGATAATACACAAATGAATGCAGGACATCACCATCTATAATGACTTTTATCCATAGTTTTGACGATGGAGGTAACTATTCATAGGATGTTGACATTATGAGCATATTAAAATATGTTCTACATGAAATCAAATAAACATATAAGTTGCAAGTACCTTTATTTATGCAATATGATTGATGAAAGTTGTAAAAAGTTGCTGATATGTTTCAAAACCAGCAATATTTTATAGTTTATTTATTATTAGAATAAATAAATCAGATTTTAAAGAAAAACAACGTCAAGATGTTTTTATTTTTTAATTCATCTAAAACTCCCAAGACGTTTGCATGTCCAACAGCTACAAAAGTTACTAAAATTAATTCACGTTAAATATACCTTTATGGGATATGTGAAAACTCTTTTTTGGTTTCTTAATATCAGAATTTATTAAACAAACATACAAAATAATGGTACTTTAACTAGGGAGATCTGAACCTCTAATTTTTTAATTAAATCATCATAAATGTTATCTATTAAATACAGGTGCAAGGATGCTTTCTTAGGCAGGAAATCTACAAACATAGATTTTTGATAAATACCAAATCTACAAACATAGAGTTTGGATAAATTTAAATTTCCTATAAAACATACAAAATAAGTAACCAGTATGATTTAACAAAGCAGAAAATAATAATACTTTAACAACTCGAGAAGTGCTGAGAAGATAGCATTCCCAAATCGTCTCCGTTCCCAATGATTTAGAGGCTAGACCGAGGAAGGAAGGTGTAAGTTAGGTTTCTTTATAGAAGTTGATGGAAAAGAAGGGCTTTTGTAATGACCCATAATTTTATAACTTTTAAATGGAATAGTTCATTAATTTTAAATATTTGAATATATAATTTTCAAACTTAATAATCATGTTTTATGTGATAAAGAAGAATGATAAACTTATTTCTAGAATTTGATTACAAAATCAGGAATTTTGGATTTCCGTCGAAAAGTGACAAAAGCCGGTTTTCAATAAAATTGGATATACAGTCAAATAATTGTTTATATGATAAGTAATTCTTTTTTATGGTTATATAATGATAATAATAGGTTAATAAAAGGTTTTATAACTATATATATATTATAGTGATTCACAAATTTCGTCGCATATTGACAAATCAATGTCGTATTTTTGTGAATGGACCATCATATTGTTTTATAACTAAAGTGAACTTGTTTTAATTATTTTAAGATGAAAGAGCTTTATTTTCAAGTTTTTTTACATAAATAAATAGTTTAACAAAAAGGTTAAAATGTGATCATAAAACATTTTGTCAAAAATCAACGTTTTATTCAATATAAGTTGTCACAACATTGTTGCACCTTCGCTAACATGTTTTAACACATATATACACATTTTAATAACAAAACAAGTTTACGTTTACTAATCATACTTAGAAAATTCAAGAAAGTAACTAGTAAAAGTAAGTAAGAAAAGTCAAATCAAATCACATCAAAATCTAACAAAATCTTTACTTTACATTTTTTAAACCTTAAGTGATATGACATAAAACAATGACGTGATTAGGTGATGGTAAGGGTTAAAAAAATATGGTTTACTTTATGGATAAGTATGGGCATTTTGGTCCATTTAAGTTATGATATTTATTCTTAAATTTTCCTATAAATACACATACATACCCTCTTCATTTTTGTTCATTTAAAACACATCATCTCCTTCATTTTCTTCTTCTTATTCCATGCTCTCCAATGGTTTCTTATCCTCTTCTCCCTCCTCTCTAACTTTTTTGAAAACTATGTAAATCATGTCCAATCCCCACCAAACTCTACCAAAGTTCTAATATCTCTTAGAGAACATGGTTTAGCACGTAAAAAGGGAAGATGTGATGGAGAAAGGAGGAGATAAGGCTTGGGCCGTGGGCACCATGGTGGAGGAGATGGAGGCCGTGAGCATTACGGTGATGGTGATACCAAGCCGTGACACCTCACTCTGAGATCCACATTAATAAAGAGAATCAATAGTTAATCCTGTCGGCTAATGCGGAGAATAGGGCTGTTAAGAGTGACCATCATTGTCTTGCATTAGATAAGAGCTAAGTATGTCGATTTGGTACTCTTTTTTTTTTTCATTTTTTCTTAAGTATTTGGCATATTTAATTCTGGTCTAATACACTACTATGGTGGTTACAGGATAGATTCAAATACAAAACATAACAACATCAATAATCTCAAGTCATAGAATAGCAAACACAATCGGATATACATATACATTGACATCAAATGTAATACAACATATCTAAGTGATATTCAATCACAATATATATATATATATATATATATATATACGTACATCTCCCAAAAGAATACACATATCTAAGTTCCCAACAAGGTAACTACTACAAAAACTATATAAGAACTATGCTTCCTATCTAAAAGGGTTGATAGTCAAGTCCACAAAATACTGCTAAGCCAAAAGTCCGAAAGATCTTAACCTGCAACTCAGTAACCTGAGTATTAGGAGGAAGAAGAAGGGTTTAAGTGATGCTTAGGATGAGTCTAATAATGATTTAATCGAAGTAGAAAAAGTTAGAAGAAGTGTTGTTGAAATGAATGTTGGTAGGAAGTATGTAACGACCCTGATTTTTTGACCCTCGAAAATTGACACTAATACGTCCACTATATTACCTGTCGAGAAATCGAATGTCGGAAAACCTGACGGTTAGGGAAAAAAGAAAGAAGGTAAGAAGAAAACTAAACAACATAGAATCTCACAGCGGAATGAATACTCCATAATATATCACAAATCTTTACACAAAATCAAAACTGTAATATGTGTATATACAAAATTCAATCAGAGTATACAAACCTACTTCAACCTGGACAGTAATAGCAACCTATCCTCACAATTGCTGATAAATACAACAATGGATACAACGGAAAATAACCATCAACGTGAATACGTCTTTGGACTTCCAAATCATCTCTTGAAGCTCCAAACATCCAAACTAATCTGTAATATGCTTGGTCTAACCCGAGCATTATAATAAAATAACACCCAAGTTAGTCTGGAAAACCAACGTGAGAAAACGCACCCAACTGGATTTAAAGTTATATAAAATCTTTGAAATTAAAGGTATCTCATAAGACCATGCTACACGTAAACAGGGATGGATTTTTACCTTACGATAACCAAAATGTTTTATATGAAATCCTCTGATATTATAATAGTGTTTAGATACGAATAATTATTGATCTTGGTTGAAATTGTTACATTAGTTAAATTCCAGCATAATAGGTATAAAACTAAAACCGTACAATGTTTATTGGAGAATGGATTCCATAAAATGATTAGGCATTGGGGTACCACCTATCACGGTACCCGTCGAGAAAGTGTACCGAGGACCCCGACTTGATCCATTGCCAACACAAGACCGACCTACCCCTGACTGGATAGTACCGAATATGTCATCACCCTAGTTACTTTGCAACCCTTTTTATTTGAGATCTCATACACAACCAATCCATAAATATGTAGATGTATCTAGAAGGGTGACAACATACCCTAATGGGTGCGACCCACTTAGCCTTGTTGCATCTCCCCTGATTTTCAGTCATTCCGGTTGATGAGGTTGAGGCTACGATTACCTTTCAAGAAATTCACACTTAGAATGCTCATTTCCCTCCAATGATAATGTGTCGTTCATCCATACAAGTCCATTCTGGGTCTGAACGAAACTGAAGGCACTATTTCTACTATATCCATTTTGGAATCACCCTCAGGATTAGTAGGATTAGTCCTTGCACTTCACATCACCATCTTCGTTCCCCTGCTCTTCACGATGTCTTCACTTTGAAACACATTCGTTGGACCAAAAGTGGTTTTTGGGTAAAATATCTGGTCCCGGTCTCTTGGAAACAACGTTTGATAATTTCCGATAAACTCAACCCCGGTTCATTAGGAAATAAACAGACAAAGATAAGGCCAGAGATCACCTCCTCACTGTTAGTGGACGGATTTCGTTATCATCATCCTAGAAGAATGAAACGAGATGTATACGTGCAGTACAGCGTCATCGGAGATGACTGTGCCATATAACTCAAGTGTTTCTCCTAGATATTTCCAAAGTTACATTGGGTCTATTTTCGATAGCCAGTTATTTAACTATCAAATAACAAACATTCAATCAGGATTTTATTTCAATTGGAAAATCAACATTGGCTCAGTATATAAGCAATCACTAGCCCTTTTTTTAAAGTCTTTACACATACAATTACTTTGATAATTACTTGTATATAAAAACCTTTAAAGGATATACTCATGAACTTCTATATTTCCATACTTAGAGATAGCCATAAACTCTTTCCAATGGTATAAGTATATCCACAAAATTTAGAAATGTTTTCTTTTTATCCGATTCTCAAATCGTATATAATTTCCCTTATAATTCTCCAAGATCATTTATAACCCATTTTATAAATCTTCGAAAAACATTAATAATTTCTTTACCAAGAATTTAGTCACTTATAAATTTCTTATACATTTCAAAATCATTTATAACTCAGAACCCATATACCATTTATAAACTTCTTTTATAAATCTATAACCCCGCTTCTAAAATTTTGTTCATAAATATCTAACCATTTATAAACTCTTTCACCTTGGAAATAACCCTTCCTTAATTCTGCGAATCATTTTATAACTCCTTTATAAAATCTATGTCTTTCGACTCCATTTTCGGCCTTGAAATAATTTTAATAATTTACCTCAAAATATAATTATTATTTATTATGAACATTATAAATAGATTGAAATCATTAACTTTAAATATCCTAAAATAATGATTAATCATTCCAAAGTACTATTTAACAAATAATAATAATTAATCTTACCATTTTATTAGTAATAATTTATTCTAAAACCTTATTAATAATCCTTATTATAAATTTCAAACCATAATTATTCTTAAATAATTAATCTTTCAATTTATTAACCCTTTTCTTATAATTTCTTAAAAACATATTAGCTATAAACAGATAACTTTTAACAATATTAAAATAAATAAAATAACTTTAAAATAATATTAATATGATTAATATAACTTTAAAACAATATTAATATAATTAATTAACTTAAAAACAATATTAATATATTTAATTAGATAACTTTTAAACCAACTAAGTTTAACGTTGTTCAAGAAAATGGCGTCCTCATCTTATTCTTTCATGCATTCTCGTTCAAATTTTTTCAACTCTAATTCTTTCGTTGGCTTCAATCCTATTGATAATCATTCCTATGCTCAAGTTTTGAAGTCATCTTCTATGCCCGCGTAAATCCAGTTCATCGCAAACCAGTTTATCGCAATTCTTCAACTAAGAGATGGATCGATTTTAGAAGAGGGAAAAAATATTGTTTTACATGCGGATGACTATCTCACTTGGCTAATTATTGTCGTGATCCCATCAGATGTTTTGAGTGTGCTTTTATGGGTCGTAGAAAATTCAATTGCTCATTGAAACCAATTCTTCCTCTGGCAAGTTCGCATCTGAGAATTCTTTTTCTGGGAGTAAGAGTAAACTTTCTATAAATGATCATTCTTGCAATTCGACCGATGATAATTTGGGGCTTTTGATTGAAAATCAGTTTGATTTTGTTCGTATGGATCCACTGCTATTTGACCCTGAGCTTATGGATCTAAACATGAATTCTAAATGGCATAAAGAAGTATCATTTCTTGTAGCTAACGATGTTAATAATGTGCAGAAGGAAGATCATGGATCTATGTAATACAAGAACATTAAGCATAAGGCTAAACCTAATCAGAAGAAGTGTATGGAGATTGATACATCTAATTGCTTTGATAGTCTTATTGATTTGGATGTTTCTTTCTACTGCCGTGATCTAATTATCGATTCAGTGAATAAAAATACTGAATCCAAGTGCTTGGAATTAGAGGAGGTTTCAGATAGTAAGTTGCTGAAGTCAGATGATATATTATATGTTGGTTTGTGTAATCAATTAAATAATGTTTTGGATTCAGTGGTGGAGATGATTACTTCTCAATCAGTGGATTTCCAAAATGATGTTTTTAATTCCTTATTGTCTACATGTAGTTCTCAAGTTATGAAGGATATAGTTGCTTTTGAAGATTTAGAATCATTCATTGATAGTTCTGTTTCCAAAGCTATAATCATCAATGGTAGTATTTTGCGTGTGCCATTGATATATTATAGATTGGATGGTAATGATATGTTGAAGAATGGATGTGATATGCACAGTTTATCTGAATGGAAATGTCAAGAAAGTGATATAATTATTAAAAAAGAATCTATTTCTATAGTATTCAAAAAAGATATGGGCTTTCAAATTTATGATCCGGTTAAAATTCAAACTAGGGATAGTCTAGATATCTCAATTGCTGATGGTTTTCTACAATCATTAGTAAATTCTTCAGATGAGTTTTCTAATAAAGGAGTGTTGAATAAAAAGGCGATTGATGATATAAATATATATGGTGAGATAATTAACTTCATGGATGAGTTAGATTTAACTGCCAATTCTAGCTCCAAAATGCTTATTATTGGGGATGGGAGTAGTTATGATAATTCCAACATTGGGGTTCTTAGATCGGAGGTGGAGATGGTGCAAATAAGAGACGAAATTCAAATATAAATGCTATAGAGAAGAATGTGGTTAACGATGTGGTAGGGTCCGATTGTAATAATGAAAATAAAATGGATGGTATTTCTTTTGGAGTTATTGATTTTGTGAATAGTGATGGTGCAGATTCTACAACAAGCGCATCGTTTGATTGTAACGGTGCTTTTATTTTTGGAAGTAAATCTTATTAAGTAGCTATAGTAGATTCTCGTGATTTTGATAGAAAATTAGAATCTTTTTCTACGTCATCAAGGAGGGGTAGGCGTAGGAAGTCTATGGATGTAAGTGGTTTAGTATGATGTAGCGCCAGGATCCGTAGTAGCCTACTTCAGTCTAAGTGTGAGTTACTTGATTCGAGTGCGACAAATGGTGCTATGAATTCAGGCTCAGGTATGTCTTCCGATTTGGGTAGTACATATTCATTATATGCTTTAGGTAGTTTGTCTTCTTCTAAGTTTAGTCAGTTAGCTAGTGGTGCCGCTTTTATTTTTTTCGATGTTGAGGTAGATTTAGAGTATATTAGAAGTATGGAATTTGATAGGGCTAGATCTGTTGGTATGTGATGATTATTAGTTGGAATATCGGAGATTTGCACGATTTAGATAAATGTGATAAAGTTAGAGCTTTTTTTAAAGACTATTCTATTGACATTGCACTTTTACAGGAAACTAAAATTGAAGGCCTCGGTATTTGTTTCTATAAGAAATTAGGTGGGTATCATTTTAGGAAATGGGCTTATTTACCTTCCGTTGGAGCTTCTAGGGGTTTATTGATTGGGTGGCGGGATAACTCTTTTAAACCGCTCCAATGTATTTCCAAGCAACATTCTCTGCATATTATTCTCATTAACCTCAGTGATAATTCTATTTCAAATAATTCTTATGTTTATGGGCCAAACTCAAAAACGAGTCATCAGATTCTATGGAATGAATGTCTCGAGTTTAGATCTTTAGCTCCTGGTTCTTGGATTTCGGGGGTGGTGATTTCAGTGTTACGTGTTTTACAGGAGTGCGTTCACCATAGGAGGGTGATTTCTCTACTATAGAGGAACTTGACCAATTTATTATTAATTTTAATTTGATTTAAATTCCTCTTTCTAATAGAGAATCTACATGGAGTAACACTAGGGAGTCCCTATCTATGTCTCTTCTCAATAGGTTTTTCGTTGGTGATGAAATTGAGGATAAATTTCATATTTGTAAAGTTTCTGGTTTACCTTACACTTACTCCGTTCATAGTCCTATTATTCTCACCTGTGAACAACATAGAGTTATTAATAGATCTTTTAGTTTTGGAAAAATGTGGTTATTAGAATCCAATTTTTTAAATTTAATTAAAAATAAGTTAATTTCTATGAGCTTTTATAACATTTGAAATAAGGATAATTCTGCTAAAAAAATTGTTTTAAAACTTAGGGATCTTAGGAATTTTCTTAAAAATTGGAGTAAGAATGTTTTTGGTAGTATTAGAATTAAAAAAGAAAACATTCTTTCTGAAATGCTTAACATAAACAAGATAGAAAAAACCAAACAACTAAATCTAGGTGAGCGTAACATTCTTGCTAATCTAAAAGAATAGTTTAATTCTATTTTAGAAAAAGAGGAGGTTATGTGGAAACAAAGATCTAGAATTCAATGGATAAATGAAGGTGATAATAATACCAAATTTTTTATAATATGGCTAATGATAGAAAACGTAGTAATACGATTAATTCTTTTTTTGCGAATAACGAAGAATTGGTCGATCAAAAAGATCTTAATAAGGCTTTTACAGACTATTATAGAGATAATTTTGGTAATAAAAATAAGCATGGAGTTAATGCTAGATGAAATGATATTTATCCTTCGGATTCTAATGTTGACCTTTCTGAGATATATAATCCTTTTACTGCGAAGGAAATTTGGAAAGCTGTTAATGACTTGCCTGGTGATAAATCCCCAGGCCCGGATGGATTCCCTATTTTATTTTACGAAACATTTTTGGATGTTTTAAAATTAAATTTAATTAGCATGTTTAACTAATTTTATAATGGAAAATTGCAACTAGGAAGATTTAATTTTGCAAATGTTATTTTATTGCACAAAAAAATAGGTGCTAATAATTTAAAAGTTTTAAGACCTATTTCCTTAATTAATTGTTCTGTTAAAATTATTTTAAAAGTTTTAGCTAATAGATTTAGTATAAGAATGAACGATCCAATTGACTATTCACAAACTGCTTTCATTAAGGGGAGAAATATCATTATGGTGTGGCTGTTGTTCAAGAATACATTATTCACTGTTGTAAGAATAATATAACTTATGCGATTCTAAAATTGAACTTTGCGAAAGCTTTTGGTTCGGTTGATTAGGAATTTGTAATAGATATGTTTCATGTTAGAGGTTTCATCCATAGATGGATTGGCTGGATTATGAATTTACTTAGAACTGATAACTCTAGTATTATAGTTAATGGTATGTTAGGTAATAAAGTTAAATCTAAGCAAGGTTTAAGGCAAGGTGATCATTTATCACCTCTTTTGTTTAATTTAGCCATAGATGTTTTCGCTCAGATGATTAAGAAAGCGGTTAATAATGGATCATTGGAGAATGTTGGTAGCGAAATCTCTCGTAACGATATATCCATCCTTTAATTTGCAGATGATACTTTACTTTTTTTCCTCTCATTTGCCTAGGCATGTTATTACTTTTAAACTTCTATTAGGTTTAAAATAAATTTTGATAAAAGTTCGCTTTAGTTTTAAATGAATTTGAAAAGGTCGAAAATTTAGTTTCTAATACGCTTGATTGTAGAATTATGAATTTTTCATTTGATTATCTTGGTTTTTTGATTAGACCTACTAAACTTAAACATGATGACTGATTTATTATCATAGATAAAATCAAAAATCACTACAAGAAATTTTATTTTTGGTGGCATATAAAAAACGCTACCAAAACTTTTGGTATCGTTTTGATAATGTCGTGATAAAGCCCGCAACTAAAAATCCATGATATTTAGTTGCATTTGTTTCAACGCCACAATAAATCCGTTTATTGCAGCGTTTCTCAAACGCCACTATAAATTTTTTTTGCAGCGTCTTAAAAACGCGACCAAAAGGTTTTTTGGCACTACCAATAGAGTTTCCACTTTTACCCCTACTTTACGGTTGCGTTTACTCAACGCCACTATATGTATTTCTGTAGCGCTTTTGAAACGCTACTAAAAGTTGTTGATCATTTTGCACCATTTTTCTTGCTATTATTTCCTGTTGATGGTCTATTTTATTTCAACCATATCAACCAACAATCACTTACATAATCATCATATTCAAACAATTAAAAAACATATTAATCATATAATCAAATAAGATATCCATAACCATTTTAATATAATAGTTTATTGATAAAATGACCAAACTCACATACAATAACCATTCGTATATAAATTTACACATCTAGCACTAACAAAATATTATACTAAATTGGTGCTAACAAAACGCTTGATTACCCATAATTCTTTGTTGCATATACAAGTGAAAGCTAGCACTATAAAAGTCCAACCTTGCTCTCTTCGGAAATCTAATGCCTGCATAAGTGAAAGCACAACATATAGTTAAACAATCATGTTAATTTGTTGGACTTCAAATCTAATATCAAACATCTACAACGTTGTACGAGAATATCATATTATAAATAATGTCGTATAAATAATCAAAGTTATAAATGAAATGAAATAAATAAAGTCCAATCTTACAATTATATATAAATTGTTCTTAAATTAGTTATATTATTATTTATAAAATTTTGTTAACTTAAACTTAGTTAATTTTATAAAACTTACTTAATTTTAATAAAGCCTGGTTAATTTTTATTAACTTGGTTAACTTAATTTATTATTATTATTATTATTATTCAAACTCAGTTAACTTAATTATATTATTATTATTATAAACATAGTTGAATTTCATAAACTAAGTTAATTTGTCATCATCATCATTATTTATAAATCTTTGATAATTAGTTATATTATTATTATTTATAAAATTTAGTTAACTTAAACTTATTTAATTTTAACAAAATTTAGTTAATTTTCATTAACATGGTTAACTTAGTTAATTTATAATTATTATTACAAAAACTCGGTTAATTTAATTATATTAATACTATTATAAACTTAGTTAATTTTAATAAAAATAGTTCATTCTTCATCATCATCATAATCATTGTTATTATTTATAAAATTGTTAAATTAGTTATATTGGTATTAATTATAAATTTTAGTTAACTTAAACTTAGTTAATTTTATAAAACTTAGTAAATTTTATAAAAATTATTTAATTTTAGCAAAACTTAGTTAATTTTTATTAACTTGGTTAACTTAGTAAATTTATTATTATTATTATCATTATTATTAAAACTCGGTTAACTTAATTATATTATTATTATTACAAATTTAGTTATTTTATGAACTTAGTTACTTCATCATCATCATCATTTATAAAACTTTGTTAAATTAGTTATATTATTATTTATAAAATTTAGTTAATTTAAACTTTGTTAATTTTTATTAACTTGGTTTACTTAGTTTATTTATTATTACTATTATTATTAATATTAAACCTCAATTAACTTAATTATATTATTATTGTTATTATTATAAACTTAGTTAATTTTTATGTACTTGGTTAATTGTATAAACTTAGTTAATTCATCATCATCATCTTTATTTTTTATAAAACTTTGTTATATTATTATTGTTTATAAAATTTAGTTAACGTAAATTTAGTTAATTTTATAAAACTTGTTTAATTTTAACAAAACTTGGTTAATTTTTATTAACTTGGTTAACTTAGTTAATTTATTATTATTATTATTATTAAAACTCGATTAACTTAACTATATTGTTGTTGTTATTATAAACTTAGTTAATTCATCATCGTCATAATTATTATTTATAAATCTTTGTTAAAAAGTATTCAATTAGTAATCTGGAACTTTAGTTTAAATTCTGCTATGTTAAACGAAATATATTTACACATCACTATGACTTTGACCTTAAATTCATCTACAGTTTTGACCTTTTGGTTTAATATTGACTAAGTTAACCGAGGAACCATTAAACCATAAATTTATAGAATCTGCATCCTTTAAGATAACTAACATTCTATCTACTCTAGGCAAAAAAAACTAATAGTGATTAGTTAAATAGCAAGTAACTACATCAACATTCATAAGAGATATGACCTATATAATGATCTAGCAAGAAACTTAATAATATTGTCTATATCTAATACGCTTGTACAATTTCCAAGTATCATGTTAAAAAATTGCCATGAAAGGAAATTTACTAATTTGCATACCCAATATCAAGTTAATTCAATATGTATCTAAAAAGTATGATTCAGATTCCATCCTGCCTAGAAACTGCTCTTAGCTCAATCAATAGCTCGTGTGGTCCCTGTTTCTAGTGTTTCAGTACATTTTGATGGCTCCCAAAGTGCATGTGTGAGGAAGTTTCAAAAGAGCTACTCTCCAAAAAATGAACTACATGGTTTCAAGTGTACCTAGAAAAAAGCATGAACTGATGCACACCAATTATTATACTGAACAATATTAGCATGCTCCAAATGCTAGTATGCTACAAACAATTGATAAGATGTGATAAATAAAATCCAATTTCAAAAGTTATAGATAAATGAATTAAATAATCATAATGTGCAAACAATTTGTGAAATGAGAACCTGACTCAACATATCTCTTTCCTTCCTTGAACAAAAGGATGAAATAACTGCAGTCTTTCTTAGCAAATTGCTAAAACTTATAAGGTCAGAATATGGAAAAGACGCGCACAAAAAAAGAAACATTAATTTGTATATATAATTAAAACACGAAAAATGACATGTATAAATATACATTTAGTTGTGCATACGCATACAGAATAAATACGA
Organism: Allium cepa; assembly: GCA_030765085.1. Classification (NCBI taxonomy): domain Eukaryota; kingdom Viridiplantae; phylum Streptophyta; class Magnoliopsida; order Asparagales; family Amaryllidaceae; genus Allium; species Allium cepa. Next base: position 190,711,312 of record CM060942.1, read on the forward strand.
TATGTAACATTCCTCTCAACCAGTACTAATAGATTAAATAAGAAACAATGAACAATAGATTGGAAACAACCAATCATTAATGTGTATATATATATATATATATTAGATACAAAAATATAGATAATATCCAACATTACCAGGTCAAATGCCAATATGTATACAGATGTAAGGAAAAAAGCACCATAATATACTTACACATGCACAAACTAATGTACATTCAATCACACTGAAACACGACCCAACAAACCCTCCAATACAAAACAGCAGCACCACACCTTCTCGTAAAAGTGTACGCACACATAAAACACAAGTAGACACTCATACGGTAAAAATATATAATTACCTGTACATGAACCTATATTGGCTCCCACTGTGTGTGCGCACACACTCACACACTAGTGCGCACACACTACCGAATAACACACATACAGACACCCTCTTACAACACGTGCAAGCATGAAAATATGCTAAAGAGGGAACTAAGTCAGGCAACAACTAATTCATGCGTACAAGTATATATAACATTATATAATTAAACAAAGGTTATGTATGTGGAATACCTTTAGCACCGTAAGGGTCTTCCCATTTGTAAATATGCAATCTATCTAATATTGGTATCACCTATATCAACAAACATGCCAACAAAAATAAAAGTTATAAGAAATTAGTGAAGATATTAAAGAAAATTTAGATCTCTTGTGAATATTAAAATAAAAGCTATAAGCAACAACAGTTAGTAGATCCATAATGCTAAGAACCAAAATATTAAAATGAATCGATGGCATTAGAGAACTTCTATGCCAGACCTTATTTCTAATGCAAGAATAGGATCAGTAGGATATGCTATCACGTGAAAGCTATATTTTGGTCAAATTTACTATTTGTTTGTTGTATTCTATCATTAGGAAAATATACTAAGGGTTCACCCATAACCAGTCTAGATTCACTCAAATCTACCTTAACCTACTAAAATTTACTCAGATCTATTAAATCCTACTTGTTTGTTATTCGGTATCATATTTCTTCTTAAACTCTCAATGTCATTTTCTCTAATGCATGCATCAATGTCAAAGCCTGAAGTTGCAATTTGGAGCATAATTAGATGATGGATTCTTTGGTTATCTAGACTCGAAGCTCGCATCAGGAATGTTGGATGGGCTATTGGCTTAAACCTTGGCCTCTTGATGCTTTGATGTCTGAAATTTCCTTGTGAAGGAAATGGACATAGATGCTTTGCCACCGAGACTAACCTTTAGACAGACTATCTCTTTGTTATTGATGATATTTTGGAGAAACTATGATGTCCTAAGGTGCCAATAGCACTGTTTTGATGAGTTTAATTTGTTTGATTATTTAATAAAATAAAATTTAGTATGTGATAGGTATGAATTTGAAAATGTTTGTCTATGATGCAGTTAACTTATTATAAATGGATATTAAGTGGTTGTTTAGCATTTTCTTGAAATAATAAATCCAAAAGGTTTTCAAGATAAAGATTTGTGATTCATTTGAAAAATTATGAGAGTTATCCTTTTTGTCAGAAAATAAATTATTTTATAGCTTTTTCCTTATCAAAAACCTAATATTTAGTGTTTTTACGATTAATTAAACTATGAACGTGAATCAAAAGATAAAAAACTATTTCTTTAAACACAAGGGTGTAACAATTAATCAAGTAATTTATCTTTTAAGTTTTTTGTTTTACCTTTTGTCCTTTCACATTTAAAGACAATAATTTTCAGGTTATTTAGTTTTTATGCTTTATGTTTAGTTTTTTAATCGTTTTAAATATAAAAATATGAAAAAATAGCGTAATAAAATGGAATGATGAAATTCGTTTATCTTTGTACATAAGTTTTTATAACTTTAAACATTTTTTTTAATATAAAGATTTCACAATAAATATTGTGAAGTAGTAAGTAGAGAGATAATTTTAGCATTTTTAATTCATTGGAAAATGATTTCATTTGGTGGAAACTTATTCACAATGTTTGGTTTAATCTTACGTCTGCGTGAAATTGCATTTGAATGCAAGAGTCGGTTCAAGAAAAGTTTCATTGTATATGGAGTAAGGTAAATTGCCTGTCTATGCTTAGCAGCATTAAATAGATAAAACACCCTAGACAATATAAGACAATGGAAAAATAGTCAAACAATTATGTAACGACCTAGAATTTCTGTCATTCGAAATACGTATATTTAATTGATTTTAAATATTAATAAGTAAAATTTGTAAGTCGAATAAATTATATTGTGAATATCTAGATTAATTGGATAATTAAATCGATAATTTAATATTTGAAATTACAGAAGTAATTGGAAATTGAGTTTAATTTGATTAAAATTTATTTGTAAAGTTGTATTAAATCATATTGGAGTTAGAATGATATTATAGAACTTTTAAAATTGAACTAGAAGTTAAATTGCAGAAATCGACTATTTTAATATTTAATTGACAAGTAAAAATAGTCATTTTTCAAATAGTCTCGGATTTCGACGAAACTAGTTTGATTGGATCCGTAATGTTAAATTATTGTATGGTTTCAAATTTCGTGTCAATCGGATTTACGGTTTGCCCAGGGTAAGCTAAAACGCGTAGAAATCGGTTTGAGCGAATTTTAAATTTAAATAATTCGATTCGAAAACTTATCTTTCAAATATGATCAAATTGGCTCCCGATATATATTCCATTACGTTCGGAATAGGGGTAAAACATTATAAACGCCAGACGACACGCTTCGTTTGGAGTTCGGAAAAATTTCGGGTGAATAGTGCGCGAATATTTTCTATAAAAGGACCTCAACATTCATTATTTTTCACAAAACCCTAATCTTCAAGCTTCAGCCACCACTTTCACTTTAATGGCCAGAAACTTCCCTCGTTCTTCCTCCATTTTCTCACAATCCATCGACTTTCATTGAAAACTTCCAACTAGTAAATGGTAGAGCTCGACACGATTGACATATCCAACGGTCGAGATTGGATTTCGAGCTGTAGATTGATAGCTATGGCGCCGCGTTCATCAATGGTTCAAGCATGCTTTTCTATGCAAGAAGACAACCGAGCTCGACAAGGCTCTGGCCGGTGGTGGCTCGCGTGAAGGGCTTCGAAATGGCAGGCTCTAATCAACATTTAGATCGGCGAGGAGGTCGCGATAATTGACGAATGTTGGCGGCTTTGGGTTTCTTGTTTCGTGACCAACCTAGAAACGTTCGTGAGTGGGAAGATAAAGGGGGCGGCCTAGATCTAGGGCAGGGGGATGAACGGCCCAGATGGAGCAAGGTTAAAAATAATAAAAGAACTTGTAAACATTAATTATATTATAATTCGTTCTATCTTTAAAATAGCATAACTTTGTCATACGAGGTCTGTTTCATACGAAACGACTTGCGTTGGGTTCGTATAGACGAGCACTATGCAATGGAGCTGATTTGGGATTGATTGGAGCTAGTGTGAATTTTGGATAAAATTAAATGCTCGTTGAATTTTATTTGGAATGAAACACTGCAACTGTTATTGAAAGCAAGGTGTGAACTTCTCACTCAATCGAATTTGTTTCGATTTAAATTTTAAATAGTTAAATTTTAAATTGCTTGATTGTGTGATTGAATGATGATTGCTATCTGTTGTATTGAAATAGACCCTATACGCCGCATATTAAGCGGAGGTTATTTATTAAACACATATACTGCGAAATTCCACCTTGAAGTGGAATTGGTATTATATATGTACTTAGAGTTGATTTTCCGCATTATATAACGGATGAGACCCTATTGCGCCGCATAATAGCGGATGATATTTTATATAAACCCATGTACCGCGATATCCCGTCTTGGAACGGGATTGGTATTGTGCTAATATCTATGGATGCAGGGAAACAGGTTGGACCGATCCAACTGGATTCCTCAAATAATTGAATTTGTTTCAATGTTGTGTGTTGATTATTTATAATCTTTGTGTGACGCCCCACCTCTATACCCATGCTAGCCAAGAACACTACGATGTAGTGCTATCAACTAGCATGGAGAATAAGGCTGTTGAGAAGCGACCATCCATGTAACTTCTTTGTGCGAGCACCGATATGTCACATAGTATAGCATGCATTTCATTTAAGGAGGAAGTCCGACATTCTGATACAAACTCAAAGCTATCACACGGTGGCTATAAATAATCTTCGGAAACAAACATAGAAATAAGCATAATGCCAATCCGTCACAGACATCCATATCACAAAGGCGGAAGAAGATATGAATATATAACTAACACATGAAAGTGTACATCAGAGTAGTGGTCAAAAAGATCCACAATAATACAAAAGAATAGCAACACGTGCTGTACAAAAGAATACATCTATGAGTCTATATCTCAAGTGTATACAACAAAAACTGCTAATCTAAATAGTTAGCCAAAAGTCAGAGTAGCAAATCCCGGGAAGAAGTCAAGCAGAAGCACCTGTAACATCTCGGTCTGACCCGAGTATTATTTAAGAAAATAATAAACGGATCAGCCTAGCTATAAATATCAGATGACATGATATAAAATAAAAGATATGGCATAAACATAAAATATCCATACTGACATACTACTAGAAGTATGCAAATGATGATCAACAGAAGATCAATCAATAAGAGGTAAATCAATATCACAAGAATCTTCTCAAAGATCCAAAGAGGGCATCATACCCTAAACTTGTACTCATAACAAGTCAATGACATAAATTCCAGAAATCAACACAAGAAATCCAAAAATCATAAAAAGGGAAAGAGGCCTATCACATGATGGTCCGAAGACCATAGGGAGCTACCCATATGAATGAGTCGGAATCACCCAGATGAGGTCTAGGCTAACCAAAAAGCAAAAAGGTATGTGTGAATGGAATCACACAAATGGTGTCTAGCCTGACCTCGCAACAAAAAGGTATGTGTGAGTGGAATCACAAAAATGGTGTCTAGGCTAACCAAAAAGCAAAAAGGTATATGAGAATGGAATCACACAAATGGTGTCTAGCCTAACCAGGAAGCAAACAAAGAGACATGCACAATTGCTAGCCTAAATCACAAAATGATCGTCATGATCAACGAGAAGTGTCAATTACACTAAGCTAGTAAATATAAAAGTTTAGCTTCATGTCCCATAACCACTTGCTTAACTCAAATATTTACGAACAAACTGTAGATCTTCACTAGAAAATTGTCACAAAAAGGTTCAATCGAACAAGTCCAAGAGTTAACCGACGAAGCAAACGTAAGCGTTTCATACCACTTGTTTTACTAAGCCGTTTAATTCAATTTCTCATATGAGTGAGGTAAAGGTTTGTATATACTAGTAGATTGGAAAATGGTTTAAGAAAAGAGCTTTGTTATTGAAAATAGAGTTGAAATCATTTTGTTGAAAGAGTTTTGATATTTACTACTAGTATTGAAACCTTCATATTTTAAAGTGACAAATCATAGAAGTGATTGTATAAACAATCAATCATAAAAATTCACATACGAAGATGTGAATATAATCCAAAGAAACCGATAAAGAATCCACTGAAATAGATATTCAAAAATCCATAAAATAGACCGAGAAGCCCAAGATAGTTTGTCTCGAAGAATGATCAACTCAGCATCTCAATAAAGCAAGTTCTATTGAATGTTTTTCAGATAAGATCCCCTACGGAGGGGGGTGGCAACCCCCCAAGGTGGGAGTGCGGGGGCAACGCCCCTGCTACGGGGTTCGGCCTGCCCGGTCAGGTCGCGGGGGTCCAGGGGGCAGCGCCCCGTCCAAATCGGTACGACCTAGTGATTAAAGGGGCACGACCTAGTGGTCCAGCGACCTAACACTCAAACGACCTAAAATGGGTCGCGACCTAACACTCAAATGACCTAAAGAAAATAAGGGGCCGAGCGACCTATAAGAAGCAGCGACTTAAATAGAATTGAGATCCAACGACCTACGGGTTAGGTCATGCGAGTTAAGGAGGTCAACGACCTAACATAGACACGCGACCTAATAAAGGAATGCGACCTAAAGGCACGCGACCTAGCGACCTAAGCAGGAAACGCGACCTATGAGGGACTAGCGACTTAAGTGGGTCAACGACCTACGGAATATAGGTCACGCGACCTAACGGTTTACAAGGTCTTGCGACCTAAGTGGAAACGTGGTCTAGCGACCTAGTGGTTTAAAGAAGACGGGTCACACGACCTAAGGAGATAAGGCCTAGCGACCTACGAGCTAATGTTTCAAAGACCTAACAGGATGTAGGTCCAACGACCTAACAGGTAAGAAGATCACACGACCTAAAATGCCATAGGACCTAACGACCTAAGGTCATACGACCTAGCGACCTAAAGCCATACGACCTAACGACCTAAGGTCAAACGAACTAGCGACCTAAAGCCATACGACCTAGCGACCTAAGGTCCATATGACCAAACTCCGAAGACGTTAGAAATGGCCAGAACAACCTACGACCTAAGGTCCATACGACCTACGACCTAAGGTCCATTCGACCTAAAGCTCAACGACCTCGCGACCTAAAACCAAACGACCAATGACCTAATTCCGAGTGCCGAGCGACCTAACATTGTAGGCCATTTTAAGGTCGGAAACGAGCTATTTTGAGGCCGAGACTTTTCCATGTGAACGACCTAGCATAGGCAGAACGACCTAAGTGCAGTTTTTCACCAAAAACACTAAAATTTGGGGTTTTTCGCCAATCCAATCCAAACCAAATGCAAATGTGCATGCAAACATGATAGGGATTCACTCCCAACAGTCCATGATAGTTATAGGCTAGATTTGTGAGATAAAAATCTCACCTTTTCACTAAAACGGATGAAGATGAAGCTTGAAATGCTATGCAAGGATCAACCACTAGCTTGAATCAATGTCTTCACTTGAGTTTTGGAGTTGATGTTGGATTAGCAATGAAGACTTAGCTTTTGGAGCTTTAATTTCTCTTTCCACTCACCATTAATGAAAAATCTTGAGTTGGTAGGAATTTATGAAGAGTGAAGAGAAGGAGGGGGCTAGGCTTGAGTTATAATGGCTAAGCTAACCCAAAGTCCAAAGCGAGAAAAGTTAGTGAAATTCCACTAACTCCAAACCTATCAATGTTTATACTTAAAAAGTTGTAAACGGCATTTCGAACTCAATGGAAGTGGTATCGTGTCCTAATTTAACCTTTTACAAAAAGTAGCTTTTCGGATCAAAATCCGTTTAACGATAAAATATTTAAATTTAAAATCGACAAATATGCGGGTTGTTACGGACTCCCCTCCTTAAAGAAATTGCGTCCTCGTAATATATAAGATGGATATAAAAAGTAACAACCATAAAAGCCTATTAACACAAAAGAAATTTGAAATAGGAAGTTCACCATAAAAAGATCTGGTGAAACTTCAATTTCTTCCACAACACCTGGCTCAAGAATAGAATCGGAATCTCGAAAGCATCTCCATAATTGAGAAACGTAAAACACGTCATATAATAGGAGAAATTGAGCCGGTAATAAAAGGCGATAAGCCGTGGAATCCATACGTACGGTGATAGGAAATGGCCCAATATATTGAGGCTCTAATTTCCCTATATATTAAGGCTCTAATTTTCCCGATCGACTGAAACGTACAACACCCATCATAGGTGAAACATGAATAAATTCTGGATCTAAAACCAGCTTCTCACCGACCTCAAGCCAATAAGAAGGAGATCGGCATGGCCTTCCCTTGAGTGTCTCGAAAGATGCAATACCAATACTAGATTGGAAGCTATTATTATAGGAAAATTCAACAAGAGGAATACGATCTTTCCTACTTCCACCGACAACAAGCACACAGGCTCGAAGGAGATCTTCAAGAGTTTGATTCACACGCCTGGTTTGTCCATCGTACTGGGGTGATAAGCGGTGATAAAATCTCGAAGACTTTTCCAAAGTCCACTAGTGATCAATGGATCCCGATCGCTAACAATAGAAGTAGAAACTCCATGAATTTAACAACTCCTTTAACAAAGAGTTTGGCCCAAAGAGGAACGGTTCGGTTAGACCGAACAAGAATAAATTGGGTGGAGTTAGTAAGTCTATCTACTATAACCCATAAGCTATCATGACCCGAACGAGAACGGGGAAGACATCTAAAAAATCCAAGGAAATTTGGTCCCACTTCCAAATTGGAATTTCTAAAGGTTGCAATAACCTACCAGGCCTTTGGGGTAGGCCCTTGACAAGATGGTGAGTCATACAACACTTAACAAAGTTAGCGATATCAGATTTCATTCACACCCAACATTAAAGTCGCTTCATATCCGCGTACATTTTACTACAACAGGGGTGAATGATAACATTAGAACGATGTGAATCTTCTAAAATATAATGACGAAGATCACAAATATTTGGTACGATAAGTCTACCAAACTTTCAAATGTCGCCACGAAAATCAATATCGAAGTCTTTCAAACTTTCAATATTAATTTCATCCCTACGACCTTGGCTACGAAGAGCCAATTCGGGATATAGCCCTTTGAGCTTCAAGAATGCAGTATAAAAAGAAGGAGGAGCCTCTAGACTACATAAAACCAGGGATGCACATAAATCGGATTTTTGCGATCTCGAATCTCACAAGTGGATAGAGTCTCGAGATCGTTCCATTCGGATATCATCTTATAAACAACCGCTTGTTGTTTACAACTAAGTGCATTGGCAACACGATTTCCCTTCCGGGAGTATAAAGAATATCAAGATCATAAGATGCAAGAAATTCGAGCCAACATGGTTGACATAAATTAAGTTTCTTATGAGAAAATAGATATCCCAATGATTTATAATCGAGGTAGAGAACAAATTTCTCCACCAAAGATGATGATGCCAAATATTAAAAGCAAAATCAATAGCCGCGAGCACCAGATCATAAGTGGCATACCTAGTCTCGATCGGCTTTAAAGATTTAGAAGCAAAAGTGATTGCACGTTCTCTTTCACAAGAGAACGTCATCCAAACCAATACAATAAGCATTTGTACTAAAGTTAAAGTCTTGGTTCCCTTTGGGAAACACAAGAATAAGAGTATCAAAAAGAGAGAATTTTAATTTTCTTTTCTCAAAAGCTAAAACTTTCAAAATCACAATCACCTTTATAGAAAAACTTACATTTTACAAATCAATTTATTGTGTCTGATTGTCTCATCAAAGCGTTTAGGAAATCCCTATCGATAGAGTTGATCATGCGCATCGACCAGAATTCTTAAAACAATAAATGGGCAACACAACACAAAATTATCTTTTATATTATTTTTAAAGTATCTTCTTAAAAATGATTTGCAAAATTTTAAATTGCTATTACCATCCAAAATAAATAAATACTTATTGAGATATTCATAGAATACTCGATTTATAAAATGGATGAAATAAACTGGATAAACTGAGTGACATAATAAGTCACTCATATGAATCATAACGAGTACGGAATGCGGTATGTGGAAGGCTAACTTCTGCAACTCGTAGCAATTGAAATTCGATGGTAAGGTCGAACTGAAAAGACCTTAACCCTCTTCTAAAAAGATTGCTTAGGAGATGATCCTAAGACAAGCTCAAAATACCGAAAAATTCTCAACCGATATGAATGCGAGAGATATCTCTTTACTCCACATGTGAGCTTAAAGAATAAAATGATGTCATAGATTTGAAATGAAATCACAAAGGAAAAATATGCACCTGCTTAACAGATTGAAAATGTCGAAAATGATTAGACCATTCGGAAAAATTGGATATGGGCTTCAAAAATGATTAAGCCAATCCTTTCACGCAAATCAATTCCGAAGCCTAAGCAATGCATAACATGCAATTTGGTTCGGAAAGAAAAATCACATGTAATAATTTCGACATCAATAAAAAGCAATTTGAGTGTTGCGGATCCATCAACCGAATTCGCAATTCCCAAAGAAGTCAACAAGCCCAACATATAAAAAGAAAGAGAATCAACAAGTTCTTTTGATATAAAAATGATGAGACGAACCCATATCAAAAAGAACTCGAATCGGATAATCGCAAACAAATGCAATCAAGGATTAAATAAGGAATACCTTGACCCAGAGAAGTTTTGTTAGAAGCTTTTAGTTTTCCTTCCCTCTTGCTTGGAAGCTTGGTACATGTAGACAAGAATGGTCCGAGCCTTTGCAATAACGGAAATAGAGGGGTTTTGGGCACTTAATAACATAATGGTCTGTGGAACCACAATTATAGCATCGTTTACGACTAGGGGTAGGTGGCTTGGCTTTCGGAGTTTCAGATTCCACCCTCTTCTTGCTTAGAAGTACGGGGCAGACTGAAATATGATGACTTGAATCTTTGCAATAACGACAAAAGAGTGGTTCCGGACACTCCTTCGCATAGTGGTCCCTAGAACCACAATTATAGCATCGTCCATGATTAAGGATTGGAGTCTTTGCTTCCAAACTGGGTTGCTTCTCCCTCTTATCGGGATAAGGGCTTTTGAACTTAATATGCCTCTTCTTGGACATCCCAATATCACTATCAATTCCTTTATCAGCCTCTTCTTCTTGTAGAGTGATATCTACAAGTTGGTCGAAAGGAACTTTTAGTTTCAAAGGTAAGATCTTTGTGGGATTCTTACTCAAAGCACAGATAAACCTTTGATTCTGAGCAAGACCCAAAAGTTGTTGGGCAGGCATGAATACGCCATCCAGAGAAGGACTACTGGATTGACTAACGCTAGGGCTGCCATAAATAACCATCTCTTCTTCTTTTAAGAAAGAAAGGAAGAAGAAGGAAAAGGTTACTCAGAATGAATATCAAGCAAATCTTGATATTTAAAACAAGGAATCATAAAGAAAACAGGATGAATCGGTTCGAAGACTCGAACTAAATCCTGAAGCACGACTCCTAAGGTGGACTTAGGACGAGGATCCTTGTTAAGTTACTCTACATTGTTCCGAAGTACGGCTCTGATAATCTCTGTGTGACGCCCCACCTCTATACCCACGCTAGCCAAGAACACTATAATGTAGGGCTATCAACTAGCACGGAGAATAAAGCTGTTGAGGAGCGACCATCTATGTAACTTCTTTGTGCGAGCACTGATATGTCAGATAGTATAGCATGAATTTCATTTAAGGAGGAAGTCCGACATTCCGATACAAACTCAAAGCTATCACACGGTGGCTGTAAATAATCTTCGAAATCAAACATAGAAATAAGCATAACGCCAATCTGTCACAGACATCCATATCACAAAGGCGGAAGAAGATATGAATATATAACTAACATATGAAAGTGTACATCAGAGTAGTGGTCAAAAAGATCCACAATAATACAAAAGAATAACAACACGTGCTATACAAAAGAATACATCTATGAGTCTATATCTCAAGTGTATACAACAAAAATTGCTAATCTAAATAGTTAGCCAAAAGTCAGAGTAGCAAATCCCAGGAAGAAGTCAAGCAGAAGCACCTGTAGCATCTCGGTCTGAACCGAGTATAATTTAAGAAAATAATAAACGGATTAGCCTAGCTATAAATATCAGATGACATGATATAAAATAAAAGATATGGCATAAACATAAAATATCCATACTGACATACTACTATAAGTATGCAAATGATGATCAACAGAAGATCAATCAATAAGAGGTAAATCAATATCACAAGAATCTTCTCAAAGATCCAAAGAGGGCATCATACCCTAAACTTGTACTCATAACAAGTCAATGACATAAATTCCAGAAATCAACACAAGAAATCCAGAAATCATAAAAAGGGAAAGAGGCCTATCACATGACGGTCCGAAGACCATGGGGAGCTACCCCATATGGATGAGTCGAAATCACCCAGATGAGGTCTAGGCTAACAAAAAAGCAAAAATGTATATGTGAATGGAATCACACAAATGGTGTCTAGCCTGACCTCGCAACAGAAAGGTATGTGTGAGTGGAATCACACAAATGGTGTCTAGGCTAACCAAAAAGAAATAAGGTATGTGTGAATGGAATCACACAAATGGTGTCTAGCCTAACCAGGAAGCAAACAAAGAGACATCGCACAATTGCTAGCCTAAATCACAAAATGATCGTCATGATCAACGAGAAGTGTCAATTACACTAAGCTAGTAAATATAAAAATTTAGCTTCATGTCCCATAACCACTTGCTTAACTCAAATATTTACGAACAAAGTGTAGATCTTCACTAGAAAATTGTCACAAAAAGGTTCAATCGAACAAGTCCAAGAGTTAACCGACGAAGCAAACGTAAGCGTTTCATACCACTTGTTTTACTAAGCCGTTTAATTCAATTTCTCATATGAGTGAGGTAAAGGTTTGTATATACTAGTAGATTGGAAAATGGTTTAAGAAAAGAGCTTTGTTATTGAAAATAGAGTTGAAATCATTTTGTTGAAAGAGTTTTGATATTTACTACTAGTATTGAAACCTTCATATTTTAAAGTGACAAATCATAGAAGTGATTGTAGAAACAATCAATCATAAAAATTTACATACGAAGACGTGAATAAAATCCAAAGAAACCGATAAAGAATCCATCGAAATAGATATTCAAAAATCCATAAAATCGACCGAGAAGCCCATGATAGTTTGCCTCGAAGAATGGTCAACTCAGCATCTCAACAAAGCAAGTTCTATTGAATGTTTTTCAGATAAGATGCCCTACGGAGGGGGGGTCCGGGGGGGTGGCATCCCCCCAAGGTGGGGGTGCGGGGGCAACGCCCCTGCTACGGGGTTCGACCTGCCTGGTCAGGTCGCGGGGGTCCAGGGGGCAGCGCCCCGTCCAAAACGGTACGACCTAGTGATTAAAGGGGCACGACCTAGTGGTCCAGCGACCTAACACTCAAACGACCTAAAATGGGTCGCGACCTAACACTCAAACGACCTAAAGAAAATAAGGGGCCGAGCGACCTATAAGAAGCAGCGACTTAAATAGAATCGAGATCCAATGACCTACAGGTTAGGTCATGCGAGTTAAAGAGGTCAACGACCTAACAGAGACACGCGACCTAATAAAGGAATGCGACCTAAAGGCACGCGACCTAGCGGCCTAAGCAGGAAACGCGACCTATGAGGGACAAGCGACTTAAGTGGGTCAACGACCTACGGAATATAGGTCACGCGACCTAACGGTTTACAAGGTCTTGCGACCTAACTGGAAACGTGGTCTAGCGACCTAGTGTTTTAAAGAAGACGGGTCACACGACCTAAGGAGAGAAGGCCTAGCGACCTATGAGCTAAAGGTTCAACGACCTAACAGGATGTAGGTCCAACGACCTAATAGGTAAGAATATCACACGAACTAAAATGCCATAGGACCTAACGACCTAAGGTCATACGACCTAGCGACCTAAAGCCATACGACCTAACGACCTAAGGTCATACGACCTAGCGACCTAAAGCCATACGACCTAGCGACCTAAGGTCCATACGACCTAACTCCAAAGACGTTAGAAATGGCCAGAACGACCTACGACCTAAGGTCCATACGACCTACGACCTAAGGTCCATTCGACCTAAAGCTCAACTACCTAGCGACCTAAAACCAAACGACCTACGACCTAATTCTGAGTGCCGAGCGACCTAACATTGTAAGCCATTTTAAGGTTGGAAAAGAGCTATTTTGAGGCCGAGACTTTTCCACACGAACGACCTAGCATAGGCAGAACGGCCTAAGTGCAGTTTTTCACCATAAACACTAAAAATTTGGGGTTTTTCGCCAATCCAATCCAAACCAAATGCAAATGTACATGCAAACATGATAGGGATTTATTCCCAACAGTCCAAGATAGTTATAGGCTAGATTTGGGAGATAAAAATCTCACCTTTTCAATAAAATGGATGAAGATGAAGCTTGAAATGCTATGCAAGGATCAACCACTAGCTTGAATCAATGTCTTCACTTGAGTTTTGGAGTTGATGTTGGATTAGCAATGAAGACTTAGATTTTGGAGTTTTAATTTCTCTTTCCACTCACCATTAATGCAAAAGCTTGAGTTGGTAGGAGTTTATGAAGAGTGAAGAGAAGGAGGGGGTTGGGCTTGAGTTATAATGGCTAAGCTAACCCAAAGTCCAAAGCGGGAAAAGTTAGTGAAATTCCACTAACTCCAAACCTATTAATGTTTATACTTAAAAAGTTGTAAACGACATTTCGAACTCAATGGAAGTGGTCTCGAGTCCTAATTTAACCGTTTGCAAAAAGTAGCTTTTCGGACCAAAATCCGATTAACGATAAAATATTTAAATATAAAATCAAAAAATATGCGGGTTGTTACAGACTCCCCTCCTTAAAGAAATCGCATCCTCGCAATATATAAGATGGATATAAAAAGTGACAACCATAAAAGGATATTAACACAAAAGAAATTTGAAATAGGAAGTCCACCATAAAGAGATCTGGTGAAACTTCAATTTCTTCCACAACACCTGGATCAAGAATAGAATCGGAATCTCGAAAGCATCTCCATAATTGAGAAACGTAAAACACGTCATATAATAGGAGAAAATTGAGCCGGTAATAAAAGGCGATAAGCCATGGAATCCATACGTACGGTGATAGGAAATGGCCCAATATATTGACGCGCTAATTTTCCCGATCGACTGAAACGTACAACACCCATCATAGGTGAAACATGAATAAATTTTGGATCTAAAGCCAGCTTCTCACCAGCCTCAAGCCAACAAGAAGGAGATCGGCATGGCCTTCCCTAGAGTGTCTTGAAAGACGCCACACCAATACTAGATTGGAAGCTATTATTATAGGAAAATTCAACAAGAGGAATATGATCTTCCTAACTTCCACCGACATCAAGCACACAAGCTCGAAGGAGATCTTCAAGAGTTTGATTCACACGCCCCATTTGTCCATCGGACTGGGGTGATAAGCGGTGATAAAATCTCGAAGACTTTTCCAAAGTCCACTAGTGATCAATGGATCCCGGTCGCTAACAATAGAAGTAGGAACTTCATGAATTTAACAACTCCTTTAACAAAGCGTTTGGCCCAAAGAGGAACGGTTCGGTTAGACCGAACAAGAATAAATTGGGTGGATTTAGTAAGTCTATCTACTATAACCCATAAGCTATCATGACCCGAACGAGAATGGGGAAGGTCATCTAAAAAATCCAAGGAAATTTGGTCCCACTTCCAAATTGGAATTTCTAAAGGTTGTAATAACCTATCAGGCCTTTGGGGTAGGGCCTTGACAAGATGGTGAGTCATACAACACTTAACAAAGTTAGCAATATCAGATTTCATTCACACCCAACATTAAAGTCGCTTCATATCCGCGTACATTTTACTACAACAGGGGTGAATGATAACATTAGAACGATGTGAATCTTCTAAAATATAATGACGAAGATCACAAATATTTGGTACGATAAGTCTACCAAACTTTCAAATGTCGCCACGAAAATCAATATCGAAGTCTTTCAAACTTTCAATATTAATTTCATCCCTACGACCTTGGCTACGAAGAGCCAATTCGGGATATAGCCCTTTGAGCTTCAAGAATGCAGTATAAAAAGAAGGAGGAGCCTCTAGACTACATAAAACCAGGGATGCACATAAATCGGATTTTTGTGATCTCGAATCTCACAAGTGGATAGAGTCTCGAGATCGTTCCATTCGGATATCATCCTATAAACAACCGCTTGTTGTTTACAACTAAGTGCATTGGCAACACGATTTCCCTTCCGGAAGTATAAAGAATATCAAGATCATAAGATGCAAGAAATTCGAGCCAACATGGTTGACATAAATTAAGTTTCTTATGAGAAAATAGATATCCCAATGATTTATAATCGAGGTAGAGAACAAATTTCTCCACCAAAGATGATGATGCCAAATATTAAAAGCCAAATCAATAGCCGCGAGCACCAGATCATAAGTGGCATACCTAGTCTCGATCGGCTTTAAAGATTTAGAAGCAAAAGTGATTGCACATTCTCTTTCGCAAGAGAACGTCATCCTAACCAATACAATAAGCATTGGTACTAAAGTTAAAGTCTTGGTTCCCTTTTGGAAACACAAGAATAAGAGTATCAAAAAGAGAGAATTTTAATTTTCTTTTCTCAAAAGCTAAAACATTCAAAATCACAATCACCTTTATAGAAAAACTTACATTTTACAAGTCAATTTATTGTGTCTGATTGTCTCATCAAAGCGTTTAGGAAATCCCTATCGATAGCGTTGATCATGCGCATCGACCAGAATTCTTAAAACAATAAATGGGCAATACAACACAGAATTATCTTTTATATTATTTTTAAAGTATCTACTTAAAAATGATTTGCAAAATTTTAAATTGCTATTACCATCCAAAATAAATAAATACTTATTGAGATATTCATAGAATACTCGATTTATAAAATGGATGAAATAAACTGGATAATCTGAGTGACATAATAAGTCACTCATATGAATCATAACGAGTACGGAATACGGTATGTGGAAGGCTAACTTCTGCAACTCGTAGCAATTGAAATTCGGTGGTAAGATCGAACTGAAAAGACCTTAACCCTCTTCTAAAAAGATTGCTTAGGAGATGATCCTAAGACAAGCTCAAAATACCGGAAAATTCTCAACCGATATGAATGCGAGAGATATCTCTTTACTCCACATGTGAGCTTAAAGAATAAAATGATGTCATAGATTTGAAATCGAAATCAAAAAGGAAAAATATGAACCTTTTTAACAGATTGAAAATGTCGAAAATGATTAGTCCATTCGGAAAAATTGGATATGGGCTTCAAAAATGATTAAGCCAATCCTTTCACGCAAATCAATTCCGAAGCCTAAGCAATGCATAACATGCAATTTGGTTCGAAAAGAAAAATCACATGTAATAATTTCGACATCAATAAAAAGTAATTTGAGTGTTGCGGATCCATCAACCGAATTCGAAATTCCCAAAGAAGTCAACAAGCCCAACATATAAAAAGAAAGAGAATCAACAAGTTCTTTTGATATAAAAATGATGAGACGAACCCATATCAAAAAGAATTCGAATCGGATAATCGCAAACAAATGAAATCAAGGATTAAATAAGGAATACCTTGACCCAGAGAAGTTTTGTTAGAAGCTTTTAGTTTTCCTTCCCTCTTGCTTGGAAGCTTGGTACATGTAGACAAGAATGGTCCGAGCCTTTGCAATAACGGCATAGAGGGGTTTTGGGCACTTAATAACATAATGGTCTGTGGAACCACAATTGTAGCATCGTTTACGACTATTGTTAGGTGGCTTGGCTTTCGAAGTTTCTGATTCCACCCTCTTCTTGCTTAGAAGTATAGGGCAGACTGAAATATGATGACTTGAATCTTTGCAATAACGACAAAAGAGTGGTTCCGGACACTCCTTCGCATAGTGGTCCCTAGAACCACAATTATAGCATCGTCCATGATTAAGGATTGGAGTCTTTGCTTCCAAAGTGGGTTGCTTCTCCCTCTTATCTGGATAAGGGCTTTTGAACTTAATATGCCTCTTCTTGGACATCCCAATATCACTATCAATTCCTTTATCAGCCTCTTCTTCTTGTAAAGTGATATCTACAAGTTGGTCGAAAGGAGCTTCTAGTTTCAAAGGTAAGATCTTTGTGGGATTCTTACTCAAAGCACAGATAAACCTTTGATTCTGAGCAAGACCCAAAAGTTGTTGCGCAGACATGAATACATCATCCAGAGAAGGACTACTGGATTGACAAACGCTAGGGCTGCCAGAACTAACCATCTCTTCTTCTTTTTAGAAAGAAAGGAAGAAGAAGGAAAATGTTATTCTCAGAATGAATATCAAGCAAACCTTGATAGTTAAAACAAGGAATCATAAAGAAAACAGGATGAATCGGTTCGAAGACTCGAACTAAATCCTGAAGCACGACTCCTAAGGTGGACTTAAGACGAGGATCCTTGTTAAGTTACTCTATATTGTTCCAACGTTTGGCTCTGATAATCTCTGTGTGACGCCCCACCTCTATACCCACGCTAGCTAAGAACACTACGATGTAGTGCTATCAACTAGCATGGAGAATAAAGCTGTTGAGGAGCGACCATCCATGTAACTTCTTTGTGCGAGCACCGATATGTCAGATAGTATAGCATGCATTTCATTTAAGGAGGAAGTCTGACATTTCAATACAAACTCAAAGCTATCACACGGTGGCTATAAATAATCTTCGGAAACAAACATAGAAATAAGCATAACGCCAATCTGTCACAGACATCCATATCATAAAGGCGGAAGAAGATATGAATATATAACTAACACATGAAAGTGTACATCAGAGTAGTGGTCAAAAAGATCCACAATAATACAAAAGAATAGCAACACGTGCTATACAAAAGAATACATCTATGAGTCTATATCTCAAGTGTATACAACAAAAACCGCTAATCTAAATAGTTAGCCAAAAGTCAGAGTAGCAAATCCTGGGAAGAAGTCAAGCAAAAGCACCTATAACATCTCGGTCTGACTCGAGTATTATTTAAGAAAATAATAAATGGATCAGCCTAGCTATAAATATCAGATGACATGATATAAAATAAAAGATATGGCATAAACATAAAATATCCATACTGACATACTATTATATGTATGCAAATGATGATCAACAGAAGATCAATCAATAAGAGGTAAATCAATATCACAAGAATCTTCTCAAAGATCCAAAGAGGGCACCATACCCTAAACTTGTACTCATAACAAGTCAATGACATAAATTCCAGAAATCAACACAAGAAATCAAGAAATCAACACAAGAAATCCAGAAATCATAAAAAGGGAAAGAGACCTATCACACGACGGTCCGAAGACCATGGGGAGCTACCCCATATGGATGAGTCGGAATCACCCAGATGAGGTCTAGGCTAACCAAAAAGCAAAAAGGTATGTGTGAGTGGAATCACACAAATGGTGTCTAGGCTAACCAAAAAGCAAAAAGGTATGTGTGAATGGAATCACACAAATGGTGTCTAGGCTAACCAAAAAGCAAAAAGGTATGTGTGAATGGAATCACACAAATGGTGTCTAGCCTAACCAGGAAGCAAACAAAGAGACATCACACAATTGCTAGCCTAAATCACAAAATGATCGTCATGATCAACGAGAAGTGTCAATTACACTAAGCTAGTAAATATAAAAGTTTAGCTTCATGTCCCATAACCACTTGCTTAACTCAAATATTTACGAACAAAGTGTAGATCTTCACTAGAAAATTGTCACAAAAAGTTCAATCGAACAAGTCCAAGAGTTAACCGACGAAGCAAATGCAAGCGTTTCATACCACTTGTTTTACTAAGCCGTTTAATTCAATTTCTCATACGAGTGAGGTAAAGGTTTGTATATACTAGTAGATTGGAAAATGGTTTAAGAAAAGAGCTTTGTTATTGAAAATAGAGTTGAAATCATTTTGTTGAAAGAGTTTGGATATTTACTACTAGTATTGAAACTTCATATTTTAAAGTGACAAATCATAGAAGTGATTGTAGAAACAATCAATCATAAAAATTCATATACGAAGACGTGAATAAAATCCAAAGAAACCGATAAAGAATCCATCGAAATAGATATTCAAAAATCCATAAAATCGACCGAGAAGCCCAAGATAGTTTGTCTCGAAGAATGGTCAACTCAGCATCTCAACAAAGCAAGTTCTATTTAATGTTTTTCAGATAAGATCCCCTACGGAGGGGGGGGTCTAGAGGGGTGGCAACCCCCCAAGGTGGGGGTGCGGGGGCAACGCCCCTGCTACGGGTTTCAACCTGCCCGGTCAAGTCGCGGGGGTCCAGGGGGCAGCGCCCCGTCCAAAACGGTACGACTTAGTGATTAAAGGGGCACGACCAAGTGGTCCAGCGACCTAACACTCAAACGACCTAAAATGTGTTCGCAACCTAACACTCAAACGACCTAAAGAAAATAAGGGGCCGAGCGACCTATAAGAAGCAGCGACTTAAATAGAATCGAGGTCCAGCGACCTATGGGTTAGGTCATGCGAGTTAAGGAGGTCAACGACCTAACAGAGACACGCGACCTAATAAAGGAATACGACCTAAAGGCACGCGACCTAGCGACCTAAGCAGGAAACGCGACCTAAGAGGGACAAGTGACTTAAGTGGGTCAACGACCTACGGAATATAGGTCACGTAACCTAACGGTTTACAAGGTCTTGCGACCTAACTGGAAACGTGGTCTAACGACCTAGTGGTTTAAAGAAGACGGGTCACGCGACCTAAGGAGATAAGGCCTAGCGACCTACGAGCTAAAGGTTCAACGACCTAACAGGATGTAGGTCCAACGACCTAACAGGTAAGAAGATCACACGACCTAAAATGCCATAGGACCTAACGACCTAAGGTCATACGACCTAGCGACCTAAAGCCATACGACCTAACGACCTAAGGTCATACGACCTAGCGACCTAAAGCCATACGACCTAGCGACCTGAGGTCCATACGACCTAACTCCGAAGACGTTAGAAATGGCCAGAACGACCTACGACCTAAGGTCCATTCGACCTAAAGCTCAACGACCTAGCGACCTAAAACCAAACGACCTACGACCTAATTCCGAGTGCCGAGCGACCTAACATTGTAGGCCATTTTAAGGTCGGAAACGAGCTATTTTGAGGCCGAGACTTTTCCACGCGAACGACCTAGCATAGGCAGAACGACCTAAGTGCAGTTTTTCACCAAAAACACTAAAATTTAGGGTTTTTCGCCAATCCAATCCAAACCAAATGCAAATGTACATGCAAACATGATAGGGATTCATTCCCAACAGTCCAAGATAGTTATAGGCTAGATTTTTGAGATAAAAATCTCACCTTTTCACTAAAATGGATGAAGATGAGGCTTGAAATGCTATGCAAGGATCAACCACTAGCTTGAATCAATGTCTTCACTTGAGTTTTGGAGTTGATGTTGGATTGGCAATGAAGACTTAGCTTTTGGAGTTTTAATTTCTCTTTCCACTCACCATTAATGCAAAAGCTTAAGTTGGTAGGACTTTATGAAGAGTGAAGAGAAGGAGGGGGTTGGGCTTGAGTTATAGTGGCTAAGCTAACCCAAAGTCCAAAGCGGGAAAAGTTAGTGAAATTCCACTAACTCCAAACCTATCAATGTTTATACTTAAAAAGTTGTAAACGGCATTTCGAACTTAATGGAAGTGGTCTCGAGTCCTAATTTAACTGTTTGCAAAAAGTAGCTTTTCGGACCAAAATCCGATTAACGATAAAATATTTAAATATAAAATCGACAAATATGCGGGTTGTTACACTCTATGTGATTATCTTTATGTTTCAAATCGTTGAAGGCTAAAATTTATCCGAATAAAATTTTGGCATCGTTGGATACCGGAAATAAATAAATAAATTGATTTTTGAAAATTCAGGTTGAAAGTTTATATTAAAAATTATGATGTTTTAAGAAATATAGTTGAAAGGTGATTTTTGGAAATATGAAGTTGATTATTTTATAAAATAATTTAAATGGTGATTTTTGAATTTATTATAAAAGCTTTATATATAAGATTTAAAAATTGGATTTTTATAAATCAAAGTGATGGAATTATAAAGGAATTTTAAAGACGTTTTAAAATGATGTTATAAATGAATTTTATAAAAGAATAGAATCTACGATTTGTGAAGTCATGAAATGAATGAATTTTATAAGTAATTTGCTTATAATTTGGATTTTGGCGTGTAAATGGAATATGGATAGAATTTGTTAATAAAGTGATTTTATAAGTTGAAGTTGTTATAAAATATAAATGGAATTTATAGATAATCGTTTTATAAATCCGAAATCAACTTATTTTGATAAGTCAATTATTATAGCTTATTAAAGGAGATATATCCATGATTTTGGACAGTGGATAATCCTTTAAATAAAATGCATAGAAATATTGAATTTGGTTAACGAAGCATATTCATGATTTTGGATAGTGAATAATATATTAAAGAATGTTTTGGGGAAGTGATGTTTTAAATAGAATTAAAAGGATTTAAAGATGTTTTAAAATGTATTAAGTATCGAAACCATAAATTTCAACATTCATTGTTGAAATAGACGTTTTCGAGATCCATTTTCTCACAATTCATCGACTTTCATTGAAAACTTCCAACTAGTAAATGGTAGAGCTCGGCACGATCGACATATCCAACGGTCGAGATTGGATTTCGAGCTGTAGATTGATAGCTATGGCGCCGCGTTTATCAATGGTTCGAGCAGGCATTCCTATGCAAGGATACAACTGAGCTCGACAAGGCTCTGGCCGATGGTGGCTCGCGTGAAGGGCTTCGAAATGGCAGGCTCTGATCAACGTTTAGATCGACGAGGAGGTCGCGATAATTGACGAATGTTGGCGGCTTTGGGTTTCTTGTTTCGTGACCAACCTGGAAACGTTCATGAGTGGGAAAATAAAAGGGGTGGCCTGGATCTAGGGCAGGGGGATGAACGGCCCAGATGGAGCAAGGTTAAAAATAATAAAAGAAATTGTAAACATTAATTATATTATAATTCGTTCAATCTTCCAAAAATAGCATAAATTTGTCATACGAGGTCCATTTCGCACGAAACGACTTGCGTTGGGTTCGTATGGACGAGCACAATGCAATGGAGCTAGATTGGGATTGATTGGAGCTAGTGTGAATTTTGGGTAAAATTAAATGCTCGTTGAATTTTATTTCGAATGAAACATTGCAACTATTATTGAAAGCAAGGTGAGAACTTCTCACTCAATCGAATTTGTTTCGATTTAAATTTTAAATAGTTAAATTTTAAATTGCTTGATTGTGTGATTGAATGATGATTGCTATCTGTTGTATTGAAATAGACCCTATACGCCGCATATTGAGTGGAGGTTATTTATTAAACACATATACTGCGAAATTCCACCTTGAAGTGGAATTGGTATTATATATGTACTTAGAGTTGATTTTCCGCATTATATAACGGATGAGACCCTATTGCGCCGCATAATAGCAGATGATATTTTATATAAACCCATGTACCGCGATATCCCGTCTTGGAACGGGATTGGTATTGTGCTAACATCTGTGGATACAGAGAAATAGGTTTGAGTGATCTAACTGGATTCCTCAAATAATTGAATTTGTTTCAATGTTGTGTGTTGATTATTTATAATCTCTGTGTGATTATCTTTATGATTGAAATCGTTGAAGGCTAAAATTTAGCCAGAATAAAATTTTGGCATCGTTGGATACTGGAAATAAATAAATAAATTGATTTTTGAAAATTCAGGTTGAAAGTTTATATTAAAAATTATGATGTTTTGAGAAATATAGTTGAAAGGTGATTTTTGGAAATATGAAGTTGATTATTTTATAAAATAATTTAAATGGTGATTTTTGAATTTATTATAAATGCTTTATATATAAGATATAAAAAATGGATTTTTATAAATCAAAGTGATGGAATTATAAAGGAGTTTTAAAGACGTTTTAAAATAATGTTATAAATGGATTTTATAAAAGAATAGAATCTACGATTTGTGAAGTGATAAAATGAATGAATTTGTAAATAGAGAATTATAAGTAATTTGCTTATAATTTGGATTTTGGCCTGTAAATGGGGTATGGATAGAATTTGTGAATAAAGTGATTTTATAAGTTGAAGTTGTTATAAAATATAAATGGAATTTATAAATAATCGTTTTATAAATCCGAAATCGACTTATTTTGATTAGTTATTTATTATAGCTTATTAAAGGAGATATATCCACGATTTTGGACAGTGGATAATCCTTTAAATAAAATGTGTAGAAATGTTGAATTTGGCTAACGAAGTATATTCACAATTTTGGACAGTGAATAATATATTAAAGAAATGTTTTGGGGAAGTGATATTTTAAATAGAATTAAAATGATTTAAAGATGTTTTAAAATATATTAAGTATCGAAACCTTAGATTTCAACATTTATTGTTGAAATAGACGTTTCCGAGAAATAAAAGGAAATGGTGGACTATAACACTGTTGTTATAGTAAATGATTTTCGAAAGGAAATGTTTTATATAGTATTGGGATTTATATATCCATCTTAATTTCGAATCCCTATACTAGTGATTTTGAGTTGTTGTAATGATGTTTTACGCAACATTCATTTTGACTCAAATAAATATGTTTAAGAGAATGTTTTCCTTAAAGAATAAAATATATACTTAATTGTGATTTAAGTATGTTGAATATTCTCCAAATGTTGAAAATAAATAGATTTTTGAATTACATATTATTAAATAAGTATGGAAATGTTTTCAAATGTGAAGTGAAATGTTTTGAGATTTTATCTTTTAAAGACAAATTGAAAGTGAATATTTGAAATCAATTTTAAAATCGTATATCAGTGGATATATGGAAATTCAAATTCACCATGGAATTTATAAAGGAAAGGGAAGTTTGTTTGAAAATAAATATTGATTTACTTTTGAAGTGTGGAAATAAATTTACGGATTTGGAACGTAAATTTGAAGTAAATTGGTAAGTATTTATTTAATTGGTTTAAATGAACCATTTTGAAATGAAAGTGTATTCTCCCTGGAAAGCCGAATAAAATTTCTGAATAGCTTTGAAAATATATACACACATATATATAATTCTAGAATTGGTTTTGAAAAGGATACTTTGGAGAAATTAACTTTTTAAGTTGTTTTTAATCCTTTAAGTAAAGATTTATTAAGTTGATATAGAAATGATTATTTCTAAGATTTAATCAATAATTGTTTTAGAAAATAGTTTTTTAATAGTTATACTCTATCTACTAATTTTATTTTGAAAATTAGTTTGGACTTAAGTTATATATAATATTGGTATAATATTTTTATAACTAATATTTTAAGTAAAGTGTTTAAAGAAAAATAGTTTTATTTCAAAGTGTTTTCCCATTATATTTTGGATAAGTGTTATAAATTATTTTAAAGTATTTGAACTCGGCAGATTTCCAGTGAAAATGAATAAATATTTGGAAGTGTTTCTGCGTAAGGAAAATGATTCGAAATTTGTTTTCAAATGGTTGAAGTGTGGAAAAATATATCTTGTAAAGATATTCTTGGAAAATAAATGATTTGGAAAATTATTTGGAATCTGGTGATGTTGTGCACATCTATTGATAGTAAATAACCGACTATCAATATTTACCTTTAAATGGGTATTTGTTGTGATTTGCTTGAATTTGAATGCTACACTTATTTTACAATAAGCGCTCATTATTTGGTTTAGCCGGGAGAGGACCTTTGGGTCATAAATCCCATTTCAAATAGCGATACGTCATAATGGATATCATTTGAAGACCGGTGTTGAAGGCTGGATATTTTCGAAAACGGAAGGATTACCGTCGAATGTCTTTGCGTCGGCTGATCTCCGATATAGAGATTTTATCACCCTTTGTGATGGGAGTCTGGACGTGATTAGTGAATATCCAGATTGCAAGGGCTTCTTTGGAAGTGCCTTCGGTTCCGTTCGATCCCGGAACGGACTTGTATGGATGTGTGCCTGACGTTACAATTTGAGATGTAAAGCTGGTTTCTATCAAATACATTTCTGTTGGTGGCGGAGAATTTATTCTCTTAGCTTAACACCCTTCTCTGAGACGTACGAGCTCAGAGGTTATGTAGTTGATGGTTACTAGTGATACATTCCCAAATTGGTAATGTGGCATACGAAGTGTTGCTGATCATTTGTTTATCAAAGCATAGCTTTTGTGAAAAGCGTAGCTTAGTGGACAAGACTTCATCGGACCTCACAACCCGGTAATGGTCAAAACAGGAAAGATGCAACAAGGTTATAGGGAGTAGCGCCCCTTAAGGTATGTTAATTTCCTTCTGGATAGAAGTGGTATCATGGTATGGAGCCCAGATACTTAACTTATGTGAATGTCGCAAATAATATGACTTTATGATTGTTGTTGGTTGAGGATCCTCAGATAAAGGTTTTTTACAACCGGGGGATGGCATACTCGTGTCAATAGTTCCTTCTTTTGCAGAGGTAACTCGACCTTGTGTTGGAAGAGATCCGGTTAGGTTCTCAGGGGTCCTTCCAGAGGCGTACCCATGTGGCAATGGAAAGTTCCTTTGCCTGACCATTTGTTGGAAAATCCAAAGAAGCAGTACGAGCCATGTACAGTTTTAGTTGTATAACCTGCCATGGAATGTGGCGGTAACCTACTATTGAATATGGTAGCTATAGTAGGCATAAGTGCGGAATGCCTATGCTGGCTAAGATTAATATTATACTTTCGAAATGTTTTCTACACTATGAACTAATAATAATATCAAAAAAAAATGATTTGTTTTGCATATCAAGCATATTTAACTATCATAAGGAGAAATCTCCTCCAATTCTGCGTTTGCATTGTGTATATGGCGGGAGGCCTTATGGTATTTGCAATTTCTAAAAGCATTGCGGATCTATTTTAAAATATTTCTTTGTTTGTTTTTAAAGATAAACTGTTTTAAGTTCTCACACCAGTCCCATGACTGACTTGGAGTTTATAGTTCCCTTCCTAAACTCTGGGTGCCCACCAATTTCCACACGGGCAGTCTAGAGTCGAGTTATCAGGTCATTCTGGAATTCAGGAGTTGCTGTAGAGATCTGGAGGCAAGCTGGATGGCATGGCGTATTAACTAGTATATAGTATTTCTTTTCGCTGTTTATTGTTGTAACTCTGATAATGTAATGTAATGTGATGTAATAACTGATATAGTTCTTTGTTTTAAAGATATTCATTTATCTATTATATGTTGTTCCGCTGCAAAATGTGAGATTCTGTTATTGTTTCCGTTGCTTCTTCTTTCTTACTTCTTCTATCTTTTTCTTCTTCTTAAACCCTAAGGATTCGGTTTTTCGTCATTCGATTGTTCGGCAGTTGATACAGTGGACGTATTAATGTCGATTTTTAGAAGTCGAAAATCTCGTTCCTCACATTTGGTATCAGAGCATTTGGTTAAGCGACAACCTTGGCTCTGTTGGGTGTTACTCTAGAATGAGTTTGAGTGTAAGAATAGATATGAGCGCATATCTGTTAGTGTATATAATTTTTTTTATATTGTGATGATTGGTTTGTTGAGTGGTATATGGATTCTGGTCGATACGAGTAATTAACGTTGTTGATAGGGATCTCTAAACACTTGTATAGAACAATTTGATACGATATCGTTTT
This sequence comes from Allium cepa, assembly GCA_030765085.1. Classification (NCBI taxonomy): domain Eukaryota; kingdom Viridiplantae; phylum Streptophyta; class Magnoliopsida; order Asparagales; family Amaryllidaceae; genus Allium; species Allium cepa. The sequence continues at coordinate 190,738,476 of CM060942.1, forward strand.
AAAATAGGGTAAATGAAATAATTTTACCTCGATTATATTTTACATATAAAGGAAATAATTTTTCAGAAATTATTAAAGTGTATATAAATTGATTGTTTGATTGTTGAAAATGTAAGAATATATATATAAGTTAATTAAAAGAATAATTGTATAAGAAAATAAATTATTAAGTATGGAATTATAATTGATGTGATTTACAATTGTAAAATAATCTTATATATAAGTAGTGAAACTATATGAATATATTTATAAATATGAGTTGTAAGTAAAAATGAATTTGAACCATGAATTGAAAATGTTGAATCCTGTTTATTTTGGAAATTATTTTCCAAAATTAAAAGTTAAGTAGTGAAATTATATAAGAAAAAGATTTATAATGTGATTTATGAATAAAAGGAAAATTTTGAAAGAATATTAAGCACTGAATTCACTACTGTTGCTGGGAAATAATAAGGATGATGACTGCAGCATCATCAGTATCATTTTCAAGTTTCTGTGTGATGGATTTGCTACCATAGTAAATTGAAAATTGAAGTTTGGTTGCGATAAACAAATTTGAAATTAAAATCCAAGTTGAAATTTTTGAATATAAGTGAAACAAGTTTTGAACTTATAATATGAGATAATAAATTTAGCTTTGGTAAAGTTAAAGGATTTGGGTTAGCATAGTAAATATATGGTGTGAAATTTAACTAAAGGAAGTTGAATAAATTAAATCAGATTGGACTAGATTGGATAAGTTAATGGATTTGGAAGTTTAAATATATAAGTTGTATAACTTGTAAAGTGAGATAATGTAAGTGAAACCAAATGATAAAATGGTTAAACAATTTTGTTAAGCAAAATAAGATATGAATTTGAATAAGTGACGAAATTCGACTTTGGTAAAAGTAAATGGAATTTACTTTAGAATTGGAATCTGAATTGGATTTATAAGGGAAATTTAAGTTAATTTAAACAAATTATGTTTGAAATGGGATACAACTTAAGTAATGTTGAATGAAGTTGATTTTGGTATCGAAGTAAATTAATAAAGTGAAATGATGAATATGAACTTGAGTTATGTAATGAAATTCAACTTTATTTGTAAAATGAATTAGCAATTGAATTAATAAATGAAATGAATATTAATCAATCGAATGTAAAAGAATTGATATAGAATAATGAATGTAAGTGTTAATTCATTAGAAGATAATGAAGTTGAAAAACTGAATAATTGAAAGAAAAGTCAATTAGATATTAAACCAATTGGAAATTAAAAGTGTTAAACCAAATTTAAGTTAGACAAAGTGAATATGAATTGTTGAATGTAAATTTAATAAATTTGGTTGTATTGAATATAGGTTGGTTGTTAGATTGTTGTTAGTTGATTGTATAGAAATTCATATGATGTTGAATTGATAAAATTGAAAGCCATGTAATTGAATTTGAAGTGAACTAATGTGAATTGGTTGTAAGCAATTAAAATTTGTATCGAAACCTTATAAATTGCTTACGGGAATTATTTTGATTTCATTGCTTATGAAAACTATGTGTTTCTATTGAAAATTAGTGAAATGTAAATGAATTTCCTATATATGTCACTTACATATTTAAATTGAGTAAGTACAAGTACCGGGGCTGTAGTTGGCTGGACTTGGTCATGCTAAAATGCTAATAAATAACTGCTTTGCTTAAAAATGCTTAAAAGGTACGCCTACGCAATAAAAAAATAGGAAATATGAACTGTTTTTCTGTTTTCCGACCGTGTGGGTCGATGTATATGTATTTATATCTATTGTGATATTGCAAAAGCACCTCCGTACAAGGGGGACTCTGCCAACATTTTCCGTAAATTTTGGGAGTTAGGAAAATTTTGAAAATTTTTGGAAATTTTTTGTTAACGAAAAGTCAATTTCTAAATTGAAATGAAAATGTGGGAATTGAACTAGAAAAGTGTAACCATCGGATTTTGAAAAAGTTAAGAAATTAAAATGAATCTGAAATCAAGTTCGAACGGTTTGTTGTTGAAAAAAAGTAAATGGATTATGTAACTTTTTCTTACTTGCAATTTCGAGGACGAAATTCTTTTAAGAGGGGAAGTTTGTAATGATCCAGAATTTCTGTCATTTGAAATTCGTATATTTAATTGATTTTAAATATTATTAAGTAAAATTTATAAGTCAAATAAATTATATTTCGAATATCTAGATTAATTGGATAATCAAATCGATTATTTAATATTTGAAATTATAGAAATAATAGGAAATTGGGTTTAATGTGAATAAAATTGATTTGTAAAGTTGTATTAAATCATATTGGAGTTATAATGATGTTATAGGACCTTTAAAATTGAACTAGAAGTTAATTTGCAGAAATTGAATATTTTAATATTTAACTGACGAGTAAAAATAGTCATTTTTCAAACAGTCTCAGATTTCGACGAAACCAGTTTCATTGGATCCGTAATGTTAAATTATTGTACGGTTTCAAATTTCGTGTCAATCAGATTTACGGTTTATCCGAGGCAAGCTAAAACGTGTAGAAATCGGTTTGAGTGAATTTTAAATTTAAATAATTCGATTCGAAAACTTATCTTTCAAATACGATCGAATTGGCTCCTGATATATATTCCATTGCGTTCGGAATAGGGGTAAAACATTATAAACGCCAGGCTGGACGCTTCGTTTGGAGTTCGGAAAAATTTCGGGTGAATAGTGCGCGAATATTTTCTATAAAAGGACCTCAACATTCATTATTTTTCACAAAACCCTAATCTTCAAGCTTCAACCGCCACTTTCACTTTAATGGCCAGAAACTTCCCTCATTCTTCCTCCATTTTATCACAATTCATCGACTTTCATTGAAAACTTCCAACTAGTAAATGGTAGAGCTCGGCACGATCGACATATCCAAAGGTCGAGATTGGATTTCGAGCTGTAGATTGATAGCTATGGCGCCGCGTTCATCAATGGTTCGAGCAGGCATTTCTATGCAAGGAGACAACCGAGCTTGACATGGCTCTGGCCGGTGGTGGCTCGCGTGAAGGGCTTCGAAATGGCAGGCTCTGATCAACGTTTAGATCGACGAGGAGGTCGCGATAATTGACGAATGTTGGTGGCTTTGGGTTTCTTGTTTCGTGACCAACCTGGAAACGTTCATGAGTGGGAAGATAAAAGGGGCGGCCTGGATCAAGGGCAGGGGGATGAACGGCCCAGATGGAGCAAGGTTAAAAATAATAAAAGAAATTGTAAACATTAATTATATTATAATTCGTTCAATCTTCAAAAAGTAGCATAACTTTGTCATACGAGGTCCGTTTCGCACGAAACGACTTGCATTGGGTTCGTATGGACGAGCACAACGCAATGGAGCTGGATTGGGATTGATTGGAGCTAGTGTGAATTTTGGATAAAATTAAACCCTCATTTAATTTTATTCGGAACAAAACACTGCAACTGTTATTGGAAGCAAGGTGAGAACTTCTCACTCAATCGAATTTGTTTCGATTTAAATTTTAAATAGTTAAATTTAAAATTGCTTGATTGTGTGATTGAATGATGATTGCTATCTGTTGTATTGAAATAGATCCTATACGACGCATATTAAGCGGTGGTTATTTATTAAATACATATATCGCGATATTCCACCTTGAAGTGGAATTGGTATTATATATGTACTTGGAGTTGATTTTCTGCATTATATAGCGGATGAGACCCTATTACGCCGCATTCTAGCGGACGATATTTTATATAAACCCATGTACCGCGATATCCCATCTTGGAATGGGATTGGTATTGTGCTATCATCTGTGGATGCAGAGAAACAGGTTTGAGTGATCTAACTGGATTCCTCAAATAATTGAATTTGTTTCAATGTTGTGTGTTGATTATTTATAATCTCTGTGTGATTATCTTTATGATTGAAATCGTTGAAGGCTAAAATTTAGCCAGAATAAAATTTTGGTATCGTTGGATATCGGAAATAAATAAATAAATTGATTTTTGAAAATTCAGGTTGAAAGTTTATATTAAAAATTATGATGTTTTGAGAAATATAGTTGAAAGGTGATTTTTGGAAATATGAAGTTGATTATTTTATAAAATAATTTAAATGGTGATTTTTGAATTTATTATAATTGCTTTATATATAAGATTTAAAAAATGGATTTTTATAAATCAAAGTGATGGAATTATAAAGGAGTTTTAAAGACGTTTTAAAATGATGTTATAAATGGATTTTATAAAAGAATAAAATCTACGATTTGTGAAGTGATAAAATGAATGAATTTGTAAATAGAGAATTATAAGTAATTTGCTTATAATTTGGATTTTGGCATGTAAATGGGGTATGGATAGAATTTGTGAATAAAGTGATTTTATAAGTTGAAGTAGTTATAAAATATAAATGGAATTTATAAATAATCGTTTTATAAATCCGAAATCGACTTATTTTGATTAGTTAATTATTATAGCTTATTAAAGGAGATATATCCACGATTTTGGACAGTGGATAATCCTTTAAATAAAATGTGTAGAAATGTTGAATTTGGTTAACGAAGTATATTCACAATTTTGGACAGTGAATAATATATTAAAGAAATGTTTTGGGGAAGTGATATTTTAAATAGAATTAAAATGATTTAAAGATGTTTTAAAATGTATTAAGTATCGGAACCTTAGATTTCAACATTCATTGTTGAAATAGACGTTTCCAGGAAATAAAAGGAAATGATGGACTATAACACTGTTGTTATAGTAAATGATTTTCGAAAGGAAATGTTTTATATAGTATTGGGATTTATATATCTATCTTAATTTCGAATACCTATACAAGTGATTTTGGGTTGCCGTAACGATTTTTACGCAACATTCATTTTGACTCAAATAAATGTGTTTAAGAGAATGTTTTCCTTAAAGAATAAAATATATACTTAATTGTGATTTAAGTATATTGAATATTTTCCAAATGTTGAAAATCAATAGATTTGTGAATTACGTATTATTAAATAAGTATGGAAATGTTTTCCAATATGAAGTGAAATGTTTTGAGATTTTATCTTTTAAAGATAAACTAAAAGTGAATATTTGAAATCGATTTGAAAATCGTACATCAGTGGATATTTGGAAATTTAAATTCACCATGGAATTTATAAAGGAAAGGGAAGTTTGTTTAAAAATAAACATTGATTTATTTTTGAAGTGTGGAAATAAATTTACGGATTTGGAACGTAAATTTGAAGTAAATCGGTAAGGATTTATTTAATTGGTTTAAATGAACCATTTTGAAATGAAAGTGTATTCTCCCTGGAAAGCCAAATAAAATTTCTGAATAGCTTTGAAAATATATACATATACATATATATATATATATATATATATATATATATATATATATAAAATTCTAGAATTGGTTTTGAAAAGGATACTTTGGAGAAATTAACTTTTTAAGTTGTTTTAAATCCTTTAAGTAAAGATTTATTAAGTTGATATAGAAATGATTATTTCTAAGATTTAATCAATAATTGTTTTAGAAAATAGTTATTTAAATAGTTATACTCTATCTACTAATTTTATTTTGAAAATTAGTTTGGACTTAAGTTATATGTAATATTGGTATAATATTTTTATAACTAATATTTTAAGTAAAGTGTTTAAAGAAAAATAGTTTTATTTCAAAGTGTTTTCCCGTTATATTTTGGATAAGTGTTATAAATTATTTAAAAGTATTTGAACTCGGCAGATTTCCAGTGAAAATGAATAAATATTTGGAAGTGTTTTCGCGTAAGGAAAATGATTTGAAATTTGTTTTCAAATGGTTGAAGTATGAAAAAATATATCTCGTAAAGATATTCTTGGAAAATAAATGATTTGGGAAATTATTTGGAATCTGGTGATGTTGTGCATATCTATTGATAGTTAAATAACCGACTATCAATGTTTACCTTTTGTAACAACCCTGTATTTTCTGATTATTGTAATTGTATATTTTAATTATTTTAATTTAAATTCCTAATTTAAAAACTTTATTTTATTTATTAAAATAAATAAGTTTTGTTATTTTAAATATAAATTTTGATTTGTATGTGAATTATAATTTCAAACATGAATAAATAAAATATTTTCCAGAAATGTGAATTTTGGTCAAGTTGGTCAACCTATGACTTTTAAATTTTAATTTTTAAATTTTATCTTTTATAATGAATATAGATAAAATTTCAAGAATACTGCTTTTCGTTTCGCTGAAATCCGATTTATATTGTGAAAGTTATGTTTTTTCTAATATTGTATGTACATTATTTTATTTGACAAAATTGTTTATTTTAATTTATATAAATGATATTTTTGTTTGTCAAATCTTGTTCTAAGTTGTGTAATATGTCATGTTATGAATATATTTTGGTTTTAAAACATTTTAAAGTGTAATTGTCATTTTCCAGTATCGGTTGTATATTTGTTTACAATTTCTAATTTCCAGTTTTAATTAATTAAAGTAATTGTTATTTATCTTTATATTTTTCTTAATAACTTATTTTATTTTGTTCCTCATTTATTTTATTTATTTGACATTCTATTTCTTTTAAAGTGAAATAGAAATTTTCTAGAACCAATGGTATTTTCTTTGTAATTTTCGTGCCCTGTTTTCAAAATTTAAAACAATTGCTTTAGTTCTTTTTCTATTTTTCTCCAATTTAATTATTTATTTCATTTTTGAAATGATAAATAAATTATTTTATTTCAAATTTTTTCTGTATAATATTTTCAAAACGAAGTAGATATTTTTCCAAGGCTAGTGATGATTTATTTGTAATTTTTGAACACTGTTTTGGATTTTTAAGCAATTTCTTTTATTCCTTTTCTATTTTCTTTATATTTAATTATTTATTTTCATATTATTTCACTTTATTTCGGCTTTTAAACGTATTTACTGAAATTATTTTGTTATATTTGATTTAAAAGAAAAAGAAATTCCAAGAGACTAGACATTTTATTTTCCATTGACATTTCATCTACCCGCCTCTTCATTTGCTTGCCCTTTCACTTCCTAGCTTTTGGCCGTTCACCCCTTATCTCCTAGCCATGTATTTCCCACCTCAATTCACGTGAGAAATTTCTCAAATCTAAAAAAAATCATCACGGCATGAGAAAGCAAAAAAAAAAAGGAAATGGCATCTTTCTTTCTCTCTTTTCTCTTCTTCTTTCCCTGATTTTTGCCATGCTCTTCCTCTTGTTTGCTTGGCTAGCCTTTAGCTCCATCAGCTCCACCATCATCTCCACCATCGACAGCAGCAAACACTCCTCCTCCACTGACCATGACCAAGCCGTGCTCATACATTTAAGTTAGCACCACAAAATTGCACAAAAACCCTTCCAAACTATGCATAACCGACCTTGTTTGTCACCATCACCTTCATAGTTCACTTTGGCCACCCCTTAGCCACCACCTCCAGCCATCACATCATCTTCGACTTCAGCTCCAGACCTGTACCTGACATGACCAGATCTGAAGACCGATGGTCGTGGCCTCCCCTATGTTGCAAACTTCTCAAAAATTGCATGCACACTTGAAAACAAGCATAGCCGAACGCATTAAGGCCTCATCTCCTTCACATACCCTCTTGGCCACCACCCTAGCTTCACCACCATCTACTGATCTGACCTCTAGCCATCACTCCAGCACTGACCAGATCTGAAGCAAGCATGAGCCAAGCCATATGTGACCAAGCCGAGCCAAGTGGTGCATCCAAACCCTTCCTTTTATGCCCTGCCCTTTGCATACTTCACTTTGCAACTTTCCTACACCTTCATCTCCACTTGTTTTGATGCCATACCTGACCCAAACCTGACCTATATGATGCCAAACTTGAGCTTAACACATCATTGGCTAAGCTCATGATCCACCTTGGTCGAGCATTCGAATGGTAAAGACAAGGTCTTGACTTTATTGCCTTGTATTTCAACTTATTTCTATATAATTTTGTGTTGAATATTCATATGTTATATTGTCTTGTTTTGTGTTGTTTACAAGATGATATATTGGCTTTATCCACTCATTTGAATCACTAGTCGTGCTATATCGTGCTTTTCGTGCTTTGGAATCGTTTTGGGTGTCGTAGTGGTCTTCAGCTTGAAAAGTGAGTCTTTCTCACTCTGACATTTCTACTTATGAATTAGTGAATTGATGCCAAGTTTTTAGTAATATAAAATGTTTACGAAAGTTAATGATGATCATATGATATGCTATGCCATGTTATTACCATGTTAAAACGGTTAATTATCACCTGACATCGGATATATGACACTATATTGTGACATTGACATTGTTTATATTGTTTACGCATATATTCACACTGCAAGTTCCCTGTTAGAATAGAATCACTATGGGTTGAAATGATACATACCCGAATGGACTTTAGAATAGGAAAAACCATTACGGGCAGAAATGATAGGCCTGACCGATTTTCATTGTATTTTATTTGACTTGGGATTTCAGGTTTGAAATGATAGAACCCGGGTTTTCTTTGTAAACTGCGGATTGAAATGATATATATCCGTATCACTTGACCTAGGTTAGAAAATTATATACAGGCCCCATGGTATATTTTTAAATGATTTTTATTAAAATATGTATTTTTTAAAAGTATGAAATTTTGATTTAAAATTATATATTTTATGGTTTTAAGAAAATTAAATATTAAGTCTTGAAATTGTGAATCTAAGTATGTAAATTTGAAGTAAATGTGATTGTTTGACTTTAAATTTTATTTTAAAAATGTAAATAAATAATGGAAATTAAATTTAAAGTTTTGAAATGATATTTGAAGTAAAATGTTAAGTTTTATTAAATTTATAAGTTAATAAACAGTGAATTTTGACTTGATAAATGTATGGAGTTTTTAAATTTAATATTTGACCTTAAAATTTTATTGTGTTAAATCATATGTTAAAATGATTTTAAGTGTGAAATTTTGAAGTCTAGAAATATGATTTTTAAGTTATAATAACAAAATTTTGGAGTTTTATTATTATTTTTGAAAGGTTAAAATAAAATATGGAATTTTATAGCATTTCCACAATGCTGTAGTCTTTTGGCAGCATTTTTAAATGATATTGTTTTTGAATTTAACTATGATTGAAATAACTAAATATCTATTACGGCATTTTATAAATGCCGTCATTCTTGAACTAAACTATTTTGGAAATTATAAGCTACGATAACACTTATAAATCTTGTCGCTGCTATAAATTTGACAATGTTTGAATGTTATAGATTTTAACACTGTTTGTGTTATATTTTAAAGTGTTAAATGATTTAACTTTTGGAAATTGTTATTTGTGAATATAAGGAGTTTTGAATATATTCTTGATATTTAAATTTGAATTTTAAGGAATTCAAATTGAATTTCAATTTAAATAAGGTATACTTGGTTATGTGTTAAATGGAATGAAATGTAATGTAATAAATGAATTTGTGAATGGAATTTTGAAATGTATTTTGGTAATAATGTTTGAAATAATAAATGAATGGCATATTTGATTTTTAAATGGTATTTAAATTTTAATATTTGGATTTGAATTCAAATAATGATTTGATTATGAAGTTTTGAAAGGATGTAATATTTTAATGATTTTGAAATGGTTTGGAAATGATTTGATCTTTATTTTAATAAAGAATGTGAATGTGGAATGATATTCGATTTTGATTTATTTGATAAAGGAATATTTGAAGTTTATATTTGTATTTAAAGATATTTGGTTTAATTGTAATTTAAGTTTATTTAAATAATATTGGATTTATGAAATGATTATTTCAAAACTAAGTAATAATGAAGTTAAATTTGGGATATATGAAATTATAGAATTTAGTTTTGAAATGCGGGATATTAAAGCTTTGAAATATATAAAAAAATTGAATAGTTTAATTTGTGGATCAAATCTATATTTGAAATTGATATGATTTGAAATGGTTGTTGGGAAATTTAATTGAAACTGATGGTTTGAATTGGATTAAGTTGGAAATTGGAAATTTGGGATTATTTGAATGAATTGTAAAATGTAAAGAATTAAAGGAATGTTTCATGATTTCAAATGTATGATTTCGAAATGTTATGATTTTGAAAGTGTAATTGTTTTAAGTATTTTTGGTTTCAAAAGAGTTACACTTTAAAAGTATTATGATTTTGAAATGAATATATGTTTGAAATGTTTTGGTTTCGAAGTATAAACTATTTTGATTGAATAAATAGTTTTGAAATAAAAAAGGTTTTGGTTTTGAAGTATAAACTATTTTGAAAGGAATATAGTTTGAAATGAAATGATTTGACTTTTTTTGAAGTATAAACTATTTTGAAATGACCACGGCGTTATAATAACGTTTGGTTGTTAAAGAGACTGGGATCGGAAGTTGTCATACTCTCTGCCAACTCCGAAAACCACTTTAACAACCGTGTACGCGGTGGAGATTCCAGAATGAAGTAGGATGGTGGCGACGATCTTGAGGTATATTACATGGACCCAACTCCCGTGAGTTGGCATAAGGTGGCTAAAACAGGAGCGATCTCGGGCTAAGTGAGGTCATTCCTCCAATCGGACACATTCCTTCGATACTATACTCTTACTTATGTTTGATGGCCATCGTCCGATTTTGATATGGGAGTGTGTTCTGAGGTGGGCGTATGTGGCTGCTGCGTTACCACCTGCCCGTGTGCGTAATTGGTATATCTACCCTGGCATTGCCTTGTGTGCCGTGTCACCTACCATACCGAGCCTTTACTACGAGTTTGTTTTTCTCCTGTAGCCCGTGGAGTATTTAGGGTAGTCTCCCGATCTGGAGATATGCTGATACTGGATGGACTACTGGGACTATTATGTGTGAAGGGTGATATGGGTAGCCCGGAACTCTATTTAAAAGTAAGTTTATTTACTATAGACATTATTATAATAGCGCAATATTACTACATAGTAAATAGTTTAACGGATCCTTAAAGGATGGGCGATCCCAAGCATCCTTTAAGTTACTGATGCATTTTTGTTACTGTTCACTTGAGTTGATTTACAGTTCATAAGTATTTATGTCCTGACTCGAGTGTTTTGTGTTTTGCTTTACGCTCGAGTCAGATTGAGTGAGTTAGCATTCAAGGTTCACCTTCGGAGTTGGAGCTTTCCTTGAAGATCCAGCCATCTATTTTATCTTCTGTATCCAGTGATTTCAGTGATGTATTCTGATTTGTACCTGATGTATCTTGTTACTCCTCTGTTGTATTTTGTTTAACTCTGATGTATCTTATTTTTATATAATAGCTTCATGAACTACTATCTCTTTTAATTCCGCTGCATTATTATTTACTCAGTGTCTGTGATCTGTGATTTTGTATTTACTGTATATTCTGAGATTTGCCAAATTTTATTTACAACGCGGTATTTTGAGCAATTTAAGTCCGGAATGTGTGGATGCGAATGGTTGAAAATATTGGGTCGTTACAGTTGGTATCAGAGCTTCCTTTGAATTTTGGAACATTCCCTGCGGTTCCAAAATTCATTTCGTTTCCCTCACTATTCATTTTCTTTTGATTTTGGAGTATCCTATAACTCCACTTCGAAAGATCTTTATATTGAGTCGGTAGTCCGGCCAATCTAAAATTATTTGTAAAGGGGTGAAACTCCTTTACAACAGCATTGATTCACCAAAGATTTTATATCCTCGGTTTAGATGCTAGTATCTCTTCTTATCCTAAAACTCTATCTCCTGAGATCGAATGGTAATTTACCCCAGAAAATCCACATCGATCTTATTCTTTAAGTCACGGTTGACCCGGTTAAGGTTGCCCGTGATTTATATAAGCTTATCCACCTTTCTATTCTGTTATTTATTCATCTCATCTTTGTTTCCAACTTATCTTCAAATCATTCTTGAAGTGTAATTTTAAACTAATATTTAAAATGTTTTATATATTGTGTTGTTTGAGTTGTTGATGTTGATTTGGGTTTCTGATCGATTCGTCTGATCAATGCTACCGATAAGATTTCCAAAACACTTGAACAGAGCAAACTGATACAATGTGTTTTCAAATTTAGTAATGAAATAAATTTTGTAGCTATATTATAAATCATTTCCCGAATTTTATTGAATTGGTTGTTAAAAAATAATATTTGATTTTATATATCATTATCTCTTGTTTAATATATAAATAACTAAACCATAAAACATGGTTATAAATTTATTTGGAAATTTAAAATGAATCCAAATAAAAATTTGAGAATTTAATTTCTGATGGATTTCAAACCTTGTATTTAAAGTTTTAAAGGATGTACTATTTAATGTATTTTCGAATAGAGATTTGTTTCCAAAGAATTTTAAAGTTTAAAATTAGTGCTTTTCTCTTTGTCGCTGGAAAATAACTTCGGTGATGACTGCAACATCAACGACATTCATTTTTGAGTTTTCAAGTGAAGAGACCGTTCCGTAGTCTTGCTACAGTTTTGTTTTGGGGAATTTAATTGATTTGAATTTCTAAAATAAGACTGGATTTATAACATATGCTAATATATGATTTAAATTTGAATGGATATTTATATATATAGTATATGTGCATTTAGCTATCTCTAAATAGTTTGGAATTTATTGGAAATTTAGTTCCTAAATTTTATCTTGAAGGATAATTTTAAGTATAATTTCAAGATTTGGATAAATATTCAAGTGTGAAATGATTGAATTTGAAAGTTTATTTTTATAATACAAATTTTCATTCCAATGTAACTTACCTTAATTTTCAGAAGTTGAATATATAATTGGATAATATACAATATAAAAAGGATTTTATAAATAAAATTTGAGTGATTATAATAAATGTTATACACTTAAATTTTAGTTATAAAAAGATTAACAGTGGTAAATAAAGAAAAAGGGTAATGGAATAATTTGCAATAGAAAATGATGTTAAAAGAAATAAGAATAAGATAAAACAGTTATAATAAGTATAAATATATTTAACATAGGTGATAAAATATATTAAGAGGAGTAAATTTAATTTTAATTAGGAATAATGAAGAATTAAATTTATTGAATATATTTTGAGTATAATAAATGATTTTTTTTTCAAATCCATGATTTTAGGGATTTGTTAATTTAAGATAATTGGATGATAAGATATTGAAATCTGAGATGGTTTGGATTTATTAAAATTATGTAAGATTAATTATTAATTTAAGTTGAAATTTCAGGTTTGCAGATTTATTATCTAATTTGTTTTGAAACTATCTTCTGGTTGTCTTTATTCCCGTATCTTGCTACAGAGTGGGAACGCTATTGCTTATACCTGTCTGTTTAGAAATCTTTCTATAAATTTTGGTACTTATTTTGAATCTGAGCACTGCTTGCCATCCACAGACCATCGGTCAAACGGAAAGGGTGAATCAGATTCTAGAAGAGTTTTTCGTGCTTGTGTTCTTGATTCTGGAGGATCTTGAGAAGATCATCTCCACCTTGTTATACTTACCTATAACAGCATTTATCAGGTATAATTTCAGTCTTCTTGTCATCCTGTCCTAATATTATTTCATTCTATCTTTTTCAGTGCTTTTCCATACCTCATTCCTTTTCGGGGACGAAAAGTTTTGAGTGGGGGAGAGTGTAACGACCCTGTATTTTCTGATTATTGTAATTGTATATTTTAATTATTTTAATTTAAATTCCTAATTTAAAAACTTTATTTTATTTATTAAAATGAATAAGTTTTTTTATTTTAAATATAAATTTTGATTTGTATGTGAATTATAATTTCAAACATTAATAAATAAAATATTTTCCAGAAATGTGAATTTTGGTCAAGTTGGTCAAAATTTGACTTTTAAATTTAAATTTTTAAATTTTTGTTTTTTTGAATTTTATATTTTATTATGAACATAGATAAAATTTCAAGAATACTGCTTTTCGTTTCGTTGAAATCCGATTTATATTGTGAAAGTTATGTTTTTTCTAATATTGTATGTACATTGTTTTATTTGACAAAATAGTTTATTTTAATTTATATAAATGATATTTTTGTTTGTCAAATATTGTTCTAAGTTGTGTAATATCTCATGTTATGAATATATTTTGGTTTTAAAACATTTTAAAGTGTAATTGTCATTTTCCAGTATCAGTTGTATATTTGTTTACAATTTCTAATTTTCAGTTTCAGTTAATTAAAGTAATTGTTATTTATCTTTATATTTTTCTTAACTTATTTTATTTTCATTCCCACTTTATTTTGTTCCTAATTTATTTTATTTATTTGACATTCTATTCCTTTTAAAGTGAAATAGAAATTTTCTAGAACCAATGGTATTTTCTTTGTAATTTTCGTGCCCTGTTTTCAAAATTTAAAACAATTGCTTTAGTTCTTTTTCTATTTTTCTCCAATTTAATTATTTATTTCATTTTTGAAATGATAAATAAATTATTTTATTTCAAATTTTTTATGTATAATATTTTCAAAACGAAGTAGATATTTTTCCAAGGCTAGTGATGATTTATTTGTAATTTTTGAACACTGTTTTGGATTTTTAAGCAATTTCTTTTATTCTTTTTCTATTTTCTTTAAATTAAATTATTTATTTTCATATTATTTCACTTTTTTTCGGTGTTTAAACGTATTTACTAAAATTATTTTGTTATATTTGATTTAAAAGAAAAAGAAATTCCAAGAGACCAGACATTTTATTTTCCATTGACTTTTCATCTACCCGTCTCTTCATTTGCTTGCCCTTTCACTTCCTAGCTTTTGGCCGTTCACCCCTTATCTCCTAGCCGTGTATTTCCCACCTTAATTCATGTGAGAAATTTTCTCAAATCTGAAAAAAATCATCACGGCATGCGAAAGCAAAAAAAGAAGGAAATGGCCTCTTTCTTTCTCTCTTTTCTCTTCTTCTTTCCTTGATTTTTGTCATGCACTTCCTCTTGTTTTCTTGGCTAACCTCTAGCTCCATCAGCTCCACCATCATCTCCACCATCTACAGCAGCAAACACTCCTCCTCCACTGACCATGACCAAGCTGTGCCCATACATTTAAGTTAGCACCACAAAATTGCACAAAAACCCTTCCAAACTATGCATAACCGACCTTGTTTATCACCATCACCTTCATAGTTCACTTTGTCCACCCCTTAGCCACTACCTCCAGCCATCACATCATCTCTGACATCAGCTCCAGACCTATACCTGACATGAACAGATCTGAAGACCCATGGTCGTGACCTCCCCTATGTTGCAAACTTCTCAAAAATTGCATGCACACTTGAAAACAAGCATAGCCGATCCCATTAAGGCCTCATCTCCTTCACATACCCTCTTGGCCACCACCCTAGCTCCACCACCATCTACTGACCTGACCTCTAGCCATCACTCCAGCACTGACTAGATCTGAAGCAAGCATGAGCCAAGCCATATGTGACTAAGCCGAACCAAGTGGTGCATCCAAACCCTTCCTTTTTGCCCTGTCCTTTGCATACTTCACTTTGCAACTTTCCTACACCTTCATCTCCACTTGTTTTGATGCCATACCTGACCTATATGATGCCAAACCTGAGCTTAACACATCATTGGTTGAGCTCATGATCCACCTTGGTCGAGCATTCAAATGGTAAAGACAAGGCCTTGTCTTTATTGCCTTGTATTTCAACTTGTTTGTATATAATTTTGTGTTGAATATTCATATGTTATATTGTCTTGTGTTGTGTTGTTTACAAGATGATATATTGGCCCTATCTACTCATTTGAATCTCTAGTCGTGCTATATCGTGCTTTTCGTGCCTTTGGAATCGTTTTGGGTGTCGTAGTGGTCTTCAGCTTGAAAAGTGAGTCTTTCTCACTCTAACATTTCTACTTATGAATTAGTGAATTGATCCCAAGTGTTTAGTAATATAAAATGTTTATGCAAGTTGATGATGATCATATGATATTCTATACCATGTTATTACCATGTTAAAACAGTTAATTATCACCTGACATCGGATATATGACACTATATTGTGACATTGACATTGTTTATATTGTTTACGCATATATTCACACTGCAAGTTCCCTGTTAGAATAGAATCACTATGGGTTGAAATGATACATACCCAAACGGACTTTAGAATCGGAAAAATCGTTATGGGATGAAATGATAGGGCTGAGTGATTTTTATTGTATTTTATTTGACTTGGGATTGCGGGTTTGTAATGATAGAACCCGGGTTTTCTTTGTAAACTGCGGATTGAAATGATATATATCCGTATCACTTGACCTAGGTTAGAAAATTATATACAGACCCCGTGGTATATTTTTAAATGATTTTTATTAAAATATATATTTTTAAAAGTATGAAATTTTGATTTAAAAATATATATTTTATGGTTTTAAGAAAATTAAATATTAAGTCTTGAAATTGTGAATCTAAGTATGTAAATTTGAAGTAAATGTGATTTTTTGACTTTAAATTTTATTTTAAAAATGTAAATAAATAATGGCATTTAAAGTTTTGAAATGATATTTGAAGTAAAATGTTAAGTTTTATTAAATTTATAAGTTAAAAAACAATGAAATTTGACTTGATAAATGTGTGGAGTTTTTAAATTTAATATTTGACCTTAAAATTTTATTGTGTTAAATCATATGTTAAAATGATTTTAAGTGTGAAATTTTGAAGTTTAGAAATATGATTTTTAAGTTATAATAACAAAAATTTGGAGTTTTATTATTATTTTTGAAAGGTTAAAATAAAACCTGTAATTTTATAGCATTTCCACAATGCTGTAGTCTTTTGGCAGCATTTTTAAATGATGTTGTTTTTGAATTTAACTATGATTGAAATAACTAAATATCTATTACGGCATTTTATAAATGCCATGATTCTTGAACTAAACAATTTTAGAAATTATAAGCTATGATAACACTTATAAATGCTGTCGCTGCTATAATTTTGACAATGTTTGAATGTCATAGATTTTAACACTGTTTGTGTTGTATTTTAAAGTGTTAAATGATTTAACTTTTGGAAATTGTTATTTGTGAATATAAGAAGTTTTTAATATATATTTGATATTTAAATTTGAATTTTAAGGAATTCAAATTGAATTTGAATTTAAATAAGGTATGCTTGGTTATGTGTTAAATGGAATGAAATGTAATGTAATAAATGAATTTTTGAATGGAATTTTGAAATGTATTTTTGTAATAATGTTTGAAATAATAAATGAATGACATATTTGATTTTTAAATGATATTTAAATTTTAATATTTGGATTTGAATTAAAATAATGATTTGATTATGAAGTTTTGAAAGGATGTAATATTTTAATGATTTTGAAATGGTTTGGAAATAATTTAATCTTTATTTTAATAAAGAATGTGAATGTGGAATGATATTTGATTTTGATTTATTTGATAAAGGAATATTTGAAGTTTATATTTGTATTTAAAGATATTTGGTTTAATTGTAATTTAAGTTTATTTAAATAATATTTGATTTATGAAATGAATATTTCAAAACTAAGTAATAATGAAGTTAAATTTGGGATATATGAAATTATAGAATTTAGTTTTGAAATGCGGGATATTAAAGCTTTGAAATATAAAAAAAATTGAATAGTTTAATTTGTGGATCAAATCTATATTTGAAATTGATAGATTTGAAATGGTTGTTGGGAAATTTAATTGAAACTGATGGTTTGAATTGAATTAAGTTGGAAATTGGAAGTTTGGGATTATTTGAATGAATTATGAAATGTAAAGAATTAAAGAATGTTTCATGATTTCAAATGTATGATTTTGAAATGTTATGACTTTCAAAGTGTAATTGTTTCAAGTATTTTTGGTTTCAAAAGAGTTATACTTTGAAAGTATTATGATTTTGAAATGAATATATGTTTGAAATATTCTAGTTTCGAAGTATAAACTATTTTGATTAAATAAATGGTTTTGAAATAAAAAAGGTTTTGGGTTCGAAGTATAAACTATTTTGAAAGGAATAATGTTTGAAATGAAATGATTTGATTTTTTTGAAGTATAAACTATTTTGAAATGACCACGGCGTTATAATAACGTTTGGTTGTTAAAGAGAACGGGACCGGAAGTTGTCATACTCTCTGCCAACTACGAAAACCACTTTAACAACCGTGTATGTGGTGGAGATTTCAGAATGAAGTAGGATGGTGGCGACGATCTTGAGGTATATTACGTGGACCCAACTCCCGTGAGTTGGCATAAGGTGGCTAAAACAGGAGCGATCTTGGGCCAAGTGAGGTCATTCCTCCGATCGGACACATTCCTTCAATACTATACTCTTACTTGTGATTGATTAGATGGCCATCCTCCGATTTTGATATGGGAGTGTGTTCCGAGGTGGGTGTATGTGGCTGCTGCGTTACCACCAGCCCGTGTGCGTAATTGGTATATCTACCCTGGCAGTGCCTTGTGTGCCGTGTCACCTACCATACCGAGCCTTTACTACGAGTTTGTTTTTCTTCCGTAGCCTGTGGAGTATTTATGGTAGTCTCCCGATCTGGAGATATGCTAATACTGGATGGACTACTGGGACTATTATGTGTGAAGGGTCATATGGGTAGCCTGAAACGCTATTTAAAAGTAAGTTTATTTACTATAGACATTATTATAATAGCGCAATATTACTACATAGTAAATAGTTTAACGGATCCTTAAAGGATGGGCGATCCCAAGCATCCTTTAAGTTACTGATGTATTTTTGTTACTGTTCACTTGAGTTGATTTCCAGTTCATAAGTATTTATGTCCTGACTCGAGTATTTTGTTTTTTAGCTTTACATTCGAGTCAGATTGAGTGAGTTAGCATTCATGATTCACCTTCTTAGTTGGAGCTTTCCTTGAAGATCCAGCCATCTATTTTGTCTTCTGTATCCAGTGATTTTAGTGATGTATTCTGATTTGTACCTGATGTATCTTGTTACTCTTCTGTTGAATTTTATTTAACTCTGATGTATCTTATTTTTATATAGTAGCTTCATGAACTACTACCTCTTTTAATTCCGCTGCATTATTATTTACTCAGTGTCTGTGACCTATGATTTTGTATTTACTGTATATTCTGAGATTTGCCAAATTTTATTTACAACGCGGTATTTTGAGCAATTTAAGTCCGGCTTGTGTGGATGCGAATGGTTGAAAATATCGGGTCGTTACACCTTTAAATCGGTATTTGTTGTGATTTGCTTGAATTTGAATGCTACACTTATTTTAAAATAAGCGCTCGTTATTCGGTTTAGCCGGGAGAGGACCTTTGGGTCATGAATCCCATTCCGAATAGTGATACGTCGTAATGGATAGCGTTTGAAGACCGGTGTGGAATACCGGATATTTTCAAAAACGGGAGGATTACCGTCGAATGTCTCTGCATCGGCTGATCTCCGATATAGAGATTTTTCACCCTTTGTGATGGAAGTCCGAACGTGAATAGTGAATATCCGGATTGCAAGGGCTTCTTTGGAAGTGCCTTCGGTTTCGTTCGATCCCGAAACGGACTTGTATGGATGTGTGTCTAACGTTTACAATTTGAGATGTAAAGCAGGTTTCTATCAAATACATTTCTGTTGGTGGCGGAGAATTCATTCTCTTAGCTTAACACCCTTCTCTGAGACATACGAGCTAAGACGATATGTAGTTGATGGTTACTAGTGATACATTCCCAAATTGGTAATGTGGCATACGAAGTGCTGCTGATCATTTGTTGATCAAAGCATAGCTTTTGTGAAAAGCGTAGCTTTATGGACGAGACTTCGTCGGACCTCACAGCTCGGTAATGGTCAAAATAGGAAAGATGCAGCAAGATTATAGGGAGTAGCGCCCCTTAGGGTATGTTCGTCTCCTTCTGGATAGAAGTGGTATCATGGTATGGAGCCCAGATACTTAACTTATGTGAATGTCGCAAATATATATGACTTTGTGATTGTTGTTGGTTGAGGATCCTCAGATAAAGGTTGTTTACAATCAGGGGATGGCATACTCGTGTCACTAGTTACCTACTTTTGCAGAGGTAACCTGGCCTTGTGTTGGCAGAGATCCGGTTAGGTTCTCGGGGCGTCCTTCCAGAGGCGTACCGATGTGGCAATGGGAAGTTCCTTGGCCTGACCATTTGTTGGAAAATCCAAAGAAACAATACAAGCCCTGTACAGTTTTAGTTGTATAACCTGCCATGGAATGTGGCGGTAACCTGCTATTGAACATGGTAGCTATAGTACGCATAAGTGCGGAATGCCTACGCTGGCTAAGATTAATATTATATTTTCGAAATGTTTTCTACACTATGCACTAATAATAATATCAAAAAAATTATTTGTTTTGCATATCAAGCATATTTAACTATCATAAGGAGAAATCTCCTCTAATTCTGCGTTTGCATTGTGTGTGTGGCGGGAGGCCTTACGCTAGTTACAATTTCTAAAAGCATTGCGGATCTATTTTAAAATATTTCTTTGTTTGTTTTTAAAGATAAACTGTTTTAAGTTCTCACACCAGTCTCATGACTGACTTGGAGTTTATTGTTTCCTTCCTAAACTCTGGGTACCCACCAATTTCCACACGGGCAGTCTAGAGTCAGGTTATTAGGTCATTCTGAAATTCAGGAGTTGCTGTAGATATCTGGGGGCAAGCTGGATGGCATGGCGTATCAACTAGTATATAGTATTTCCGCTATTTGTTGTTGTAAATTCTGATAATATAATGTGATGTAATGTAATAACTGATATAGTTCTTTGTTTTAAAGATATTCATTTATCTATTATATGTTGTTCCGCTGCGAAATGTGAGATTCTGTTGTTATTTTTGTTGCTTCTTCTTTCTTACTTCTTCTATCTTTTTCTTCTTCTTAAACCCTAAGGATTCTGTTTTCCGGCATTCGATTGTTCGACAGTTGATACAGTGGACATATTAATGTCGATTTTCGAAAGTCGAAAATCTCGTTCCTCACAAATTAAGTGTAAACTTGCTGCAAGGGGATGAATCTATACATAATCTATTTTTTCAATGCACTAATTCAACTCAAATATGGAATCATATGAAAAAAGAAACTACAAATACAGATACTTTATTAACTTATATAGAATACATCACATGAAATTTCAAGTACAATAACTTGCATATAGATCTTGTGGATATAGCATTATGCTCTATAGTTTTGTAGCGACCCGACTTCCTATCTCCAGGAAATTGCATCACTAGTGAAGAAAGAAAGGGATAGAAGAAGAAAAGAAAGAGAAAGAAGAAAGACAACAACATCAGAGAACTCACAGCGGAACGAAATAAAATATAATATATCCAATAAATTAATACATAGTATCACACTACATCAGAGTACACAACTATACAACACATATTAGACAGTTATAAACATCTGTCTAATTCACACAACTCAAGTATACTAGATACAAACATAATATACACAGCGGAAACATAATATATATCTACACGTCGAAGCCTCCTGCTCCATATCTCCTCCAGAATCCGTCAAGCAAACCTGAATCACTTGACTACTCATACATAATATGAGTACCCAAGAGTTTAATAAAACAGAAAATAAACACTCGGGTCAGACAGGGGTCTGGTGTGAGTAAACGGTTTAAAGATTGCTTAACTTTAGAAAATCCTTTGGAAAGAAAAGCTATCACGTAAGACTTCCCACACATAAACATGGAAAAGTTTTTACCTTACGCTAACCAAAACATTTGATAGGAAATCCAGTGATATTATAATAGTGTCTAGGGTTTTCAAGTAAATATGAAATAGCCGAAATTGTTACATGATTAAATTCCAGCTACTAGCCACAAAAGTGGGTAATAGAAACAAAACCGTAGGGTCTCGTAGGGAAAATGGGTTTCCATCAATGGAAGGGCTACTGGGGTACCGCCCGTCACAGTACGTGGCCTAGATCAACGTACCGAGGATTACTCCCTTCATCCCCTGCAACACTAGGCCGGGACCATTTCTTAGTGAACAATCCCGAACAAGACAACCCCGGCGGTTGTCCGGAATTCAACCGCCCCACACAGCCGAAATAAAAAGGGACTTCTAGACAGGGGTAAATCTTGCTCTCCAGTGGGTGCAACCCACGAAGCCTTGCTGCACCTCCCCTGTTTTAGCCATTTCCGATTGATGAGGCTTGAGGCTGCGATTACCTTTATATAACATATCTATCTTAGAATGCTCATCGTCCTCCTGACGATGTGTTGAAAGCATTCAATCCATACAAGTTCGTTCCGGGTTCGAACGAAACCAAAGGCACTATCTCGTTGCACTCATTATTGGAATCACCCTCAGAGTCAACGACCATAGTCCTTGCACTCTGATTCGCCATCTCGAATCTATAAGTACTATTCCGTCAAACTCATTACGGAATCACCCACAGAGTTATACTGACGTATAGCCCTTACACCTCAAGTCTTCATTTGCTCCACTTGGATTAACGACCTAACGTTTAATTGGAATCGATGTGGTTTTCGGATATTCAAATATGGAAACCCGATCCCGGTCTCATCGAAACCAAACGCCATTTTAATGTCCAAGTTGTACTTAAGGGATTTAAACAATTTAACTTATTCAGGATGATATAAACAAATAGATGAATAACATTATCACTATAGATAATTCATAACAACATTCATTACACAATGCACCATATCACATATCTCATAGTCATCCAAATCATCCAGTATCAACTAATCACCCAATATCAAACATCCAATACCATTCAATAACCAATTCAATATCAACCATGCAATATTAATCAATCACATAGTAGAGTTGATTGACTCTTAATCAATTTAATTAACCTCTAATTAAATTAATTATTATCCTTTAATAATTTGGATTATCCTAACTCCTGCTTCATTGATTTATTACAAATCAAATTCATTAATCATCTCCTAATGACCTTCTATAATTAATCTTCCCTGACTAATTATCCTTTAATTACCTTCAAGTAATTATCCTTAACCATATTCAGTAATTAACCTTTAATCACTATCATTAATTACAAAATTAATGGTCCTTCATAAATTAATTAACTATAATTAATTACATTAATCCTTAATTAATTATAATTAATTAATCACACATAAATTAATTACTTTAATTAATTACTTACATTAATTATATTAATTAATAATCTTTATTAATTAATAATCCTTTAATTAATTAAATAATTAACTTGTAATTAATCATCTCATTTATCATAAACAGTAATTAACAATTTGTAATTGCTTATCTTAATTAATTAACTTCTTAATTAATTATTTCCAAATTAATTATATTAATCCTTGATTAATTAATCAAATTAATTAATCTTAATTACTTCATTAAGTAATTATTAATCAATAATTAATCCTTAATTAATTACTTTAATAATTAATTACAATTTAAATTAATTACTCTTAGCAATTAACCCTTATTTAATCTTATTCCTCAATTAATTAATCACATTAATTAATTAACTTAAATAAATTAATTAATTAACTCTTAATTACTTCATTAATAACTCTTAATTAATCTTTTAATTAAGTACTTAACAAATAATTAATTTCATTATTAAATAATTCTTAATTAATTAATTAATTAATTACTCCATAATTAATTAACTTTTAAAACAATTAAATTAATTAATCCTTAATTAATAACATTATGTGATTACCCGTTAATCACTTTCACTTTAATCACTTCCATAAGCAATTACATTCCATAATTAACCATTAATTATTTTATTAAGTAATTACACTTAATTAATTATAATTAAGTGGTTATTTAAAATTAAATAAATAATTAACTAATCATTTAAAATTAATTAAACAATTAATTAATTAATTTCTTATATTTAAAATCCTTAATTAATTAAGAAAACATTTATCTTAATTAATTCTTTACTTAATTACAAATCATATTTAATTAAGTATTCTCAAATTAATAACAAAGATAAATTAACCTTATTTATCTTCATAATTAAATTATTTGATTTAAATCAAATTTTAATAACTTAAACAAATTATTGTATTGGTTTTCCTAAAATTATAACAATATCCTTATTTGGATATAAGACATTTAGAAATCTAATTTAAAATTTAAACTCTTTAAACATCTAATCCAAACATATTCATTTTCAAATGTAAATTGGAATCTTAATTTCAAATCATTATTTTTAAATTGAACTTAAATCTTTGATTCAATATTTAAATTCAAAACATACTTCTTTAAATTTAAAAATCCAAAATGTAATTAAATTAAATTACTTCAAAAAGAAATCAATTTAAATAAACTTAAAATTTAAAATATATATTCAATTTATACTTTAAGGTTTGTTATCATTTATCTTTAAAACAACAAGTTTTAACTTTGCATTTGGATTTCTTTATAAAACTTTTTTATAATAAAAATGCTTGATTTCACTTATTCAAACAACAAGTTTGATTTGCAAACTTGATATTTATTTTACTGTACTTAATATCTTCCTTTTAATCTACCAGATTAGCATATCTACACTCGAGTCAAACTCCATTTCCCCCTCCCCGAATAACCCACAGAACGCTACGTGTTCTACTACGAGACAACCTACTAATCGGCACGAACCAAACTCGAGAACCAAACCTCGTTACACAACTACTAATTCCTACTCAAAAGCTTCGAGTCGCCTCTCAGGAAAATGCGAGCTACCCTTCGAGTTAACTCGTCTTCCCAAAACTTCAAGCTTCCAGTGTACATAACGTACACGGTGCACGATGCACGACAATCCACGTATCACCGAACCCCCCACCGGCCATCTCCATGTCGCCGATGATCACCACAGGCCATCCCTCAACCCAGAACCCAAAACCCAACGTCGATTCAAAATTCAACATCATACTCGAACAACTGCTGGAACTTTGACCCAAAACTTTTCCTTTCCGACCACCACAACGCCGAAGATCCATGCCGGCCTCTCCAGAACGTCGCCGCAGCCTTCACGCCCCCATCCCCCATGTCGCGATCGATTCCAGTTATTATCTCAAGTCGCAAAAATCTCGATAGCCAAACCCAGCCGAAAACAAGAAAAAAACACTACTTTAATCTAATTCACAAAATTCTGCCATCAGAAAAATTCATACCCATTTTTCCCATCATCATCAATCTATAAACAAGCTTTGACCAAGGTATCAAATCAATTTATTAAGTAATTCATCTGCAGTTCATAAAAATTCCCAATGCATACAAACCCAAATTTCAAATGAATTACTAAACTATAAATTTCAAACTTTGTCTCTAAATTCATGATTTTACATCCAGATTTCATGCATCTGGTTAAATTTTTAACCAAAATTTAACTTTTACTGTATATCTCTGATTTAAACATTGAAATTAAATTTAAAATTTACATCAATCATTTATAATTCTCATCAAACTTTATCATACAACTTTATTAAATCATCAAGATCAAATAAGAAAGTTACTGGAGGTTTTGAAACTTTGGAATGAAAACTGGTTTTAACAGAAAGCAGAGTTCATACTTCTATGCAAATTTAACAATAATCTGAATGGGGTTCTCAGGCAGTGTCAATCAAAGATCTCAGATCATCACATGCATGATAGTTAAAACCAAGTCAAACTGTTTTTAAAGAAAGTTTACTCACCTTATTGAAATATGCAGAGTAGTTCAATATTTTCCAAGTCCTTGAATAATTAAATCTGGATAATGCTTTGACTGCTGTTGAAATTGATCCTTGCATGATTCAATTTGATGTTTTTTAAAAAAAAAAAGATTGAACCGATGCTGAACTTGATTCTTTATTTTAGTTGCAGGTTGAACTTCATTTTCATATGCAGGGTTCCAGTTTGCAGATTTTCTTTTGTGGTTTTGAAGTTGCTGATTTACTTTTGCTTTGCAGAACTTAAATTTCAGATTTGAGAAAATAAACTTCTGGTTGCCATTGAAGTTTGAAAGAAAGAAGATGTTTTTGAAAGAAGTTTGTTTTCTTCTAAAGACATTTATTAAAAATTAAAATTATAAGCTGCCACATGTTGTTAATTTAAACAAATGTCACTAAGCTATTTTTAAAAGCTTACAAGTGTTACTCCATTTTATTAAGTTATTTAAATTATATATGTATTCATGAAATGTTTATATGCATTAGTGTAATGTTTTTATGATAATAAGCTTTGAATTTTAAAGAAATATACAAATATGAAATCCTTGTTCATGTATCTTATTAGCATTTTAAAAGAAAGCAAAACAAAATGTTTAATCTTTTTAAACTATCATATTTTAAAATCAAACAACTATTTATATTTTGAAAACAAATCTTGAATTAATCTTTAATTTAACTTTTGAAAATATTTATTTTTAAAACAAAGCTTTAAAATTACTATTCATTCATATATAAATTATCAATAGATTAAAATTAAATCCCAAACAACTCCAATACATACGTATATATTACAATTTGAAAATTCAATCTTTTAATTAAACAAAAGGTATTCCATTCACAATATATATCAATTTTATAGATTATAAACAGAATAAGATTAGCTTTTGAAAACAATTCTTATCAATATTGGCAGATTAAAAATTCATTAACCTTTAAAAGATTAAATTTACCAATTTTAAATTAAAATTATAAAGAAAATTATCAAACTAGTTAAATTATTTACACAGATTATTAAATCGATATTGCCCAAAATTCCGGGTTGTTACAATCCTCCCCCCTTAAAAGAATTTCGTCCCCGAAATTTAAAAGCAAAGGTAATTTAATAACCCAGCAAAGATTTTAATTCAATTAGCAAAGCATTCCTAACAACCAGTAACTAACAACCAAAGCAATCAATCATTCAAACAAACTTAACTAATTATCCTGACATACGTCAGAATAAAACTCTAATACTATCTCGAGTTTCCCAAGTAAAAATAACCGGGAGACTCGCTCTACTGCAGCTAACAAACTAACTACACTACCAAAGTCCAGAGCTCCTCTCTTCTCTAGATCCACCAGTCCTGAACAGAACACCAGACTATACTCAAATCCAGCTCAACATCCAACTCCAATTGAATTACAGATTCAACAACCAATAATGAATCATACACGTACTCCCTCAGAGATACGTGACATACAATGAATTCCAGCAATCCAAACTGGCAACTCAATCTTATCCAAATACTACTCTCTTAACCAGAGAAATCCTATCAACAACAATGAAGTCCCCAACTTCGAATACCAAACTCCTTATCTCATATCTGCATAACTCAACAGACAAACAAGGCTGCCAATCTCTTCTTGATCAGCTCAACCTATGCTGACGCTTCAAGAAACAGCTAGACCAAACAAACTAATTTCTGGATCCTATTCAACAGAAAAAGTCTTCCAAAATCCGTCGAAATCAAGAACACAAACACTATTACTCAAACAATAGCTAACAGAACTTACTTCCTTCCTTATACAGCTGCTATCTCGCTTCCGCTGCACAACTCTGATTCTGAAATAGATAAGAATACTGTTGATGAACATGAATACAAACTTCTCCAATATATACCAGAAACTTTGTTCATCAAATCCATATAATCTTAGTGACACATCCAACTTGGTCACACAACCTTACACAGAATCCAATTCAAAACAAAATCTAACCAAATCCAAATTCCCAAAAATAAATACTTGAGCTACTACACCAACTCTACTTTCCCAAGAACCATCCTACAACCAGGCTAGCTACCATAATCACTTCTGGAACCAAACAATATGGAACTCAACGCCAGATGCAGACAACCTTCTGATTACTCTAGCAGCTCCTACTTCCTCATGAGAATCCTCAGTCTCAAACAAAAGAATGCTCCATAAAATTCCAAACCAATCGCAAATCACTTTTGCGATCCAACCTAATTCGAATTCCGAAGAAACTGTCCTCTCCTTACCAATTAGAACAGCTTAAAGCTTCTCCAAACCAGGTTAACTCTACAAGAAAACATTCACCATCTGCTCGCACTGCTAAAAGAAGAACCACAAAGATTTCCGGACCATCGAAGAAACAAGCTACACTGCTGCTTCCAAACTCTACTTCGATGATACTGCAAAGGCAAAGGACCTTCTCGTCAGCACACCGAACACTTCGAACAGCACTGCTACCACAACTAACCAAACTACACCCCCAAAACTATCAACAAACCACACAAACAGAACCTTCAAGATGGCAGGCACCCAAAAGATATTTGGGCTCCAAACCAAGCATCAACATCTCACTCTCCTTAAGAAATAACAAATGAGACCATGCCGAAGCGAAGCAACTCATAGACCTTAGTCTCATATTCCAAAACAATCAATCTTCCTGCTAAAGGTCCAAACAACTTCTATACAGACGAGTCTTCCCTGCGGCAGGTAAAGACTGCTCCTTAACCACTTCTAAAACTGCTTCAAAAGAAAACATCTTCTGAAAATCTCCATGGATACTGCATTTCATCACGCAGTTATCAAGATACCATCACTTACTACTGCACTTAAATCCAAACTTACACTTCAAAGATAAACTCCGAATCTTTAAAAGATTTCCTTCGGATATTAGAGAAATCCTTACTCCAAACAACAAAACTCACTCGAGACGGTATTAGGTCTACAGTCTCGACAAATACACTTCCAACCTCAAATATATGGACCTCTTCCATCAACGGTAATCGTGTTACCCACACACACACCACTACTACTCCATTCTCTACCTATAAAACTTATGTTGGAAAATCCAAACAGATAACCCAACATATCAGGTAGATATAGATATATATATAGTTATATATAAAAATTACAAGTACGCTCTCTCAAGAAAGACACTACTCTAGAGCTTAGGCATTCGCTCAACCTAATGCTTTCTAAAGATAGACACACTTCAGAGCCTAGGTATTCACTCAACCTAATGCTCTGATACCAACTGTAGCGACACGACTTCCTATCTTCAGGAAATCGCATCACTAGTGAAGAAAGAAAGGGATAGAAGAAGAAAAGAAAGAGAAAGAAGAAAGACAACAACATCAGAGAACTCACAGCGGAACGAAATAAAATATAATATATCCAATAAATTAATACATAGTATCACACTACATCAGAGTACACAACTATACAACACATATTAGACAGTTATAAACATCTGTCTAATTCATACAACTCAAGTATACTAGATACAAACACAACATACACAGCGGAAACATAATATATATCTACACGTCGAAGCCTCCTGCTCCATATCTCCTCCAGAATCCGTCAAGCAAACCTGAATCACTTGACTACTCATACATAATATGAGTACCCAAGAGTTTAATAAAACAGAAAATAAACACTCGGGTCAGACAGGGGTCTGGTGTGAGTAAACGGTTTAAAGATTGCTTAACTTTAGAAAATCCTTTGGAAAGAAAAGGTATCACGTAAGACTTCCCGCACATAAACATGGAAAAGTTTTTACCTTACGCTAACCAAAACATTTGATAGGAAATCCAGTGATATTATAATAGTGTCTAGGGTTTTCAAGTAAATATGAAATAGCCGAAATTGTTACATGATTAAATTCCAGCTACTGGCCACAAAAGTGGGTAGTACAAACAAAACCGTAGGGTCTCGTAGGGAAAATGGGTTTCCATCAATGGAAGGGCTACTGGGGTACCGTCCGTCACAGTACGTGGCCTAGATCAACGTACCGAGGATTACACCCTTCATCCCCTGCAACACAAGGCCGGGACCATTTCTTACTGAACAGTCCCGAACAAGACAACCCCGGCGGTTGTCCGGAATTCAACCGCCCCACACAGCCGAAATAAAAAGGGACTTCTAGACAGGGGTAAATCTTACTCTCCAGTGGGTGCGACCCACGAAGCCTTGCTGCACCTCCCCTGTTTTAGCCATTCCCGGTTGATGAGGCTTGAGGCTGCGATTACCTTTATAGAACATATCTATCTTAGAATGCTCATCGTCCTCCTGACGATGTGTTGAAAGCATTCAATCCATACAAGTTCGTTCCGGGTTCGAATGAAACCGAAGGCACTATCTCGTTGCACTCATTATTGGAATCACCCTCAGAGTCAACGACCATAGTCCTTGCACTCTGATTCGCCATCTCGAATCTATAAGTACTATTCCGTCAAACTCATTACGGAATCACCCACAGAGTTATACTGACGTATAGCCCTTAAACCTCGAGTCTTCACTTGCTCCACTTGGATTAACGACCTAACGTTTAATTGGAATCGATGTGGTTTTCAGATATCCAAATATGGAAACCCGATCCCGTTCTCATCGAAACCAAACGCCATTTTAATGTCCAAGTTGTACTTAAGGGATTTAAACAATTTAACTTATTCAGGACGATATAAAAAAATAGATGAATAACATTATCACTATAGATAATTCATAACAACATTCATTACACAATGCACCATATCACATATCTCATAGTCATCCAAATCATCCAGTATCAACCAATCACCCAATATCAAACATCCAATACCATTCAATAACCAATTCAATATCAACCATTCAATATTAATCAATCACATAGTAGAGTTGATTGACTCTTAATCAATTTAATTAACCTCTAATTAAATTAATTATTATCCTTTAATCATTCGGATTATCCTAACTCCTGCTTCATTGATTTATTACAAATCAAATTCATTAATCGTCTCCTAATGACCTTCTTTAATTAATCTTCCCTGACTAATTATCCTTTAATTACCTTCAAGTAATTATCCTTAACCATATTCAGTAATTAACCTTTAATCACTATCATTAGTTACAAAATTAATGGTCCTTCATAAATTAATTAACTATAATTAATTACATTAATCCTTAATTAATTACAATTAATTAATCACACATAAATTAATTACTTTAATTAATTACTTACATTAATTATATTAATTAATAATCTTTATTAATTAATAATCCTTTAATTAATTAAATAATTAACTTGTAATTAATCATCTCATTTATCATAAACAGTAATTAACAATTTGTAATTGCTTATCTTAAATAATTAACTTCTTAATTAATTATTTCCAAATTAATTATATTAATCCTTGATTAATTAATCAAATTAATTAATCTTAATTACTTCATTAAGTAATTATTAATCAATAATTAATCCTTAATTAATTACTTTAATAATTAATTACAGTTTAAATTAATTACTCTTAGCAATTAACCCTTATTTAATCTTATTCCTTAATTAATTAATCACATTAATTAATTAACTTAAATAAATTAAGTAATTAACTCTTAATTACTTCATTAATAACTCTTAATTAATCTTTTAATTAAGTACTTAACAAATAATTAATTTCATTATTAAATAATTCTTAATTAATTAATTAATTAATTACTCCATAATTAATTAACTTTTAAAACAATTAAATTA
The DNA here is from genome assembly GCA_030765085.1 of Allium cepa. NCBI lineage: Eukaryota > Viridiplantae > Streptophyta > Magnoliopsida > Asparagales > Amaryllidaceae > Allium > Allium cepa. Next base: position 190,769,846 of record CM060942.1, read on the forward strand.
ATTAATCCTTAATTAATAACATTATGTGATTATCCGTTAATCACTTTCACTTTAATCACTTCCATAAGCAATTACATTCCATAATTAACCATTAATTATTTTATTAAGTAATTACACTTAATTAATTATAATTAAGTGATTATTTAAAATTAAATAAATAATTAACTAATCATTTAAAATTAATTAAACAATTAATTAATTAATTTCTTATATTTAAAATCCTTAATTAATTAAGAAAACATTTATCTTAATTAATTCTTTACTTAATTACAAATCATATTTAATTAAGTATTCTCAAATTAATAACAAAGATAAATTAACCTTATTTATCTTCATAATTAAATTATTTGATTTAAATCAAATTTTAATAACTTAAACAAATTATTGTATTGGTTTTCCCAAAATTATAACAATATCCTTATTTGGATACAAGACATTTAGAAATCTAATTTAAAATTTAAACTCTTTAAACATCTAATCCAAACATATTCATTTTCAAATGTAAATTGGAATCTTAATTTCAAATCATTATTTTTAAATTGAACTTAAATCTTTGATTCAATATTTAAATTCAAAACATACTTCTTTAAATTTAAAAATCCAAAATGTAATTAAATTAAATTACTTCAAAAAGAAATCAATTTAAATAAACTTAAAATTTAAAATATATTCAATTTATACTTTAAGGTTTGATTATCATTTATCTTTAAAACAACAAGTTTTAACTTTGCATTTGGATTTCTTTATAAAACTTGTTTATAATAAAAATGCTTGATTTCACTTATTCAAACAACAAGTTTGATTTGTAAACTTGATACTTATTTTACTGTACTTAATATCTTCCTTTTAATCTACCAGATTAGCATAACTACACTCGAGTCAAACTCCATTTCCCCCTCCCCGAATAACCCACAGAACGCTACGTGTTCTACTACGAGACAACCTACTAATCGGCACGAACCAAACTCGAGAACCAAACCTCGTTACACAACTGCTAATTCCTACTCAAAAGCTTCGAGTCGCCTCTCAGGAAAACGCGAGCTACCCTTCGAGTTAACTCGTCTTCCCAAAACTTCAAGATTCCAGTGTACATAACGTACACGGTGCACGATGCACGGCAATCCACGCATCACCGAACCCCCCACCGGCCATCTCCATGTCACCGATGATCACCATAGGCCATCCCTCAACCCAGAACCCAAAACCCAACGTCGATTCAAAATTCGACATCAAACTCGAACAACTGCTGGAACTTTGACCCAAAACTTCTCCTTTCCGACCACCACAACGCCGAAGATCCATGCCGGCCTCTCCAGAACGTCGCCGCAGCCTTCACGCCCCCATCCCCATGTCGCGATCGATTCCAGTTATCATCTCAAGTCGCAAAAATCTCGACAGCCAAACCCAGCCGAAAACAAGAAAAAAAACCCTACTTTAATCTAATTCACAAAATTCTGCCATCAGAAAAATTCATACCCATTTTTCCCATCATCATCAATCTATAAACAAGCTTTGACCAAGGTATCAAATCAATTTATTAAGTAATTCATCTGCAGTTCATAAAAATTCCCAATGCATACAAACCCAAATTTCGAATGAATTACTAAACTATAAATTTCAAACTTTGTCTCTAAATTCATGTTTTTACATCCAGATTTCATGCATCTGGTTAAATTTTGAATTTAAGATAATAAATTTTTAACCAAAATTTAACTTTTACTGTATATCTCTGATTTAAACATTGAAATTAAATTTAAAATTTACATCACTCATTTATAATTCTCATCAAACTTTATCATACAACTTTATTAAATCATCAAGATCAAATAATAAAGTTACTGGAGGTTTTGAAACTTTGGAATGAAATCTGGTTTTAACAGAAAGCAGAGTTCATACTTCTATACAAATTTAACAATAATCTGAATGGTGTTCTCAGGCAATATCAATCAAAGATCTCAGATCATCACATGCATGATAGTTAAAACCAAGTCAAACTGTTTTTAAAGAAAGTTTACTCACCTTATTGAAATATGCAGAGTAGTTCAATATTTTCCAAGTCCTTGAATAATTAAATCTGGATAATGCTTTGACTGCTGTTGAAATTGATCCTTGCATGATTCAAATTGATGTTTTTTTTTAAAAGATTGAACCGATGCTGAACTTGATTCTTTATTTTAGTTGCAGGTTGAACTTCATTTTCATATGCAGGTTTCCAGCTTGCAGATTTTCTTTTGTGGTTTTGAATTTGCTGATTTACTTTTGCTTTGCAGAACTTAAATTTCAGATTTGAGAAAATAAACTTCTGGTTGCCATTGAAGTTTGAAAGATAGAAAATGTTTTTGAAAGAAGTTTGTTTTCTTCTAAAGACATTTATTAAAAATTAAAATTATAAGCTGCCACATGTTGTTAATTTAAACAAATGTCACTAAGCTATTTTTAAAAGCTTACAAGTGTTACTCCATTTTATTAAGTTATTTAAATTATATATGTATTCATGAAATGTTTATATGCATTAGTGTAATGTTTTTATGATAATAAGCTTTGAATTTTAAAGAAATATACAAATATGAAATCCTTGTTCATGTATCTTATTAGCATTTTAAAAGAAAGCAAAACAAAATGCTTAATCTTTTTAAACTATCATATTTTAAAAACAAACAACTATTTATATTTTGAAAACAAATCTTGAATTAATCTTTAATTTAACTTTTGAAAATATTTATTTTTAAAACAAAGCTTTAAAATTACTATTCATTCATATATAAATTATCAATAGATTAAAATTAAATCCCAAACAACTCCAATACATACATATATATTACAATTTGAAAATTCAATCTTTTAATTAAACAAAAGGTATTCCATTCACAATATATATCAATTTTATAGATTATAAACAGAATAAGATTAGCTTTTGAAAACAATTCTTATCAATATTGCCAGATTAAAAATTCATTAACCTTTAAAAGATTAAATTTACCAATTTTAAATTAAAATTATAAAGAAAATTATCAAACCAGTTAAATTATTTACACAGATTATTAAATCGATATTGTCCAAAATTCCGGGTCGTTACAGGTTTGGCATATTTTGTTAGAATGTAACTAATGTATATTTCAAAACAAGTAACTTCCAACAAATATTCAATTAGAAACTATACTAGTAGAGTGAAACTTTTAATCATGAAATGTAATCACTTGCAAGAGGAACGCAGTAAAAGAAACAAAATTTGCATAGAGTTTGGTCTTATTTAATCATGCAACAATATATATGGTTTCTATCAGATTTTACAAGACTGATCACAAATGTCATATGCGGTATTGCTAATGCTCTATCTTTTCACTTGTATTTTTTTGCATATTTTTTTGGTTTCTTTTCAGTAAATAGGACCTTGAAGCTTAACTTTATCCCGTAGTGTATATTTTTATTAACCAAGTATGGAAATTGCTTCCCCTATTGATCATGCTTGGATATCTCATTTTGTCTTGAATTAGATTTCTTTTATAGTTTATAAAAACGAATCTTTTGAAAAGTTGGAATAAAAGCTCTTGCTTATTAAATGTTCTGTGGTGTCTAATACGCACTCTAAATTAAATTTTGATACGGTTATGATTACGTGCAGAAAAGGATTAAATAGTCTGATATTGGAGGGATCAGAAACACTTAGAGCTATAAGCAGTACAAAAAAGAGACCCTATGATAGTGCCAAAAAATTGATATTAAAGCCTATAATAGTGGTATAATAAACGTTGTATAATGACATGGTATTAAAAACAGTGAATACTTTAGCGTGGATAACAAGTGCTATAAAAAGTTGTAACGACTCGGAATTTCGGGCAATATCGATTTAATAATCTGCAATAATAATTTAATTGGTTTGATAATTTTCTTTGTAATTTTAATTTGAAATTGGTAAATTTAATCTTTTAAAGGTTAATAAATTTTAATCTGACAATATTGATAAGAATTGTTTTTCAAAAGCTAATAAATTTTATTCTATTTATAATATATATGTTTGATATATATATTGTGAATGGGAATATCATTTGTTTTAAATAAAGATTGAATTTTCAAATTGTAATATGTATGTATGTATATGTTATAATTTGATTGTTTTGAAATATAATTTAAATTTATTGATAAATTTGAATATGTATGAAATTATGATTTAAAGCTTTGTTTAAAAATTAATATTCTTCAAAAGCTAATTTAAAGACTAATTCAAATTGTTTTCAAAATATAAGATAGTTGTTTATTTTAAATATGATAGTTTAAAAAGATTTAAACATTTTGTTTTGCTTTCTTTTTAAAGTATTTAATTTAAATGGTTATAAATGTATATAAATATATGTTTTAGGTTTCTAAATTCATGTATAAGAAATTTATTAGAATATTATCCTTAAAGGATTAAAATTATATTTACATATGTGAATTATATTTATTAAGTAAATTTATAAATATATAAGTAAGCATTTATAAACAAAGTAACTTAACATGTAAGTTTATAATTACATTTAAATTAAATAAGAATTTATTAATACTAAAAATAAAAAGAGACATGTGGAAACATATTAAAATCATAAAGACACTTGTAAATTAAGAAGTGCATGTAGAGTGACGTGTGGCAAAATTCTCATTTTAAATTTTAATAAATATTTTAAGAAGAAAATTAGTTTTCTCAAAAACATTTTCCTTTTGTTTTCTTTCTTAACTCAAAACAGAAATTATTTCCAAAATCTGAAATTTAAATTCTTCAAAGCAAAAATTAAATCTGCAACTTCAAAGCTTTAATCTGCTTTTCAATGTGATGATCAATCTGCAAAATCAATTCTGCAATCTTTCAAATCTGCAACTAAATCAAATGACAACCTGCAAATCAAAGATTATTGAAAGCATGCAAAGGAATTCACTTCATCAGCAAATGCATTTTATGAATTGAAGATTAAGCCTGGAAAATAAGAATTAAAACCTGCTCTGCTTATATAAGGTGAGTAAATGTTTTAAAAACAGTTTAAATTGGTTTTGATTCTAATGCATGTGATAATTTGTGAGTTGATCCTGGTGATTGCATGAAAATATTTCAGTATTAATATTATTGAATTGATGAATGTGTGTATACATGAATGATAGGTCTGTATATGTATATGTTATACTCTGTTACCTGTTCTTTCCAGACCCAGTTTTACATTCAAAAATTCTAATCTCCCAATAACATCAATATTTGACTTTAGTGATTAAATGGAAGTTGTTAGTTATTGTTTTATGGTAATTTTAAGAATGGTTTCTGAAATTTTAATTCACAAATAATGGATAAAGCAAGATAATACAGTGAAACTGGGTTGCAAGTAAAAAAATGGATATCTTCAATTTCTTCTTTGGACTATATAGTTGGATTTGTTGTTAAAAATAATGAATTTTATCATGCATATCAAAAAATTTAGTTGAGGAATCATCATGAAATTTGGGTTTGTCTGATTTGGGGATTTTGGATGATTGCCGAAGTACGGCATGATGGATGCAGCTGTAATTTGGTTCGAAACTTGTTTATGAATCAAGGATTAGGAGAAAAATGCTAAAGAATTTTTCTGATGGTTGAATTGATCGAATTTGGTTAAACTAGGGTTTATTTTGGTTTTGGGTTTCGGCTGATTGTCATGGCCTTTACGTCGTGGAAGTTGGACCGGAGGCGGTCGCTTCTGGTGAGGACGAAGTTCTTGACGTGGCGATTCTGTGATGGTGACGGCAAGGCTGTACGGCGTCGTTGGCAACAGCCGTAGGTGATTTTGGGTTTGAGGCGGCTGTAGTGGTTCGAGCTTGATGCTCGAATTCGACTCGAGTAATTGTTTGATCGAACTAGTTTCGAATTCATGCTTGCGTGGGTTCATGGGATCAATGGGGATGGTCGCGTTGGTCGTCGGTGGTCAAAAAAGGGTGGGCACGTGCACCGTGCACAGAAGGATGTTAGTTTGAGGTTCTGGGAATTTTTGGTTGGGGAAGATGAAGGCAGCTCGAAGTAATACTCGTGTTTTTCCAGGGGGCGACTCGAAGTGGGATAGGTGTTGGAGTTTTCTCGGGGCAGGCTCGAGTATCGGCCGTGTTTGTCTCTGTGTTGGCCGTGTGTGTTTCCTGGGCAGTTCTAGGTAATCAAGGATATAGTTGCAGTTTAAATTATAAGTAAGTTTTATAAAAAGAAAATAGATTCACAAAGTTAAAAAGGTTTGTCCTTGGAAGAAAGTAAATCAAACTTTTAAAGATGATAATTGAGTTTATTTAAAATTTAAATTTTGTTAAAATGATTTCTTTTGTAGTAATTTAATTTAATTTTGAATGTTAATTATTAAGAAGAGTGTTTGAATTTAATTATTAAATCAAAGTTTAAATACAGTATAAAGTAATGTTTTAAAAACAAACTATTCAAATTTTATTTTAAATGAATAAGTTTAACTTAGAAAATTAATGTGTTTGAAAATTTCAAATTTGATTTCCAAAATGTGTTATTTTTTTAAATAAAGTTATTATTATAAATTTTGAAGACCCAATAGGATAAGTTGATTAAGTTGTTAAAATTTGATTTATTTCAAATAACTTATTTATAAAGATAAATAACATTAAATTATTTTGATATGATCTTGAGAGTACTTAATAAACATGATTTGTTAATTAAGGATTTTGAAATATAATAAATTAATTAATTAATGGTTTAATTAAGATTAAATAATTAGTTAATTATTTATTAATCTTAAATAATCACTTAATTGTGGATTAATTAAGTGTGATTACTTAATGAAGTAATCAACGGTTAAATTTTTGAATGTAATTAGAATAGTAATTACTTATGGAAGTAATTAGAGAAGTTACTCATGGGAGTAATTAATTGAAGCGATTAATGGTTAATCACTTAATGTTATTAATTAAGGATTTGATTAATATAATTGTTTTTAAGTTAATTAATTATAGAGTAATTAATTAGTTAAGATTTATTTAATGATGGAATTAATTTTTGTTAAGAAAATAATTAAGATTTATTAAAAGAAGTAATTAGAGATAATTACTTATGTAAGTAATTAAGAGTTAATTACTTAATTTATTTAAGTTAATTAATTAATGTGATTAATTAATTAATGAATGAGATTAAATAAGGGTTAATTACTAAGAGTAATTAATTTAAATTGTAATTAATTATTAAAGTAATTAATTAAGGATTAATTATTGATTAATAATTACTTAATGAAGTGATTAAGATTAATTAATTGGATTAATTAATCAAGGATTAATATAATTAAATTAGAAGTTAATTAATTAGGAAGTTAATTAATTAAGATAAGTAATTACAAATTGTTAATTACTGTTTATGGTTAATGAGATGATTAATTATAAGTTAATTATTTAATTAATTGAAGGATTATTCATTAATAAAGATTATTAATTAATATAATTAATGAAGTAATTAATTTAAGTAATTAATTTAAGTGTGATTAATTAACTGTAATTAATTAAGGATTAATGTAATTAATTATAGTTAATTAATTAATGAAGGATCATTAATTATTGTAATTAATGATAGTAATTAAAGGTTAATTACTGAATATGGTTAAGGATAATTACTTGAATTTAATTAAAGGATAATTAATATAGGGAGATTAATTAGGAAGATCATTTGAAGATGATTAATGAATTTGATTTGTAATAAATCAATGAAGTAGGAGTTAGGATAATCCAAATGATTAAAGGATAGTAATTAATTTAATTAGAGATTAATTAAATTAATTAAGAGTTAATCAATTCTGCTATGGGTAATTGATTAATATTGAATGATTGATATTGAATGATTGATATTGGATGTTGAATGATATTGGATGATTGATATTGGGTGTTTGGTTGATACTGGATGATTTGGATGTCTATGAGATATGTGATATGCTGCTTTGTGAGAAGAATGTTGATATGAATTATCTATAGTGATAATGTTATTCATCTATCTGTTTATATCATCCTGAATAAGTTAAATTGTTAAACCCTTAAGTATAACTTGAACATTAAAATGGCATTTGGTTTCGATGAGTCCGGGATCGGGTTTCCATATTTGGAATTCGAAAACCACATCGATTCCAATTAAACGTTAGGTCGTTAATCCAAGTGGAGCAAGTGAAGACTCGAGGTGTAAGGGCTATACGTCAGTATAACTCTGTGGGTGATTCCGTAATGAGTTTGACGGAATAGTGCTTATAGATTCGAGATGGAGATTAGAGTGCAAGGGCTATGGTCGTTGACTCTGAGGGTGATTCCAAAATGAGTGCAACGAGATAGTGCCTTCGGTTTCGTTCGAACCCGGAACGAACTTGTATGGATTGAATGCTTTTAGCACATCGTCAGGCGGGCGATGAGCATTCTAAGATAAAAGTGTTCTATAAAGGTAATCGCAGCCTCAAGCCTCATCAACCGGGAATGGCTAAAACAGGGGAGGTGAAGCAAGGCTTCGTGGGTCGCTCCCACTGGAGAGCAAGATTTACCCCTGTCTAGAAGTCCCTTTTTATTCGGCTGTGTGGGGCGGTTGAATTCCGGACAACCGCCGGGGTTGTCTTATTTGGGACTGTTTAGTAAGGAATGGTCTCGGCTTGTGTTGTAGGGGAGTGGGAGTACTCCTCGATACGGTGATCTAGGCCACGTACTGTGACGGGCGGTACCCCAGTAGCCCTGCCATTAATGGAATCCAAAATCCAATAAGTGCCTGTACGGTTTTGATTGTGCCCAACTATGTTGGAACGTGAGGTGTAAGCATTCCAGCTATTTCTGTATTTTATTTTGAAAACCCTAGACACTATGATAATATCACTGGATTTCCTATCAAATGTTTTGGTTAGCGTAAGGTAAACACTTTTCCATGTTTATGTGTGGGAAGTCTTATGTGATACCTTTTCTTTCCAAAGGGTTTTCTAAAGTTAAGCAATTTTAACCCGTTTACTCACACCAGACCCCTGTCTGACCCGAGTGTTTATTTTCTATTTTATTAAACTCTTGGGTACTCATATTATGTATGAGTAGTCAAGTGGTTCGGGTTAGCTTGACGAATTCTGAAGGAGTAATGGAGCAGGAGGCTTCCACGTGTAGATATATTATGATTCCGCTGTGTATGTTGTATCTCTGTATCTTGTATGGTTGAGTTGTATGAATTAGATAGATGTTTATAACTGTCTAATATGTGTTGTATAGTTGTGTACTCTGATGTATTATGATATTATGTATTAATTTTATTTGATATATTATATTTCTTTCGTTCCGCTGTGAGTTCTCTGATGTTGTTGTCTTCTCCTTTCTCTTTCTTTTCTTCTTCTATCCCTTTCTTTCTTTACTAGTGATGCGATTTCCTGGAGATAGGAAGTCGGGTCGCTACATTTGGTATCAGAGCATTAGGCTGAGCGAATACCTAAGCTCTGAAGTGTGTCTTTCTATAGGGAGCATTAGGTTGAGTGAATACCTAGGCTCTGGAGTGTTGTCTTCCTTGAGAGAGCGTACTTGTAATTTTTATATAACTATATATATTTATATCTATCTGATCTGTTGGGTTTTCTGTTCGGATTTTCCAACATAAGTTTTAGAGGTAGATGGAGTAGTGGTGTGTGTTTGTAACACGACTACCACTGATGGAAGAGTTCCATATGTTTGAGGTTGGTAGTATTTGTTGAGACTGTTGACCTAATACCGTTTTGAGTAAGATTTGTAGTTTGGAGTAAGGATTTCTCTGATATCCGAAGGAAATCTTTTGAAGATTCGGAATTTATCTTTGAAGTGTAAGTTTGGATTTCGCTAGGGTAAGCGAATTATTCTAGTGTTTGGATTTTTTGGAAGTGCAGGAGTAAGTAATGGTATCCTGATAACTGCGTAATGAGATGCAGTATCCTTGGATATTTTCTGAAGGTGTTTTCTCTTGAAGCAGTTTTAGTAGCAGTTGAGGAGCAGTCTTTACCTACCTCAGGGAAGATTCATCTATGTATAAGTTGTTTGGATATTTAGCATGGAGGTTGGCTGTTTTGGAATATGAGACTAAGGTCTATGAGTTGTTTTGCTTCGGCATGGTCTCATTGTTATTCCTTAAGGTAAGCGAGTTGTGGATGCTGGATTTAGAGTCCGAGTTTCTTGAGAGGTTGTCTGCCATCTCGGAGGTCTGTTGTGTGGTTTGTTGATGGTTTTGGTTTTGGAGAAACCTTTGGATTAGAAGTCTTTGGATAGCTGTGGTAGCAGTTTAGCTCAAAGTGATCGGTGTGTTGACGAGTGGATCTTTTTAGCCTTTGCAGTATCATCGAAGTTGAGTTTGGAAGCAGCAGTGTTGGTTGTTTCTCCGATGGTTCGGGAATCTTTGTGGTTCTTCTTGTAGCAGTCCGAGCAGTTGGTGGATGTTTTCTTGAAGGGTTAACCTTGTTTGGAAAAGCTTTAAGCTGTACTAATTTGTGACGACCCGCAAATCCGTACTCCTTGAATATACACTAATCTCCATAGATTAACTCAAGATGAACAGAAATACGAATTCTAAATGTTTAAGAAAAAGAAAGAAGACAGAAGAAGAGATAAGAAGATAGAAAATAGAGAGAAAAGATAGAAAATAGGACGGAAAGAAATAACACAACAATAACAGAATCTCACAATCGCAGCGGAACAACATATAATAATAAATGAATAATCTTCAAACAAAGAACTATATCAGTTATTACATTACATCACATTTCTTTTCATTACATCAGAGTGTACAACAACAAACAACATCAAACAGCGGAAAAGAAATACTGTATACTAATAATACGCCATGCCATCCAGCTTGCCTCCAGCAACTCCAGAATATCCTGATAAACCTTAACTCTTGACTGCCCGTGTGGAAATTGGTGGGAACCCAGAGTTTAGGAAGGAAAACAATAAACTCCGAGTCAGTCATGTGACTGGTGTGAGAACTCAAAACAGTTTATTTATCTTTAAAATCAAAATAGAGGAATATTTTTAAAGTCAATTCGCAATGCTTTTAAAAATGAGACTACCATAAGGCCTCCCGCGCACACACACAATGCAAACGCAGAATCGGAGGAGATTTCTCCTTATTATAGTCAAAGATGCTTTATATGCATTAAAAAGAACATTTGATATTATTACTAGTGCATAGTGTAGGAAAAATTCACTTCGAAAATAAAGATATAAATCTTAGCCAGCATAGACATTTCGAACTATGCCTACTATAGCTACCATCTAAACAGTGGTGACCACCATAAGTAAATGGCCGGTTCTACAACTAAAACCGTACAGGGTTTCGTATTGGGAATTGGATTTCCAACGAACGGTCAGGCCAAAGAACTTCCCATTGCCACATGAGAACGCCTCTGGAAGGACGTCCCCGAGAACCAAACCGGATCTCTGCCAACACAAGACCGGGTTACCCCTAACTGGGTAACAACTGACACGAGTATGCCATCCCCCGGTCCTTTGGGACCTTTAACCGAGCGCTCGTCATCAACATCACACAATCATAAATAAAGTGTTTCAACATGAGTAAGTATCTGGGCTCCATACCATGATACCACCCTTTTCCAGAAGGAAATGCACATACCTTAAAGGGAGCTACCCCTCATAACCTTGCTGCATCTTTCCTGTTTTGACCATTCCGGGGTGTGAGGCTCGATGAAGTCACATCCACAAAGACACACTTTATACAAAAGCTGTGCTTTGGGTCAACAAATGATCATAGAAATGATCACAAAGATAAACGATCAAACAAATGATCCTATCACAAATGATCAAAACAATGATCATTTCACACCAACACTCAGCATGTCACATTACCAAATTGGGAACATATCGCTAATAACCTTCAACTACATAACCTCTGAGCTTGTACGTCTCAGAGAAGGGTGTTAATCTAAAAGAATAAATTCTCCGCCACCAACAGAAATATATTTGAAAGAAATCAGCTTTATATCTCAATTTGTAATGTCAGACATACAATCCATACAAGTCTGTTCCGGGCTCGAACAGAACCAAAGGCACTTACAAAGAAGTCCTTGCAATCCGGATAATCTCTAATCACATCCGGACTTCCCATCACATAGGGAGTCTCTATACCGTAGCTACTCGGTGCAAAGACAATCGACGAGTTGTCCTTTCGTTTTCAAAAATATCTGGTCTTCAACGCCGGTCATCAATGCTATCCATTACGTCGTATCACTATTCGGAATGGGTAATCCGAATAACGAGCGCAATAATTTAAAAATAAGTGTAGCATTCAAATTCAGCAAATCCCAACAAATACCTTTCAAAGGTAAATATTGATAATCAGTTATTGAACTATCAATGGATACGCACAACATCACCAGATTCCAAATAATTTTCCAAATTATTTATTTTCCAAAAATATCTTTACAAGATATATGTTTCAATACCTCAAAAATAAATCAATATTTATTTTTAAACAAATTCCCCCTTTCTTTTATAAATTCCATAGTGAATTTATATTTCCAAAATATCTATGAATATACAATTTCAATTATTCATTTCAATTTATCTTCAAAAAGATAAATTCTCAACATATTCACTTTATATTGGAAAACATTTCCATACTTATTTAATAAGTAATTCACAAACCTATTTATTTTCTACACTTGGAAAATATTCAATATACTTAAATCGAGATTAAGTATATATTTCATTCTTTAAGGAAATCATTCTCTTAAACATATTTATTTGGGTCAAAACGAATGTTGCGTAAAACATCGTTACGACAACCCAAAATCACTAGTATAGGGATTCGAAATTAAAATAGATATATAAATCCCAATACTATACAAAACATTTCCTTTCGGAAATCATTTACTATAACAACAGTGTTATAGTCCACCATTTCCTTTTATTTCTCGAAAAATGTCTATTTCAACAATGAATGTTGAAATCTATGGTTTCGAATCTTAACACAATTTAAAACATCGTTAAATCGTTTTAATTCAATTTAAAACATCACATCCAAAACATTTTCTTTAACACATTATTCACTACTCAAAAACGTGAATACACTTCGTTAACCAATTTCATCCTTTCTATACACTTTATTTCAAAGGATTATTCACTGTCTAAAACGTGAATATAACTCCATAAATAAGTTATAACAATTTATTTATCAAAATAAGTCGTTTGCGGATTTATAAAAATAATGTTTATAAATTCCATTCCTTTTTATTTTATAACAACTTCCTTTTAATAAATCTCCTTTATTAAGCTATTTCAATTTATAACTCAATTATAAACCAAAGGTTCATATTACAAGTTAAATGCTTATAAAACGATTATTTTACAAAATCGTTCTTTTTAAGACTTTCCAAATTATAAATCTTATAACTTATAAGATTCATTTATTTAACCAAATCTATTCTTCAAATAACTTTATAAATTTTATAAACCTACTGCTTATAAAATTCCATTTATAACTTCACCGTTTATAATTCTATAAATTTCATTCATTTACGAAATTTATTCACAATTCATTCTAACACTTATAAAAACTCGTTTTATAATTCAAATGCTTTAATTTATAAATATCAATCTTATAAATTTCTTATATAAATCAATTTATACTATTATTCTTTTAAAACATCTTTAATCCCCTTTATAATTTCACCATTTTGATTTATAAAATAATCAAATTTTATAAATCCTATATTTTCAACTTTTTATAATAAATTCAAAAATCCCGATTAACTATTTTATAAAATCATTAACCCCGTATTTTCAAAAATCAACTTTTAACTATATTTCTCAAAAATCATAATTTTTATAACATTAAAATTATAACGTTTATTTATTTATAATGGATCAATTCCAAAAATATTTTATAAACGTATACCTTCAAAAATCACTTTGAAAATCACTTTAAAATTCCAAAATTTGGTCCAATGATGCTACACACCAAATAGTCAATCACGACAACAACGATATCATATATCGATATGATAATCCATCAAATATCAAAATATCTGAAATCAAATAAATACTGTTGAGGAATCCAGTTGGATCCCTCCAATCTGTTTCCCTGCATCCAAAGATGTTAGCACAATACCAATTCCGTTCCAGTACGAAATTTTCGCGGTATATGGGATTTAAAATATTATTCGCTTAATAGACGGCGCAATAGGGTCTCATCAGCTATACAATGCGGGAAATCAACAACTGCAATATATACATATGCCAATATATATATATATATAGCTTTTATATATAATACCAATTTCACTGTTTATGAAATATTCGCGGTATATGTTTTTAATAAATAACATCCGCTTACTAACGGCGCATAATGTCTATCTTAACAATCAATAGATAACAATCATCATTCGAACATACAATCAGGAATTTTAAATCTAATTATTTAAAATAAAAATCAAAACTATTCGATTGAGTGAGAAGTTCTCACCTTGATTTCAATTTCGTTTTAGCGATTTATTTCGAATAAAATTAAACGGACATTTAATTTTACCCGAAATTCTCACTAACTCCAAACAACTCCAATCAAATTCTATAGTGTAGTGCTCGTCCATACGATTCCAACGCAACTGGTTTCGTGCGTTTTCGACCTCGTATGAAAAAGATATGATTTTTACAAGTTTATACAAATTTTATTTTCATAAATTTACAACAATTTTTATAATTTTAAACCTATGCTATCATCTGCCATTCGTTTCTTTGCCCTCAAATCTCAGCCTTTGCACGCAACTACCCTTTCCACGTTCTCCTTCTCCAGTAAACCTCACGCGACTAAACCCATGAACACGTCCAATTAGGGTTTGATTTCGAGCCAAAAGCAATGATCTTGAACACGATCAGATACCTCCACGTCGTGCGCCTCCACGAACACCACCCTCGGCCTGAAGAGCTTCGAGCTCGGCTCCCCATATCTCCACCAAATCGCGTGTGAATGGCCAAAGAACATGGCCCAATTACTCCACTAAACTACGGCGATTATTCAAATCCACCGTTGGATTTATATATCGTGTTGTGCTCTACAACTTTCGTTTAGAAAGTTATTCGATTCGATGCATGGATTTTGAGAAAATGGGGGGAGAAGGATGGACTTTTTCGGCCATTGGTCGTTTGAAGGTGGCGGCCCTGAAGATGGACCTAGGGTTTTTATAAATTTTCTTATTTTTTTGTGAATTTAAGGTCTATTTATAGGAAATTGTTGAACACTATTCATCCGGGTTTTCCGGAATCCGATTTACGCACGGTGACCAGCATTTCTGGGGTTTACCCCACGTTCCGAACACAATGGAACATGTTTCGGGAGCTAATTCGGACATCTGTGCGAGTTATGGCAAAATACGTTCAATTTAAATTAAACCGATTTAAACGATTTTCTAGGCGTTTTAGCTTGCACCGGACAAACGGTAAATCTGATTGACATGAAATTTGAAACCATACAATAATATCACATTACGGATCCGATGAAACTGGTTTCGTCGAAATTCGAGACTTTTTGAAAAATGGCTATTTTAACTCGCCAAATTAATATTAAAACAATTTCGATGCGTTTCGAGCTGCCACGATCAAACGATAACTCCGATTGCTACGAAAATTGAAATCCGGTAATAACAAACTATTACGGATCCAATGAAACTAGTTTCGTCCAATTCTGAGACTGTTCAAAAATTGACTAGTTTCACTAGTCGATTAAATATTAAAATATTCAATTTTCACAAATTAACTCTTAATTCGATTTTAAAAGTTTTAAAATATCGTTCTAACTTCAATATGATAAAATAAAATTTTACAAATCATTTTCAATCATATTTAACCCAATTTTCAATTATTTCCAAAAGTTAACATATTAAATTATCGATTTAATTATCTAATTAAATCCAATTATTCGAAATAAAATTTATTCGACTTATAAATTTCACTTATTTATATTTAAAATTAATTAAATATCAAATTTTAATTGACAGAAATTCTGGGTCGTTACATACTTCCCCCCTTAAAAGAATTTCGTCCTCGAAATTACTAAGTAAGAAAAGTTACAGAATCCATTAATTTTTCCAAAATCCATAGTCAAACTTCTTACAATACTTTACTAAGTTTTCCAAATCATACTTAGTTATATTTTCAAAAAAAACTACTATTGTTTAACTTTCAATTCCAAATCAAAATTAAAGTTTTCAAAATTTTCCCAATTTTTCTCAAATTTTTTCTAACGCCTTAAATTTTCGGAAAAATTCGCCATAGTCTCCTTTGCGCGGCTCGATCCGAAAAAAAAATGACAGTACATATATCACAAATATACATCTCATCAAGTGATGAGGCATCCCGCAGGGAAAAAAGTGTAAAAGTACGATATTTAATCCGAGATATGTACCTTATATTTTATTAGCAAGCATATACAGCTAATATAGCGCGAAAGCGAGCTCCAAATGCGAAGCAAACACGATCCGCACCTACTAAACACTCAACAAACAACATGAGAACATGTATATATGAAAATAGTATCGATATACAACATATAGCAACACAATAACTATATATGCCAACATAGCAAATGAAACAAAAGCAACAAATGCAAACATCAACCAACTATCATCCAACTAATTCATAACCAATAAATATTCATTCATATTCTCATTAATATTCAATGAAATAGGTTTTCAATTTAATCATATCTAGTTCATTAACAGTGGATGTTTTTACTAACATTCATTTTCAATTAGTTTATATTCACTAATTCTTATTCAAGTTGGTTCACTTCCAAATCAAATTCAAATCTACTTAAGATTCATTTAACTTCCAATTGGATTTCAATTACTTTAGCTTTCAATTTCATTAACACTTAATGAATTATATACAATCAACTTAACAATCATATAATAACCAATGTATATTAATTACAACCAAATTCCTTTGCTTATATTCATTCAATTTGGTTTAACACCGTCACTTTCAATTGGTTTAATTAAATTGATTTTCATTCAATCTTTCAACTTCCAATAACATTAGATTTTAATGAATTAACACTTACATTCATTATTCCATATCAATTATTTAACCTTCAATTGATTAACATTCAATCCATTCCTTCAATTCAATTACTAATTCATTTAACCATTTCAAGTTGAATTTCATTTATATAACTCAAGTTCATATCACTTAACTTTATTAATTTACTTCGATACCAATATCAACTTTATTCAACATCACTTAAGTTATATTCCATTTTACAAACATTCTTTGACTTTACTTAACTTAAATTCCAACTTATAAATCAATCCGGATTCTAATTCTAAAGTAAATTTCCATTTAAGTTTAAATTCATTTTTATTTACAACTCATATTCATATAGTTTCACTTCTTATATATATAAGTTTATTTCACAATTGTAAATCACATTAATTACAATTCAATTCTTATAATTCTTTTTACTTATACAATTATTCTTTTATTTTAGATTATTCAAACATCTTAACAATCATCTTATATACACTTTAATAATTCTGAAAAATTATTTCTTTATATATAAAATATACTCAAGGTAAAATTATCCCATTTACCCAATTTAAAACAATACTGTGTCGAATTGTTCTATTCAAATGTTTATAAACCCCTTCGGCATAGTTGTACAGACCGTGCCGACGAAAGTTCATATGCCACTCAACAAACCAATCATCACAATATAAAACAATTTTTATATTCACTAACAAAAACGCTCTCATAGCTATTATTACACTCAACTCATTCTAGAGTACTACTGACTCTATCTCTAATGAGTAATACCCAAAAGAACTATGGTTGTCGCTTAACCATATGCTCTGATACCACCTGTGACGACCCACAAATCCGTATTTATTGAATATACACTAATCTCCATAGATTAACTCAAGATGAACAGAAATACGAATTCTCAATGTTTAAGAAAAAGAAAGAAGACAGAAGAAGAGATAAGAAGATAGAAAATAGGGAGAAAAGATAGAAAATAGGACGGAAAGAAATAACACAACAATAACAGAATCTCACAATCGCAGCGGAACAACATATAGTAATAAATGAATAATCTTTAAACAAAGAACTATATCAATTATTACATTACATCACATTTCATTTCATTACATCAGAGTGTACAACAACAAACAACATCAAACAGCGAAAAAGAAATACTATATACTAATAATACGCCATGCCATCCAGCTTGCCTCCAGCAACTCCAGAATATCCTGATAAACCTTAACTCTTGACTGCCCGTGTGGAAATTGGTGGGCACCCAGAGTTTAGGAAGAAAAACAATAAACTCCGAGTCAGTCATGTGACTGGTGTGAGAACTCAAAACAGTTTATTTATCTTTAAAATCAAAATAGAGGAATATTTTTAAAGTCAATTCGCAATGCTTTTAAAAATGAGACTAACATAAGGCCTCCCGCACACACACACATAATGCAAACGCAGAATCGGAGGAGATTTCTCCTTATGATAGTCTGCTTGATACGCATTAAAAAGAACATTTGATATTATTACTAGGTCATAGTGTAGGAAAAATTCACTTCGAAAATAAAGATATAAATCTTAGCCAACATAGACATTTCGAACTATGCCTACTATAGCTACCATCTAAACAGTGGTGACCACCATAAGTAAATGGCAGGTTCTACAACTAAAACCGTACGGGGTTTCGTATTGGGAATTGGATTTCCAACGAATGGTTAGGCCAAGGAACTTCCCATTGCCAAATGAGAACGCTTTTGGAAGGACGTCCTCGAGAACCAAACGGGATCTCTGCCAACACAAGGCCGGGTTACCCCTAACTGGGTAACAACTGACACGAGTATGCCATCCCCCGGTCCTTTGGGACCTTTAACCGAGCGCTCGTCATCAACATCACACAATCATAAATAAAGTGTTTCAACATGAGTAAGTATCTGGGCTCCATACCATGATACCAACCTTTTCCAGAAGGAAATGCACATACCCTAAAGGGAGCTACCCCTCATAACCTTGCTGCATCTTTCCTGTTTTGACCATTCCGGGGTGTGAGGCTCGACGAAGTCATGTCCACAAAGACACACTTTATACAAAAGCCGTGCTTTGGGTCAACAAATGATCATAGAAATGATCACAAAGATAAACGATCAAACAAATGATCTTATCACAAATGATCAACACAATGATCATTTCACAGCAACACTCAGCATGTCACATTACCAAATTGGGAACATATCGCTAATAACCTTCAACTACATAACCTCTAAGCTCGTACGTCTCAGAGAAGGGTGTTAAGCTAAAAGAATAAATTCTCCGCCACCAACAGAAATATATTTGAAAGAAATCAACTTTATATCTCAATTTGTAATGTCAGACATACAATCCATACAAGTCTGTTCCGGGCTCGAACAGAACCAAAGGCACTTACAAAGAAGTCCTTGCAATCCGGATAATCTCTAATCTTGTCCGTACTTCCCATCACATAGGGAGTCTCTATACCGTAGCTACTCGGTGCAAAGACAATCGACGAGTTGTCCTTTCGCTTTCAAAAATATCTGGTCTTCAACACCGGTTATCAATGCTATCCATTACGTCGTATCACTATTCGGAATGGGTAATCCGAATAACGAGCGCAATAATTTAAAAATAAGTGTAGCATTCAAATTCAGCAAATCCCAACAAATACCTTTCAAAGGTAAATATTGATAGTCGGTTATTGAACTATCAATGGATACGCACAACATCACCAAATTCCAAATAATTTTCCAAATTATTTATTTCCCAAAAATGTCTTTACAAGATATATGTTTCAATACCTCAAATAAATCAATATTTATTTTTAAACAAATTCCTCCTTTCTTTTATAAATTCCATAGTGAATTTATATTTCCAAAATATCTATGAATATACGATTTCAATTATTCATTTCAATTTATCTTCAAAAAGATAAATTCTCAACATATTCACTTTATATTGGAAAACATTTCCATACTTATTTAATAAGTAATTCACAAACCTATTTATTTTCTACACTTGGAAAATATTCAATATACTTAAATCGAGATTAAGTATATATTTCATTCTTTAAGGAAATCATTCTCTTAAACATATTTATTTGGGTCAAAACGAATGTTGCGTAAAACATCGTTACGACAACCCAAAATCACTAGTGTAGGGATTCGAAATTAAAATAGATACATAAATCCCAATACTATACAAAACATTTCCTTTCGGAAATCATTTACTATAACAACAGTGTTATAGTCCACCATTTCCTTT
This sequence comes from Allium cepa, assembly GCA_030765085.1. Taxonomy (NCBI): domain Eukaryota; kingdom Viridiplantae; phylum Streptophyta; class Magnoliopsida; order Asparagales; family Amaryllidaceae; genus Allium; species Allium cepa. The sequence goes on from CM060942.1 coordinate 190,790,105, forward strand.
TATTTCTCGAAAAACGTCTATTTCAACAATGAATGTTGAAATCTATGGTTTCGAATCTTAACACAATTTAAAACATCGTTAGATCGTTTTAATTCAATTTAAAACATCACATCCAAAACATTTTCTTTAACACATTATTCACTATTCAAAAACGTGAATACACTTCGTTAACCAATTTCATCCTTTCTATACACTTTATTTCAAAGGATTATTCACTGTCTAAAACGTGTATATAACTCCATAAATAAGTTATAACAATTTATTTATCAAAATAAGTCGTTTGCGGATTTATAAAAACAATGTTTATAAATTCCATTCCTTTTTATTTTATAACAACTTCCTTTTAATAAATCTCCTTTATTAAGCTATTTCAATTTATAACTCAATTATAAACCAAAGGTTCATATTACAAGTTAAATGCTTATAAAACGATTATTTTACAAAATCGTTCTTTTTAAGACTTTCCAAATTATAAATCTTATAACTTATAAGATTCATTTATTTAACCAAATCTATTCTTCAAATAACTTTATAAATTTTATAAACCTACTGCTTATAAAATTCCATTTATAACTTCACCGTTTATAATTCTATAAATTTCATTCATTTACGAAATTTATTCACAATTCATTCTAACACTTATAAAAACTCGTTTTATAATTCAAATGCTTTAATTTATAAATATCAATCTTATAAATTTCTTATATAAATCAATTTATACTATTATTCTTTTAAAACATCTTTAATCCCCTTTATAATTTCACCATTTTGATTTATAAAATAATCAAATTTTATAAATCCTATATTTTCAACTTTTTATAATAAATTCAAAAATCCCGATTAACTATTTTATAAAATCATTAACCCCGTATTTTCAAAAATCAACTTTTAACTATATTTCTCAAAAATCATAATTTTTATAACATTAAAATTATAACGTTTATTTATTTATAATGGATCAATTCCAAAAATATTTTATAAACGTATACCTTCAAAAATCACTTTGAAAATCACTTTAAAATTCCAAAATTTGGTCCAATGATGCTACACACCAAATAGTCAATCACGACAACAACGATATCATATATCGATATGATAATCCATCAAATATCAAAATATCTGAAATCAAATAAATACTGTTGAGGAATCCAGTTGGATCCCTCCAACCTGTTTCCCTGCATCCAAAGATGTTAGCACAATACCAATTCCGTTCCAGTACGAAATTTTCACGGTATATGGGATTTAAAATATTATCCGCTTAATAGACGGCGCAATAGGGTCTCATCCGCTATACAATGCAGGAAATCAACAACTGTAATATATACATATGCCAATATATATATATATATAGCTATTATATATAATACCAATTTCATTGTTTATGAAATATTCGCGGTATATGTTTTTAATAAATAACATCCGCTTACTAACGACGCATAATGTCTATCTTAACAATCAATAGATAACAATCATCATTCAAACATACAATCAAGAATTTTAAATCTAATTATTTAAAATAAAAATTGAAACTATTCGATTGAGTGAGAAGTTCTCACATTGATTTCAATTTCGTTTTAGCGATTTATTTCGAATAAAATTAAACGGACGTTTAATTTTACCCGAAATTCTCACTAACTCCAAACGGCTCCAATCAAATTCCATAGCGTAGTGCTCATCCATACGATTCCAATGCAACTGGTCTCGCACGTTTTCGACCTCGTATGAAAAAGATATGATTTTTACAAGTTTATACAAATTTTATATTCATAAATTTACAACAATTTTTATAGTTTTAAACCTATGCTATCATCTGCCGTTCGTTTCTTTGCCCTCAAATCTCAGCCTTTGCACGCAACTACCCTTTCCAAGTTCTCCTTCTTTAGTAAACCTCATGCGACTAAACCCATGAACACGTCCAGTTAGGGTTTGATTTCGAGCCAAAAGCAATGATCTTGAACACGATCAAATACCTCCACGTCGTGCGCCTCCACGAGCACCACCCTCGGCCTGAAGAGCTTCGAGCTCGGCCCCCCATATCTCCACCAAATCGCATGCGAACGGCCAGAGAACACGGCCCAATTACTCCTCCAAACTACGACGATTATTCAAATCCACCGTTGGATTTATAGATCGTGTTGTGCTCTACAACTTTCGTTTAGAAAGTTATTCGATTCGATGCATGGATTTTGAGAAAATGGAGGGAGAAGGATAGATTTTTTCGGCCATTGGTCATTTGAAGGTGGCGACCCTGAAGATGGACCTAGGGTTTTTATAAATTTTCTTATTTTTTTTGTGAATTTAAGGTCTATTTATAGGAAATTGTTGAACACTATTCATCCGGGTTTTCCGGAATCCGATTTACGCACGGTGACCAACGTTTCTAAGGTTTACCCCGCGTTCCGAACACAATGTAACATGTTTCGAGAGCTAATTCGGACATCTGTGCGAGTTATGGCAATAAACGTTCAATTTAAATTAAACCGATTTAAACGATTTTCTAGGCGTTTTAGCTTGCACCGGACAAACGGTAAATCCGATTGACATGAAATTTGAAACCATACAATAATATCACATTACGGATCCGATGAAACTGGTTTCGTTGAAATCCGAGACTTTTTGAAAAATGGCTATTTTAACTCGCCAAATTAATATTAAAACAATTTCGATGCGTTTCGAGCTGCCACGATCAAACGATAACTCCGATTGCTACAAAAATTGAAATCCGGTAATAACAAACTATTACGGATCTAATGAAACTAGTTTCATCCAATTCTGAGACTGTTCAAAAATTGACTAATTTCACTAGTCGATTAAATATTAAAATATTCAATTTTCACAAATTAACTCTTAATTCGATTTTAAAAGTTCTAAAATATCGTTCTAACTTCAATATGATAAAATAAAATTTTACAAATTATTTTCAATCATATTTAACCCAATTTTCAATTATTTCCAAAAGTTAACATATTAAATTATCGATTTAATTATCCAATTAAATCCAATTATTCAAAATAAAATTTATTCGACTTATAAATTTGACTTATTAATATTTAAAATTAATTAAATATCAAATTTTAATTGACAGAAATTTTAGGTCGTTACATAATTGGTAAAGAAAGGACAGTTTCTTTGGAATCCGAATTAGGTTGAATCGCAAAAGTGACTTGCGATTGGTTTGGAATTTTCTTGAGCATTCTTTTGTTTGAGACTGAGGATTCTCATGAGGAAGTAGAAGCTACTGATGTAATCAGAAGGTTATCTGTATCTGGAGATGAGTTCATCTTCTTTTGGTTCCAGAGGCGATTTCGAGTGGTTAGCCTATAGGAAGAGTTGGTGTAGCAGCTCAGGAATTTTAGGAATTTGGATTTGGTCTGATCTAGCTTTTGAGTTAGATTCTGATATAGGGGTGTGTGACTGAGTCAGATGAGTCACTAAGATTATAAGGATTTGATGAACAAAGTTTCTGGTATATATTGGATAAGTTTGTACTCATGTTCATCAACAGTATTCTCCTCTATCTCAGAATCAGAGTTGTGCAGCGGAAGCGAGGTAGCAGCTGTGCAATGAGGGAAGCAAGTTCTTTTGCTATTGCTTGAGTAGTAGAGTTTGTGTTCTTGATTTTGACGGATCTTGGAAGACTTTTCCGTTGAATAGGATCCAGAAGCTAGTTTGTGTTGGTCTAGTTGTTTCTGGAAGCATCAGCATAGGATGAGTTGATCACGAAGAGATTGGCAGCCCTGGATTGTCTGTTGAGATATACAGATTTGAGATAAGGAGTTTTGGAATTCGAAGTTGGAAACTTCGTTATTGTTAAGTTTTCTCTGGTTAAGAGAGTAGTAATTGGATAAGATTGGTTGGTTAGTGCTATGGCATTTGAGATTTCTTATCTGTGTTCTGATAAGATAAGATTTGTCGTCTATGAGATTGAATTGCCAGTTTGGATAGCTGGAGTTCATTTTATTTCACGTATCTTTGAGGGAGTACGTGTATGATTCATTATTGGTAGTTGAATCTGTGGTTCAATTGGAGCTGGATTTGAGTATAGTCTGATGTTCTGTTTAGATTGGTGGATCTAGAGAAGAGAGGAGCTTTGGATTGTGGTGGTGTAGTTTGTTAGTTAGCTTCTGTATAGCGAGTCTCCCGGTTATTTTTACTTGAGAAACTCGAAATAGTATTAGAGTTTTATTCTGATGTTTGTCAGGATAATTAGTAAGTTTGTTTGTGTGATTGATTGCTTTGGTTGTTAGTTACTGGTTGTTAGGAATGCTTTGCTATTTGAAATTAGAATCTTTGTTCGGTTATTAAATTAACTTTGCTTTTCAATTTCGGAGACGAAATTCTTTTAAGGGGGGAGGATTGTAACGACCCGGAATTTTGGGCAATATCGATTTAATAATCTGCAATAATAATTTAATTGGTTTGATAATTTTCTTTGTAATTTTAATTTAAAATTGGTAAATTTAATCTTTTAAAGGTTAGTAAATTTTAATCTGACAATATTGATAAGAATTGTTTTTCAAAAGCTAATAAATTTTATTCTATTTATAATATATATGTTTGATATATATTGTGAATGGGAATATCATTTGTTTTAAATAAAGACTGAATTTTAAAATTGTAATATATATGTATGTATATGTTATAATTTGAGTTGTTTTGAAATATAATTTAAATTTATTGATAAATTTGAATATGTATGAAATTATGATTTAAAGCTTTGTTTAAAAATTAATATTCTTCAAAAGCTAATTTAAAGATTAATTCAAATTGTTTTCAAAATATAAGATAGTTGTTTATTTTCAATATGATAGTTTAAAAAGATTTAAACATTTTGTTTTGCTTTCTTTTGAAAGTATTTAATTTAAATGGTTATAAATGTATATAAATATATGTTTTAGATTTCTAAATTCATGTATAAGAAATTTATTAGAATATTTTCTTTAAAGGATTAAACTTATATTTACATATGTGAATTATATTTATTAAGTAAATTTATAAATAAAGTAACTTAACATGTAAGTTTATAATTACATTTAAATTAAATAAGAATTTATTAATACTAAAAATAAAAAGAGACACGTGGAAACATATTAACATCTTAACAATACTTGTAAATTAAGAAGTGCATGTAGGGTGACATTTGATTGAATTAAGAACGTGTGGCAAAATTCTCATTTTAAATTTTAATAAAAATTTTAAGAAGAAAATTAGTTTTCTCAAAAACATTTCCCTTTGTTTTCTTTCTTAACTCAAAACAGAAATTATTTCCAAAATCTGAAATTTAAATTCTTCAAAGAAAAAATTAAATCTGCAACTTCAAAGCTTCAATCTGCTTTTCAATGTGATGATCAATCTGCAATCTTTCAAATCTGCAACTAAATCAAATGACAACCTGCAAATCAAAGATTATTGGAAGCATGCAAAGGAATTCACTTCATCAGCAAATGCATTTTAGGAATTGAAGATCAAGCCTGGAAAATAAGAATTAAAACCTGCTCTGCTTATATAAGGTGAGTAAATGTTTTAAAAACAGTTTAAATTGGTTTTGATTCTAATGCATGTGATAATTTGTGAGTTGATCCTGGTGATTGCATGAAAATATTTCAGTATTAATATTATTGAATTGATGAATGTGTGTATACATGAATGATAGGTCTGTACATGTATATGTTATACTCTGTTACCTGTTCTTTCCAGACCCAGTTTTACCAAAAATTCTAATCTCCCAATAACATCAATATTTGACTTTAATGATTAAATGGAAGTTTTTAGTTATTGTTTTATGGTAATTTTAAGAATGGTTTCTGAAATTTTAATTCACAAATAATGGATAAAGCAAGATAATACAGTGAAACTGGGTTGCAAGTAAAAAAATGGATATCTCCAATTTCTGCTTTGGACTATATAGTTGGATTTGTTGTTAAAAATAATGAATTTTATCATGCATATCAAAATTTTTAGTTGAGGAATCATCATGAAATTTGGGTTTGTCTGATTTGGGGATTTTGGATGATTGCCGAAGTACGGCATGATGGATTCAGCTGTAATTTGGTTCGAAACTTGTTTATGAATCAAGGATTAGAAGAAAAATGCTAAAGAATTTTTCTGATGGTTGAATTGGTCGAATTTGGTTAAACTAGGGTTTATTTTGGTTTTGGGTTTCGGCTGATTGTCATGGCCTTTACGTCGTGGAAGTTGGACCAGAGGCGGTCGCTTCTGGTGAGGACGAAGTTCTTGACGTGGCAATTCTGTGATGGTGACGGCAAGGCTGTACGGCGTCGTTGGCAACGGCCGTAGGTGATTTTGGGTTTGAGGCAGCTGCAGTGGTTCGAGCTTGATGCTCGAATTCGACTCGAGTAATTGTTTGATCGAACTAGTTTCGAATTCATGCTCGCGTGGGTTCATGGGATCAATGGGGATGGTCGCGTTGGTCGTTGGTGGTCGGAAAAGGGTGGGCACGTGCACCGTGCACAGAAGGATGTCAGTTTGAGGTTCTGGGAATTTTTGGTTGGGGAAGATGAAGGCAGCTCGAAGTAATACTCGTGTTTTTCCAGGGGGCGACTCGAAGTGGGATAGGTGTTGGAGTTTTCTCGGGGCAGGCTCGAGTATCGGCCGTGTTTGTCTCGTGTGTTGGCCGTGTGTGTTTTCTGGGCAGTTCTGGGTAATCAAGGATATAGTTGCAGTTTAAATTATAAGTAAGTTTTATAAAAAGAAAATAGATTCACAAAGTTAAAAAGGTTTGTCCTTGGAAGAAAGTAAATCAAACTTTTAAAGATGATAATTGAATTTATTTAAAATTTAAATTTTGTTAAAATGATTTCTTTGTAGTAATTTAATTTAATTTTGAATGTTAATTATTAAGAAGAGTGTTTGAATTTAATTATTAAATCAAAGTTTAAATACAGTATAAAGTAATGTTTTAAAAGCAAACTATTCAAATTTTATTTTAAATGAATAAGTTTAAGTTAGAAAATTAATGTGTTTGAAAATTTCAAATTTGATTTCCAAAATGTGTTTTTTTAAATAAAGTTATTATTATAAATTTTGAAGACCCAACAGGATAAGTTGATTAAGTTGTTAAAATTTGATTTATTTCAAATAACTTATTTATAAAGATAAATAACATTAAATTATTTTGATATGATCTTGAGAGTACTTAATAAACATGATTTGTTAATTAAGGATTTTGAAATACAAGAAATTAATTAATTAATTATTTAATTAATTTTAAATAATTAGTTAATTATTTATTAATCTTAAATAATCACTTAATTGTGGATTAATTAAGTGTGATTACTTAATGAAGTAATCAACGATTAAATTTTTGAATGTAATTAGAATAGTAATTACTTATGGAAGTAATTAGAGAAGTTACTCATGGGAGTAATTAATTGAAGTGATTAATGGTTAATCACTTAATGTTATTAATTAAGGAATTAATTAATATAATTGTTTTTAAGTTAATTAATTATGGAGTAGTTAATTAGTTAAGATTTATTTAATGATGGAATTAATTTTTGTTAAGAAAATAATTAAGATTTATTAAAAGAAGTAATTAGAGATAAATACTTATGTAAGTAATTAAGAGTTAATTACTTAATTTATTTAAGTTAATTAATTAATGTGATTAATTAATTAATGAATGAGATTAAATAAGGGTTAATTACTAAGAGTAATGAATTTAAATTGTAATTAATTATTAAAGTAATTAATTAAGGATTAATTATTGATTAATAATTACTTAATGAAGTGATTAAGATTAATTAATTGGATTAATTAATCAAGGATTAATATAATTAAATTAGAAGTTAATTAATTAGGAAGTTAATTAATTAAGATAAGTAATTACAAATTGTTAATTACTGTTTATGGTTAATGAGATGATTAATTACAAGTTAATTTTTTAATTAATTAAAGGATTATTAATCAATAAAGATTATTAATTAATATAATTAATGAAGTAATTAATTTAAGTGTGATTAATTAACTGTAATTAATTAAGGATTAATGTAATTAATTATAGTTAATTAATTAATGAAGGATCATTAATTATTGTAATTAATGATAGTAATTAAAGGTTAATTACTGAATATGGTTAAGGATAATTACTTGAATGTAATTAAAGGATAATTAATATAGGGAGATTAATTAGGAAGATCATTTGAAGATGATTAATGAATTTGATTTGTAATAAATCAATGAAGCAGGAGTTAGGATAATCCAAATGATTAAAGGATAGTAATTAATTTAATTATAGATTAATTAAATTGATTAAGAGTTAATCAATTCTGCTATGGGTAATGGATTGATATTGAAGGGTTGATATTGAATGACTGATATTGGATGTTGAATGATATTGGATGATTGATATTGGGTGTTTGGTTGATACTGGATGATTTGGATGTCTATGAGATATGTGATATGCTGCTTTGTGAGAAGAATGTTGATATGAATTATCTATAGTGATAATGTTATTCATCTATCTGTTTATATCATCCTGAATAAGTTAAATTGTTAAACCCTTAAGTACAACTTAAACGTTAAACTGGCGTTTGGTTTCAATGAGTCCGGGATCGGGTTTCCATATTTGGAATCCGAAAACCACATCGATTCCAATTAAACGTTAGGTCGTTAATTCAAGTGGAGCAAGTGAAGACTCGAGGTGTAAGGGCTATACGTCAGTATAACTCTATGGGTGATTCCGTAATGAGTTTGACGGAATAGTGCTTATAGATTCGAGATGGAGATTAGAGTGCAAGGGCTATGGTCGTTGACTCTGAGGGTGATTCCAAAATGAGTGCAACGAGATAGTGCCTTCGGTTTCGTTCGAACCCGGAACGAACTTGTATGGATTGAATGCTTTCAGCACATCGTCAGGCGGGCGATGAGCATTCTAAGATAAAAGTGTTCTATAAAGGTAATCGCAGCCTCAAGCCTCATCAACCGGGAATGGCTAAAACAGGGGAGGTGCAGCAAGGCTTCGTGGGCCACTCCCACTGGAGAGAAAGATTTACCCCTGTCTAGAAGTCCCTTTTTATTCGGCTGCGTGGGGTGGTTGAATTCCGGACAACCGTCGGGGTTGTCTTGTTTGGGACTGTTCAGTAAGGAATGGTCCCGGCCTTGTGTTGCAGGGGAGTGGGAGTACTCCTTGGTACGTTGATCTAGGCCACGTACTGTGACGGGCGGTACCCCAGTAGCCCTGCCATTGATGGAATCCAAAGTCCAATAAGTGCCTGTACGGTTTTGATTGTGCCTAACTATGTTGGAACGTGAGATGTAAGCATTCCAGCTATTTCTGTATTTTATTTTGAAAACCCTAGACACCATGATAATATCACTGGATTTCCTATCAAATGTTTTGGTTAGTGCAAGGTAAAATCTTTTCCATGTTTATGTGTGCGAAGTCTTACGTGATACCTTTTCTTTCCAAAGGGTTTTCTAAAGTTAAGCAATTTTAACCCGTTTACTCACACCAGACCCCTGTCTGACCCGAGTGTTTATTTTCTGTTTTATTAAACTCTTGGGTACTCATATTATGTATGAGTAGTCAAGTGGTTCAGGTTAGCTTGACGAATTCTGAAGGAGTAATGGAGCAGGAGGCTTCCACGTGTAGATATATTATGATTCCGCTGTGTATGTTGTATCTCTGTATCTTGTATGGTTGAGTTGTATGAATTAGACAGATGTTTATAACTGTCTAATATGTGTTGTGTAGTTGTGTACTCTGACGTATTATGATACTATGTATTAATTTTATTTGATATATTATATTTCTTTCGTTCCGCTGTGAGTTCTCTAATGTTGTTGTCTTCTTCTTTCTCTTTCTTTTCTTCTTCTATCCCTTTCTTTCTTCACTAGTGATGCGATTTCCTGGAGATAGGAAGTCGGGTCGCTACAAAAGTATTAATATAACAGCGCAAATAATCCGCCATTTTAAACATTTTTATAGGGGCAAATTATGTTTTATTGATTACTATAATAGCGTTAGTTGTCCGCTATGAAATTCGTTATTAGACACAAAATACTTTTTGTTTTTCTAAGGTAGCACTAATAATTCGCTATAAAAATATTAATAGCGATTATGAGCGCTGCATATGAACACGTTATTGTAGTTGTTGGCTTGTCACAACACCAATATGCCCCTATAAAGATTCAGCTACAATAGTGCTTATACTCTATTATGATATGTTTTTTTGGCACTTTTTATAATACCATAGCGCCTCTTCTGTTATGCATATAATACTGACAGATTTAATAGCGGTCATTCAGCGCTATTAAATATTTATAGCGGTTTTCAAGTGTTATGGTTTAGTTTCACAATTCAAAAAATTTCTACATCCTATTCATAAACTACAGTATTAAATACCGGTATCAAAATGCCCAATGATAATCGTTCTAAACATAAAATCATTTAAATAACACAAGAATCATAAAAGATAATAAATATAGAGATGTAACACATTACATTAAAGATATCAAATATTCATACACATAATATCTTATAGCTTAAACCACATAAATCAAAACGTGGTAGAAAATGTTTTAAGTACACCCCAAAAAATAGTAGCAAAGTTTAACAAAAAAACAAGTACATATTTGATTTGCATTAAAAAGAAGGCAACCATTTTCGCATCCTTCTTCTATCACACACCTGCAAATAAGATAAATATTTACATTAAGAATGAATATGAATAAAGCACTGGTGAAATTTGATTTTTAGATAATGTGTGCATAAAGAGCTAATAAGTTGAAACTAATATGCTATGGTTGTACAATGCAATAAGATTATTTAAACATGAATCAATTAATTTTGACAGCAATTCATTGTTAATGGATAGTTTTTGAATGGAAAAATAGAAAATAATGGAATTAACAAGAACAAATTCTATACTCAGTTACATTGAATTTCATATGGTTGGTGCCCTTATCAACACTTTAAATATTTGACTAAAAGCCTTGAAATTTTTAGGTAAAAAAATCCAAAAAATCCGATACAATTCAAACCAAAGATGCAGTAGAACCAAGTGTGAAATAAAATAGGAGATAGAAATCATCAATTTCTTTAACAATAGATTTGCAATATACAGGAGAAGAGGAAGCTCGGGAAGAGGTATTTTAGATGGACCATGCAAGAACAAAAGTAACTTTATCATACATAAGAGTCTGTCATGAATGATGCAAATATGACAGATGAATGTAGATTTTTTGCATTAGGTTTCCATTTGCAAATATAAGTTCGCAATCACAATCTCAACCTACAGTTGCAAGTAGGAAGGAATACCGGTGTCAAGGGAGAAATCTAGGTTATTTAAGCCTATAAAAGAGCTTGCAGAAGTTATGAAACAAATGATATATTAATTACACAACTAAAGAAGCAACAAGGAACATCCAAAAGAAGAAGAAAAAAGCAAACTTGCATTGGGGACATCATGAATCAATCAACTAAAATATGAACAATAAAGTCAAACAAGATGAAATCACCTTCAACTTATTCTTTATAAGCAACAAGAAGCTTAAGTATGGCATTAAAGACACGCCCAAAATCTTCATCTAGCAACAGCTTTACAAGCAGAGTAAGGAGTGATGTTAACCCTAAGCAGCAAACCTTCTTGTCATGCTCCCTATAACGACAATAGTACAAGATAAATAAGAATAAAGCAGTCGTTCAATGAGTTTTAAAGTTTAACTATCACCTTTTGAAATTTGCATGCACAACACTTTTCTTAACTTGTTGCAGCATCTGAAACCACAAATTAAAGAATTCTGTTGCTACATCAAGTTTGTGAAGCATTCCAATTGTCAACGGAGGATTGTAGTAGAGCGCGTTAGCAATCTGAAATATTTTTCAAGTTATATACTTTGTTTTTTCCTGCTTACTATAATCGAACAATGTTGACCACCTCGCTCGATGAAAAACCCCGACGAACAATTTCTAAAAATGCTAGTGACTAAACACGTGTTGGACGCTTTGGTTAAATGTGTATAGATCAGGATATTTTGATTTTTGAAGAAAGGGAAGAAGTTTGTTTCTAAAGAAATAGAGAGCATGAAGTTGCGACGGTAGAAGGCAGTGTGCTTGTTTGTTCATGTCTGTGCAATTTGTGTAAGTTTAAATTGGAATTATCATTTTATTATCAACTTAGTTAATTTTAATAAGCTTATTTAGTTTTTATTAAACCTAATTAACGAAATTAATTTTTCTAATCTTTGTTAATTTTATTGTGATTATTATTATTATTTAAATTTTATTCTTGCAGTTAGTTAATTTAATTAATCTTGGTTAATTTTATTATTATGATTATTTGACTAAGATTATAAAAGTTTATTTTAACTATTATGATTATTGTTGTTGTTTCCATTAGTATTATTATAATAAACTTAATTATTTTTTATAAACTTAGTTAATTTATTATTATTAATATAAAAACTTGTTATTTTTTATAAAACTTGATCAATTTGGTTAATATTTTACTATTATTATAAACTTACTTAATTATTTTTATTATTATTACTTTGTATAAATTTAATTTATTTTTATAAAACTTATTGTTATTATTACTATTATTATATGAACTTGGTAAATCTTATTTATTGTTTATCATTCGACCCAAACAAATGCTAGTAAAAGAAATAAAATTTGATACCTAACGAACATCTAGCCTAATCAATTATTTACTATTATTATGTAAATTTAGTTAATTTTTATAAAACTTAATTAAATTAGTTAATGTTTTATAATTTATTATTATTCTTATAAGCATCATTAATATTATAAGCTAAGTTAGTTTCTATATGACTTATAGTTAACTTATTATTATTTATGATTGTTGTTAGTATTATTATTATAAAATTAGTTAATTTTCAAAAAAATAGTAATTATTGTATTATAATATAAATAAATTAAGTTATTTTTATAAACTTAGTTAATTATTATTATTTTGTTATTATAAACTTATAAACTTATAAACTTAATTAATTCATCATCATTATTATTTACAGAACTTTGTTAAATTCGTTATAATACTATTATTCAAATTTATTTAACTTAAACTTAGTTAATTTTATTAAACTAGTTTAATTTTACCAAAACTTAGTTAATGTTTATTAACATATTTAACATGAATAATTTATTATTATTGATGTTTTTATTATTATTATTGTTATTATTATTATTATAAACTTAGTTAATTTTTATAAACTTAGTTGATATATTATTGTTACTGTTATTAAAACCCACTTTATGCATGTGTGTATAAGATATGAAACAACTAATAGAGATGTTTCAACTGACCTTGTTTTGTTAGCCATATAGATCAAGGAAGTTCTACACTTTTAAGTCAATTGAGATTCTTACAAGCTACTCAAGATGAATATTACGTTTAAATCCCAACAAAACATTTCAAAGTTAGTTGGAATCATTTGGTAAATCTAACAAAACCATAATATAAATTACTCATTGAAGAAGTAAATTACCTATTAAGTTTCCAGTATCCTTTGATCGTCCCAACAAGTAAAACACGATCAGCACATGTTTTCCATTGACTTGTTATAAAAATGCATCACACCTACGCCTTTAAAAATTAAGAGTGAGATCAAACTGTCCAAATGTCAAACTTAGTTTCAATTGGAGACCCTTAATCAGCACTAAGGGTGAAAGCTTCGGTCACTCAACCTCTCAACGTGACACTGCATCTGAAAATAAAACTGAAGCAAGCCATGTAGTGAACCCACGTCTAAACCCAAACCCCTATTAAATAGCAAATTCATAAAATAAGCAATCAGCAATGCAAAATAAAGCCCACTAAATAAATTGGGCTTTTGCCCAAATCCAATATTCAACATGAACTAAAAATGCAATGAACTCGATCCAAACTGACATAGTCTCATTTAAAATCATCAACTAGTAATAACATACCTCTTCAAATCTAAACAATGACCATCCTTCATCTTCTTCAACCCAATCAAAACGAAATCATGCACGGATAAAATAAAAGAAGGACGAGGAAGCTGGCCTTCAACATATAGTGTTTGACATTGCTGCTTCTGTATCTTTATTAGCGACAAAAGAGAAGAGTACATCAATTTATGGTAGAAGCCATGGTCTATAGGAGGCATTGTGCGGATGGATAAGCTGGTATGTACCTATATATCATGATTAAATTGATAAGCCACAACAAAATGATATTAATGCAATCATGAGCATATTTTTCTAGATAAAAATAAATACTACTAAATTAGAAGTCGGGTGCAATAAATTAATGTTCAATAGCAAGAACTTAATCATTTTTATAGAGATGAAAATTTTATAGTAGATTTGCATCATGAAATTGTATAATATAGTATTTACCATTGTCTGCTCAATAAGTAGGTCGTAGCCAATGTACCCTGAATGGATATAGCATAAATAGTATTACCCAAAAAGATGAGAAAAGGCTATAAAATTGCTAGAGTGGTTGTTGAATATGTTGCAACTACTCAAACAAAACCCAGGTCCTCGTATAGATGATAGATGAACCTTCCAAAAATAATGGCTCTGGTTAAATGTTTCGTAAGATTATAAATAGTAAGTAGAATGAACCAAATATTAGAAGACATAACAACCTTATTTTAATGAAATGATTTTGTTATATGCAAGATATGAGCAAAATCTTATATCTAATAAAAAGTAGACAGAAAATAAGTCGAGTAAACATGTATATCAAACTTCCATTTGTCATAATGCCATAGGGATTAGCCTCTTATGTAATGTGATGTAAGGTTACGGTCTATAGAATAAAGAGAGAAACTATGGTAGTATATCAATTATCGATCCTAACAAATCAATTTACCCTGCATTTTAATTGGTGGTTTATATGCAATTTTGTCCAGTCAAGACAGAGAATATTGGCATTTAAAATTCAATGGAAGATGTTGATTTCATGAACTACATCTCAACCTCAAATTTATATAAATCTGAATTCACCAGTAATTTTTTCACTTGGAGAGGTGGAAATAACTTCTCTATACGCCGTAAAATTGATAGGGTTTTCGTGAACAGTCTTTGGGGAAACAAATTTCAAGAATCTAGGATTCATTTTGGTGATCACTTCCCAAGCAAACGTACTTCTACTATAGTTAACTTTAAAGACTCAAGCACAAAGGAAGCACGTAATTGCAAGGCAACAGGTAAAACAAAAAATTGTTATCAGGAAAAAATGCAGACTGCTTTAGGGAAGAAATATGGATGGAGAAAAGATAGTTTAAAGCAAATCATTATGCACCTTGATATGAATGAAATTGGCATCTGATTCATTTGTGCAGCCTCAACAATTAATGTTTTACTGCACCCAAGAGGCTCAAAAATAAAAAATAAACCAACTTGCGTGTTCACATCAAGTGTTTGAAAGTATTTTTTTCCTGAAAATAATGAAAGCATCCAAGACTAAATAATAATTTCTTACCATAAAAGCACAAACGAATTATAAAGCAGAAGTAGTTAAGACATTAGCTATATCTTTTTTAAGCTCAAACAAGAGAACTCGAAAAAGTATTTAGGTTCTCTTGCATGCAATGTTAAATTCCAAGATTATAATACTAATGTGACAATTGATTAAATTTTTAAAGTTTCAATTATGCATGTATGTGTCCAAATAAGGTAAACTAAGAAATGAAAGACATACCAAAATTGTTTCAAGTCCAGGCACAAACATAACTAAAAATATGAAGAATGGTTGTAAAATGTATAAATAAATTGAATCGGCTTGGAATCACTATGAATCGCATATCAATAAATTGTCTAAAACATGTGTATGAAACACAAACAAAATACACAAGTAGGTACAACAATTCTATTTATATCGAAGGACAATCAATTCTTTTTAGGCCAAAGAATAATATTAAAAAAGTAGGTTGTGAGCTTACCTCGTGTTCAATGTCTGTTTATATGCACCCTTTTATAATTACTAATTATTGCATGATATATCTGCAATATATCAACTTGACTTACCCTAAGGTGATTTTGAACTTCTTGATTTTGAGCAGGTCGAGCATTGTTGTTTTGTTCGTTTCGTAGGTTGAGCATTATTGTCTTGTTGCGATATATCTTTGTGTAAAGTTCAAATATTGATAGTGACATATATACTCTTTTTCAAATATCCATGTGCGCACAATCCTTGATGACTTAGAAGTAAGTTCTATTTTATGTATTTTTAGAAGAAAAAAAGGAAAAAAAGACGACCACAACTAAATTAAAATAGAAGAAGAAATTTATCAAATAAATTACCCCCTTGTTTGTTCATACTTCACAGTCGACATTTATAACAACAATTATAATCTGTCATATGGGATGATACTCTACAATTTCGATTCCGGTTGACAATAAGAAAACTAACCATCCATAAATATTTTAATATTAATTTCACAAAATGAAGTAGTTAGGTGACAAACTAAATGAAGCAAGATCTTACTATAATAAGCTCTTATCCAAAATATAACTTCAATATGACAAACACAAAACATCATTCCAATGGTTACACTATCACTATGAGAAAAGACCTCTACATTTACAAAGATTAACACCATGTTATGAATAAATCATCTAACCATGGAACAAGACAAAACTAAAGGGAAAAGGTTGATGTTCAGTGAAATATATTATTCTTAGAAACACTTAGCATGATCAAACAAACTAAGCATCCACTGAAGAAAAACTTATGTTATAATGTCTACAGTGAAAAGACCGACTTTATTGAGTCATAACTTTAATTTGACATAAGTCGACAAAGGCATATATCAAAATTCCATGATTTGATATTGACAATGGTTCTTGATTATAGCTTTTTATTAAAATTACTTTGTAATACGACACAAACAAAAAGCCATGACAGTAAACTTTTTTATCAAAATATAAGACATGAAGATAATGAAGCAACATCCTCTATATATAATGAATCCACCGAAGGTTAATATTTAACCATCAGTCTCGGAAAAATTTGTAGCCCAAACTAGCAAGATCAGTCAAATTTGCAAAACAAATATAAAAGACATAAATGTGAACCAGAAATAGCAATTTATTAGCTTACAGCAACATTTTATTTTATTTTTCAATTTAGCCATAAATCTAAAATGAAAAATTAATAATCGATCACGAAACTAGTTTAAATGGTGTCACTTATATAGAGAAAGTGACATGTATTTTTATGAAGCACGTTATGGTAAAGAAGGGGCTAGATAAGGAATAAACAGTGGGAATGTTTAAAGTATACATTTCCAAAGTAGTGGATAAAGTCTGATGTACACTCAGTGTACATTTCTACAGTAGTGTACATTTATGTATATTTCTTTCCCTTTTCTTCTTTTTTTCCCTTTGAATTGATGTTATAATGGTTAATTAGTGGATGTTATAATTTGCTGCAGAAGTTACATAACTCATATTCGGAAAATAGTACCAAATGATTTTATTTTTATACCAAATCATGATTACATATCTCAACTAACACAACCTCAAAGCTAAGACGAATATCTAAATCATACTTTTGCCTAATTGGGTTGCAAATTACATGCCTCGGATTTAATTTTGTAACATACTCATTCGGTTAAACAAATTCTGGTTTTATTTACTACTAGCGTATGTGTAAGAAACTATATAATCACAACCTAAACCATCAATAAAAAATTCAAGAATTCTTGAAAATTGTAGTTGTTACAAAAAATAGGGTTTGAAAAAATCATACTATTTCCTAGCGTATTTCTTGATGCATGCTGGTTCGATTAAGGGCTTGTGAAATTATAGGAGATTTAGACGTCCAGATCTAGTAGTCGATTGGGCCTGTGTTCGACAACGGTGAGATTCCAATTAGGGGAAAAGAATCCTTCTCGAAGTATGGTACCCAAGGCAAGGGAGGGGAGAGGAGTGGCAGATAAGGTTCGATAAAGGTTGAAGAAAAGATAAGGAAGGGGAGATGGTGGTGAAAAATAAAGCGGTATTAGTTTGTCAAACGAACTTGAAATGGAAAAGGGAAATAATTTGGAAAAGAAGCGTCCATCGAAATAATTGGGGATCCCGCTTTATGGTAAGTGTTACATAACATATTTATATTCTAAAGTAAAAAAAATTAAAAGGAACAATAATGCTATAGCATAAAGCGCTATCTATTTGAGCTATAGAAATCAACTTTTCTTGTAGTGGAGAGCATCAATCTCTATATGTCTTAATGGTTGGCATGCATTCGACCAGCTTAGAGTGGGAGAAGGGTTACGCACAAAATGTATTCCTATAATAGAGTATGTGCATTTTTATAATATGATGATAGTCTAGTTTTTTTTTTCTACATAAAAAATAAAAGGAACATTTGTTGATATTCACAGTGCGCGTATCAATTTAAAAGGAGGGGGCAAATGATACTGATAATAACATATTAAATTTGTATGCCTATGAGTTTAATTTTAGAAAAGGATTTAGAAAAAAGGGACAGGTTGTTCAATGTTATCTAAGACATTTAATAAGCGAATACTTGAAGATTTAAAATTTGTGGTTTAATTGAAATTAGGATACATGACCAGTCAATGTTGAAGGAAGGGAAACAAGTGATACCAATAAGGTATATGCATTTCAAACTTCTTGGCGTTTACTTTCATTGGTATATGCATTTCAAACTTCTTGGCATTTACTTTCATTTTCACTGGCTCATATATCTACATATATGTATGTATATGTACATATATACATACATGTATGTATATGTGTGTTTATATAAATATGCACACATGTATGCATATACACACACACACACACACACACACACACACACATATATGTACACACATATACATACCTGTACATGCACTTATGTAGATAGATATGTGTACACACACACACACATATATATACACATAGATATTGGTATATCTGTTTGTTTGTGAAATCATCATATCGGTACCTTGATCGGTTAGAAACTGCATAGGAAAGCTCATGGAAAATCAAATGTTTGGTTCTTATAATCAGTAATTTCTTATACAAAAGATATTAAACTTTTGATAACGTTGTAAAATTGCAGAATGTTTCACATAGAAACTAAAAATGAATGTTTATTGCATTAGTTCTTATTTTATAAAATATAGGTTAGTACGATGAATATTAGTCCTCTTATGTTTTACATAAATTTGGAAACCTAGTAATATTAGTGAACCAAATGAATACAAACAATGAATTTTATTTTTTCCCTTCATTCTTCATGGAAGAAGGGCATAGAGTCCTGAAAAAGAGTGAACTTATTGAGATAATGGTAGCGAAGCTGCCTTCCCACTCAATTCAATTTGGGTGTCAAATTATTATGGTTAAGATAGGTCTCATTACCTAATTTCCTATCATATGTCTCGTAGATGGAAGCGCAATAAATACTAAGGTAACTTGAAAGAAAATACTAAATAATCTGAAGTACCACGAACGCCTTGACCTGATTCCCTGATCAACACGTGTCTGCTTTTGTGCCAACATGATTTTCATAACCTCATCCTTCAAGCCGAGAAAGAGCAGATTGATGATTTGGTACTTCTTTATGACAAGTCGATGAGGTAGATATCTTCGAGTGATCCGATCCCACCGTCTTTGACAAACAGGGACCTACTCTTCGTTAGTGTTATCATCGCGATTGTTACTTCTACGAGAAATTTTTAAGGGTTTGAGAGAGTGAATATGGGAGGTATGAAACTGACTGAAGTGGATTGTTTAGGGTAATCTTCCTTCTTCAAAAGAATATGGGAAATAAAAATGTTAGCAGCGTATTTTGCTAAGGGTAAGAAAAAGAGATTTGAGCGGCCACGAAAAATTTTAGGACGAATTGTTGGCGGGATATTTCGGTCGTGTTTAGTTATTTACTTTTGCCTTTTCGTATGATTAGTTGTAGCACTTCGTGTTGAACGCTATTAGGATATACCATAAAAATAGTTTTTTTCGCAATGAATAGGATTTTCTTGTTGAAATGAGAGATTTTTATCGAGAGCGGGTAGATTAGTTCTTATAAACACTGTTTTATCAGCTCTTATGGTCTATTGGATATCTATGCATATTTTTCTAGATTGGGTGATTAATGAAATTGATAAAATAAGAAGGGACTTCTTATGGAGTGGGAAAAATTCTAATGGCAGAATTAAATGTTTAGTTAATTGGCAAATTGTTTGTAAATCTAAAAAGGAAGGTGGTTTTGGAGTCATTAATTTGCGTAGAATTTATCATTGTTAGGGAAATGGTTATAGAAATTTAAGGATATTAACAATAATCCTAGTTGGAAAGAATTCATATCTAAATGTTACTATAATGATAGTAATAGTTTACATCAAATTACTCTTACAATTATAAGTAAATTGTCTAATTTTTGGAAATCAATTTTAACATGTCATGAGATTTTTAACCTAGGTACTAATACAATAGTTCATTTAGGTAATAATACTTCTGTTGGATTTTTTTTACTCCTCTTAGGATAGAATTTAGGGACCTCTATGAAATTTGTAACTTTAAGAATGCTTTAATTTTGGAGTTTTTACTCCCGAAAATGACCCTCTTGGAATTTTAGTTAAAATCTTAGTAGGTACTACTCTTAGGCATCTTCCTTTACTTTATGCTAGATTGAGTCTTTATAATATCGATAATTATAATGATAGTATTGGGAATGGGATAAGAGTAATAAATATACTTCTAATTCTTTTATAAATTTCTTAACGTTTTAGGTGTAGTTAATAAATCTTTTAAATATATTTGGAAAACAAATGCTCCTCCTAAATCTAAAATTCATATGTGGTTAATCATGCATGGAAAACTAAATACTATAGAATTGTTAAAAAGAAAAAATATGGAAATTGATAATAAATGTTATTTCCGTAATATGCATGTTGAAGATATTAAACATGTAGACTATGATTGCTTAGATACTTGCCTCATTCAGAATAATATTGTCAAAATATTTAAATTTAATCTTACAACTAAAATTTCGGATTGTGATCGCTATTGGAATAATTTTAGATTTAAGTTTAAAATGGAAAATGGAGTTTTACTTGACACTTTATTCCGTATAATTTGTTGGTATATTTGGTTTGAGACAAATCATAGAATTTTAATAATAATAATAGTCCTTTTAGCAAATTGATTTTTATAATTTCCTCATATCGCTTTAGTTGGATTTCAAATTCAAAATATAAACTAGCTAAAAATAATCATTTCAGAGAAATCTTAATAGGATTTGTAATAATATTAAGTTATTTAAGCATAAAAAAATATTTTCGACATTAATAATTGTGGTATTAACATTTTTTCAAACTTAAATGATGATTCACCGAATATCTTAATTTCCTTTTAACCTATGTACCATAAGGAAAAGTTTTGATTTACTATAGTTTTAGTTTTAGTTTGTTTTAGTTTTAATTTATAGACCTTTAACTACTTTGGATCATGGATTCTTTTTAATCTACTTGTCTAAATTTTTATTATATTCTGTCCTATTTTCTTAGCTTTTGTTCCTTTACTTTTATTTTGTTGATACATATATATGTATATAAATTTCATTTATATACATATATGTGTATTATTCTTATATTCTTCTAGTTCTTTTTACAGATACCGGTTTGAGCCAAAAATGGTGTTAGATTCTTTTATAGGTTCACGGGATTGCTGAGGACAGGGTTGCTGTTTGCAGTGAGGAGTTCTTCTTAGTTATTCTACCGCTATAGTATGGCGTTCTACTTTCTAGTTGATACACTTTTCAGTGAGGCGCTCTCTTCAGTTCTATCGAGTCTACAGCGTGGCACTTTCCAGTCCAGATCATTAGCATTTCCATTTCTTTCGAGTCTGTAGAGTGGCGTTCCTTCTTAGATTGAGATGGCTTCTAGTATCACTGGCGCTAAGATGTTCCTTTGTTCAGCAGGTGCTTTTAACACCTCAATACAAGGCAGTGGCCTTGTCGGAGCTCGATATTGAGGCGTAATAGGTGGTGGCCTTGTCAAAGCTTATTCTAAAAGTGCCAAAGTTATTTGCATTGTATTTGTACTTTAATTAGCGACCTGCTAGGCATGTTGTCACCATCTTGTCTTTTGTGATATATACATATTTACATCTGCGCTCTCCCCTATTTTAATGCATCACACATTTTTCTCAAAATTAGAAAACTTTTAAACAAATGTTTCCAAAACCCAATTTGAATTTAAAAATCGTTTCTTGTCTCAAAAACCAATTCCGAGTTAATCGAAAATTTATAGTATTTTTTTAATTACTAATTTGAGGCCAATAACCACCCAATGCTTAACCAATAGGATATTGATTTTCTATTAATACTGGGTTCTAGTTTTCAACATATAACAACGTTATAACCATAGTGTCCACAATCATATTGTTAACCCATAATCCATATAAAGGAAATATCATTGAAATAATATAATTCAAAAATAGCAAGGAATCCGAATCAATCCCTCCAACCTGTTTCCCTACATCACAAATGTTAGATAATCATAAAATATAAATCAACCGCTTCGAGACGAGATTCATATACAAAGGGTCATCCGCTCATACATAGGAACGTAATAGGGTCTCATCCACTCCAATAGGTGGGATTATATCCAAACCAACTAATAAAAATAATAATTCGTCAAAATAGTCATTCAATAATTTTTATTAACTATAAATCATACCAGTTATCCAAAAAGGTGAAATTTACTTACCGAAATTTTCTGTTGTCGCCGAGGCGTTTCGTTTGGAACTAAAACTAAACAACGTCTGATATTATACCAAAATTCAACAGTCTCCAAATTCATCCAAACTGGTTCCATCATGAAGCTCTCAACATCACGAGCGCAACGCAAAACATTATTAGCATTCCAGTGGGAAGTTCTATAAAAAGTTAAAGCGTAGCCTCGGACCTCATTAACTGGGAAATAACAAAAATCGCGCATGCAGCAGGGCCAAATGGGTAGCTTCCAAGTAGGGTTTGATCATTCCAAATCTATATTAGTTACTATCTAGTTTAGTATGCTTCGGTGCCTAAGCGAGGTGACCATATTCGGTACTACTAATCAAGTGGTAGGCTAGTCCTGTGTAGTAGGTGTACTAGATGCTTTTGTCAGACCTCGGTGCATTTATCTAGAGATGTACCTTCGAAAGGTAGTTCCTTACCTTGTCATAGTATGGAATCCAATCACCAATACATGCCTTTGATTTTGAGTAAATATGATTTAAATATAAACCTCCCAACCCAACTCATATTTAAATCCACGATTTAAATATAAACATTGCCTCGAATTTCCATTTGGGTTATAACTTCAATTTAACCTAATTCCTATTTAAATCCATGATTTAAATATAAACCTCCTAGCTATTGGCCAGTTAGAATTTTTGAAAATAGTTTGGAAAAAGTTTAGATTGTTTTAAAATAGTTTAAATAGTTAAAGTAGTTTAATATAAAGCGATTTAAGTATTTAAAATGTTTTATAAAATAAAATAGTTTGGAAAATCAAAATAATTTGAATATAAAAAAATAGATTTTAAATAATTTATATTAAAAATAATTTATTTGAAAATAGTTTCAAATTCAAACTGGTTCGATTCCAAATTTTCCAATCCAAATCAATTCCAGTTTCCATTTTGATTTAATCGATACAATTCTGACTTCAAGTTTCGATTCCAAATTAATTTCAATTTCAAATTAAAACCATTTCGATTTTTATCAATCTCAAGTAGATTTTCAAAATATCGATTCAAAAAACTTAAATCCAATTAACCTTTAATATCTAATTTAAAAATCCAAATCTTCTAATAAAATAAAATTTCGAGCTCAATTTCAAAATATCGTTTTATATCACTTTTACTTGGCAATATTCAAAGTTCGAGTAAAATCCAATCTTTAAAACAAAACAATTTTTGAGGTTTAAATCATGTTTCAACTATAACTTCAAATCTCAACTTCGATTATTTAAACCATTTCTATTAACAAATTTAAATTTCAACATTTTGAGCTCACGTTCGAAAATAATTCAATTTTCTATAAATTCAATTTTTTATTTCTTAAGATCAAAATCATTTAAATAATTTCATATCAATTTTTTTTAAAATCATTTAATTTAACCAGTTCGATGTCCGTATATAATTTTACATCCTATGGCTAAGTGATCAGTTATTTAGATTTAATTTCAAGGATGGATATATATCATTTCAATCCAAAATAAATGTCATAGGTATATATCATTTCAACCTATTTATTAATTTATTCAAAATAATTCGATTTAAAATTTTTCTATACTTTAAATAATTTACAGGGTGGTAGCAAGATATATAAAAATAATTAAACATCCAAATCATCCAAAACATTAATCAATAGCATCCATCACAATCAACATCCAATCGGCCAATAATTCACAACAATTTCATAGTTATCAATATCAGGTAATTATTGGAAATTAAATTTTAATTTCAATTTTAACGGTCAATTTAATACCTATGGTCAATTCACATGTCAATTTCATTTTCAGACAATAGTCAATAAAATTAGATAACTTCACGATTCAATTTTTAACTAACATAAAAATATATAGTATGTTTGAGCGTTAAAACACTTACCTTTTATTTTTTCCATGTCACCTAGACGTTCCGGTTTGAAACTAAAACCGAACAACGTTTGAGTTTAGGCCAAATTTCCGCAGTCTCCAGATCAGTTCAAACTAGTTTCATTTCAAAGCTCTCAACATCACGATCGCAATGCAGAAATCCACACTTGAAGTTTACATCGTATGAGCAAGTTACGAAATTTATAAGTTGATGATATTTGAAATTTTAAAAACAAATTACCATCTAAATGAAAATAATTACTCAACACACTTACATGGCCTGGCCCAAACCAAAGCCAACCGCCCTTCTTCTTCTCCCCTCCCTTTCTTCCTTTCCTATATTCTCACGCAAGATACAAGCCGTGCACGCAAAGTGATACGGAGCTCCACCACTCAAAACCAAAATCCGAAAATGCTAGCATTTCCTTTTTGAAATCTCCATCCTCCCATATCAATTTTTTTTTAGCTCACACTCCTTATATATTTCATGACCTGCTACCATCACTGCTGTTGCTGTCCACATGTCGTGCCCCCTCATTGGCAGCCGCACACTTCCAAAATCCTTCCCGAGATACTAAACTTCGCTGCAAACTCAAATACGGCCTCCATATCTCTAATCGATGATTTAAATCGAAGAAAAACTCAACCCTAGATCAAACCCACTTGCGTCTCTCACCGTCGCACTTCAATTCGTGCGTACCAGAGTGAAGTTCTCGCTAAACTAGGAAATTTAAAGCTTATTTCACAATTTTTTTGTTTAGTAGAATTTGAGAATTTAATTTTCAAAGTTTTATTTCCTTTATTTTTTTTCTTCTTTCTACTTTGTCGTGTTGTGATTTAAATAAGAGAAGAGAAATGTAGATGGTGGCTTTTATAGGAATAGGGTGGGCCGGTACACTAAAAATTTGGGCTGATGTGAAGGAAAGTGACTATTTAGCAAATTTGATGAAAGTAAATTATTTAAAATTCAAAAATATCTAGATATTTATATCAAACTCATATCGAGGCATGCCACCCACGTTCATATTGTTATAACCCTATTTCAAAAGTAATGGAACAAGTCTCGAGGCCTAATTCGATCGTATGTGGAAGATAGCCTTTTGAATCGAATTAAAATATTAAATTTTCGATATTAATTTACACGCGTTTCTATCTTGTATGATCAAACGATAAATCCAAATGCCGTGAGATTTGAAATCCGATAATAATACACTATTATGGATCCAATGGAACTAGTTTCATCGAATTTCGAGACTGTCCTTGGTAAGCTATTTTTACTCATCAATTAAGATATAAAATTTCCAATTTCTATTTATTCGCTTTTAAATTCAATTTCAAACATTAACAATCTTTATTGTTGTTTGCATAAAATTTATTTCAACTCTCGAATCATTTTCATTCACACTAAATTCAAAGTTCAACTATCCTATTGATTTTAAACATAATCAATGCATATAATTTATTTCAATACTTTTTGTTGTCAATATCTTCAAAATTTAACTATTTCAAAATTTTATTCAAGTTCATATTCAATAACTTACATAAATAGATCATCAAAATTTTATTTTTAATCATTTTTATTCAAAAATCATGTTAAATTTAATAATTTAAAATAGTTAAAAGTACTGATCGTTACATAAGGTAAAAACCTGTCTGTGTTTATGTGTGGTGTGTCTTACGAGATACTTTTTGTGACGCCCCACCTCTATACCCACGCTAGCCAAGGACACTACGGTGTAGTGCTGTCAACTAGCACGGAGAATAAGGCTGTTGAGGAGTGACCATCCATGTGATTACTTATCACACGGTGGCTATAAATAATCTTCTGAAACAAACATAGAAATAAGCATAACACAAATCAGTCACAGACATCCATATCACAAAGGCGGAAGAAGATATGAATACATATAACTAACACATGAAAGTGTACATTAGAGTAGTGGTCAAAAAGATCCACAATAATACAAAAGAATAGCAACACGTGCTATATAAAAGAATACAACTATGAGTCTATATCTCAAGTGTATACAACAAAAACTGCTAATCTAAATAGTTAGCCAAAAGTCAGAGTAGCAAATCCCTGGAGGAGAAGTCAAGCCGAAGCACCTGTAACATCTCGGTCTGACCCGAGTATTATTTATAAGAAAATAATAAACGAATCAGTCTAGCTATAAATATCAGATAACATGATATAAAACAATAGATATGGCAAGAACATATAGAAACCATAAAGACATACTATGATAAGCATGTAACTGAAGATCATCAAGAGATCAAACAATATCAAAAGAATCTTCTAAAAGATCCAAATTCACCTAAAAAAGAGGTGATGACACACAAATTCACCAAAACATAAAAGTTGGAAAATCATAACAATGAAAGTCATGAAAATAGGTGAAGCACAAATTCCATAAGACTACACAAGAAATCCAGAAATTACAATATAGGAGCATGAAAACTCACAAAATGGGAGCATGAAAACTCACCTATACGTGTAACACGAAGCGAGACGCTATCTCATGGTTGCAAGCCATTAATTTTGACACACAAATGGCCCGAAGACCGTGGGGCGCTACCCCACATATGTGATGGCGAAACATCACACAAATGCGATGGCGAAACATCACAAGAGCGGGGTCTAGTCTCCCTCACAGACAAAGAGACATCGCACAGTTGCTAGTCTAAAACACAAAAATGATCGTCATGATCATCAAGAAGTGTCAATTACACTAAGTTAGTAAATATAAAAGTTTAGCTTCATGTCCCATAACCACTTGCTTAACTCAAATATTTACGAACAAACTGTAGATCTTCACTAGAAAATTGTCACAAAAGATTCAATCGTACAAGTCCAAGAATTAACCAACGAAGTAAACGCAAGCATTTCATACCACTTGTTTTACTAAGTCGTTTAATTAGATTTCTCATACGAGTGAGGTAAAGGTTTGTATATACTAATAGATTGGAAAACGGTTTAAGGAAAAAGCTTTGTAGTAAAATAGGGTTAAAATTGTTTTGATGAAAGAGTTTTGATATTTACTACTAGTATTGAAACCTTCATATTTCTAAAGTTGTTATCCCGCCTTTTTAGCAAGGCCGTGATACCATATAATCGACCGAGAAGCCCAAGATAGTTTGTCTCGAAGGATGGTCAACTCAGCATCTCAACAAAGCAAGTTCTGTTGAATGTTTTTCAGATAAGATCCCCTACGAAGGGGGGTCCAGGGTGTTGGGGATGCGGATTAAGGATCTTAAGGCAGAAATAACACTAAAGGGGGGGTGAATAGTGTTTTACAGAATATATGAACTATATGACTAAATTAAAACTTTCAACACAAATCTAAACAGAATTCTAACACAGAATGATCACAGAACATATAACAAATGCAAATAGTAAAGTAAAGAAAGTAAAAGGAAAGAACACACCGGATTTTATACTGGTTCAGAATCCTCCTACATCCAGTCCTGTACCAAGGCAATATCCATGTATAGATTTCTATAAGCCAATATCCAAATTACAACCCTCAATTTCTAAGGCCTTAAGGAACCCTCCTATCTCTGAGTCTGGGGTAAACTCTCTTGATTTACGGGACACAAGATCACCCTAATACTTTCTAATAACAATCCTTTTGAATGGATAGACTCTATGGACTTTTTGAATACAAATTGATCCTATAACTCTGAATAGCACTTTGATCTTTAGTAGAATGATGGAGAATCAAATAGAGAGTATCTAAATGATTTCCTATTGAGAATTTGGCAGAATGATGGCACGATCTTGAAAATATGAAGTTTTATGGATATGGAATGGTGGAGAAGAAAGAGTGAAGAAAATAAGAGAATTAGTTGTTAAAAAATTCATTTTGGAAGGCTTTATATAGATGCACTACAGTCATAACCATTGGCGAAAGGTTTTTGAATGAATGGACACTTATTTTGAAATTTGAATTTTGAATCTAACTGTCACCATGTCGACATGGGGTATCCCCATATGTCGACATCCCTCAGTTCAAAATTGTAGAGATGTTGTTTTGTAAAAGCATTTGAATTTAAAACAAGTTGAAACTTCTCTGAAGCAAAATAAAGTGTTTAAACAATATTTTGAGATAGACAATGAATATAAAACATTATTTTAAATATATGTATATAATTGATATAGACCGTCAATTATATAAGTAATATTTAAAATCAGAATAAGTTTTGATGTTTTAAAAATAGAAGTTCTTAAAATCAGAATAGAGGAATATTTCAAGGCTAAAACAAAGTTTGAAAATCTTTTTGAAAACATGATTTTGAAAGCTAAAACATTTTGAAAACAGATTTAAAAACATTTTGAAAAATCTATTCAAACTGAAATTGCAAGAACCTTCCTACAGAGCTCCTCCGTAGGACTCGAGAACTTGTACAAAGTAGTTTAAATGATTTTGATTTTCGTGGGTTTGTAAGCCACTTGTCGTAGGTTTGTAAGCTACTTGTCGTGGGTTTGTAAGCCACTGGTTTCGATAGAAATTGGGTTCCATCCCAAAACAAAATTGGAAGAAAGATGAGAGTGCTATTATGAAGTTTTAACAAAATACTAGACACTTATCTTGAAATCTTGAAATCTTGATTCTCTAGAGTCTTGAATCTTGAATCTCTAATCTTCATCTTGATGCTTGAGTCTTTATACTGATCAGTCTTCAATAATACCTGCATATACTTCCTATATATATATATATATGTATGTATGAAAATGTTAGTATATATTTTATATAAGTAAAGTATAATAACTATATAAAGTTGTTGTCATCAAAACATCATCAACTCAGTTCCTAACAATCTCCTCATTTTTGATGATGACAACCTTTATTTATAAAATATTCTTATCATACCATAACTCTCCATAACTCCCCCTTACTCCGTGACTTCTTCTTAAAACTACAACTTCCCCTTACTCCATGACTCCCCCTTACACCAAGCCCATATATTTTTATAACTTTCTCCCCCTTTGTCATCAACAAAAACTATTAACTACTTAAGAATTCAAGAATGATTAGTATGAACAAATAATATGTATAGAATAAGCATGAAACAATGAGTATAAGTGAACACATTTTTGTTATTACGACATGTATAAGAACATACATAAACACGAACAAACAAAACAAATTAAAACAAAGAATAAAAAAGAAAGTACGCTTTAATGGCGATCCTTAACTATAGGAGACTTATGAATCGAACAATTGGGGTAGTGGAGACAAAAGTTTCCACGTTGTTCAATTATGTTTCCATTAGTATCAACAAGGATCTCACCAACGCAAACAACGCTCTCGTCCTCATTTATAGGGACTTCGGGTTGAAGAAAAGGTTGATCTTCCTCTTGTTCTTCTTGTGGCTCTTCCATAGGTTCTTCTTCCTCTGATTCCATGGCTTGTGAAGAGTCTTCAATATTAATAGGATTTGTACGGTTATCCATAAGGAACTTTTGTACATTCCTAATAATATTCCCTTGCCTTTGTTGTTCTCTAGCCATCCTAAGTTGACTTACTTGAATTTCAGTCAATAATTGAAGGATATCTTTCATCTTCTCTTGCAATTTGACCACTCGAGCGTGCGTAGATCGTTGAAATGGACCAGAATGAGGAGATGTGGGTGAAGTGGGTTCATTAGTAGAAGAGGAGGCCATTATTTTATTGTTTCAGAAGTTATTTACAGATAATATAGTGAAGAAATAGGAGAGAAAACGAAATAAATAGATAAATAACCAAATAACTAACTTTCGAGGGAAATTCTATTTTCAAATTTTTGTTTGGTATGTCGACATTAGGGGATGGGGCATGTCGACATGTCTTTCAGAAAAAGTGTAATTTTTATTTTGAATTTTTATTGATTATTATATTATATTATTTTATATTTCAGATTTTGAACAAATACCTAATTATCTTCTAAATTTAGTAAAATTCTGCTCGGTTAACGGTTTAGTTAATATATCAGCAATTTTTTTCAGTATTTATATAATCTAGAGTTATTATTTCTTTAGTTATATTATCTCTAAGAAAATGATGTCTTATATCAATATGTTTAGTTCTAGCATGATGAGTTGGATTTTTAGATAGATTTATTGCACTAGTATTATCACAATATATTGGTGATTTACTTATGTTAATTCCAAAATCTTTTAAAGTTTGTTGCATATATATGACTTGTGAACAGGCCAGAGCAGCAGATATATATTCTACTTCAGTTGTTGACAAGGAAACAGTATTTTGTTTCTTGCCAAACCAGGAAACCAGTGAATGTCCTAGAAAGTGACAAGTTCCACTTGTACTTTTTCGGTCTGATTTACAACCAGCATAATCAGCATCACTATATGATATTAAATCAAAAGTATTATTTTTAGGATAAAATAAACCATAATCTAAAGTGTATTTTACATATCTTAAAATTCTTTTAACAGCTTTTAAGTGAGTTTCTTTAGGTTGTGATTGGTATCTTGCACAGAGACAAACACTATGCATAATATCAGGACAACTCGCTGTTATATAAAGTAGCGAACCAATCATACCCCTATATAAAGTTTGATCAATATCTTTTGATTTATCTTCTTTACTTAAACCTACATTTGTTGACATTGGAGTTGGTTTCCCACTAGAGGTACTTAAACCAAATTTATTGGTTAAGTCTTTAGCATATTTTTCTTGACTTATGAAGATTCCATTTTCTAGTTGTTTAATTTGAAGCCCTAAGAAGAAACTTAATTCTCCCATGTGACTCATTTCAAATTCTTTAGTCATTATATCTGAAAATTCTTTATTCATTATGTTATTAGTTGATCCAAAGATTATATCATCTACATATATTTGAACCAGTTGAATATCTTGATCATTTCTTTTAATAAAAAGTGTTGTATCTACTTTACCAATTTCAAAACCAGATTGAAGTAAATAAGATCTTAGTCTTTCATACCAGGCTCTAGGAGCTTGTTTTAGACCATATAGAGCTTTCTTTAACTTGTATACATGGTTTGGAAATTTATCATCTTCAAAAAGTGGAGGTTGTTCAACATAAACATCTTCTTTTACAAAACCATTTAGAAAAGCACTTTTAACATCCATTTGATATAATTTGAAATTATTATAATTAGCGAAAGCAAGTAGAATTCTTATAGCTTCTAATCTTACTACGGGGGCAAAGGTTTCATCATAGTCAATTCCTTCTTCTTGACAATAAACTTACGCGAATAAACGAGCATTATTTCTTACGACCTCACCGTGTTCACTCATTTTATTTTTATAAACCCATTTAGTTCCAATTATACTTTTATCCTCAGGTTTAGGAACAAGTTCCATACATCATTTCTGGTAAATTGATTCAATTCTTCTTGCATAGCAAGAATCCATGAATCATCAGAAGATGCTTCCTTTGGATTTTTAGGTTCAATTGTTGATATAAAGGCTACATTACTCATACTACTTAATTGATTTCTAGTTCTTACTACAGATTCAATATTTCCTAAAACATTTTCTATAAGATGATCTTTTGATATTTTAAATCTCTTATTAGGTTGATTTATTTCACTAATAGTTTCATTAGATTGATTTAAATTTATAAAATCTTCTTCATCATCTATTTGTACAATATCTTTAAGATTTTCATCAAAAGATACATGCATAGTTTCTTCAATAGTATTAGTTTTTAAATTAAAAACTCTAAATGCTTTGCTTCTATTAGAATAACCAATAAAGAATCCTTTATCAGCTTTTAGTTCAAATTTATCTAAATTATCTTTTGTAATAAGTATAAAACATTTACTCCCAAATACTTTGAAATAAGCAACTATAGGTTTCTTATTATAAAGTAATTCATATGGAGTTTTATTTGTTAATGGTCTAACTAAAATTCTATTTAATATATAACAAGCTGTAGCAACTGCTTCAGCCCAAAAATATTTAGGTAAATTACTATCAGAAAGCATTGTACGAGCACACTCTTGAATCGTTCTATTCTTACGTTCTACTACTACGTTTTGTTGTGGAGTTCTTGGAAACGAAAAGTTGTGAGTAATTCCCTTCTGAGTACAGAAATTCTCAAAATTTTCATTTTCAAATTCACCACCGTGATCACTTCGAATAGTTTTAATTTTGAAAGAATGTTGTTTTTGAATTCTTTTAGAAAAGTTTTTAAATATTTCAAAAGCATCACTTTTATGTTTTAAAAAGATTGTCCAAGTATATCTTGAATAATCATGTACTATAACAAAAACATATTTACTATGGTTAATTGATTGAACTTGAGATGGACCAAATAAATCTAAATGAAGTAATTCTAGAGGACTAGAGGTAGAAATAGCATCTTTTAATTTAAATGAACTTTTCTTAAGTTTTCCTAATTGACAAGCATCACAAATACTATCTACTTTAAAGTTTAACTTGGGTAGACCTCTAACTAAGTCAGGTTTTGATATCCTAGATAATAATTTGAAATTCAAATGGCCATATCTTTTATGCCAAATCCAAGGGTCACTTGTATTAGCCAAAATACATAGGTTATCATTTGAAATTTTCATACTAAGGATATAAATATTTTTCTTCCTAATACCTTCAAAAATTATATTAGACTTATCATCTTCAATGTGACATTTATCTTTTTCAAATTTAATTTTAAAACCTTTATCGCCAAGTTGACTTATACTAAGCAGATTATGTTTTAAGTTCCTAACTAATAAAACATCAGAAATAAGTAAAGTTTTAGAGTTACCGACATTGCCGACGCCAACCACATATCCTTTAGAGTTGTCACCAAAATTGGCTAATCCACCATCTTGATAAGTAATGTCCTTGAGTATCTCGGGATTTCCAGTCATGTGCCTTGAACGGCCACTATCAAGTATGCATTTATCTTTCTCAATTTGCACAGTTTGTCCATTGGGTGTTGATTCGTCAAAAGCCATATAACATGTATGTTCCTGCATAACACACAAATTCAGTAGATAACTTGATTTTTCAAAATAACTATATGCAGACTTATGAAACTTTGATGAAATGCGTATATTCAAAACAGTTTTAACACAATTTTCAAAAAATGCCATTTTTATATTTTTCAAGTTTCAGATTATGAAAACAATGAAAACCAATGCTTTGATACCAATTGTTGGGGATGCGGATTAAGGATCTTAAGGCAGAAATAACACTAGAGGGGGGGTGAATAGTGTTTTACAGAATATATGAACTATATGACTAAATTAAAACTTTCAACACAAATCTAAACAGAATTCTAACACAGAATGATCACAGAACATATAACAAATGCAAATAGTAAAGTAAAGCAAGTAAAAGGAAAGAACACACCGGATTTTATACTGGTTCGGAATCCTCCTACATCCAGTCCTGCACCAAGGCAATATCCTTGTACAGATTTTTATAAGCCAATATCCAAATTACAACCCTCAATTTCTAAGGCCTTGAGGAACCCTCCTATCTCCGAGTCTGGGGTAAACTCTCTTGATTTACGGGACACAAGATCACCCTAATACTTTTTAATAACAATCCTTTTGAATGGATAGACTCTATGGACTTTTTGAATACAAATTGATCCTATAACTCTGAATAGCACTTTGATCTTTAGTGGAATGATGGAGAATCAAATAGAGAGAGTATCTAAATGATTTCCTATTGAGAATTTTGCAGAATGATGGCACGATCTTGAAAATATGAAGTTTTATGGATATGGAATGGTGGAGAAGAAAGAGTGAAGAAAATAAGAAAATTAGTTGTTAAAAAGTTCGTTTTGGAAGACTTTATATAGATGCACAACAGTCATAACCATTGGCGAAAGGTTTTTGAACGAATGGACACTTCTTTTGAAATTTGAATTTTGAATCTAACTGTCACCATGTCGACATGGGGTATCCCCATATGTCGACATCCCTCAGTTCAAAATTGTAGAGATGTTGTTTTGTAAAAGCATTTGAATTTAAAACAAGTTGAAACTTCTCTGAAGAAAAATAAAGTGTTTAAACAATATTTTGAGATAGACAATGAATATAAAACATTATTTTAAATATATGTATATAATTGACATAGACCGTCAATTATATAAGTAATATTTAAAATCAGAATAAGTTTTGATGTTTTAAAAATAGAAGTTTTTAAAATCAGAATAGAGGAATATTTCAAGGCTAAAACAAAGTTTGAAAATCTTTTTGAAAACATGATTTTGAAAGCTAAAACATTTTGAAAACAGATTTAAAAACATTTTGAAAAATCTATTCAAACTGAAATTACAATAACCTTCCTACAGAGCTCCTCAATAGGACTCGAGAACTTGTACAAAGTAGTTTAAATGATTTTGAATTTCGTGGGTTTGTAAGCCACTTGTCGTAGGTTTGTAAGCTACTTGTCGTGGGTTTGTAAGCCACTGGTTTCGATAGAAATTAGGTTCCATCCCAAAACAAAATTGGAAGAAAGATGAGAGTGCTATTATGAAGTTTTAACAAAATACTAGACACTTATCTTGAGATCTTGAAATCTTGATTCTCTAGAGTCTTGAATCTTGAATCTCCAATCTTCATCTTGATGCTTGAGTCTTTATACTGATCAGTCTTCGATAATACCTGCATATACTTCCTATATACATATACATACATACATACATATATATATATATATATGAAAATGTTAGTATATATTTTATAAAGTAAAGTATAATAACTATATAAGGTTGTTGTCATCAAAACATCATCAACTCAGTTCCTAACACAGGGGGGTGGCAACCCCCCAACGTGGGGGTGCGGGGGAAACGCCCCTGCTACGGGGTTTGACCTTCCCGGTCAGGTCGCGGGGGTCCAGGGGGCAGCGCCCCCGGCGGGGTGCGGGGCAGTGCCCCGTCCAAAACAGTACGACCTAGTGAAGACCTAAGGGAGGATACGATCGAGCGACCTAATGGTGGCGACCTAGGGGTCTAAGGGGTCAAGCGACCTAGTAGTTGCGACTTAGAGGTGTTCGCGAGTTAAGGGAACCAAGGCCGAGCGACCTAACACTCGAACGACCTAAGGAAGCAAGGGGCAAGCGACCTATCGTAGAAATAAGGCCTAACGACCTAGGGAAAATGCTTGTGCAACCTAAGTGGTCACACGACCTAAAGTTAATAAGGTCAAGGGACCTAAGGTGACATCGGGTCAAGCGACCTAAAGACGTCGCGACCTAGCGACCTATCGAAATAAAAGGGGCTAGCGGCCTAACTCAACCAGCGACCTACGACCTAACGGGGTAAACGGTCAAGCGACCTAACAATATAAGGCCGAGCGAGTTACAAGGCGAACGACCTAGTAGTTGCGCGTGACCCAGCTGGACACGCGACCTAACAGTACAAAGGTCCAACGACCTAAAGTTATTAGGTCATGCGACCTAAAACGTCGCGACCTAGCGACCTAGGGGCTTGAACGACCTAACGCCGCATACAAATCCAAGCGACCTAACTCAACCAGGGACCTACGACCTAAAGCACAACGACCTAGCGACCTAAAACCAAACGACCTACGACCTAATTCCGAGTGCCGAGCGACCTAACGTTGTAGGTCATTTTAAGGTCGGAAACGAGCTATTTTGAGGCTGAGACTTTTCCACGCGAACGACCTAGCATAGGCAGAACGACCTAAGTGCAGAATTTCACCAAAAACACTAAAAATTGGAGTTTTTGGCCAATTCGATTCAAACCAAATGCAAATGTGCATGAAAACGTGATAAGGAATCATCCCCAACAGTCCAAGATAGTTATAGACAAGAATTGTGAGATAAAAATCTCACCTTTTCACCAAATTATGAAGGTAAAGCTTGAAGGTGAATGGAGAAGCTACTACAAGCTTGAATCCAATGCTTTTCCTTGAATTTGGAGTTGAAGGATGGAGTTGGAGTTGAAACCTAGGCTTGGAGTTTCTAATTTCCCTTTCCACTCACCATTAATGTTAAAGTTTGTGTTTGGTAGGAATTTATGAAGAGTGAGGAGAAGGAGAGAAGTGGGTTTGAGTTATAATGGCTAATCTAACCCAAAGTCCAAAGCGGGAAAAGTAAGTGAAATTCCACTAACTACAAACCTATCAATGTTTATACTTAAAAAAGTTGTAAACGGCATTTCAAACTCAATGACAGTGGTCTCGAGTCTTAATTTGACCATTTGCAAAAGTAGCTTTTCGGACCAATATACAACTAACGACAAAATATTTAAATAAAATATTTAAATATAAAATCAATAAATACGTGGGTTGTTACACTTTTGTTTTTCAAATGATTTTCTGGGACTTTATAATCCAATTGGGTGCGTTTTCTTATGCTTGTTTTTGGGACTGACTTAGGTGTTATTTTATTATAATGCTCGGGTCAAACTGAGCATTACAGATTTGCTTTAGATTCATTGGAGATCAAGAGACGAGTTGGAGGTCTATAGGTCGTATTCATGTAAGTGTCTATGTTCCGCTGTTTTATTATTGAAATCATCAGCATTTGTGAGGACAAGCTGTTATAACTATCCAGGCTGATGGTCGTTCCTTGTGTTGTACTCTGACGGATGTAAGTATGTAGCAATTCCTCTTTGTAAAGATTTTGATATTATACGATATATTGTTCCACTGCATTTATGAGATTCTGTATAGTTTTTAATTTCTTTCTTCTCTTCTTCTCTACTTATTTCCTCTTTCTTTCCCATGACTATCCGTCCTTTCGTTCAATTTGGGTCGGACATGTGTGGTTTATTTTCATCTTGAATAGTACAGATCGGCTAGTCATTGCAGTTGGTATCAGAGCTTAGGTTAAGCGAACGCCTAGGCTTTGGTGGGAATTTACTCGTTTGAGGTAGGGTAAGCGAGACCCTAGGATGAGTTTAAGCGAATTATAGATATAAGCGCGTATTTTTTAGTAATATAAAAATGTTTTATAGTGTGTTAGTTTATCTGTTGAGTGGCATATGAATTTTGGTCGATGCGTGGTACTAGACGACATCGATAGGGGTTTCTAAACGCTTAAACAAGGAAAACCGACAAAGTATTGTTTTAAAAGTGGGTAAATGAAATAATTTTATCTAAATTATATTTTATATATCAAGGAATAATTTTTCAAAAATTATTATAGTTATACGTGGTGTGTTAGTTGTTAGTATATTTGATTATATAACCATGAATTATAAATATGGTTTATAAATAGAAAGGAAATGAAATTGCCTAAGTATATTTATAAATATGATTTATTAATAAAATTGTATTTAAAATAAGAAGTTTGAGAATTTAAATCTCGGTGGTTTTGAAAATTATTTTTCGAGGGTTTTGGAAAAATAATAATAGTATTATTTTGAAAATATTTTGGGTTAGAAATGTTTTAAATGGAATTTAAAGGGAATAGAAAGCACTGAACTCACCTCAGTCGCAGGAAAATAATTTTGGTGCTGACTGCAGCATCATCAACGCTCATTTTCGAGTTTCTAAGTGAGGAATTGCCACCATTGAAGATTTTGGTAAAAAAAAATTGTTTTATATTCCAGAGGTGTAATTTGATATAAAAAAGAGTTATGTAAATGTATGATTTCAAAGTGATTAGAAATAAAACCAGGTGTTTAAAATCCTGAATATTTCTATCTAAATGTTTTGGGAAATTAAGATAATAAGTTCTTAAACTTATAATTTGTAAATAGTATAGATAAGAAAAGAATTTGGAATCGAGATATGAAATCAAAATTTAGATTAGGATAAGTAAGATGAATTGAGTAAAGGATTAAATGAAATTGAAATTGGATTTGAATTGAATTTGATAAAATAATGAAATGAATATTCACTTAAGTCGTAAAGTGATTATTAACCCTGAATTGTAAATATAGTATGTGAATAAACTCGAGTCAAATAAATTTCCTGAAATTTTAAGTAAATAAATTTGTTTAACTTATAGATTTGAATTATATTAAGCTAAAAACAAATTTTAAATTTGTTGAATATAAATATTAAGAAAAGTAAATTTGAAAATTGAATTTTGAAATGAAATTTAAGCAAAGTAAAGTTAAATAAAATTGATTGTAGTAATGGAATAAATCAGTGAAGTGAACTAGTAAAATGATTTAAGATAAAAAAATCAGGTGAATCGAGCTAATGAAATAAATTAGTGAACGAAATATGGTTTGGTATGTTGTTTGTTAAAATTTGAATATAAACTTATGAAAAATAAACATGAGGGTTATTTTGTATAAAATGTTTATAGTTAACTTAAGTAAAGGATTTTATAAAATGGTTACTAAATGTTGTTGGTATTAAAGAATTATACTAAGTGAAGAATGAATATAAACGTAAATGAACGTGAATTAGATAAAAGTGATGATGAATATATTGGAAGTGAACCAATTGCATGTTAATGTTAAAAAGAAAGTTTATAAATTAGATGTTGATATTTGAAAATGCGAATGGATATGATGGTAAATAAAAATTGGATGGATGTTAGTTGTTTAATAAGTTCTCTTGTTACATTCTCTAATATTTGCATATATTTATGGTATAGTCTATATTGTTCAGTGATATTACTCTCTATGTACTTGTTCTCATTGTTTGTTGAGTGGTAGTAGGTGTGGATGGCGTAAGCTCTCATTGGAGCTCGCTTTCACGTTATATTAATTATATATGCTTGCTAATGTTAATATTAAGGTACACATCTCGGATTACATACCGTATTATATTTTTTTTCCTATGGGATGCCTCATCCTCGAAGATGAGACGTATATTTGTGAGTGTATATATTGTGATTTACTACAATCGAGCCGCATAAAGGAGACGCTGGCAAAAAAATTCGAAAATTTAAGGCGTTAGGAAATTTTGGAAAAAAAATTGATAACTAAAATTTGAATTTTTGTTTTATAACTTTGAATGGTATTAGTTAGTAACTATGTATTGATTTGAAAGAATTAGAAAAGTTTTTATAAGAAGTTAGAAGACTTAGAAAAATTGGGAATCCATTTCAACTAATTGTTTTTGAAAAGTTAAAGGGTTTGTGACATTTTTCTTACCTTGGCAATGTAACGAGTGCGACTTTTCGACGCTCGAAAACCGACATCAATACGTCCACTGTATCGACTGCCGAGCAATCGAAGGCCGGAAAACCGTAACGTTATGGTTAAAGAAGAAGAGAAAGGTAGAAGAAGAGAGAGAAAAAAGAAGAAACAGAAAATTATATCAGATCTCACAATCGCAGCGGAACAACATAAAATAGATAAATGAATAATCTTTAAACAAAGAACTATATCAGTTATTTCATTACATCACATTACATTACATTACATCATCAGAGTGTACAACAGCAAACAACAACAAAAAGCGGAAAATAAATATTATATACTAGTAATATGCCATGCCATCCAGCTTGCCTCCAGCAACTTCTGAATTCCAGAATATTCTGATAGCCTAACTCTAGACTGCCTATGTGAAAATTGGTGGGCACCCAGAGTTTAGGAAGAAAAACAATAAACTCCAGGTCAGTCATGGGACTGGTGTGAGAACTTAAAATTAGTTCATCTTTTAAAACAAACAAAGGGATATTTTAAAATAGATTGTCAATGCTTTTTAGAAAATGAAACTACCATAAGGCCTCCCGCATACACACACAATGCAAACACAGAATCGGAGGAGATTTCTCCTTATGATAGTCAAAGATGCTTGATACACATTAAAAAGAAACATTTGATATTATTACTAGTGCATAGTGTAGGAAAAATCATTTCGAAAGTAAAGATATAAATCTTAGCCAACATACGACCATTATCGTATGCCTACTATAAGTACCATCTAAACAGTGGTGACCATCATAAGTAAATGACAGGTTCTACAACTAAAACCGTACAAGGTGCGTATTGAAGTTTGGATTTCCAACAAATGGTCAGGCCAAGGAACTTCCCATTGCCACATGGGTACGCCTCTGGAAAGACGACCCGAGAACCTAACCGGATCTCTGCCAACACAAGGCCGGGTTACCCTTCGAACTGTGTAACTACTGACACGAATATGTCATTCCCCGATCGTAACCGATCTATATCCGAGGATCCTCGATTCCAACAACCACAAAGTAATAAATTTGCAGCTACAACATAGGTTAAGTATCTGGGCTCCATACCATGATACCACCTCTATCCAGAAGGAATGACATACACTAAAGGGGCGCTACCCTCTAATAACCTTACCGCATCCTTCCTGTTTTGACCATTTCCGGGATGTGAGGTCCGACGAAGTCTCGTCCACAAAGCCACGCTTTATACAAAAGCTGTGCTTTGATCATCAAATGCTCACCAGCACTTAGCATATCACACTACCAAATTGGGAGTATATCACTAATAACCTTCAACTACATAACCTCTGAGCTCGTACATCTCAGAGAATGGTGTTAAGCTATGAGAATAAATTCTCCGCCACCAAAAGAAATATATTTGAAAGAAATCAACTTTATATCTCAATTTGTTATGTCAGACATACAATTCATACAACTCTGTTCCGGGCTCGAACAGAACCGAAGGCACTTCCAAAGAAGCCCTTGCAATCCGGATATTCACTAATCACGTCTGGACTTCCCGTCACTAAGGGTGATAAAACCTCTATATCGGAGATCAGCCGATGCAAAGTCATTCGACGGTAATCCTTCCGTTTTCAAAAATATCCGGTCTTCAACACCGTTCTTCAAATGCAATCCATAACGATGTATCACATATTTGGAATGGGTTATACGACCCCAAGGTCCTTTCCCAGCTAACCCGAATAGTGCGCGCTTATTTTGAAAATAAGTGTGGCATTCAAATTCAAGCTAATCACAACAAATACCAATTCAAAGGTAAATATTAATAGTCGGTTATTTAACTATCAATAGGCGTGCACAACATTACCAGATTCCAAATAATTTCCCAAATTATTTATTTTCCAAAAATATCTTTACTAGATATATAATTTCCACACTTCAATAATTTGAAAACAAATTTCAAATCACTTTTCACCTTTACAACTTTTGAAAATAAATTTCAAATCGTTTCCCTACACGGGATATATTCACAAATCTTATTCATTTTCATTTCAAAATGGTTCATTTAAACCAATTAAATAAATCCTTACCGATTTACTTTATATTTACGTTCCAAATCCGTAACTTTATTTCCATGCTTCAAAAATTAATCAATGTTTATTTTTAAACAAACTTCCCTTCCTTTTACAAATTCCATAGTGAATTTACAATTCCAAAATATCTATGAATATACGATTTCCAAATTGATTTCTAATATTCATTTTCAATTTATCTTTAAAAGATAAAATCTCAAAATATTCACTTCATATTGGAAAACATTTCCATACTTATTTAATAATAAGTAAATCACAAATCCATTTATTTTCAACACTTGGAAAATATACTTAAATCGAAATTAAGTATATATTTCATTCTTTAAGGAAAACATTTTCTCAAACACATTTATTTGAGTCAAAACAAATGTTGCGTAAAACATCGTTACGACGACCCAAAATCACTAGTATATGGATTCGAACTTAAAATAGATATATAAATCCCAATACTATATAAAACATTTCCTTTCGGAAATCATTTACTATAACAACAGTGTTATAGTCCACCATTTCCTTATTTCTCGAAACGTCTTTTTCAACAATGAATGTTGAAATCTATGTATTCGATACTTAACACATTTTAAAACATCTTTAAAACAATTAACTTCATTTTATAATATAACTTCCCCAAAAACATATCCATTTTCTTTAATAATATATTCACTTTCCAAAATCGTGAATATGACTCCTGATCCAAACTCTTTATTATTACACATATTATGCAAAAGATAATTCGCTATCCAAAATCGCGAATATATCCCCTTTAATAAACTTATAGGTTTAATTCACCAAATTGAATTGATTTCGGATTTATAAACAATGTTTATAAATTCCATTCCTATTTATAAAAACTTCGATTTATAAATCTCCTTTATTAACCACTTCGATTCATAACTCAATTTTATACCAAAAATCTAATTTACAAGTTAATTACTTATAAATCCTTTATTTTACAAAAATCTATTCGTTTTATAACTTCACAATTTATATATCGATAAATTTCATTCACTTAAGAAATCCAATCATTCTTCATTTTAACACTTACAAAAAAACGTTTTATAATTCCTATATTTTCAATTTATAAATATCAATTTTATAAATCTTTTATATACATCGTTTATAATGATTCAAAATCCCAATTTAAACTATTTTATAAATTTATCAACTATTTATTTCAAAAATCACATTTCGGTTATATTTTACAAAAATCATAATTTTTATAACATTAAATTTATAACGTTAATTTATTTAAAATAAATCAATACCAAAATTTAACAAAACGTATATTTTCAAAAATCACTTTAAAATCCTTTTAAATTCAAAATCGTTACTTTAATATTTTTAAAACTCCAAAAATAGGCCAACGCTGCAACAGCAATAATATATCAATCACGACAATCCAAACATCATATATCAATATGATAATAAACAAATATCACAATATCTGTAAATAAACCAACTCAGTTGAGGAATCCAGTTGGATCCCTCCAACTTGTTTCCCTGCATCCACAGATGTTAGCACAATACCAATTTCGTTCCAATACGGAATATCACGGTATATAGGATTTATAAAATATTATCCGCTATTATGCGGCGCAATAGGGTCTCATCCACTATATAATGTGGGAAAATCAACTCCAAGTACATATATAATACCAATTCCAACCAAGATGGAATTACCACGATATATGTTTTTAATAAATAACCTCCGCTTAATATACGGCGTATAATATCTATTTTAACAATCAATAGATAATAATTTATCATCCAGGCATACAATCAACAATTTTAAATCTAACTATTTAAAATTTAAATCGAAACTATTCGATTGAGTGAGAAGTTCTCACCTTGCTTTCAATAACGGTTGTAGTGTTTTATTTCGAATAAAATTAAAAGTGCGTTTAATTTTACCCAAAATTTTCACTATCTCCTTTCGATTCCAATCCAGCTCCATCGCGTAGTATTCGTCAATACGAACCCAACGCAATTCGTTCCGTGCGTTTTCGACCTCGTATGAAAAAGTTACACAATTTTAAAGTTTGAACGATTTAATATAAATATAATTTACAATTTCTTTTATTTTTTTAACCTAGATTAAATCACAGCCGTGCATTCCAATTTAAACAATCAGGGCCGCATGCTTCTTCTTACCAAACGCGTACGCTCCCAAGTTGTTGAACGCAACCGAACCCACCACTCACGAATTAGGGTTTGAAACGCGCACCCTCATAATGACTTTGACGATGATCGAACACTTCTAGGTTGTAGCCCCCACCGCCGCGCACCACCACCCCCAGACCGGCCCCACTTGACAGCACCTTAGCCTCGAAAAACGTGTCCAAACACGTAGACAACGCGGCCCCCTAACTCTCTCCA
Source organism: Allium cepa (assembly GCA_030765085.1). Lineage (NCBI taxonomy): Eukaryota > Viridiplantae > Streptophyta > Magnoliopsida > Asparagales > Amaryllidaceae > Allium > Allium cepa. The sequence goes on from CM060942.1 coordinate 190,834,137, forward strand.
CGTCGCTCCATTCTTGATCTCTACGATTTACTAGTTGGAAGTTTCTTGAAATGGTTTATGGATTGAGAGATTTTTGAGGGAAAATGAAATTAAATTTCGGCCGTTGAAGGTTGGAGGTGGCGGCTGAAGCAAGAATTAGGGTTAGGTTTTGTTTCTTGTTGCAAATGAAAGTAATGAAGGCCTTTTATAGAAAATTTCCAACTTACTATTCATCCAAAATTCTCCGAACTCCCAACAAAGCGTGCCGGTTGGCGTTTCTAGGGTTTACCACGCGTTTCGAACACAATGGAATATGTTTCGGGAGCCAATTCGCTCATCTGTGCGAGTTACGGTAATAAACGATCGATTTTAAATTAAATCGATTTAAACCAATTTCTATGCATTTTATCTTGCCCCGGACAAACGGAAAATCCGATTGACACGAAATTTGAAATCTTACAATAATATCACATTACGGATCCGATGAAACTAGTTTCATCGAAATCCGAGACTGTTTGAAAAATGGCTATTTTAACTCGTCAATTAAATATCAAAATATTCAATTTTCACAAATTTAACTTCAAATTCAATTTTAAAAGTTCTATAACATCATTCTAACTCCAATATGATATAATAAATTTTACAAATCATTTTTCAATCATATTAAACCCAATTTCCAATTATTTCTGTAATTTCAACTATTAAATTATCGATTTAATTAAATCTAGATATTCAAAATAAAATTTATTCGACTATTTAATTTCCCTTATTAATGTTTAATCAATTAAATATACAAATTTTAGTTTACTGAAATTCCGGGTCGTTACAAACTTCCCCCCTCAAAAGAATTTCATCCTCGAAATTACCAAGTAAGAAAAAGTTACAGAATCCATTAACTTTCCAAAACAAACCATTCAAATTGGATTTTTCAAATCTCTTAAGTGTTTAACTTTTCCAAAATTCATAGTTAAACTTCTTACAAAATCTTTACTAAGTTTCAAAATCCAACTTAGTTTTCAAAAAATTCCCAATTTTCTCAAAATTATTCTGACGCCTTAAATTTTCGGAAAAATTCGCCAGAGTCGCCTTTGCGCGGCTCGATCCAAAAAAAAATGACAGTATATATATCACAAATATACATCTCATCAAGTGATGAGGCATCCCGTAGGGAAAAAAGTGTAAAATTACAGTATGTAATCCGAGATATGTACCTTATATATTATTAGCGAGCATATACGGCTAATATAGCACGAAAGCGAGCTCCAAATGCGAAGCAAGCGCAATCCGCACCTACTAAACACTCAACAAACCATGAGAAACATGCATATATGAAAGTAATATCAATATACAGCATATAGCAGCATAACAACTACACGTGCCAACATAGCAAATGCAACAAAAGCAATAAATGCAACTACCAAACAACTACCATCCAACAAATCCATATCAAATCAATATATATTCACTTCTCGGTAATATTCAATGAGTTGGTTTTCAATTTAATCACATTTGATTTGTTGACATTGGATTTTATAAATATCCATTCTTCATTTTTCAATTAGTTCATATTCACTAATTTATATTCACATTAATTTACTTCCAAATTGAATCAAATTCAGTTCATATTCATTTACTTCCAATTTGGATTCAATTACTTTAGCTTTTAAATTTTGCTAATTCAATTTCATTAACACTTAATGAATTTATATACAATCAACTAACATCCATATGACAACCAATGTATATTCAACATAACCAAATTATTTAATTTACATTCAATTTGTTCCAACACTTTTAATTCCAATTGGTTTATATTAAATTGATTTTCATTCAATTATTCAACTTCCAATAACATTAGCTTTTAATGAATTAACACTTACATTCATTATTTCATATCAACTTATTTACATTCGATTGATTAACATTCAATCCATTTATCAATTCAATTGCTAATTCCTTTAACAAATAAGGTTGAATTTCATTTATATAACTCAAGTTCATATTCATAATGACTTCACTTCATTAATTCACTTATTAATTTACTTCGACACCAAAATAAACTTCATTTAACTTCACTTAAGCTATATCCCATCTCAAAAATCATTTGTTTAACTTAACTTAAATTTCCACTTAAAAATTCAATTCACATTCCAATTCTAAAGTAAATCTATTTAACTTTACCAAAGTCAAATTTATTATCTCATATCACTATCAAATTCAGATTTTGTTTTGCTTAACCAAATTGTTTAACTATTTTTAACAATTTGTTTCACTTTCATTTTCTCGTTTCATAAGATATACAACTTATATTCAACAATTACCACTTGGATTTTTTTTATTTATTCACTTATACTTCCTTTAATTTAACTCCATCCTTTAAGTTAAATTTGTTCTATTAAAACTCAAATTGTATAAGTTATCAACTCATTTATCATTCCCATAATATTTTAAATAGGATTCCAGAGTCTTTTCAACCTTTCAAAACCATTTTTGAAATCAATTCAAATTATCTTCTGAATTTCCAAAACCAAATCCAAATTTTCCAAACAACTTTCATTTAAAATAATCTGGCAGCAATTCCTCTTTTGGAAACCCGAAAGTGAACATCAATGATGTCGCAATCATCATCGGAATTATTTTTCAGCGACCGAAAAAAGTTTAGAGCTTTAATTTCTCCAAAAAAATTCCAAAATATCAAATCCTTTCAAAAACTTCTCTGGAATTTTTTTTTAGATTATAAATCACATTTATAAATCTTTTACTATATAATTTCACTTCTTATATATAAGATTATTTCCCAATTGTAGATCGTTTTAATTATAATTCCATACTTATAATTTATTTGCTTATATAATTCATTCTTTTACAGCTGTTTTTTTTTTTATTTAACTTGTTCAACAACCAAACAATCAATTCATATACACTTTAATAATTCTGAAAAATTATTCCTTTATATATAAAATATAATCAAGGTAAAATTATTTCATTTACCCTATTTTAAAACAATTATCGTGCCGAATTGTTCTGAGTAAGTGTTTAGAGATCCCTATCGATAGAGTTGTACAGACTATACCGACCAAAATCCATATACCACTCAACAAACCAATCATCACAATATAAAATAATTTTATATTCACTAACAAATACGCTCCTATAGCTATTATTACACTCAAACTCATTCTAGAGTACTATTGACTCTATCTCTAAAGAGTAATACCCAACAGAGCCATGGTTGTCGCTTAACCATAAGCTCTGATACCAAATGTAACGAGTGCGACTTTTCGACCCTCGAAAACCGACATCAATACGTCCACTGTATCAACTGGCGAGCAACTGAAGGCCGGAAAACCGTACCGTTATGGTTAAAGAAGAAGAGAGAAAAAAACAGAAAACAATATCAGAATCTCACAATCTCAGCGGAACAACATATAATAGATAAATGAATAATCTTTAAACAAAGAACTATATCAGTTATTTCATTACATCACATTACATTACATTACATCATCAGAGTGTACAACAACAAACAACAACAAACAGCGGAAAAGAAATACTATATACTAGTAATACGCCATGCCATCCAGCTTGCCTCCAGCAACTCCTGAATTCCAGAATATCCGGATAACCTAACTCTAGACTGGCCGTGTGAAAATTGATGGTCGCCTAGAGTTTAGGAAGGAAAACAATAAACTCCAGGTTAGTCATGGGACTGGTGTGAGAACTTAAAACTAGTTTATCTTTTAAAACAAACAAAGGGATATTTTAAAATAGATTCGCAATGCTTTTTAGAAAATGAAACTGCCATAAGGCCTCCCGCGCACACACACACAATGCAAACGCAGAATAGGAGGAGATTTCTCCTTATGATAGTCAAAGATGCTTGATACACATTAAAAAGAAACATTTGACATTATTACTAGTGCATACTGTAGGAAAAATCATTTCGAAAGTAAAGATATAAATCTTAGCCAACATATGACCATTATCGTATGCCTACTATTAACTACCATCTAAACAGTGGTGACCACCATAAGTAAATGGAAGGTTCTACAACTAAAACCGTACAAGGTGCGTATTGAAGTTTGGATTTCCAACAAATGGTCAGGCCAAGGAACTTCCCATTGCCACATGGGTATGCCTCTAGAAAGACGACCCGAGAACCTAACCGGATCTCTGCCAACACAAGGTCGGGTTACCCTTCAAACTGGGTAACTACTGACACGAATATGTCATTCCCCGATCGTAACCGATCTATATCCGAGGATCCTCGACTCCAACAACCACAAAGTAATAAATTTGCAGCAACGACATAGGTTAAGTATCTGGGCTCCATACCATGATACCACCTCTATCTAGAAGGAATGACATACACTAAAGGGGCACTACCCCCTAATAACCTGGCTGCATCCTTCCTGTTTTAACCATTTCCGAGGTGTGAGGTCCGACGAAGTCTCGTCCACACAGCCACGCTTTATACAAAAGCTGTGCTTTGATCATCAAATGCTCAACAGCGCTTAGCATATCACACTACCAAATTAGGAGTATATCACTAATAACCTTCAACTACATAACCTTTGAGCTCGTACATCTCAGAGAAGGGTGTTAAGCTAAGAGAATAAATTCTCCGCCACCAACAGAAATATATTTGAAAGAAATCAGCTTTATATCTCAATTTGTAATGTCAGACATACAATCCATACAAGTCTGTTCCGGGCTCGAACATAACCGAAGGCACTTCCAAAGAAGCCCTTGCAATCCGGATATTCTCTAATCACGTCCGGACTTTCCGTCACTAAGGGTGATAAAAATCTATATCGGAGATCAGCCGATGCAGAGTCATTCGACGGTATTCCTTCCGTTTTCAAAAATATCCGGTCTACAACACCGGTCTTCAAATGCAATCCATAACGATGTATCACATATTCGGAATGGGTTATACGACCCCAAGGTCCTTTCCCGGCTAACCCGAATAGTGAGCGCTTATTTTGAAAATAAGTGTGGCATTCAAATTCAAGCTAATCACAACAAATACCTATTCAAAGGTTAATATTGATAGTCGGTTATTTAGCTATCAATAGGCGTGCACAGCATCACCAGATTCCAAATAATTTCCCAAATTATTTATTTTCCAAAAATATCTTTACTAGATATATAATTTCCACACTTCAACCATTTGAAAACAAATTTCAAATCACTTTTCACCTTTACAAATTTTGAAAATAAATTTCAAATCGTTTCCCTACACGGGATATATTCATAAATCTTTATTCATTTTTATTTCAAAATGGTTCATTTAAACCAATTAAATAAATCCTTACCGATTTACTTTATATTTAAGTTCCAAATCCGTAAATTTATTTCCACGCTTCAAAAATAAATCAATGTTTATTTTTAAACAAGTTTCCCTTCCTTTTACAAATTCCATAGTGAATTTACAATTCCAAAATATCTATGAATATATGATTTCCAAATCGATTTCTAATATTCATTTTCAATTTATCTTTAAAGGATAAAATCTCAAAATATTCACTTCATATTGGAAAACCTTTCCATACTTATTTAATAATAAGTAATTCACAAATCCATTTATTTTCGACACTTGGAAAATATTCAATATACTTAAATCGAAATTAAGTATATATTTTATTCTTTAAGGAAAACATTCTCTCAAACACATTTATTTGAATCAAAACGAATGTTGCGTAAAACATCGTTACGACGACCCAAAATCACTAGTATAGGGATTCGAACATAAAATAGATATATAAATCCCAACACTATGTAAAACATTTCCTTTCGGAAATTATTTACTATAACAACAGTGTTATAGTCCACCATTTCCTTATTTCTCGAAACGTCTATTTCAACAATGAATGTTGAAATCTATGTATTCGATACTTAACACATTTTAAAACATCTTTAAAATAATTAACTTCATTTTTTAACATCACTTCCCCAAAAACATATCCATTTTGTTTAATAATATATTCACTGTCCAAAATCATGAATATAACTCCCGATCCAAACTCTTTATTATTACACATATTATACAAAAGATAATTCGCTATCCAAAATCGCGAATATATCCCCTTTAATAAACTTATAGGTTTAATTCCCCAAATTCAATGGATTTCGGATTTATAAATGATGTTTATAAATTCCATTTCTATTTATAAAAACTTCGATTTATAAATCTCCTTGATTAACCACTTTAATTCAGAACTCAATTTTATACCAAAAATCTAATTTACAAGTTAATTACTTATAAATCCTTTATTTTACAAAAATCTATTCGTTTTATAACTTCACGATTTATAAATCGATAAATTTCATTCACTTAAGAAATCCAATCATTCTTCATTTTAACACTTACAAAAACTCGTTTTATAATTCCTATATTTTTAATTTATGAATATCAATTTTATAAATCTTTTATATACATCGTTTATAATGATTCAAAAATCCCAATTTAAACTATTTTATAAATTTATCAACTATTTATTTCAAAAATCACATTTCGGTTATATTTTAAAAAAATCATAATTTTTATAACATTAAATTTATACAGTTAATTTATTTAAAATAAATCAATTCCAAAATTTAATAAAACATATATTTTCAAAAATCACTTTAAAATCCTTTTAAATTCAAAATCATTACTTTAATATTTTTAAAACTCAAAAATAGGCCAACGCTGCAACAACAACAATATATCAATCACGACAATCCAAACATCATATATCAGTATGATAATCAACAAATATCACAATATCTGTAAATAAATCAATACAGTTGAGGAATCCAGTTGGATCCCTCCAAGCTGTTTCCTTGCACGCACAGATGTTAGCACAATACCAATTCGGTTCCAATACGGAATATCGCGGTATATGGGATTTATAAAATATTATCCGCTATTATGCGGCGCAACAAGGTCTCATCCGCTATATAATGCGGGAAAATCAACTCCAAGTACATATATAATACCAATTCCAATCAAGATGGAATTATCGCGGTATATGTTTTTAATAAATAACCTCCGCTTAATATATGGCGCATAATGTCTATTTTAACAATCAATAGATAATAATTTATTATCCAGACATACAATCAACAATTTTAAATCTAACTATTTAAAATTTAAATCAAAACTATTCGATTGAGTGAGAAGTTCTCACCTTGCTTTCAATAACGGTTGCAGTGTTTTATTTCGAACAAAATTAAACGTGCGATTAATTTTACCCAAAATTTTCACTAGCTCCTTTTGATCCCAATACAGCTCTCTCGCATAGTATTCGTTAATACGAACCCAACGTAATTCGTTTCGTGCGTTTTCGACCTAGTATGAAAAAGTTACACACTTTTAAAGTTTGAACGGATTAATATAAATATAATTCACAATTTCTTTTATTTTTTTAACCTAGATTAAATCACAGCCGTGCATTCCAATTTCAACAAATCAGGGCCGCATGCTTCTTCTTCCCAAACGTGTACGCTCCCAGGTTGTTGAACGCAACCGAACCCACCACTCACGAGTTAGGGTTTGAAACGCGCACCCCCACAGTGACTTTGACGATGATCGAACACTTCTAGGTCATAGCCCCCACCGCTGTGCACCACCACCCCCAGACCGGCCCCACTCGGCAGCACCTTAGCCTCAAAAAACGTGTCCAAATATGTAGAGAACGCGGCCCCCTAACTCTCTCCACGTCGCTCCATTCTCGATCACAGCTGTTGGATTCGTAGATCTCACGTAGCTCAACGATTTACTAGTTGGAAGTTTCTTGAAATGGTTTATGGGTTGAGAGATTTTTGAGGGAAAATGAAATTAAATTTCGGCCATTGGAGGTTGGAGGTGGCGGCTGAAGCAAGAATTAGGGTTAGGTTTTGTTTCTTGTTCCAAATTACTATTCATTCAAAAAAATTCGAACTCCAAACGAAGCATGCCGGCTGGCGTTTCTAGGATTTACCCCGCGTTCTGAACACACTGGAATATGTTTCGGGAGTCAATTCGATCATCTGTGTGAGTTACGGCAATAAACGATCGATTTTAAATTAGATCGATTTAAACCAATTTCTATGCGTTTTAGCTTGCCGTAGACAAACGGTAAATCCGATTGACACGAAATTTGAAATCTTACAATAATATCACATTACGAATCCGATGAAACTAGTTTCGTCAAAATCCAAGACTGTTTGAAAAACGGCTTTTTTAACTCGTCAATTAAATATTAAAATATTAAATTTCACAAATTTAACTTCAAATCCAATTTTAAAAGTTGTATAACATCATTCTAACTCCAATATGATATAATAAAATTTTACAAATCATTTTTCAATCATATTAAACCCAATTTCCAATTATTTCTGTAATTTCAACTATTAAATTATCGATTTAATTATCCAATTAAATATAGATATTCAAAATAAAATTTATCCGACTGTATAATTCACTTATTAATATTTAAAATAAATTAAATATACAAATTTTAATTGACTGAAATTCCGGGTCGTTACAGGCAATTTCGAGGACTAAATTCTATTAAGGAGAGAAGAATGTAACGACCCAGAAATTCAGTAATTTGAATTTAGAATATTTAATTTAATTTAAGTATTGAAAATTTAATTTTATAAGTTAAATAACTTGAATTTCAACTATAACGATTATTTAATCATTTAATTATTAAGTTTAATATTTGAAATTTGCTTAAATAATTGAACCTTGAATTTTATGTGAATGAAAACGATTTATTAAGTTGATTTAAATTCTATTTAAATAAGTAGGAAGATAATAAACTTTTAAATTTGATTTAAAAGAAATTTAATAGATTTTAGAAATTGCTCTTTCTATTAACATGTAAAAATAGCATTTCGGAGCACTGCCTCGGATTTTGACGAAACCAGTTTCGTTGGACCCGTAATAGTGAATTATTGTATGTCAACGATTTTCATGGCCGTCGGACGTATCTTTTGGTCGTGCGAGATCGAAACACATTGAGATTAATATCGAAAATTTAATATAATAACTGGGTTTAAAAAGCTATCTCCTGTATACGATCGAATTAGGTCTCAAAACAAGTTCCATTTTGTTCGAAATAGGGGTATAACATATAGAACATCAAGAGACATGCCTCGATAGGAGTTCAGATTTTCGGATATTAAAACTTGGAATTTGAAATAAAAAATTATTATATATATGTTCTTCGTTCCCCATGTTACCCATACCCATTCATGTTCTATCATGCTTTCTACGACTTAACCATACCCCTCCCTCCTTTTAACCCACATTCAAAAATCAAATTCGTTCATTCTTCAGAAGAAGAAAAAATATAATTGCGACAACAGTGGTGGCAGGCAAAGCATGGGGGCGAGGTACGAATCACGTGTGTGCGTGGATGTGGTGGCATGGTAGGTGAGGGCATGATTGGAGGGGCGGTAAATGGCGCAAAGTGGTGGCTGGCGGAGGAAGTCGCGGCGGTAGGTTTACCTGGATGTAGTCATGATCTCGATTGGCACGCGAGTGTGAGGTGGAGATGGGCGAGGGAGAATGGCGAGGCTGGGCGTTCGCGTTTTTGGGGTTTGAGTGGGTGGTGTCACGCGTGCGACGGCATGAGGATAGCGGCAGTCAACCGTTACGGCGAGGCGGTGTTGGTGGAGGCGGCGCTGGTTTATCACGATCTATCAGAAGGAAAAAAATAAATAGAATTTGAGTTCGCTTGGAAGGATGCGTGTGAACGAGAAGAGGAAAAAGGAGATAGGTTTTTAAGTTTTAAACTTTATTTTATTTAAGTTGATTTTAATTTTATCAAATGTTAATTAATTCATATTTAACTCGTACGAGGTCCAAATCGAGAGCGACAAGTCGTGTTGAGATTGTGTTGACGAAGGCTGCGCTATGGAGTTGAATCGGACAGATTTGAAGCTAAATGGAATTTTGGATTAAAATTGGACATGTTCAATTTTAATTCAAAACAGAATATTTTGACGACTATTAAAATAAATGTGAGTTAATCTCACTTATTTGGCCAATCAAAAAAATTATATAGTCAATAAATATTATTTATTGTATGTTTGAATATTTATTTCTGATCATTATTGATTATTTGGATAATATACTAAATTATACTATTAGTTGGATATATTCCTGCCTATTGGAGCGGATGAGATTGTATTATGTTTCCGTGTAAGAGCGGATGACCCTTCCTATAAGAATCCCGCTTTGTAACGGTTGATTTTCATTTTATTTGATTATATGTTGTATTTGATGTAGGGTGACAGGTTGGAGGGATCCAACAAGATTCCTCACACGGTTACTTTTATTTTCATATATATTATGATACATGACATGTTGGATATTATATTGGATGACATGAATATGATTTTATTTTATTTAGTGCTTTAGTAGCACTATGTATTTTAAAAATACTATAAAATAGCAATTTTATTTAAAACCGAGCTCAAATCAATTTTGGAAAATTATAGGTTTAATAATTCTTTTAAATTTTTTAGAGATTATAAATTACAATTTTATAAAATATTTTAAATAAAGATTTTGAACTATAAAATAAAGATTTTTCAAATCTTAATATAAGTCAATCTTTTGTACTAAAAGGACATAAAAAATAGGTTAAGTAAATAGAAATATTTTGATATAAATAATTTTTTATCTATTTTATATAAAGTGATATATATATATATATATACATAAAATATAATTTATTTAAAGATATGAAATTTATAAATGTGATAAATTATAAAAGTGATATTTTACAAAGGAGTGAAGATTTGTAAAATTGGATTTTGTTAATAAAAGTATGGATTTATGAATGACGTTATAAATTAAAAGAAATTTTTATTATTTAACTAATAGGTGAAATAAATCAAGTGGTGAATTTATTATAAGACGAGGAATGATATTTTAGGAAATAGTTGATTCTATTTTGGAAATTTAATATAAGGGTAAATTTGAGATTATTAAACGATATTTTATAAATTGAAGGAAATTTATAAAAGAAATTTATACCTATGAGAACAAGGTTAAAACTATCGAAATTATGTTTTGGATGGAGTTTTATAAATAAGCGAGATTTATAAAGGAATAAAGGTACAAATGGGTTCATAATAAATGAATTTTTTGAAAGGAAGTTTTATAAGATGGGAAAAGATTATAAACATGGTTTATAAATATGGTATGGAAATTAAGTATGGACTTTTATCAAGGGAATATAATTATGTTGTAAAAGTTGTTTGTTAATATAAATACTGTTTTAAAATGGTTTATCAATATTTTAATATTTTAAAAGTTAATTATATAAAATTATCAATGTGGTTTGAAATTAATATAATTATCCATCAGTAAAAGCTGGTAGTTAATTATTAGTAATTATAAAAATATCGAAGATAAATTATTATTGTTTATTTAAGATTGTTTTGAAAATTATTGGTTATTATTTTAATATGCTTTAAATTTAGTATTTATTTATTTAAAATGTAATTAGTATATAGTAGTGTTTTAAAGGTGAGTGATTAGAACTTATTGATAATTGTTTTCGAGATTTATAAATGGAGTTCTATAAATATATGAGGTTTTTATAAGAGGAATCTTATAATATATTTGGAAAACAAAAAGGGAAGATTGGTTAAAAAGATAAAAAGAGTTTATAAATGGTTTTGTGGATGATAATAAGGTTTATAAATGATTTGTGAATTGAATAAAATGGGTAATCTTCTAAATTGTTAGTGAATACACTTATACCATCGATATAAGCGTATAAATATTTTTCTAAGTGTTGAGAAACCGGGATTTGTGGGTGTGTGTGTATAAAAGGATTTTGTGATGAATATTTACAAAGTGAATTTAATTAATAAAAGATCAATTAATAGAGGCCTAGTGTTGCTTGGTGCTAAATCAATGTTGGTTTTTCCCTATGGAATTAAATTCCTAATTGAATATTTGTTATCCGACAGTTAAATAACATTGATCGAATTAGACCCAAAAACGTAACATTTGAAATATATAGGAGAAACACGTGAGGTATATGGCACAGTCATCTCCGATGATGTTATATTATGTGTATAAATCTGCTTTCGTTCTTCTAGGACAATGAAAAGGAAATCCTTCCACTAACGGTTAGTAGGTGGTCTTTGATCTTATCTTTGACTGTTTATATTCCTAAAGAACTGGGGTTGAGTTTACTGGGAATTATTGAATGTTGTTTTGAAGAGACCGGGATTGGATATGTTATCCAAAAACCACTTCGATCCAACAAATGCATTTCGAACTAAAGACATCTTGAAGACGATGGAATTTGAAGATGGAGCTTTCAAATGTTTCATTCAGTCTCAGAACGAACTTGTATAGATGAATGCTAATATTGCATTGTTGCCTGGAGGGTAGTGTTAGCACTGCAAGTGGGAAGTGCTATAAAAAGGTAAAACATAGCCTCAGACCTCATTAACTGGGAAATGACAAAAATCCGGCATGCATCAGGGCCAAGTGGGTAGCTCCTAAGTAGGGTTTGATCATTCCAAATGTAGATCGGTTGCTCTATATTCTTGTATGCTTCGGGCCCCAGGCGGGGTAATCATATTCGGTACTACTAGTCATGTGGTAGGCTAGTCCTATGTAGCATGGGTACAAGATGTTTTTATCAAACCCTGGTGCATTTATATAGGGATGTACCTTCGAAAGGTAGTTCCTTACCTTGTCATAGTAAGGAATCCAATCTCCAATACGTGCCTTTTCGGTTTTGATTGTAGAACTTATTATGATGGAATTTAATCAATGTAACATTTTCGAATAAGATTAATGAATATTTGTATCTAGACAATATTATAATATTAGAGAATTTCATATAAAATGTTTTGGTTATCGTAAGGTAAAAACCCATCCATGTGTGTGTGTGGCGTGATCTTACGGGATACATTTGTTTTTCAAATTGTTTTTAGAACTTTAAAATCTAATTGGATGTGTTTTCTCACACTGGTTTTCCAAACTAACTCTGGTGTTATTTTATTATAATGCTCGGGTCAAACCGAGCACTACTGATTTGCTTTGGATTCATTGGAGCTCAAGAGATGAGTTGGAGGTCTACTGGTCATATTCATGTATGTGTCTATGTTCCGCTGCTTTTGTTGTTGAAATCATCAGCATTTGTGAGGAAAAGCTGTTATAACTATCCAAGCCGATGATCTTTATTTGTGTTGTACTCTGATAGATGTAATTATATAACGGTTTGCCTTTGTAAAGATGTTGATATTATATTATATATTATTCTACTGTGATTGTGAGATTCTATATTGTTTTAAATTTCTTTCTTCTCTTCTTCTCTACTTCTTTCCTCTTTCTTTCCCATACCTATCCCCCTTTCCATTCGATTTGGGTTGGACATGTGTGGTTTATTGTCATCTTGAATAGTATGGATTTGAGGGTCGTTACATTTTTGGTTTGTAGTTGCAGGAGTCTGTTTTTGTTTTAGGTCGGCGTGGTGCAGGTTCGACTCCAGCTTTTGTTTTCAGCTTAGGTGAATATAAAACATGTACTTTTCTTTTCAAATTCTATTTCAAATGTGAATAACAAAGAAATTTGTTTTGTCCTATCTTTGTGTAAATCTGTCTAAGTATTTAAGAAATGCTCTTTCCATTCAATGTACTTGCGATCCATTTCTTATCAGGATTATCGTTGGGCTAAATCATTAGCATGTTCTATGATCTGCCGACCTTTTGTTGTAAAGTAAACAATAAAGCGCCAATCTATGGGCATGTACATATAACCATGTCTAGTTCTAGAACCCACTCGAACTTCGATTACCTAGAAAGGCAATTCAAGCATTCCTTATGGAGGTACTTTAAATGTGATTACGCCTGTCTTCTTGCATCGATTGAAGTAAATTTCCTTGAATAGCAAGTCGGACATCCTTCTTTGGGATGCGTGTTTTGACCATGCCGAACTCTGGGCTTTGGTCAGGGCTAACCACTTAATATTGTGGTTTAGGTATCCTTTCTAGGATAGTAACATTCGATCGTGCCAGACTTCAGGTACTAATTAAAGAGACTTGCCCTGAGTAGAAAGTTTTGCATCCTTTTTTAGGATGCATGACCTGACTGCACCAGCTTCGGGCACTAGTTTGTGTTTACCACTTTAGACTATGATTTTGACATCCTCATCTAGAATGTTCACATATGATCAAACCTAACTCCGGGCATCGATCTTCGATCTCGCCATCCACTAGGCAAGACATTGACACTTTGTCAAACTCTAGGCATGGGTTATTGGATGGACGGTCTTATCACGTCCATTTTGATTTGCCATCTTTCCATCCTTTGGGCAAGACATTAGCGATCGGCAAAACTCTGGGAACGAGATAATAGATAGACGGTCGCATCATGTTCATTTCGGTAAGTTTAGATAAGAACTTACATGATTTTAGGCAATGATCTTTGACCTCACCGTCCTTTGGGCAAGACATGGGCGCTCTGCCAGACTCTGGGTATGAACTAATAGATGGATCATCATGTCATGTCCCTTTTGTTTTTTCTTTCCCCCTTATAAAGGACAAGAATCAGCGGATGGACAGTTAGGTCACATCCATTTTAATTTACATTCCTACCCCCATATGAAGGGCAAGAGTTAACTGATGGACGGTCAGGTCACATCCATTTTAGTTTATACTCCTGCGCCCACATGAAGGGCAAGATTTAGCTGAGGACGGTCATGTCACATCCATTCTAGGTTTATACTCCATTCTCCACATTAAAGGCAAAAGTTGACTGGTATCAATCTCTGTATACTAAGAAGAACTTCAGGGGTCTGATCATGGACCGTAGAAGTTTGGTTGTCACCTATCTCCAAATACCTACACACCTGCATTATTCATATGCAGACTCATTTAAGTCGATCAAATCATAACTCTTAAGTAATGGGAAAACAAAGTTTATAACCTGGAAAGCCATTTTATTCTATAAAAGATGAGGTATAATAGGTTTTTTCTTGGACCTTCCCAACATTGCCAGAGTAACGCCAGTTTTCAGAAGTTTGGGGACCGAATGTGACCATCAATCCTGTGGTTCGGACCTTCCCGATGTTGTTTGAGCAACATCGGTTCTCAAAAGGTTAGGGACCGAATGTGACCGCCAACCTGGCGGTTCATACTTTTTCGACGTTGCCGGAGCAACACCAATTCTGAGAAGGTTAGGAATCGAATGTGATCGTCGACTCGGTGGTTTATACCTTCCTGATGTTGCCAGAACAACACCGGTTCTCAAAAGGTTAGGGATCTAATGTGACTATCGACCCAATGGTTCGGACCTCCCAATACTCCAGAGCAACTCCAGTTCTCAGAAGGCTAGAGATCGAATGTGATCGCCGACCCAACATTTCGAACCTTCTCGATGTTGCCGAAGCAACACCAGTTCTTAAAAGGTTTGGGTTCGAATGTGACTGTCGGCTCAGTGGTTCTATAGTTCAAGAAGTGTCATGCGGCTTACTATGTGGTGCATAAAAGTTATTTGCAGGAGCATGGTTCCATCGGCTTAAGAAGTAAATTTTATTAATGAGTATAAGAAATGGCAAGTCTTGCCTATTTATAGTGCCTCGGTGTTACTGGAAAGCTTATTTGCGGAAGGAAGTTAGATAATTAAGAACGGGGCAGCATTGTCATAGGCTGCTATTTCATCCATGGTTGATTGGTTAGTTAACGACCAGTAATTCATCAACTTATCTTGGCCCCTGACTGCTGAATTCAGGTAGTTCTCTTAGAGCATCTAAACCATGAGGTCTTGCAGTTTCCCCACCATTTGGCGATTCCCTAACATATTGCCGTATCTTTTTATTCCTTATCATATCCTCAATCATATTTTTTAGATGTCTACACTCAGTAGTGTTATGTATGTGAGTTTCATTTAAATGACAGTATTTTCCTAAGAATTTCTATTCGTTAGTCACCTCTCTTCGGAGCAGCTTCCTATATTGCTCGATCCCTTGCATTGTGTGGTAGTTGTTTTCAAACTATCGCTCAGAGGTGTATATTCTTCTGATCTCAAATCCCATGGGTGCTCATTGTTATCATTGCATTGGCCGCCTAGAGCTTGATTTCTTTTCCCTTGATTAGTAGAATCTCCGACTTTAACCGCTGTGTTCATACAGTTTCCTCTGGCATATTTTACGGCAATATTGCTTTGTATCACTTCATCTGAGTTCCTAACACCATCCCTTCGGTGATGATTATGCGCCTCTTCCAGACGCAAGTATTGGTTAAATTTTTAATAGAAATCACCAATCGTCCGTGGGGGTTTCCTTTCCAACCATTTCTCGAAATACTTATCAGGATGAATCCCTTTAATCAGTGTCATCAACATTATGTCATCGTTGAGATTCGTTACTTCTATCACAGCTATATGAAACTGATTCAAGAAATCTTTTAATGACACTCTGTCGCCCTGGAAGAGGTTTTGTAAGGACATCATGTCTTTCTAGCGTGAAGTATGTAGATGGAACTTTTCTAGAAACTTTCACGATAGTTCAACAAAAGATGATATGGATCTCGATCAGAGTTGAGTGACCACAACGTAGCTCAAACTTCATCAAGTGTTGTCCAAGAAAATTAAAAAACAACATCATTTCACAACATTGGAAGCTCAGAGGAATCCATATGCCACTCATATCTCATCAAGTGCTATCTAGGATCCATTTTTCCTCTGTACAACGGTATCGTTAGCATTACAAACCTCTTGGGATATCTCTCACGTAGAATGTTCTCAGTAAATGGCTTCTGACTCAAAGAGGTACCCCACTCATCATTGGTCCTGCATTGGTTTCCACTCACCTGTTTCTTGACCATATCCTCCAAGTACTCCGGGTCTACTAGTTCGACTGAATGACGATGATCGACGTCTTCCCCAAGTGTCTGACCCGATGAATGCTCTTGGTTTGGCTTTCGATACCTGGGTTCTCCCAAATTCGGGAGATCCATTCGTCCAGAAGTCCCCCTGTTTGATTCCCATGTGCAGCATCATCAGTAGCAACATGATTTTCCATATTTTAATCGTTGACGGCACGTCCAGAATCCATATCCATGTCGCCTTTCAAATGACGAGCTGTAGGCCCACTATTGGTCAGGTCAGCATTGATCTATGCTCTTGGGTCGATACCGATCCATAAACTCATGCTTTGAGTTCGTTTTCCTCCTTGGTATGATGTTCCAGTAGTGTTTTGAGTCCTCTTCTATTTCATATCTCTCTATTCAGCTGGTATGATGAGGAACTATATGACTCTGAATTGGAATCTCTCATGCTCTCCTACAGCGGCCTTGAGTCAATTGATTCAACAGCTTTAAGCTTTCTTGCATTTGGTGATTCATTTTATAGCGATTGGCCTAGAATATATCCTCTATCTACTTTAGCATCTGATTCATCTCCATTTTGGTTATGACTTCAGCTGGATTCTAGATCTCCGGTTGCTCTGGTTGACAAGCATCATCCACATGTTGAGCATTCTAGTTCCCAGCTTTAGTAGTAGCTCTTAAATTGGTAGAACGGTCTCTTCTTAATGGGGCCATTGCAAATAGCTTCTCTTAGATTTTTGGAAATATGAACAGTTGAATAATAAGATGGGAGAACTGGATCTATTCCTTGAAGTTAAGAAATTAAATAGTAGAGGATGGATCCAAGTAGCTTGAGAATACCTTTTGTTTGCTCCAATATTAGCTTGCTTTAGAGTCCGAATGATGAATTCATGGAAGAAAAAAGCTGTTGATTCAAGAGTTCTTAGAGATTGATAGAGAATTGCGTTGGATCAACAAAACAACACTTGATACGGACTTTTAGCATCGAGTAGGTTATGTAGGTAGAAGACGAGACCCACCGATGAAGGGAAGTTGGATCGGTACCGACCCATAGAGTTAGGTCGGTGTCGATCCATTGGTGGATCGATGATTCTTTTGGCTTGAGTTGGCTTGTTCTTTGTTAGGTTGAACTAACTTGGATTCCGACATGAGAAATTTGAGTGTTTGCTTGGGGTTCGACCTAAAGAATTTCAAGATTTTTGTGATTTGTGTTTTCCTTCATTTGCTTGGAGTCGGGCTCAAGAATTTTGTGTGTCCAACTCGAGACTTCTATGTGTCCAACATAAGTTCAGTTGCTAAGAGTCAAATTTGAGATTTTTGCGTGTCCGACCTGAGTTTTCATGGATCGGTATCGATGCAATCACTTGGGTAGGTATCAATCCAACTTCGGGTTGCGCTTGGGGTTTTTACATGGATTGCTTTAGGTCATGCTTATAATTTTTCTAAGGCTATCCAACTTTGAGTAAGGGCTAAGAATTTTGTTGGTTCGCTTTGAGTCGGCTCTCCCAAAAACTTAAAATTCCAAATTTTCAACTTTTTTCATTCCTTTTTTATATTTCTTTTTTCTTGCCTTTTAATGATATTCCCAAAATCCTTAGGTCATTTCTCCATTATTTACTCATCTGATTCGACCGTTTAAGTCTATTCAAAGACTATGACAAATTCTGCCATGGTACATGCCCTCTAAAGTATGCCTTGTGAATTCTTGGTTATACTTGGTTACTGTACTCTGGGGCTATCTCTTTGGGCTGCCTGCATTGATAACTCCCTAGTTCAGTTTTTCCATTCTATCCAAATATTATCTGCTTAAAAGGTGGGATAACAAATATTTCATAAAACTATAATGGTCATATAAAACATTAAGTAGATATATTTAAATTTAATACATATATTAAAATTGTTTTAAGTATGTTAAATAAAAAAATTCTTATCTATTTCGGTAATTTAAAATATAAAAAATTATTGGTAAAAATCTATTTTGTGTATATACATTTAAATTTATAAAATTAAAATATCTTAGACGTTTAAAGACTATATATACATAGTTTGTAAATTATTTTCAGCATAATATATATAATATTTTATAAGATAATACCAAGCTAATTTAATGGTATTTAAAAATTTCAAATTGAATCTACGATGTGATTTTTAATTTGAATTTTCATTACCAAGTCAAACTAGATTTTTATTCGAGATCTGTTTCATATTCGAATTTCAATTACCAAGTCAAACTGGTTATTTTTTTAAGATCTATTTTTAAATTTGAATTTTAATTACTAAGTCCAACTATATATTAATTTGAATTTTGAATTTTGATTATAGACTTAGTAAAATTATATTTAATATTTTTAAAATAATATTTTGTTTGCGATAAAATGTCTTCAAATAACTTATACATTACATGCATATATATTTTCAAACATATAAAATATTAACTATGGCGGATGATTTATATATAGTGTGTGAAGTTTATAGATAGTACATATAAATCTTAATATCTACTTATGTATAGACTTAACCATGTAAACTCTATGTTACATTGCACATGGTCTTTACACAAATATGAGTATTTAATGATATACTCATATCCTATATGGAATCCTTTAAATAATATTTATTAATCAATTGAATTATAAAATTAAATAAAATTGGATTTTATTTTATTTAAATGATCTTGGTTAGATCACTATTACCTATTAGACTTCATAGGACCAGTATGATCCAAAATAGGATTTTTTTTGAAATCTACTTATTTCACCTACTTTTGATCGGCCTAGTTCCAACAATAATATTAGAGCCTTAATGGTCTATGCGATCTAAATTAGCAACTTTTGGGCCAACTAACTTAAGCCTACTTATCTATGGGTGTCTATAATAGAAGTGTCTAGGCTTGAGGTTGAATAATCTAGCAATTCCTAATCCTTCCCTAGCTCTTCGTTTGGCCTAATGGGTGGACGAAATCTAAAAGGTTAGCCTAATTGCAGAGGCACAAATTGATTTGGGGATTTTGCTAATTTAAAATATATTTTAAATTTAAAAGTTAGGTTTAAAATACAAAATAAATTTTATTGATGTTATAAATTGTTTTTCAAAAATATTTTCTAAGAATAAATTAATATTTTCAAAGTTATTTAATAAATTCAATCAATTGGATTAATCAAATAAATAATTAATTAAAATTATCATAAATATTAATATATGAACACACATACAAATATATTTACAAATGTTGCACATACACATACATATATATATAATTACTTATGATAAATTATAAATAAATATTTTTGAATTTATTAAATATTTAATGAATATTGTCTTTATTAAATAAAATACTTATTAAATACAAATAACTAAATGATAATAAAAGTTGTATATATAAACAAAAATAGGTTATACTTGTATTCATATTAAATTATTTAGGATAAGTAAAATGAAAAAAATTCATTTTAATATGATTTAATTAATTTTTTAATTAAATTAATAATTTAAAGTTAATTAACATTTAATTGATCAAATATATAAGAGTATTATATAAGATAACTAAATTGTAAATAGTTATAAATGAATTAAACTTGTATAATATAAATACATTTACTTATAAGTAGAACTATAAGAAGACCACCTTAGGTTTAAAGAACAAGTACATACATATTTTATGTATACAGTGATTTCAGATGTGTTCGGCACTTGCATCAGAAGGGAAATTCATAAGAAATACATTATTTCCTAAATTATTATCAATCATTGTATGTATATATTAAAGATTATGAGTCTTTAATATATAAGTTGTCATGTACCATTTATATGTTAATAGATTACTTGCATACTCTTTATTGTCGATGTTCCTTAAGCTAAAGATGTTGTGTGTAGTACTATTAAAGTATTGACTAGAATGGATAACGTAAATGCATGAATTTGTTTGATATTCCTTAAGATACATGTTTATACTTAGGCCGTCATGAAATGAGGGTATGAGTGAACTATATTTTCAATTTGTTGATATTCCTCAAGTTGAAATGAGATTAGGACAAAGTCTATAGGTTAGGAGTTGTATATGATGCCATTGATAAAGTGTTATCCATTGCTTATGGGCCAATGATTTGTTAATCATCCTCAAGGCAGAATCCCGAGGGAAGATAGTCCTAACGCGCACTAGAGAAACCAAAGGATTTCTATGTTTTCTTAGGGTTTTCAGAAGCATAAAAATATAATGGGAGCCTTATTAGAAAAATTAAATGAACATATTTAACATTTCTAACATTGTAAGAATATATGTTATATAAAGTTAAAATAATCTACTTAGGTAAATTAGTGAAAGCATTATAATTGATAAAATACACGTACCAATATATTTGCATAGAAAATAAATGAACTGAATAATTATTTGCATGGAAATATAAAATATACTTACCAGTAGAATTTTTCCATGTTGTCACTTCAAGACCTATGCAAAAGTTGATTTATAAAACTACTAAAACATTTGTGCCTTGGTCAGTTAGGTTTTTGTTTGACTAAGATTGTGCATTTTCTTCTGTGAGTTTTGAATGCAAAAAACAATACAAGAATATAAATATTTAATCCATGCTCGATCATATATAAATGTTATATGGTGAATAGTCATGATTCGTAATGAATGAAACTTTAGTGAAACTAATCCACTCTAAATAAGCAGGTAAACCATAATACAATATCTTGCATTCAAAACGATTAATAGCAATAAGGATCTTGTTGTATTAGATGTAGTACTAGACTAAGAGGAGCAAGATGCATTTAGAATTTGATCAGTGAAATGTCAGATTGATCGGTTTAACTAAAGTGCAACTTATTTTATTTCCTTAAATGTTAAGGATGTCTAAATGCACTATTGTAAATATTTCTTTATGGTCTTGTAATATAAGTTTCCTTTCTTAATGGTTCAATAATTTGGAAAGGAAAGCGAATATATGAAAGTGAATGTAACTTAGGCATAATTACGATGAAGAAAGTGAATGGCCAGCACTGTTTCATGAAGAGACATTAGAAATGGGAACTGTATAAAATACTAAAAGATACTTCATATAAAATGAGAAATGTGATTTCTATTCCAAATGTATTTTCATAAAAAACTATTTTTCATGAAACATATTTCTCGAGTTAAAGATATTTGATCTGAAATCATCGATTATAAACTAGTTATAGTATATGAAATAAAATTCCATAATAAGTGGGAAGCTTTATATTTCATATGCTATTATAGTAATGACAGAAACAGAGGGAGCATATCTTATAACACTTCTAAATGGATGCTCCAATATATAAAGAATTATTTTCGTAGACATACCAATTAATATTTATGAAATAATTATTATTTTAACATTGAATGAAAATAGACATAGGTCTATTTCAATGTGGATATTATGAATATTCATTTAAGAAAAATTATAACAAAGGATTTTTTCCATAACAACAGTGATGCATTAGAAATTACAGAAGCGTCTAATTTTTTTTGAAATTATGGACAAAGCCACAATTTTACTAATAATTCAATCATATGATTATGATCATATGTTACTGGTGGGTTGAATCTTAAATAATTAATGGAAAAGCACCTATTCGGTGGGAGGGATAAAAGAGTTGGTGAACCCATCGGAATGATACATATAGAAGCATGCAGTTCATAGTATAATATTACCATAACATATCCACTTACTTCATTAAATTCATAGATGAATTATCATATAAATGAAATGTGTATTTGATATACAAATAGTGTACTTATGGTAAATTCATTGAGTATAAAACAAAAGTAGAAAACATAACATGCAAAGAAACTAAATATATTTTTGATTGAATAGGTGAGTATTAGAAAGGGTTCCAAAGTATCAATCCAAGAGTCACTCCTCCCTATGATATATGATAATGTATTGATAAGGAGTAATCATATTTTGTGGGAAAAAGTACTATTGATGATGAATGAAGTTGAGTTAACTTCTTTCTATAAGGTCATGTACTTATGAATAAGTATATTAGAGTAAAATTAATTTCATCTAAAGTATAATTTATAAGATCATATAAGACAAGAGATGATAACAAATCCCTATATATCTTTGATCAAGGAGTTGACAGGTTGTGTGAGTCGAGAGGTTTAATATAATGGTGTTTATGAACTATTCGGTTGCATAGAGAAACACTTATTATTTCAAGAAGTTCCAAATTCGTGGAAAAGGAATTTCATTTAGAAATTATTGGTAGTAAAATGGATTTGGATAAGATTTGAAAATAAAAATGATTATGAAGGTTGAAACGAAATTAAACAAACTAAAATGAACATGACACAATAGAATGTCTATTAAGAATTCTCATACATTAAGGAGAAACTACGAGTTTCTTATTCATCCTGAGAAAGGGATTTCCTAAATTGCCAATAAGCCATTAAGATTATTGGCTCTACCATATGACATGAAGCACAAATCATATAGTTGTACATAAAGTTATATTGTCCATCGGCTGTAAATGTGTTTTTGAGTAGAAGACAATTGTAGTTGGAATATTGTAAGCAATACTAAAAAGAAGCACAAGGTAAATTTCAATTATTGAAATTAATGTAGCAAATTCAACATTCAGTGGCATGAATTAATTCGAATTTTACTTGCAAACTTATCACTTAGTATGATTGTGAATTTTTGGTACATACGTTGAATTAGAAATTCTAAATAATGATTTGGAGTTATCAATTTTCAAATAACAACCAAAATGTCTCAAAGTTAGTAGAAGCAATACTGAGTTTGTGAGTTTAGAATAAGATCCTAGAGCCGATGCAGAAGTATCGTTCAGCATTAGAACTTATCGAATATTTTGACAAAGAAATCAAACGGTTTTGATTTTCAAAAAAATACAAAAGAAGTTTGTTTATTCAAAATAACAATAAAGGTAATTTTAAAAACTTTAAGCAAACGACAAATTTACGATTGACGATGTGCCTATGTTAAAATCCTTTTAGTCTGCTTGCTTAACACTCAACATTGGATTCGAAAATGACATCTATTATAATTAGTGTAAAAGGACGTTGGATAATCACAAACACTATAAATAGACATCATATTAAAATGTTTAATGTGGAACATATGAGATAAATTCCTTACACATTAGCAAAAAGAATCGTTATATATGGTGCAATGTCTAGTATATCGCTACTTGCTTACATTAATGGTATAGTGAGCGAGTAATCTGAATTAAAATCGCTAAATGCTAGGTAAGGGTATTCTTGAATATTTGTCAATATTGGAGAATTATTTATAGAAATAATGAACTCCTTACGAAGGAATATTCGGACTTTAACTTCATAAATATATTAAGCATAGTATGTCAATCCAAAATTCATATTCAACCTTAGTTAAGAAGTTTAATGTAGAATTTTTCAAACAAAAGGTTATGGGTAATTCAACCAAAAGCTTAAGTACATCGCCTTGAATAGCGCTACATCAAAAGTTATATATATATAATTCACAAATTTATAATGAAACTAGGGGAGGTTCCAAATGTTGAGAGTAACATGACATTGTTATGCGACAACAATGCCATAATACCGATTGCGAAAGAATTTAGTACTCACTAGAAGTCGAGGAGCATACTCTAAAACATTCCACAGATAAAGGTATTTTATTAACATTAGATATCACATATACTTTCACTAAGGGAGTAACTTAATTGGTTTTGAGAAAACTGATCAGTGTAACAGGAATAAGATTCCATAATTGATTCCAAGCGCGAGTGGGAGATTGATAGAGTTAACGGTATGCCCTAAGGCCCGTTATTTAATTTGTTATATATATATCTAACTCTATGACCAACCTAGTTCATAATAAAGGTATTTTATTTCAATTATATAGTTTGTTATATAATAATATAATTAATTAAGTAATTAATTTAAAGTGTGTGTGTATAAGAAAATCCTTGAATGAAATGTTATGTGATTATAGTTGCAAATGCTTGCAATCGTGAGTAATTAATCACAATGTATAAAAAGCATTTTATTTGATATTCCCGGTAAAGATATTTCAAGAAAGAATATCGATACATCCATTGAGACAGGAGTGTGTATCGCTTTCCAAATGTTGGGCAGTGTATTACTCGTTACTATTAGGGGTACCAACGGGTTACGTATTGATGGTTATTGGATAACTATTGAATGAATCACTGAAGATTTACTTGTTGATTAATAGTAAGTAAGGTCAAATAAGAAATTTTGAAGTGACAATATTACATAGTTTTATACACATGAGAATAAAGTTGAACTTCAACGTGAATGCTCCACTTTGATTACAGTTAAATCGTGGTACGAATCCCTCAAACGACTATAGTTGGGTCTGAATTGAAGCATTGGAAGTGAAACATTATTCAATAGAGAATTTGTCTCCTTAGTTATATGAATTTAGTGTCATGGCCAACTGTAGTCAACTCAAAGTCAAAGACTGTAACAAGCCCCCCATCTAAATTTCGGTATTGATTTCTACCTAATGTGGGGATAAAGTAATATGGTTAATAATAAATATTATTATTGAACCAAGGATTTTGTTTAAGGACTAATCAAGTTGAATGCGGACGATTTTGAAATTTTGACCAAAACCAAATTCCATAAGCACTAAAATAGTATAATGTTGATGAATAGAATTTGTGCAAACAAACACCATTAAAAGGTACCACATAAAACTGAAAAATTGGATTTTATGGATGTAGATATATAAGAGATAAATTCAATCAAACCGCCACTACACTTGCTAAGGTGACAAGTGTACTTTAATATTTGAATAGTTTGATATTGATCACTGACTAAATTTATACCCATGAGTCCCATTATTTTATAGGCGATTTCTCCAAAATACCACACGATTTAATTAATTTATAATTGCTATAAATTAATTGAGTTTATTAATATTTAATAAATATTATTTATTTATTTTGATGTATTAGGTACCTTTGGTATTTTTTGATCCCCATTAGTAATTAGCTGGGTATGTATACAAAAGTTACATATGTATGTTTATGCATTCAAATACCATTTAAATGATATTAATTACTAAACGGGTTGGAGTATATGATGACCCATTTAGCCTATGTTATGCCAGTCATGAAGTAGAAGGTCTAGATTTGAATACTTGGTAAAAGGAGACGTAGTAAAAGGAGAATCTATCACCACTTCTCTCCGTATTCAAAACAAGCTAGCCTCTACTTTTTCCCTTCTTAATTCCTCCTCCTCTCTAGTCTTCCCTCTAATACTCACGGCCAAAAATGCATGGATCTCATTGCATCAAATCTAATAAAAACAGTGGTACTACAAGGTGTTGCAACTCTAGGAGATGGATTTAAGGTGGATTTAGCAGGACGCATCAATCAACGTCTGAATTATAGGAAACATTTCCTTAGGTATATCATTTCTTTAACTTTATATATTACATCTATGTTCATTATATAACAATGTTTATCACTATAAATATATGTATGCATGCATGTATGTATGTATGTATCTATGTGTGTATACGTGTATGTGCATGTGTGTGTCAGTGCTATATTTATTTTTATGATATTTCAATGTTTAATGATTATTTAACCATGTATATTAATTAAATATAAATACAAATTCATTCAAATTATATATACTAGTATGGTCCGGTGCTTTGCACACGGGCTATTATATTATTGTAAACGAAAGCAAAGGCATTTCTAGAATTTCAAAAGGATGCCGAGTAAATTGGTTCAATGAATTTTCTTTATTAATAGTAGAGATATAAGGTTCTTTGACCGTGGTGATTTAATATTTATATAAATAAGCTTTATTACATAATATAATTTTATATTTGAACAATGATTATTTGTTTATTCCATTTACATGTATATTGAAATAAGATTAAAATATTATGTGTATATAAATATGTGCCTAATAATTTTAATTCAAAAAATAAAATATCTTTAACCGAAATATATTAATAATATATATAATTTTTTTGGTAACATGACGATACTTTACTTAAGCAGAGCACTCTTTTTAGTGTCTAAAGGTTATTATGTAATTTGTTACATATATCTAACTCGTTGACCAACCTTGTCCGCAATAAAGATGTTTCTTTCTATTATATACTTGATATAACGTGGCTATATTAATTAATTAATTTAATTAAAAGTATATTTAATCGATGTGGTTATATTTAATATAATGTGGTTATAATGTTGGATAGTGTATTACTCATGACTGCTGGGAGTACCAAGGGGTTACATACTGATAGTTATGGGATAACAATGGAACCATTCACTCCACGGATTTCTATTGGTTAATATAACTAAGGTCAAACAGAAAATATCGATGTGACATATTTACACAGTTCTCTTGACTTGAGGATACTGTTGATCTTCAATGTGGAAGCTCCGCTTTGATTATAGATAAATCATGGCACAATGTCCATGAATGACTACAGTGGGGTCGAGTAAAAGTATTGGAAGTGAAATAATATTCAAGAGAGGATTCGTCTCCTTGGTTATATGAGGTTAGTATCATGGTCAACTAATGTCAACTAAAAGTCAAAGTCTCTGGCCAGAGCAGTTCGGTTAATAATAATCATTATTATTGAATTAGGGATTTCGTATTTGGATTATAAATTTGAATATGGATGATATTGGAATTTTACCATTACCAAATTCCAAAAGTCCTAATGTGATATAGTTTTGCCAAAGAGAATTGGTGTAAATAATTACTATTATTGGGTACCAATTGTAATAAGTAAAATTAGATTTTACCAAAAGATGTGGAAGCGATGAATTCAGCCAAAATGTAACACCACCTTCTAAGTGATATGTGAATATTAATATTTGAATTGTTCAATATTAATCATTGACTGAATTTACACCTTTGAGTCACACAACCGTAATGACAAATTCTTCGAAAAACCACATGATTTAATTAATTTATAAGAAGTTATGAATTAATTAAATTAAATAGTGTTTGCGAAATATTAGTTATTATTTATTTTTTTGACTTTTGGGGGTTATTTGCAATTATTTGAATGCATTTATAAAAGTTATATTTGCACGCATTAATATATGATATCAATGTAATTAAATAAAATATAATTACATGCATTGATTTATGAAATCTTATGTCATTTGATGACACATAATTTTCAGCCATACCATGTAAAGAAATAGGAGTGAAAAGAGGAATTTAATCAATATAATTAACTAGGGATGTTTTAACTAAAAATGAGAAAGGTTTATTTCTTTCAAATGAAACATATTCTCTAATTTATTCTGTACATACAATTGACTTTCTCATTTTTCATTCTTCTTGATCTTCTATGTTTCAATTATTCCTAAAATCAAATACAAATAAAATCAATTACGAAAATGGTTTATTACTCTTGATCCTTGCGACATATGGAGGCAGATTTTGAATCTAGGAGATTTGATTTATCATTCAAGATGTGATTTATTGGCTACATTTAATGGTGAATTCATTGCTTCGAGTTGTGATCCAGGGCTTAGAAATTAAGGTATGATCTGTTTATGCTCATGATTTTGAGGTAATGCTTCAATAAATAAAATTGAATATCATAATTTATATGCCAATAATATTGTCTCATTTGATTTGAAAAAGGTTTATGTAGTTTGAATTGTTTATTATATGAATTGATTGGAGTTTTTTTAGATGATTCAAAACTAAAATTTGTATGTATAATTTTACAATGTTTTAATCATAGATATATGTTTTAAACTTTCAAATCAAAGTGTTGGATCTAAAAGTTTGTATGCTCATATTAATTGATTTGATATTATTTTGATAAATCAAAACAATGATTTGTATATGATTGGCATGACGTTTTAATTGTAGATCTATATTTTAAGCACCTAAATCAAAGTATATATTTTACATTTGAAATTTTGTATATTCTTATTTTTTGCATTTGTAATTTAGTAAAAACTTGTGTGTGATTAAAGAATGTTCTAATGACAAATTGATTACAACCATTTTCTCAATCGTTTACCCTCTTTGATATCTCAAAATCCTTCTTCAAATATTTAAAGGATTGTTATTATTTGTTTTGTTTAGTATGTTTCGCTTTTGTTTTATAGAAAAGAAAATTTTATTCATATATATTGTATTTATGTATTTAATTATTATTTTTTTTGCTAATTATTTAAGTTTACATAAGTTAAAAAATACATCTAAAATTTTTAATGTAATATAGAAGTTTATTTTGAATTATTTAAGAAGTTATTGTTTAATCTTAAAATACACATAATTACATTTATGTATATGTGTGCATATAACATTTAATGTTCATATTTCGAACTGTATAATTTAATTGCTTTAATTTTAACAAGCAATTTAAAATGAGACAATAGTATATGCATATTAATTATTATTGGTTGTTCTTATTCTTGTGTCACAATGATTCGTTGATTATTAATTGAATGCTGCATATCTTAAATTTGATAAAGTGGAAAGATGAATCAATCATCTTTGTTATCTTTTAATTCTTTCCTCTTTGTCCCTTTTATGATGCCTTTAAATTTATTTTGATTCATTCATATATACCGGTTATCAATTAACTATATTTGCCTATGTTTAACTATTAATTCACGCTATTAAGGAATAAATATATTTGATATATTCAAACCTTTTTCATATCTTAGCACTATTTATATATTCACACAACTGGATGTATTTGATATATCCATTATAACACCGCAATGTTGTACATTCATAATTCACACTGGAAAATATTTAGACAAACTTTCATTTTATGCCATGTATTAATTTCTAATTAATAACATTTAATGTATCAATTAATTCAATTAAAAGAGAGAGAAATGGAAGGTTTCTCTCTTCATATAAAGCATAGTATATCTTTAATTAATTTTATAACTTTTAGGGAAAGAGATAGAAGTTTCCTTGTATAAATTATTTAAGTTTGGAAAAAGAAATGAATAATTTTTTACTCTTAATTTACTCTTATGAGCAATTGTTCGGTGTATTTGATACACTTTTCTTAAGTTTAAATTAATCAAAAACTTCTTTGAATCAAATTCAAATAAAATACGATTTTATTTAAAAACTTTATTAGGTTGGATCTAATATATCTTTAGAATTCATAGGCCCAAAAGATCCAAAATAGGTTGAAATTCATGTAGTTCTTCCACTGCGGGCTGACCTAGTTCCTTCACAAATCCATAACATTAAAAATCTCTGTCTAAAGTGTCGCACCTTTAACCACATAAGGTAGAGGTCCTAGACTTGGAATATATATATATATATATATATATATATATATATGTATGTATATGTATGTATGTACTATAAAAATATAACGGTTATTTTTAAAATTAAAATACATGTATATATTTAAATTTTGCATATGCGTAGTACAATAATTCGGCAATTTTAAATAATAAAAGATTGTTATTGATTTCGGTAATTTAAAATTAAAAAAATATTGGACAAAATTTTTTTTATGCACATATATTCAAATTTGATAAAATTATAATATCTTATTTATGTAAATATTAATGAATTATATATTGTATGATTTGTAAATTATTTTTGCATTATATATATAACAAGTCAAGTTATGATATTTAACAATCTGAAATTGAATCCAAAATATGATTTTAAATTTTAATTTTCATTACCAAGTCAAACTAGATTTTTATTTGAGACCTGTTTTAAATTTTAATTTTAATTTCCAAGTCAAACAAGATATTTGCTTAAGATCAATTTTTAAATTTGAATTTTAATCGCTATGTCCAACTGGATATTTACTTAAAATTTTAATTTTATATATAGAGTTAGTAGCATTATATTTAATTTTCTAAATAATATTTTGTATACTGTAAAATGCTTTTGATAATTTCTACCATAAATACATACATATTTACAAACATATAAAATGTTACCTATGGCAGATGATATGTGTATGTGTGTGTGAAGTATATACGTAGTAGATATAAAACTTAATATTTACTTATGTATAAACTTAACCATATACACCCTATGCTATTGTGACGACCCGGGATTTTGGCAATATTATTTTAATAAGCATCTAATCTAATTAAATAAAATACAAATTTATCATTTTAAAAATGAATAAGACTTTTGGACATTTACCATTTATTTATATATATGTACATGTTGTGAAGGCTTGAAAATTTAAAATAAAATCTTTCAAAATTATTCAAAATAACTATAACAATTTTATATTAAATACATATGGTAATTCTAGTAATATACTATGGAGATTCATGTGTGTATGCAAGGCAAAAACAAAATATCTATGTACATACAAAAATAGGATAAGGCTGTAAGCAGGAAAGGAAACATTTGCATTTAATACTATCATCTCAAGCACAAAATAAGGTCATTTCAAAATGTGTATAAATCATTTCAGTTCAAAGAAAATCTTGTTTGGTCAAAGAAGAAGAAAAAAATCTGATCAAACATAAAATAAGTTTGTACCAGTAAACACCTACCCTGTAAAACCCTTTTCTCTTTATATATACATACTTCTAGTTCCTACTCGTTCAAAATACAGCAAACCAGAAAAAAATAAAAATAAGCATCACCATTTACAAACTCAAATACAGTTCAACGAAATAAACAAGAAGATCAAAGGGTTTAGGCTAGTAGCTTTTCAACACAGTATTTGTTCTCTGTTCAAACTTCTTTTTTTTTACAAGTGAGTAAACACTTTTTTTAAAAAGACCTAAGTGTAATTAAATCTGTGCAGGTGATTAATGGATAATATTGTGTTCGCATGTACTGTTGTTTTGAATGTGCTCTATATATATAAGAATTGTTCTGTATAAATTTATTTACCTGTTCTTCTCTGTTTTTAGTTTCAGAGTTGAATAGTTAATCAAAATTCAAAATACTTTCATACAACCATTGTTGGGCTTAGAGTTTAAAACAAAAAAAGTTTTTTAAACATAATCAAGATTTAAAAATTTGTTTTAATCTGGATATTGAGGTATTGTCTCTGTAAATTTAGTTTTACAGTGAAAAAGACAAACATATGATAAATTCGAATATTATAAAATATCGATTCAATTGCATAACTTGAATCCACTCTTCAAAATAAAGGAAAATGATAATTTTTAGTTAAGTATATGACGAGCAGTTCATAGATGAACCAAAAATGGGTTTTAACCAATTTCTGGCGATCGAAGTCATATTGGATGTTGAAATTTCGATCGAAGCTAGCTTGGCAAAAGTTGATATTAGGAAAAATGGCCGGAGATGTTCCAGTTCGTCGTGAATGTCGAGAATTGGTCGATGTAGGGTTTCCGTGTGTATTTTGGGCAAGGTCGGAAATTTGATCACCACGACAACGTTAGTGCATCGAGTGGCACATGGCTGGGGGAAATGATTGCGTGGAGGTTAGTGGTGTCGTAGCTGGAGTTTCGAGGCTTCTGGAGGTTGGCATCGCCTGAACGAGGAGATTGATGGTTGCAGCATCGTTGTGTTTGGAAGCTCGAACTGTTATTTTCGTTCTCGTGGTTCATCAGTGTTTTGGGATGCTGTGATCGAATGAATGGTCGATAGGCGACTTGTTGCCGATCGTCTCAGGTGACGAAAGTTCGTCGACGGTGGGTGCAAGTGCATGGTGGGTCGCGTGCATGATTTGATACTTCGAACTGTGGGTTCTCAAGAGTAAACTCATGCAAAGGAAGTGTTTTACTCGAGTAGATAAGGGGATTGCTTCGGGTTGGAACATGAGTGCGTGAGAGTGTTTTCCTGTTATTTAAATTTAAAACTTAAACTTAAAAAAAGGAAAGGTATATGAAGAAGAAAGAAGGACACGGGGGAAATGGTGGGAAAACTCGGGTGGAACTCGAGTAAACCGGTGATTTTCTCGGGTTAGCTTTCAAATGCTAAGCCTAATAAAATTTGAAGTTAATCATCTTAAACGAGTTTGAGTATTGATGAAGTAATTAACATTTGACAATTTTAAGTTAGAATTTATTTAAGTTTAATTAATTAAGTTAATACTTTAGTATGTTTTTAAATCCAATTAATACTTTAATTAAGTAGTTAACGTAAGATAAATTTTAAATTTAATTAACATTAAAGCTTTTAAGTTAGTAATAATTTGATTTTATTATTTTTTAGGGTAGATTTAAAATGTTAATTAAGATGAATGATTATTATTTAATTAATTATTTTGGAGGGTAATTAAGAATGGTAATTAATTTATAATTGTAACTAACTAAGTGATTTGAGATGAATAAATTTGTAATTTAAGATTGGTATTATCAACTAGGTGTTTAATTAAATTGTAATTAAAAATGCTAAATTAGCTAATCAAAGTTAATTAGTAGTTAATTAATTAAGTAATTAATTAAGAGGTTAAGTGATTAATTAATTGGTTAATTAATTAATGTAATTAATTTTATATTAATTAATTAGTCAATTTAATAAAAATAACCACTTGTTAATTAATTGAGAAATTACTTAGTGAAGTAATTAATGTATAATTACTATGTGTAATTAAGAAGAGGGAATTACTTATGGAAGTAATAAATGAAAAATTACTTAGGGAAGTAATTAAATGGAAGTGATTAAGGATTAATTACTTGTTGTTATTATTTTAAAACCAAATTAATGGTTTGTAATTAATTATTGTTAAGTAACCAAAAATTTAAACGTGATTAAAGAAATAAATTTGATTTAATTAGAAATGGGATCTAATTAATCTTGCTTATGAATGAGTGGGTGATATTACGGATATGAGGTGTTTGTGATATGATATGTTTATCTTGAATAGTGATTGTGTGGTCATCCGTCGATGATGAATTGTTGTTTAAAAGGTGACACCTTGTATTTAAAGATTGAACTGAGTTTCACACGAATAACTTGGGTTAAATGGTATTGAATTCGAAGAGACCGGGGTCGGGTATTAGTAAGTACCCGAACCCACTTCGAATATGTAACCTACAATGATTCTTTATAGATTGATATGTGCTATCAATAGGTCGGAATGGAATGATTTAAATGACTGGGCCATTTAAAACCAAGTGAAGATACTTAGGAATTGATTTTTGAATATAATTGTTGGCTATAACTGATAATGAACTCGTAGTGAAGTATGAGTTACCCGGGGTTCATTTATGATTTGAATTTAGTATTTCAAATTATATGGGTTTACTCACACTGGTTTCCAACCTGACTCGGGTGTTACTTTGATGTAATGCTCGGGTCAGACCGAGTATTACAGCTTGACAGGTAAGGACGTTCTGGAGTTCAGGAGGGGAGCTGGATGGCAGGAATGTATGGAGTGTTTTCCGCTGTGTATATTATTGCTGATTATCTGGGACATGTTATTTTAAAATGTCCAGTGTTGTGTAATGATTTAACTCTGATGTATAAAAATATAAGTGTACTGATACAGTTCTTCTTTGTAAAACTATTATTTATGTGATATTATAATTTGATCCGCTGCGAATGTAAGGTTTCTATGACTTGTTTCTGTTTCTTCTTCTTTCTCTTTCTTCTTTTTTCTAACTATCTGGAATTTTCGGAATTGAAATTTCCGGCTATTACAATTGGTACCAGAGCAAAAGGTTAAGCGAGAACCTTGGCTCTGGTGGGTGTACTCATTAAGGATAGGGTAAGTAGTACCCTAAAATGAGTTGTGTGTGTGTGTGAGAGAGAGAGAGAGCGTACTTGTTATTTTTATATAATGGTTTTAAAGGTAAAGGATTTTTATATAAGTTTATATATATAAGGCAATAATTGGTTGTTGGATATTGGAATTAAATAAGAATTTAAGTGGTAAATATATATATATATATATATATATATATATATATATATATATATATCCAAGTAGGAATTGAATAGAATGTACCATTCATATAAGGAGAATTAGAATTAAATTTGGTTTCAAACTAAAATAAAATAAAATGGTTATTGTATCAAATACTGGGATGTTTGTTTCCTAATAATGATAAAGCAAAATGAAATGTGTTAAGGAAGTAAACTTTTAGATAAGTATGACTTGTAAATTGAAGTGGGGTTTTAAGTTGTGAAGTTAGAATCCTAAAATTTAAAAACATTTGAAATTTGATTTCAAATTGTTAAAGGGAACGATAAATAATATTATTCAAAATATTTCTGAAAATAATCTTATTTTGAAATAAGAAGTTGTTTGAAACTGTGCTTGGAATTAAAAACCAAAGGTGTTAAAACATAAGGTATTACTTGGTAAGCAAATTAATATATATATATATAAGAGTAAAAGTTGAATTCTTCTAATAAAGTCTAATTTATAGGTAAGGAAGTCCCTCTAGAATTCAGTCTTTGAGAGAGATGACTAAGAGTGAAGAATGGAAGGTTAGACACAGAGAGCAAAGTGCAGATGCACGTAGGGATCGAGAAGAAGAAATTCAAGAGTATGAGAAACAGATTAAGGAAAGGGTTGAACCAGGACCTTATAATAATGTCACCTGCTACAGATGTTTCAATAAGGGCCATTACGCAACCAAGTGCGGTAAAACAAGGAAGGAATTGAAGGGTACATTCCATCGGTTTCGCTCTGAGATCTTGTGCTTTAAGTGTCATAAGAAATGACATTTCCTAAATCATTGCCCTGAAGTGAGGAAGGCGAAGCGTAAACCAGTTGAACCGATCAATGATTCGACTATTTGCTATCATTGTAAGAAGACAGGACAATTGCTAGGAATTATTCCGAGAGGCAGAAGTGGAGTAAGCTGTGGAACGTACTCTTGGAGGCGTGAAGGTTATCCAGATTGATGACAGGGTAGAAACATTTTGTAGTAAATGTTATAAGTGGGGACACCCTGTTGAGAAGTGTATGTTCGGGCTTTTCCCTTTTGAAGGAAGTCCATAGAAAGGATTCTTGTAAGAATATTAGGGCTTTGTTCATTCCAAACCTCTAGGTAATAGAAAAGGCGTCTAGATTTATGACTTTTGTAAGACTCTTATTTTGGATAAATGTTTGTAGTGTATGAACTACTAGTATGTAGTCAATTAATGTATGGAATATTTTGTGGTAGTACAATCTAATATAAAATTTTCTTTATCTATTGAGAATTGGACTCAGAATTAAATTGTTTAAAGATTTGGATTATTGATATAAAAATGAAGGTTAATCTAATTTAAGGGGTTAAATCAACATTTGGAAAATTAGCTCGAATTTATATAATTCAAGATGGGTTAAAGTTGAAATTTAGATTTCATTAGTTCAAATTGAATTTAGTTTAAACTACTTAGAATTGAAGATGGATAAGTATAAAATTCAAATGGAAAATTTGAATTGGATTAATTTGAAATAAAATCGAAGATTCAATGAGTTCAAATTCAAATGGAAATTGGGACTAATTCATAGAAACTGAAATGATTTGAAATTGAAGTGGATTCAATTTGAAATTAGTCTAAACTAGTTTGAATAATTTGGAATTTGTAGTTAAAGTGAATATGTTTAAATCAAATGGAATTTGATTTGAATTTGGAAAGAAATTGAGATTAGTTCAACTTGAATTGGGGATAAATCAAGTTCAAGGGAAACTGAAGTTATTCAAATTTGAATTGAGTCAATTTAAATGGAAGCGGAAATTTAAATTGAGTTGATAGGGAATTAAACAGTTATGCTCTACACTAATTTTAAATAAATCATTTTGAGATAAACTGTTTTAAATCTATTTTCCTAACTATTTACTATATAACTTTTCTTTTTAAATTCCAAAACTATCTTATATTTATTTACAACTACTTTCGGAACTATTTACTATTTTACAACTATTTTATAATTTAATTACTCTTTTTCCAACTACTTTATAACTAGTTACTATTTTACAACTATTTTGCAATTATTTTACTATTTTTCAACTATTTTACAATTACTTAACTATTTTACAGCTATTTTACAAACTAATAAGTAGTTTTCTAATATTTATTTATTTTAAACTTTTCAAGCTATTTTCTAAATATAAACTGGTCGGAGTTCAAACTGTTATTGATTAAATGCCCAATTGAGATCAGAATTGAAGTTATAATCCAAATGGGAATTAAGGCAAATGTGAACGAGTGAATAAAATCAAAGTGAGGGTGAATAGAAGGGAATTGATTTAACTGATAATCACTGAAGATAAATATGTAGGATGTACATATACTATTTTATTTGCATAATGATTTGATCCAGATTCGAGCACATAATGTGACGCCCCACCTCTATACCCACACTAGCCAAGAACACTACGGTGTAGAGTTATCAACTAGCACGGAGAATAAGGCTATTGAGGAGCGACCATCCTCGTGATTTCTTATCACGTGGTGGCTATAATAATCTTCGGAAACAAACATAGAAATATACATAACACAAATCAGTCACAGACATCCATATCACAAAGGCGGAAGAAGATATGAATATATAACTAACACATGAAAGTGTACATCAGAGTAGTGGTCAAAAAGATCCACAATAATACAAAAGAATAGCAACACGTGCTATGCAAAAGCATACATCTATGAGTCTATATCTCAAGTGTAAACGACAAAAACTGATAATCTAAAAGGTCAGCCAAAAGTCAGAGTAGTAAACCCTTGGGGGAGAAGTCAAGCAGAAGCACCTGTAACATCTCGGTCTGACCCGAGTATTATTTATAAGAAAATAATAAACTGATCAGTCTAGCTATAAATATCAGATAACATGATATAAACAATAGATATGGCAAGAACATATAGTAACCATAAAGACATACTATGATAAGCATGTAAATGAAGATCATCAAGTGATCAAACAATATCAAAAGAATCTTCTAAAAGATCCAAATTCACCTAAACATAAAAGTTGGAAAATCATAACAATGAAAGTCATGAAAATAGGTGAAGCACAAATTCCAGAAGACTACACAAGAAATCCAGAAATTACAATATAGGAGCATGAAAACTCACAAAATGGAAGCATGAAAACTCACCTACACGTGTAACACAAAGAGAGAAGCCATCTCATGGTTGCAAGCCATTAATTTTGACATACGAATGGCCCGTAGACCGTGGGGCGCTACCCCACATATGTGATGGCGAAACATCACACAAATGAGATGGCGAAACATCACAAGAGCGGGGTCTAGTCTCCCTCGCAGACAAAGAGACATCGCACAGTTGCTAGTCTAAAACACAAAAATGATCGTCATGATCATCAAGAAGTGTCAATTACACTAAGTTAGTAAATATAAAAGTTTAACTTCATGTCCCATAACTACTTGCTTAACTCAAATATTTACTAACAAACTGTAGATCTCCACTAGGAAATTGTCACAAGAGATTCAATCGAACAAGTCCAAGAATTAACTGACGAAGTAAACGCAAGCGTTTCATACCACTTGTTTTACTAAGTCATTTAATTAGATTTCTCATACGAGTGAGGTAAACGTTTGTATATACTAATAGATTGGAAAACGGTTTAAGGAAAAAGCTTTGTTATTAAAAATAGAGTTGAAATCGTTTTGCTGAAAGAGTTTTGATATTTACTACTAGTATTGAAACCTTTATTTTATTAAAGTGACAAATCACAAAAACTTCGCGTTCAAAGACGTGAATGAAATCCAAGGAAATCAACTCAAAATGCATCTTTCATCAAAGAGCCCCTACGGAGGAGGGGTCCAGGGGGTGGCAACCCCCCAAGGTGGGGGTGCGGGGGCAACGCCACCGCTTACGGGGTTCGACCTGCCCGGTCAGGTCGCGGGGGTCCAGGTGGCAGCGCCCCCGGCGGGGTACGGGGCAGCGCCCCGTCCAAAACGGTACGACCTAGTGAAGACAAAATGAGGTCTAACGACCTAAGGGGAATTGGGTCGAGCGACCTAATGGTTGCGACCTGAGGGTCTTCGCGACCTAACGACCTAAACAAGGTCGAGCGAATTAAGGTGATGCGCGACCTAATGTGTCACGCGACTTAACGAAGGCAAGGCCAAACGAGTTAGGGGGATGCACGACCTAACTGAGGCGAGCGACTTAAGGGACTCGCGACCTAACAGAGGTGAGCGACTTAAGGGAATCGCGACCTAACAGAGGTGAGCGACTTAAGGGACTCGCGACCTAACAGAGGTGAGCGACTTAAGGGTTATAAGGTGGAACGACCTAACTGATACGCGGCTTAAAACCCACGCGACCTAACGACCTAACAGGTCATACGATCTAGTGGTCGAGCGACCTATCGATTTTAACTCGCGAGCGACCTATCAGTTCTACGACTCAAAGGGTCAACGACCTACGGGATATAGATCACGCGAGCGACCTAACGTTATAAAGGCCAAACGACCTAAAGCTTAAGACGCGAACGACCTACGGCTTAAGACTCAACTCGAGAGCGACCTAACACTGCAGAGGGGGTTTAAGGCCAGAAACGACCTAAGTGTTAGCGACCTAACGACCTATGGGCCAAACGACCTACGACTTAAAGCCCAACGACCTAATTCCGAGATGAAAATACGTGCAGTGCGACCTAGCGCGTTAACACGCGAGCGACCTAAGGGTTATGCGCGAACGACCTAACTCCGAACACATGAAAATGGCCAGAACGACCTAAATGCAGAAAATTCACCAAAACGCTAAAAATTGGAGTTTTTCGCCAATCCAATCCAAACCAAATGCAAATGTGCATGCAAAAGTGATAGGGAATCATTCCCAACGGTCCAATATAGTTATAGGCTAGAATTGTGAGATAAAAATCTCACCTTTGCACTAAAATTTATGAAGATGAAGCTTGAAAGCAAGGAGAAGCAATCCAAAGCTTGAATCCAATATCTTCTACTTGAATTTGGAGTTGAATGTTGGATTTGCAATTGTATTTGTGCTTGGAGTTTTAATTTCCCATTCTCTTCACCATTAATGCCAAAGCTTGAGTTAGTTAGGAAATTTATGAAGAGTGAGGAGAAGGGGGTTGGAACTTGG
Organism: Allium cepa; assembly: GCA_030765085.1. Lineage (NCBI taxonomy): Eukaryota > Viridiplantae > Streptophyta > Magnoliopsida > Asparagales > Amaryllidaceae > Allium > Allium cepa. The sequence goes on from CM060942.1 coordinate 190,873,893, forward strand.
GCTTAATAGGCTAAACTAACCCAAAGTCCAAGGCGGGAAAAGTTAGTGAAATTTCACTAACTCCAAACCTATCAATGTTTATACTTAAAAAGGTTGTAAACGGCATTTCGAACTCAATGGAAGTGGTCTCGAGTCCTAATTTGACCGTTTGCAAAAAGTAGCTTTTCGGACCAATATCCGATTAACGACAAAATAATTAAATAAAATATTTAAATATAAAATCGATAAATATGCGGGTTGTTAGAGACTCCCCTCCTTAAAGAAATTGCGTCCTCGCAATATATAAGATGGAAATAACAAGTAACAACCATAAAAGCATATTAACACAAAAGAAATTTGAAATAGGAAGTTCACCTCAAAGAGCAGGAGTAAGCAAGTCCGGATGTGTTCGCTCGATGAATTCTCTGGATTCCGAAGAGCAATCCTTAGGATTTGAGGACCATTGAACCTTCACAAGCGGAACATCTTTATTTCGAAGTCGTTTAACCTCCGAATCTATAATTCGAATAGGATGCTGCTCATAAGTAAAATTCGGCGAAACTTCAATTTCTTCCACAATAGCAGGCTCAAGAATAGAATCGGAATCCCGAAGGCATTTCCGTAATTGAGAAATGTGAAATACGTCATGCATAGCAGAAAACTGAGCCGGCAATGCAAGGCGATAAGCCATGGAACCAATACGTTCAGTGATAGGAAATGGCCCAATATATCGAGGCGCTAACTTCCCCGATCGACTGAAACGTACAACACCCTTCATAGGTGAAACACGAATAAAAACAGGATCCCCAACAGAAAATTCTAATCTCCTTCTTCGATTATCGGCATAGGATTTTTGTCTATTCTGGGCTTCTTTCATCCTATGCCGAATAAGTTCAATCTTTTCCGTGGAATCTCGAATAAAGTCTGGACCTAAAACCAGCTTCTCACCGGCCTCAAGCCAACAAGAAGGAGATCGGCATGGCCTTCCGTAGAGTGCCTCGAAAGGTGTCATACCAATACTAGATTGGAAGCTATTATTATAGGAAAATTCAACAAGTGAAATATGATCTTCCCAACTTCCACCAAAATCAAGCACACAAGCACGAAGAAGATCTTCAAGAGTTTGATTCACACGCTCGGTTTGTCCATCGGACTGGGGGTGATACGCGATGCTAAAATTAAGCCTCGTTCCTAAAGCTTTTTGAAGACTCTTCCAAAATCCACTAGTAAACAATGGATCACGATCGCTAACAATAGAAGTAGGAACTCCATGCAATTTTACAATTTCCTTGACAAATAGCTTGGCCAAAAGAGGAATGGTTCGGTTAGACCGAACTGGAATAAAATGGGCGGATTTAGTAAGTCTATCAACAATCACCCATAAGCTATCATGACCCGAACGAGAACGGGGAAGGCCATCTATAAAGTCCATGGAAATTTGATCCCACTTCCAAATTGGAATTTCTAACGGTTGCAATAACCCACCAGGCCTTTGATGTTCGGCCTTGACAAGTTGGCAAGTCATGCAACATTTAACAAAGTTAGCAATATCAGATTTCATTCCCTCCCAATAATAAAGTCGCTTCATATCAGCGTACATTTTACTGCTACCGGGATGAATGGTGAATTTAGAACGATGGGAATCTTCTAAAATATCTTTATGAAGATCTCCAATATTTGGTACGATAAGTCTACCAAATTTTCGAATGCCGCCACGAGAATCAATATCAAAGTCTTTCAAACTTTCAATATCAATTTTATCCTTAACATTTTGGCCAAGAAGAGCCAATTTAGGATCTAGCCCTTGAGCTTCAAGAATGCGGTCTAAAAGAGAAGGATGAGCCTCAAGGCTACATAAAACAAGTGATGAGCATAAATCGGATACGCGCTCTCGAATCTCACAAGTGGATAAAACCTCAAGATCGTTCCATTCGGATATCATCATAGAAACAACTGCTTGTTGTTTACGGCTAAGAGCATTGGCGACACGATTACCCTTACCGGGGGTATAAAGAATATCCAGATCATAAGGTGCAAGGAACTCGAGCCAACGCCGTTGACGCATATTAAGTTCTTTTTGAGAAAATAAATATTTCAAAGACTTATGATCCGTGTAAGGAATAAATTTCTCTCCCAATAGATAATGACGCCAAATCCGAAGGGCGAAAACAATAACCGCGAGTTCTTAATCATGTGTGGCATATCTAGTCTCAGCCGGCTTTAATTGCCTAGAAGCATAAGCAATAACATGTTCTTTTTGCATAAGAACGACACCCAAACCAACGTGACTAGCATCAGTATAAACAACAAAATCTTGATTCCCCATGGGAATAACAAGAATAGGAGCATCGGAAAGGAGTTCTTTCAATTTCTGAAAAGAGGCTTCACATTTGTCCGACCAAATGTATTTAACTCCCTTCTTAGTCAAGCCAGTAAGAGGCACGGCAATCTTAGAAAAGTCTTTAATGAAACGACGGTAATAGCCCGCCAATCCGAGAAAGCTACGGATTTCAATCACACTCTCAGGTCTTTTCCAATCTTGAATCGCTTCAATCTTTGAAGGATCCACGGAAATTCCGGATTCAGAAATAATAAGACCGAGAAACTTCACACGAGATTGCCAAAAGTGGCATTTAGAAAATTTCGCCTTTAATTAATTACTCCTAAGAGTTTCCAATACAATCCGAAGATGTTTCTCATGTTCCTCCTCGGTTTTTGAATACACAAGAATATCATCAATGAATATGAGAACAAACCGATCGAGGAAATCTTTGAAAACTCGATTCATAAGATCAACGAAATAAGCTGGAGCATTCGTTAACCCAAATGGCATAACAAGCCATTCATAAGATCCATATCGAGTACGGAATGATGTCAAAGGAATGCTATCCTCGGCGATGCGAAGCTGATGGAAACCGGTAGCCAAGTCCAATTGTGAAAAGACCTTAGCACCACTAAGCTGATCGAATAGATCATCAATCTGAGGCAAAGGATATTTATTTTTAATAGTCAGATCGTTAAGCTTGCGATAGTCAACGCAAAGCCTAAGCGTACCGTCGGATTTCTTCACGAAAATAGCCGAAGCTCCCCAAGGTGAGGAACTAGAGCGAATAAATTGCTTCGTCTCCAATTCGGATAATTGTTTATGCATCTCCTCATTTTCCTTATTGGACATGCGATAAGGAGGACGAGTAATAGGTTGAGCTCCAGAAACAAGATTAATTCTGAACTCAATTGCTCGTTTAGGTGGTAAACCTAAAACGAGCTCGAATATGTCGGAAAATTCACGAACAACGTGAATACGAGAAATAATATCATCTTCATCATCATCATCGTCATCACGAGGATTTAAAGAATATAAAGATGCCACCAAACAGGATTCTGAATCTTTAAGATTAACAGAAATCTATTTAACAGATAGTGGATGTTGGAGATGAATAGTCTGCTCAGGACATAGGATATGGGCTTGATAACGGTTAAGCCAATCCATTCCCAAAATTATTCCAAAGCCTAAGTAACGCATGACATGCAAATCGGCTAGGAAAGAAAAATCACATAAAATAATCTCCACATCTTTACAAAGCAAACTAAGAGTTGCGGACCCACCAACCGGATTCGCGATTCTTAAAGAAGTCATTAAAGCAACAACATTTAAAGAAAAAGTATCAACAAGTTCTTTTGATATAAAAGAATGGGATGCACCCGTATCAAAGAGAACTCTAATAGGTTGATCATGAAATAAAATAATACCATCAAGAATGGAATGAGAAATACCTTGGCCACGAGATGTGTTGCCAGGGGCTTGAGCCGCATTTAACTTTCCCCCCTTCTTGGCTTCAAGTTTGAGGCATTGATGCATGAAATGATCTGGGCTCTTACAATAGCGACAACCTTTGGGCTTCGAACACTTGTTCGCAAAATGGTCCTTAGAACCACAGTTATAGCATTGCCCGCTACTAGAGGAAGGTGTCTTTGCAGCCGAAGTTGCCTGCTTACCCTCTTTATTGGGATAAGAACCTTTAAATTTGTTAGGCCTCTTTTTGTTGTTGAAGTTTGGTTTAGCGCCAACCTCTTCAGCATCACTCTCTCTATCGGCCTCTTCAAGACAAAGAGCGATATCGACGAGTTGATCAAATGCACCTTCTACTTTCAGGAGTAGTGGCTTCTTAAGATTCTTATTTAAGCCATAGACGAACCTCTGGTTCTTCTTCAATGGGGTGTTGATGTATTCAACCCCATATTTGAAAAGCGACTCGAAGGCTGCAATGTAATCAGTCACAGAGGATTGACCTTGAACAAGGTCTATAAAACATCGAGCCAAGATTACTTTCCCAGCTTCTGGTACAAACTTTAACTCGAAGCGTCCATGAAATTGCTCCCAGGTGAGATCCGCTTCATTAATTTCTGAAATAAGGAGTTCGTACCAGTCCAATGCTCTCTCCTGGAGCATGCTGGAAGCCACCTGAACGCGGTGGAGATCGATAAGGTTCATGCGAGAAAAGATTCGATCACATGATTTTAACCAAGCCTGGACCTCGATGATCGTTTCCGAACCTTTGAAGGGCTTCCCACCCAAGTTAGTGTAATCGCTGCACAAGCGTGCAAATCCCGACTTTGGGTGAGTAGGTTCCGGGTTAGCTCCAGCTGCTTGAGCATTTGTTACTAAATCAAGAAGCTGTTGAGCAGTCATAAAAACTCCATCCTGGGGAGCAGCACTAGATGATCCAGTTCTGGGATGGCCTGGTCTAGACATTCTCTTCCTTTAAGAAAGAAAGAAGAGAAGGAAGAAGGTTATTCACCAATGAATATCAAGCAATCTTGATAGATAAAACAAGGAATCATAAAGGAAATAGGATGAATCGGTACGAAGACTCGAATTAATCCTATGGTATAACTCCTAAGATAGACTTAGGACGATGATCCTTGTTAAGTTATTCTACATTGTTCCGAAGTTTCGCTCTGATACCAAGCTGTGACGCCCCACCTCTATACCCACACTAGCCAAGAACACTACGGTGTAGAGTTGTCAACTAGCACGGAGAATAAGGCTGTTGAGGAGCGACCATCCTCGTGATTTCTTATCACGCGGTGGCTATAATAATCTTCGGAAACAAACATAGAAATATACATAACACAAATCAGTCACAGACATCCATATCACAAAGGCGGAAGAAGATATGAATATATAACTAACACATGAAAGTGTACATCAGAGTAGTGGTCAAAAAGATCCACAATAATACAAAATAATAGCAACACGTGCTATGCAAAGAATACATCTATGAGTCTATATCTCAAGTGTAAACGACAAAAACTGATAATCTAAAAGGTCAGCCAAAAGTCAGAGTAGTAAACCCTTGGGGGAGAAGTCAAGCAAAAGCACCTGTAACATCTCGGTCTGACCCGAGTATTATTTATAAGAAAATAATAAACGGATCAGTCTAGCTATAAATATCAGATAACATGATATAAACAATATATATGGCAAGAACATATAGTAACCATAAAGACATACTATGATAAGCATGTAAATGAAGATCATCAAGTGATCAAACAATATCAAAAGAATCTTCTAAAAGATCCAAATTCACCTAAACATAAAAGTTGGAAAATCATAACAATGAAAGTCATGAAAATAGGTGAAGCACAAATTCCAGAAGACTACACAAGAAATCCAGAAATTACAATATAGGAGCATGAAAACTCACAAAATGGAAGCATGAAAACTCACCTACACGTGTAACACAAAGCGAGAAGCCATCTCATGGTTGCAAGCCATTAATTTTGACATACGAATGGCCCGAAGACCGTGGGGCGCTACCCCACATATGTGATGGCGAAACATCACACAAATGAGATGGCGAAACATCACAAGAGCGGGGTCTAGTCTCCCTCGCAGACAAAGAGACATCGCACAGTTGCTAGTCTAAAACACAAAAATGATCGTCATGATCATCAAGAAGTGTCAATTACACTAAGTTAGTAAATATAAAAGTTTAACTTCATGTCCCATAACCACTTGCTTAACTCAAATATTTACTAACAAACTGTAGATCTTCACTAGGAAATTGTCACAAGAGATTCAATCGAACAAGTCCAAGAATTAACCGACGAAGTAAACGCAAGCGTTTCATACCACTTGTTTTACTAAGTCATTTAATTAGATTTCTCATACGAGTGAGGTAAAGGTTTGTATATACTAATAGATTGGAAAACGGTTTAAGGAAAAAGATTTGTTATTAAAAATAGAGTTGAAATCGTTTTGCTGAAAGAGTTTTGATATTTACTACTAGCATTGAAACCTTTATTTTATTAAAGTGACAAATCACAAAAACTTCGCGTTCAAAGACGTGAATGAAATCCAAGGAAATCAACTCAAAATGCATCTTTCATCGAAGAGCCCCTACGGAGGGGGGGTCCAGGGGGGTGGCAACCCCCCAAGGTGGGGGTGCGGGGGCAATGCCACCACTTACGGGGTTCGACCTGCCCGGTCAGGTCGCGGGGGTCCAGGGGGCAGCGCCCCCGGCGGGGTACGGGGCAGCGCCCCCGGCGGGGTACGGGGCAGCGCTCCGTCCAAAATGGTACGACCTAGTGAAGACAAAATGAGGTCTAACGACCTAAGGGGAATTGGGTCGAGCGACCTAATGGTTGCGACCTGAGGGTCTTCGCGACCTAACGACCTAAACAAGGTCGAGCGAGTTAAGGTGATGCGCGACCTAATGTGTCACGCGACTTAACGAAGGCAAGGCCGAACGAGTTAGGGGGATGCACGACCTAACGGAGGCGAGCGACTTAAGGGACTCGCGACCTAACAGAGGTGAGCGACTTAAGGGAATCGCGACCTAACAGAGGTGAGCGACTTAAGGGACTCGCGACCTAACAGAGGTGAGCGACTTAAGGGTTATAAGGTGGAACGACCTAACTGATACGCGGCTTAAAACCCACGCGACCTAACGACCTAACAGGTCATACGATCTAGTGGTCGAGCGACCTATCGATTTTAACTCGCGAGCGACCTATCAGTTCTACGACTCAAGGGGTCAACGACCTACGGGATATAGATCACGCGACCTAACGTTTTAACACGCGAGCGACCTAACGTTATAAAGGCCAAACGACCTAAAGCTTAAGTCACGAACGACCTACGGCTTAAGACTCAACTCGCGAGTGACCTAACACTGCAGAGGGGGTTTAAGGCCAGAAACGACCTAAGTGTTAGCGACCTAACGACCTATGGGCCAAACGACCTACGACTTAAAGCCCAACGACCTAATTCCGAGATGACAATACGTGCAGTGCGACCTAGCGCGTTAACACGCGAGCGACCTAAGGGTTATGCGCGAACGACCTAACTCCGAACACACGAAAATGGCCAGAACGACCTAAATGCAGAAAATTCACCAAAACGCTAAAAATTGGAGTTTTTCGCCAATCCAATCCAAACCAAATGCAAATGTGCATGCAAAAGTGATAGGGAATCATTCCCAACGGTCCAATATAGTTATAGGCTAGAATTGTGAGATAAAAATCTCACCTTTGCACTAAAATTTATGAAGATGAAGCTTGAAAGCAAGGAGAAGCAATCCAAAGCTTGAATCCAATATCTTCTACTTGAATTTGGAGTTGAATGTTGGATTTGCAATTGAATTTGTGCTTGGAGTTTTAATTTCCCATTCTCTTCACCATTAATGCCAAAGCTTGAGTTAGTTAGGAAATTTATGAAGAGTGAGGAGAAGGGGGTTGGAACTTGGGATTAATAGGCTAAACTAACCCAAAGTCCAAGGCGGGAAAAGTTAGTGAAATTTCACTAACTCCAAACCTATCAATGTTTATACTTAAAAAAGTTGTAAACGGCATTTCGAACTCAATGGAAGTGGTCTCGAGTCCTAATTTGACCGTTTGCAAATAGTAGCTTTTCAGACCAATATCCGATTAACGACAAAATATTTAAATATAAAATCGATAAATATGCGGGTTTTTACACATAATTTCGAGATAGTATATCGATCCGAGTTGGGATTATTTACTCGATTTTCGACGGCGAACCTGGATGTGGATTATTGATTGGTCCTGGATATTCTCTATCATAGTTATGGCTATGAAAGGAGAATGACAGTTTCTGATCAAGAAACCAGATTTGAGTCCACACTAAGAAGTCGGGTGAACGATACTAGTTCGGAAGTGAAATTGTGTGATCGAGTGAGCGATCAGATTGATATTGCATACAGATGATGTGTACATCGTACGGGTTTGAATGAAATTGATACTGGGAATTTGTGGATAATAATTGTGAAATGGTTTTTGAAACGAAAGGTATATTTTGTGAAATATATGATAAAGTAAAATGGAAATTGGATATTTCTATAATAGAAATTTACTTTATGGAAGTAAGTGATATGATATGTGGTTCTGTAAAGAGTAATCAAATTTGAATATTTGATTTGGAATAAATAAAGTTATATATCTTTGTTATATAAGATAAATCTTCCCTTGTCGAATCTATTGCCAAAAGGAAAGGATTTTTGAAAGTATTTGAAATATAAAAAGGGAATTTATACAAGTATGAAGTGACCCAAAGATTTTTAAACTTTTATATATCTTTATATATAAAGGATCTTGCGAGAATGATTTTGAAAAAAGTTTTGGGAACCTATGAATTTGGGAAAGGCTTTTGATTTTTTGGGAGAATCAATTTTGGAATTTGGAAAGCCTAGTTTGAGAATTATCGATTTTGGGAATCGATTTTGTGGAAAGGAGATTTTGATGAAAATCATAAAGGGTATGATTTGAAAGATACTATAAGAGTATAGTATAAAGTGTTTTGAAGTGGCTTTGGGGGAAAAGGCGCTTCCTTGAAATGAACTTCTCAGGAGTACCATAGGTTGGTACTGCCTTGAGCCTTAAAGGGGGAGGTTCTAAAGTTGATCATGTGAGGGGTCCGGACAAAACTAGTTCCTGAGGATTTTGTGTAGTGTGTAGCAGTAGTCGAGGGCGCTGATGCCTACAGAGGCATTTGGGTTATGCTGTGACGACAGTGTAACTCGATATCACTGCGATCTATTGTAGACCATAGCAAAAGTTGTGTGTTGTAACGACCCGGAATTTCCGATCCGAAAAATTCCAGATAGTTAGAGAAAGAAGAAAGAGATAGAAGAAGAACAGAAAGAAACACACAAAATCAGAATCTCACATTCGCAGCGGATAAATTATAATATCACACAAATAATAGTTATATAAAGGAAACTGTACTTGTCAAATTACACTTTATGATATCAGAGTTACAAAAGCTTTAGAGAACAGATAAATCTATCTGTTTCAGATACTATAATATATTAACATCAGAAGCTCTCCTTACATTCCTGCTCTCCAACTTGCCTCCTGAGCTCCATAACATCCTTACCTGAAAATCTGTAATACTCGGTCTGACCCGAGCATTACATCAAAGTAACACCCGGGTCAGGCTGGAAACCAGCGTGAGTAAACCCATCTAACATAAATTTCAAAATCATACAACTTATATAAACCCGGGTAACTCATATCAATTTACAAACAATTCATATCAGAGATATCAACCAATTAAAAGCACTCATCATCATTCAATCATAAATAAGCAAGATTGACCACTTTCATTAATTATATTGATTAATGATCCTCTAATTACTTTCATTAGTTAATTATTCTTAAATTTCATTAATAGTTAACCTTAACTTAATTACATTCATTAATCAACCTTGATTAATCACAACTAGAAATTATCTTTCTTTAATCACTTCATCAATTAAACCAACTCCCTGATTAATTATATAAATTAATTCTTCATTTACCAGAGTAATCATTACTTAATTTCTTTCACCAAGAAATTATACTTAAATTACTGCCCATCAAGTAATTTCCTTAAATTAATTATGTCCAGTAATTTTCCACTAATTACTTCACTAAATAATTACACCTCCTCAAATACCTTAAGTAATTATACTTAACTCAACATCACACGATTGTTTTAATTAATTAAATTGAATTAATTAACTAAAATTAACCACATCAACTCACTTATACTGAGTAATTAATTCCTTTAATTACATCATTAAGTAATATTCATAATAATTCTTTACATTAAGTAATAAACCTCTAAATTACTTATCACTTACTTACTCCTTAATTGATTAACCTTGATTAATCAATCCTTAATTGTCACTTTTAGGTACAATAAGTAATTATCCTTTAGTTAATAACACAATTTAATTTAACTATCACCCATTCACATTTATTGCATTTGTCCATAATTAAGTACTCAAATTTATTAATCGATGATCATTTTCATTGATTAATTATCATTACTTCCATCATACTCATTATTATATAACCCATATTTAATTTCCTAAATTAATCAATCATTTAATTGATTAATTCTTTAATCCATTTACCCTTTAATCTTACATTAATTTATCCATCATATTATTATCTTAACCTTCTAAGGTTAAATTTTAGGATTAAAATTACCTGAACTTTTGATCATTTCTTAATTTACAAAACTCAAGTTTCATATTTAAATAAACCTTTCAAACAAAGATTGTATATGTTATAAATTACTTTAAAAAAAAAATTTAAACCTATATTATTTATTTTGTTCAAACCGAACATCACTACCCAAACCCGAAGTTTCTTCACTTCCTTCTCGCAATGAAATCTGAGCCTAACACAAAAATTCCCAAGCAGCTCCTTATTACTTCACAACCAACCTGCTTCTACTCACTTTTTTTTAAAAAATAATAATAATAATAATAATAATAATAACAACAACTTAATCTATCTTTTAAGTTCAACCGTTAACTTACATCCTGAAAAAAAAAACACTTTAATGAAACTCGAAGTTTCATTCGAGGGAAACAACAGAAAACACCAAAAAGTGTTCGAGCAAAAGCCTCCGTCAAACTAAAACAAAAACCCATCTCTTCTTCTTCCACTGCCTGATGCTTCCATCACTTGCATGCGTGACACGGCACCTGCACACGATGAACGGCCGGCATCAAGCCTAGCTCTGATCATCAACACGTCAACTATTCCTCCACGAGTCGCCTCACATCACAGATTGACGAATCATCACGAAAATAAAAATTTGAACTAACGTCCCTCCCTCGGCTCCAGATCCTACCGTCATAGTTCATCCCTCATCATCAACTCCGACCACCAGAGATCCCTACCCCATGCTCGAACCTTCTCCTGACCTTCGTCAATTTTTTCCTCCTATACCGCACCTTTTCGATGCTATCACGACGTCACGAGAAATACAGCAAACAACCGAACCAACTTTCAACCTAAAACCCTAAATCGATTCAATTCGACTTCCTCGGGAATGAGAAAACTCCAACTCCACTTTTCCCATGAACTTCTATGTCTAGGCTAGCTTCAGACCAAATTTTAAGGATCGAAACTTTCCCGATCAACAAAAATCGATGATTTCCCAAAAACCTCTTAACTTGAGAATCCCCGTAAATCGTGGATTTAAAAATCCTATTCTCTATACTAAAAATCATGGATTCTCAGTACGAATCCAAATTTATAATCAAAGATAGGAAATTTCTCATTCCAAATTTTACTTGGTTTCGTTCTTCTAATGTAAATTTCTATTTATTACTTAATTACCTTCACTTATATTTATAACTAAAAAAAACATTTATCAATACAATCAGTTTTTCTTTAAATGAACATGAACTGAAAGTCATTGAAATAAGAAGATTGATTTATTATTTTGAAACTGAAATTTAGCATGCAAACTAAGAACAGAGATTACCAAGTGAGTATTTATATACACAGTTATGTCACATACAAATATCATTGCATTACCACCTAAATATTCCAGTAAACTATGTATTATATCACAGTTGCATGCATCAGGGTCTAATCATTCATTCATCACCAGATTTAAAATTATTAAAATGATAGTTTACTCACAGTTTGAAGTCGACCAAAGAGCAAGCCTGAAAATGATTCTTGTTTTCTGAACTGTAATGAAACCTTGAATCTTGCTCTTGATTATTGAGTCAAATCTGAAGCCTTAAGTTGAGATGATTAAGATTTGAACAGAGATAAAACTACCTTGGGGTTTGCACTTTCTTGATTTTGAAATTTCAGATTGAAGAATGCAGACTTTTGGAAATCTTAGGGTTTGAAAAAAAATTTGGCTTGATTTGCAGATTAGATTACAGTTTGATGATTTGATTTTCTCTTTTGATTTCTGGTTTGTGGGAGGATAAGTTGCATATTTTGTTTTGAGAATTGTAGATTGAAGATTTTCTTAATTCTTGAATTGAAAAGAAAATAGAAAGGAGAATGAAGAAGATGTAAAAATTAACAATGACACTTGTTAAAATATGTCTTAATTTAATTACACTTGTCCTATATGTATTATATATATATATAATACAAATGTCAATTTCATGTATCAAAATTCTTACAAATGTTTAGAGCCTTTATTTATGTATTTAATATGTTTTAATAATATGTCTTTATATATATATATATATATATATATATATATAATTTTTTTTTTTATGTATGATGTTTTATTTCAAGTACAAAGGAAAAAGATTTTAGTTTAAATCCTATCTAAACTATCATACTTCTAAATTTAATAAACATTGATCTTAAGTATTTTGAATTTATATTAAATTAAAACAAAGTTTCCAATTACACTACATATACTTTGTAATTTCCAACTTATATAGTATGCATATCTATTTATACCCTTGTCATTTTATTATAAGATTTATCATTTCCAATTGTTTAAAATATCCATTCAGAAATCAGTATTTATTATAGCTCATATCCATTTATATATATATATATATATATATATATATATATATCCAGATATATTTTTTCAATTATCACAGTTTATTTGTTCAATCATATAAATCAATTAATTATCCAATTATCAGATATTTGAAAATTCGGGTTATCACATTCCTCCCCCCTTAGAATCTTTTCGTCCTCGAAAAGGAATGAGGCCAGAATATATTAATATGATTATTATCAGAAAAATTTCTCTTTGATAACTTTAAAACATTTTTAAAATCTATATAATATTACCAAAATAGTTTTATAGAAATACTTTTTATAACTCGATGTTTCAACCAGTCCATTCTTGTTCTCACAGAAATTCGGTCATACGTTGATCAGGCGTAGGACTGAAAATCTTCAAGTGCTTGGCAGACCCGTTTTCAACATCCAGTGGAAATATTTGAAAAATAATTTTATTGAAAATATTGAAAACAGTTTTTTTAAAAATAGAGGATATATCTTTGGTAAGAATGCTTTGGAAATCATCACCCCCATCCGTGGTCGCAGTTAACCCGATGGTTACGTTGTCGTCCCGACAAAATCCACAGATAACTGTAGGCCTCCCGCCCCTCGATTACACCATGGAATCCGCTACAGATCGCAGTTACAACTGGGGTTCCGTAGCTATCACAGCAAAAACCCATATAACTGTAGGCATCAGCGCCCTCGAATTTCGCTGCCAAAAAATGAAACTTCTTCACTCCACTTGACCATAGATCGCAGTCTACCGATGTTGCGTTGCCTTCCCGGCAAAATCAAGTGTAGACCGTTGGCACTCATCCTCTACACGATTTTCGCTATGGTCCCCAATGTAGATCGCAGTGACATCAAGTTACACTGTCGTCACAGCATAACCCAAATGCCCCTGTAGGCATCAGCGCCCTCGACTTTCGCTACCCAATAATCCTCAGGAACTAGTTTGTCCGGACTCCTCACGAGATCAACTTTAGAACCCCCCCTTGGGGCTCAAGGCAGCACCACCTGGTGGTACTCCTGAGAAGTCCATTCTAAGGGAGCGCCTTTTTTCCCAGAGCCATCATCAAAACATTTTATACTATACATATAGTATCTTTAAATCATACACCTAGTATAATCTCATACAAAGCTCCTTTACACAAAATCGATTATTCCAAAATCGATAATTCTCAAACTAGGCTTTCCAAATTCAATATTGATTTTACCCAAAAATCAAAAGCCTTTCCAAATCTATAGGTTCCCAAAATTTTTTTCCAAAATCCTCATATGATCCTTTACATATATATATACACAGATATATATAATTTTTAAAACTTTGGATCATTTCCAACTTGTATAAAACTCCTTTATACTTCAAACACCTCCAAAAACCATTTTCTTCCGCAAAAGATTCATCAAGGGGAGTTTCATTTTATAAAACAAAGATATTTAACTTTGTTTATTCAAAATCAAATATTCAAATTTGATTACTCTTTACAAAACTACTTACCATATCACTTACTTCCATAAACAAAATTTCAACCATAGGAATATCCAATTTCCACTTTACTTCATCATATATTTCACAAAATATATTTTCATTTCAAAAACCATTTCACATTTCTTATCCACAAATTCCCAGTAACAATTTTATTCAAATTCGTGCGATGTACACATATCATCCGTACGCTATACCAATCTGATCGCTCACTCGATCACACAATTTCATTTCCGAACTAGTATTGTCCACCCGACTTCCTAGTGCGGACACAGATCTGGTTCCTTGATCAGAAACCGTCATTGTCCTTTGCATAGTCATAACTATGATAGAGAATATCCAGAACCAATCAACAATCCATATCCAGGTTCGCCGTCGAAAATCGAGTGAAAAATCCCACTCGGATCAATAAAACTATCTCGAAATTCTGTGCTCGAATCTGAATCAAATCACTATGCAAATAGAATAACATACGTACACCATACGTATTTATCTTTATTGGTTATTAACCAAACTAGTTTCATTTCTATTCACATTTACTTTGATTTTCATTCACTTACCCACAATTGCTTCAATCCATTTGGATTATCACCTCTATTCTTATCTCGATTGGGTATTTAACCAACAACTGTTTAGACTCTGTCCAATTTATTTAGAAAATTGCTTGAAAATTTAAAAATAGATAAGTAGTTGAAAAGTAATTACTAGTTTGTAAAATAGGTGTAAAATAGTTAAAACAATAGTTAAAATAATTGTAGAAATTTAGATAATTGCAAAATAATAGTAAGATAGTAATTAGTTTTGTAAAATAATTGAAATATAGTGATTATTATAAAACAGTTGAAAAATTGTTAAACAGTTTCAAAAATAATTGTAAAACAAGTATAAGATAGTTTGGCTTTTAAAAGAAAGGTTGTTTATATAATGAATAGCTTGGAAAAATTAGGTTTATATTAAAATAATTTATATAAAAAAAATAGTCCTGAGTCAAAACTGTTCACTTCCCAATCTCCATTATCATCCATTCAATTTAAATTTCCACTTTCCATTTAAATTGACCCAATTCCAATTTAAATAACTTCAATTTCTATTGAAATCTATTTAACCCAATTCAAGTTGAATTCCTCAGTTCTTACCAAATTTAACTTTATTCAATCTTCATCTCAAATTTTACTAATTCAAATAAATTTCAATTGAACTAGTTCCAATTTCAATTCATTTCAACTCCAGATTGAATCAATCCCAATTTCAAACTCCATTTCCAAATCAAGTTGAATTATTCTTGATTTCCTCCCAAATTAAATTCAAATTCCATTTGAATTTAAAACTATTCAACTTTAATTACAATCCCAAATTATTCAAATCAATTCAGATTAATTTCAAATTGAACCCTCTTCAATTTCAATTAATTCAATCAAATTCAATTTGAACTAATTTCAAATTTTAAATTCCAAATTTAAACCATCTCGAATTATATATATTCGAGTTAAATTCACTAAGATTGGTTTATCCTCTTTAAACCAAGTTAACCTTTAATAAAAGCTTTTAAACAATTTAATTTCAAATTAAAGTTAGACTTTCTTTTATTTCAATAATGGATATATCACCACACTTCACTTCTCATTTATTTGAACAAATCCAATCTCACAATTTAAAGATTTTAACAACAATAGGATGATATTATCTCATTTATTTTAAAACATTCATTCATTTTAAATTTCTAGATCTCAAACCCAATTTGAGATCACTCAAACCCTCAATTACAATCAACCATTTAACTTTCCAAGTTAAATTTTAATTCCATCTTAAAATTTAAAAATCAGGTTGAACATTCCAACATATTTAATTTTTCCCAAGTTAAACTCAATTCACTTAATCCAGTCAACCTTGCCTAGTTTGAACTTCCATTTCAAATTTTGAACTTCTCATAAATAATGTTCCCACTTATTAAGTTCAAAAACTTAGCACTTCGGGTATCACATCTTATTCCAAATTCAAAACTCAATATTTATAGTTTATTTCAAATTATTCTTGATATCATGTATATCCATACATATATACATATTTATTTCTTGGCCCTCCCAGCCATGTTTTAAAATTTTAAACCACCTTTGGTTTTAATTCAAGCTAATTCTTTTAAAATTTCAAACAACCCTTGTTTGAAATAGGACCCTTTCATTTGAATATATTAAATAACTCTTTTATTTTAAAATAAGATCATATTCAAAATAGTTTGAATAATATTATCTCCTTTAACATTTTGAAATCAATTCAAATTTTTAAACTTAGAATTCATGACTTCACAATTTGAAACCCACTTTTATTTATATCCTTTCACATTTACAAATTATTCTCATCAAATGGTTATTTCCTTAAAACATTTTATTGTTTAAAACAATCAACCCATTATTAAACACAATAACCATTCAATTTCCCTGTTTGAAACCAATTCTGATTCATCTTATTTTGAAATTCTTTCTTAACTTTAAGATTTTAATTTAAGTTTGAATCCATTTCAAACTTATGCTTATTTAATTTCAATTTGGTTGTATTATATTACTTCTTAATTCTTACTATTACTTTTAATTTAATTAATACTACAACCAATTTCCTTAATATAATAGATAATCTATTTCTTATATAAGATTCATTTTACCTTTGAAATCATTTTTAAAACCTTTATATAAGAAAATAACAATACGCTCTCGCATATATATATATATATACACACACACACACACACTCTACTCATTCTAGGGTACCACTTAACCTATCCTAAATAAGAAATCCCACCAGAGCCAAGGTTCTTGCTTAACCTTCTGCTCTGATACCAAATGTAACGACCCGGAATTTTCGATCCAGAAAATTCCAGATAGTTAGAGAAAGAAGAAAGAGATAGAAGAAGAACAGAAAGAAACACACAAACTTAGAATCTCACATTCGCAGTAGATAAATTATAATATCACATAAATAATAGTTATACAAAGGAAACTGTACTTGTCAAATTACACTTTATGATATCAGAGTTACAACAGCTTTAGAGAACAGATAAATCTATCTGTTTCAGATACTATAATATATTAACATCAGAAGCTCTCTATACATTCCTGCTCTCCAACTCGCCTCCTGAGCTCCATAACATCCTTACCTGAAAATCTGTAATACTCGGTTTGACTCGAGCATTACATCAATGTAACACCCGGGTCAGGCTGGAAACCAGCGTGAGTAAACCCATCTAACATAAATTTCAAAATCATACAACTTATATAAACCCGGGTAACTCATATCAATTTACAAACAATTCATATCAGAGATATCAGCCAATTTAAAGCACTCATCATCATTCAATCATAAATAAGCAAGATTGATCACTTTCATTAATTATATTGATTAATGATCCTCTAATTACTTTCATTAGTTAATTATTCTTAAATTTCATTAATAGTTAAACTTAACTTAATTACATTCATTAATCAACCTTGATTAATCACAACCAGAAATTATCTTTCTTTAATCACTTCATCAATTAAACCAACTCCCTGATTAATTATATAAATTAATTCTTCATTTACCAGAGTAATCATTACTTAATTTCTTTCACCAAGAAATTATCCTTAAATTACTGGCCATCAAGTAATTTCCTTGAATTAATTACGTCCAGTAATTTTCCACTAATTACTTCACTAAATAATTACACCTCCTCAAATACCTTAAGTAATTATACTTAACTCAACATCACACGATTGTTTTAATTAATTATACTGAATTAATTAACTAAAATTAACCACATCAACTCACTTATACTGAGTAATTAATTCCTTTAATTACATCATTAAGTAATATTCATAATAATTCTTTACATTAAGTAATAAACCTCTAAATTACTTATCACTTACTTACTCCTTAATTGATTAACCTTGATTAATCAATCCTTAATTGTCACTTTTAGGTACAATAAGTAATTATCCTTTAGGTAATAACACAATTTAATTTAACTATCACCCATTCACATTTATTGCATTTATCCATAATTAAGTACTCAAATTTATTATTCGATGAACATTTTCATTGATTAATTATCATTACTTCCATCATACTCATTATTATATAACCCATATTTAATTTCCTAAATTAATCAATCATTTAATTGATTAATTCTTTAATCCATTTACCCTTTAATCTTACATTAATTTACCCATCATATTATTATCTTAACCTTCTAAGGTTAAATTTTACGATTAAAATTACCTGAACTTTTGATCATTTCTTAATTTACAAAACTCAAGTTTCATATTTAAATAAACCTTTCAAACAAAGGTTGTATATGTTATAAATTACTTTAAAAAAAAAAATTAAACCTGTATTATTTATTTTGTTCAAACCGAACATCACTACCCAAACCCGAAGTTTCTTCACTTCCTTCTCGCAATGAAACCTGAGCCTAACACAAAAATTCCCAAGCAGCTCCTTATTACTTCACAATCAACCTGCTTCTACCCACTTTTTTTAAAATAATAATAATAATAATAACTTAATCTATCTTTTAAGTTCAACCGTTAACTTACATCCTGAAAAAAAACACTTTAATGAAACTCGAAGTTTCATTTGAGGGAAACAACAGAAAACACCAAAAAGTGTTCGAGCAAAAGCCTCCGTCAAACTATAAAAAAAACCATCTCTTCTTCTTCCACTGCCTGATGCTTTCATCACTTGCACGCGTGACACGGTTGTAACAACTCGCATATTTATCGATTTAATATTTAAATATTTTATTTAAATATTTTGTCGTTAATCGGATATTGGTCCGAAAAGCTACTTTTTGCAAACGGTCAAATTAGGACTCGAGACTACTTCCATTGAGTTCGAAATGCCGTTTACAACTTTTTTAAGTATAAACTTCGATAGGTTTGGAGTTAGTGAAATTTCACTAACTTTTCCCGCTTTGGACTTTGGGTTAGTTTAGCCTATTAAGCCCAAGTTCCAACCCTCTTCTCCTCACTCTTCATAAATTTTCTAACTAACTCAAGCTTGGGCATTAATGGTGAAGAGAATGGGAAATTAAAACTCCAAGCACAAATTCAATTGCAAATCCAACATTCAACTCCAATTTCAAGTAGAAGATATTGGATTCAAGCTTTGGATTGCTTCTCCTTGCTTCTCCTTGCTTTCAAGCTTCATCTTCATAAATTTTAGTGCAAAGGTGAGATTTTTATCTCACAATTCTAGCCTATAACCATATTGGACTGTTGGGAATGATTCCCTATCATGTTTGCACGCACATTTGCATTTGGTTTGGATTGGATTGGCGAAAAACTCCACTTTTTAGTGTTTTTGGTGAAAAACTGCCCCTAGGTCGTTCTGGCCATTTCTAACGTCTTCGGAGTTAGGTCGTATGACCTTAGGTCGTAGGTCGTATGGACCTTAGGTCGTAGGTCGTTCTGGCCATTTCTAACGTCTTCGGAGTTAGGTCGTATGACCTTAGGTCGTAGGTCGTATGGACCTTAGGTCGTAGGTCGTTCTGGCCATTTCTAACGTCTTCGGAGTTAGGTCGTATGACCTTAGGTCGTAGGTCGTATGGACCTTAGGTCGCTAGGTCGTATGACCTTAGGTCACTAGGTCGCATGACCTTTATATTTTTAGGTCGCGCCTCTTTTAGGTCGCGTCTCCTTTAGGTCGCGCCTCCTTTAGGTCGCGCCTAATTTAGGTCGCGTCTCCTTTAGGTCGCGCCTCTTTTAGGTCGCGTCTCCTTTAGGTCGCTCTCCACTGGAACCCTTAAGTCGTTTGGCCTTAGGTCGTTGCACCGTTAGGTCGCTCAACCGTTTATATCGTTAGGTCGCAAACCCACTTAGGTCGCTTAACCTTGTTTTCCCTCTAGGTCGCGTGGCCTTTAGACCCTTAGGTCGCGAGCAGTTAGGTCGTTGGACCTAGGTTGCCTTTTCCCCTTAGGTCGTTGGACCGATAGGTCGCTTTACCTGTGCTGACGTTAGGTCGTTCGACCCATTCATCTTTAGGTCGTTCCACTCGCCTATCTCGTAGGTCGCTCACGAGTTAGGCCTATAACCCGTTAAGTCGCGAATACTTTTAGGTCGTTAGACCCTTGAGTCGTTAGGTCGTTAGACCTCATTTTGTCTTCACTAGGTTGTACCGTTTTGAACGGGGCGCTGCCCCCTGAACCCCCGCGACCTAACCGGGCAGGTCGAACCCCGTAAGCGGTGGCGTTGCCCCCGCACCCCCACCTTGGGGGGTTGCCACCCCCCCTGGACCCCCCCTCCGTAGGGGATCTTATCTGAAAAACATTGAGCTGATTTCCTTGGATTTTATTCACATCTCCGTATGCGATGTTTGTGACTGATTGTTTCTACAATTGCTTCTGTGTTTTGTCACTTTATAATATAAAGGTTTCAATACTAGTAGTAAATATCAAAACTCTTTTAACAAACAATTTCAACTTTATTTTTAATAACAAAGCTCTTTTCTTAAACCGTTTTCCAATTTATTAGTATATACAAACCTTTACCTCACTCGGATGAGAAATCTAATTAAACGACTTAGTAAAACAAGTGGTATGAAACGCTTGCGTTCACTTCGTTGGTTAATTCTTGGACTTGTTCGATTGAACCTCTTGTGACAATTTTATAAGTGAATATTTACAGTTTGTTCGTAAATATTTAAGTTAAGCAAGTGGTTATGGGACATGAAGCTAAACTTCTATATTTACTAGCTTAGTGTAATTGACACTTCTCGTTGATCATGACGATCATTCTGATGATTTAGACTAGCAACTGTGCGATGTCTCTTGTTGCGAGGTTAGACTAGACACCACTTGTGTGATTCCACTCACACATACCTTTTTGCTTTTTGGTTAGTCTGGACCTTAATCTGTGTGATTCCATTCACACATGTGGGGTAGCTCCCCTTGGTCTTCGGACCGTCATGTGATAGGCCTCTTTCTCTTTTCTATGATTTATGGACTTCTTGTATTGATTTCTAGAAACTATGTCATTGACTTGTCATGAGTACAAGTTTGGGGTATGATGCCCTTTCCGAATCTTTGAGAAGATTCTTGTGATATTGATTATCTCTTATTGACTGATCTTCTGTTGATCATTATTTACATACTTATAGTGGTATGTCATTATGGATATTTTATGTTTATGCCATATCTTTTATGTTATATCATGTCATCTGATATTTATAGCTAGACTGATCCGTTTATTATTTTCTTAAATAATACTCGGGTCAGACCGAGATGTTACAGGTGCTTCTGGTTGACTTCTTCCCAGGGATTCATCACTCTGACTTTTGGCTAACTGTTTAGATTAGCAGTTTTTGTGGTATACACTTGAGATATAGACTCATAGTTGTATTCTTTTGTATAGCACGTGTTGCTATTCTTTTGTATTATTGTGGATCTTACTGACCACTACTCTGATGTACACTTTCATGTGTTAGATATATATTCATATCTTCTTTCGCCCTTGTGATATGGATGTCTGTGACTGATTTGTGTTATGATTATTTCTATGTTTGTTTCTGAAGATTATTCATAGCCACCGTGTGATAAGCAATTACATGGATGGTCGCTCCTCAACAGCCTTATTCTCCATGCTAGTTGACAGCACTACACCGTAGTGTTCTTGGCTAGCGTGGGTATAGAGGTGGGGCGTCACAACGGTGCACCTGCACACGATGAACGGCCGGCATCAAGCCTAGCTCCGATCATCAACACGTCAACTATTCCTCCCCGAGTCGCCTCACATCACAGATTGACGAATCATCAAGAAAATAAAAATTTGAACTAACGTCCCTCCCACGGCTCCAGATCCAACCGTCATTGTTCATCCCTCATCATCTACTCCGACCACCAGAGATCCCTACCCCATGCTCGAACCTTCACCTGACCTTCGTCAATTTTTTCCTCCTATACCTCACCTTTCCGATGCTATCACGACGTCACGAGAAATACAGCAAACAACCGAACCAACTTTCAACCTAAAACCCTAAATCGATGCAATTCGACTTCCTCGGGAATTAGAAAACGCCAACTCCATTTTTCCCATGAACTTCTATGTCTAGGCTAGCTTCAGACCAAATTTTAAGGATCGAAACTTTCCCGATCAACAAAAATCGATGATTTCCCAAAAACCTCTTAACTCGAGAATCCCCGTAAATCGTGGATTTAGAAATCCTATTCTCTATACTAAAAATCACGGATTCTCAGTACGAATCCAAATTTAAAATCAAAGATAGGAAATTTCTCATTCCAAATTTTACTTGGTTTCGTTCTTCTATTGTAAATTTCTATTTATTACTTAATTACCTTCACTTATATTTATAACTAAAAAAAACATTTATCAATACAATCAGTTTTTCTTTAAATGAACATGAACTGAAAGGCATTGAAATAAGCAGATTGATTTATTTTTTTGAAACTGAAATTTAGCATGCAAACTAAGAATAGAGATTACCAAGTGAGTATTTATATACACAGTTATGTCACATACAAATATCATTGCATTACCACCTAAATATTCCAGTAAACTATGTATTATATCACAGTTGCATGCATCAGGGTCTAATCATTCATTCATCACCAGATTTAAAATTATTAAAACAATAGTTTACTCACAGTTTGAAGTCGACCAGAGAGCAAGCCTGAAATTGATTCTTGTTTTCTGAACTGTAATCAAACCTTGAATCTTGCTCTTGATTATTGAGTCAAATCTGAAGCCTTAAGTTGAGATGATTAAGATTTGAACAGAGATAAAACTGCCTTGGGGTTTGCACTTTCTTGATTTTGAAATTTCAGATTGAAGAATGCAGACTTTTGGAAATCTCAGGGTTTGAAAAAAATTCTGGCTTGATTTGCAGATTAGATTACAGTTTGATGATTTGATTTTCTGTAACGACCCAACTTTCAAACTCCATAAAGTCGTATCGTTAAGAACAAAGAAAGGGATAGAAAAGAGAAAAGAAAGAAGAGAAGAAGAAAACAACGCATCAGAATCTCACAGCGGAACGAATAAATTATATTAATCACATAATACTTTAAATAGTATCATATACATCAGAGTTTTACAGCCAATACAACACAAACTAGACAGTTATAAACATCTGTCTACCAATTACAATTCAAGTGCATCAGAGAAAAACAGATACAACTCAAAGACAACGGAACCACTATATATATCTATATGCTGAAGCCTCCTGCTCCATTATCTCCTCCAGAACTCGTCAAAGCAATCCTGAATCACTTGACTACTCATACGTAATATGAGTACCCAAGAGTTTAATAAAACAGAAAATAAACACTCGGGTCAGACATGGGTCTGGTGTGAGTAAACGGTTTAAAAGTTGCTTAACTTTTAGAAAATCCTTTGAAAACAAAAGGTATCACGTAAGACTTCCCACACATAAACATGGAAAAGTTTTTACCTTACGCTAACCAAAACATTTGATAGGAAATCCAATGGTATTATAATAGTGTCTAGGGTTTTCAAAATAAAATACAGAAATAGCCGGAATGCTTACATCTCACGTTCCAACATAGTTGGGCACAATCAAAACCGTACAGGCACTTATTGGATTTTGGATTCCATACAATGGCAGGGCTACTGGGGTACCGCCCGTCACAGTACGTGGCCTAGATCACCGTACCGAGGATTACTCCCAATCCCCTGCAACACAAGGCCGGACCCATTCCTTACTGAATAGTTCTAAACAAGACAACCCCGACAGTTAGAGCTCTCAACCCTCCACACAACCGATATAAAAGGGACCTCTAGACAGGGGTAAATCTCACTCTCAAGTGGGGGCTACCCACGAAGCCTTGCTGCACCTCCCCTGCTTTAGCCATTCCCGGTTGATGAGGCTTGAGGTTACGATTACCTTTAAAGAACACATTTATCTTAGAATGCTCATCGTCCACCTGATGATGTTCTGAAAGTATTCAATCCATACAAGTTCATTCCGGGTTCGAACGAAACCGAAGGCATTATCTCGTTACACTCGTATTGGAATCACCCTCAGAGTCAACGACGATAACCCTTGCACTCTGATTCACCATCTCGAATCTATAAGTTCTATTACGTCAAACTCATTACGGAATCACCCACAGAGTTATACTGACGTATAGCCCTTACACCTCGAGTCTTCACTTGCTCCACTTGGATTAACGACCTAACATTTAATTGGAATCGATGTGGTTTTCGGATATCCAAATATGGAAACCCGATCCCGGTCTCACCGAAACCCAACGCCATCTTAATGTCCAAGTTATACTTAAGGGTTTTAACTAATTAACTCATTTATTAGTATCTATTTCACACAGATAGATAAACTACATATTCTCATCATAACAGATAACCCATAACATCATCACAACAGACAATCATCACAACAGACAATCATCACAATAGACAATCATCGCAACCAAAATAATCCATCATACTATAACTAAGCATCCATATCCTATAGATACTACTCATCTCATTTCTGAGATCACAACCATCCAAAGAAATATCATCCATAAGCATATATTATCCATCATTTATAATTAATTTAAAATGAATTAAATTAACAACTTCTATCTTTAATTAATTTAAAATAAATTAAATTAATTACTCACCTATAAATCCTACTTATAAATCTATTGATTAATCAACCTAGTTAATTAATCATTCACTAAGTATTTAACTTGATTAAACATCTTGATTAATCACCCACTAATTACAATAAGTAATTAGTCTTAAATTAATTTTATAAAATTAATTAACCTTAATCATAAGTAATTAACATTTAATTACTTCATTTATTAATTAAATAATTACTTAATTAAACAATTCTTAATCACTTCATTAATTATAATAATTAACGATCTCTAATTAATATTTAAATTAATTACTCAATTAAATCTAATTACATTTAGTAATTAATCTAAAATTAAAATACAGTTACTAATCATTTTGATTAATACTTAAATCCAGTAATTAACTACCCTTAATTACTTATTAATAAATTAATTATCTAATAATTAATTATCTTACTAATTAGTCCTTAATTAATTACGAAAGTAATTATCCAAATTACTTTATTAAAATAAATCACCTTTCCTTAATTACATTACGGTAATTATCAATTAAAACTTCTCTAAGAAATCCTGCTTCATAAATTACATTAAGTAATTATTCTCATTAAATTATTAAATTATTACTTAAATTAATTAAACTAAATTAATTAATTTAACAAAGCATATTATCAGAATTAATTACAATAAGTAACTAATACCTTAATTACTTTTATAAAGTAATAATACTTATCAAATTACAATTGATTATCTTCAATTAATTAATCTAATTAATTCATCAAAATTAATCACATTAATTAATTATTAATTATCCTTAGATAATTATCTTATTTAATTAACAACATTTTCATTAATTCCTTACTTAAGAAAATTACCTTAGATTAATTATTCATTAATCATTTCTAATCATAAATTAATCCAAAACATATACTAAAATCAATTTAATAATTAAATTCCTAAATTATCTTAATTATTTCCAAATTAATTCCATATTACTTATTAATGACTTATTAATTATTCAAATGTATTTAAACAATACACTCCTAAATTAAATTCCTCTTCCATTTAAAAATTTAAGATTTAAAAATGTTTAACCATATAAACATTTCTAAATTTAAATAATTAATAACCTAAAGGTAAAGAACTAACATTTTATATAAGAAAAGTTTTTTTAAAAAAAAAATCTATATTACCTAATTTTACTAAGAAATCAAACATTTGAAAATAGATAGATTGTTTAACTTTTCAATTTAAAGTTTAACATATCATAATTTTATTTAAATATTTAAAGGAAAGAATTATTTTAAATGTAAACCTTTATTTGAAATCATATTCATATTTAAATTCTACTTCAAAACATTTCCTGTCCGATATTTAAAAATTTCAAAACTGTTTGGAATTCAAACTCATTTCAAAGTAAAACTGAAATCACATTTAAAACTTGATTTCAAAACTAAATTTTAAATCTAGCTTAAAATTTAAAAGTTTCATTTTTAAACTTTGAATTCAAACTTAAACCTGAATTTAAATCTTTGTTTTTAAAAATTGAATTCCCTTCAGATATTTTTAAAAAAAAAACAAAACTGTTTAAAAATAGAAAATCTGAATTCAAAAACCTGAAAACTATATTTACATTGTTTCCAGATTTAAGTTGAAATCTTACTTTATATTTGAATTTTCATTTTAAACTTTTGAATTCATAACCTACTTAAATTTAATTCAAACCCTCACTTGAATTTAAATCATAGCCTTTTAAAACTTTTGGGTTTCCAGATTTTAAAAAAAAAAAAAAACACTGCACAGATTTACAACCTGTAAACAACTAACCCGAGACAACCAACAAAGTACTTCGAGTCAAAACCTTTCTATCTTCGAGTAAAAATACAATCTACCTGGGAGTGACTCGAGTCACCCAAAACCTGCACCACCAAAATTTCACCAGAGACCACTATCCACTGTGCAACTGCGACCACTACTCCGGCGACTTCCAACATCCTTCACCAACCTCTCCAAGATGCCATCCATCCTTCTACTTTACAATGATCATCATCACAACTCTTTGCAGCTCAAATATTTAGAATCAAGAAATCAAACAGCCTGGAAAAACTTCATCAAACACATACCCGGACCTGTCAACTCTCACCACAACCTACTTCTGCCATCTTATGACCTCAAATCTCCGGCCATTGCTCCACCTATATCCCCTCTGCCTAACCCCAAAACCTTAGACCACTCAAACCACCACAGAGTTCAGACAATTCAAGACCCTTGCTACTTTAAACAAGGGATTCAAACCTGAAAAATACCCCACTGTCAACACCTTCATTTCCTGATCAACTTTCCCTTATTTTCCCACTCTCTCCAGTTAACACACCACCTCCAGGAAGAAATTCAAGATCAAAAATCTATTATGTGGTTTGATATTCCCAAAATACAAAATTCTGCACAATCCTTAGTTGCTAACCACAGTAGATTTTAAAACTTGTTGCATGTTTTAATATCCATGTTTTTAAACATGCAATAAAGTTTTAAACATGTTTTGGATAAATTTTAAGATGTTTGGTAATTTTTAATTTGGAAACTATTGTCTACTGTTATTGATTTTCACAAGTAACAGGTTTTACTTTTCTAATTTAGTTTTTTTTCAAACCTAAATCTTTGCTACACAACATAATTTGTTCACACAATAATCTCTAACCATGATTCAGACATAAAGAAGTGAATTTGAATTTAAATCCAAGTAAGAACATAAGCATGACTGTTAAAACAATTTACACAACATTTTTCTGCATAATCTATAAAGTACACAGAGCATCCATTTTCAACAGTCAAAACATACTCAATTCTATCAATACTTGTGCATAGATAATTTTGATACTATCTATAAATAGTGATGTTGCTTACTAAAGAAAAATAGTGCAGTTATTATCTTTTTAATTTACCACTGTTTGATTTTATTAATTGAAAAACATTTTGAATTTAACTTGATTTTCTGAAACCTTATTAACTTAATTTTAAAAAGAAAGAAACTGTTTTTAAAACAGAAATTTACTCACCTTAAAAGAAAAACAGAAAGCATCCAGATGCAATTCATCCCTGCAGCCTGAATTCCAGATGCAAATTTCACTGAAGTCTGATTTGCATGCTATTTAGAGTTGATGATAACATGTTGTTTGCAGGCTTTGGAACTGCTTGCAGACCCACTTCATGCTTGAATTGATCTTACAGGTTGAAGAACTGATTTTACAGGTTGAAGATATTTTGGTTTGCAGATTAAAAGAATTTGCAAATTTGGGTTTCCTTATGCAGATTTGATTTTGTTTGCAGATCTTATACAGTTTGATATTTGCATAATACTGATTTAGTTTGAGTTGTGGAATTTTTTTTTTGAGTAAAATGATTTCAGTTTTCATAGATCTGAATCTTGATTCATTATAGAAGATAAAATGTTTGAAACCAAAGATTTGTTTTAAGTTTTTATCTAAAATAATAAATTCAAACATTGATTTAAAAATGCCACTTGTTGTTTAAGTATGAAAATTAATTACAAGTGTCAACTTTAAAAACATGAATATTAACACATGTAAGATTTTAATATAAATAAATTTCTTTGTTTATAAATGTTTTAATTTTAAAATAAAACCATTCTAATTTAAACTTAAGATGTTTTGTATGTTTATTTATATTTAATCTTTAAATGATTACAAATGAATTATCTTTACATATTTAAATATTTGCTTGAATATTTTTAAAAATTATTTAAAACCATTTTTCACAAGAGAAACTTTTTAAAAAAGAAAAGAACAATGTTGAATTCATTTTTATTCAAGAGTTTCAAATATACTATACTTTAATATAAATAAACTAAATTTATTTCAAAACAATTTTAAAAAAAACAAAATGAACTTTATTATAAAAATACAATTTTTAACTATTATATATTTATAACAAAGTATTTACTATAATTTCTTTTTGAAAATACAAGATAGATTTATAAATTGACTTATGAAAAGTTCTAATACTATTTTCAATTTAATTTAATCAATTCATAAATTATGCACATATATATATTATAAATTTGAAAATATCCTTTATTAAATTTAAATTTAAAATAAAGATCAAAACTCCTATTTACAATGTATGCATATATATACATTATAAATAAAATATTTTTAAATCAACTTAGAAAGGAAATTTTATCATTTAAATATTTTTAACATTTTAAAAACAATTAGATTCTCAAATTCAATTATTATTATAAATTTTTAAAAAAACTATCATTTATCAAACAAAATAATTATAAATTTTCAAAAGAAAATTATGTTTGAATTGGGTTATTAAATCAATATATCACATTTTAAAATAATTATAAATGAAATTATTAAATAAATATTGCCCAAATTTCTGGGACATCACATTCTTCCCCCTTAAAAGAATTTCATCCCCGAAATTTAAAAGCAAAGGTAATTTAATAATCTCCTTAAAAATTTTATTTAAAACACAAGCATATATCAAACATATGCTAACAGTCAAAACAACCAATTCAACCAATCAAACAATCCTAATTATCCAGACAAATTCTGGATAAAATTTTATCGAGTTTCCCCAAGTATATGTATGTATGTATGTATGTATGTATGTATATATATATATATATATATATATGTATACCGGGATACTCGCTCTAGAGAATCCAAACAATCAATACTAAGAAGCTCCAAAACTCCTATACAACCATATCTATAACACTAGACAAGATATCAGACTGCAGACGAGTCTGACTCGACAATCAAAACTCCAAAACTGCTGGTTCCACAACCAGAGATAGATCATACACGTACTCCCTCAGAGATACGTGAAACTCATCGAATCCCAGTTATCCAAACTGGCAATCCAATCCTGTAGATCAATCACTTAACCCTTGAGAGAAAACAGAAAGATCCAATCTCTTATCCATAAATCTCTCCTGTCGATCCTGGGATTCCTTCAACCTTCTAGATCTATCCAATCCATCACACAAACTCTACTACAGATATCAGAAGACTTCATACAAACTACACTTATTTGGAAAACAGAACAGATGCACAAGACATCCAAGTTTCCAGATTAAAGTGAATTTCCCGTAGAAATCCTCCGATCCAAGACAAACACAAATTCTCAATGAATCGGGTGTTGCTTCTATTCTGGAATAGCTGCCACCATGCTTCCACTACGCAACTCTGATTTGAGAATGCTATTGATGAACACAAGTACAAACTTGATCAACTTACTCCGGAAAACATTGTTCATCAAATTCCATAAAATCTCCAAAAACCAAGTCGAAACAGATCTCAATCTCCTGATGCGGATGCAAAACTTAACTCCTTTGAAGACATCCAGAAAATATCAAACCACTTCGATAACTCAAACATCCTCTAGAGAAGCTTCAATCCAAACAAAGGTTACTCAGTAAACTTCCGGATCATCGCAAGTCACTTTTGCGATTCTACTCAGTTCAAATTCCAAGAAATCGTTCTTTCTTCAACAATCAGAACAGCTAAAGCCTTCAAATAAAAAGGGAAATTAGTGGTTCACCTTCAACCACAAACATCACTCCCAACTGAGCTTCCAGAAGAAATGGACAAGCATCACCATCTGACCGGCCTACAGACAAAAGAATCACAGAGACTTCAGAACCATCGAAGAAACAGGCCACTCACTGCTGCTACTGCTGCCAAAAACTTCCTTACCCAAAAGCTCATCGAACCTCAAAACTACACCAGCCACTTCCACAATAGAGCCTTCAGAAGACGGATATTCCTCAGGAAACTCAACTTCAAACAAAGCACAAAACACTCTGTCAGACTGAGTCTCAAACTCAAATACAGAAAGAACTCCTTCCTAAGGTTGCCAAAATACCATTGTTGGCTTCAGTACTCCAAACTGATCCAGACTCAAGAAAATCCACTAACATAAGTGAAATCAAGCTTAAAATCCAAAGATACCTTCCGAATCTTGAAAAGATTTTCCTTCAGAGATCAGTGAAATCCTTTACACCAAACTGCCAAACTACTCAAGATGCCCAATACAGCCCTAGCAGATCACTTCCAAGTTCAAACACTCGGACTCCCACCATTGGTAGTTGTGTTACACACACCACTACCATATCTACCTTTCTTACTTATATTGGAAAACCTGAACAGGTAACCCAACAGATAGGTAGAATTAAATATATTTATATTTAAAATTACAAGTACGCTCTCTCAAGAAAGACACCACTACAGAGCCTAGGTATTCACTCAACCTAATGCTCTGATACCACGTTGTAACAACCCAACTTTCAAACTCCAGAAAGTCGTATCGTTAAGAAGAAGGAAAGGGACAGAAAAGAGAAAAGAAAGAAGAGAAGAAGAAAACAACACATCAGAATCTCACAGCGGAACGAATAAATTATATTATATCACATAATACTTTACATAGTATCATATACATCAGAGTTTTACAGCCAATACAACACAAACTAGACAGTTATAAACATCTGTCTAGCAATTACAATTCAAGTGCATCAAAGAAAAACAGATACAACTCAAAGACAGCGGAACCACTATATATATCTATACGCTGAAGCCTCCTGCTCCATTATCTCCTCCAGAACTCATCAAAGCAATCCTGAATCACTTGACTACTCATACGTAATATGAGTACCCAAGAGTTTAATAAAACAGAAAGTAAACACTCGGGTCAGACAGGGGTCTAGTGTGAGTAAACGGTTTAAAAGTTGCTTAACTTTTAGAAAATCCTTTGAAAACAAAAGGTATCACGTAAGACTTCCCACACATAAACATGGAAAAGTTTTTACCTTACGCTAACCAAAACATTTGATAGGAAATCCAATGGTATTATAATAGTGTCTAGGGTTTTCAAAATAAAATACAAAAATAGCTGGAATGCTTACATCTCACGTTCCAACATAGTTGGGCACAATTAAAACCGTACAGGCACTTATTGGATTTTGGATTCCATACAATGGCAGGGCTACCGGGGTACCGCCCGTCACAGTACGTGGCCTAGATCACCGTACCGAGGATTACTTCCAATCCCCTGCAACACAAGGCCGGACCCATTCCTTACTGAATAGTTCCGAACAAGACAACCCCGACAGTTGGAGCTCTCAACCGTCCACACAGCCGAAATAAAAGGGACCTCTAGACAGGGGTAAATCTCACTCTCAAGTGGGGGCTACCCACGAAGCCTTGCTGCACCTCCCCTGTTTTAGCCATTCCCGGTTGATGAGGCTTGAGGTTACGATTACCTTTAAAGAACACATTTATCTTAGAATGCTCATCATCCACCTGATGATGTTCTGAAAGCATTCAATCCGTACAAGTTCGTTCCGGGTTCGAACGAAACCGAAGACATTATCTCGTTACACTCGTATTGGAATCATCCTCAGAGTCAACGACGATAACCCTTGCACTCTGATTCACCATCTCGAATCTATAAGTTCTATTCCGTCAAACTCATTACGGAATCACCCACAAAGTTATACTGACGTATAGCCCTTACACCTCGAGTCTTCACTTGCTCCACTTGGATTAACGACCTAACATTTAATTGGAATCGATGTGGTTTTCGGATATCCAAATATGGAAACCCGATCCCGGTCTCACCGAAACCAAACGCCGTCTTAATGTCCAAGTTATACTTAAGGGTTTTAACTAATTAACTCATTTATTAGTATCTATTTCACACAGAAAGATAAACTACATATTCTCATCATAACAGATAACCCATAACATCATCACAACAGACAATCATCACAACAGACAATCATCACAACCAAAATAATCCATCATACTATAACTAAGCATCCATATTCTATAGATACTACTCATCTCATTTCTGAGATCACACCCATCCAAAGAAATATCATCCATAAGCAATGATATATTATCCATCATTTATAATTAATTTAAAATGAATTAAATTAACTACTTCTATCTTTAATTAATTTAAAATAAATTAAATTAATTACTCACCTATAAATCCTACTTATAAATCTATTGATTAATCAACCTAGTTAATTAATCATTCACTAAGTATTTAACTTGATTAAACATCTTGATTAATCACCCACTAATTACAATAAGTAAATAGTCTTAAATTAATTTTATAAAATTAATTAACCTTAATCATAAGTAATTAACATTTAATTACTTCATTTATTAATTAATTAATTACTTAATTAAACAATTCTTAATCACTTCATTAATTATAATAATTAATGATCTCTAATTAATATTTAAATTAATTACTCAATTAAATCTAATTACATTTAGTAATTAATCTAAAATTAAAATACAATTATTAATCATTTATATTAATACTTAAATCCAGTAATTAACTACCCTTAATTACTTATTAATAAATTAATTATCTAATAATTAATTATCTTATTAATTAATCCTTCATTAATTACAAAAGTAATTATCCAAATAACTTTATTAAAATAAATCACCTTTCCTTAATTACATTACGGTAATTATCAATTAAAACTTCTCTAAGAAATCCTGCTTCATAAATTACATTAAGTAATTATTCTCATTAAATTATTAAATTATTACTTAAATTAATTAAACTAAATTAATTAATTTAACAAAGCATATTATCAGAATTAATTACAATAAGTAACTAATACCTTAATTACTTTTATAAAGTAATAATACTTATCAAATTACAATTGATTATCTTCAATTAATTATTCTAATTAATTCATCAAAATTAATCACATTAATTAATTATTAATTATCCTTAGATAATTATCTTATTTAATTAACAACATTTTCATTAATTCCTTACTTAAGAAAATTACCTTAGATTAATTATTCATTAATCATTTCTAACCATAAATTAATCAAAAACATTTATTAAAATCAATTTAATAAGTAAATTCCTAAATTATCTTAATTATTTCCAAATTAATTTTATATTACTTATTAATGACTTATTAATTATTCAAATGTATTTAGACAATACACTCCTAAATTAAATTCCTCTTCCATTTAAAAATTTAAGATTTAAAAATGTTTAACCATATAAACATTTCTAAATTTAAATAATTAATAACCTAAAGGTAAAGAACTAACATTTTATATAAGAAAAGTTTTTTTTAAAAAAAAATCTATATTACCTAATTTTACTAAGAAATCAAACATTTGAAAATAGATAGATTGTTTAACTTTTCAATTTAAAGTTTAACATATCATAATTTTATTTAAATATTTAAAGGAAAGAATTATTTTAAATGTAAACCTTTATTTGAAATCATATTCATATTTAAATTCTACTTCAAAACATTTCCTGTCCGATATTTAAAAATTTCAAAACTGTTTGGAATTCAAACTCATTTCAAAGTAAAACTGAAATCACATTTAAAACTTGATTTCAAAACTAAATTTTAAATCTAGCTTAAAATTTAAAAGTTTCATTTTTAAACTTTGAATTCAAACTTAAACCTGAATTTAAATCTTTGTTTTTAAAAATTGAATTCCCTTCAGATTTTTAAAAAAAAAACAAAACTGTTTAAAAATAGAAAATCTGAATTCAAAAACCTGAAAACTATATTTACATTGTTTCCAGATTTAAGTTGAAATCTTACTTTATATTTGAATTTTCATTTTAACCTTTTGAATTCATAACTTACTTAAATTTAATTCAAACCGTCACTTGAATTTAAATCATAGCCTTTTAAAACTTTTGGGTTTCCAGATTTTTAAAAAAAAAAAACACACTGCACAGATTTACAACCTGTAAACAACTAACCCGAGACAACCAACAAAGTACTTCGAGTCAAAACCTTTCTATCTTCGAGTAAAAATACAATCTACCTGGGAGTGACTCGAGTCACCCAAAACCTGCACCACCAAAATTTCACCAGAGACCACTATCCACTGTGCAACTGCGACCACTGCTCCGGCGACTTCCAACATCCTTCACCAACCTCTCCAAGATGTCATCCATCCTTCTACTTGACAATGATCATCATCACAACCGTTTGCAACTCAAATATTTAGAATCAAGAAATCAAACAGCCTGGAAAAACTTCATCAAACACATACCCAGACCTGTCAACTCTCACCACAACCTACTTCTGCCATCTTATGACCTCAAATCTCCGGCCATTGCTCCACCTATATCCCCTCTGCCTAACCCCAAAACCTTAGACCACTCGAACCACCACAGAGTTCAGACAGTTCAAGACCCTTGCTACTTTAAACAAGGGATTCAAACCTGAAAAATACCCTACTGTCAACACCTTCATTTCCTGATCAACTTTAGTGGTTTACAAAATTATCACTTTACTTTATTTGAAAATAAAGCATTCAGAAAACAAATTTTAAAATCTAAAACGCTTTAAACTTTCTAATCCAAACCTATTCATTTTAAATAAATTTGAATCTTAGTTTTAAAAATCATTACTTAAAAATTACTTTAAACCTTGATTCAATGCTTGGAGTTCAAAACATGCTTTGGAAATAATTTAATTTTTATTTTAAATTTAAAGAAGAATGTTTTGAACTCAAAGCATTGAATCAAGGTTTAAAGTAATTTTTAAGTAATGATTTTTAAAACTAAGATTCAAATTTATTTAAAATGAATAGGTTTGGATTAGAAAGTTTAAAGTGTTTTAGATTTTAAAATTTGTTTTCTGAATGCTTTATTTTCAAATAAAGTAAAGTGATAATTTTGTAAACCACTTGGATTAACGACCTAACGTTTAATTGGAATCGATGTGGTTTTCGGATTCCAAATATGGAAACTCGATCCAAATCCTTATTGATACTTTGATTAACTAATTAAGTTATAATTAATCAACTCACTAATCATAATTAGTAATTAATAATTTGTAATTACTTATTTTAATTAATAAACTTCTTAATTAATTAATTTATAATTTAATTACATTAATCTTTGATTAATTAATCCAATTAATTAATCTTTAATTACTTCATTAAGTAATTAAACCCTTATTTTCCCACTCTCTCCAGTTAACACACCACCTCCAGGCAGAAATCCAAGATCAAAAATCTACTATGTGGTTTGATATTCCCAAAATACAAAATTCTGCACAATCCTTAGTTGCTAACCACAGTAGATTTTAAAACTTGTTGCATGTTTTAATATCCATGTTTTTAAACATGCAATAAAGTTTTAAACATGTTTTGGATAAATTTTAAGATGTTTGGTAATTTTTAATTTGGAAACTATTGTCTACTGTTATTGATTTTCACAAGTAACAGGTTTTACTTTTCTAATTTAATTTTTTTTCAAACCTAAATCTTTGCTACACAACATAATTTGTTCACACAATAATCTCTAACCATGATTCAGACATAAAGAAGTGAATTTGAATTTAAATCCAAGTAAGAACATAAGCATGACTGTTAAAACAATTTACATAACATTTTTCTGCATAATCTATAAAGTACACAGAGCATCCATTTTCAACAGTCAAAACATACTCAATTCTATCAATACTTATGCATAGATAATTTTGATACTATCTATAAATAGTGATGTTTCTTACTAAAGAAAAACAGTGCAGTTATTATCTTTTTAATTTACCACTGTTTGATTTTCTTAATTGAAAAACATTTTGAATTTAACTTGATTTTCTGAAACCTTATTAACTTAATTTTAAAAAGAAAGCAACTGTTTTTAAAACAGAAATTTATCACCTTTAAAGAAAAATAGAAAGCGTCCAGATGCAATTCATCCCTGCAGCCTGAATTCCAGATGCAAGTTTCACTGAAGTCTGATTTGCATGCTATTTAGAGTTAATGATAACATGTTGTTTGCAGGCTTTGGAACTGCTTGCAGACGCACTTCATGCTTGAATTGATCTTACAGGTTGAAGAACTGATTTTACAGGTTGAAGATATTTTGGTTTGCATATTAAAAGAATTTGCAAATTTGGGTTTCCTTATGCAGATTTGATTTTGTTTGCAGATCTTATATAGTTTGATATTTGCATAATACTGATTTAGTTTGAGTTGTGGAATTTTTTTTTTGAGTAAAATGATTTCAGTTTTCATAGATCTGAATCTTGATTCATTATAGAAGATAAAATGTTTGAAACCAAAGATTTGTTTTAAGTTTTTATCTAAAATAATAAATTCAAACATTGATTTAGAAATGCCACTTGTTGTTTAAGTATGAAAATTAATTACAAGTGTCAACTTTAAAAACATGAATATTAACACATGTAAGATTTTAATATAAATAAATTTCTTTGTTTATAAATGTTTTAATTTTAAAATAAAACCATTCTAATTTAAACTTAAGATGTTTTGTATGTTTATTTATATTTAATCTTTAAATGATTACAAATGAATTATCTTTACATATTTAAATATTTGCTTGAATATTTTTAAAAATTATTTAAAACCATTTTTCACAAGAGAAACTTTTTTAAAAAGAAAAGAACAATGTTGAATTCATTTTTATTCAAGAGTTTCAAATATACTATACTTTAATATAAATAAACTAAATTTATTTCAAAACAATTTTAAAATAAAACAAAATGAACTTTATTATAAAAATACAATTTTTAACTATTATATATTTATAACAAAGTATTTACTATAATTTCTTTTTGAAAGTACAAGATAGATTTATAAATTGACTTATGAAAAGTTCCAATACTATTTTCAATTTAGTTTAATCAATTCATAAATTGTGCACATATATATATTATAAATTTGAAAATATCCTTTATTAAATTTAAATTTAAAATAAAGATTAAAACTCCTATTTACAATGTATACATATATATACATTATAAATAAAATATTTTTAAATCAACTTAGAAAGGAAATTTTATCATTTAAATATTTTTAACATTTTAAAAACAATAAGATTCTCAAAGTCAATTATTATTATAATTTTTTTTAAAAAATATCATTTGTCAAACAAAATAAATATAAATTTTCAAAAGAAAATTATGTTTGAATTGGGTTATTAAATCAATATATCACATTTTAAAATAATTATAAATGAAATTATTAAATAAATATTTCCCAAATTTCCGGGACATCACGTTTTCTCTTTTGATTTCTGGTTTGTAGGAGGTTAAGTTGCATATTTTGTTTTGAGAATTGTAGATTGAAGATTTTCTTAATTCTTGAATTGAAAAGAAAATAGAAAAGAAAATGAAGAAGATGTAAAAATTAACAATGACACTTGTTAAAATATGTCTTAATTTAATTACACTTGTCCTATATGTATTATATATATATATATATATATATATATATATATATATATATATATATATAAGCTACAAATGTCAATTTCATGTATCAAAATTCTTACAAATGTTTAGAGCCTTTATTTATGTATTTCATATGTTTTAATAATATGTCTTTATATATATATATATTTTTTATGTATTGTGTTTTATTTCAAGTACAAAGGAAAAATATTTTAGTCTTTCATTTAAATCCTATCTAAACTATCATACTTCTAAATTTAATAAACATTGATCTTAAGTATTTTGAATTTATATTAAATTAAAACAAAGTTCCCAATTACACTAGATATACTTGTAATTTCCAACTTATATAGTTTGCATATCTATTTATACCCTTGTCATTTTATTATAAGATTTATCATTTGCAATTGTTTAAAATATCCATTCAGAAATCAGTATTTATTATAGCTCAAATCCATTTATATATATCCAGATATTTTTTTTTCAATTATCACAGTTTATTTGTTCAATCATATAAAATCAATTAATTATCCAATTATCAGATATTTGAAAATTCGGGTTATCACATGTGTGCTACTGAGAGCCAACAGTCTGCATTTGATTTTGTATCGGTAGACTACGACCTATGGTAACATATCGAAAGTCGTGTGTGCCGCTAAGAGCTAACAGTCTACGTTTAATTTTCTATCGGTAGACTGCGGCCTATGTGGGAGTAGAGAAGTTTCATTTTGGCAACGAAAATCGAGGGCGATGATGCCTACAGTTACATGGACTTTTGTTGTGATGGCAACATAACCTTGGAATGTTACTGCGATCTGTTATGGGTTCCATGGCGTAATCGAGGGGCGCAAAGTGCCTACAATTACATGGACTTTTGCTACGATGGCAACGTAACCCAGGATGTAACTGCGACCATGGATGGGGGTGATGATTTCCAAAGCATTCTGACCAAGGATATTTCCTCTATTTTCAAAAACTGTTTTCTATATTTTCAATAAAATTATTTTTCAAAGTATTTTCACTGAATGTTGAAAACGGGTCTGCCAAGCACTTATAGATTTTCAATCGTACGCCTGATCAACGTATGACCCAATTTCTGTGAGAACAAGGATGGACTTGTTGAAACATCGAGTTATAAAAGTATTTTTATAAAAACTATTTTAGTAATATTATATAGATTTTTAAAGTAGTTTAAAAATGATCAAAGAAAATTTATCTGACTTTAAGCATTTTAATAATTCTGGCTTTGTTCCTTTTCGAGGACGAAAAGATTCAAAGGGGGAAGAATTGGACGACCTGGGATTTTGGCAATATTATTTTAATAAGCATCTAATCTAATTAAATAAAATACAAACTTATCATTTTAAAAATGAATAAGACTTTTGGACATTTACCATTTATTTATATATATATACGTATTGTGAAGGAAATTATGATTTGAAAATTTAAAATAAAATCTTTCGAAAATATTCAAAATAACCATAACAATTTTATATTAAATACATATGGTAATTCTAGTAATATACTATGGAAATTTATGTGTGTATGCAAGGCAAAAACAAAATGTATATGTACATACAAAAATAGGATAAGGCTGTAAGCAGGAAAGGAAACATTTGCATTTAATACTATCATCTCAAGCACAAAATAAGGTCATTTCAAAATGTGTATAAATCATTTCAGTTCAAAGAAAATCTTATTTGGTCAAAGAAGAAGAAGAAAATCTGATCAAACACAAAATAAGTTTGTACCAGTAAACACCTACCCTGTAAAACCCTTTTCTCTTTATATATACATACTTCTAGTTCCTACTCGTTCAAAACACAGCAAACGAGAAAAAAAAATAAGCATCACCATTTACAAACTCAAATACAATTCAACTAAATAAACAAGAAGATCAAAGGGTTTAGGCTAGCAGCTTTTCAACACAGTATTTGTTCTCTGTTCAAACTTCTTTTTTTACAGGTGAGTAAACACATTTTTTTAGAAAGACCTAAGTATAATTAAATCTGTGCAGGTGATTCATGGATAATATTGTGTTTGCATGTCTTGTTGTTTTGAATGTTGCTCTATATATATAAGAGTTGTTCTGTATAAATTTATTTACCTGTTCTTCTCTGTTTTTAGTTTCATAGTTGAATAGTTAATCAAAATTCAAAATACTTTCATCCAACCATTGTTAGGCTTAGAGTTTAAACAAAATAAGTTGTTTAAACATAATCAAGATTTAAAAATTTGTTTTAAGCTGGATATTGAAGTATTGTCTCTGTAAATTCAGTTTTACAGTGAAAAAGACAAACATATGATAAATTCGAATATTATAAAATATCGATTCAATTGCACAACTTGAATCCACTTTTCAAAATAGGATTTTTAAAACGAAAATGATAATTTTTAGTTAAATATACGACGAGCAGTTCATAGATGAACCGAAAATTGGTTTTAACCAATTTCTGGCGACCGAAGTTACATTGGATGTTGAAATTTCGATCGAAGCTAGCTTGGCAATTGTTGATATCGGAAAAAATGGCCGAAGATGTTCCAGTTCGTCGTGGTATCAAGAATTGGTTGATGTAGGGTTTCCGTGTGTATTTTGGGTAAGGTTGGAAATTTGATCACCACGGCAACGTTAGTGCATCGAGTGGCACGTGGCTGGGGGAAATGATTGTGTGGAGGTTATGGTGTCGTGGCCGGAGTTTCGAGGCTTCTGGAGGTTGGCATCGCCTGAACGAGGAGATTGATGGTTGGAGCATCGTTGTGTTTGGAATCTCGTACTGTGTATTTTCGTTCTCATGGTTCATCAGTGTTTTGGGATGCTGTGATCAAATAAATGGTCGATAGGCGACTTGTTGGCGATCATCTCAGGTGACGAACGTTCATCGGCGGTGGGTGCAAGTGCACGGTGGGTCGCGTGCACGATTTGATACTTTGAGCCGTGGGTTCTCCAGAGTAAACTCGTGCAAAGGAAGTGTTTTACTCGAGTAGATGAGGGGATTGCTTCATGTTGGAACCTGAGTGCGTGAGAGTGTTTTCCTATTATTTAAATTTAAAACTTAACCTTAAAAAAAGGAAAGGTATGTGAAGAAGAAAGAAGGACTCAGGGGAAATGGTGGAAAAACTCAGGTGGAACTCGAGTAAACCGGAGATTTTATCGGGTTGGTTTTCAAATACTAAGCCTAATAAAATTTGAAGTTAATCATCTTAAACAATTTTAAGTATTGATGAAGTAATTAACGTTTGACAATTTTAAGTTAGAATTTATTTTAAGTTTAATTAATTAAGTTAATACTTTAGAATGTTTTTAAATCCAATTAATACTTTAATTAAGTAGTTAATGTAAGATAAGTTTTAAATTTAATTAACATTAAAGCTTTTTAAGTTGGTAATAATTTGATTTCATTATTTTTTAGGGAAGATTTTAAAATGTTAATTAAGATAAATGATTATTATTTAATTAATTTTTTTGGAGGGTAATTAAGAATGGTAATTATTTATAATTGTAACTAACTAAGTGATTTGAGATGAATAAATTTTTAATTTAAGGTTGGAATTACCAACTAAGTGTTTAATTAAATTGTAATTAAAAATGCTAAATTAGCTAATAAAGTTAATTAGTAGTTAATTAATTAAATTAAAAGGTTAAGTGATTAATTAATTGGTTAATTAATTAATGTAATAAATTTAGATTAATTAATTAGTCAATTTAATTAAAAATAATCACTTGTTAATTAATTGAGAAATTACTTAGTGAAGTAATTAATGTATAATTACTATGTGTAATGAAGAACAGGGAATTACTTATGGAAGTAATAAACGAAAAATCACTTAGGGAAGTAATTAAATGGAAGTGATTAAGGATTAATCACATGTTGTTATTAGTTTAAAAACACAATTAAAGGTTTGTAATTAATTATTGTTAGGTAAGAAAAAATTTAAAAGTGATTAAAGAAATAAATCTGATTTAATTAGAAATGGGATCTAATTAATCTTACTTATGAATGAGTGGGTGACATTACTGATATGAGGTGTTTGTGATATGATATGTTTATCTTGAATAGTGATTGTGTGGTTATCTGTCGATGATGAATTGTTGTTTAAAAGGTGACACCTTGTATTTAAAGATTGAACTGAGTTTCATACGAATAACTTAGGTTAAATGGTATTGAGTTCGAAGAGACCGGGGGCGGGTATTAGTAAATACCCGAACCCACTTCGAATTTGTAACCTATAATGATTCTTTATAGATTGATATATGCTATAA
The DNA here is from genome assembly GCA_030765085.1 of Allium cepa. Classification (NCBI taxonomy): domain Eukaryota; kingdom Viridiplantae; phylum Streptophyta; class Magnoliopsida; order Asparagales; family Amaryllidaceae; genus Allium; species Allium cepa. The sequence goes on from CM060942.1 coordinate 190,916,263, forward strand.
ATAGGCCGGAATGGAATGATTTAAATGATTGGACCATTTAAAACCAAGTGAAGATACTTAGGAATTGATTTGTGAATATAAGTGTTCGCTATAACTGATAATGAAATCGTAGTGATACGAGTTACCTGGGGGTTCTTTTATGATTTGAATTTAATATTTCAAATTATATGGGTTTACTCACGCTGGTTTCCAACCTGATCCGGATGTTACTTTAATGTAATGCTCGGGTCAGACTGAGTACTACAGCTTGACAGGTAAGGACTTTCTAGAGTTCAGGAGGGAAGCTGGATGGTAGGAACGTATAGAGTGTTTTCCGCTATGTATATTATTGATGATTATCTGGGACATGTTGTTTTAAACCGTCGAATGTTGTGTAATGATTGTAACTCTGATGTACAAAAATATAAGTGTATTGATACAGTTCTTCTTTGTAAAACTGCTATTTATGTGATATTATATTTTGATCCGCTGCGAATGTAAGGTTTCTGTGACTTATTTCTTTTTCTTCTTCTTTCTCTTTCTTCTTTTCCTAACTATCTGGAATTTTCGGAATCGAAATTTCCGGCTGCTATAGCTATATTGCACGTTGACTTTACACATATATGAGTAAGTAATGATATACTCACAAACTTGGTGAAATCCTTCTAATTACGTTCATTGATTTATTAAAACAAAAAATTAAATTAGATTAGATTTTTTAAATAATATGGATTGGATCTAGTATTACCTATTAGACTTCTTAGACCCACTACGATCTAAAATAGCGAAAAATAAATTGAAATCTACCTATTCCACCCACTTTGTTCCAACATATACGAGGAAATGTAACCAAACCTCGACCTCCATCTTCACTTGCATCAAAAAATTTGCACATCTCTACTATAGTGCTACGCAATATGATAACTCTATGTACTAACCATTATGGCGACGATCGTGACTCAAACCTCACTTAATTAGGTAGTGAGCCTTAGATCTCTCCATAAGGCCGAAAACCACTAAACATGGTCACTATTGTAAGAATAATGCTACAATGCTTCAATGCATTATCCACCACCTATAATCGTGTCAAACCCGAATAGATACACATCTGCCATACCATTATCATATGTTAAACAAGAAGATTTAGGACAAGTGCATCCAAGCCAAACGCCTTTTACTATAAGGTAGCAAGAGATATATCTCCTTTGCTACTGAGATAGAATGTCTTATATCTCTGAATCGGGTTTACTCACATGGACAACTGAAACAACCACATCTCTTTCTACAAATGATCTAAAGTATCAATTCTCAAAATCCTTGCAAAGGGACATAAACTTGCTCCGTATAAGATACATCATATGGAATCGTATATTGTAATGTCGTGGTCGTCACATCATCTCAAATCCACCGAAACACTCTATGAAAGTCACCTTACAAATTGAACCGCATATCAAACCATGCCATAGTCTTTATCTCATCTGTCATCAACCACACCCTTCCCGAGACAAGGCATATTGTTCCCAAACTTACTTCTTTCTCTATAGCCACTTTGGACCTTACAACCATCATAAGGTGTGGGTTATGGGATGGCTAAACACACCGTTGTAGAATGGATGTTTTTCCCACTAATACATTAGAGGGGCATGAATAGTGTATGTTAACTCTTGAAAGATTAACATGTGAATTTCAAAGTTATCCATGTAGATTGGTAAGAAAATCGCAGACACGGACAGATAAGTATATACTAAATGCAAAAATAAAGTAAAAGCAATAAAGTATAAGACAATAGAAATTTTATACCTGTTCGGATATCCAATCCTACGTCTAGTCCTGTACACCCTATACAAAATTTCCACTATCACTTCCTTGCTTTTCACGGATGGAAAGAACACATTTAAATCTTACAATCCTATTGTTGGTAAGATACTTCTTTGCTCTTGATTTTCGATGGTTGGCAAGAATTTCTTTCTCTTTATAAACAAAAGTAGAGTATGGTAAATAGTTTTGTATTCTCTAATGCGGATTCTTTTAATTCTAGTATAACAATTCTATAAACCTCTAAATGCAATATATCTTTGAATTCAAAGAGGAATAGGATGGGACCAAAGAGGGAATGATTGAGAATTCAAGTACAAACTCTTTGATCCTGAGGTTTTTAAATCCCTGAAGAATACGAGTGAAAGAGTTAGATTCAAAAAGAGAGTGGAAGTGTATAAAAGAGTTTTTCTCATAAAACTAAAGATGTGAAAGAATAATAAAATATATGAAAATTATTGATAAAAGTTCATTTTTTAGACTCCTTTGAATAAAAGATGAAAAGATGTGCCCATTGGTGGAGAGATGGCACTAAAACCCTTTTGTTTAAATTGAATTTAGAATATAACCATATCATGTCGACATATGTTTAAAGAGTATGTCGACGTACTCTAGAAAAATTGAGTTTCATTTTTTAATTTAGTTTTGACTTCCGTGGTTTTTAGTTCAGATTGTATGTTTACATGTGTTAGAGATTAAAATAGAGTTAAATGAAAGAAGAATTTCAAAGATTTTTTCTTTGGGGTTTTTAACAAAATCCTTAGACTCACTAGACTTACTAAATACTTTAATTATCATTATTATCAAAGCACTCTCAACTTATTCGTCTTGATTCAATTTTATCCTCATTTGTCTAGTCAATCTATTGGATCAGGTGCATTAGAAGTGGGGTTAAAGGTGTGAATTTAAAAAATTTCTTTTTTACTAGTTTGGATATGACCATATTTTATGATAATGTGAGCAATATTTAGTTATACTAAGTAAAATTTATTTTTATTAGTAAAAAGGTTTGAGAAATATTCTACTTTACTTAACTTAATTTAAAATATTTTATTTGTTTGTTATTTTTAATATATTATATTATTATTGATTTGATAAAAAATTAGTTTAATTTATTATGTTCGTACTCATAATACAAACATTATAACTATATTAAAACGTATAACCTGGTAATATAGCAACATTTGCATAATTAACTGTTGTGATTTGCGATGAATAAATGTATAAGTAATGTCATATATAAATGTCAAGGGGATATACACATGCATTGTCATATAATCAAATTTATATTAACACTAATATAAACTAATTTATTTATTTTCAGCCATTTTATTTAATACACACACATATGCATTATATATTTTCATATATATATATATATATGTTATATAGTTTTAAAAATAAATTTATTGACATACATAAATGTCTTAGATTTTCATATATAAAATATTAATTAAATTTTGGATATATAAATATATATATAATTTAAATTTTAAATTTAAATAGGTCTGGCCTTTTCAGTAATAAATATCTAATATACATTTGATGTACTTTCAATTTGCAACTGCAATTTTATTTTAAATAACCAGCAACTTATTTTTTTGTTTGAAAAATTCAAAATTCAAAATTTTAAAATACATATGACCTTTTAAAACAAGATAAAAAGGTTCATTTAATAATCTAAAATTCAAAAGCTTTATTTAGAAACTAAAATAGTAAAGTAATTTCTTCTCTCTTAAAATTAAAAACCATTACAATAATTCTAATGAATAAAGTGATTATTTTAATATATATATGTATATATAACTAGATCCAGTTTGTTTAGTAAAGATGAAAATAATTTTCTTAACATATATTATATATCTGTATATTTAAAATCAGTTAGTTTATTTCTTAAATATTGAAAGTAATTTTTGATTTTTTTATAATCTGGCCGAAATGATCAAGATGTGTACAAGAATGTGTATGGTAATTTATAAATATATATATAATTGAATAATTAAATAAGGTCATTACCTTTCATCATGCGATCTTGTTGATTGTCAAACATGCCAATTATCTAGTTCTCTTCTTAGTTATGAGTTGCAAGACCATCTCCTTAGCTTCACCAACCGTCTAATAGAGGCTAGGGTTGTTTAGGTCATGCATAGATAGAAAGGGAATGGAGGTTGGTTTTTTATAAACTAGCCGATACCAAAATATCTATTCTTTTCTCTCAAACCCTAGAAAACTAGGTCTGCTAAACCCCCCTTCTGTAGTCGGTTTCTTTATCGACCAATACCTGGTTAAATGGCCCTTTGATGCAAACTGAATCTATTATTTATTTATATTATTCAAGCTCCTTTTTCCATCTAACCAACATATAAATTTTATACATCATTCTGATCGATTTAAGCTTCAAATAAATAACTAAACAACCATAAAATTCTAGTACAACATTTAAATTAATTTAGCAATCGTAAATTAATTTTAACATTGGTCAAATTCAAAAATAACTAACACCACAGTTGTGTTAACTCTGTGGTATTAACTTGATCCCTAGTCAATATGTAAAAAAAAATCCTATACTAAAGATTGGGCGGACTTTGTCGAAGTACATCATTACTTAGATATCTAGAGTTTGGTCTAAGGTCAAAAACTCAACTAATATTTGTATTTTAATTGCGTAGACTTCTTTAAATTCCTTAGTTCAAGCTAATAACATTTATCGATTAAATATTTTAATCTGGCAAGAGATTTTGACTTAGTTGACTACCAATTATGGTGATACTAACATTCTACAATGAAGGAGATGACTTCTCACTTGGGTAGTGTTTCACTTCAAATAATTCAATATATATCCAACTATGGTCATAACAAGGTCAACATGCCTAGTGTTTAATCATAGTCAAAGTATAGCCTAACTACTTAAGATCTACAATACCCTCAAGTCAGAATATTATTATACATCATTACCATAAAATCTTATATTTTGACTTGGTTGTATTAACATATATGAGACTAGTTATCGTCGAGACCTTCTATGATTTTCAAACAACGACAAGTACATAACCCCTTGGTTCCTCCAATAGTCATGTGTAAATCCCCATCCAACGTGTGGAGGGCATTACGTAAACTTGTCTCAACAGATGTATCAATATCATTTTCTCCATATATCTTGACTATGAATATTTAAGGAGATAATGTTTATAAATATCGATTCAATAATGATGGTAACAAAAACAGTTGTAACCACAATCGATAAAAATTCTTCCCCTAAGGATTTTCTACTTATATATATATGATAGCTAATTCATTATTTATATCACTATATAACAACACATATAAGAGAAAATAAAACCAAAACACACTTTATTTCAAACAAGATTGTTTGTAGAGTTAAGTATATCACTTTTTACACAATTGCCCAAAGAATACGCCCTTAACTCTATCAAGCTCCTACTTGTACTTGGGGCCAATTATAAGGCCTCGTCTCCGTGCCTCAATTGGTCCCATAAAACAGACTTACAAAGGCCTTAGTGAATGGACTGTTGGTATCTCTTTCTCGATTATGATCTCTTCGTCACTATTAAAGCACCTTATCATGTGGTACTTACGGAGGATGTATCTTGACTTCTTGTGATCTCGTGGCTCTTTAGCAATCTGCATTGCTGCATTATTGTCACAATACTAGAGCATCGAGTCTTTAATGCTTGGGATTACTCCTAGCCGTTTAATGAACTTATGCATACACACTTCTTCTTTTGCGACATCATTCAAGGCAATTCAGCTTCCATAGTTGAATCAACCACAACTTCTTGTTTTGAACTATTCCAACTAGCAACCTCTTCATTGGGGGTAAAAAATGGAGACCGACTTATAATCGTTAACATTTTCTGAAAACGTAAGTCTAAATACCCCGTTGGAAGGAGTTCGTTGTTTCTATATATGAGAAACAAATCCTTGGAATTTCTTAAATACTTAAAGATGACTTTAACTATCATCTAATGATTATCTCTCGAATTCAATTGATATTGAAAAATTTCACGTTGTGCAAAAACAATATCGAGCCTTGTACATAAAATGGCATATATGATCAATCTTATTGCTAAAGCAGAAGAATCTGACAAGTAAGCTACCTTTCCTCAATCATGAATGGAGATTCTTTCATAGAAAGAATAATTCTGCACTGAAACATTTCTACGCTTGGAATTTTACATAATAAATCATCTTAATATAGTATATATGTACATAGATCATGACAATCCCAGTATCCTCTTTGATCTATCTCTATAGATCTTTATACCTAGTATATATGATACCTTTTCTAAATCGTTTATCGAGAAATTATTGGACAACCAAGCTTTCCCTGATTATAACATTGATACATCATTACCAATTAGTAACAAGTCTTCAATGTACTATACTAAAAGTGGCATCATTTTTCTCTTTCTTGTTACATATAATTCCTCCACATTTTGATAGAAATCAAATTGCTTGATTACTTTATCAAAACATTTATTCCAATGCCTTAACACTTGCTTAAGAGCATAAATTTATCTTAACACTCCACTTGCTTTGCGCTTCCACTCAACTCGAACCCTTTAGTTATGACTTATAATCTCTCCTAAATCACTAAATAGAAATTTTGTTTTAATGTAAATTTGTTGTATTTCGTAGTCATGATAAGGGTGACAACTATTAGTATCTAAAAGGATTTAAGCATGACGACTGATGAAAATGTTTTATAATAATCAATACTATGAATTTGACGAAAACCTTTCGTAACGAACCTTGCTTTATAGTCCTCGATGTTTCCATCTATACCATTCTTTTTATTAAAGATCCACTAGTAGCCAATGGCCTTCAGCCCTACAGATACATTGTCCAAAGTCTGTACTTTTTTTATACATGTAATCTATTTTGGATTTCATAGCATCAATCCATAATGCCGAGTTTTTACTCTCTGACGCTTGTTGGTAAGTGAGGGGATCACCATCCTGAATGACACAATCCATGTTCTTACTATCAATAAGAATCTGAAATGTAACGTCCCAAAATTTTTAATTTGAATTTGGTAACTTGTTTAGACTTTTAAAATTTAATTTGAAAAGTTTCAAAGGAAAAAAATTATTAATATTAAATATTACAAGGATATATGGATACAAGTAAAATATTTGGTAGTTAAGCTTTAAATAAATAATAATAATAAACAAAGAAAAAAAATATAACAAACAAGAATTTGTGTTAAACCATAAAATAAAATATATGTTATAAATTAAATGTTGATAGTTAAACTTTAAATAGAAACAAAATTCAAGATTTATGTTGGTAATAAGATTAAATGGTTATAAGATAATATATGAAATACACACAAGTTTGCATGTGAATTATGTAAACAAGGAACAATAAAACAAAAATGTAAGCAAGAAGATAAATATCTATAGATAAAACAAAAATGTACAAAGAAAAAATAGGATTACATGTAAACAAAAATAGGGACATAAGCATTAAATGCTTTCTTCTCGGCATAAATAAAATCCTTTCAGCCGAAATAAACCTTGCTTAGTCAAAGCAAGAAGATTAAAAAAACTGACCGAAGAAACATAAGCTGTTCCAGTAAAACCTTCCCTTATTACAAACTATTCCCTTATGTATACATCCATATTAGTATAGTTCGTTCAAACAAAAACATAGCAAAGTCAGGAAGAAAAAAATATAAAAACATCACTATATTTTCAAGTTCAAATACAATCTGTTGAAAAAAGAAAAAGAAAAAAAAGTGCTCACTGTTTTAAAAGCTGTCCAGGTGAGTAAACATATTTTGAAAAGATTCAAGCATAATTAAAACTGTGTAGACGACTTATGGCAAGTGTTATGCTATATGGCTATATACATATGAGAATTTTTTATGTATGCTAAATATATTTGTTCTGTATATAATTGTTGTCATCTCTGTGTTTTGTTTTTTAAAAAAAGTACAAGGTTCAATCAATTTAAAAACACTAAATTTTACTTCCTTAATCTCTGATATATTTTAATCTTCAACAAACAGATTAGTATAAACATCATTTATGTGCTAAATTCTGTTTTATGCTTGATCATGAAGAGTTTGACTCTGTAACCTAAATTTTACAGTAAAAACAAAATTTTATGATGAATTCAAGTATTTTAAATCATTGATTTGATTATATAACTTGAATAAACATACAAAGATAGGATTTTTAAAATAAATATGATGATTTTTAATCAAGTATTCCAAGTGCAATTCATATTTGAATAAAATATGCATTTTGATCATTTTCTGATGATCAATCCAATACTGGATGTTGAAATTTTGTGCGAAGCAGGGTTGAACTTCGTTGATTTTAGGAAAATTATCAAATGATTTTTCTATTGCACGATTTAATGAGATGAGGTGAATTTAGGGTTGTATTCGAGTTTTTTGACATGGTTGAAAACGAGGGGATTTCATGCATCGAGTTGCACGAGAAGCAGCGGGATGGTGGTATGAGGTGTTGACGTGATGTGGCCTAAGTCGTGCCGTCGCTGGTGGTCTGAGCAACCACGACGAGGTGTTTTGCTGAGGGGAGTTCGAGTTACAGTGTCAAGCAAAATGCTTATTTTTTATTTCGAGTTTTTGGTGTCGAATTGAGTGTCGATTTCGAGTGTGGGTGAGGTTTGCGACTTGCCGAAGGTCGTGACGTTCACTGGAGCGGCGGCATGACGCCGTGCATGTGCACAACGTCGATTCTGTGTCAGGAAGTTTTGGACCTGGGAGGAACCCGAAGGAATGCTCGAGTAGGGGATGGGTTGGCTCGGGTTCTCTCGCGCTCGAGTGGAGTTGATTCAGCAGTTGTTTAAGTTTAAAACTTAAGCTAGAAAAAAAAAGGAAAAAAAAGAGGAAGAAGAAGAAAGTACGTGAGGGAGAGTGATGGCCTCGGGGAAAGAGGGAGAGAAACTCGAGTAAAAACCTGGGTATGCTCGGGTTATTTTCAAAATGGGTTAAACCCAATAAATTTAAAGTTTATAATGTTAAATTAAATAATGTTGACTATTTTAAGTTAAGAATTTGTTTCAAGTTAATCAATTAAGTGAGTACATAACGATGTTTTCTAAAACCTTCATTAATATTTTAATTAAGTAATTAACTTAAGTTAAATATTAAATTTAATTACCATTAAAGCTTTCAATGTAATAATAGATTGATTTTAGTTTAAAGAAGATTTTTAAATGTTAATTTAGATAAATAATTATTATTAATCAATTGTTTTGGAAAGAAATCAAGATTTATTAAATCAAAAATTATAATTAACTAAGTAACTAAGGATTTATATTTGAAATTAAAAATTGGTTAATTAATAACAAAGCGTCTAATTAAATTGAAATTAAGAATTGTTAATTAGATAATTTAAGTTAGTTAATTTAAAATTGGTAGTTAATTAAGAAAATTAATTAAGGAATGATTAATTAATAAAGGTGATTAAAATTTAATTAATTTATTTGTCATTAAGAGAAATTAATCATTGATTTAAAATAATCAATAAAAATAGTTATGTGGTTAATTCATTTAAATCACATTCACCTTGATTGAAAAATAATTAACTATTGTTATGCACTGAATTGATATCTCTGTTGTGATTATGATGTTGTGTGATGTGAATTGTTTTGTGCTGAACTGTGATTTGTCTCTGTATTTATGTGAAAACCCTTTTTCCCATAAAACGGCATTTAAACTTCGATGCGACAGAGAGTCGGATTTCAGTTAGTTATCCGAAACCCACATCGAACACTAAATGTGAATCTTTGTGATTGATCCATCCACATGTTTTAAAAATTAAGCGTTCACTATTCGGTTTAGCCGGGAGAGGACCTTTGTGTCATATAACCCATTCTGAATAGTGATACGTCGAAATGGATAACATTTGAAGACCAGTGTTGAAGACCGGGTATTTTCGAAAACGATAGGACAACCTATCGAATGTCTCTGCACTGAGTTGCTCCGGTATAGAGATCTCCACATGTGATGGGGAGTCCGATCGGGATTGTGGATACCCGGATTTACAAGGGCTTCTTCCTTTATTGGATGAAGTGCCTTCGGTTCTGTTCGAACCTGGAACAGACTTGTATGGTTGTGTGCCTCACACTACACTTTGAGATATAAAGCAGATTTCTTTCAAATACCTATCTGTTGGTGGCGGAGAATTTATTCTCTTAGCTTAACACTCTTCTCTGAGACGTACGAGCTAAGAGGTTATGTAATTAAAGGTTATCAGCGATATACTCCCAATTTGATAGTGTGGCATGCTAAGTTTTGCTGTGTGTTGTTGATCATTTGTGATCGAAGCATGGCTTTTGTGTAAAGCGTAGCTTTGTGGACGAGACCTCTTCGGACCACACATCCCGGAAATGGTCGAAACAGGAAAGACGCGGCAAGGTTATGAGGGTCGCGCCCTTTAGAGTATGTCAATTCCTTCTGGAAAAAGGTGATGTCATGGTATGGAGCCCAGATATTTACCTATGTGGTTGTTTAAATCTCATTTACTGTGTGGTTATTGCTTTGTGGTAGAGGGCCCTCGGATAAAGGTCGCAAATGACCGAGAGGTGGCATACTCGAGTAGTAGTTACCTAGTTACAAAGGTAACCTGGCCTTGTGTTGGCAGAGAGCTGGTTAAGTTCTCGGGACGTCCCGCCAGAGGCGTACCCATGTGGCAGTAGGAAGTTCCTTAGCCTGACCATTTATTGGAAATCCAATTCCCAATACGAACACAGTACGGTTTTAGTTGTATAACCTGCCATTTACTTATGGTAATCACCACTGTTTAGATGGTAGCAATAGTAGGCATAGTTTGGAATGTCTATGCTGGCTAAGATCAATATTATATTTTCGAAATGTTTTCTACACTATGCCCTAGTAATAATATCAAAAAAATTTTCTCTTACCAAGCATATTTGACTATCATAAGAAGAAATCTCCTCCAATTCTGCGATTGCATTGTGTGTGTGGTGGGAGGTCGTATGTAGTTTCATTTTCCAAAATCATAATAATTTTTCCCTTATAAATCTTGTTTTATTTTAAAAGTAGCTGTTTTTGTTTACTCATAGCAGTCCCATGACTGACCCGGAGGTTATTGTTTCTTTCTAAACTGTGATATCCCGGAAATTTGGGCAATATAAATTTAATACTCTGTGTTATAAACTTAATTTGATTTGATAATTTTTAATAACAAATTTGGAATTTGATTTAATAATCATGTCTTAATAAATATTTAAATTAAAAGATTTTATCTTTTTAAGTAAATGAATTGTTTTTTTTATAATATATAATTTTATATGTTGTAAGTTGATAAACTTTGATTTTTTTTGAATTTAGTAAATGAATTGATTTTCTAATTCTAGTTTATTTTTAGTAAATGAATTTATTTTCTAGTTCTAATTTATATAAATAGGAAATTTGATTTAAATTTGACATTTAACTTTTCAACATAATTCAATAAATAATGTTATGATTTATTCTATGATAAATCTTATTTATTTTGAAATTTTATTTAGCTTAAAAATATGAATTTAAAATTAGATTAATATGAAAGCTAAGTTTTATTTTATATTACTTGGGATTTATATATATAAGAATTTACAATGTAAATTACAAATGATCTTAATTGGTTTATAATCTCTTTTAATAAATTATTTGATATTGTTTAATTTTTTTTTTTAAAGTTATAATACTTAAACTCTTTTGAACATAAATAGATTTGTAGTAATAGGAGTTGTTGTTTTTAATTTTAATAAGGTTATATATGCATTTATATATATAACTTGATTATTAAAATTTGATTTGATAAATTAATTTAAAATATGAATTTAATGTATTGAATTCAAAGGAATAAACACTTAAAAATATTTGAATAAGATTTTATTCATAATTTGTTTGTCTCATTTCTTTTTAATAAATTAAAAAGGGAAGAACTCATTTATTTTACATAGGAAACAATGAATTAAGATATAAAGTTTTAAAATTCAATTTAAATTAAAAATATTTAGATTACATGTGTAAGTCTCTTAAGACATTTAATTTACATGTGTAAGCCATTAATTAAAACAAGTGTCCTTTTAATTTTCTTTTTTTCATTTATTTTTGTTAAAATCAAAAATCTACTTGTATTAATACACTTCATTTCATCTCATTTACTTTTTGCAATTCCTCTTCAAAACTTAAGAAAATTATTTAGATCTAAAAATTTATATGCATGCAAAAACAGAATTCCTGTAAATAAGCTCCTCATAAACAAAATCAAAAATTGTTTGAATCTTCTTCAAAACCCAAAACCGTCTTCAGAACTATAATGCAAATCTTTTAATCCCTTCAAAACACAAATCTGAAACCTGTAGTTCTTTTCTAAATCAACCAAAGCCTGCATCTTCTCCTGGAAACAACATGCTGGCGAATTTGTGAAAGCCTGCAATTCTTTTCTGGAAACTTGCATGCATCTTTTCTCTGGAAGCTTGCAAGCGATCACCTGGAAACAATTAGGCATGTAGATCAGGGAGCATTTCTGTAAGCAAGATGAAGTTAAAGCATCTGCAGTTTTTTTTTTAAAATTCAAAATGAAGTTCAGGAAAATGCATAAGCATGTGCTCTGCTCCTATATCAGGTGAGTAACAATTTATACTAAATGAACTTAAGTAGGAATCTAGTTGCTGATTCACTCTAGAAATTAAATGCATGTCTGCCTTTTTGAAGTTTATACTGGTGAATATAAATGCATGTCTATTGTAATGCATGCTGTAGGAAATTTGTATTCTGTTTCTTTGATTCAGGATCTAGATTTGAATTTAAATTTCATTTCAGGTGATTTAGTATGTGTTAAGATTTAAGTTTCAAAAACAATATGGTGGAGATACATAAGCTAAGTTTAAAATTGTATTTAGTATGAAATTTCTGTAATAACTATCTGTAAATTTAGAGATTGCAGAAAATTCTTATATAAGTAAAAAATCAAACCATCTGAATTTTTGTAATTTAAGTATATGAACATGTTACAAGATCCAAGAGGTGAATTTTGAAACTAAAGTTTTAAGTTTTAACAAGTATGAATACAAACCAGAAAAGTGTCACTGAGAAAAAGAAAAGAAGAAAAAAAAACAGTATGGCCTCTGGAAAAACATTAAACAACAGAGTAATTCTGTTATTAACAAGAATTTAATTCTTAAAATTTTTTATTTAAGATTATCAATATGTTACTTGATTCAAAACTTGAATTTTTAAAATTTAAATTACAACTTTTAGTTTGTTTTTTATTAAGAAATTCTGATTTAACCAGAAATCATAACTTGGGTTGATTCTGTCGATCTAAGGAGATTTGGTGGCCAGTGATGTTCCTGGTGATAGAATGGTGATAGGAGAATTTAGGAAAAATGGTAATTGAGGAATCAATGCAGTGGGGAAGTAGTGACTAAGGATTAATGTATATAACCCTAGTTTTACTGTGTTCAAGTGATTTGATCACTGTGATCAAATTAAGTGATCGAGTTCTCTCTAGTTCGAGCTAAAGCTAGATGGGGTATGGAGAAGTTTGTAGCCGGAGGTGATGTTTCTCAGATGGTTGGAGCTTGGTGGTTGAGGCAAATTTCTAGATTTGACATTGTTACTGTTTTTCGAGCTCGATGCTTGGATTTTGATGTGAGGCTTCTGTAGTTGGATTGAAGGTGGAATTGAAGTGTGATGATGGTCGTCGACTTGCTCAAAGGGTCGCGAGTGATTGAAAGTGATGGCGGCGGAGGTGCAAGTGCACGATGATTAATGGTGTATCAGTTGTTTGGGAAGATGATTACTTGTGTTTGCTACGGGTGAATTGGTGGGTTACTCGAAGTTTAGGGCTGGTTTACTCGAAGCATTGTGGTTAGAGACTCGGTGTAGATGTTGTTTTGGCTCGAGTGGGTTCAATTTGTTACAGGTTTGTGAACCTGTGTTGTTTCTTAATTTAATAAATTGCAAAATAAGAAAGAAAAAAAATGATGATTCTCGAGTTACTCGAGTGGTTTTCGAGTTGTTCGAACGAGTTATTGAAATTCAGAATTTGTCGTGTTTCCAATTTTAAAAATTGAATTTCAAAATACTAAGTAAAGAATTTAATTAAGTTTTAAATCTAATTTAAATTTTGGATTCAAGTTGTATTGAATCTTAAAGTTGGAAATAATTAGGTATTTAAATTCAAATTTGCTTTAAATGATTTTAAAAGATTTTATTGTTTAAAATGTTTTTTTAAATAAAATTTGAATTTAAATTTGAGATTGAAATATAAAGTAAAGTAAAATTTGATTCAAATTTGGATTTGAATCTTTGTTTAAAAATTAATTTAAGTTTCATAAATTTAAATGTTTAAACCAAATTTGATTGATAATGTAAAAATTTAAATGATTTAATTTTAAAAAGAAATTTATTTTAACTTTTGTAAAATTTCTTTTATAATAAGGTATTATTGTCAATTAAGGGTTTTAGATTGATTATAAACTTGTTAAAGATAATAATAATTTAATGTTTGTTATTCATTCAATTATTAGAGTAATTAAATGAATAATTAATTTATTTAATAAATTAATGAAATAAATAATTATTAAAGTAATTAAGGATTTAATCTTAAGGGTTTAGGATTAATTATTCATTGAATAGTTAACTTGTAATTAAGAATAATTAATTAAATAAAATTAGTTTTTAATTAATGATTAATAATTAATTAATCAAGTAATAATGGATAAATTAAGTTTTAATTAACACTTAATTATTTAATTAATCTGAAATTAATTAATGGGTTATTAATGATTAATTAAATTGTAATTAATAATGATTAAATAAGTTAATTATTTTAGAAAATAATTAATGAGTTGTTAATAGTTAATGAAGATCATTAACTAAGGATTATTTAATAATTAATTAATGTGATTAATTTTAATTATTAATTAGATTAATTAATTTAAGGATAATCAATTGTGTAAGTTATTAAGTATAATTACTTATGGAAGTAATTAAGGAATTAATTACTTATTGAATTAATTGAGTTAATTTGATTAGTTTAAGTTAATTAATTCATTTTAATTAATTTAAAATTAATCAATTGATGAGTTGTGAAAGATAATTACTTAATGTAATTAATTTAATTTGAAAAGTGATTAGAAGATCATTAATTATTATAATTAATGATGTAATTAAGGTTGATTAATTAAGATTAATTAATCAATAATAAGTGATTAATGTAAATTAATTATAGTTAATTAATTAATGAAGTAATTAAAGGTTAATTACTGTATTTGGATAAATATAATTAATTTGAGAAATTAATTAGTAAATAATTACTTGAATGTAATTAAGAGTTAATTAATCAGGGATGATTAATTAAAATGAATAATTGGATGATGATTAATTATTTAATTGATAAATAATTAATAATGATAAGCAAGGATGATATTGGTAAAGTAATTAATTTATTTTACTTTAAATTAATGGAATGTTATAACTAATTTAATTCATTTTAATTTAATTATATTTGGGTGTGGTTAATCATTGCTTATATGGTTGGATAGTGTTGTTTGCTTTGATTGGTTTGAATCTCAGATATGAGATAGATTATGTTGAATGATTTGGATGCATTGGTTGCATGGTGATATTGATATAGATTATTCTTTTGAATAAAGATAATATGGTTTATCTGATATGTTGATAATGTTGATTACCTGTTGGGTATCTGTGATTTATCTATTTGGATATATAGATAATTAAATTGTTTTAAACCTTTAAAATAACTTGGCCTTAAAAGACACGCTTTGGATTTCCATGAGACCGGGATCGGGTTTTCATATTTGGATATCCGAAAACCACAACGTTTCCAAATAACGTTAGGTCGTTAATCCAAGTGGAGCGAGTGAAGACTCGAGGTGTAAGGGCTATACGTAAGTATAACTCTGTGGGTGATTCCGTAATGAGTTTGACGGAATAGTACTTATAGAATCGAGATGGTGATTTAGAGTGCAAGGGTTATCGTCGTTAACTCTGTGGGTGATTCCGTAATGAGTGTAACGAGATAATGCCTTCGGTTTCGTTCGAACCCGAAACGAACTTGTATGGATTGAATGCTTTCAGAACATCGTTAGGTGGACGATGAGCATTCTAAGAGATGTGTTCTCTAAAGGTAATCGTAGCCTCAAGCCTCATCAACCGGGAATGGCTAAAACAGGGGAGGTGCAGCAAGGCTTCGTGGGTCGCACCCACTGGAGAGCAATATTGATCCCTGTCTAGAGGTCCCTTTTTATTCGGCTTAGTGGGCAGTTGTCAGTGTACACCAACTGCGGGGTTGTCTTGTTCGGAACTGTTCAGTAAGGAATGGGTCCGGCTTTGTGTTGCAGGGGAGTGGGAGTACTCCTCGGTACGGTGATCTAGGCCACGTACTGTGACGGGCGGTACCCCAGTAGCCCTGCCATTGTATGGAATCCAAAATCTAATAAGTGCCAACGGTTTTGATTGTATTACCCACTTTTGTGGCTAGTAGCTGGAATTTAATAATGTAACAATTTCGGTTATTTCTTATTTACTTGAAAACCCTAGACACTATTATAATATCACTGGATTTCCTATCAAATGTTTTGGTTAGCGTAAGGTAAAAACTTTTCCATGTTTATGTGTGGGAAGTCTTACGTGATACCTTTCTTTTAAAAGGTTTTTCAAAGTTAAGCAACTTTAACCTGTTACTCACACCAGACCCGTGTCTGACCCGGAGTTTATTCTTTGTTTTCTTAAACTCTTGGGTACTCAAATTTTTACGAGTAGCCAACGGATTCAGATTAGCTTTTGACGAATTATGGAGGAGCAAGTGGAGCGGGAGGCTTCTGCGTTATATATATAGTATTCCGCTGTGTGATTTGTGATTATCTCTGAGTTGTATTATATTGTGAATACTAGACAGGTGTTTATAACTGTCTAGTATGTGTTGTATATCTGTGTACTCTGATAGTGGTTGTAAACTATGTAATATTTTATGTTATTAATATAATTTATTCGTTCCGCTGTTGAGATTCTAGTGTTGTTTCTTCTTTCTCTTCTTTCTTTTCTTCTTCTATTCCTTTCTTTCTTAATTGATGATGCGACTTCCTAGATTTTGGAAGTCGGGTCGTCACACTTGGTATCAGAGCATTAGGTTGAGTGAATACCTAGGCTCTGGAGTGGTGACTATCTTGAGAGAGCTTATTTGTGGTTTTATTATATATATATTTATATATTTATTCTACCTATCGGTTGGGTTACATGTTCGGGTTATCCAATATAAGCTATAAAAGTAGGTAAGGTAGTGGGGTGTGTAACACAACTACTACCCTTGGTTGAAGTTTGGTGCTTGAGATCGATAGTGTATTTGTCGAGATTGTAGACCTAATACCGTCTCGAGTGAGTTGTGCAGAGTATAGGATTTCATAGATCTCTAAAGATAACCTGTAAAGGTTCGGAGTCTATCTTTGAGTTGGATGAGTAGAGTTTGGATCTGTCTGTTGGGCAGAAGAGAATGATGGTATCTTGATATCTCAGGGAGTAGTAGCTGCGTGATGAGATGCAGTGACTATGGATGTTTCCGAAGAAGTTTCTTTGGAACAAGTTAAGGAGGTGAGTCTGCTTCGATGTTGTGGTTGGATTCAGCAGGATGTTTTGTCAGGTTTGAAGCCCGAGTTTCTCGAAGAGCTTTGGATTAGGAAGTCTTTAGCGTCGGTGTCAGCAGTGCAGTTCGGGGTATTCTGGATGCTGGCAAGAAGTTTTCTGGTTAGCAGTTTTTCTGAAGATAGAATTCAGAAGCAGCAGAATGGATTCCATTTCTTCGATGGATTGGATAGATGAGCGTAAGCTGTTCTGATTGGTAAAGAGAGAACGGTTTTCTTTGGATATTGGACTGGTTGATCGCAAAAGTGACTTGCGATAGTTTGAGTGTTCTCTTGAGCTATGAAGAGTTTGTCCGTACCTAGAGGCTGAGTTTTCTTATCGACTGGATTCTAGAAGTGATACCGGAGGTTTAGTGAAGCAGCTTTGGATCAGATGGGGCATCTGAGTTTTCTCTTATGGATCTGTTGAACCATATTTCTGTGATGTGTTATCCAATTTGTGCTCGAGTTTTTCTTCTGCTTCAGATCCGAGTTGTGCAGCGGAAGCAGTTTGGGGATGCTTTTGTTTTGTCTTTTCCGGATAAGGAATGTAAGTTAGTTTTCTGATATTTGTGGAGTAGAGTTGGTGTTCTTGGTTTGGTATCGGTCTTGAGGAGATCATTTTGTTGGATTATTTTGGTCCAGTTGTTTCTAGGGACATCAGCGAAGGTTGAGCTGATCAGGAGAGTTGAAGGCAGCCCAGGATCATCAGAAGAGTTCTGTGGGTAAGAGATGAAGGAATTTGGATTCCGGAGTCGGAGATTTGATTTTGGGTAAGTTTTTCTCCGATCTAAAGAGCTATAAGATTGAGTAAGACTGGGTAAGTCAGCTCCGAGATGTTTTGGACCTTTTCTGTGTTCTTGTGAGGATTGGTGTTTGGTTTTCAGGGTTGAATTGTCAGTTTGGATAACTGAAATTTGATGTGTTTTACGTATCTCTTAGGGAGTACGTGTATGGTTTATCTCTGGTTGTGGAACTAGCAGTTCAGGAGGATGTGACTGTTGATTCAGACTCGTCTGTAGTCTGACATATCGTTTTATTGGTAAATCTAGTTGGATAGGAGCTCTATAGCTTAATAGTATTGGTTGTTTAGATTCTATAGGGAGAGTATTCCGGTGTATATATATTTATACCAGGGAAACTCGTGAAAATTGTATCCAGGTTTTTCTGGATAATTAAACTTGTTTGATTGGTTGAATTGGTTGCTATGGTTGTTAGCATATGTTTGATAATATATGCTTGTGAATTAAAATAAAAATCTTAAGATGGATTATTAAATTACCTTTGCTTTTAAATTTCGGGGACGAAATTCTTTTAAGGGGGAAGGAATGTGATATCCCAGAAATTTGGGCAATATAAATTTAGTAATCTGTGTTATAAACTTAATTTGATTTGATAATTTTTAATAACAAATTTGGAATTTGATTTAATAATCATGTTTTAATAAATATTTAAATTAAAAGATTTTATCATTTTAAGTAAATGAATTGTTTTTTTGTTTATAATATATAATTTTATATGTTGTAAGTTGATAAACTTTGATTTTTTTTGAATTTAGTAAATGAATTGATTTTCTAATTCTAGTTTATTTTTAGTAAATGAATTTATTTTCTAGTTCTTATTTATATTTGATAAATTGGAAATTTGATTTAAATTTGACATTTAACTTTTCAACATAATTCAATAAATAATGTTATGATTTATCTATGATAAATCTTATTTATTTTGAAATTTTATTTAGCTTAAAATATGAATTTAAAATAAGGTTAATATGAAAGCTAAGTTTTATTTTATATTACTTGGGATTTATATATATAAGAATTTACAATGTAAATTACAAATGATCTTAATTGGTTTATAATCTCTTTTAATAAATTATTTGATATTGTTTAATTTGTTTTTTTTAAAGTTATAATACTTAAAATCTTTTGAACATAAATAGATTTGTAGTAATAGGATTTGTTGTTTTTAATTTTAATAAGGTTATATATGCATTTATATATGTAACTTGATTATTAAAATTTGATTTGATAAATTAATTTAAAATATGAATTTAATGTATTGAATTCAAAGGAATAAACACTTAAAAATATTTGAATAAGATTTTATTCATAATTTGTTTGTCTCATTTCTTTTTAATAAATTAAAAAGGGAAGAACTCATTTATTTTACATAGGAAACAATGAATTGAGATATAAAGTTTTAAAATTCAATTTAAATTAAAAATATTTAGATTACATGTGTAAGTCTCTTAAGACATTTAATTTACATATGTAAGCCATTAATTAAAACAAGTGTCCTTTTAATTTTCTTTTTTTCATTTATTTTTGTTAAAATCAAAAATCTACTTGTATTAATACACTTCATTTCATCTCATTTACTTTTTGCAATTCCTCTTCAAAACTTAAGAAAATTATTTAGATCTAAAAATTTATATGCATGCAAAAACAGAATTCCTGTAAATAAGCTCCTCATAAACAAAATCAAAAATTGTTTGAATCTTCTTCAAAACCCAAAACCGTCTTCAGAACTATAATGCAAATCTTTTAATCCCTTCAAAACACAAATCTGAAACCTGTAGTTCTTTTCTAAATCAACCAAAGCCTGCATCTTCTCCTGGAAACAACATGCTGGCGAATTTGTGAAAGCCTGCAATTCTTTTCTGGAAACTTGCATGCATCTTTTCTCTGGAAGCTTGCAAGCGATCACCTGGAAACAATTAGGCATGTAGATCAGGGAGCATTTCTGTAAGCAAGATGAAGTTAAAGCATCTGCAGTTTTTTTTTTAAAATTCAAAATGAAGTTCAGGAAAATGCATAAGCATGTGCTCTGCTCCTATATCAGGTGAGTAACAATTTATACTAAATGAACTTAAGTAGGAATCTAGTTGCTGATTCACTCTAGAAATTAAATGCATGTCTGCCTTTTTGAAGTTTATACTGGTGAATATAAATGCATGTCTATTGTAATGCATGCTGTAGGAAATTTGTATTCTGTTTCTTTGATTCAGGATCTAGATTTGAATTTAAATTTCATTTCAGGTGATTTAGTATGTGTTAAGATTTAAGTTTCAAAAACAATATGGTGGAGATACATAAGCTAAGTTTAAAATTGTATTTAGTATGAAATTTCTGTAATAACTATCTGTAAATTTAGAGATTGCAGAAAATTCTTATATAAGTAAAAAATCAAACCATCTGAATTTTTGTAATTTAAGTATATGAACATGTTACAAGATCCAAGAGGTGAATTTTGAAACTAAAGTTTTAAGTTTTAACAAGTATGAATACAAACCAGAAAAGTGTCACTGAGAAAAAGAAAAGAAGAAAAAAAAACAGTATGGCCTCTGGAAAAACATTGAACAACAGAGTAATTCTGTTATTAACAAGAATTTAATTCTTAAAATTCTTTATTTAAGATTATCAATATGTTACCTGATTCAAAACTTGAATTTTTAAATTTTAAATTACAACTTTTAGTTTGTTTTTTATTGTTTTTTATTGTCAATTAAGGGTTTTAGATTAATTATAAACTTGTTAAAGATAATAATAATTTAATGTTTATTATTCATTCGATTATTAGAGTAATTAAATGAATAATTAATTTATTTAATAAATTAATGAAATAAATAATTATTAAAGTAATTAAGGATTTAATCTTAAGGGTTTAGGATTAATTATTCATTGAATAGTTAACTTGTAATTAAGAATAATTAATTAAATAAAATTAGTTTTTAATTAATGATTAATAATTAATTAATCAAGTAATAATGGATAAATTAAGTTTTAATTAACACTTAATTATTTAATTAATCTGAAATTAATTAATGTGTTATTAATGATTAATTAAATTGTAATTTATAATGATTAAATAAGTTAATTATTTTAGAAAATAATTAATGAGTTGTTAATAGTTAATGAAGATCATTAACTAAGGATTATTTAATAATTAATTAATGTGATTAATTTTAATTATTAATTAGATTAATTAATTTAAGGATAATCAATTGTGTAAGTTATTAAGTATAATTACTTATGGAAGTAATTAAGGAATTAATTACTTATTGTAATTTATTGATTTAATTTGATTAGTTTAAGTTAATTAATTCATTTTAATTAATTTAAAGTTAATCAATTGATGAATTGTGAAAGATAATTACTTAATGTAATTAATTTAATTTGAAAAGTGATTAGAAGATCATTAATTATTATAATTAATGATGTAATTAAGGTTGATTAATTAAGATTAATTAATCAATAATAAGTGATTAATGTAAATTAATTATAGTTAATTAATTAATGAAGTAATTAAAGGTTAATTACTGTATTTGGATAAATATAATTAATTTGAGAAATTAATTAGTAAATAATTACTTGAATGTAATTAAGAGTTAATTAATCAGGGATGATTAATTAAAATGAATAATTGGATGATGATTAATTATTTGATTGATAATTAATTAACAATGATAAGCAAGGATGATATTGGTAAAGTAATTCATTTATTTTACTTTAAATTAATGGAATGTTGTAATTAATTTAATTCATTTTAAATTAATTATATTTGGGTGTGGTTAATCATTGCTTATATGGTTAGATAGTGTTGTTTGCTTTGATTGGTTTGAATCTCAGATATAAGATAGATTATGTTGAATGATTTGGATGCATTGGTTGCATGGTGATATTGACATAAATTATTCTTTTGAATAATGATAATATGGTTTATCTGATATGTTGATAATGTCGATTACCTGTTGTGTATCTGTGATTTATCTATTTGGATATATAGATAATTAAATTGTTTTAAACCTTTAAAATAACTTGGCCTTAAAAGACACGCTTTGGATTTCCATGAGACCGGGATCGGGTTTTCATATTTCGATATCCGAAAACCACATCGTTTCCAAATAACGTTAGGTCGTTAATCTAAGTGGAGCGAGTGAAGACTCGAGGTGTAAGGGCTATACGTCAGTATAACTCTGTGGGTGATTCCGTAATGAGTTTGACGGAATAGTACTTATAGATTCGAGATGGTGATTTAGAGTGCAAGGGTTATCGTCGTTAACTCTGTGGGTGATTCCGTAATGAGTGTAACGAGATAATGCCTTCGGTTTCGTTCGAACCCGGAACGAACTTGTATGGATTGAATACTTTCAGAACATCGTCAGGTGGACGATGAGCATTCTAAGAGATGTGTTCTCTAAAGGTAATTGTAGCCTCAAGCCTCATCAAACGGGAATGGCTAAAACAGGGGAGATGCAGCAAGGCTTCGTGGGTCGCACCCACTGGAGAGCAAGATTGATCCCTGTCTAGAGGTCCCTTTTTATTCGGCTTAGTGGGCAGTTGCCAGTGTACACCAACTGCGGGGTTGTCTTGTTCGGAACTGTTCAGTAAGGAATGGGTCCGGTTTTGTGTTGCAGGGGAGTGGGATTACTCCTCGGTACGGTGATGTAGGCCACGTACTGTGACGGGCGGTACCCCAGTAGCCCTGCCATTGTATGGAATCCAAAATCCAATAAGTGCCAATGGTTTTGATTGTATTACCCACTTTTGTGGCTAGTAGCTGGAATTTAATAATGTAACAATTTCGGCTATTTCTTATTTACTTGAAAACCCTAAACACTATTGTAATATCATTGGATTTCCTATCAAATGTTTTGGTTAGCGTAAGGTAAAAACTTTTCCATGTTTATGCGTGGGAAGTCTTACGTGATACCTTTCTTTTAAAGGTTTTTCAAAGTTAAGCAACTTTAACCTGTTACTCACACCAGACCCATGTCTGACCTAGAGTTTATTCTTTGTTTTCTTAAACTCTTGGGTACTCAAATTTTTACGAGTAGCCAAGGGATTCAGGTTAGCTTTTGATGAATTATGGAGGAGCAAATGGAGCAGGAGGCTTCTGCGTTAGATATATAGTATTCCGCTGTGTGATTTGTGATTATCTCTGAGTTGTATTATATTGTGAATACTAGACAGGTGTTTATAACTGTCTTGTATGTGTTGTATATCTGTGTACTCTGATAGTGGTTGTAAACTATGTAATATTTTATGTTATTAATATAATTTATTCGTTCCGCTGTTGAGATTCTAGTGTTGTTTCTTCTTTCTCTTCTTTCTTTTCTTCTTCTATCCCTTTCTTTCTTAATTGATGATGCGACTTCCTGGAGTTTGGAAGTCGGGTCGTCACATAAACTCTGGGTGCCCATAATTTCTACACTGGCAGCCTAGTAGCACGTTTCCGTGTTCTGGTGTTAGCAGTATTTTGGAAGCTCTTATCTTGGAGATATTTTATGAGCTTTTGGGATCTCAGGTGTTTAGTCTTTGGAAGTTCGCTATCACTTCATTTCTTTGAAGACTTTTTGACATATGATTGCTTGTTGTACTATTATGATGTTTTATTTGGAGTTGTGACATATGTATAAGAATACTCTGATGTAGTAATGGATATTATGTTGATGTTGTATCTGTGATGTAATACATGATATTCATTATGTTTCCGCTGTTTTGTATTCATCTAATGTTATTATAAGTTCCATCCGACTGGAATTCAATGTTTGAATCCTTGGCAGTCGAATACAAGTGAGATTTTTAGTGTCAATTTTTGAACATTGAATTTTGGATCATGACATGAAATATCTCTCTTACACACAAGATTCCCTACTATATTATCTAATATGTTATATATTTTCTTTGGGTATTGAATTTCTATCCAAATACTCAATTCCTATAGAACTTTCTTGGATCTTATCCAAGTTTATCTTATTGCCTTCTTAAGGGAGAAATTCCTTTTTCAAAAAGGTGGCATGTCTCTAAAAAAACACTTTTTGTTCCTTGATATTATAGTATATCCATGAGAATTTCATAGAGATCCTATAACTTTATATAAAACCTATTTTGCCTCAAGCTTACTAGGGTTTACATTCTTATGTTAAGCCAGACATCCTCAGACCTTAAGGTAATTGAGGTAGGGTTTCTTTCCAATCCATCACTCGTATGGAGTCTTAGGTAAAGATTTTAGTGGTACCATATTCAACATATATATAGTGGTTTCTAGCACATATCCCCAAAAGAAAAGAGACAACTACGTGCCAATCATCATTGACCAAACCATATCTAACAAGGTTTGAATTTTCATTTCCAAGATACCGTTGTGTTGAGAAGTATGGGGAGGAGTGACACAAAAGAGAATCCCATTCTCACTACTGAGTTCAAATTAAATGTATTCACCGCCTCAATCGGATCAAAGTATATTAATTTTCCTATTAGTCTGATTTTTCTAACTTGTTCTTATAATATACGAATTTGTCATAGATCTCTTATTTGTGTTTCATAAGAAACACATATCCTTATCTAGATAAATCATCAGTGTATGTTACGAAGTACGAGGTTCCACCTTTGTAGTCGTAGACGTAGGAACACATACATGGATATGTACTAGTCCTAAAAATTCATCAAGTTTTTTATTGGTCCCATTGAATGGGTTCTTATCCATTTTTCCTTTGAGACACGCTATAAAGTATCAAATGATTCAGATTCAAATAATGGTAAAAAAGCTTGGTTTCTTAACTCATTTAGTCGTTCTTATGAATATGTCCAAGTTTACAATGCCAAAGGTAAGTATTATTTACTTTAGATGGACTATTATTTTCAACAACAAATACATGATTGATATTTAGTACATAAATGCCATTATTTAAGTATAAAAACAAATGTTTTATATCCATAACATATATTCATAATATTGTCATTACAAACAAAACCATATCCATTTTTCGTCAAATGAAAAACCCAAATTATTCCACTACTAAAATTTGGTACATAATAGCAATTATTTAAAATCAAATCGTGTGTACTAGAAAGCTTCATGTAATTCTCTCCCGTAGGGACGATAACTATAGTAGCTCTATTTACAACTTGGAATTCCATGCTCCATGTTGCCATGAGCCTCTTTCTCCTACATACATATAATGAATTATGGATATGAGTTCCATATCGAGTATCTAAAGCCCAATTAGAAACGCTTACCAATAAACTATTTTCTATAAGGAAATACCTTTAGGAGTGGAATATGATTCCTTCCCATTAAGCTTCTTCAAGTAATCTACATTTACTCATCCAGTATCCTTTCTTTGAGCAAAAGTGATAATTACCTTTCTCTTGCACCTTTGCTTTACCCTGATGACAATTAGACTTACGCTTTCTCTTCTTTAAACTATTCGATGAAATGGTACTCTTGATAGCAAGCATTGAATTCAGTTCCTTTGAACTATCGGCCATCCTTAACATATTAAGGAAGTCCATGACAGTACACTTTAGCAAGTTCATATTGAAGTTCATTGGGAAGGATTAAACTGTGAGTCAATAATCCAAGAATCAAATCATTTTAAAGCTCGGTGTCATGCATGGATTCTAACTTTGCCAACCTTTAAAAGTTCCCAGTCATATTGAGTGCATGATCTCGGACTCAGGTGCTCATGCTCATCTTCACATGGAACATCTTCCTTGACATTTTGTAACTTGCACTACGAGACTACCCACCATACAACTTTTATTTGTGTTTGAATATGTCACAAACATGCATATTATCATGCTATCATTAGAACTTGACAATCTTTGTTGGAAGCGCATAGTGGTAGGCAATCTCATAGTCCCACTGGCAACAACATGCCAGAGCTTTTCGTAAGTGAGTGCTACCTTAACGTTTCTTAACTAGTCTTCATAGTTTGTGTGTTGTTAGCGCTAAAATTGGTCACTAACACCCAAATGTAGATGAAAGCACCAACTAACAGACACATATAACAGATAGAGTGTATGTAGTGAGTAATAATATGAAGAACAGACAAAATTGAAAAGAAGGAAATAGAGAACAACAGATTTTATAGTGGTTCGGCTAACTCTGCCCAACGTCTACTCCAATAATTTCCTTTTTATTGCTGTAACAATCGATTACAGTTACAAAGTGGTAGACTAGCCTTAGCCTTAGAAAGTCAGAGAGCAGAAGAGAAGAAGATCCCTTTCCTGAAGCCCTACATGCTCTATTTATAGACACATCCAGGTAGTCGTTGGGCTCTCTGAATAACCCGAGCCCATCAAGGCCGAACGGCCCATGCCGAACCACAATGTCGAGTCACAATGACCTCTCCCCGATGCTAAGCCGCACCTGATGCCGAACAATCCATCAAGCCGAGCGATCCATCATGCCGAACGCACTCGTATGCCGAACGCTTCCTGATGCCGAACGATCCATCCAATACCGAACGCACTAGTATGTCGAACGCTCCCTGATGCCGAACGATCCATCCAATGCCGAAAGCACTCGTATGCCGAATGCTCCCTGATGTCGAACGATCCATCCAATGTCGAACGTCTCCAGATGCCGAACGACCCACGATCCTTAATGCCGAACCTCCATCATGCCGAACCATGTCTAATGCCGAACCATGTTTGAAGCCGAACCATGTTTGATGCCGGACAACTTATAATGCCGAGCACCCATCATGCTGAATGATCTCTAATGCCGAGCGCTTCTAGATGCCGAGCGCTTCTAAATGTCGAGCACTTCTGAAATGCCGAACCACTCATGTATGCCGGAAGCTCTATGTATGCCGAGTACTCTTGAATGCTATTCGAACGTGAATGCCAGACGAACTATTTGTGTCGAACCTCCACCATCCCGAACCATGTTCAATGCTGAACCGTGTTCCCTTGACCCAAATTATAGTTGATTCATCTTTAATCAATCACATTTCCATCTCCTAAGCATATTGCGTCATCCATCCATCCAGTCGATTGAGTCCATCGTACACCAGCCTCGACGAACGTGCAGTTGATTAAGTTAAACCCTCCTTTCCATGGCCTTGTAAAAAGGCGGATTAACACTTGCCCCCCAAAACATGCCTTACTGTTGGAAGGTGTGTTTTGAATAGCCTCAAATCCGATATCCAAAGTCCATATCCATATTATCAAATCCATGAGCCTCCGGGCTTAACCTTGAATCTGTTAACCTCACCGGGTCGTGTTATCCTGTTCCAGCCTTGACCTTCCTGTCAAGGGTATTTATGTTCTCCGACCTCAGTGCTCTGGCCAAGGGATTTTCATTCACCGGCCTCAGCACTCCGGCCAAGGAAACTTTTATATTCACTGGCCTCGGCTCTCTGGCCAAGGACTTTTATATTCACCGGCCTCGGCTCTCCGGCCAAGGACTTTTAAATTCTCCAGCCTCGGTTCTACGACCAAGTACTTTTATATTCTCCGGCCTCGACTCTCCGGCCAAGGACTTTTATATTCACCGGCCTCGGCTCTCCGGACAAGGACTTTTATATTCTGTCAGAGTCAATTCCATCACTCTTCGACAAAGGGACTCGTAACTTGCGATCACTGCCCCGTCTCTCCGGTTAGGACAGTAATCGCTAATCCTGAATTGTTTTAATACGGTGATCCAAATCCAATTAGAAAACCAGAAATCCCTACAAAAAATCAAACATCCAAACCAAAATGGAAAACCAAAAAACCAACCAAACCGGGAGTTCAATCCAAACTCCAAAACCATACCAAAGAAAGGTAAATGTCAAAAGTGCGAAAGAGGAAACTAAAATTTGCAGAAAAATAGAACGAAAGCAGGATTTCATAGACTCAAGTAGTACGATTTTTCATCATCTTAGAGCACGCCTAGGGACCCTCCTCGGTCCCGTACGTGTGTAAGTGACCTAGCGGTATTACTTTGAGTTCTACTACTTATTCAAAACCATAAATCTGTTTAGTTGATAATGAGCTGACGTTGCCCAAATCCAGTGCCATCTCCATTCGAGGTAGGTGGTGGTCTTTCCTATCCCACTACCACAGCTCGATTCCTAACATACTGCTGTAGATGGCCATTCCTCACATGCTCCTCAATGATGTCCCTCAAATGCCTGCAGTCGTTTGTGTTGTGCCCATCCAGCCCATTGAATAGGCAATGCTTTCCCGATGTCCGTTCGTATTCTGAAGGCTCTCTCTTTGCTGGCCTTCGGTATTGGAGTCGCCTCCGAGTGTCCAAGTAAATCCTTTCTAGAGTCTCAGTTAAATTTGTGTAAGAAGAAAACTTTGACTCCCTCCGAGGTTTCTTTGAAGTGCAAACATTGCTATTTATTTTCCTTTTTTCTTTATCATCTTTACTTGGATCCTCCCTGGATGGACCTCCACCCCACACCGCATAAGCTTCAGCCTCTCTCCCTTCTCTCTCAGCCTGCGTATCCTTTTGTCTCAGGAACCTTTCCGCCTCATGGTAGATCTCCCCAAGATCTCTCAGTGGGTCCCATTCCAATGATATCTTAAAGTCTGAATTATCCATGACTCCTGAAACTGCTGCCATCAAAATCATTGATGGTTCGGGTCGATCCACTGAGGCTACCGCTGCGTTGAACTTGGTTAAGAAGTTTCTAAGTAACTCTCCCTTCCATTAGTTTATCGATGTCAAAGTCATCACATTCTTGGGTCTGACTATACGGACCCGAAATTGTCTCATAAACCTTTCAATTAACTCAGTCCATGTTTCAATGGAACAGCTCTTCAGTTGCCTAAACCATAGTGCTGCTATGTCTATCAAATACAACGGGAAGCATCGGGCCATGACTTCCTCTGATGCCTCCAGCACTTCTATATGCCTCATATACTTTGTCAGGTGAACCGCCGGATCCGTGTTTCCATTATACTTTTCCACATTTGGTAGCTTAAATTCTGGTGGGTTCCTAGCTTGCCTGATGGTAGGAGTAAAGGGACTCCTATTCACATCCTCTAAGTCTCTATTTACCAATCCACCTCTCATAACCCGTCTGACCATTTCCGTTAATCTGTCGTTGTTGCTAAGCTGTAGTCCTTGTCCATTGCCTCCGATCTGCCTCCCGAGTTCACGAGGGAATTTTGGCACATACTCCTCATCTCGTACTCCTGCACTTCTATTGGTGTCGGGTCGCACAATGTTATCTGGTATCCCTCCATGGATTGGTCAAGAATTTCCCGGTGGTATGCCCCCGAGTCTAGATCCATCCGGATTGATAGCCGTCTGGTGATAGGGGGTTGTTCCCTACTGAGCTATTCCCTCTGCTTGCTGGTTGAGCGCTTCTGATTCAGCTCCATGGATCTGAGCTCCTGTATTTCCTGCTTGTGCAAATTTTCTGAGAAAAGTCTGCATCATCCCCTCCTGTCTTTTCATCATCGCTTCCATTTCCTCTCTGGTGATGTGGATGGATGCTCCACCAGCTCCATTTCCAGAGGAAACCTCTTGACTTCCCTCCTGATTGCTTCTTTCTATCACTTGCTTTCTTGCTGATGGTCTAGCCATTACTCCTTAGAATCCAAGTTTCTAACTCCAAAATTCCCCAGTGCTTCAATTCTCAGTGAAAGCACCAAAATGTTAGCGCCAAAATTGGTCACTAACACCCAAATGTAGATGAAGCACCAACTAACAGTCACATATAATAGATAAATTGTATGTAGAGAGTAATAACATGAAGAACAGACAAAATTAAAAAGGAAGGAAATAAAGAACAACAGATTTTATAGTGGTTCGGCTAACTCTGGCCTACGTCCACTCCAGTAATTTCCTTTTTATTGCTGTAACAATCGATTACAGTTACAAAGTGATAGACTAGCCTTAGCCTTAGAAAGTCAGAGAGCAGAAGAGAAGAAGAAGAAGGTCCATTTCCTGAAGCCCTACATGCTCTATTTATAGACACGTCTAGGTAGTCGTTGGGCTCTCTGAATAACCCGAGCCCATCAAAGCCGAATGGCCCATGCCGAACCACAATGTCGAGTTACAACGACCTCTCCCCAATGTCGAGCCACACCTGATGCCGAACAACCCATCAAGCCTAGCGATCCATCATGCCAAATACACTCGTATGCCGAACGCTCCTTGATGCCGAACGATCCATCCAATGCCGAATGCACTTGTATGCCGAACGCTCCCTGATGCCAAACGAACCATCCAATGCCGAACTCTCCCTGATGCCGAACGATCCATCCAATACCGAACGTCTCCAGATGGCGAACGACCCACGATCCTTAATGCTGAACCTCCATCATGCCGAACCATGTCTGATGCCGAACCATGTTTGATGTCGGACAGCTTCTAATGCCGAGTGCCCATCATGCTGAACGATCTCTAATGCCGAGCGCTTCTAAATGTCGAGCGCTCCTATATGCCGAGCGCTCCTGGAATGCCGAACCACTCATGTATATCGGACGCTCTATGTATGCCGAGTACTCTTGCATGCTATTCGAACGTGAATGCCAGACGAACCATTTGTGTCGAACCTCCACCATGTCGAACCATGTTCAATGCCGAACCGTGTTTCCTAGACCCAAATTATAGTTGATTCATCTTTATCCAATCACATTTCCATCTCCCAAGCATGTTGCGTCATCCATACATCCAGTCGACCGAGTCCATCGTACACCAGCCTCTACGAACGTACAGTTGATTAAGTTAAACCCGTCTTTCCATGGCCTTGTAAAAAGGCGGGTTAACATGTGTTCCTTTCAAAAATAGCTTCATCGTTGCCATTTGAACTACACAACTTGTTTAGTGAAAATTAGTTAACATCACAAATATTCTTATGCCTATTAGATTAGTTTATTATATTTATCTAATGAGGCTCCAACTAAATTATATATTTATCAAAAATCCAAACAAATAAATGAGAATTTAATAAATTCGTTCAACGGGTGCTAGGGTTTATTTATCATGTTATTACAAGTTTGAGGGTGCTCCACACATTGTAGTCTCCATAAAGAGCAAATAACACTTTACTTATATATCGCATATAACCCCTGTCGTATTTTTAACTTTACTTATATAACACTTTACTTATATATCGCATATGACCTTGAGGGTGCTCGACAAATCATGAAGTGCATTAGACACCCTAAACGGATCATTTTACGATATCCTACAAGGATTTTATGTTACCCTTGAGGGTGCTCAACAAAGTCACATAAGAATTCTTACATATATATGGATAACATAGTCGTAACTTAGATATTCTATGGCTTGAGGGTGCTCAACTACCACTAATATGTAAGATACTCTATTTATACAATGAATGATGGAGAGCATTGCTATTTTAACTTCTTTACCTAAAATAATTTTATAGAGTTTTATCAACTATTTAAAAGAGATGAGCATAACTCATGATATCATATATCTTTATATATATCCAAAGTATACTCCCTTAAGTCTCGTGGGTTTTAACTTATTTAACCTCTCGTTTTCTTTAAATACATATGTGTCTGTGTGTTATAACATTTATAATTTATTAAGTTATACACACACTCTCTAATATGTATTCTTTCTTTAATTAAACAATTTAATATTTATAGATATAACATTTATATTTCTTTAAGTTGATTTTTTTTTTACATTTATAACTCTATAAAATTGTGTAATTATTTATTTAAATTTGAAACAATTTTAAATTTATTTTATTATATTCAAATATGATTATTTGAATAAATCGAAGGCTTAAAGCCTTTTATAAGGACAGACTCCTGGAATAGACTACTCCGACGAACCAGGTAAAATTTAGTAGATCGGGAGGTTTTACGTCCATAAAACGTTCCTTAATTAGAGTAACCTTCTACTCAATTAGTTTAAGAACATTCTCTTCAAACACTCGTCAAATTTATTTTACCAAAAGAGTTGTCATATATGTTGGTCAATTATTCACATAAACATAATGCAATCTTTGATACAATTGTTGGATCAAGAGCATTGGCAATAGGGCTAAAAGGATGAATTTTAAAAAAAAAAATCATTTTATTAATTTGCACAAGATATTATTTTGCGATTGTATGAATACTATTTATTTATACTAAATAAATTTTGTATTTATTAACAAAAAGGTTTGAAAATAATTTGATTGATTTAAATTAAAATATTTATTACTTTATTATTATTTAATATAATATATAATTATTTATTTGATTTAGACTTAATTTATTAATTTAACCTATAATTTATTAATTTAATTCAAGTTTGCTTTGTTACTTTATAATGTTCGTATTCTTAATACATACATTATAACTATATTAAAAGGCATAATCTAACCTAAGGGTAATATGGGAATATTTGTATAATTAACAATTGTAGCTTCGGTTAATAAATGTACAGGTAATGTCATATATCAAAGGGATACACGTATACGTCATATAATTAAATTTATGATAATATTAATACGCACTATTTTATTTATTGTTAGTATTTTATTTAACTAAAATTTATATAAACATATATACGCATTACACATTTCTATATATATATATATATATATATGTATAGTTTTAAAATAAATTTAATGGCATATATAAATATTTAAATTTTTGCATATGTGTAATGATATATATAAAAGTACTTATTAATTATTTTACAGATATACAAAAATATATATTTGAAAATTATATTTAACTAGGTTTGAGTGTAAAAAATCATGATTTTCGACCCTCGAAAATCGATACTTATACGTCCACTGTATTTCAGGCCGGGAAATCGAATGCCGGAAAACCCAAATGTTAGGGGAAAAGAAGAAGGAAGGAGAAAGAAGGGAGAAAGGAAACAAACAACATAATATCTCATAGCGAAACAAATAATCTATAATATAAACGAATCTTTACACAAAAGTCAAACTGTAATATATGTATATAAACCCATCAATCAGAGTGTACTAACATATTTCATCCCGAAAAATTATAACAGGATGTCCTTGCAGTTGCTGATAAATACAACAATGAATATAACGGAAAAAAAGCATATACATAAATACATCTATGGCCTCCAGCTCATCTCCTAATGCTCCAAAGCATCTAATCTAAATCTGTAATTATGCTTCGTCTGGCCCAAGCATTATAATAAAATAACACCCGAGTCAGTCTGGAAAACTAGCGTGAAAAAACACACCCTACTAGATTTTTTATAAAAACCTTAGAAATCAAAATTATCTCGTAAGACCACGTTGCATATAAATACAGGTTAGTTTTTACCTTATGATAACCAAAATATTTCATAGGAAATTCTTTGGTATTATAGTAATGTCTAGGGTTTTCAAGTAAAATAGAACATAGCTGAAATGCTTACATCTCACATTTCAACATATGTGGGTACAACTAAAAACGTATAGGCACGTATTGGAGGATGGATTTCATGCAATGACTGGGCTACTAGTGTACCACCTATCACGGTGCATCTGTTGACAAAATAACACCGAGACCGAACCTATTGACCCCTACCAATATAGAACCGGCCAACCTCTTACTAGATAGTACCGAATATGATCACCTCTCCATTAATGGGCCTCGAAGCATACAAATGAGAGATAATATCAACTCTAGATAGGGATGATCATGCCCTACTTGGGAGCAACCCACTTAGCCCCGCTACATCTCCTCTGTTTTAGTCATCCCTGTTGATGAGGCTTGAGGCTACATTTTACCTTTTATATAGCACTTCCCACTTGGAATGCTAACATTGCCTTCTAGGCAACAATGCAATACCAGCATTCATCCATCCAAATTTGTTCTAGGACTAAACTAAACACTTGAGAGCCTTATCTTCAATTCCATCATCTTCAAGATGTCTTCACTTTGAAACGCTTGAGTTGGATCGAAGTGGTTTTCGAATAACATATCTGATCCAGATCTCTTCGAAACAACTTTCGATAATTCCCACTAAACTCAACCCCGGTTCATTAGGAAATAAATAGTCAAAGATAAGAGTGGAGATCATCTCCTAACCATTAGTGGATGAATTTCCTTATCGTTTGTCCTAGGAGAACAAATCGAGATTTGTATGCATAATATAGCATTATCGGAATGATTGTGCCATATCTCCTATATATTTCCAAAGTTATGTTTTGGGTCTAAATTTGATAGTCGGTTATTTAACTGTTGAATAACAAACATTCAAATCAGGGATTTATTTCAAAATGGGACAACCAACATTGGCTAAACACAAGCAAACACTGGCTTCTTAAATTATTATCTCATTAATAAAAAATCACGTTACAAATATTTGTATATAAATACCTTTACAAAGATATACCCATAAATTTCCTATATATTCAATACTTAGAAAAATATCTATACACTTACCTTAATGCTAAAAGTATATTCACCAAAACTAAGAAAGATTTCCTTTCTATACAATTCAAAAATTATTTATTAGTCCTTTATAAATCTCAAAAACCATTTATAAAATTATTTTATTAATTTTTAAAATCGTTTATAAAACTCTATATAGAACCCCTATAAAACCCAACCTCCATTTCAAATTATAAACTCTTTTATGAATTTCAAAACATTTATAAACTTTTTATAAATCCATAAAACTATTTATAAAACCCTTCTTATAAATTTTTAAACCCATTCCTGAAGTTCTTTTATATCTAAGACCATTTATAAAACTCTTTCACTATTAACCAATCTTCCTTTTAAGTTCCCAACTCATGTTATAAATCTCCTCTTATAAAACCCAAGTATATTTATAAACTCTACTTATGTGTCTCGAACACATTTATGAACAAATAAAAACCATTTACTTCTAACACTATTATATAATAATTATTATTTAAAATGAACATTACAAACAAATAAATAATTATTATTTATCTTAAAACATCTTAAAATAATAATTAATAATCTCAAAGATTATTAATAAAATAATAATAACCAGTCTTTACCCTTATTTATAAATAATAAAAATAATTTATTTTTAAAACCCTATTAATAAACCCTTATATTAATTTCAAACGATAATTATTTTTAAAATAATTAACCATTCAAAATATTAACATATTGATAGATACTTTAAAACACTATTATCTATAAGCAAGTAACTTTAAAAAAATACTAATATAAGTAAAAAAAACTTTAAAACAATATTAATATAATTAAATAACTTTAAAACGATATAAATATATTAAATAACTTTAAAATAGTATTAATATAATTAAAATTAACTTTAAACAATATTAATATATTTAAAAATAATATTTTAAACAATATTAAAGAAAAATAGATAATTTAGAAAAAGATAGACAAAAAGGTTAGAATAAAATAGAAATTTAATCCTTTAACATAAAATATTTTCGAGAACCCAATTTTAGATTCAAAATCATTTCCTGCCACAAAGCCAATATAAATTCAAATGGTAATTTATAGTATCTTAAAATACTAATTTTGAGGCCAATAGCAACCACCACTTAACCTGTGACGACCCGACTTTCTTACCACAGAAAATCGCATCATCTTTAAGAAAGAAAGGGATAGAAAATAGAAAGAAAGAGAAGAAGAAAGAGACAACACATTAGAATC
Source organism: Allium cepa (assembly GCA_030765085.1). Lineage (NCBI taxonomy): Eukaryota > Viridiplantae > Streptophyta > Magnoliopsida > Asparagales > Amaryllidaceae > Allium > Allium cepa. The sequence goes on from CM060942.1 coordinate 190,952,052, forward strand.
TAAACAGCGAAACGAATAAATTATATTAATAACATAAACATTACATAGTTTACAACCATTATCAGAGTTACACATACATACATCATATACTAGACAGTTATAAACACCTGTCTAGTTATACAGCTCAATACAGCATAAGAAACGACTCAGAGAAAATCTACACAGCGGAAAACTATATATCTACAGGCAGAAGCCTCCTGCTTCACTTCTCCTCCACAATTCATCAAAGCTAACCTGGATCCTAACCTGAATCCCTTGGCTACTCGTAAAAATTTGAGTACCCAAGAGTTTAAGAAACAAAGATAAACTCCGGGTCAGACATGGGTCTGGTGTGAGTAACAGGTAAAGGTTGCTTAACTATAAAAAACTTTTTGAAAAGAAAGGTATCACGTAAGACTTCCTACACATAAACATGGAAAAAGTTTTTACCTTACGCTAACCAAAACATTTGATAGGAAATCTGATGATATTATAATAGTGTCTAGGGTTTTCAAGTAAAATACAGAAATAGCTGGAATGCTTACATCTCACGTTCCAACATAGTTGGGCACAACTAATACGTACGACACTTATTGGATTTTGGATTCCATACAATGGCAGGGCTACTGGGGTACTGCCTGTCACAGTACGTGGCCTAGATCAACGTATCGAGGAGTACGCCCGCTCCCCTGCAACACAAAGCCGGGCCCATTCCTTACTGAACAGTTCCAAACAAGACAACCCCGTGGTTGTAGCTAGCAACCGCCCACACAGCCGAATATAAAGGGACTTCTAGACAGCGGTAAATCTTGCTCTCAAGTGGGGGCTACCCACGAAGCCTTGCTGCACCTCCCCTGTTTTAGCCATTCCCGGTTGATGAGGCTTGAGGCTACGATTACCTTTAAAGGATATATCATCTTAAAATGCTCATCGTCCACCTGATGATGTTGTGAAAGCATTCAATCCATACAAGTTCGTTCTAGGTTCGAACGAAACCAAAGGCATTATCTCGTTACACTCATTTTTGGAATCAACCTCAGAGTTAATGACAATAACCCTTGCACTCTGGACCACCATCTTGAACCTATAAGTACTATTCCATCAACTCATTACGGAATCACCCACAGAGTTATACTGACGTATAGTTCTTACACCTCGAGTCTTCACAAATCTCAACTTTGATTCACGACCTAACATTAATTTGGATCGATGTGGTTTTCGGATATCCAAATATGGAAACCCGATCCCGGTCTCATCGAAAACCAAAGCGTGTCTTTTAAGTCTAAGTTGTTTTAAAGTTTAAAACAATTCAATACAGTATCTATATACACACACAGATAATTCATAAATCATAATTGATAATCAACATTATCAAATAATAGGTAATCCACATTATCAATATCAAAATAGATAATCCATATATCAACATCCCAATTAATAATCTATGTTATCATCACAATGCAAACCAAGCATTCATATCACACAACCATACTAATCTTATTACTGAGATCACAAAGCATTCAAGACAATCAATGTCACCCATTCATACATAAGCAACGATTTATTCATTACAATATAATTAATTTAAAATGAATTAAATTAACCATCTCTATCTCTAATTAACTTAAAATGAATTAAATTAATTACTTCATTTTCAATTAATTACTTCATCTATATAACTCTTGCTTACCCAATCATTTAATTAATTACAATCAATTAATTAATCCTTCATTATTTATCACCTTAATTAATCACTCTTGATTAATTATCCTTAATTACACTCATGTAATTATTCTCAATTAATTTCACAAATTAATTATTCTCAACCAAACAGTAATTAACCTTTAATTACTTCAATTAATTAATTAACTATAATTAATTACATAAATCCTTAATTAATTACTTTAATTAATTACCTTTAATTACCTATTATTGATTAATTAATCATAATTAATCAACTTTAATTACTTCATTAATTATAATAATTAATGATCTTTAATTATACTTAATTAATTATCTTCTTAAATTAATTACCTTAAGTAATTAACTTATAATTATTAATCCTCACAGATTAATTACATTTAGTAATTTACTAGCTTAATTACTATATTAAACAAATTAATTAACCTTTAATTAATTTCTTAATTAATTCGTTGATTAATTAATAAATAATTAAACCAAATTACCTCATTCTTAAACATCTCCACTTAATCACAACCTGTAATTATTAATCAATTACTTAACTAAGTAATTTCCAATCCATTAATTACATACAGTAATTATTTATAAAACCCAAGTGTTTAAAATTAATTAAACTTAATTAATTAAAATAAACAATCTCATTTAACTAAATTAATTACATTAAGTAATTAATTTCTTAATTACTTCATAAAGTAATTATACTCAAACCATTCATAAATGATTATTATTAAATTAATTAATCTAATTAATTATTAAAAAGTAACCATATTAATTAATTGTTAAATAATCCTGGTTAATGACCTTTATTAACCATTCTTTAATTATTCATTAAGAAATTAACTTTTATTAATTACAAATTTAAATTATCTTTAATTATTCATTGATTAAAGTTAATTATTTAATTAATTAACCTTGATTTAAAATTTAATTACATAATTAATAATTCATTAATCGTTTATTTAGAAATCTAATTAATGATTTTAATTATAAATTGATTAATCATTAATCAATATTTATTTAACCTTAATCAATAATTAATTAAATAAATAACTATTCCTTAATTACCTTGTTAATTAAATAAATTTCAAAACATTAATCTTAACTTAATTTTAGATAAAACATGTCTTAATTATGTTTAAAACAACTTTATTTAAAACAAAGTACTTTTGAACTACTTTTAAAATCCATTTTAAATACATGATTTAAAATAAGAATAATTTAAACTTATCAAAGTTTAAATAATTTTAAACCTTTAAAATTGCAAATCAAGTAAGTGCTATAAAAATTTTAAAGTTAAATTCATTTCAAAATTTAAATAACTTAAATTTACATTTAATTTTAAAACTTCAAATTTAAACCTTCTTTAAAATTTAAAACTGAAATTCAAATTTAACTTTTAAATTTCCAGATCTAAATAAAACTTCAATTCTTTCTCATATTTTAAAAACCTCATTATTAAAAGGTTTAAACTATTTACCAAAATAAAATAGTTAATTAAGTTAAATTTTTTTGAAACTTTTATTTTTATTTAAAAACTGGGATTTAAATTTGAATTTAAATCCAAAAATTCAACTTGAATTTGAATTTGAATTTGAATTTAAACTTAAACCTTACTTTAAAAATAAAACTACAGATTAAAAAAAAAAAAAAACCCAGATTTAAAAACAGGTTTCAGAAACCTGAAAACACAGATCAACCCGAGGTCCCCTAGAACTACTTCGGGTTTAAAGCCTGATTACTCCGAGTCATCATCCTACTTGCTTCGAGCAAACTCAAAGATCTCCCCTGCAATAACCAAAACCCAAACACATCACCAGTAAACTCATCGCCGTGCATATGCACGGCGATCCTCGCCCTCTCTGATCATCAGAGACGATCAAACCTCAACCAAAAACTCATCGATGCCCTAACATCATCACCAGATCGAACAAATAATCAAAGAATCAAAGTTGAGTGAAATTTCCCAAACGTGAAAACATGAATCAGGTTACTGACCAAAACCTGTCAACGGCAGCCATACGTCGCTACGACCACCTGAGGTCCACCCACTCCGGCCTCGAGCTCCTTCACATTTCAACTACAAAATTCCCAAATATCAAAACACTCGATCAATCCTTCTTCCCGAAATGCCTAATCCTTCATACCTTCTCAAAACTAGGGTTTAAAAATTTAAATTCAAACTGCATCAAATCTAACCAATTTTATCCACATTTCTGATTTTTCTAAGAATCTATGAACCTTCCTCTACAACTCAGAAGAATCTTGAGTTTTCTCAAGTCACAGATCATAAGAACTTGCTCAAATTCATTTTTTGTTCAAGAACAAACTGCTACTTAATCATACACCTAAAAATCCTAATACTTGATTTAAAAATCAAGTTCCAGTTTAGATATTTGATTTATACTACTGAATTACAATATTAATTTGATTGGGTTTTGATAAAAATAAACATGCATGATGTTTTCTTCTATTTCCAGAGTCAAAACTCATATTTTTAACTTACTTGTAATTTTTAAACATGAACTTAAGAAAATAAAACAACTTCACTTTGTATATTTCATTTTAACAGAAAACTAATTAAAAGGTAAGTGTAATTAATAAAAATTTTGCCTGGAAAATCAAAACAGATCAGAAAATAAAAGAACAGTATGAACACAAACCATTTCCACATTAACAACTACTGATAACACAAAAAATACTATTTCAATTTAGTAAAACCATGCAACCTATTTTAAAATTTAGGATTTTAAGTTACGCACCTTATATTTAAAAGAAGCAGAGCTCTGATTTGACTTTATGAATTTTGCAGAAGACATCAAAATGCATGCTCGACCCATTTTACTTCATGTCTGAAATGATATGCAGTTTTGCTTATGGTTTCCTGACTAAAATGCTTGCATGCAGATGCCTTTGAAATCCCTTAAAACTGGAGTTGTTAATTCCAGATTGAAAGCAGATCCTATCATTTCCAGGCAAGCAGAATGCAGGCCCCTCTTTTTTTTTAAGTGACATGCAGATAAATTTTAATCAGCTTCAATTTTGAGGAAGTGCAGACCATCATGATAAAAGAGGTTTTGATTTTGAGTATGGTTGAATATGCAAGGTTTCCTGATAAAGGATTTTTAGGAAGTGCAGAGAAAAATGCAGACATACATGATTTTGAGAAAGTGTGTCTGATTTAGAAATTTTGAAGAAGAGTTTATAATTTCTCTTTTGATTAAGGAAAATGGAAAAAGAAATATGAATGAAGATGCAAGCTTATACAAATGAAATTTTCAGATTTAATAAAAGAAAAGAAAAATAAAAACTAAAATTTTACACTTGTACAAATTTATACAACACTTGTCAACTTTATGTAAATTTTGAACACTTGTTAAAAGAATGAAACACTTGTTTCTTTAAAATAATTAGTACTAATTTACAAATTAATGTGTATGTTAGGCTAGTTTAACTTGTTAGTTTATATTTAAATATGGGTATAAATTCATAAAGAAGAAATAAGAACAATCATGTTTATAAATGAAAATTAAAACAATTAATATTTTATACTTTGAAATTTCAAATTCAAATTAAATATAAAGATAATTTAACAATCTCATTAAAGATTTATTTAAAAACACAAGCATATATCAAACATATGCTAACAGCCAAAATAACCAATTCAACGAACCAAAAAAATTTAATTATCCAGACAGAATTCTGGATAAAATTTCATTGAGTTTCCCCAAGTGTGTGTGTATATATATATACCGGGATACTCGCTCTAGAAAATCCAAACAATCAATACTATGAAGCTACAGAGCTCCTATTCATCTATATCTATAACACTAGACAAGATATCAGATTACAAACGAGTCTGACTTAACTACCAAAACTTCCAAACTGCTAGTTCCACAATCGAAGATAGATCATACACGTACTCTCTCAGAGATACGTGAAACTCATCGAATCCCAGTTATCCAAACTGGCAATTCAATCATGTAGATCAATCACTTAATCCCCCAGAATACAGAAAAGATCCAAAACACTTCAGAGCTAACTTCTCAGACTTACCCAATCTTATAGCTCACTTTTGATCGGAGAAAACTTTTCCAAAATCAAATCTCCGACTTCAGAATCCAATTTCCTCCGACTCAAATCCACAAAACTCTTCGGACGATCCTGAGCTGCCTACAACCTTACTGATCAACTCATCCTTGTTGATGCTTCTAGAAACAAACTAAACCAATCAACACAACAAGATGATTTCCTCAAGATCAACCAAAACCAAGAACTCAAATTCTACTCCTTAACATCAGAAGACAACAACTTCTTCTGTCCAGAAAAGAAAAGCGGATGCATTTCCAAACTGCTTTCGCTGCTCAACTCTGATCCGTAGTAGAAGAGAATGCTGAAGAAGAACACGAGCATAACTCACAACACATCCCAAAATAAGGTTCAACAATTCCATAAGAAACTCAGAAATTTCCCCAAAACTCTGAGCTGCTACACCAGCTCAAACTCCTTGTAACCATTCTTCTATAAAGCTGAACCACCGATACCACTCTTGGAATCCCAGATGATAAGGAAACTCAATCTTCAGATGAGGACAAAATTCTGACTTCCTGAAAACATCCAGAAAAACTCAGATAACCCAAGAAAAACACAAATAATCGCAAGTCACCTTTGCGATCCACCAAACCAAATCCAAAGAAAACTGTTCTCCCTTAGCCAAACAGAACAGCTTAAACATAACTAGCCAACTTATCGAAGAAATGGGTCCACTTAACTGCTTCTGAACTCCACTCCAGAAAAACTGCTAAGCAAGAAGATCTCTTGCCAACACCGAGAATATTCCAAGCTGCACTGCTGTCACAGATGCCAAAAATTTCCAAAACAAAGCTCTTCGAGAAACTCGAACCTCAAATCAAACAGAAACACCAGCTGAACACAGCCACAACACCGAAGCAGACTCACTTCCTTAACTTGTTCCAAAGAAAACATCTTTGAAAACATCCATAGTCACTGCATCTCATCACGCAGCTACTACTTCCTGAGGTATCAAAATACCATTACTTGCTTCTGCCCAGCCGACAGATCCAAATTCTACTCATCAACTTCAGAAATGAACTCCGAACCTTCGCAGGTTTCCTTCAGAGATTAATGAAGTTCTTCGTCACTACAGAACTCACTCGAGACGGTATTAGGTCTACAGTCTCGACAGATACACTTCCAACCTCAAACATTCAAACTCCAACCCACGGTAGGTCGTGTTACACACACTACTACCCCATCTACCTTTATAACTTATTGGAAAACCTAAGCAGGTAAGCCAACAGATAGGTAGAAATATATATATATATATATATATATATATATATATATATATATACATATATTAAAATTTACAAATACGCTCTCTCAAGAAAGACACCACTACAGAGCTTAGGTATTCACTCAACCTAATGCTCTGATACCAAACTGTGACGACCCGACTTTCTTACCACAGAAAATCGCATCATTTTTAAGAAAGAAAGGGATAGAAAATAGAAAGAAAGAGAAGAAGAAAGAGACAACACATCAAAATCTAAACAACGGAACGAATAAATTATATTAATAACATAAACATTACATAGTTTACAACCATTATCAGAGTTAAATAGGCATACAACATATACTAGACAGCTATAAACACCTGTCTAGTTATACAGCTCAATACAGCACAAGAAACGACTCAGAGAAAATCTACAAAGCAGAAAACTATATATCTACACGCAGAAGCCTCCTGCTCCATTTCTCCTCCACAATTCGTCAAAGCTAACCTGGATCCTAACCTGAGTCCCTTGGCTACTCGTAAAAATTTGAGTACCCAAGAGTTTAAGAAACAAAGATAAACTCCGGGTCAGATATGGGTCTGGTGTGAGTAACAGGTTAAGGTTTCTTAACTTTAAAAAAACTTTTTGAAAAGAAAGGTATCACGTAAGACTTCCCACACATAAACATGGAAAAGTTTTTACCTTACGCTAACCAAAAAATTTGATAGGAAATCTGATGATATTATAATAGTGTCTAGGGTTTTCAAGTAAAATACAGAAATAGCTGGAATGCTTACATCTCACGTTCCAACAAAGTTGGGCACAACTAATACGTACGGCACTTATTGGATTTTGGATTCCATACAATGGCTGGGCTACTGGGTTACCGCCCGTTATAGTACGTGGCCTAGATCAACGTACCGAGGAGTACGCCCACTCCTCTGCAACACAAAGCCAGACCCATTCCTTATTGAATAGTTCCGAACAAGACAACCCCGTGGTTGTAGCTAGCAACCACCCATACAGCCGAATATAAAGGGACTTCTAGACAGGGGTAAATCTTGCTCTCAAGTGGGGGCTACCCACGAAGCCTTGCTGCACCTCCCATGTTTTAGCCATTCCCGGTTGATGAGGCTTGAGGCTACGATTACCTTTAAAGGATATATCATCTTAGAATGCTCATCGTCCACCTGACGATGTTCTGAAAGCATTCAATCCATACAAGTTCGTTCCGGGTTCAAACGAAACCGAAGGCATTATCTCGTTACACTCATTTTTGGAATCACCCACAGAGTTAACGACAATAACCCTTGCACTCTGAACCACCATCTCGAACCTATAAGTACTATTTCATCAACTCATTACGGAATCACCCACAGAGTTATACTGATGTATAGTTCTTACACCTCGAGTCTTCACAAAGCTCCACTTTGATTCACGACCTAACGTTAATTTGGATCGATGTGGTTTTCGAATATCCAAATATGGAAACCCGATCCCGGTCTCATCGAAATCCAAAGCGTGTCTTTTAAGTCCAAGTTGTTTCAAAGTTTAAAACAATTCAATACGGTATCTATATACACACAGATAGATAATTCATAAATCATAATTGATAATCAACATTATCAAATAACAGGTAATCCACATTATCAATATCAAAATATATAATCCATATATCAACATCCCAATTGATAATCTATGTTATCATCACAATGCAAACCAAGCATTCATATCACACAACCATACTTATCTCATTACTGAGATCACAAAGCATTCAAGACAATCAATGTCACACATTCATACATAAGCAATGATTTATTCATTACAATATAGTTAATTTAAAATGAATTAAATTAACCATCTCTATCTCTAATTAACTTAAAATGAATTAAATTAATTACTTCATTTTCAATTAATTACTTCATCTATATAAATCTTGCTTACCCAATCATTTAATTAATTACAATCAATTAATTAATCCTTCATTATTTATCACCTTAATTAATCACTCTTGATTAATTATCCTTAATTACACTCATGTATTTATTCTCAATTAATTTCACAAATTAATTATTCTCAACCAAACAGTAATTAACCTTTAATTACTTCAATTAATTAATTAACTATAATTAATTACATAAATCCTTAATTAATTACTTTAATTAATTATCTTTAATTACCTATTATTATTAATTAATCATAATTAATCAACTTTAATTACTTCATTAATTATAATAATTAATGATCTTTAATTATACTTAATTAATTATCTTCTTAAATTAATTACCTTAAGTAATTAACTTATAATTATTAATCCTCACAGATTAATTACATTTAGTAATTTACTAGCTTAATTACTATATTAAACAAATTAATTAACCTTTAATTAATTTCTTAATTAATTCGTTGATTAATTGCTAAATAATTAAACCAAATTACCTCATTCTTAAACATCTCCACTTAATCACAACCTGTAGTTACTAATCAATTACTTAACTAAGTAATTTCCAATCCATTAATTACATACAGTAATTATTTATAAAACCCAAGTGTTTAAAGTTAATTAAACTTAATTAATTAAAATAAACAATCTCATTTAACTAAATTAATTACATTAAGTAATTAATTTCTTAATTACTTCACAAAGTAATTATACTCAAACCATTCATAAATGATTATTATTAAATTAATTAATATAATTAATTATTAAAAATTAACCATATTAATTAATTGTTATTTAATCCTGGTTAATGACCTTTATTAACCATTCTTTAATTATTCATTAAGAAATTAACTTAGATTAATTACAAATTTAAATTATCTTTTATTATTCATTGATTAAAGTTAATTATTTAATTAATTAACCTTGATTTAAAATTTAATTACATAATTAATAATTCATTAATCATTTATTTCAAAATCTAATTAATGATTTTAATTATAAATTGATTAATCATTAATCAATATTTATTTAACCTTAATCAATAATTAATTAAATTAATAACTATTCCTTAATTACCTTGTTAATTAAATAAATTTCAAAACATTAATCTTAACTTAATTTTAGATAAAACATGTCTTAATTATGTTTAAAAAAAATTTATTTAAAACAAAGTACTTTTGAACTACTTTTAAAATCCATTTTAAATACATGATTTAAAATAAGAATAATTTAAACTTATCAAAATTTAAATAATTTTAAACCTTTAAAATTGCAAATCAAATAAGTGCTATAAAAATTTTAAAGTTAAATTCATGTCAAAATTTTAATAACTTAAATTTAAATTTAATTTTAAACTTCAAATTTAAACCTTCTTTAAAATTTAAAACTGAAATTCAAATTTAACTTTTAAATTTCCAGATTTAAATAAAACTTCAATTCTTTCTCATATTTTAAAAACCTCATTATTAAATGGTTTAAACTATTTACCAAAATAAAATAGTCAATTAAGTTAAAAAAAATTGAAACTTTTATTTTTATTTAAAAATTGGGATTTAAATTTGAATTTAAATCCAAAAATTCAAATTTCAGGTTGAATTTAAACTTAAACCTTACTTTAAAAAATAAAACTACAGATTTAAAAAAAAAATTAAAACCCAGATATAAAAACAGGTTTCAGAAACCTGAAAACACAGATCAACCCGAGGTCCCCTAGAACTACTTCGGGTTTAAAGCCTGACTACTCCGAGTCATCATCCTACTTGCTTCGAGCAAACTCAAAGATCTCCCCTGCAACAACCAAAACCCCAAACACATCACCGGTAAACTCATCGCCGTGCATATGCACGGCGATCCTCGCCCTCTCTGATCATCAAAGACGATCAAACCTCAACAAGAAACTCAGTGATGCCCTAACATCATCACCAGATCGAACAAATAATCAAAGAATCAAAGTTGAGTGAAATTTCCCAAACCTGAAAACATGAATCAGGTTACTGACCAAAACCTGTCAAGGGCAACCATACGCCGCTCCGACCACCTGAGGTCCACCCACTCCAGCCTCGAGCTCCTTCACACTTCAACTACACAATTCCCAAATATCAAAAACTCGATCAATCCTTCTTCCCGAAATGCCCGATCCTTCATACCCTCTCAAAACTAGGGTTTAAAATTTTAAATTCAAACTGCATCAAATCTAACCAATTTTATCCACATTTCTGATTTTTCTAAGAATCTATGAACCTTCCTCTACAACTCAGAAGAATCCTGAGTTTTCTCAAGTCACGGATCACAAGAACTTGCTCAAAGAGGTTTTGAGGAAGACATGCAGATATATTTGAATCAGCTTCAATTTTGAGGAAGTGCAGACCATCATGATAAAAGAGGTTTTGATTTTGAGTATGGTTGAATATGCAGGGTTTCTTGATAAAGGATTTTTAGGAAGTGCAGAGAAAAATGCAGACAGACTTGATTTTGAGAAAGTGTTTCTGATTTTAGAAATTTTGAAGAAGAGTTTATAATTTCTCTTTTGATTAAGGAAAATGGAAAAGCAATATGAATGAAGATGCAAGCTTATACAAATGAAATTTTCAGATTTAACAAAGAAATGAAAAATAAAACTAAAATTTTACACTTGTATAAATTTATACAACACTTGTCAACTTTATGTAAATTTTGAACACTTGTTAAAGAATGAAACACTTGTTTCTTTAAAATAATTTGTACTAATTTACAAATTAATGTGCATGTTAGCCTAGTTTAACTTGTTAGTTTATATTTAAAAATGGGTATAAATTCGTAAAGATGAAATAAGAACAATCATGTTTATAAATGAAAATTAAAACAATTAATATTTTATACTTTGAAATTTCAAATTCAAATTAAATTCAAAATCAAATATTTCAAATCAAGTTATACATATAAATTCAATTTGAAATAAAAATTACAAATCTATTCAAAACTTATTTATAAAGGCAATACAATATTAATATTGCTTTATATATATATATCTTATTATTAAATTAAAACCATTTTACAAGAAATTATATTTTTATCAATAAATTATCTATTTTATTAAGCCATAAAACCACTTTGTTAATTCATTCTATATTTAAGACTCAAGCCAAATTATTTTAAACATTTAATATTTTTCCTTATCAATTTAAAAATCATATACTTAGTTATGAAATAGTTTTAAAAACTCAATACTAATTTGTATTAAAATTTCCAAATTAAAATGTATATATTTGATTTTTAAAACATGATTCAATTATTAAATTTAAACCAATATCATTTATTCAATAACTTTAAAAAAGCTAATATTAAATAAAAACAAATTTTCAAATTACTACAAATATTAAAACTAGAAAAATTATGCTTTATTTATTAAAATTAAAACAAATGCTAACTCTATTTAAAATATAAACCATATATTTATATTGTAAATAGAAATCAATTTATTATTTTTAAAAGATAAAATAACCAATTTAAATATTTATTAAAGAAGATTATTAAATCTATTTGAATTATTATCAACAAAATATCAATATCAATTTAATTTTTTATACAGATTATTAAATTGATATTGTTAAAAATTCCGGGATATTACATACCAATATCAATATTGGTTTTTCTATCACTACAGGGTTTTAAGTTTTTAACATATAACGATGTCATAACCAATCCTGCCAAAAATCAGGTTAATTATCCAATAATTTATATCACAAGAATATTATTGAAATCAATTTAACAATAGTGAGGAATCATGTTGGATCTCTTTAACCTGTCTCCTTATATCACATACAGTATATGATCAAACAATATAAACCAACCGCTTCGAGGTAGGATCGTATGCAAAGGGTCATCCACTCTTACATGGGAATATAATAGGCTCTAGGGGCGGAAATATATCCAAACCAACAATATAAATTAGTAAATTATTCAAACAGTCAATAAAAACTAACATTAAAATATTCACACATTCAATGAATAATTTAATCAACAAAAAATATTTCTAGTTAACCGAAAAGGAGAGTTTAGCTAACTATTTTTTTGTGGTTGCCGTGGCATTTCGGTTTGGAACAAAAACCGAACGGGCATTCGATTTTAGCAAAAAATTCCACTAGCTCCAAATCCAACCAAACCAACTTCATTGCGAAGACAATTTTCATATGAGTGCAATGCAACAAACGGAGTCCGGATCTGACCTTGTACGCAAAAGTTAATTTTTTTACAGGTTATTGATTAATTTAAAAAAATAAATAACTAATTTACTATATAATCACCTGCACACACAAAAACAGTGCATGCCTAAACCTCCAACCCTCTCTCTCCCCTCCATACTAGCTCGTTCCTCAACGAAACTTCGAACCAACAAGACCGTTGCTCCTCTCTACAGGAGCTCCTCTCGAACATCACCTCAAATCAATGCCTAGATCCTCCCCTAAAATCATGACGTCGGCCCCTGCCCCCTTTGACTGCATAAGTCGAGATGACGCTCCAAGCACCACACGCCCTGAAACTCGGCTACGAGCTGCTCTTGACATGTTGAACCCAAATACAACTTCCATATACCCAAACTCCATCGCCATTTCTAATAAAATCAGGCCTTAGTTAATTATTGCTTAAACTTCTTACTGCTCATTATCGCGAGCTCCCAAAAACATAGGCCGCACCCATCAATTCTTCATGCATGATAGATCTATGCATTTCTATCAAAGATACAAGTTTTTTCCTATTTTAATATTTTTACTTCTTTAATTCTTGATTTTTTTTTTAAAATAACAAGAGGAAGCTCCCAGTTTTTTCTTTTTGAAATCAAAATGAAGAACATGGCTTATAAGATAGATGAGGTATGGGCTTGGTAATAATGGGGTATGGGACTAGTATGGTTAAGAATGGGCAAGTATGCGAGAGTAGTATATTATTTGATTCAAAAATATCCAATTTTATGCAGTTAGCATTTTTGAATCCTAATCAATAGCATGCTGTTATCCCAACTTTTGGCAAAGTTGAGATATCCAAAATTTACTAAAAATCAATGATTACTATTCATGAATATCAACCATGCATTGCAGGATAACCATGGATATCGATGAATTTTGTCCGAGCCCGGAACGGGCCACAATTGATAAGACACGACAAGAAAGATCATAGAAGTCTGCATCTCAAACTTCAAGTCAATCCGAGGTCGTATGCTCAAGTTATGATGAATTCAAGTGGAGAAGAGTGGACATTGCTCTGTTCGAAACCATCACCCTACCTATGTTCGAACCCATCTAGTTCGAACCCAAGGAGTGAGGCCGCGCCTCGAACCCATATCCGTGTACCAAAGTTCGAATCGATGGAGTTCGCATCCATCGGTTCGACTCCACTTCGAAACCAACTAATTCGAACCCACCATGTTCGAATCGATAAGAAAGACGACGTTCGAATCCATCAGCTAGAACCTCGCCTCGACTCCATCAAGTAAACCCCAGATAGCCTTACTTCGAACCCATCACAAAGCCCTACTTCGAACCCATCACAGAGCCATGCTTCGAAACCTTCCGTGAGCCATGCTTCGAACCCATCCATCTTCGAACCCATCCTGTGTAGCTCCATTCGAACCCACTGGATCAACCAACCACGATGACGTGTCATCCATCGGTTCGAATGCGCCGAGATGTATGGAGTCGAAGCGGTCAACACGGAGTGAAGTCCGGATCGATTCGAAGAAGGCGCTCCACGTCACCACGAAGGCGCGTGCTATGATGGATTCGAAGCTATCGGTTCGAACACATGGGTTCGAACCAAACAGCTATCCCATAAACCCAAATTCGAATCCATTATATCTCCCAACCTGTTGATCCAAATGCCATGAAATTTTCACAGATGCTTGCATACATGATGAAGAATGTCCACGCCAAATTTCACCTCGATTGGATGAATTCTTGATCGATTCGAATGGAGTTCGAACCAATGCCAAAGTGGGCCCAAACTTCCCGAGACCGTACGTATGGGCCCCCTCACGTGCCAGAAGAGGTCTCCCGAGTTTTCAGCGAGATAGCAGCAGCCTACGCCTATAAATAGACCTCCAGCTCATTCAGAAAAGGGACCGGATTCTCTTTGGCAAGATCAAGACTCTGAAGCTCCAAGACTCCACCAAGGCTCTACTTGGCACTCAACAACCACCGTTGTACTCGAATTCCAGAACTATAATTCATGGTAATCCGCTGTAATCGATTGTAATCAGCGAAGAACATCAATAAAAGGAAAAACCTTTGAAGTGGACGTAGGCCGGAGATAGCCGAACCACTATAAATCGTGTGTTCTTGTTTACATTTACTATTTTGCTACTTAGATCTGTGATTTGTGTTTGGATATTGCTGATTTATATTCCAACACTGGTGCTTTCACATTCATCGGGGTTTGTGACCAATTTTGGTGCAAACACATGCCGCCTGGCGTTTTATATGTAACACCCTTGTTCTGAATACAATTGAACTAATATCAAGAGCCAATTCCATCATATACATAGGTTAGCTTTCCAAACCTAGTTATATTATATAAATTACGAAATTAATTTACAAGCGTCTCGATCTCGTACGACCAAACGCTACGACTGATCCCCATGAAAATCGTCGGTATATAATAATTCATTATTACAGATCCAATGACACTGGTTTTATCAAAATCCAAAATATTGCCCCGGAAGGCTATTTTTACATGTTACTTAAAACGAATTGTTATAAAAACCAAATTAATCACTTTTAAATCTAGATTAAAAGTTTACTATCTTCATTCTTATTTAAATAGAATTTTAAATCAACTTTCCGAACCATTTTTTATTCACATTAAATTCAGGATTTAATTATTTAATCAATTCCTAATATTAAATTCAATAATTTAATTATCAAATAAATTGCTATTTTTGAAATCCCAGTTATCTAACTTATTATTTAAAAAAATCAATTTAAAAATCCTAAATCAATTTACTAAAATTCTTAGTCATTACATTCTCCCCCCTTTAAAAGAATTTCGTCCTCCAGATTACCTAGTAAGAAAAATGCTCAAACCCATTAACTTTTTAAAACCAATTAGTTGAAATAGACTAACAATTTCTTTTAAGCCTTTAATTTTCAAAAATCAATTCGTTGAAACTCTACTATAACCTTTTCTACGTCTTTAAATTTCATTCACAATTATTAGTTAATACCATTCTAAGTTATAACTCGAACATCAATTTTAGTTATAAAAAAAAGTTTCTAACTCTTAAATTTGTGGAAAATTTTGCCAGCGTCTAATTTGCATGGCTAGATCGGAACTACTCCAACTCATCACAACGACCTAATCAGCCAAAAGAAATACAAAATCCAAGTGGCTCAATTATAAAACCATAAAATCAAACAACAATATAAACATGTACTTATTTGTTGGGTAACCAAATCCCACTCATGAAACCAAGAGCATCAAACTAGCTTTTGCTTCTATATACCTACATCTTATTTATCTATGATATCTAATCATATAGTTTAAAATCATATTATTTTGTATTTTCAATGTCAACATTTACTTTACTAAATCTCGTACGATATACATATATCATCTGTACGCAATATCAAATTTGATCGCTCGCTCAATCACATAATTTCATTTTCGAACTAGTATCGTACACACAACTACTCTAGTGTAGACTCTAATCTGGTTCCTTGATTAGGACATGTCATTTCCCTTATATAGTCATATACTATGATAGAGAATCCAAAAATCAATCAAATCCATATCTAGTGTTCGCCGTCGAGAATCAAGTAAAAAATCCTTATTCGGGCCGATGTAAATCATCTCAAAATTATGTGCTCGAATCAGGATCAAATAGTTATGCAAATAAATTAATATACATACAACATACGTATTTATTTCAATTGACCTCTTATTATATCCCATTCTTTTATTTACATTCATTATTCACATTGCTTTATTTGCATTCAATTGATTCACATTCAATTACTTACTTAGTATATTCTTTTTATACTAACATCACTTAAGAACCATTCCATCAAAAAATTTACTTAAGTTTATTATAAACATCTTACACAACACTTCTCATGTTCATTTCCACTTCATAACTTACGTTTATATTTAATTCTAAATCAAATTCAATTCCATTTAACTTATTTCATTTATTCCACTTCGTTATTCAATTTTATCAACAACATTCTAAATCATTTTCAATTTACTAATTTAATTAGTTCATTCCATTAATTCATTTCAAACCACAATCAATATCATTTCAAAAATTATTTCATTTAACCTAATTTTAGGTTAAATTTCTATTCAAAATTCATTTTATTTAACTTATCATAAGTAAAAATTTATTTCAAATCAACATTCATATTTAACAATTTAATTTTTTTTTACTTACCAATTTACAAAATTTATAAGCTATAAAACTTATTTTCCCATATTTTCATAAACACTTAAATGAAAATTTCCAGGGTTTAAACATCCTGTTTTTATTTCAAATTATTTTGAACAATACTATAAATAATTCTTTTTTACTCCAAATCATACTTTTGAATTATCAAATCAAAACTGTTTTTACCAAAATAAAACTCCATGGTAGCACTTCCTCCCTTGGAAACCTAAAATGAACGTTGATGATGCTGCAGTCATGGCCGAAATTATTTTTCAACAATTGAAGTGAGTTCAGTGCTTCTTATCTCTTTTGAATTCCATTTTAAAATATTTCCATTCAAAAATATTTTCCAAATAATACTATTGTTACTCTTCCAAAACCTTTGTATAACAATTTCCAAAATCAACGAGATTTTAAATTCTTAAATTCTCAGTTTTTAAATCCTTTTTATTGATAAGCCAATTTTATGAACCATATTTATAAAATTTCACTTTGGTTATATAAAACCATTCCTTAATTATTTATCTTGTTTACATTATAATAATAATAACTTTTTTAGAACACAAACAATAAACAACAAATGATAATAACAAAATATTATCATTCACTAACAACCACATACTACATGTTCTATAATAATTCCTAAAAAATTATCCCATTATATATAAAATATAATCAAGGTAATTTACCCAATTTCAAAACAATACTATGTCGAATTTCTATGTTCAAATGTTTAGAGACATCTGTCAATAACGTTAATTATTCGTATTAACTAGAATCCATAAGCCACCCCACAGATCAATCAACACAATATAAAATATTTTTTCATATCACTATAAATATGCGCTCGTATATACACACTTAAACTCATAAAAAGGCATTCCATTACCTTATCTTCTAATGAGTTACCTTACTAAAACCAAGGTTCTCGCTTAACCTGGCTCTGATACCAAGTGTAACAACTCAGGATTTTCGACCCTCGAAAATTGACACTAATACTTCCATTGTATTTCGTGTCGAGTAATTGAATGTTGGAAAACCCAAATGTTAGGCGAAAAGAAGGAGAAAGAAGAGAGAAAGGAAATAAACAACATAGAATATCACAGTGGAACGAATAGTCTATAATATACAATAAATCTTTTCACAAAAGTCAAACTGTAATATATGTATATACAACCATCAATTAGAGTGTACTAACCTACTTCAGCCCGGACAATTATAATAGTCTGTCCTCACAATTGCTGAAAAATAAAACAATAAATGCAGCAGAAAAATAACCGCATATGTAAATATGTCTCTGGCCTCTAGCTCGTCTCCTGAAGCTCCAAAGAATCCAATCTAAATATATAATATGCTCGATCTGACCCGATCATTATAATAAAATAACACCTGAGTCAGTCTGGAAAATTAGTGTGAAAAAACACACCCAACTAGATTTTAAAGTTATAAAAACCTTTGAAATCAAAAGTATCGCGTAAGACCACACCGCACATAAACACAGATGGATTTTTACCTTACGATAACCGAAATATTGCATAGGAAATTCTATGATATTATAATAATGTCTAGGGTTTCCAAGTAAAATAGAACGTAGCTGAAATGCTTGCATCTTACGTTTCAACATATTTGGGTACGACTAAAAATGTACAGGCACGTATTGGAGGATGGATTCCATACAGTTACTAGGCTACTGGGGTACCGCTTTTCATGGTGCATCTTTAGATAAAAAAACGCCGAGTTCGGACCTATCGACCCCTGCCAACATAGAATCGGCCTACCCCATACTAGATAGTACTGAATATGATCACCGCTCTGTTAATGGGCACTGAAGCATATAAATGGGAGATAATATCGGCTCTAGATAGGGATGATCATACCTTACTTGGGAGCGACCCACTTAGCCATGCTACATCTCTCCTGTTTTAGTCATTCTCGGTTGATGAGACTTGAGGCTATGTTTTACCTTTTATATAGCACTTTCCACTTGGAATGCTAACACTGCCCTCTAGACAATAATACAATACCAGCATTCATTCATACATGTTCGTTATGGGACGAATGAACACTTGAAAGCTCATCTTCAAGATGTCTTCACTTCGTGACGCTTGAGTTGGATCGAAGTGGTTCTCGGATAACATATTCGATCCCGGTCACTTCAAAACAACTTCCAATAATTCCCAGTAAACTGTAACAACCCACGATTTTGGTCGTCTAATTTTGAATATTTAATCAATTTCAGTTATTAAAAAAATATCGATTTAGAAGCTTTAAAGCTTTAATTAAACAGGATTGTCTAAATTCTTTGAATTGTGAATAAATGTTTGAATGGTGATTTAAAT
Source organism: Allium cepa (assembly GCA_030765085.1). NCBI lineage: Eukaryota > Viridiplantae > Streptophyta > Magnoliopsida > Asparagales > Amaryllidaceae > Allium > Allium cepa. Next base: position 190,971,702 of record CM060942.1, read on the forward strand.
GTTGAAATTATGGACTTATTATACGAATAATTTGAATATCAAGACTTTTAATTTAATATTTATTTTATGGGTTTAATGGGCTTATTTAACTTCGTTTAAATTATTAAATGCTATAAGTGAATCTCTTTGTTAATATATTTACAGAAATAAATGGTTCAGATAAATAATCAGAAATTATATTTTTATTTTTGAGACTCGATTTCTGATGACGTATTATTAATTTATTTGATTTGATTTTTCTATGATTTTTAATTTGGAAAATATATAAATTACCAGTTTGACGTTTGGTCGTCAAATAGAGGTGCTTTTGCGATTTTACAGAATCAGTAAACCAGTGTATATTTTTATGGTTTTGGGATCACGTCATTGTTCTGGACGCGACCATATTTTTATTTTTATCATTCCGAGTCCATACGTAACGGAAAGCGGTACAACGAGGTGCCCAAAAAAGTTTTAAGTTGTAAAAAAAGTTTTATGTTGTTTATATATATATCTAAATTTAAACATTTGTGCTAGTAGCCCACCTTTGCTACCCCATACCCTTGTCATTTCTTTTCACTTGATCGAAGAAATGCAAGGAAGAGAAAAGTAGACCTGTCAAAATTTGACCCAACCCATTAACCCAACCCATTTACCCTACTTATAAATGGGTTGGGTCAACCCATTTATGAATATCATAAATTGGGTTATGGGTTGGGTTGACCCATTTTTAAAAGGGTTATAAATGGGTAACCCATTTACCCATTTATTAAAAATATTAAATTTTAATATAAATTTAAAAAATAAGAATTTTGAACATACATTATAATTTTTCATGAAGTCTGACAGTTGTACTTAGAAAATAACAGGCTACTACATCTCCATATTTGAATCCACCTAGTGCAGAAGCCGCTATTTTTTTTGTTCAGACTACAATAACTTCTTCGTTCTAACTCGGAATCAAACGAGACTTCGACCGATCAACTCCAACTTAAATTACGGACAGTATGGAACATTCGAATACTTCATCGTGTGAATGCACATTGTAGTTCTCCAAGGAGGCTGACATTTGTACTTAGAAAATAACAGGCTACTACATCCCTATATTTGAACTCCGCCTAGTGCAGAAGCCGCTATTTTTTTGTTCAGACTGCAATAATTCGTTCGTTCTAATTTGGAATCAGACGAGACTTCGACCGATCAACTCCCACCTAAATTACGGACAGTATGTAACACTCGGATACTTGATCGTGTGAACGCACATTGTAGTTCTCCAAGGGGACTGATAGTTGCACTTAGAAAAGAACAAGCTACCGCACCTGCATATTGAACTCCGCCTAGTGCAGAAGCCGCTATTTTTTTGTTCAGACTGCAATAACTCCTTCGTTCTAACTCGGAATCAGGCGAGACTTCGACCGATCAACTCCCACCTAAATTACGGATAGTATGGAACACTCGGATACTTCATCGTGTGAACGCATACTGTAGTTCTCCAAGGGGACCGACAGTTGTACTCAGAAAATAACAGGCTACCACACCTGCATATTGAACTCCGCCTAGTGTAGAAGCCGCTATTTTTTTGTTCGGACTGCAATAACTCCTTTGTTCTAACTCGGAATCAGGCGAGACTTCGACCGATCAACTCCCACCTAAATTACGGACAGTATGGAACACTCGGATACTTCATCGTGTGAACGTACACTGTAGTTCTTCAAGGAAACCGACAATTGTACTTAGAAAATAATAAGCTACCCCATCCCCATATTTGAATTTTGATGAAAATTAGAATTAAAATTTTAAATTTTTGTCGGATCTCTAAACATAAAACTTGGAATTAGAATTATTTTATATTTATTTGTTTTTTATTAGTCAAATTAAATTTAAATCTTTAAACGGGTTAGATGGGTAACCCGCTTATTAAGTGGGTTGGTTCATAAATGGGTTGGGTCATAAATGGGTGAAAGAGAATGGGTCATAAATGGGTTGGGTCGAACTCGATCCAACCCATTTTGACCCAACCCAACCCATTTGACAGGCCTATTCATAGCGTCGGAGAGCAACTCCATGCCAAGTTTTGAAAGGCTCGATGGTGATTTGGTGGGGTCGATGTTGCGTATGGTCGAGGAGGATTGTCGTCGCGTTTCAGAGTGGGGGGTTGGGTGTGCTATCGTGGTGTTCTTCGGGAAGAGGGGGCGAAGTGGAGGATGTTGGCAAGGTCGATTAGAAGTCTCACCGACCATGGGAGAATGGTTTAAGCTACAGAGGGGAAAAGGAGAAGGAAGGGGTTGCGGGTCCTTTTTTTTCTATTAGGCCAGGCTTGGTTTGAATATGGGTAAAGGAGGGTTAATTAATTGGTAAAAATTATTATTTAAAATTAAATTCTTAACTTACAAATCGAATATATAATGACCCGGTATTTCGAATTAACTCAAATTCCAAAAAATTCATTTAATTCAATCTTAATTTATCCATTTCAATTCAATTCAAGTTTCAATAAACCATATTCAATTTATATCGATTTCAAATACAAATTTGAACTACAATTTAAACCATTTTAACTTCAGTAGGTTTCAAAGCTTAAATATTCAAACATTTACAATAATTCAATTTTAATAAATTCATTTATATTTCAAATTTAACTTTACTATTATTTAATATTGAAGTGTTCACTTGGTCAATCTAACATCATTTAAATAAAACCTTAAATTACAATTCAAATAAACAAAATATTCCCTTCAATTTATTTAAACTTGAAATATTCATTTAATCACTTTAAATCAAAATCAAATTATAAAATCGTACCTTTAAAATCTCAAATTCAATAAGTTTCAAATCGGTTTTAATTAAATATAATTCTTAAAAGAACATAAAGTCAAATCAATTTTGAATTTATCTTTCCAACCACAGTTTATTAAAATTAATATAAAATCTATCTTTTAAAATAAAGTTTAAATAAATACTTAGAACGCGTTATCTACTAATTAATTAAAAATTTATTAAATCAAATCTTATTATTAAATTTATTTAAATTAAATCTATTTATATATTTAAAAATAGTTAAATAAGCGAATTCTTAAAATTTATAACTTCAACCTACTTATAACTTTATAATTTTAAAAATCAAGAATTTAAACATATATAAAATAACATTTATATATACAATATTTTAAAATCAATATCTATATAAAAACATATATTTACTTCAAAACTTTGGAAATCATTTTCAATATATATATATATATATATATATATATATATATATATATAGACCCACGGTGTCTGTATATAATTTTCTACCCTATGGCCAAGTGTTAGGGATATTTATCATTTCAACCCGCAATCCCTATTTAGAGCAAATGAAAATCGCTTGGATTTATCATTTCAGCCCATTACGATTTTCTCCTATTCTACAAGATCGTTCGGGCATGTATCATTTCAACCCATAGGGAATTCTATACTAACAGGGAACTTGCAGAGTGAGAATAGTGATAATAATAGTATAACATATCAATAACAGGCATATATCATCAATAACAGATAAAATATGAATAACATATCATGGTGTCAGATGTCACTAGTGAACAGTTACAGATAATGGCATATCATATATGGCAAATAGTTAACAGTTCAATTTAGCAGCATATTTCAATTGTCGTTTCAAGTGAAATCAAATTTAATAAATACAAGCATGTTAATCGTGAGTGATTGCTCACCTTTCAAGGCTAGAGATGAACGAGAATGAGATCAGTTACGAATCCAAGCACGAATTCCAAAGCAACGCAAGATTTGCATGAATTTTGACGAGAAATCTGATAAATAGGAATTGATGGGAATATATATATATATAATTTAAAGTCTAATAACACATATTACAATAAGAAAAATAATAATCTTTGTAATATTCTCAATAATCAATGTTTAACTTACATATATTTTAAACAAAATAACCTTTATGGTATATTTGGAAAAATCAAACATATATATAACTGTAAAACATATTTTATACTTTTTCTATAATATAATATATACTATAACATATATAATACACCTTAAACATCATATATAACTATCATATATACAACTTACATGCAAATAACTTCTCAATTGAAAGCAACCTTAATATATAGATATGCGACTATATAATACTTTAACAGTAAATGGAGATTTAAAAATATAATTATAAATATTTAAACATACTATACTATATTTATAATACCTTGTTCTTAAACAGAGAAGCCGAGATGAGGGAGATAACAAACTTGGAAGGTGGGAAGGAGTGACATGGGCTCGGCTGCTAGAGGGGAAGAAATGGTTCTAGGCTCAGCTGAATGGATAAGCGCATAGGGAAAGAAAGGTGGCGTGTCAGGTTTGGGTAGTGGTGATGGTGGCAAGATTTGTGGATGGCAGAAACCATAGAGCTGCTTCGGTTGCGGGTTCGGCTTGCGCGAGTCGGTGAAAGAGGAGACGAAGCGGACTCGGGTTGATTGCTGGGCGATATGGTCGAAAATGGAGATGTCAGTGGCCTTGGAAGTTGTGCATGTGGACATGCTCGGGTTTGTAGGCAGATGTACACGAGGCAAGTGGTAAAAAAAACTAGAGCAAGGCGAGAGGTGGGTGGTTCACGTGGAGGAGGTGGGGAGTTGGATTCAAGTTCGGTCACTATGTTGATGGAGAGAGGGAGTGCAGGAGAGCGGTTTCCCAAAAAAATGGAGGTTGGCATTCTAAAAAAATGCAATCTAAAATACATAGATTTGTTTAAACTCCATTTTTTCGAAGTTTAGAGAGACAAAAGAGAAGAGAGAAATGAGAAATGAACTGATAAGATAAATGATCATTAGACAAAATGAAATAGGTTGGATAATTAGGGGTCAATAGTAACATTCTCCGGATATGAAAGATAGCGACCAATAGTTATCTCAGAAAACAAACGAAAGGACACAGAACCAAAAGATTTAAAACGGGTACCGATATGGTCCACTGTTTCATAGATTTCGCCATCCACTAGACGCTAAACATACAAACGAATAGACTGTGGAGATCAGCATGACGAGACAGTCAAAACGATATAAAGATAATAGCGATATGACCATCCTATCAAAAGTTGATATTCGGTACCGAAAATGCTGCTAAAACGCCGAAAATAAGATAAACGGAGCAACAACAGTCCAAATTTGATGAAACGAAATATGACGTCACACTCAGAAGATGATTTAAAAATTTATTATATAATAATATTTTTGTTTGGAATACATTTTATTATCATTAAATATTAACTGATTTAAATTTAAATAAAACTACATAGTAAAATAACTTCCATATTTTTTGCTTGAAATTTACCATTTGCTGTGTCGATATAAACATATTCCAAATATCAAATTTATATTTCAAAATTCAATTATTTAAAATTTCAAAAAATTCAATTAAATACATTATTAAAAACTTTAAATTTTATGGGTCGTTGCACTCTTTCCCACTCAAAACTTTTCGTCCCCGAAAAGGAAGGAGGTAGGAGAATAAAACAACCAGAAAGAAAAATAGATTGAAATACAAATAAAATAATTAGTTAAAACATATAAATTTCATTTATTTTTATATTGGTTTATATCCAACTAATTGATTTCAATTCAAGGTATTTCATTCACTTGATTTAATTTCAATTTATTAACCTTTATTACAAAATTTCTTTTAAATAAAATTTATTTTAGTTAACTCATTTATTTATTGATTTACTTAAGTTAATTCACTTATAATTCAATCTTAATTATTCCTAAATTCATCTTTATTCATTCATTATCTTATTATTCAACTTATCTCAATTAAAAATTTCTATAATCATAAATTAAGTGTATTAATACTTATTATAACCACTCAAATTTATTTAAAATTCCATTAACGTCATTTTATATTGTATACTATTCAATTACATATTCAACTTCTGAATAATTTAGGTAAGTTATATATGTTGGATTGAAGTTGAGTATTATATAAGTAAAAAAAATCCTAATTCAATTATTTCAATTTTAAATATTTATTTAAAAAATTTGGCTTCATTTTACAATTGATATCATCCTTAACATAAAATTTAAGAATTAAATTTCTAATTTCCACTTCAAACCATTTAGAGAAAATGTTTACATATATATATTATATATATCAAATCTAATCTATAAACATATACCTACATATATAATACAACAAGTTATTCTTAAGAAATTTAAATCAAATCCAATTTCCAAAACAAGAGTGTAGCAAAGCTACTAAGTGGTCTCTCCACTTTGAGATTCGAAAATAAATGTCGATGATGTAGCAGTCATCATCGAAATTATTTTCCTGCGACAAAATACGAGAGTACTGATTTAAAACTTCTAAAATTCTTTATAAACGATTTCTATTCAAAAATACCTTCTAAATAATATACCCAAAGAATTTAAAACCAAATTTTCTAAAATATCGTAAATTGAATTCTCAAATTCTTAATTTAAATTAATTTCAATTCCAAATCAACTTATAAAGCATGTTTTATAATTTCATTTATTTATATCGTGTTGCAATATTTAACGGTTTACAAAACAATAAATGATAATCAAATATTATCATTTCCAACATCCAATTCATTTAACTATTTAATTTTAGAAAATTTATACTTATATATAATATAATCATACAAAATTTATTGTGTAAGTTTGCTTCGTTCAAGTGTTTTGAAGTTCCTATCGATAGCGTTGGTCAGACGAATCGATTGAAACCCCAAATCAACCTTAACAACTCAAATAACACACTATACAAAAAATTATTAATAACAAATACACTCCCTCACTCGATGATACAAGAAAATGGATTTTAAAGCAAGGACAGAGATCTAAATTAGAGGAACCTAAATCAAAAAGAATTCTAACTAAGACGATGGGCTCGAAAGGAAGATAAAATAATTAAATTTCAAAATAGGAAGATGGATATACTGATAAAAATCACGGGTGACCTTAACCGGGTCAACCGTGACTTCAAGAATATGATCGATGCATAATTCCGAGGCAAATCGACATCCGATCACAAGAGAATAGAATTCATGCATAGCAAGAGATAGCAGCATCTAAACCGAGGATACAGAAATCTTTGGTGAATCAATGCATGTTGTAAAGGAATTTCACCCCTTTACAAATCATTCTAAGATTGACAGAACTGCTGATTCATTAAAAAGATCATCCAAAGTGGAGTTATGGGATACTCCAGAATCAAGAAAACACGAATAGGGAGAGATAAGAATGGATTTCAGAACGAAGGAGAAAGTTCCAAAATTCAAAGGAAATCTGAATCAAAAAGGAAGGAATTCAAGCTCGAACGAAGGCGGTTCCATAATTAAATTTACTCTATATGCTAAGTTTTACCTAAAACTAGAGCTCTGATACCAACTATAACGATCCGGTGTTTCGTGCCATTCACATCCGCATATGTCGGACTTGAATTGTTCAAAATATCATATTGTTAATTTATATTTGACAGAACTCAGCATATACATTAAATAATCAATCACAGAATCACAGACACAGAGTAATATAATGATAAGCAGCGAAAACAAATAAATAGCAGTTCATGAAGCTACTATATATAACATGGTTAAAACAAGATACAATAGAAGTCTCGAATACATAGAAGTCTCAATATAATAGTCATATAACAAAATCTGAATATATCACTGGATTCAACTGAATAACTTAAAGCTGAATAGATATAGATGGATCTCCAAGAAAAGCTCCAACTCCAAAGGTGAGTTTCAAATGCTGTGACACTTAGTCTGACCCAAGCATAAAGCAAAACACAAAACACTCGAGTCAAGATTAACATTCTTATATCAATAAATCTAACTCAAGTGAACTATCAACTGAAATACAAGTAACTCAAAGGATGTTTGGGATAACCATCCTCTAAGGATTCGTGGAACAGTCTACTATGTAGTAATATACGATATTATAATAATGTTTATAGTAAGATAGGCTATGAAAATAGCGTTAATGCGTTACCCATATCCTCCTTAACACATTTTATATATTCCAATAGTCTATACAGTACTGTAATCTCCCCCATACTGGAGGTCGTCAGGGGGCACTCCATAGGTATGGTACAAAACAAACTCGTAGTGGGCTTGATATGGCAGGTGACACGACACAACTAGGCAAAGCTAGGATAGATATACCAATTACACTTCCAGGCTGGTGGTAACCCATAGCCACAGCTACCGCCGGCCTCGATCCACACTCCTAAAAATTCGAGGGTGCACCCAATCAATCACAAAGTAATAGAATTGTATTAAAGAAGTGTGTCCGATAGGAGGAGCTAACTCACTTGGCCCATCAATTTCTCCTGTTTTAGCCACCTTAAGCTAACTCACGGGAGTCAGTCCACGTATATACCTCATATAGAATCGTCACCGCCAACGTACTTCATTCTAGAATCTCCACCACGTACACAGTTGTTACAACGGTTTTGGTATTGGCGGAGAGTATGACAATAACCGATCCCGGTCTCTTTAACAACCAAACGTTATTATAACACCGCGGTCATTTCAAAATATCATACTTCAAAACCAAAATATCATATTCATTTCAAAACCAAAATATCATAACACGTTGAAATCATAACACTTTGAAATCATAATACTTTGGAAATCATAACCCTTCCCACTTAAATAGTTTAGATATTAAAATAGTATATATAATAAAATAGTTTATATGATAATAGTAGTTTATATAATAAAATACTTTATATATTAAAATAATTTGTATATAAATTAGTTATAAATTAAAATAGTTTATATAATAAATAATTTGTATATTAAAAATAGTTATAAATTAAAATAGTTTATATATTCAAATAATTAGTATATTAAAATAGTTAAACTAAAAATAGTTTACATTAAAATAATTTATATATATATATATAAATTAGTTTTAATATATATAAAACATTTTATATAAAATAAAATAGTTTCCTCAAAGTTCACAAATCAGTTCGAATTAACTAAAATTCCAAAAATTCCATTTAATTCAATCTCAATTTATCCATTTCAATTCAATTCAAGTTTCAATAAACCATACTCAATTTATATCGATTTCAAATACAAATCTGAACTATAATTTAAACCATTTTAACTTCAATAGGTTTCAAAGATTAAATATTCAAACATTTACAATAATTCAATTTTGATAAATTCATTTATATTTCAAATTCAACTTTACCATTATTTAATATTGAAATATTCACTTGGTCAATCTAACATCATTAAATAAAACCTTAAATTACAATTCAAATAACAAAATATCCTCTTCACTTTAGTTAAACTTGAAATATTCATTTAATCACTTTTAATCAAAATCAAGTTATAAAATCATATCTTTAAAATCTCAAATTCAATATGTTTCAAATCGATTTTAATTAAATATAACTCTTGAAAAAATATAATTTCAAATCAATTTTAAATTTATCTTTCCAACCTCGGTTTATTTAAATTAATATAAAATATATCTTTTAAAATAAAGTTTAAATAAATAGCTAACATATTATATACCAATTAAATCAAACTTTATTAAATCAAATCTTATTATTAAATTTATTTAAATTAAATCTATTTATATTTTAAAAATAGTAAAATTATAAGTAAATTCTTAAAATTTATAGTTTCAAACTACTTATAACTTTAAAATTCCCAAACATAAAATTTTAAAAATCAAGAATTTAAACATATATAAAATAACAATTATATATACAATATTTTAAAATCAATATCTATATAAAAACATATATTGACTTTCAAAACTTTGGAAATCATTTCAAAATATATATAGACCTATGGTGTCTGTATATAATTTTCTATCCTATGGTCAAGTGGTGCGGATATTTATCATTTTAATCCGTTGTTTAAATACTATGGGTACATATCATTTCAACCCGCAATCCCAATTCAGAGTAAATGAAAATCGCTTGGGTTTATCATTTCAACCCATAACAATTTTCTCCTATTCTACAAGATCATTCAGGTATGTATCATTTAAACCCATAGGGAATTCTATACTAACAGAGAACTTGCAGAGTGAGAACAGTGATGATAATACTATAACATATCAACAACATGCATATATCATCAATAACATATAAAATATAAATATTATATCATGGTGTCAAATGTCACAGGTGAACAGTTATAGATAATGGCATATCATATATGGCAAATAATCAACAGTTCAATTTAACAGCATATTTCAATCGTCGTTTCCAGTAAAATCAAATTTAATAAATATAAGCACATTAATCGTGAGTGATTGCTGACCTTTCGAGGCTAGAGATGAACGAGAATGAGATGAGTTATGAACCCAACCACAAATTCCAAAGAAAAGCAAGATTTGCATGAATTTTGATGACAAAGCTGATAAATAGGAATTGATGAGAACAGAAATATATATATATATATATATATATATAATTTAAAGCCTAATATTAACACATATAAAGATGATGAAAATAAAAATCTTTGTAATATTTTCAAAAATCAATATTTAACTTACACATATTTTAAACAAAATAACCTTTATAGTATATTTGGAAAAATCAAACATATATATAACTGTAAAAAATATTTTATACTTTTTCTATCATATAATATATACTATAACATATATATAATATACCTTTTACATCATATATAACTACCATATGTATAACTTACATGCAAATAACTTCTTAATTGAAAGCAGCCTCAATATATAGATGCGCGGCTATATAATACTTTAACAGCAAATGGAGATTTAAAAATATAAATATAAATATTTAAACATACTATACTATATTTATAATACCTTGTTCTTAAATAGAGAAGCCGAGAGGAGGGAGACAACAAGCTTGGAAGGTGGGAAGGAGTGGCATGGGCTCGGTTGCTAGAGGGGAAGAAATGGTTCTAGGCTCGGCTGAATGGATAGGCACATGCGGAAAGAAAGGTGGCATGTCGGGTTTGGGTAGTGGTGACGGTGGTACGATTGGAGGGTGGCGGAAAGCACAGGGCTACTTCGGTTGCGGGTTCGGCTTGAGCGAGTCGGTGATAGAGGAAACGAGGCGGACTCGGGTTGATTGCTGAGCGCTATGGTTAGAAATGGAGATGTGAATGGCCTTGGAAGTTGTGCACATGGGCATGCTTGGGTTTGTAGGCAGATGGACACAAGGCAAGTGGTTAAAAAACTCGAGCAAGGTGAGAGGTGGGTGGTTCACGTGGAGGAGGTGGGGAGTTGGATCCGGTTCGCTCACTAGGTTGATGGAGAGAGGGAATACAAAAGAGTGGTTGCCGAAAAAAATATAGGTTGGCATTCTCAAAAGAAAATATGATCGAAAATATATAGATTTGTTTAAACTCCATTTTTCAGAAGTACAGAGAAACAAAAGAGAAGAGAGAAAGGTAAAATGAACTGAAAAGATAAATGACCATCAGATAAAATGAAATAGGTTGGATAACCAAGGGTTAATAGTTACATTCTCGGGATATGAAAGATAGCGACCAATAGTTATCTCAGAAAACAAACGAAAGGACATAGAACCAAAAGATTTAAAACGGGTACCAATACGTATACCGTTTCATAGATTTCGCCATCCTTCGGACGTAGAAACACACAAAAGAATAGACTACAGAGATCAGCACGATGAGATGGTCAAAATGATATACTGATATCAACGATATGACCATCCTATCAAAAGTCAATATTCGGTACCGAAAATGCTACTAAAACGCCGAAAATAAGATAAACGGAGCAATAGTAGTCCAAATTTGACGAACCGAAATATGACGTCACACTCAGAAGATAATTTACAAATTTATTGCCTAAAAATATTTAGGTCTGGAAAATATTTTATTATCATCAAATATTAGCTGATTTAAATTTAAATAAAACTACACGGTAATAACTTCCATATTTTCTGCTAGAAATTTACCATTTGCTATGTTGATATAGACGTATTCCAAATATCAAATTAATATTTCAAAATTCAATTATTCAAAATTTCATAAAAATTTAGTTAAATACGTTATTCAAACCTATAAAATTTACGAGTCATTGCAGAATAAATTATTCGTTTTAGGTCAAAATCAAACGCGCTCAGTCACGTTGCGCTTGTGTCATCGAGATGTACGATTTGGAACTAAATTCGAGAAGATTCGAACAAGTTGAATTTTTAGCTACTATAGACCAACCAGAACACGAAAGCAACAACTAGAATTCTGGTAAATAAATCTCACTCATTTGGATTGCAGGTTTTAATTTAAGATATTGGAAATTATTTATTATTTGATTGGATGAATTGATAATAATTTATCAGTTGGATGTTATATTATTTATAGTAGAGTGTGTGTGTGTGTGTGTGTATTTTAGTAGTTGGGTATTTTTCTGGCCAATTGGAGCAGATGAGACACTATGCACCCCGCATAATAGCGGATGACCTATTTTTATTGCGGTATCCACCTCGAAGCGGGATTATTACTTTATGTTATATAACATCTGTGGTTGTAGGGAAACAGGTTGGAGGGATCCACTAGGATTCCTTAAACATGTTGATTTTAATTTCGTATATAATGATATATGATGTATGTGGATAATCTGTTATAGATTACGTTGTGATTTGATTTATTGGATGTTATAGTAGCACTGGCCTTAATTTTGGTATTATAAATATCATCAATAATATTTTGAATTTTAAAAGGAAATTCAAATGCAATTTTGGAAATGAAAATATTTATATTGAATTTTGGGATTATTTAAAAAGAGAATTGAATTAGATTAAGTAAATGATTGGATTTTGAATATTTATTTAGCTATTTCATAAAATGGTTCAAAACAGAGAATTTAAATTGAGGATTTTAAAACAAATGGATTTTAAATAAGATTCTTAAAAATGAAATGGAAGTAGAAATCGAGATTTGAATTATTTTGGAATATAGTTTGGATTATTTAAGAAATAAATTTATAAATGGAATTTTAATTAGAAATCTACTTATAAGTAGATTTTTGTAATATAAATTTCTATAAACTGGGAATGATTAATGAAATTTATAAACAATGTTTATAAATAAAGTGGAAGGATTATGATTTGATAAATTGGAAATATAAATTCACAGTGAGAATTTATAATGAGATATGGAAATCAGTTTAGAAAGAGATAGCAAATTCTATTTTGGAATTTAGGAATAGTTATGAAATTGGAAATGTAAATAGATTTGTAATAAATCGAGAGAGATTTATAAGTATAAAGTGGGTATGTTGAATTTTAAAAATGTTTTTTCACAAGAAGTTAAGATTTGTTTTTAGATTATTAAACTATGTAGTTTAAAAACTATTAATTGGATTAAAATATTTCAGAAAGTTAGTTATTTAAATATTTAAATTTGTTGCAATGAATTCTAAGTTTATAAACAAGTTTTGTAAATCGATTAGGAATTTTATAAATAAATTGAGATTAGTTGTTGACGTTGATTTTAAAAGTGGTTTGATATTTTAAATGATTATTTAACTATTTTTTTGGAATTTATTATTATATATAGTTTAAAAGTAACTGTTTGCAATTTATTTATAAATGCTCTCGAGATTTGTGAATCGAGTTTTATTTAATGGAGGTGATTTTATAAGTGAAAATATTATAATGGAATTCAGGAACTTAAGAACTTTGAGAAAAGGAAATTTCCAAATTTTTTAGATACGGGAACTTTGAAAATGAATCTGAATCCATTAAAGTATTCATAAATTGTTAGTTAGACCATAAATAAGTATGATCAACAATGTTAGGAAATTGTAAAGGGAACAAAATATTTTTTTTAGAGATTTATGAGATGAGTACGGAATATTTCCGAAGTATGGATATTAGAAATGATTTGGGAAAATAGATTTATAATATTTCCTAGGTATTGGAATTGAAGGTTTTGGAGATATTTTTGCAACGAAATGTTTTATATAGAAATATTTTTCTAACTAATGAATTATAAGTTGGATTCGGAGATATTTCTAAGTGTTGATATGGGTTGAAATATCCTGTTATGGGTATAAGAATTTGAAATTATTTTTAGATATTGGAATACTGGAAGAGTTTTGAATATATGTCTTTGTAAAGATATTTTGAATAAATGTTTTGAAAGATTTATAATATGGCCTAGTGACATCTTCTATGTGTAATATGATTGTAAAAAAAGGGACTATCAAAATCTGGCCAAATTCCTTAATCGTTTTGAAGAAATTGGGATCATATTTAATCATCCGAGAACCACTTCGATCCGATTTGTGCGTTATGAATTATGATATCGTGAAAATAATGGAGATGGAGTTCTTGGAGATTCAGTTTGTTCAGTCCTAGAACAACTTGTATGGATGAATGTTATCATTGCATTGCTTTCCTGGAAGGCAGTTTTAGCATTCCAAGTGTAAATGATATTCTTATGGTAAAATGTAGCCTCAAACCTCATCAACTGGGAATGATTGAAAATCAAGGGAGATACAATAAGGTCAAGTGGGTCGCACCCATTAGGGTATGTCGTCACCTTTCCAGATTACCCTACGTCTATATATTTATGGATTGGTTGTGCATGAGATCTCAAAATATTTGCAAATAAATCGGGGTGATGACATATTCAGTACTATCCAGTAAGGGGTAGGCCAGTCTTGTGTTGGAAGGGATCGATTGGTTTGATCGCGGTACATTTTCTAAACATGTACCGTGATAGGTCGTACCCTAGTGCCTAGTCATTATATGGAATTCATTATTCAATAACTGTTGTATTGTCTCGATTATCCCTAACTATGTTGAAATGTGGGATGCAAGCATTTCAGCTATTTTAACAAGTATTTGTACTTAGACACTTTTATAATATCATGAGATTTTTAAATAAAAGAGTTTTGGCTATTGTAAGGTGAAACCCCGTCGTATTTATGTGTGGCGTAGTTTTACGAGATGCCTTTATTTTTCAAAAGGATTTTTGAAAATAATTAAATTCAAATGAATGTGTTTTCTTATGCTAGTTTTTTTCAGACCGACTCGGGTGTTATTTTATTATAATGTTTGGGTCAGACCGAGTATATTACAGATTAGTTTGAATGCTTAGAGCTTCAAGAGATGATTTGGAGGCCCGGAGACGTATTCACATAGATGGTTATATTTTTCTACTGTATTCATTGTTGTGTTATCAGCAACTGTGAGGACGGGCTCTTATAACTGTCCAGGCTGAAATAGGTTCGTATACTCTGACTGATGGTTGTATATACACGTATTACAGTTTTGCTTTTGTATAAAGTTTTATTGTATATTATAGATTATTCATTTCGCTGTGAGATTCTATGTTGTTTAGTTTTCTCCTTATCTTCTTTCTTCTTCTTCACCCTTAACAATCTGCTTTTTTGTTCAATTTGAGTTGACATGTGCGGTTTATTGTCAGCTTAGACAGTACAAAAAAGAGGGTCGTTACATAAACTCAACCTCAGTTCTTTAGGAAATAAACAATCAAAGATAAGAGAAGTGATCACATCCTAACCGTTAGTGGACGAATTTCCTATCGTTTTCCTTAGGAGAAAGAAACGAGATTTGCACAATACAGCAACATCGGAGATGACCATGCCATATAACTCACGTATTTCTCCTAGATATTTCCATAGTTTCGTTTTGGGTCCAAATTCGATAGTCGGTTATTTAACTATTGTTCAAACATTCAAATCGGGGATTTAATTCAAAATGGGACAACCAACATTGATTAAGCACATAAGCAAACACTGGCCTCTTAAATTATCTTCTCATTAATAAAAAAGATCACTTTATAAGTATTTTTATATAAATACATTTATAAATATATACCCACAAATTTCCTATATTTTCAATACTTAGAAAAATATCTATATACTTACCTTAATGCTATAAGTATATTCACCAAGACTAAGAAAGATTTCCTTATTATATCATTCGAAAATCATTTATAAACCCCTCATAAATCTCAAAAACCATTTATAAAATTATTTTGCAAATTTCTGAAATCGTTTATAAAACTTTATATAGAACCTCTATAAATCTCAACCTCCGTTTCCAATTATAAACTCTTTTATAAATTTCAAAAATTTTATAAAATCTTTATAAATCATAAAACTATTTAGAAAACTCTTCTTATAAATTTATAAACCTATTCCTAAAGTTCATTTATAAATATCTAAAACCATTTATAAAACTCTTTCACCATTAACCAATCTTCCATTAAGTTTCCAACCCATGTTATAAATCTCCTCTTATAAAACCCAAGTCTGTTTATAAACTCTACTTATGTGTCTTAAACACATTTATAAACAAATAAAAATCATTTACTTCTGACATTATTATATAATAATAATTATTTAAATCAAACATTATATATAAATAAACAATAATTATTTATCTTAAAACATCTTAAAATAATGATTAATAATCTCAAAACATTATTAATAAAATAATAATAACTAATCGTTACCCCTATTTATAAAATAATTTTTCATCAAAACATTATGAATAAACCCTTATTATTAATTTCAAACTATAATTATTCTTAAAATAATTAACAAATCAAAATATTAACATATTGATAAATACTTTAAAACAAGATTATCTATAAGCAAGTAACTTGAAACAATATTAAGATAATTAAAACAACTTTAAAATAATATTAATACAATTAAATAAATTTTAAACAATATTAATATAATTAAATAACCTTAGAACAATATTAATATAATTAAAAATAATTTTTTAAACAATATTTAATAAAAATAAATAACTTAGAAAACGATAGATAAAAGATTGGAATAAAATAGAAATTAATCCTTTAACATAAAATATTTTCAAAAACCTAATTTCGGATTTAAAATCATTTCCTACCTCAAACCAAATCCAAATTCAAATGGCAATTTATAGTATCTTAAAATACTAATTTTAAGGCCAATAGTCACCCAACACTTAACCAATATCCATATTGGTTTTTCTATCACTACAAGGTTTTAATTTTTTAACATATAACGATATCATATCCAATACTGCCAAAAATCAAGTTTATTATCCAATAATTTATATCACAGGAATATTATTGAAATCAATTTAACAATAGTGAGGATTCCCGTTGGATCCCTCGGACCTGTCTCCCTGCATCACACACGTATATATCAAATAATATAAATCAATTGCTTCAAGGCGGGATCGTATACGAAGGATCATCTGCTCTTACATGGAAACGCAATAAGGTCTCATCAGCTCCAAAGACGGGACCATATCCAAACCAATAATAAAAATTTGTAAATTATCCAAATAGTCAATAACAACCAACAATAAAATATTCACATATCCAATCAATAATTTTATCGACTAAAAATATTTCTGATTAACCAAAAAGGTGAGTTTAACTCACTTTATTTCAGTTGTCGTCAAGGCGTTCCGGTTTGGAATTAAAACTGAACAGACATTCGATTTTAGCCAAAAATTCCATTAGCTCCAAATCCAACTGAACAAACTCCATTGTGAAGACAATATCTATACGAGTGCAATGAAATGAACGGTTTTTGAATCCGACCCCACGCGCAAAAGTTTTAAAAGTTACAAGTTATTGATTAATTTAAATAAATAAATCACTAAACTGTATAATCATCATAACATTACCCCTCGCTAATACATCTTCTTCCTCCTATTAATCACCTGTATTCGCACAAACACCGCACGCTCAGACCACCAACCCTCTCTCTCCTCTATACTAGCTCATTCCTCGACGAAACTTCAACCGACGAGACCGTTTCTCCTCTCTACGCGAGCTTATTTCGAACATCACCTCGAATTAATGGCCGGATCCCTCCTAAAATCACGACCTCAGCCCCTATCCCCTTCAATTATACAGGTTGCGACAGCACTCCAAGCACTGCACACCCCCAAACTTGGCTACGAGCCACTCTTCGACATGTTGAACCCAAATACAGCATCCATATACCTAAACTTCATAACCATTTCTAATAAAGTCAAGCCCTAGTTGAATTCTTGCTTAAACTTCTTACTGCTCATGATCGCGAGCTCCCAAAAACATGAGTCGCACCCTTCAATTCTTCATATATGATAGATTTATGCATTTCTATCAAAGATACAAGTTTTTCTTATTTTAACATTTGTATTTCTTTGATTCTTGATATATATATATATTTTTTTAAAATAAGAGGAAGGTCTTAGTTTTTTCTTCTTTTGGAAATCAAAATGAAGAATACGGCTTATAAGGTGGGGTATGGGGTATGGGACTAGCACGATTGAGCACGGGCTAAGTATGCGAGAGTACCATATTATTTAATTCAAAAATATCCAGTTACATGCATTTCAAATTCCCAAATCCAAATCGAAACGTGCCACCTTACGTTCTATATGTAATACCCCTATTCCTAATACAACGGTACTAATATCGGTAGCCAATTCCATTATATACAAAAGTTAGCTTTTCAAACCTAGTTATATTATATAAATTCTACAATTAATTTACAAGCATTTCGATCTCGCACGATTATAGGATACGTCCAATCACCATGAAAATCGTTGGTATATAATAATTCATTATTACGGATCAAACGACACTGGTTTCGTCAAAATTCGTGATAGTGTCTCGAAAGGCTATTTTTACGTGTTATTTAAAACGAATTATTATAAAAACCAAATTAATCACTTTTAAATCTAAATTAAAAGTACTATCTTCATTCTTATTTAAATAAAATTTTAAATCAACTTTCGAAATCATCTTTTATTCACATTAAATTTAGGTAATTAATTTCAAATATTAAATTCAACAATTTAATTATCTAACAAATCGCTATTTTTGAAATCCCAGTTATCTAAATTATAATTAAAAAAATCAATTTGAATATCCCAAAATCAACCTACTAAAATTATGGGTCAATTCACTGATATTCTCAAAAATAAATATCTAACACATACACACGTTTAAAACTAAAAAAATAATAGGTTTGACTTTAAAAAACATATTTTTACAATTTGCAACTCAAAATATGTTTATAAATAAGTATTTTAATAAATTTTCATATAGAAATTTATGTTTATATATATATACACACACACACTCATGTGTGTGCGTATGTATATAATCCAAACTTTTCTTGGAAAACTGATATAGTAAAATAATGTTTTTTATTTTAAAATAGAAAACCTTATAAGAATTTAAATGGATAAAACGTTTATTCTAATATATATATATATATAGCTAGATCCGAAGTTTTTTTGTAAAGCCAGAAGTTATCATCGTAATATATATTATACTTATGTATATTTAGAATCATTTTTTTATTAACTAAATATTAAATATCAATTTTTGAATTTTTTATATTCATGGCCGAAATGTTCAAAAGGTGTACAAGCATATATAATGATAATCTATACATGTATATATAATTGAATAATTAAGACAAGGGAATTGCCTTTCACCTTGCGATCCTATTGATTATCACGCACGTTGGTTGTCTAGTTCTCTCCTCCATCTCCTTGGCTCCACCAAACATCTAACGGAGGCTAGGGCTATCTTGGTTTTTATTCAAGGAGGAAAGCATTCACGTAGGGTTGTCTTGTTTAAGTGTAGAGAGAATGGAGGCTACCTTTATATAGACAACCAAATATCAAAATATCTACTCTTTTCTCTCAACCGTAGAAGATTAGGTCTCCCTAGCCTAAACTCTTCGATGTTCGGCCTCTCTATTGACCAATTCTTGGTCAAAATGCTCCTTTGACTCACATAGAATCAATTATTTAATTATATTATTAAAGCTCCTTTTTCAATCGAGCCGACATAAAAAATTTATATGCCATTCTGATCGTTTTTAAACTTCATATAAATAATTAAAAAAGCCATAATTTTAATACAACATTTATGTTTCTAGAAAATTTTATAGGGTCTTGGAATTGACTCAAATAAGAGAAACTGGACTATAAAATGACGATGGAATGGATCCGGATGCTCAAAAGATGCCAAGATTGTAGAACAGTGAAAATTCACTAAGTAAAGAGGTACTCAAATAGGTCGATGCCGAATTGAGCGATCCGAAGATCATAATGTGTCCTATTTTACTTTATCCTTGTGCTTAAGTTGAAGAAACATATGAAAGCTATGATGTGACTTCGATCGGTGTCGAACGATATCGTTAGGCACTGAACGATTACGGACCTAGGTTTAGAAGCTAGAAGACTTTTCTATGTGAAGGATACATCGGTAGGTTATCGATAGATATCAGTCGGTACGGCCGATTATAAGATCGAAAAATGTATGATTTGATCTGTTCTTTGGTCTAGAATTTCATAGCTGGATTTTTACTTATTTAAATTTGTTATACTGCCTATGATGGAGGAATTTACCTATACATATATACATATACATATACATATACATATACATACACATACATACAAATATATATATATATATATATATATATATTCTTATGCTTATTAGATTGGTTTATTATATTTATCTAATAAGGCTCCCAATAAATTATATATAATAGGTAAATGAGAATTTGACAATTCCTTCAATGAGTGCCAGGGTCCATTTATCACATTATTACAAGCTTGAGGGTGCTCAATACATTTTAATCTCCATAAAAAGTAAGTGACACTTTACTAATTATATATCGCATATAACTCCTATCATATTTTAACCACGTTTCTCATTATTTTCATGACCGTGAGGGTGCTCGACAAAGCATGAAGTACATTAGATACCCAAAACGAATCATTTTGCGATATCCTACGAGGATTTATGTAACCTTAATGGTTCTAAAAAAAGTCGCAAAACTTCCTTACTTATATTGGGATAACATAGTCGGCACCTTAAATATTCCATGGCTTAAGGGTGCTCAACAACCATTAGTATGTAAGGTATTCTATTTATATCATAAATGATGGAGAGCATTATTATATTAACTTATTTATTCAAAATAATTTTATAAAGTATTATCAACTATTTAAGCGAGATGAGTATAACTCATGATATCGTATATCTTTATAAACGTCCAATGTATATCTCTAAAGTCTCATAGGCTTTAATCTATTTAACCTCTCGTTTTTTTTAAACACACACACACACACATTCATATATGTGTGTGTGTGTGTATGTATGCATATATATATATATATATATATATATATGCATATACATACATAAATATGTGTGTGTCTTATAACATTTATAATATATTAAGTTATATATGTAGACACGCACACACACTTATATGTATTCTTTCTTTAATTAAATAATTTAATATTTATAAATATAACGGTTATATTTATTTAAATTTAAAACAGTTTTATATTTATAACTCTTTATAAATTATGTAATTATTTATTTAAATTTGAAATAATTTAAATTTATTTTATAATATTCAAATATGCTTAGTTGAATCAAACTATGGCTTAAGGCCTTTGATAAGGGCATACTCTTAGAATAGACTACTCTGACGAACCAGGTAAAGGTTAGCAGAATAGGAGTTTTACGTTCATAAAACATTCCTTAATTAGAGTAACCTTCTATTTAATTAGTTTAAGCACCTTCTTCTTAGACACTCATTGAATTGATTTTTCCAAAAGAATTTTCCTACATGTTGGTCAATTATTCGCATAAACATAATGCAATCTTTGATACAATTGTTGGATCACATGCATTGACAACAAGTTTAAAAGGATGAATTTTTAAAAATATCATTTTATTAATTTGCATAAGATCTTATTTTATGATTATATGAATATTATATATTTATTCTAAATAAATTTTGTACTTATTAATACAAAGGTTTGTGACACAATTGGATTAATCTAATTTAAAATATTTATTTATTTTTGTTTAACAAAATATATAATTATTTGTTTAATTTAGATTCAATTTACTAATTTAACCTATAATTTATTAATTTAATTTAAGTTTACTTTGATACTGTTAACCCTAACTCGTTCACAAGTTAACAGGTCCATGAGTTAAGGCATGTACGACTCAAGGCATGTACGACTCAAGGCATGTACGACTCAAGGCATGTACGAGTTAAAGGATACATGAGTCAGCAACTTCCTACAACTTAAAGACCTCTACGAGTTAGCAAGCTTACGAGATAAGCAGCCTACGAGTTAAGGAGTACCCGAGTTAAGCTACTTGCGAGATAAGCCTTTACGAGTTAGCATATCTACAAATTAGCAAGTGTACGAGTTAAGATCTTCCACAAGTTAAGCCTCTACGAGTTAATCCTCTGCGAGTTAAGATCTTCTACGAGTTAGCAGGCATACGAGTTAAGAAAAGCTAACGACTTAAGGTCTTTACGACTTAAGGAAATTGATGGCCTACGACTTAATGATAACTGCAGTTTGTACGACTTAAGACCCTTACGACTTAAAGAAGTTATACGACTTAAGGAGGATACGACCTAAAGACACACCTCTTAACTCGTCTACGAGTTAAGACTTGCTTTAAACCAGTTGCAATTAGTTAAGTCGACTACGACTTACGACATAAAAAGAGTCGTATACGACTTAAGAAAGGAAATTAGCAATTGCAGCCAGATAACTCGCACACGACTTAGAACTTAGGGATGGGTTCAAAAAAGGGGAACTGCCATAGACTCGGCTCAGTGACCCGGGGACGACTTACCTTAAGTCGAACACGACTTATCTTAAGTCGGCCACGAGTTAGGACTTAGCACTTTTTCCGCCCAGAACTCTCTATAAATATGAAACCATCTCCAACATGCAAAGGACTTTTGGGCTCATTCTCTTCAAGCGCCATTACTCTGCCGAATTCCAGACGACTTCAAAGCTTTTTAGATCCAACAAACTTCTAAAGGAACTCCATGAAGGAATCATCCACATTCACCATGGATTTGAAGATGATTGTCAACATCAAAGCTTGAGCTACTTGATTCACATATCCTATCACTTGAAGTGTGTTGTAATTGAAAGATCTTGTAAAGAATTGTAATCAAACTAGTGATAAAAAGATTAAAGTGGACGTAGGCTGGATTATAAGCCGAACCACTATAAATACTGTGTCTCTTACTGTTTTTCTACATACTTTCTGCTTATTTCTGTTTCCCGTACAAACGGGTGGTGCTTTCACAATCGCATCTTATACACCAGGGTGTTAGCGTTTAAATTTGAGCGTTAACATTTTGGTGCTTTCACTGAGAATTGAACTCAGGACATCTATCATCATTGCTTCAGAAAGATTTGTAGATAAAGTTTCTTTAAGAACCAGAAGTCTATCCGAAATCATGGCTCCTGGAAGGAAAAGTAAATCTGTGAGATCTGCAAACATTCAAGAGGGAACCTCCGTTTCCCCAACACCAAATCAAGCCACTCCAGCTGTTGGAGTTTCAAAAGCGGAATTGGACGCTGCTATCTTTGGGTTGAATCAGCAAATAAATGCCCAGAACGCGCAATTGGAAGCTCAGAATGCTCAGAATGCTCTGATTCTGAATAGGTTAAACGATTTGCTCGGGGCAAACCGTCAACCTGCGAATAATGAAAGGAACTTTGTCGGTAATGTCCATGATGCTGAAACTAGAAACATTCCCGAAAGGGCTGCTAGCCCCTTTGAACAGACATTGCCTGAGGCTGGAGGATCCAGAAATAGGAATGACGAAGAATATCTTTCTGGTATGGTTCGACAGATTATGAAAGAAAGTATGCAAAGGGTCGAAGATGAGAAAGAGTGGGGTTTCGCTCCGAGCAAGACTCCGTTTACTGAAAAGATCCTAAAAGCTGAATTCCCAAGGAAGTTCGTCCCTCCGACCATTCCAGCTTACAAAGGGACAAGTGATCCAAATGAGTTCCTGTACAAATATGATTGGCACATGACAGGTGCCAGAGCTTCTGACGAGATAAAATGCCGCTATTTTCCTGTGTATTTGGAAGGGGTAGCTCTGCTTTGGTTCACAAAACTGCCTGTCCGGTCCATCGATCAGTTTTCAGACCTAACCAGGAAATTTAAAGAGCAATTTAGGCTATATGCTTCAAAGGCAAAAGACATCATGTCGTTATCCGGTTTGGAACAGAATCCGGGGGAAACTATCAAGTCTTTTTTAAATCGCTTTAATATAGCGTTAGCTGAGGTGGATAATGCAGAACCCCGCATGGTCTTGACCTATTTGATGAGAGCTATTGATAAGTCAAGTGAATTCGGAAAGTGGCTGAACATGAAGGAGCCAAATTCTCTGGAAAAGTTCTACAAAAAGGCGGATGAATTCATGCGTTTGGAAAGCCGTCCTGTCCCGGCAAAGGCAACAGTAGAGAAAGCTGAAGACAACACTGCTGCGCCACGTAAGAATGGATCTGTGGGACAGAAAAGAGAAAATAATGATGGAAGGAAACAACACAATTCAAAGAAGCCTCGATCCTTCAAGCCATCAGAATATACTCCTTTGTTAGAGACACCAGAGCGCATCTACCTGGCTACAAAAGATTCTTTTGAGTATCCCAAACCTCCTGTTCTCAGAACCGGAAGAAAAGCTGTGCAAAGTGGGAAGTTCTGTCGCTTCCATAATCAGCCTGGTCATGACACAGACGACTGCCGTCAATTGAAAAATATAATCGAAGAATTGCTAAGAGAAAATAAGCTGCAGCAATTTGTGAAGAAGAGTGGTAATGATCCTGCTTCGTCAAGTCAGGGGCAACAAGCTCTTGCTCATCAGCCCAGGACAAATGAGAAGGCCGCAGGACATGAATCTGGAAGGCCAGTTATTAATGTCATCACAGGACCCCACCCAGCAGGCAGAAGCTGGGGTGAAATGGAGAGGTACACTCGAGCTCTGAAACATGTGCCAACTGAAGAGAATGTCTTTGTTTTAGAGGACTCTACACCCCTGAAACAACAAAGGACTTTTAATGATGATATTGTGTTCAGGGCTAGAGATTCCACGGGCATTGAGGCCCCTACTTTGGACCCGTTAGTCATCTCGGCCGGTATTGGACCGGCTATTGTCAGAAGAGTTCTTATTGATTGCGGCGCATCTTGCAACATCCTCTTCAAGAAAACGTTTGACCAGATGAGAATCCCGATGGCGGATGTGCAAGCCTCATCTCAGAAGATTGTTGGCTTCACTGGGGAGCCAAAGCAACCAGTAGGAACCATTGACTTGCTTGTGGAACTCGGAGAAGGAGAAAGAAAAGTAGTTCGCAAGCAGACTTTTGTGATAGTAGATGAATTTTCTGCTTATAATGCTTTCTTTGGTCGACCTATTCTTGCTGCATTCAAAGCTGTCCTTGCCCCATGGTGTCTTACTATTAAATTCCCTACAGACAATGGGGTAGGAGTTATTAAAGGAGACCAGAACGCTGGGCGAGAATGTTATATGACAGAGCTGCGAGAAACAAGGAAGAGAGAAATGGGAAAAGATGCGGCAACCCCAATCCGCATCAAAACACCAACCCTATAGCAACTACAGGGCGGACCCTGCACTGGCGAGCATAGCGGGGCACGAAAAGTGATGGATCCTAGAAAGGCCAGTGCGGGGGAGAGTAGGGTGGTACCAGCAGAAACAACGATACCGGTGCCCGTTGATCTGAAGGACCCAAACAAGGTGCTGAATGTGGGTTCACAACTTAATGTGTCAGTTCAGAATGCCTTGATATCTTTTTTGAAAGCAAACCTGGATGTTTTCGCTTGGACCCATGCCGATATGTGCGGAATATCCCCAGAAGTTGCGGTACATGCTCTGAATATTGACCCAAAGTTCACGCCAGTAAAGCAGAAAAGAAGAATCCAAGGTCTAGAAAGGTCGACAGCATTGAAAGAGGAAGTTGACCGGCTCATGGAGAATAATTTCATCAGAGAATCTACCTATCCAAATTGGGTTTCAAATCCAGTGCTAGTTAAGAAAGCCAATGGTAAATGGAGAGTGTGCATCGACTTTTCAGATCTAAACAAGGCCTGTCCCAAAGACTGCTTCCCATTACCCAGGATCGATCAACTGGTAGATGGAACAGCGGGTCATGAATTGTTGTCTTTTATGGATGCCTACTCCGGATATAATCAGATCATGATGCATGAGCCAGATCAGGAGGACACAAGCTTTATCACCGATGTCGGTCTTTACTGTTACAGAGTTATGCCCTTTGGGTTGAAGAATGCGGGGGCAACATACCAAAGACTGGTTAATGCTATGTTCAAACCGCAGTTGGGAAAGACTATGGAAGTTTACGTTGATGACATGCTAGTAAAATCTAAGAAAGCAGTGGACCACATCGAACACTTAGCAGAAATGTTCGCAATTCTCCGAAGATACGGAATGAAGCTTAACCCTTTAAAATGTTCTTTCGGGGTAGAATCTGGGAAGTTCTTGGGTTTCATCGTGAGCGCTAGGGGCATTGAAGCTAGTCCAGCTCAAATCACTGCTCTAAAAGAAGTCAAAGCTCCTAAAACAAAGAGGGAATTGCAAAGTCTCAATGGAAAAATTGCCGCCTTAAGTCGGTTCATATCCAAAGCTACTGATAAATGCATTCCATTCTTCGACGCTCTAAAGAAAGGAAAGAAAAACTTTGACTGGACTCCCGAATGCCAGAAAGCTTTTGAAGAATTGATTCAACATATGGAAACGCCTCCAATACTTTCCAGGCCCGGCGATGGCGAGGATCTTCTTATATACTTGGCAGTTTCATCTCATGCTTTAAGTGCAGCGCTGGTACGGGAAGACAAAAGGATTCAACATCCAGTTTACTATATCAGCAAAAGACTCACTGGGGCAGAAATGAATTACTCCAAGTTGGAAAAACTCGCCTATTGTCTATTGATTGCCTCAAGAAAGTTGAGGCAATATTTCCAGGCTCATCCTATCAAAGTCCTCACTGATCAACCTTTAAAGCAAGTCTTGTTTCGCCCTGAGACTTCGGGCCGCCTTTTAAAGTGGAATATTGAATTGAGCCAATATGACATCACTTATCATCCTAGAAAAGCGATCAACGGACAAGCTTTGGCAGATTTTATTGCAGAATTTACAGACAAGGGTAACAGCAAGGAAAAAACAATCGAGAACCCCCCAATCCAATGGAAGTTATTTGTAGATGGCGCAAGAAATGATTACTGTTCAGGTGCTGGAATTGTTCTTGAAACTCCTGAAGGCCGGTCATTATGCTATGCGCTAAGATTAGAATTTCCTTCAACAAACAATGAAGCAGAATATGAAGCTCTGATTGCTGGTTTGAAAATTGCTAAAGAACTAAACATTCGAGCGTTACAGATCTTCAGTGATTCGCAGCTTATAGTATGCCAAGTCAAGAAGGAGTTTCAAACGAAAGGAGGAAATCTGCCCGCTTATGTGTCAAAGGCTTGGGAACTTTTATGTGAATTCGACCATTACACGATAAGTCATATTCCTCGAGAAGAAAACATGAAAGCAGATTCTCTCGCAAAATACTCAAGTTCTGGCGAAGCCCAATCCTTAGGGTTAGTTCCAGTGGAAGTTTTGTCAAATCCGAGCATTGATGAAATGGATATCGATTGGGTTATGAGTATGTCGCAAGAGCAAGAATCATGGATGACTCCAATAACAAAGTATCTACTCAATGGCTCTTTACCAGAAAACTCTAAAGAACGACAAAAGCTACTGAGAAAAGCTTCTCGATATATAATCCAGGATGGTCAATTATACAGACGAGGATTCTCAATGCCATTGCTTCGATGTGTATCCAAAGAAGAAGCCAAAATAATCCTATCAGAGGTACATGGAGGAGAATGTGGGGATCATTCAGGTGGTCAAACTTTAGCAAAGAAAATTCTCCGATATGGATATTTTTGGCCAGAAATTAATCGAGATGCTGCAGATTACTCTCGAAAATGTGACAGATGTCAAAGATTTGCCAAAATTCCTAGAGCACCTTCTACTGAGCTCACACAAATGACCAGTCCGTGGCCGTTTGCGATTTGGGGAATAGATTTGATCGGGCCTTTACCAACCGCCAAATCTGGAATCAAATATGCCATTGTTGCTGTAGATTATTTCACTAAATGGGCTGAAGCTGAACCATTGGCAACTATCACCTCCAAAAAGATGATAAATTTTGTGACTAAGAATATCATTTGCAGATACGGTGTGCCTCAGAAAATAATCACAGACAATGGTACTCAGTTTGAAAGCGAGGAATTCCAGGATTTTTGCAAGCGATTCAAAATCCAGAAAAGCTTTTCGGCAGTAGCTCATCCGCAGGCAAACGGGCAAGTGGAAGCAGTGAACAAGATCATCAAATCAACCATCAAAAAGCAACTCGAAAGAGCAAAAGGTGGTTGGGTCGATAAACTACCACTTGCACTATGGGCATACAGAACTACTCACAAAACTGCAACTGGGCATACTCCTTTTTCGTTAGCATACGGATCGGAAGCAATGATCCCGGTTGAAACAGAGGTCCCTTCACACAGAAGAATCCATTTCAATCAAGCAGAAAATGAAAAGCTGCAACTTGAAGCGCTGGATCTCCTTGATGAAAAAAGAGATGAAGCTAACCTCAGAGTTGCAGCTCATCAGCAAAGGATAGCCAGACATTTCAATTCCAAAGTTCGTCAACGCAGCTTTGAAATTGGAGATCTAGTCCTAAAAAGAATTATGACTGCGACAGGTGTGTTTGGGCCGAATTGGGAAGGACCGTATGTGATAGGTCAGAAACTTCTTGACGGCACATTCAAGCTCACCACAGTTGATGGAGATCAAATTCCAAGGGCATGGAACAGCAATCACTTGCGTCCATACTTTACTTGAAAATTTTGTTGAAACATTGTAAAAAGAATTATGAATGTATGATTCCTGTAATTGAAAGCAATTGTGAAACTGATGCAAGTAAATAATGAAAGAATATAAAGTGGATGTAGGCCCAATTTCATGGCCGAACCACTATAAATCTTGTGTTCCTTATTATCATTATATGTTTGCTTTGTTTTCGATATAAAAATACACAAAATGTATTGCTGAAATATCGATTTAAATTTTTGCAGACAGTGGAGATAAAACTTGCGCATAATAAGACCGAGCGATTCTCACCATCATTCAACAAACAAATTTCAAGTCACAAAGACCCCGAATTCAAATCCTAGATAGGAAATGCTTCAATTGAACGGCTAATGATTTCGATAGGAACGAGCCCTTGCTGATAAATTGAGATTGTTTAAACAAACAAACATCCAATTAGGAAGCTAGTGCCCGTTCTCACGAACTTGCCTGGCAATGAAGTACACTTCCTTGGATTAAACAAGCCACTTGTGAGAAAAAGGGGGATGAAAACTTGAAAAGAAAAAAAAAAAAAAAAAAAAAAAAAAAAAAAAAAGGATCGCTGAAAAGGCATAAGCAAGTGAACAGAGGAACAACCAAAGCTACCATCAGCGCCACAAGTCCTCTTCGGAGGCGCAACTCTTCGGATAATAAAAGACCTCTAATGGGTCATATGCCACAAAAAAGAAAGTTCTCTACTCAACAAAAAAAGATTGGAGGAGTCATGACCCTCCAACCATGAGAGAGTAACTTCCAGGCGATGAAAACCCTCTCTGAGGCACATTTCACCAGGAGTTGAAGTGTTATAACCGCTCTTCGGGATTTCACTTCACCAGAGTTGAAATGTAAACAAAATAAAAGCCCTCTTCGGAGGCCCATTTCACCAGGAGTTGAAGTGTTATAACCGCTCTTCGGGATTTCACTTCACCAGAGTTGAAATGTAAACAAAATAAAAGCCCTCTTCGGAGGCCCATTTCGCCAGGAGTTGAAGTGTAGCAGCCGCTCTTCGGAATTTCACTTCACCAAAGTTGAAATGTAAAAACAAAGACCTTCTTGAAAGCACACGTTTCACCGAGATTGAAATAAAACTTCCAAGTGTTGAAACGTGAAAAGGCTTTCTTCAAAGGCACAACTCTTTGGGGGTACACGTTTCACCAAGATTGAAATAAAACTTCCAAGTGTTGGAACGTGAGAAATCCCTCCTCAGAGGTACAACCCCCTCCCGGGAACACAATTAAGAAGAAAGACCTCTTTGGAAACCCACGTTTCACCGAGATTGAAATAAAACTTCCAAGTGTTGAAACGTGAAAAGGATTTCTAAAGCATAACTCTTTGGAGGTACACGTTTCACCGAGATTGAAATAAAACTTCCAAGTGTTGAAACGTGAAAAAATCCCTCCTCAGAGGTACAACTTTCTATAAAAAAAAAATCCTCATCAAAAGCGTACTTTAACTTTCAAAGGAAAAGTAATTTGCCTACTATGGGAAATGATCGTAAAAAGAAAAGAAGTTAAAGTACCCTTCAGAGGTCCGCTTTACCACATAGAGGAATTCACTTGATGAGATATGCACATAAGCAAAAGAAAAAAGTGATTTCTTCGAACGACCAAGCGTAAAAACTTATACGAAGGGAGTTGTACTCTATAAAAATTTTCTTTAAAGAATAAAATAATTATTCTTTAGCAAATAAGAGTGCAAGTCCCCTCGAAGTATAAAATATTGCAGCAAGCTTAAGGTATGGGGGCAACATGGTATAGTAGTATAGATGCATCAGCAGAGTAATACTCAAGCAACATACCATAAGCCCGCTGCAACATTATATAAACAAACTTGTGCAAAAATAAATAGTAAATGCATTCTCAAATTCAAACAGAAGTTTGTACAAACGAAGAATCATTTTATTCAACTATAATGCAGATACAGGTTCTCAAAATAAAAGCGGAGGCCGATACCCGCACAACTCTCGGCCAGTTCATACAAAAGACAAAAAGCTAAAGTCTTC
Source organism: Allium cepa (assembly GCA_030765085.1). NCBI lineage: Eukaryota > Viridiplantae > Streptophyta > Magnoliopsida > Asparagales > Amaryllidaceae > Allium > Allium cepa. The sequence continues at coordinate 191,002,470 of CM060942.1, forward strand.
ACTTCTTTTTACTGCCTTTGGACCCTTTACCCGACCGAATGACCAGCTTTTCAGGTCGGCCAGTGGGTATAAGGGAGGAAGGAGAGGTAGGCGCAGCTGGCCCAACTTCTGGCTCCTCTTCAGTGGCAGTGATTATCTTCCCTCTCCTCCTTGATGCTCCTTGCTTCCTTCTCCTCTTTGAGGAAGACTCACTTCCTGGAGTGACAAGTTTAGATAAAGTTATATCGTCAGAAGGAGTCCGCTCCGGAGATATGTCACCTCCCTCAAGTCCCTCATCTTTTTGCTCTTGCGAAGCAATGGGATCATCCAGGCCATGGAGAGCTTCTATTTGTTCTTCTTGTGACCCAGGTTGCGAGGCAGAAGGAGGCGCCACTTGAAGAGATGGAGGAAGGATCACCGGGGGAGAAGAAGCTTGAGTTTGACTCGGTGCTTTCTCTACAAAGGAGAAAAAACTTAAAATATCAGTATCTTTCGAAAAGAGAGGGGATGACGGCTCGTCAAAAGTCGGGAATTCATTAACATTTGAGGAATAATCAAAAGTCGGGAATTCATTGACATTTGAAAAATAATCAAGAAGATCGTCAAGTTCACAAGGAGCGAACGAGCAGTTCACCACTTGGGCTGGTCCGGTGTCAAGTTTACCTGGGGTAGTTGGATCTCTGAGGCTGATTTCATATCGCTGTGCTTCGTTGCTTTCACCACCTTCATCCCCGCCTTGTGCACTTGTAGTTTCAGTTACTGTCTTAGTTGCAGGCGGAGTAGAGGAGCTAGAACCCGTGATGTCAACCACAGGAGAAACTGGAGGTTGGACAGAGGAAGTAAGCGTTAATTCCTTTCCAGAACATTCCTCTTCCGCCATTCCAGTTCTCATCCTGGCAAGTTGTTCTCGCCCCTTCGCAAGAGCAGCGCGAGCTCCCTCATCCAGGTAACGCGCCTCAAAATCTTCATCGCCATACCCGGCGTCTTTAAACATGTTAAGAGCAGCTTCCCACACCTCGGCCAGGGTGATTTCATACTTAGGACCAAGAAAAGAGAGGCTGCCGCGTCCCAAGACACAATGTAAATAAAAATCGAATAAAGTCGAATTGATATCGTTTTCCATGGTCTGAGCAGTTTCTTCGGCTGCAATTTTGCCAGCCATGGCCTCATCTCGATCTTTTTCGGTCTGAGCAAGTTGGGCTTTTAGCGCTTCAATCTCCATGTCCCGGGCGCTCAGTGTATTCTGCAGCTGGGTGACATCAGTGCGGTGGTTCTCTACAGCTTGTTCCAACCTCTCAGCTTTAGCTTCAGCGTCCCTCTGGCTGGCGTGCGCATCTCGCACTTGTTTTTGCAATACCTCTTCTCTTTGGGTGTAAGTATTAGTAGAAGAGGCAAGATCATCTTTGAGCTGCTTTACTTCAGCTTCGAGTTTTTCATTGTATTCGGCTATCTCCTTCATCTCAGCGTTGTGTTGATCAAGAATCTTCTGCCATTCTGATTTGTCATTTTCCATGGTCAGCATTGCTTCGATGTTAGCCCGATTAACTCTTTGAAGTTCATCAACCAGCTTTTGCCATCCAGACATTCTATCGATATCAAGCTTGACAGCATCGAGATTTCTGTACATAGCTTCTTTGTCGATGGGGACCAAATCAAGGTCGAAGCGTACCCCCCTCAAACACCAGTTCGGGAATCGGCTCTGCAAAGTCGGGGGGCCCCTTTCAACATGGTATGAAGGCCTGTTGAGAAGTGTTTGGATGGCACTTCCTTCAAGAGCAGGAGATTTGGAAGAGATGTCAATAGAAACTGAGGCACCAGGTCTCTCAGATGTCACGGGCACGTGCTCCTCGCCAAGTTTGGTCCGCTTTCTCGAATCCTCAATATGGCTCTTCCCCCTATCATCGTGCGTTTTACGTTTATGGGAGTCATCATCCCTTGGGAAGGATTCATGTCGCGTGCCCGCTCCCTCATGACGTTCTTCATACCTTCTCCTCTCTTTAGCTTTTCGCGCAGCTCTCTGCTCATTGGTTTCTCTGGGATCGGCATAGTATTGCTTGTAGTCATAGCTGCCACGCCCTCCATAGCGTCGAAAGTCCTTGTAATAAGAACCGCTGCCGCTGCGCCCCATAGAGGAATCTGAAAAGGCAAAAATAGCAAGTCTTAGAAACTTCCGGAGAAAAGAAGTTAAATATGAACAAATGCCAAAAAATCCTAAGTGTTGTGTGATGTGCAAGCTACGCGCATTAAGCTACAAACCACTCATTGGTGTAGAGGTGATGATAGCTTGGGTATGAGGAGTTGGTGTTTGTGTTGGTGTTAGTCGAAGAAGGGACGTCGCTTCAATTATAGGAGAGATAGTTTTAGACACGTCATCTCTAAAAAGCTCCTGTGAGGTCACTATTATGTCGCTCAACCCATCATAAACATCGTCACCATCATGCTCGGTGAGACTTGTTTTCTCAGTTCCTACATCAGCTAATCCCCCGAGAGGCTGTGAAGGTTCTTCTTCTTCCTCAATCGGGGCAAGTGCCGTCTTACTAGATGACCCCATAATGTCGGTAGGGGTGGAACATTTCACCAATGAAGCTTCGATGTTAGACTCTTTTGATGAAGATTGTTCGATAGTAACGGGGGCATCCGATGCTTCAGTCGGGGAATCGGGAACTTCAGTCGGGGCTTCATGAGGCTGAGTATAGCGAGAAGAGTGAAGAAGCCCGTATTGATGTAAAAAGTCATCTCTCAGCAAAAACTTTATATTCCTCTCTTCTACTGGCACAGCATTCAATCTTTCAAAAATTTGCTTATAGCCTGGGTCTCTAGAAGGAGGTGGAAGCGCTGAAAAGTAAAAAGGGAAATTAACATCTAACTACTCAGGCTATGAAAAGATTTTATAAGGAAAACATGTGTCAGGAATAAAGCTGAACGCCCTTACTTCCAACTCTCCACACACCATAAAACCCCGGAGGGAAACGAACATAGAAGAATTGGGTTAAAAACCCGTGAGCAGTATCAGGGAGGCCAACAATCAGTTTGCGGTTTCGGGCGCTCCTCACAACAGTAATGGAAGGATGATCCTTAGTCCGAGTAAAAGAGCATAGATAACAAACTTCACCAAAGCTTGGAAGTCGATCAAGTGTTCTCCTGAAAAGCACACACAACCCCATTAGAATGGCATAGCCATTGGGGTGCAGCTGGGATGGAGCAATGGCCAGTTGACGGAGAAGTTGTTGGAAAAAGTCGTTGAAAGGAGGAATGCCTCCACTTAGGCACATTTGCCGGTTAATTGTCACAAAGCCAGAAGGAGCTATATCGGCAGTGTTATTTCTTTCGGGAAGAATGGCATCTGATTCAACGATACCAAACTGAGCACACAACTGGCGAAAAACTTTGTATGATAGTGAAGTAGGAGCTCTTTCGGGAGGATTAACCAGTGGAGCCGGAAGAACAGTTACCTCTCCAGTCCGAACTGTTGCATCACCTTCCTGAGAAGTCATTCTACACAAACAACTGGATATTCAAATATGAAGGTGCACGTTTCCTAAAAAAGTGTGAAGTGTTGTGCAAAAAACTAAAAAAAAATAAATAACAAGTAAATATAACTGAAATAAGACTAGTCGACGATTGATCGATTACAAAAATTTCAGAACTTGTTAGTCTTTAGTTCAAGTATAATATTAATGCGAGCTGGTCAATTTTAATTGACTATTTCAGTATTGCTTTAGTATTTTACTTGAAGTTAATAAGTTGAGCACTTCATTCACACAATCTGTTTAAGTTTAATGACTGTTATTAGCTAATCTGTCATTCGAAGAGGGCGATCAATGGCAGTATATTCGCCCCGGTTTTTCTGTAAATATTGTATTGGACAGGTTGTTAACTTGCGAGTCAAAGTAATTTGTAAAAGAAGGCATCAAAGATCAACAGTTCAACATCACTGCAACAATTCAAGGTTTAAGCAGATCCTAAAAAAAAAAAAAAAAAAAAAAAAAAAAGAAAAAAACACAAGTGCTAAGTCGTATCGAACACAAGTGCTAAGTCGTATCGGACTCAAGTGCTAAGTCAAAACCGACTCAAGTACTAAGTCGCAACCGACTCAAGGGATGAGTCGTTCCTATCCTCAGCCATCAAACACATCAAGCTTCTTATCCTCTAAGTCCTAAGTCGTAACTCGGGGAACAGGAGAAAGGCTCTGATCCAAAACAACTAGAAATCCTCCAAGTCTTAACCCGGCTACGGCTCATAGAAATCGCTAAGTCACATGGAAGAAGCCGAGTCATATATGAGACGATCCCTTGTTATTTTCAATCAACCTATCCGACCAACTCGCCTCCCTTTCAAATCTCTTAACCTGTTCATCCTTGGCTTCTTCAGCAGCGACAACCTTAACCCGTTACACTATGAATCGCCCCAAAGCGCGAATCACCATAGGCCAAATCAGATGAATTTTAGTTCATCGGTAATCAATTCGAATAGAATTCGCAGGGTTTGAATGGGGCAAACCAAAGATGATGAACTGAATACATAAAGTAACAATGGTTAACGGTCGAAGTTTGAAGCAAGATCTCTTACGATTGTTTGATGCTAGAAAGAATCAGAGATGAATCGGGTCGAAGTCGCCTCGGAGAGCTTGAAGATGCGTTAATGGCAGAAAGCAGTTTAAAAGGTTAAGTGATGAGAAGAAGGACGACTCAGGCTTTTATATCTGGAAAGGTTGGGATTTGAAACGACATGACCGAGTTATGATAAGTCGAAGCACACGACTTACGATTTAAGCGTGTGCTTCGAGGGGCAAATGTTAACCCTAACTCGTTCACAAGTTAACAGGTCCATGAGTTAAGGCATGTACGACTCAAGGCATGTACGACTCAAGGCATGTACGACTCAAGGCATGTACGAGTTAAAGGATACATGAGTCAGCAACTTCCTACAACTTAAAGACCTCTACGAGTTAGCAAGCTTACGAGATAAGCAGCCTACGAGTTAAGGAGTACCCGAGTTAAGCTACTTGCGAGATAAGCCTTTACGAGTTAGCATATCTACAAATTAGCAAGTGTACGAGTTAAGATCTTCCACAAGTTAAGCCTCTACGAGTTAATCCTCTGCGAGTTAAGATCTTCTACGAGTTAGCAGGCATACGAGTTAAGAAAAGCTAACGACTTAAGGTCTTTACGACTTAAGGAAATTGATGGCCTACGACTTAATGATAACTGCAGTTTGTACGACTTAAGACCCTTACGACTTAAAGAAGTTATACGACTTAAGGAGGATACGACCTAAAGACACACCTCTTAACTCGTCTACGAGTTAAGACTTGCTTTAAACCAGTTGCAATTAGTTAAGTCGACTACGACTTACGACATAAAAAGAGTCGTATACGACTTAAGAAAGGAAATTAGCAATTGCAGCCAGATAACTCGCACACGACTTAGAACTTAGGGATGGGTTCAAAAAAGGGGAACTGCCATAGACTCGGCTCAGTGACCCGGGGACGACTTACCTTAAGTCGAACACGACTTATCTTAAGTCGGCCACGAGTTAGGACTTAGCACTTTTTCCGCCCAGAACTCTCTATAAATATGAAACCATCTCCAACATGCAAAGGACTTTTGGGCTCATTCTCTTCAAGCGCCATTACTCTGCCGAATTCCAGACGACTTCAAAGCTTTTTAGATCCAACAAACTTCTAAAGGAACTCCATGAAGGAATCATCCACATTCACCATGGATTTGAAGATGATTGTCAACATCAAAGCTTGAGCTACTTGATTCACATATCCTATCACTTGAAGTGTGTTGTAATTGAAAGATCTTGTAAAGAATTGTAATCAAACTAGTGATAAAAAGATTAAAGTGGACGTAGGCTGGATTATAAGCCGAACCACTATAAATACTGTGTCTCTTACTGTTTTTCTACATACTTTCTGCTTATTTCTGTTTCCCGTACAAACGGGTGGTGCTTTCACAATCGCATCTTATACACCAGGGTGTTAGCGTTTAAATTTGAGCGTTAACAGATACTTTATTATGTTCATATTCTTAATATATATTATAACTCTATGTTAAAAGATAAAACCCAACCTAAGGGTAATATGGAAATATTTGAGTAATTAATCGTTGTGTCTTCTGGTCAATAAATTGTGAATATCAGCCACCATCCCTAAAACCAAAGTTAATTCAAATGGCATCCTCCCTATAAAAAAGTTGTAAAACGGGTCCTTATAATTATTTTACTGTAGCAGCATGTATTTTTCATGTTTATTTCCACCAGTGCTTAAAAAAAATTCAAAATTATAACTAGGTTTCTGAAAGAAAAATAAAGAAATTGCAGATGTATCTAAAATTATTGTAGACATATCTGCAATTATTCCATATAATTGCAGATACGTATACAATTATTCACTGAATAATTGCATTTGATAAACATCTGAATAATTGCAGATATGTATGCAATTATTTCATATAACTGCAGACATGTACGCAATTATTCACTGAATAACTGCGTTGAATAAAAATCTATATAATTGCAGACATGTCTGCAATTTTACCATATATTTGCAGACATGTATGCAATTATTCACTGAATAACAACCCTTGATTAACAATCAGGATATTTACGTAAATATCTGCACTAATTCTTTAAAATTCCAGACATATCTACAATTTTTAGTTGCAAAGGCATGCTATCCAGAATAAGTACAGACATGTCTGCAATTATTCTCTAAAATTGCATCCATGTCTGAAAGTATTCCTGAAACATACCGTGTATCATTTTTTACCCTTTTCATCTTTAATTTTTGATTTTTTTGACATGAATACGAAGATAAATATTAATTGAAATAATTTTTAAATTTTGGAAGGTTTTTTTTTGTCTTTTATATGTTTTCTAATGATTTTGAAAAATAAGGACTTAATTTACATACTTTTTTCTACTGAGGTTTTTGTGAATTTTGAAACCTATCAAGGACCTATGCCAAAAACACCTAATAAATTTATAGGTTATATCATATGCAAATGTCAAAAGGATACACATATACATCATATAATTAAATTTATGTTGATATTAATAGAAACTATTTTATTTATTTTTAGCTATTTTATTTAACTAAAATTTATATAAATATACGTACGCATTACACACACACACATATATATATTATATAGTTTAAAAATAAATTTAATGCAATATATAAGTATCTTAAATTTTTATATAAATGTAACGATATATATAAAAGTATTTATTAATTATTTTATGGATATGAAAAAATATATAATTTGAAATTTATATTTAAATAGGCCTCATATTCTATAAATTAAATGTCTAATATATACACATTTAAAATTAAAAAAATAAATAAGTTTGACATAAAAAAATGTATTTTTATATGCAATTTAGAAGATGTTTATAAATAAGTATTTTAACAAATTTCCATACAGAAATTTATGTACAAAATGTTTATTCTAATATACATCTATATATACACATATATATATAACCAGATCTGAAGCTTTTTTGTAAACCCAAAAGTTTTTATCATAATATACATTTTATTTATGTATATTAAAAATCATTTTGTTTATAACTGAATATTAAAATTAATTTTGAATTTTTTATATTCATTGTCGAAATGATCAAAAGGTGTATAGGCATATATGACGATTATTTATGCATGTATATATAAATAACTAAGATAAGGGAATTGCCTTTCACCTTGCAATCCTACCGATTATCAAACACGTCGGTTGTCTAGTTCTCTCCACCATCTTCTTAGCTACGGGTTGCAAGATCATTTCCTTGGTATCACCAATATCCAACGGAGGCTAGGACTATCTTAGTTTTTTTCTAAGAAAAATAAATGATCCTCTATTCAAGGAGGAAAGCATTCATATAGGGTTGTCTTGGTTCGGTGTAGAGAGAACGGAGGCTACCTTTATATAGACAACCAAATATTAAAATATCTACTCTTTTCTCTCAAACCTTAAAAGATTAGGCCTCTCTAGCAGTGACTCTCCAATGTCCGACCTCTCCATTGACCAATTCTTGGTCAAAATGCTCCATTTGACTCACATTGAATTAATCATTTGATTTTAGTGTTCAAGCTCCTTTTTCAACCAAGCCAACATGAAAATTTTATATGGTGTTCTAATCGATTTTAAAGTTTATATAAATAATTAAAAAATCCATAATTTTAATACAACATTTATGGTTTTGGAAAATTTTATACAGTCTTGGAATTGACTCAAATAAGTGAAACTGGACTATAAAATGACGATGGAATGGATTGGGCTGCTCAGAAGATGCCAAGAGTGAAGAATAGTGAAAATTCACTAAGTAAAAGGCAATTATATGGATCAATGTTGACCACTATCGGTCGGTACCGAACGATCCAAAGATCATAGTGTGTCCTGCTTTACTTTATTTTTGTGCTTAAGTTGAAGAAAAATATGAAAGCTATGATGTGACATCGATCGGTGCCAAACGATATCGTTAGGCACTACATGATTATGGACCCAAGCTTAGAAGCTAGAAGACTTTTATATGTGAAGGAGCAGGACAAATTATGAAAATACATCGGTCGGTGCTGATCGATATTGATCAGTGCCGATCGATATTGGTCGATGCTGACCGATTATGATGATTGTAAAATGTATGATTTGATCTTTTTTCGGGTTGGAAGTTCGGATCTGGATGTTTACTTATTCGGATTTGTTATATTGACTGTGATGGAGGAATTCACCTATAAACATATATTCTTATGCCTATTAGATTGATTTATTATATTTATCTAATAAGGCTTCCACTAAATTGTATATCTATTAGAAACCCTAACAGATAAATGAGAATTTCATAAATTCCTTCAATGGGTGCTAGGGTCTGTTTATCATATTATTACAAGCTTGAGGGTGCTCAATACATTGTAGTCTCCATAAAGAGTAAGTAACGCTTTACTAATCATATATCGTATATAACTCCTATCATATTTTAACGCTGCTTCTAATCATTTTCATGACCTTGCTGGTGCTCGACAAATTATGAAGTACATTAGAACCCCCAAACGCATCATTTTGCAATATCTTATGAGGAATAATGTAACCCTTAAGGGTGCTCAACAAAGTCACACAAACTTTCTTACTTACATTGGGATAATATAGTCGGCACCTTAGATATTTTATGGCTTGAGGGTGCCCAACAATCATTAGTATGTGAGGTACTCTATTTATACCATAAATAATGGAGAACATTATTATTTTAACTTTTTTATTAAAAATAATTTTATAGAGTATTATCAGCTATTTAAAGGAGATGGGTATAACTTATGATATCATATATCTTTATGTAAATCTAATGTATACTCCCTTAAGTCTCGTAGGTTTTAATTTATTTAACCTCTCGTTTTCTTAAAACACACACACACACACATATATATATATATCTGTGTGTGTTAGAACATTTATAATTTACTAGGTTATATACATATATATACTCTTATATGTATTCTTTCTTTAATTAAACAATTTAATATCTATAAATATAACATTTATATTTATTTAAATTTAAAACATTCTTGCGTTTATAACTCTTTATAAAATTTTGTAGTTACATATTTTTAAAGTTGAAACAATTTTGAATTTATTTTATAGTATTCAAATATGCTTATTTGAATCAACCTAAGTCATAAAGCCTTCCATAAAGGCATAATCTAAGAATGGACTACTTCGATGAACCTGGTAAAGGTTAGAGGATTGGGAGGATTTATGTAACCCTTGAGGGTGCTCAAGAAAGTCACGTAAACTTTCTTACTTATATTGGGATAATGTAGTCGGCGCCTTAGATATTCTATGGCGTGAGGGTGCTTGACAACCATAGTATGTAAGGTACTCTATTTATATCATAAATGATTGAGAGCATTATTATTTTAACTTCTTTATTCTTATCAACTATTTGAGGGATATGAGTATAACTCATGATATCATATATCTTTTTAATGTATACTCGCTTATGTCCGATTAGTTTTAATTTATTTAACCTCTCGTTTTCTTTAAACAATATGTGTATATGTTATAACATTTATAATTTATTAAGTTATATACATACTTATATGTATTCTTTCTTTAGTTAAACAATTTAATATTTATAAATATAACATTTATATTTATTTAAATTTAAAACATTTATCCATTTATAACTCTTTATAAAATTGTGTAAATATTTATTTAAATTAAAACAATTTTATATTTATTTTATAATAGTAAAATACGCTTATTTGACTTAACCTGAGCTTAAAGCTTTCCATAAAGGCATACTCTTGGAATAATCTGCTCCAATGAACAAGGTAAAGGTTAGCAAAGTGGGATGTTTTATGTTCATAGAACATTCCTTAATTAGAGTAACCTTCTACTTAATTATTTTAAGCACATTCTCCTTAGTAACTAATTAAATTGATTTTTCTATAAAAAAAATCCTGTATGTTGGTCAGTTATTCACCTAAACAAAATGTAATCTCTGATACAATTACTGGATCGCATGCATTAGGAACAAGGTTAAAAAAATCATTTTATTAATTTGCACAAGATATTATTTTGTGATTATATGAATACTATTTATTTATAGTAAATAAATTTTGTATTTATTAATAAAAAGTTTGAAAAAACTTTATACCGTTTTGCAATTGACTCAAATAGAGAAATTGGACTATAAAATGATGATGGAATGGGCCGGGATGCTCAGAAGATGCCATGATTGAAGAATAGTAAAAATTCACTAATTAAAGAAGTACTCATGTGTCGGTGCTGACCACTATCGGTAGGTATCGAGCGATCCAAGGATTATAGTGTGTCCTACTATACTTTATCCTTGTGCTTAAGTTGAAGAAAAATATGAAAGCTATAATGTGACATCGATCAGTGCCGAACGATATAGTTAGGCACGAAATGATTATAGACCTAAGTTTAGAAGCTAAAATACTTTTGCTATGTGAAGGAGCAGGACATTTGATGAAAATACATCGGTTGATACTGATTGATATCGGTCGGTGTCGGTCTATTACGATAATTGGAAATGTATATTATTTTTCGGGCTAGAATTTTGAATCTGAATGTTTACTTATTCAAATTCATTATACTGACTATGATGGATGAATTCACCTATAAACAGAGAACCTTTATCAACTAGAAAGGGACTTTTGTACTTTTGGAAAATCAACTTGACTTTTGGCCAACTCGAGACCTTACATTTGTATTTCGAGATTCCATTATAAATTGAGTATTCTAGAAAGAAGTGGTAAAAAAATTAAATAAGTGGATGTAGGGTGGAGATTTCATCAGACCACTAAAAATATTGAGTTCTCTTCTCTTTTCCTCTTTGACTTCTTAATTTTTTCCATTTATTTACTGCATTTTTATAAATTTGGGGTGTTAGCCTAGAAAAAAGGCTAACATTTTCCGTGCTTTCGCTAAGAACAGTTAAAATATAATCTGTTGGAGATGAAGAAAATATAGTAAAAGCTATAACTGGAGGGAGTCAACAAAAGCATGAGGGAAGCCATGAGCTGTCCTTTAGTTGAAATCCACCTTCAATCTTTATGAGTAAAGATGCAATAGAAGAAATAATGACAAATATGTAAACAATGTTGTTGGCCTGATTAGAGAAGATGTGCAATAGCTTTTTCCAATGAATGAAGTAGTAAAGAGTAGTTTGAGTTACTTGAAATTAAGACCAAAGGAGGCCAGAAAATAGAGATGGTGAAGCAGAAGCAAGGAGGTATCTGATGTGACAAGTTCAACTCAACCCCTAGCTTCCATAATCGGTCGGTATCGATTAATCCAGACCAATCAATACCGATCCATCTGGACAACTGTTCAGAGTTAGTTTGAATCCCAAACAGGGAAGAGTGCATCAAAGGAATGAATTTGAGCCTAAGAAACAAGATCAAAATGAAAACTTATAGCCTCATGGGGATGAATTGGAAGGTCCCTATAGAAATAAAGGGCACGAGGAATCCTTAGATCATAACATGTCAAGCATCAAAGGTTACAACTAAATCAAGAAGATCATATAGATGAAATGCTATGACAAACATTTCAAGAACAAGTCTTAGATTGGAATTTAAAGGTTGTGAATCAAAAACTCTTCATCCAAAATATTTGATATGCTAGGAATCCACCTGATTTCAAGCTACTTGCATTGGGACCGTATGATGGAAGAAATGACCATATAGATCATTTGATAAGATACATCTAATGCGTTGGAGTATTAGGAGCTTAGGAGGAAGTGATGAGATGTTGCTTTCCGCTGTACTTAACTGATTTGGTTGCCATATTGTTTCACAAACTCATTAATGGATCCATTATTACGTGGGTTGAATTAATAGAGAGATTCATGAGCCAGTTCAAGGTCCATATTATTCAGCCAAGGAATGTGTTGACGCTTTCAAAGGTGAAGCAAATGGAGAACGAATCTTTGTGAAGTTATTTAACTAGATTTAATGAAGCTGTTGAAGTTCAAAAACTAGATTCGTCAATATTTGGTGATGGTTATAGGAGTCGATGGTAAGACTAAATTTAAGCATGCGTTAGAAAGTGATCTGGTAGTAGATCTCGTAAATTTATATTGTCAAGCTAAAAGATGTTTGTGTCAGGATGTGGAAGTTGAGAATGTTGAAGTAAATGTTGTACAAGATAGAAGATCATCAAGAGAAAGACCCAAATAGGATAAAGGAAAGAGAAAGGTTGATGATAGTTTTGAAGCTCCACAACATCCATAGTAGGAACCAAAATTTGCCTCTTACATTGACATAATCGAAACTCTAGAGAGAATTTATCTGGACACTATGGGTAGATTCAATACAGGAAACCTCTTAAGAGAGAGCCCATAGAATGAGAGAGAAAGTTTGGGAAATACCGTATATCCATGAGTTGGATGGACACAAAATGAACGAGTGTAGACACTTAAGAGATATAACAAAGGAACAGGTTTGGAGCAACTGATTATTACACTATGTAAGGAGCCGATAACCATAGCACAAACTACAGTGGTGCTATAGGTGCAACCATCAATTATGGCGGATGACCCCGGTCGCTACCAAGGGTATGGACGGAGCATGGTAATCCCATGATCAGAATGGATTGGAATTAGATTTATCTTTCCATTTTATTTTATTTTGCCTTAAAAAAATATAAAGGTTTACTATCGGGAAAATTTAAACATACACGTAATTTCAATCGATCCTATAGACATGCTCTGAGTAAAAGCTCAAGAGTATTCTTTGATCGATCTATTTGCTTAGATTTCTTGTTGATGCACTTTGATTTAGATTCTATGAACAATCTACTGATTGATAACTAGTAATGAACTTATTTGAACATGATATAGATTTTAACATTGTTGCAGGATACCAAGAGAACTAGGTTATCCTTTATATTTGATACATATACTGATAGATTATTATTCCCTCGATCAAACAGACGGGGTGATGAACCATAAAATATAGGTCCCTCAACGAAGAGTGGTGGATGAGCTTGTATATGATAGTGGGTTTCCTCACTGGAGAGTGAGTGGATAGATTTACCATAAAATTTTAAACTCCCCATCAAAGAGTAAGCAGATGGGCTCAGTATAGATCTACAATTCTCTAATCCTGAGAGTTTAAAATTTATTTTCAGTGTATGAACACCATTTTATTTGGAATGACCTTTGATTTGTTGGTGAATTTGAGAGAACTGGATGATTCACAACGATTGGCCCGGTAGATAACAAAAATACGCAATTGACAATTTTGTAGAATCAATATGTGTTATTGATCAAAGCATGCTTTGTATCCACAAAAGCATATTTTGGCAACAAGTGTTTCTGGCAAATTTTCCATAGCCTAGAAATTGACTCAAATCCAAGAGATCAAACTACAAAATGATGAAGGAATAGATCATGAAGCTCAAAAGATGCCAAAATGGAAGAATGGAGGAAAACCACTAAGTGGTACTCATATTGGTCAGTGTTGACCAATATTGGTCGATACTAAATGATCCAAAGATCACTACTGGCCCTACATTATTTTATCCTTGTAATTAAAGTTGAAGAAAAATATGAAAGCTATGATGTGACATCAATAGGTGTCGACCGATATCAATTGGCAGCGAATGATACCATTTGGCACTGAGCGAGTACGGAACCAAGTTTGGAAGCTAGAAAACTTTGGCTATGTGAAGGAGTAAGACACATGATGATAAGATAGTGGTTGGTACTAAAAATTTGTGATGATTGGAAAATGTAAGATTTGACATGTACTTAGTGCTAGAACTTTAGATCAAGATTTCTACTTGTTCAGATTCATTCTACCTATGACAGTGGAGGAATTCACCTATAAATAGAGAACCTTGATCAACTAAAAAAGGACTTTTGGTAAATCTACTTGATGTTTGGTCAATCCAAGACCTAAACTATGTATTTCGAGATTGCATTAGAAATTGAGTATTCTAAAAAGTACTCAATAAAAATAGTTTAGTTAACGTATGCTAGAGATTTCTTCGGACCAATACAAAATATTATGTCTTTCTTCACTTTTCCTCTTTAGTCTCTTATGTTTTCCATTTATTTACTTCATTTTTATCAATTTGGGGTGTTAGCCTAGAGAAAAGGCTAACAATTTGTGTTAATTTATTACTAATTTATAACGTTTATAAATTAATTTTAATTGGTTGAATTCAGAAATAAATAACGACGTGGTTGTGATAACTCTTTGGCTTAAACTCAGTCCTCAATCGATATTTAAATTAAATCTTGAAGTTTGTACGGACTTTGCCAGTGTGCTGTATCAAGCACAAGTTCAATGCTTATAGATCATTTAGGTGAAATCCATTTTCTACTCAATAATAATCTCACATTTAACGACATTTTCTACATGATTTTTTCCATCACTTAGGCATCACTTAGATGCCTAAAGTTTGGTCTATGGTCAAAGACTCTAGTAAAATTCATATTTCATTGCATCGACACTTTAAAGTCCTTAGTTTAATCAGATAACATTTATCAACTAATCTTTTTGCTATGGTTGGAAATTTTGACTATTAAGTTGACTGCCAATTATGGTGATACTAACACTTTACAAAGAAGAAGACAAATCTCTCTTATGTAGTGTTTCACTTCAAGTAGTTCAACATGTACCCAACGATGGCATAACAAGGTTGCAATACCAAATGTTTAACCATAATCAAAGTATAACCTAAATATTTAAGATCTGCAGTACCCTCAAACCAGAAGATTATTGTACGCCATTACCATTAGATCTTCTATTTTGACTTACTTGTAATAACATATAGAAGACTCTCTTTAAGTCATTCTATGATTGTTCCAAACAACCACACATAACTATGCCCCTAAACGGCCATGAGTAAATCATCGTCCATCGTGTGGAGAGCGTCGCATGCAGTAGTCTCAACATATGTATCATTATCCTTTTCTCGATACATTTTTGATTAGGAACATTTAAGGAGTTAATGTTATATATATATATATATATATATATCAAATACCCATGATTATAAACATATTCGTAACTACAATCAATTAAAATACTTCTCCTAAGGATTTTCTACTTATATGTGTTTAATATAATTAATTCATTATTTGCATCACTATATAATAACATATATAATATAAATTCAAAAGTACACTTTATTTCAAGGAAGAATGTTTACAGAGTTATATTCATATAACTATTTACATAATTACCACTAGGGCGCACCCTTAACTATGTTACGATCTTAATATATGTAACTTATTTGCCTGCTTTAATTCATTGAGTTTCTGGTATATCTGTATAAAATATCTCCATAGTATATATGAAAATACAACCCAACTTTGATAAACATTGGTAATATTCTTTATATGGTTGGTGTCACTAGAACCAACACCTAGCATATCAACAAGTAGGTTCCTGAAACGAACCCTATGTAACAACCCGCATATTTTATGATTGAATATTTAAATATTTTATTTAAATATTTCATCGCTAGTCGGATTATAGTCCGAAAAGCTACTTTTTTCAAACAGTCAAATTAGGACTCGAGATCCCTTCCATTGAGTTCAAAATGACGTTTCAACTTTTTTGAGTATAAACATCGATATGTTTTAAGTTGAGTGAATCTTTTCTATTTTTCACTTAGGGCTTTGGGTTCAGCCCACTAACCCAACTCATCTTATATCATTAATCCACCCCCTCTTCTCTTCATTACTTCACTTTCATTTCCTAACACTCAAGCTTCATCAGAAATGGAGGAAGAGATTGGAAACTAAAATCCTAAACCCTAAGTTCTTTGTTCTAGCTCCATAATTCAAGAGAAGCTATCGGTAAGCATTCTCTTCTTCTTCTCCAACTCATTCCCTCTTCAATTTCAGACATTCCTAAACCCTAACTCAGGAAATGTTTTTCTTTTGAGCTTAGATTCAAGCTTCTTGGGTTAGGATTGAAGCGTGATTGTTCTTGCCTTGCTCCATAGCTTCTCATTCATTGTTTTCGGGTTTAAAGGTGAGATTTTTATCTCACATCTAAGTCTATAATTATCTTTGATTGTTAGGTATGAATTCCTAACATCTTTACGTGTTCATTTGATTTTGATTTGGATTGATTTGGTGAATATTCCAAGTTTTGGTGTTTTGAAAACAAAATCTATGAAAATCCTTATATGTAGATTGGACATGTTGATCGGAGTGTATTGGTGAGTCTTTGAGGTTGGGTAGTCGTTTGGCGTAAACCCCTTGTAACTGTCACTCATCCAATTGCTTCCGATATGGTTTGGCTATCATTGGCCTAGGCAAGAAAATGCCCAAAGCTTCAGTTTCAGACTTCTTAAATAAAGGATTCAGACGTCTGAATATTGTTCTGGGCAAAAACTTTATTTTCCAGATTCAGAAGTCTGAATTATATATATCAGACGTCTGAAATTGCTCGTGTTCAACCAGAAAGGCAATAGGCTAAAATTAGCCATTTTTAGACGTCTGAAATTATTGATTCAGACGTCTGAATACTGAACTAGAAATATTTATCTTTCCAGATTCAGACGTCTGAACTGGAAATTTCAGACGTCTGAACCTGCTTATTTCAGCCCAATTTGCCTAAGTGTTTGGGTTTTCAATTTTAATCGATTCATGTTGATCCGACTTATTGTTATCATTTACCGACTTTGATGACTTCATTTTTGGGGTTTTTGGGAATATCCAACTTGATGGATTCGGTATCGATTTCTATGGATTTGCTTCACGTCTTTGTATGTGAATTTTGATGATTGATTGTTTCTACAATCATTTTTGTAATTTGTCACTTTGAAATACAAAGGTTTCTATACTAGCAGTAAATAATCAAACTCTTTTACAAAGATGATTTCAAACTCTATTTTTAATACAAAGCTCGTTTATTTAAAAACCATTTTCCAATATATTAGTATATACAAACCTTTTCCTCACTTGTATGAGAAATCTAATTAAACGGCTTAGTAAAACAAGTGGTATGCAACGCTTGTGTTCACTTCATCGGTTAATTCTTGGACTTGTTCGATTGAAACCCTTGTGGCAATTTTCGAGTGGAGATCTACAATTTGTTCGTAAATATTTAAGTTAAGCTAGTGGTTCTGGGACATGAAGCTAAACTCGTACTAGTTTAGTGTAATTGACACTACCTGATGATCGATGATGATCATTTTATGATTTAGACTAGCGATATGCGATATCTCTTTGTCCGCGTGGAGGACAGTACCTCGTCCTAATGAGCTTCGTCTCATTTTTATGGGCTAGCGACCCATGGCCTTTGGACCGTTCGTGGAGAAATCGGCTCAATAAGTCGGAGCATGGGACGTATCTTTCTAGGTGCGTCGATGTTCGTCTATGCATGGGGCGTATCTTTCTAGATGCGTCGATGGTCGACTTTCAATGGGGCGCATCTTTCTAGGTGCGTTGATGTTAGACTTTACGTGGGACGTATCTTTCTAGGTGCGTCAATGTTGATTTATGCATGGGGCGTATCTTTCTAGATGCGTCGATGTTCGACTGTACATGGGACGCATCTTTCTAGGTGCGTCGATGTTAGACTCTACATGGGACGTATCTTTCTAGGTGCATCAATGTCTATTTATGCATGGGGCGTATCTTTCTAGATGCGTCAATGTTCGACTTTGCATGGGGCGCATCTTTCTAGGTGTGTCGATGTTAGACTTTTCATGGGGCGTATCTTTCTAGGTGCGTCAATGTTTATTTATGCATGGGGCTCATCTTTCTAGATGCGTCGATGTTGGACTTTGCAGAGGAAGCATCTTTCTAAGTGCATCGATGTTAGACTTTACATGGGGCGTATCTTTCTAGGTGCGTCAATGTTTATTTATGCATGGGGCATATCTTTCTAGGTGCGTCAATGTTCGACTGTGCATGGGGCGTATCTTTCTAGGCGTGTCGATGTTTAGTTTATGGGACAGCGTCTCATTTGTGATACACGTGTTGGTGAGTTCTCATGCTCCCGTTTGGGATTGGCCATCCTCTTGTGATTTCTGGAATTCTAATTGATGATTTCTGAAATTTTTGTTTCACCAATTTTTGCGATTGGCAACGATATGTTTGTCAATATTCGTGGCTTGGTGAATAAAATAAAGAATATGACATTCTTTTTTATGCTTTAAGATTTCTTGAGATATTGTATAATTTTGGTTGATTTTCTAATGTATACTTTTCACAGTATAACTTTATTGTTATCATACGTTTTTATCGTACCTCTTATTCTATCTCATTTTTATCTGATAATTATAGCTAGATTGATCCGTTTATTATTTTCTTATTAAATAATACTCGGGTCAGACCGAGATATTACAGATGCTTCTGCTTGACTCCTCATCTGGGGTTATTATCTGACTTTTGGCTAACTTTAGTAGGTTTTTTTTTATACATTCGAGATAGAGACTCTATGATGTATACTTATTCATTTGTCTAGCACTTGTATCTATTTTTTTGTGATGTTGTGGATCTTGTATGACCACTACTCTGATGTACACTTCTATGTGTTGTATTCATAACTATTTTCGCCTTTGTGATATGAATATCGATGGCTGATTTATGTTATGTTTATTCTATATTTGTTTCCGAAGGCCACTTGGCCACTGTGTAGAAGCTTTGAGTTTGTATCGATATGTCGGATTTTCTCTTGAAATGAAATGCATGTTATACCATCTGACATATCGGTGCTCGCACAAAGCAATTACATGGATGGTCGCTCCTCAACAGCCTTATTCTTCGTGCTAGTTGACCGCATTACTCCGTAGTGTTCTTGGCTAGCGTGAGTATCGAGGTGGGGCGTCACAGCATGGTATCAGAGCAAAACTTCGAAACAATGTAGAATAATTTAACAAGGATCACCGTCCTAAGTCCTTCTTAGGAGTCGTGCCTTAGGATTTAAATCGAGTCATTGGACCTGTTCTATCATATTTTCTTTATGATGCCTTATTTTATCAATCAAGTTTGTTTGATATTTATTCTGAGAATAACTTTTTCTTCTTCTTTCTTTCTTTCTTAAAGAAGAAGAATGGTTAGATCTAACCGACCTAGTGCCGGTCAATCCAGTGTTATTCCTTAGGACGGAGTATTCATGTCTGCCCAGAAGCTTTTAGATCTTGTGAAGAATGCTCAGGCTACCGGACCCATCTCAGAGCCTACTCATCCTAGATCCGGTTTTGCACGCTTGTGAAAAGACTATACCGATTTGGGTGGAAGGCCATTTAAGGGATCCGAAAGTGTTATAGAAATTCAAGCTTGGCTCAAATCGTGCGATTGTATCTTTTCTCGCATGAATCTTATTGATCTTCATTGAGTCCAAGTGGCTTCTAGCATTCTTCAAGAAAGAGCATTAGATTGATATGAGCTTCTAATTTCCAAAATTATTGAAGCGGATCTTACTTGGGAGCAATTCCAGGAACGATTCGAGTCAATGTTTGAGCCCGAGGCTGAAAAGGTAACTTTGGCCCGGCGTTTTATTGACCTTATTCGAGGTCAATCTTCTGTGACGGAATACGTTGCATCTTTCGAATCTCTTTCTCAGTACGGGGTCGAGTGTATTAATATCCCTTTGAACAAAAATCAAAAGTTTGTCCATGGGTTGAACAAGAACCTTAAAAAGCCTTTACTTCTGAAACTAGAAGTTTCTTTTGATCAACTTATTGATATCGCTCTTCGACTTGAAGAGGCCGATAATGAAGGCGATGTTGAAGTTGTGGATGCCCAAAAGAACTTTAACAATAACATGAAGAGGCCTATCAAATTCAAAGGCCCCACTCCCAACAAGAAAGGGAAGCAACAAACTCCGATAGCAAAGACTCCTACCTTTAGTCGTGGTCAATGCTACAATTGTGGTTCCACGAACCACTATGCAAGGGAGTGTCCGGAACCTCTCTTTTGTCGTTATTCCAAAAATTCGGGTCACCATATAACTGCATGTCCCACACTTCAAAGTAGGAAGGAGGGAAAACTCAATGTTGTGCAAGCCCCTAACGGCATTTCTCATGGTCAAGGTATTTTTCATTCACTCCTTGATGACATTTGTTTTGTGATCATCCTATTCGAGCTCTTGTTGATTTGAGTTCGTCTCACTATTTTGTATCAAAGAACTTATTGATTTTTTTTGTTTAAAACATTTTGGGCTTGATAACTTTGCTGAGAATTGATATCCGGATAGTGGATCCGCAACGCTCAGTTTGTTTTGGAAAGATGTCGAAATTATTTTATGTGATTATTCTTTCCGGGCCGATTTGCATGTTGTGCGTTACTTAGGCTTTGGAATTGATTTTTTAAAAAGGAATGTCTTAATCATCATGAAGCCATATCCTATGTCTCGAGTGGACTATTCATCTTCGACATTCTTAATCTGTTAAGCATATATCTATTTTTCTTTGTGATTTCGATTCCAATTTGATGACATCATTTTATTATTTAAACCCACATGATGGGGAAAACGTTATTTTTCTCATTCGGGTAGTTTGTGGAATTTTTTGTATTTTTGAGCTTGTCTTAGGATTATCACCTAAGCAATCTTTTAAGTGTTGTTAAGATCTTTTCAGCTCGACCTTACCACCGATTTTCATTAGTTACGAATTGCGGAAGTTAGCTTTCCACTTACCGCATTTCACACTCGTTATGATTCTTATGAATGAATTATTATGTCATTCTGTTTGTCCAGCTTATTTCGTCCATTTTATGAATTGAGTATTCTACAAATATCTTGATGACTCCTTTTTTTTATTTATTGATTTTGGATGAAAACATCAATTTAAAATTTTGCAAATCTTTTTCATAAGATTTACTTATAAGTATAATAAGATTTTTGTTCTTAAAACGAACAAAGAATATTCTTAAATTTTTTTAAGAAACATGTTTATCATATAGAAGATGACTTTGTGATTGTATTGCCCATTAAGTGCTTTAAGAATTCTGGTCAATGCGCTTGATCAACGTTATCGATTGGAATCTCCTAAACAATCACGGCAAAATTGACTTGGAATAAGTAAATTTTTCTAGAAAGATTATTACATAGAGTTAATTTTAATTTTGAAATTTTTAGCTTTTCGGGAAAGAGGATCAATTAAAAAAACTCATTCTTTCCGATACTCTTATTCTTGTGATTCCTGGAGGGAACCAAGACTTTTCTATTTGTACCGATTCTAGTCATATTGGTTTGGATGCCTTTCTCTTGCAAAAGAGAACGTTCTATCATTTATGCTTCTATGCAATTAAAGCCTATCGAGACTAGGTATGCCACTCATGATCTAGTACTCGCGACTATTGTTTTCGCTTTTAGAAATTTGGCATCATTATTTTTGGAAGAGAAATTCATTCTCTACACCTATCATAAATCTTTGGAATATCTATTTTCTCATAAGGAACTTAATTTTCGTCAACAACGTTAGCTTGAGTTCCTTGCATTTCGCTATACTTTGGAAAGGGAAATCGTGTAGCCAATGCACTTAGTCGTGAGCAACAAGTAGTTGTTCCTTTGAATATGTTCGAATGGAATGATCTTTTTACCAAGTTCATTAGACATTGCGATGTACCTCGCTTTATTGAGCTTCGTCTCATTTCTTTTATGGACTAGCGTCCGATGTTCTTTTATGGTGTTCGGTTCATTGGACGTACCGTTATTGTACTACATCGGCGTTCCGATTTAATTGACTTTTCGGTTCATTTGACGTACCTTTGTACCGCGTCGGTGTTTCGAAATTATTTGAGCTTTGGTTCATCTGGCGTATCGTTATTGTACTACGCCGGTGTTCCAAATTACTCGAGTTTCTAGGTTCAACGGGCGTACCATTATTGTACTACGTCGTTGTCCAATTTATATGAGTTTCAGGTATATCGGACGTACTGTTATTATACTACGTCATTGTTCCAAATTATTCGGGCATACCGTTATTGAATTTCATCGTTTGACCGGCTCGATTTTTCTACTATTCATGACGTTTTCCATGTCTCTCAACTGGGTAAATGCCTGGTGTTATTGAAGAAATTGAAGTTTCACATAACTTTAAGGTGAACTTCTTATTTCAAATTTTCTTTTGTGTTGATATGCTTTTATGGTTGTTACTCTTTGCTTTCTTCTTAAGTATTGCAAAGACGCAATTTCTTTAAGGAGGGGAGTCTGTAACAACCCGCATATTTTACGATTGACTATTTAAATATTTATTTAAATATTTCATCATTAGTCGGATTATAGTCCGAAAAGCTACTTTTTGCAAACAGTCAAATTAGGACTCGAGACCCCTTCCATTGAGTTTAAAATGACGTTTACGACCTTTTTTAGTATAAACATCGAAATGTTTTGAGTTGAGTCAATTTTTGATATTTTTCACTTAGGGCTTTGGGTTTGGGTTCAGCCCACTAACCCAAATCATCTTATATCATTACTCCACCCCCTCTTATCTTCATTACTTCACTTTCATTTCCTAACACTCAAGCTTCATCAAAAATGGAGGAAGAGGTTGGAAACTAAAATCCTAAACCCTAAGTTCTTTGCGAATTCAAGTTCTAGCTCCATAATTCAAGAGAAGCTATTGGTAAGCGTTCTCTTCTTCTCAAACTCATTCCCTCTTCAATTTCAGAAATTCCTAAACCCTAACTTAGGAATGTTTTTCTTTTGAGCTTATATTCAAGCTTCTTGGGTTAGGATTGAAGAGTGATTGTTCTTGCCTTTCTCTATAGCTTCTCATTCATTGTTTTTAGGTTTAAAGGTGAGATTTTTATCTCACATCTAAGTCTATAATTATCTTTGATTGTTAGGTATGAATTCCTAACATCTTTACATATTCATTTGATTTTGATTTGGTGAATGTTCCAATTTTTGGTGTTTTGAAAACAAAATCTATGGAAATCCTTATATGGAGGTTGGACATGTTGATCGGAGTGTACTGGTGAGTCTTTGAGGTTGGGTAGTCGTTTGGCATAAACCCCTCGTAACCGTCACTCGTCCGATTGCTTCCGATATGGTTTGACCATCATTGGCCTAGGCAAGAAAATGCCCAAAGCTAAAGTTTCAAACGTCTAAAATAAAGGATTCAGACGTATGAATATTTCTCTGGGCAAAAACTTTATTTTACAGATTCAGACGTCTGAATTATATATTTCAGACGTTTGAAATTGCTCGTGTTCAACCAGAAAGGAAATAGGCTAAAATTAGCCATTTTCAGACGTCCGAAATTATTGATTCAGATGTCTGAATACTGAACTGGAAATATTTATTTTCCAGATTCAGACATCTGAATTGAAAATTTCAGACATCTGAACCGGCTTATTTCAGCCCAGTTTGCCTAAGTTGTTTGGGTTTCCAATTTTAATCAATTCGTGTTGATCCGACTTATTGTTATCATTTACCGACTTTGATGACTTCATTCTCCGGATTTTTGGGAATATCCAGCTTGATGGATTCAGTATCGATTTCTATGGATTTGCTTTTCTTCATATGTGAATTTTGATGATTGATTGTTTCTACAATCATTTTTGTAATTTGTCACTTTGAAATACAAAGGTTTCTATACTAGTAGTAAATAATCAAACTCTTTTACAAAGATGATTTCAAACTCTATTTTTAATACAAAGCTCATTTATTTAAAAACCGTTTTCCAATCTATTAGTATATATAAACTTTTCCTCACTAGTATGAGAAATCTAATTAAACGGCTTTGTAAAACAAGTGGTATGAAACGCTTGCGTTCATTTCGTCGGTTAATTTTTGGATTTGTTCTGTTGAAACCCTTGTGACAATTTTCGAGTGGAGATCTACAATTTGTTCATAAATATTTAAGTTAAGATAGTGGTTATGGGACATGAAACTAAACTCATATATTTACTAGCTTAGTGTAATTGACACTTCTTGATGATCGATGATGATCATTATATGGTTTAGACTAGCGACATGCGATGTCTCTTTTTCCGCGTGGGGGAAAGTTCCTCGTCCTAATGAGCTTCGTCTCATTTTTATGGGCTAGCGACCCATGGTATTTGGACCGTTCGTGGAGCAAACGACTCAATAAGTCGGAGCATGGGGCGTATCTTTCTACGTGCGTTGATGTTCGTCTATGCATGGGGCGTATCTTTCTAGATGCGTCGATGTTCGACTTTGCATGGGGCGCATCTTTCTAGGTGCGTCAATGTTAGACTTTACATGGGACGTATCTTTCTAGGTGCGTCAATGTTTATTTATGCATGGGGCGTATCTTTCTAGATGCGTCGATGTTGGACTTTGCATGGGGCGCATCTTTCTAGGTGCGTCGATATTAGACTTTTCATGGGGTGTATCTTTCTAGGTGCATCAATGTTTATTTATGCATGGGACATATCTTTCTAGGTGCGTCGTTGTTCGACTTTGCATGGGGCGCATCTTTCTAGGTGCGCCGATGTTAGACTTTACATGGGGCGTATCTTTCTAGTTGCGTCAGTGTTTATTTATGCATGGGGCGTATCTTTCTAGGTGCGTCGATGTTCGACTTTGCATGGGGCGCATCTTTCTATGTGCGTCGATGTTAGACTTTACATGAGTCGTATCTTTCTAGGTGCGTCTATGTTTATTTATGCATGGGGCGTATCTTTCTAGGTGCGTCGACGTTCGACTGTGCATGGGGTGTATCTTCCTAGGTGCATCGATGTTCAGTTTATGGGATAGCATCTCATTTGTGATACACGTGTTGGTGAGTTCTCATTCTCCCGTTAGGGATTGGCCATCCTCTCTTGTGATTTCTGGATTTCTAATTGATAATTTCTGGAATTTTTGTTTCACCATGTTTTGCGATTGGCAACATATTCGTGGCTTGGTGAATAAAATAAAGAATATGACATTCTTATTGATGCTTTAAGATTTCTTGAGATATTGTATGATTTTGGTTGATTTTCTAATGTATACTTTTCACAGTATAGCTTTATTGTTATCATACGTTTTTATCGTGCCTCTTATTCTACCTCATTTTTATATGATAATTATAGCTAGACTGATCCGTTTATTATTTTCTTATTAAATAATACTCGGGTCAGACCGAGATATTACATGTGCTTCTGCTTGACTCCTCATCTGGGGTTTATTATCTGACTTTTGGGTAACTACTTTATATTAGTAGGTTTTTTGTTTTATACATTCGAGATAGAGACTCCTTGATGTATACTTATTCTTTTGTCAAGCACTTGTATCTATTCTTTTATGATGTTTTGGATCTTGTATGACCACTACTCTGATGTACACTTCTATGTGTTGTATTCATATCTATTTCCGCCTTTGTGATATGAATATCGGCGACTGATTTATGTTATGTTTATTTCTATATTTGTTTCCGAAGACCACATAGCCACTGTGCAGTAGCTTTGAGTTTGTATTGATATGTCGGATTTCCTCTTGAAATGAAATGCATGTTATACTATCTGACATATCGGTGCTTGCACAAAGTAATTACACGAATGGTCGCTCCTCAACAGCCTTATTCTTCGTGCTAGTTGACGGCATTACTCCGTAGTGTCCTTGGCTAGCGTGAGTATAGAGGCGGGGCGTCACACCCTAGTTCCCCAAAACATCCAAATTCAAAACCTATAGCTCATTCTTCACTTCACAGCATTTTAGACATTTGAATAGGGTATCCTGACGTCTGATCTACGTCTGAACCCAAATTTCAAATGCTTGAAAACGTTAAAAAATACATCTTAATATTAAGGGATGAATTCCCTAAATTACTGACGTTTGAATTTGACATTCATATGTCTGAATGCCTGATTCAGCCCGAACCTGAACTGGGATGGGGAATTTTCCTCAGTGGAAAGTCTCTCCACCTTTTCCTTGTTCACCTTCCTCTTTTTCGTCTTTTCTATGACATTGAGACACTTTACACTAACAGTTCTCTACATAAGTTCATGCCCTTTTTTGACATTTATTTAATTTAATTAATAAATATAAAGGTTTTAAATTTGTATATCTAATATATATATTGTTTATGTGTATTAAATACACATACGTATAATGTGCAAGTGCAGCATATAAATGTGTACATGACTTAATGTGCTTGCATATAAGTCTGGGATCTGCACCATAACAGGCATAGTTTGCCCCATTATATACATATTTATCATCTATAAACTAAATTTTTTATATATACATTTATATGTGTGTGTGTGTGTGTGTGTGTGTGTGTGTGTGTGTGTATAGAAACACACATGCATGCATGCATAAATACATATGTATGTATGTATAAAGTATTTATAAAAAAATAGCCTCTAAAACTAATACTAGTCCTTCTTCCTCTCAACTGCCAATTACTACCCCACTAGCCTCGCCAAACTCAATTCAGTCTCCTCCTCCCTCGTCAGAACCATTCGATGGCTTCACCTGGGTGTTATCCAAAAGGACTTGGAAACTAATCAAAGCAGCATAAGCTAATTTCGACGGATTCCACAATGGCATCCACGTCATAAGAATTTTCATCACATATTTTGAAAACCTTCTATAATCAATTTTAGTCTCTCTAATTTTCCATCGCTAGATTCACATAGAAATTTGTCAGGCCAGACAGCCAACCCATATCCACGCTATAACGTTGGATCTGGAAACCATGAAATTTCAAAACTAATTAGTAAATCCTGGAAAACTTTAATTGTAGAAGAGAAAATTCCCATTTCCACTATTTCTAAGTTTTTCAACCCAATTGATTTCAACCAAAGAAGGTGTGCATAAATGATCAATTACACAATTGACCCAGCAAAAAGGTATTGGAAAAACTCTATCGTTATATACGAGGTTGACTCTCATCCATACTGTCATTATTACAAAGCCTATATCGAAAGAGGGGTGGAAATCAATGGGAGAGCTTTTTACTCACACAGAAAATAAAGGGTTCTATGTGATAAAATTTTAAAGGAAGAAAGATTGGTAAAATTATGGAGAGGAGTCCTTACTTTTACGATTGAAAACTAATAATGATGAAGGTCGTGGGTTCTAAATCTCAATTTCTCTAAGATATTATTGCATACCACACATGTTTGGTTATATTTTCAGATTAAAATCAGACTTCTGGTAAGAAGAAGGAATCGACAGAATTGCTTTTGTGTTAGGCAACCCTATAAAGTTGGATCATTTAACCTGAAGAATGAATATAATTCTGTTTGCAAGGGTCCTGATTGAAATTAATAACGATTTTAAATTTCCTAATGAAGTTTCAATTGTAATTGAGAACAACGCACTATTTGTGCAACTAGTTGAATAAGAGTGGAAACTGAGCATACGTGAAAACTTTAACGGCTTTGGACACCCGAAGAAACTTTGTGCTTTTGAAGAATGTTGGATACCTAGGACAAAACCAATGCAAGATTGTATAAACAATAATATGGTGGTAGATAACCATATGATGTAGTCAAAAGCACAACAATATGACATAGGTATCAAGGAAGCATAGTTGTAAAGAATTAACTAAGATTATATGAAAGAATTTAATGAAGATGAATATCTTTTTTATTGAGAAAGAACTACTACATAGATATATTGTTTTTACCGTTTGATTTTGAAGTAATAACATTGATTACATATCTGCAGAACTGATACACTATATACAAATACAATAATGGGCTTTAGCAGAGATGCAGCCCAAAGAAATCGCCTCATCATAAATGTGTGGCTTAGATTGATTGTAGAAGATATCCACGATTGAGATATGAAAGCTGAGATATAAGAGAGTAATAGCTGCATATCTTTTTCATTATTTCCTCCCTTCGAACCCTAACCCAATTTCCAGGGTTAGGGTTTGTGAGACGATATCATGCAAATTTCTGATTTTGGTGAAATTGCTTAATTCATAAATACCGGTTTATCCTTAGTCTCTCATCTTTCTTCTTTCCGTTTTGAGTTGCAATGTTGAATCTTTTGAAGATTCGAGCTGTCTCGATTTGAGTTGAGACCAAGTTGATAGCTTTAATGTGGCTTCACCTTCAACTTCCTAATTTGGTGGGAATATGCTTGACTGAGCTTGAGAGAGGCCTGATTCTCTGTGATTCCCAGTTCAAATTTGAACTTTATGAAGTTCTTTTTCGATAGAGATTTGGTGAGCCTGTCTGCCTTCTTGTAGGTAGCAGGTATGTGATTTACTTGTAAGTTTCCTTTTAAAACTTGATCTCGAAAAAAATGCAAATCTATTTCGATATGTTTGGTTCTAGAGTGTAGTATAGGGTTAGAATTCATGTAACGGTGCTTTGATTGTCACACCACAATGTTGACTTGATGTTTGAGTCCAGTTTTAGTTCTCTTTAAATTGAGTGCAACCACATTACTTTAGCTGCGGCACTTGCTACACTCCTATACTCTGCTTCTGTGCTTGATCTTGAGATGGTAGATTGCTTTTTAAAACAACATGATATTAAGTTTTCTCCAATGAATATACAATATCCAATGATTGATTTTCTGTCATCTTGATATGTAGCCCAATCATCATCCGTATATCCTGTTATATTAAGATTCCTGCCAGCTTTGAGTGATTATCCATAATTTATAGTCCCCTTTAAATATCTGAGTATCTTTTTTACTGCTATCCAGCGCTCATCTAGAGGGTTCTACATAAATTGAGAAAGTTTGTTAACACTAAATACAATATTTGGTTGTGTTATAGTAGCATACTATAATGCTCCTATAACAATTCTGTATTGTCTTATATTGTTTATGGTTTCTCCCTAGTTTTTTGACAGAGATTGATTGCTTATCATTGGTGTTGACATGGGCTTTGCATCTTCCATTTTTGTCTTAGCAAGTAGTTCTGATATGTACTTTCTTTGCCATAGTGTAATCTCAGAATTTCTTGTCCTGTTTACTTCAATTCCCGAAAAGTAGTTGAGGTCCCTAAGATCTTTAATTGAGAAATGCTTGTTTAGATAATAGATAATTTAATTGATTTCGCCCTGGTTGTCGCCTATAATGATTAAATCATCAACATAGATTAGTATATAAATAGTTGAAGACTGATTGATTTTGATGAATAGTGAAGTATATGATTTGGTAGACTGATACCTTACTTTCATTATTGTTGATTTTAGTCTATCAAACCATACTCTTGGTGCTTGTTTAAGGCCATATAATTCCTTGTTTAATTTGCACACAAGATTTGCATTTTGTTCATAACCAGGTGGTTGCTTCATATAAATCTCCTTTTCTAATATACCATTCAGAAATGCATTGTTAACATCTAACTGCCTTATGCTCCAACCTTTGTGTAAGGCAACGGTAAGTATAAGCCTTATAGTAGAGGGTTTGACCACTAGAGAAAAGGTTTTGGTGAAGTCAAATCCATATTGTTAGGTATGACCTTTGGCAGCTAGTCTTGCCTTGTATTTATTGATGGTACCATCAGGGTTCCTTTTTGTCTTGTATATCATCTACAGCCTACAACATTTTTATGTGCTGGTGGACATACAAGATTCTATGTTTTATTTTTCATAAGAGCATTATACTCTTCATCCATTGTTGATCTCCAGTTTTTGTGCTTCGCGGCTTGATCACAAGTGTATGGTTCATCTGAACTTGTGTTGGCAATGTATATTTTGGTTTAAAGATCTTGCTTTTAGCTCTTATGATCATTGGATGACTTGGTCAAGCGGGACTTCAGTGTGAGGTAAGTTACAGTTCTGTCATGACTTATATTGTCGCTTGAATCACTTTGTTGACTTTCCTCATTTTGATCTTCTTCATTTGTTGAATGTGCAGGTGAATTGTAACGACCCACTATTTTGTACCATTCGAATTCGACAATAATAGAACATGTCGAGCTGGAATAGTTCAAAATAATAGATTGTAGAATAAATTTGGCAAAACTCGGAATATACAATAAATAAATCGCAGAATCACATACACAGATATCAGAATCTCGCAGCGTAAATTAAAAATTTAGTGGTTCATGAAGCCACTGATACATCTTTACAAAACAGAACTTACATTGTCTATAATCCTCAATACAAATTTTAACATACACAGATAGAGAGTCTTCAAAGTCTTGAATTCCAGAAAGGATAAAGGCTGAAACAACTTCCAATAGCACAAATGATCTACTGAGTGTCCTAGCTACGGAGAAGAAACTGAAGCTGCAACTCAGGCTGACCCGAGCGTACAATAAAACAAAACACTCGAGTCAGGACATACATACTTATATGATGTAAGCTAATTCAAGTGTACTGTAATATATAGCAAGTAACTTAAAGGATGCTTGGGACCGCCCATCCTCTAAGGGTCCGTTAAACTATTTACTATGTAGTATATTGCGCTATTATAATAGTGTCTATATTAAAATAAACATACTTTTAAATAGCGTTAAGGCTTTACATTTTCCACCTTAACACGTAATAGTCCCAGTAGTCCATCCAATATCATAGCTCCTCCTACTCGGGAAGCAACTAGAGGATACCACACGGGCTACGGGAGAAAACCAAACTCGTACAAGGCTCGATATGGTAGGTGACACGGCACAACTAGGCAATGCCAGGGTAGATATACCAATTGCTATCCGGACCGGTGGTAACGCGAAGCCGCAGCGACCGCCCACCTCGAACAACACTCCCAAATCAAGGGTGCACCCAAACAATCACATAAGCAATAGAATGGTATACGAAGAAGTGCGTTCGATCAGAGGAGCTACCTCATTAATCCGAGAATCGCTCCTGTTTTAGCCACCTTAAGCCAACTCACGGGAGTCGGGTCCACGTATATACCTTTCAAGAAACCGTCACCACCAACCTACTTCATTCTGGAATCTCCACCGCGTACACGGTTAGTCAAAGTGGTTTTCGGTATCGACAGAGAGTATGTCCATATCCGATCCCGGTCTCTTTGCCAACCCATCGTTATTATAACCCGTGGCCATTTAAAAACAGTTTATACTTTAAAACCAGAATAAACATTTCCATTTCAAAACTATAGATACGATATCATTTTAAAACCCAAAACAATATGATATCGTTATATTCAAATATAATTTTTTTCCAAAACCATACTGCTTAAAATTTATAATATCTGGAACCCAAATATTTGAATTATATCTTCAAACATAATATTTTGGAAATTTTACTTTAAACCATAACTCCCAAACACAATGGTTTGGATATTCAACGGTATATAGAATAAATGGGTTAACTTTATGGTTACTTTGTAAAAAGAGGATTTATATAGCTTTACAAATAATTTCTCTAGTTAAGATTTAAACCATAAATTAAATATCATTTTATGTTCCCAAAACATTACAATTCCCATATATATTAAATTGGAGTATTTACTATTCAACTAAGTTTGGGTTTTATTCTTTCACAAATCAATGTTTTATTTTTTTGTCTTGAATATTCCCATAAAATAAAACTCCAAATTTTTAACCATTAAATTTTCCCAAATTTATCTTTAATTTATTAAGGAAAATACAGTTATAAATATTATGTCTTAAGCTTTTCCAAAACTTAAGATAAAATAAAATTTATCAAATTCCATAAATTTTAAAGCAAACAAATTCTAGATTCCATAGCACTTAGGAAATGTTACCTAAAGTTATGGGTAAAACTAGTCCAATTCCAAAAGACGGCATTTAAATGCTGTAGTAGATTGTTTACTTAATAAAGATTTTCAAATATAACCTATTTATTTATTTATTAACTGACATGTTATTCTTTCAAAATCCCAATTTACCAAATAAGTTATATTCCAAATTTTATTCACATATTTATTTATTTTTATTTATAACTTATTAAAAATCAATATAAATTCCTTTAAAGGTATAAATCAAATATTTAACTTCCAAAATAATTTTAAATATTTCAGAAAATATTATAAGGACCACGGGCCTGTATATAGTTTTCTAGCCTAGGTCAAGTGATACGGATTTATATCATTTCAACCCGTAATTTACAAAACCCGGGTTCTATCATTTCAAACCCGCAATCCCAAGTTACCAGTTAAGCAGTTAACAGAATAAATGAACAATAATCATTTAGGCCTATCATTTCAGCCCATACGAACTAAATTTAACAGGGAACTGGCAGTGGTGATCTAAGCAGTAAATAAACAATAACATAACTACAGAAATAATATAACAGATAATACTGATGAGGTGTCAATTTAAATGGGGTTCATCATTCTATATTACACTACAGACAGATAATAGTGAAATACAATTTTACACATACACTTGCAATAATTTACTAAAATATAAATACGTATGTCTGGTGAGAAATACTCACCTGAGAATTGCAGAAAATTTGAATTTCAAAAATGACGATTCTCCGGTAGAGACCGACAGAGGGTAACGATAAAATTTCTCGGATGTCGCCTAGATTCAAATCTAAAACAAAAATAAAATATAGGATACGCGACTTTAGAAATTACGGTCAAAGGAAAGATAAAATAGAACGAGAATCAGTTTGGCTTGCTCGACCACTCCACCGTGTAATATGACCAAAGTGTACCCAAAATGTGAACCGGGCTAACTCTAAAATTTACGACCAAATTTCCTAGAGGTCGACTAAACAATACGGTGAAGCTTTTCTACTACGTGCCGTGATACACATGTACACGTGCACATTCCTATTATACTTACTTACGCATATGCATTCACACCAACACATGAGACACCACATCCTAACAATCCAACAGACTCATCCTTCCCCCAAAAAAAAATGTACAGATACATGTCAACAAGCCTCCTGCCTACTCTACTCCAAAATCTTTCAGACTTGATCAATGCAATATGCAGTCTCTTGTATACTAAACCTTCCTTTAGATCCACACCCTTGCATACAGTTTCATCTTAAGTTTAACTAAGTTTTAATCATTACTTTTCAGTTTAATTATTCATTAAATTATAAACTTCCCAGGCTACACTGTACATGCAGACCCAACAACTACAAACCCGAGGTCCTATCATCCTTGCTTCGAGTCAGAACCGGTCTAGCTTCGAGTCAGAGCTGATCCCGCTTCGAGTCAATCCGGACTTGCTTTGAGTCAAACTGGAAATGGTTGAACTATCTCAAATTACAGGAACTCTGTCCCCTCACTGCTCCTACCACTGACCTTCATCAGCCTCCACTACCTACCTACCATGGTCAGGTGTCAGTCCCCCATCAACCCTGGATTTTAGTGTGCTTCTGATGTGTGCAGACCTTGTGCACGTGCACACCTTCTCCTGTTACAAATGTTCAACCCTGAACATTATACACCCCAGTTTTGGCCATCTCCTCTTCTTAACCTTTGGCACATATGCAAACTTAATCTGAAACTCACCCCAAAGTATTTGTACCTACCCACCATTTGTATTTACTTTCTACTGCAATCTCTATTCAGTCTACCAATCTGTTTTACTGCAAACTGGAAGACCCCTAACCTAAGTTAAATCAGTATAATAGTATGCAGACTTACTCAACATACATGCAAGCTAAATTCCCTAACTCCTGTTCTACCAATTTCCATTTCTGATCTACCCAGGTTATACCATAGCCTTAAAATAAACTAAAATTTAACATAATCCAGGCTTTGAACTAAACAGCTACCTACCTCTCTTCCCATCATTCCAGTCCTAGGTACATATGTGGACTGCTAAAAAGACTTCCTCTTAGGCCTGAATGAAATCTAAAGCTCATACCTTAGTCCCAATCTGCTCTGTAAATGGATACATCATCTACTGTCACTTACTTCATCTCCTATACAAACTTATCTTTTGAAGCCAACTTCTTCTCAATAATCAGGTCAGAGAAAAATGCACATAGTGATACAAATGAACATATGTACTTGTGATACCAACATGGGTAGCCTACTGCTAAGGTTTCAAACATGCAGATTAAACTGAACTCACACCCAAGTATTAACACCCACCTAACATTTTTAACTTAGTTTTCACTTGTATTCAGTTAAATCTTAAGTTTAAGCTTAGTTTTGAAACATTTTACAGTTTATTTTTCTCAGATTTAAAACTTCCCAGTTCTAACTGCAACAGGCAAAGAAAACCCAACTACCCGAGAAGTTTATGCAAGATCTTCGGGAAACTATGCAATATCTTCGAGTCCATTAGTCCCTTACTTCAAGTTACCCATGTAACCCTCCATGCACTCACCTATTGCTCTCTGTTCATATGATTCTGAAACAACCCACCCAACTTCACTGATACCTTAACCATCAACCACTTCTCTTCTTTAGCATCACCCCCCAGTCATCTCAACTACCAGTCCAGTCATCATCCAAGGTTGATATGCACTGATGTACATGTGCACAGTTGCACCTGCACACTGGACTATGAACAAGATACTGCTACCCACTCCTCTTATTCCAATTCTGGCATCTACTACCCAAATCTTCTATTCATCATCAACCACTTCATCCAGCCAAGTCAATCTCATCTTCAAATCAGATGCACTTACACCAGTCTTGGTTGAACAAAATCAAGTTTTAGTGATGATATGGTCTTGATATCATAAGAGTGGAAACTTATACTCAGATTGCATTTCCTATTCCTCCTATGAACTCACATCTTCCCTAGCCTAAATACTTAAGGCAATTACAATCCTATCCCCCTTTAGATGCTGCAACCTATAACTCAGATTTTTGGAAAAAATATGAAGATAAGTTTATGACATATGTCCCAGTATATATATACATATGCCAACTATGTTTATGCCACAAATGCAACTGAAAACTCACATCCTATTCCCATATTTTCCGACTTAGTTCATGCAACTCAAACCCAGATCTTTGCTAAAATATGTAGACAAGTGATGTGTCATGGCCTAAGCAACACTGGGTGGCCGAGCAAGGCAGATGGGAAAAGAAATTAAAGAAGAACAGATAATATACCTGATGGATAGAGAGGAAGCAAGGCAGAATACAAGAGATGCAGAGCAAAAATGATGTACAGGAGCAAAGATTTATAGGCATAGTTTCGAATATAACTGCTGTCGAAATCAAGGGGAGGTAAATATGCAGTTACTTCTCAATTAACTTGCGTGATTTAAGGTTGATGACTGATGAAGCAAAAGTGAAAACAAAGTTTATACACACGTTACTTCTGATTTAAAAGCTTGCGAGGTTTCAGTACTTGATTCAAGTATTAAATCTTGTGTATAACTGATGGTAACGGGGCAGAGGAAATGGTTGATATGCACACTGGAGTGAATGCTTCAGCTTCACATGTCAATATGTACGTTACTACCTAAAACTAAAGCTTGCGTGATTCAAGTCTAGATTACCAATTTGTACGTTACTTATGCATGCAAAAATATTCCCAGATTTTCTTGATAGCTT
The DNA here is from genome assembly GCA_030765085.1 of Allium cepa. Classification (NCBI taxonomy): domain Eukaryota; kingdom Viridiplantae; phylum Streptophyta; class Magnoliopsida; order Asparagales; family Amaryllidaceae; genus Allium; species Allium cepa. The sequence continues at coordinate 191,038,234 of CM060942.1, forward strand.
GCGTGATTATGGTGGTGCTGTAGAAAGCAGAGCATGAAGGAATATTGAATATGCACGTTTTAAATATCAAGCATGCACGTTTGAATGTTACCATAAGTTATATACATTTTGATCTGGCAGAGAAAAGAAATGGCAAGCTTTGATTGAAATAAATGAAATGGCAAGAATAGGCAAAGACTTTGTGATGGGAAAGCATATACAAAATTTAAGATAATCTGACAGTTATACAAAAGTCGTTTCTTAAAATTTACCGACTGATATTTTACTCCCAAAATATTTGAAAATATGATTTTTACACTACGTTAAACAGACGCAGTCTAAAACATCAAAAAAATTTATAAAAATTACGTTTTAAAATCACACGTTATATTACGTTAATTATACCCTAAAATTGACGCGTCTTTTAAACGCGAATTTTACCAGTTCAAACATAGCTTAAATTTTCACAGTTATTATTAAATTTTATTGACATATGAAATTTTATAAAATATATCTCCAAATTAAATAATTAAACTATATTGTTAAACACAATTTATATAAAATATATTTCGAAATTAAAATAATTAAAAGAAATAAATAGCCAAAAACTAGGGTTGTTACACTCTCCCCCACTTAAGAACTTTTCGTCCTCGAAAAGGAGCGAAAGAAAAGAAACAAAGGAAGATAAGCTAGATAAACAAGAACTTTAAACGAATAGTTCCGGATTTGAAGCACGAAGAAGATCCTCTAGAATCGGTTTTACCCTTTCAGGTTTGACCGTCAGTCTATGGGTGCTCAGGTCCCGATGAGTAACAAAGATTTCAAAGATCATAGAAAGATTTCTAAATAGACTGGTATAAGCAATAGTCTCCCCAATCCGTAGCAGATAGGGAAACCAAGGACTTTTAAAGATAGTTGAAAAACAAAATAAGATAATAAATTTTGAAATCATAATACTTTGAAAGTCATTAAATTTATAGATATTATCATTTATAAATCATACTACAAAATCATAACACTTTTAAAATAATCTTCATTTATACCCTTTGAATTCAATGCCAAATAATATTCATTTCAGGAAACAACTTTTATTAAAATCTCTTGGTTAGATTTAAGGTTCCTTATTAAATCAATTTTGATTATTAAGTTATTTAAATAAATTCCTTAAATTCCTTTTTTCTTATTTACCTCAATTAATCTTTTATAACTAAAATTTAAGTGTATAACATTTATTATAACCACTCAAAGTTTATTTATAAAATCCTTTTGTATTGTATATTATCCAGTTACATTGTTAACTTCTGAAAATCAAGGTAAGTTATATTGAAATGGAATTGAGTATTATACAGCTAAAATTTTCAAATTCAATTATTTCCAGTTGGAATTTCTTATCCAAAATTTTATTTTTATTGAAATTATTCCCCCAAGATAAACTTAAGAATTAAATTTCTGATTCTCTTCAAACCATTTAGAGATAAATAAATATATACATAATATGTCAAATCAAATTTAAATTATATCTTTATATATATTAAGTCATACTTTAGAAATTAAAATCAATTGAAATCTCAATATAACACTGTAGCCAGACTACAGTATGGTCTTTCACTTTGAGACTCGAAAATGAATGTCGATGATGCTGCAGTCATCACCGAAATTATTTTCCAGCGACAAAGAGAAATGCACTAAATTTTAAAATTCTTTGAAAACAATTTCTATAAAAATACTCTAAATAATATATCCTTTAAAACCTTTTTAAACCCAAGGTTTGAAGCCATCGGAAATTGAATTCTCAAGTTCTTGTTTAAATTCATTTCTGTTTCCAAATTAATTCATAACCGTTGTTTATATTCAATTATTTATATTAGACAAAACACATGGTTTACAAAATCATAAATAAAATCAAAACTATTATCTCTTGACAACTAGTTGAATTAATTATACTTATATATATTAGGTTTTCTTTCAAATATAAGAATAAATTCCCAAAACAAGGATAGGAATTCAAATTTGATGAACTCAAATCAAAGGGATTCAAGATAGTTGAAATCAGAAGATCCGATGATTAAATAACAGAATAAGGAACTGGGTAAGTCTATATAAATCGCGGACAACCTTGATCTGGTCAACCGTGACTTAAAGAGTCGGATCGATGTGATTGGTTAAATCTACATTGATCTGGAGAGATGGAGTTCGGAATAATCAAAGATACTAGCATATAAACCGAGGATAAATATAATTCTCCGGTGAATCAATGCTAATTGTAAAGGAGTTTCACCCCTTTATTAGAACAATGGCGAGACCGCCAATTCACTATAAAGATCATCCTAAGTGGAGTTATGGGACACTCCAAAATCTAAAGTAGATGAAAAGTGAGGGACACGAATGAACTTTGGAATCACAGGGAATGTTCCAGAATTCGAAAAGGAAGAGATTCAAGCTCGAATGATGGTGATTTTGTAAATCAAATTTACTATACATTCTAAGTTTTGCCTAGAGCCAAAGCTCTGATACCAGCTGTAACGACCCACTATTTTGTACCATTCGAATTCGACAATAATAGAACATGTCGAGCTGGAATAGTTCAAAATAATAGATTGTAGAATAAATTTGGCAAAACTCGGAATATACAATAAATAAATCGCAGAATCACATACACAGATATCAGAATCTCGCAGCGTAAATTAAAAATTTAGTGGTTCATGAAGCCACTGATACATCTTTACAAAACAGAACTTACATTGTCTATAATCCTCAATACAAATTTTAACATACACAGATAGAGAGTCTTCAAAGTCTTGAATTCCAGAAAGGATAAAGGCTGAAACAACTTCCAATAGCACAAATGATCTACTGAGTGTCCTAGCTACGGAGAAGAAACTGAAGCTGCAACTCAGGCTGACCCGAGCGTACAATAAAACAAAACACTCGAGTCAGGACATACATACTTATATGATGTAAGCTAATTCAAGTGTACTGTAATATATAGCAAGTAACTTAAAGGATGCTTGGGACCGCCCATCCTCTAAGGGTCCGTTAAACTATTTACTATGTAGTATATTGCGCTATTATAATAGTGTCTATATTAAAATAAACATACTTTTAAATAGCGTTAAGGCTTTACATTTTCCACCTTAACACGTAATAGTCCCAGTAGTCCATCCAATATCATAGCTCCTCCTACTCGGGAAGCAACTAGAGGATACCACACGGGCTACGGGAGAAAACCAAACTCGTACAAGGCTCGATATGGTAGGTGACACGGCACAACTAGGCAATGCCAGGGTAGATATACCAATTGCTATCCGGACCGGTGGTAACGCGAAGCCGCAGCGACCGCCCACCTCGAACAACACTCCCAAATCAAGGGTGCACCCAAACAATCACATAAGCAATAGAATGGTATACGAAGAAGTGCGTTCGATCAGAGGAGCTACCTCATTAATCCGAGAATCGCTCCTGTTTTAGCCACCTTAAGCCAACTCACGGGAGTCGGGTCCACGTATATACCTTTCAAGAAACCGTCACCACCAACCTACTTCATTCTGGAATCTCCACCGCGTACACGGTTAGTCAAAGTGGTTTTCGGTATCGACAGAGAGTATGTCCATATCCGATCCCGGTCTCTTTGCCAACCCATCGTTATTATAACCCGTGGCCATTTAAAAACAGTTTATACTTTAAAACCAGAATAAACATTTCCATTTCAAAACTATAGATACGATATCATTTTAAAACCCAAAACAATATGATATCGTTATATTCAAATATAATTTTTTTCCAAAACCATACTGCTTAAAATTTATAATATCTGGAACCCAAATATTTGAATTATATCTTCAAACATAATATTTTGGAAATTTTACTTTAAACCATAACTCCCAAACACAATGGTTTGGATATTCAACGGTATATAGAATAAATGGGTTAACTTTATGGTTACTTTGTAAAAAGAGGATTTATATAGCTTTACAAATAATTTCTCTAGTTAAGATTTAAACCATAAATTAAATATCATTTTATGTTCCCAAAACATTACAATTCCCATATATATTAAATTGGAGTATTTACTATTCAACTAAGTTTGGGTTTTATTCTTTCACAAATCAATGTTTTATTTTTTTGTCTTGAATATTCCCATAAAATAAAACTCCAAATTTTTAACCATTAAATTTTCCCAAAATTTATCTTTAATTTATTAAGGAAAATACAGTTATAAGTCTTAAGCTTTTCCAAAACTTAAGATAAAATAAAATTTATCAAATTCCATAAATTTTAAAGCAAACAAATTCTAGATTCCATAGCACTTAGGAAATGTTACCTAAAGTTATGGGTAAAACTAGTCCAATTCCAAAAGACGGCATTTAAATGCTGTAGTAGATTGTTTACTTAATAAAGATTTTCAAATATAACCTATTTATTTATTTATTAACTGACATGTTATTCTTTCAAAATCCCAATTTACCAAATAAGTTATATTCCAAATTTTATTCATATATTTATTTATTTTTATTTATAACTTATTAAAAATCAATATAAATTCCTTTAAAGGTATAAATCAAATATTTAACTTCCAAAATAATTTTAAATATTTCAGAAAATATTATAAGGACCACGGGCCTGTATATAGTTTTCTAGCCTAGGTCAAGTGATACGGATTTATATCATTTCAACCCGTAATTTACAAAACCCCGGGTTCTATCATTTCAAACCCGCAATCCCAAGTTACCAGTTAAGCAGTTAACAGAATAAATGAACAATAATCATTTAGGCCTATCATTTCAGCCCATACGAACTAAATTTAACAGGGAACTGGCAGTGGTGATCTAAGCAGTAAATAAACAATAACATAACTACAGAAATAATATAACAGATAATACTGATGAGGTGTCAATTTAAATGGGGGTTCATCATTCTATATTACACTACAGACAGATAATAGTGAAATACAATTTTACACATACACTTGCAATAATTTACTAAAATATAAATACGTATGTCTGGTGAGAAATACTCACCTGAGAATTGCAGAAAATTTGAATTTCAAAAATGACGATTCTCCGGTAGAGACCGACAGAGGGTAACGATAAAATTTCTCGGATGTCGCCTAGATTCAAATCTAAAACAAAAATAAAATATAGGATACGCGACTTTAGAAATTACGGTCAAAGGAAAGATAAAATAGAACGAGAATCAGTTTGGCTTGCTCGACCACTCCACCGTGTAATATGACCAAAGTGTACCCAAAATGTGAACCGGGCTAACTCTAAAATTTACGACCAAATTTCCTAGAGGTCGACTAAACAATACGGTGAAGCTTTTCTACTACGTGCCGTGATACACATGTACACGTGCACATTCCTATTATACTTACTTACGCATATGCATTCACACCAACACATGAGACACCACATCCTAACAATCCAACAGACTCATCCTTCCCCCAAAAAAAAATGTACAGATACATGTCAACAAGCCTCCTGCCTACTCTACTCCAAAATCTTTCAGACTTGATCAATGCAATATGCAGTCTCTTGTATACTAAACCTTCCTTTAGATCCACACCCTTGCATACAGTTTCATCTTAAGTTTAACTAAGTTTTAATCATTACTTTTCAGTTTAATTATTCATTAAATTATAAACTTCCCAGGCTACACTGTACATGCAGACCCAACAACTACAAACCCGAGGTCCTATCATCCTTGCTTCGAGTCAGAACCGGTCTAGCTTCGAGTCAGAGCTGATCCCGCTTCGAGTCAATCCGGACTTGCTTTGAGTCAAACTGGAAATGGTTGAACTATCTCAAATTACAGGAACTCTGTCCCCTCACTGCTCCTACCACTGACCTTCATCAGCCTCCACTACCTACCTACCATGGTCAGGTGTCAGTCCCCCATCAACCCTGGATTTTAGTGTGCTTCTGATGTGTGCAGACCTTGTGCACGTGCACACCTTCTCCTGTTACAAATGTTCAACCCTGAACATTATACACCCCAGTTTTGGCCATCTCCTCTTCTTAACCTTTGGCACATATGCAAACTTAATCTGAAACTCACCCCAAAGTATTTGTACCTACCCACCATTTGTATTTACTTTCTACTGCAATCTCTATTCAGTCTACCAATCTGTTTTACTGCAAACTGGAAGACCCCTAACCTAAGTTAAATCAGTATAATAGTATGCAGACTTACTCAACATACATGCAAGCTAAATTCCCTAACTCCTGTTCTACCAATTTCCATTTCAGATCTACCCAGGTTATACCATAGCCTTAAAATAAACTAAAATTTAACATAATCCAGGCTTTGAACTAAACAGCTACCTACCTCTCTTCCCATCATTCCAGTCCTAGGTACATATGTGGACTGCTAAAAAGACTTCCTCTTAGGCCTGAATGAAATCTAAAGCTCATACCTTAGTCCCAATCTGCTCTGTAAATGGATACATCATCTACTGTCACTTACTTCATCTCCTATACAAACTTATCTTTTGAAGCCAACTTCTTCTCAATAATCAGGTCAGAGAAAAATGCACATAGTGATACAAATGAACATATGTACTTGTGATACCAACATGGGTAGCCTACTGCTAAGGTTTCAAACATGCAGATTAAACTGAACTCACACCCAAGTATTAACACCCACCTAACATTTTTAACTTAGTTTTCACTTGTATTCAGTTAAATCTTAAGTTTAAGCTTAGTTTTGAAACATTTTACAGTTTATTTTTCTCAGATTTAAAACTTCCCAGTTCTAACTGCAACAGGCAAAGAAAACCCAACTACCCGAGAAGTTTATGCAAGATCTTCGGGAAACTATGCAATATCTTCGAGTCCATTAGTCCCTTACTTCAAGTTACCCATGTAACCCTCCATGCACTCACCTATTGCTCTCTGTTCATATGATTCTGAAACAACCCACCCAACTTCACTGATACCTTAACCATCAACCACTTCTCTTCTTTAGCATCACCCCCCCAGTCATCTCAACTACCAGTCCAGTCATCATCCAAGGTTGATATGCACTGATGTACATGTGCACAGTTGCACCTGCACACTGGACTATGAACAAGATACTGCTACCCACTCCTCTTATTCCAATTCTGGCATCTACTACCCAAATCTTCTATTCATCATCAACCACTTCATCCAGCCAAGTCAATCTCATCTTCAAATCAGATGCACTTACACCAGTCTTGGTTGAACAAAATCAAGTTTTAGTGATGATATGGTCTTGATATCATAAGAGTGGAAACTTATACTCAGATTGCATTTCCTATTCCTCCTATGAACTCACATCTTCCCTAGCCTAAATACTTAAGGCAATTACAATCCTATCCCCCTTTAGATGCTGCAACCTATAACTCAGATTTTTGGAAAAAATATGAAGATAAGTTTATGACATATGTCCCAGTATATATATACATATGCCAACTATGTTTATGCCACAAATGCAACTGAAAATTCACATCCTATTCCCATATTTTCCGACTTAGTTCATGCAACTCAAACCCAGATCTTTGCTAAAATATGTAGACAAGTGATGTGTCATGGCCTAAGCAACACTGGGTGGCCGAGCAAGGCAGATGGGAAAAGAAATTAAAGAAGAACAGATAATATACCTGATGGATAGAGAGGAAGCAAGGCAGAATACAAGAGATGCAGAGCAAAAATGATGTACAGGAGCAAAGATTTATAGGCATAGTTTCGAATATAACTGCTGTCGAAATCAAGGGGAGGTAAATATGCAGTTACTTCTCAATTAACTTGCGTGATTTAAGGTTGATGACTGATGAAGCAAAAGTGAAAACAAAGTTTATACACACGTTACTTCTGATTTAAAAGCTTGCGAGGTTTCAGTACTTGATTCAAGTATTAAATCTTGTGTATAACTGATGGTAACGGGGCAGAGGAAATGGTTGATATGCACACTGGAGTGAATGCTTCAGCTTCACATGTCAATATGTACGTTACTACCTAAAACTAAAGCTTGCGTGATTCAAGTCTAGATTACCAATTTGTACGTTACTTATGCATGCAAAAATATTCCCAGATTTTCTTGATAGCTTGCGTGATTATGGTGGTGCTGTAGAAAGCAGAGCATGAAGGAATATTGAATATGCACGTTTTAAATATCAAGCATGCACGTTTGAATGTTACCATAAGTTATATACATTTTGATCTGGCAGAGAAAAGAAATGGCAAGCTTTGATTGAAATAAATGAAATGGCAAGAATAGGCAAAGACTTTGTGATGGGAAAGCATATACAAAATTTAAGATAATCTGACAGTTATACAAAAGTCGTTTCTTAAAATTTACCGACTGATATTTTACTCCCAAAATATTTGAAAATATGATTTTTACACTACGTTAAACAGACGCAGTCTAAAACATCAAAAAAATTTATAAAAATTACGTTTTAAAATCACACGTTATATTACGTTAATTATACCCTAAAATTGACGCGTCTTTTAAACGCGAATTTTACCAGTTCAAACATAGCTTAAATTTTCACAGTTATTATTAAATTTTATTGACATATGAAATTTTATAAAATATATCTCCAAATTAAATAATTAAACTATATTGTTAAACACAATTTATATAAAATATATTTCGAAATTAAAATAATTAAAAGAAATAAATAGCCAAAAACTAGGGTTGTTACATGAATGACTGGCATAACTAATATCATCTGCCCACTCATAATTTTGTTGAGCAGAGACTTTTGGATGAGTTTGGTGATCATCAGTAGTCCTCCTAACCTCTGTTGGATTTCCACTCTCATAGTATATGGGTAACTCTGGTATAGAAACATGTGGATTGTATACCATACTTGTTGCTTTCACGTTAGATTTTCTGAAGGAAAAAAACATTTTCATTGAATACAGCATGTTTGCTAATAACAAAAATTCCACTATCATCAAGACATTTGTATCCTTTTTTATTAGTATCATATCCAAGAAATGTACATGGCTCAGATCTGAAATTTAACTTATTATTACTATAAGTTCTCATATATAGGAAACATAGGCACCCAAAAGTTTTCAAACTACAGTAATCTAGCTTTGCCCTTGCAATTTTTCTATGGGGGTTATGCCCTATAAGATTCTGGTTGCAGTATATTAATAAGATAGGCTGTTGTATTAAAGGCTTCGGGCCAGAATTTTAGGGGTAAACTTGCATGAACCAGTAAGCTAAGCCTAGATTCAACTATGTGCCTATGCTTTCTCTCTACTAAAACATTTTGCTCAGATGTGTTGGGACTTGTAGTTCTATGAATTATTCCCTTCTATTTAAAATAATCCTTGAGAAATTTGTATTCTGTTCCCCTATAAGATTGTATAATTTTAACATGTGTGCCAAGTTGTTTTTCGACCATTGTAATGAAATTTATCACAACTTTGTAAGTATCAGATTTATTTTAAAAAAAAAATATCCAAGTGTATCTTGTGTGTGCATCAACAAAAGATATATAATATTTTTATCCATGATCAGAACATGTTGGTGCTGGTCCACGAAGATCATTTGCAACAAGCTCAAGGGGTTTAGAATACTTAGTTGGAGAGTCACTAAATGGTAATTTATGAATCTTACCCATTTGACAGTAACTGCATATATAAGGAAGAGAAATATTATCACAAGATATGCAATTTTCAGTAAGAACTTGCTTAACAACTTTAACACTTGGTTGACCAAGTTTGCAGTGCTAGAGATCAAATACACTACTGTTGTTTTTCATTTCACACTGATTACAACATTTTGCTCTTTTGTAGAGCCTACAGTTAATAGATTTAAATCTATATAGTCCATTTTCTGCATCACCCTGCAACAAAATATCTTTAATTAGTATGTTTCTAACTAGATAATATTTAGGATAGTATTCAAAGTAAACTTTATTATCATTAGCAAACTGAGATACACTTATAAGATTCTTTTTTTATTTTTGGCACTCTTAATAGATTATGTAAAAACAATTGTTTTTTTCCTTTAATAAGAGCACTGTACATGAGAGATTTTGATGCACTTACCATTACCCATGCAAATAGGCTGTTTACATCTATTCTCCTTGTTGTTAAGATTCAAATTGTCAAGATTATTAGTTATATGATTGGTTTCTCCTTAATTAGAATACCAACAGTCATCTTGCATATGTTCAGATTGAGTATTTTCATTTGAATTGTGATCTTTATTGTCTAATTGATTTCTTAAGCTGGCTTGAGCCATATTGGAACTATAGTTACCACTTCTTTGATTGTTATTGTTGTGATTGGAACATCGAAAATAACATTTTACTGCAGTGTGCCCAATCTTTTCATAGATTTGGCATTTCGGCCTGCTATTATTATTGTATTTGCCTCTTTCCCTTGACTTGTTAGAATATCCTCCTCTCTGTGGTGGTTGATCACCTTTGTTGTTGTTTTGATTCTTGTTTTTGGTGTAAGCAGTGTGGTTAATAGCAAACTCTGATTCTTGAGGCCTTTTATTGTCTAATCTTGCTTCATGTGCCTGTAGGATAGAATGGACATCATCAACAGATGGTAAGATTTTATGAGAGGCTATAAGTGCTACCACGGCTTCATAATCATCACTTAAACCATTTAAAATTGTTAATACTTGTTTAGAACCAGATATTTTGTGACCTGCAGCTTCAAGAAGGTCACAAATTGTCTTGATTTTGTAAAGATATTATCTCATAGAATAATTATCGTTTCTAATATTTTGTAATTGCCTCTTGTGATACATCACTTGGCTGTCGATTGAGTATCGAAAACTTTCTCAAACGTTGACCATATTTCGCCTGCTGATTTTCATCCAATTGCACGTGATAAAAGATTTGTGTTTATAGATGACAGTAGCTAAGAACATATCTGTCTGTCCTTCCTATGATGCTCTACATATTCTTCAATGTTGATAATTTTGTTTTCTTGATCAATGATGCATTTTGGTGGAGTTGGTATCATGCCAAGAAGAAAACCTTCAAGGCCAAATCCCTACATAGCAGTTTCAATTTGCAGTTTTCACAACAGATATTTGTTTTCATCTAAGTTCACGGTGATTATTGGCTTTGTGGGCTTGTGACAGATTTAATCAACTTCCCAGTTGCATCAGATTACTGCTCAGTGGTGGTATTATCAGAAGTTACTGAATGATCATCAGCCATGATGATAGATCTTGAATCAGACTAAACAGAGTGGCTTCAAGAATGATTCTTTAACAAGAAAATTCTCAAGAAGATAAAGAGAACATGTATGATGCAGTTGGATCTAAATGATGAGTATTATATAACGGATCTTGGCGCGACACTAACCTTGTTTTCAAATTTAATGAGATGCTTTTCTGAATTCTTGAATCTGATTTCTAATGTTTTTCTTGAACAAGATGTCTTCAGTGAGAACTAAGTGTGGCCAGTGTGAAAAGCTTGGCGAGGCACCAGATTCGAGAAGAAAAAATTGTTGCCCATATGATGATAATGAAATCTAATAGGTAAAAGTTTCTCCAAATGGTGAAGAGGTTCTGATGGAGAAGCCATCAGATCCTTCTTTGATATTGTGATAATGTTGTTAAGCTGCAATGCTCTGATAGCATATAAAGAATTAACCATGATTATATGAAAGAATTTGATGAAGATGAATATCTTTTTTATTGAGAAAGAACATTGTTTTTATAGTTTTATTTTGAAGTGGAAACATTGATTACATATATGCAGAACTGATACATTATATATAAATACAATAGTAGGCTTTAGCAGACATGCAGCCCAAAGAAATCGCTTCAAAATAAATGTGTGGCTCAGTTAGATTGCAGAAAATATCCACGATTGAGATATGAAAGCTGAGATATAAGAGAGTAATAGTTGCAGATCTTTTTTCATTATTTAGAGACCAAAAGCATGCGACCGAACAAGTTATATATACAAATAGAGCTAGCAACCGCCTAAAATTGTTGTGATAGTAATTATAATGACCACATGCATTCGTAGATAAATCAACAAAAGGAACTTGAATGCAACGAAACAATCTCTAGTGCAGAAGAATTACACCAACATAAGGAAGTAAATACCCGCACATTAGTACTGAAAATACTTTTTGCAAATAAATCTGATCACACCTTGTTTAGCAAATTTTACATGTTTAGATTTAAACAACACCGACACAGAAAAGGTGATAGAAAATGACTACTCTGAAAATTTACAAAGCAATAACCCTTTCATCTCACCACAACACATAATGTAGCAGTACAAGAGCAGTTCTCCATCAATGAGCTAGCTAACAAATCTACCATTGTCACCATGAATACATCAGCACCAACATAGGAACAAAGCTCCACTCAACCTCAATCTTTGTCTGGCTTTGGAGACAACATAGGTTCATGCCCTAGAAATAAGCAAAGCAGGAAATGACATGCATGATGAAGCCCCATTTGTACTCACAACAATATAACAGGAAGACGTGATAGATAACCCTGCATGGTAGTTGTTACGCATCTAAAAACAAAAGGCAAGAAAATGAAAGATCAAAATTAAGTAAGTGCTCCCTCTTACATTGAAATCTGTAGCACATATCCTAACCTTTTCTTAATGAATTTAATTATTTGGAATCAGGGTTTTAAACTGGCCGTCTAAACAATTAGATGTAGTACAAGTCTTATAGCAAAGTCATGTTTCATTTGTGGGTCTTTTGAAAAATAAGTTAATCATTAGCAAAATCAGAGAGTTTGTTACTTTCTCTGATAAAAAATGGAATTATATTTATACAACAAGAAAAAGAAAGGATAATGGTTATATAGGAAAAAAAATCTTTGGGACATGTTAATTATTCACAAGAAGAGTAGTTTTTCACATGTTTAGAGCATTCTTAGCAAAGATTGGATTTTCATGGGTGGTTGCTTCAAATAAAACAGTGGAAATCCCCCTCGGCCAGTAGCGAGTGGGGAGCCGTTTCCCCTGAAATAGTTTCCACTAAACGGTTTTAAGAAAACCGTTTAGGGCAAAAGTTTTTTAAAAAATATATAACCCCTTTTTTAAACGAGCTTCTAAAATCTTTTTTTAAAACGGTTTTTTGAAAACTATTAAGGCTTAAACGGCTTTCAGAAAGCCGTTTAGGGATCGCCACTTAAAAAATGGGGGCAATACCCACTTTCCGTTCCTTCCCACACTCGAATTCTCACTGCTAGAAGGAACGGCAATAGGGATCTTCCCCATTTATTGTTATATTTTCGCTGCTGTGAATGCTTCTAGTACATAAAAAGTCATGTGTCAAATTCTTTTGTATTGTGGTGTATGCGCACAATCAATCTAAAAGGAGAACACAATTATGGGAGTATTTAAAACAGCAAGCAAACACTATTAGCATACCTTGGGTTCTAGGAGGGGATTTCTATGCAATTCTTTATTATCATGAGAGAATAAATAATGGAAGCTATATTACATCAATATTAGCCGATTTTATAGACCGTGTTAGCTCTAATGATGCATAAGGTAATTAGGTTAATGCAAATGATGACCTTAACAGGGAAGCAGTACAGTATTTCTCATCCCTATTTAATACTTCCTCTTTAAGACGACCTTAACAAGAAAGCTATACAATATTTCTCATCCTTATTTAATACTTCCTCTCTAAATTCTAGTTTTTCTCATATCATTTGTAAAAAATTCTTCCAAAAAATGCTAGAAATAGGTTGGACAAACCGTTTAAAATACATGAAGCCAAAGAGATAGTCTTTCAAATTGATGATAATAGATTTTCCTGACCGGATTCTCTCAATTCCATATTCTATAAGTTACATTGGGAAATTATCGAAATCGACGTTTTCCAAGCCATATTTGGCATTAAACAGTCAAGTAAGATTATAAAAGAAATTAATCATACCTTTATATGTTTAATCCATGACCGCAGACCCACAAACTCCGTTAGATTACAATCTGATTTCTTTATGCAATGTAATCTATAAAATTTTGGAAAATTTCCTATACAATAGGATGAAGCATTATTTAAACAGTCTAATTTCAATCAATCAAAATGCTATTATTCCTAGTGGACTCATCGCTGAAAATTCACATTTTGCATATGAAATGATGAGATGGTTCAATAGACCTGTGTATAAATGTGGACTTGCGTACAGCTTATGACAAAGCGAGCCAGGATTCATATATCATATGCTTCTTTGCATAGGTTTCTTTGCTAAATTTGCAAATATGATATATGAATGCATATTCGCATGTACTTTTTCAGTTCTAATGGAAGGTAGTGTAGTGAATTTTATTTTAATGTGAACGCAAGCGAATTATTTGGTCAGGATCTAGTATTGTCTATTTAGATATCAATGCAACTTAAAAATCAATTATGCAATCTCACAGATAAAATAACAGAAATAAGAGACGCGGAAGATTTAACGTGGTTCGGATATGAATATTGTAACATCCCAGAATTTTGAGTATGGGATTTGTGAACATTTAATTCATTTTAAATGTTTATTATGGGTTTAAGATTTATTTTAAACGAAAGGAATTGGTTTAAATTATATTAACAAGTTAAAATTTCTAAGGTGTGGATTTAATTTGAAAATTTGAACAATAATAATATAATATTCAGAATTGAAATAAAAGAAATTCTGGATGTAAATAGTGATAAAATGGTTTTAAAAATTTATCTTGGGCTATCTGAGTGTAAATAGCATGGTGGAAATTTTAGATGAATTTTGAGGTCAATAAATTAATATTTGGAATTTTATAATAATTTAAAAAACGAATTTAATATTATTAAAATGCAAATAATCAGATTTTGGTTCGGAATGAGCCGAAATGATTTTTAATGTGTTTATAAATGTTATATGAATTATTGTTAAGTTAATAAAATTTTAAAAGTGGAAATTTTGAGTGATTTCGATAATTTCGAAAATTTGCTTAATTAATAGACGAGTTAAATTAGCCTTCCGGGGCACAGTCTCGGAATTCGACGGAACCAGTTCCATTGGATCCGTAATAGTTAGTTATTATCGGATTTCAATTTTCGTAGCAATCGGAGTTGTCGTTTGACCCCGGCAGCTCGAAACGCATCGAAATCGTTTTAATCGATTTAATTTGAAATTGATCGTTTAATTCCGTAACTCGCTCATACGACCGAATTAGCTTACGAAACTTATTCCATTGTGTCTGGAATGCGGAAAAAACCCTAGGAACGCCTGTTGGTGCGTGAGAATCGGAGTTCGTTTGCTTAAGTGTTAAATTGAGAGTTTATTTTAATAAAATAATATTAAACTATATATAAATATATAATTTTATCAAACCCTAGCTTATTCTACGTTGCCGCCGCAGTTTTCATATCTATGGTCGAAAATCTTTAATTTTGTTTCCTTAAATTCGCATCATCCATCGATTAATTGAAGATATCTCAAACATGAAGTTCGTAGAGCTTGAAGATGGCTTTCGATCTATATGGACGAGATGGTGTTCTGTGAAGCGTAGGGGGAAGGAAGTCGCCGCGTTCATCTTTGGGTCAGCCGCGTTTTCACGGTGGAGGAGGGCACCGAGCTCGACACGAGGCTTGGTGGGGGTGCGTGGTGGCAAGGGCGACTCGGTGGTGGTGGGCGATCGTCGTCTGGATGGCCGTGGATGGGGGCGGCGCCAACCCTAGCTTCGACGAGTTGGGTTCGTTTGTGCTGGAGATCGCGTTTGCAGAGAAGAAGCTGGCTTCGACCCTTATTTTGATCTACGGTCAGATTGGGTTGCTAATAAATTTAAAAGGGAATTGTTTAAAATTTCAATTCAAATTTCAAAATTGAATAACTAATTCATACGTTGTCAGATTGAGGCGAATCTGGAAGCGTTGGAATCGCAGAAACGAGTGCCACGCGATGGTACAGATCCGGAGTCATTCCGGGCAAGTAGAAATTTGGGTTAAATCGGACACCGTCCGGTTTAATTTAAATTTCGAACGCTCGCCGAAACTCAAAGTGAGTTATTCTCACTCACATCTGGATACTAGTAAAGTAGACAGCTAGTATTGATTGTTTGTTTGGATGTTTAGCTGAATATGTTAATTATTATCAAATTGAATTGATATATATTTGGTTGTGCTAATATTTGTGGATGCAGGAAAAAAAACAGGTTGGAGGGATCCAACTGGATTCCTCACAATGTAGTATTATTTTTATAATCGATGATGATGCCTGTTTATATATTGTGGATGAAAATTTTGGAATTAACTGGTATTGTGATATTGTGGTATAAATTACCAATCCAGAATATTAATTATAAGAAATTTGGAGTTTAATTATAAAGGAATTGAATTGAGTTTCAAAGGAAACTAAGAAAGGTATTAAAAAAGGAATTTTAAAAGAATATAAAAATTTGGATCTATTGGATGGAAAACTGAAATAATATTCAATTGGAATAATGCTGAGTAAATTATAAATCCATAATTAATTGTAAATGGATAAATTGAATTTTTGAGAAATAAAAGGTATTGTTAAATAATGAATTTTAAAAGAATTAAAATCTGGAATCTATTTAAAAATGGAAATTGAAAATCTGTAAAGATAAACAAAGAGAAATGTTATAAATTGACAAATGTGAAAGTAAATTTATGTTATTAAATCATAAAACTAAATTGAATAAATAGACAGAAATCGTGAGTAGGATTTCTGTGATGTTTAAGAGGATATGAGATTCCCTGAAAAGAACCAAGTTCGAGTTAAACTGACTTTAGAAAAAGAAAATTTAAAAAAAAAAATTTAAGTTTGTTTAAAAAGAGTGTTTTGGGAATTATTATTTTAAAGTAATTATAGTAAATTAGCAATAGTAAATTTTATAAATACCTTAATAATTATTTGAACAAATGGATTTGTATCAAAGCTAGTTTTGACCTAAGTTATATTAAATTAAGTGTTCATCTTTTACAACCTTATTTTTAGAATATAGATTAACTAAACCCATACTTTAAATCAAGTTATATCTTATAAAGTAGTTTTACTTTAAATATTTTGAAAATTTTATTTTGAGTAAATAACTAGAAGTAAATTTGTATATTAAAGTATATTTCAGTATAAACTGTTTTTAATTATTTTAAATCTAAATGATTTGAACTTGGTTATTTCCAATGGGAATATATGGTAAAGGATTTACCTTGTAAAGGAGGAATTTTGGGAAATGTTTTCAAATGAGATTTGAAAATTTGGTAATATATCTTTTAAAGATATTTGAGGCAAATAAATAATTTGGGAATTATTTATTGTGTGATGGATGCATATGGATGTTTATGAATATTTATTGATAGTTAAATCACCGACTATCAATATTGGACAATGCGTGATCGTTTCGAAGAGACCGGGATCGAGATTTATTTCTCGAAAACCACTTCGATCCGATTTGTACGTTTCGTGCGAAAAACGTGTTCGGAGTCGAAGATGGAGCAGTGAAGTGCGAGGGCTAGTCCTACTAATCTCGAGGATATTTCCAAAATGGATGTAGTAGGAGTAGTGCCTTCGGTTCCGTTCGAACCCGGGACGGACTTGTATGGATGAATGCTTGCGACACATCGTCAGGTGGACGATGGGCATTCTAAGTGAAACGTTCTAAAGGTAACGCTTAGCCTCATGCCTCATCAACCGGGAATGACTGAAAATCAGGGGATATGCAGCAAGGTTAGGTGGGTCATGCCCAAGCAGGACAAGATATTTCCCCTGTCTAGATGTCCCTTATATATTTTCGGCTTAGTGGGTGGTTGGTCGCGCCAACCACGGGGTTTATCTTGTTCGGGACTGTTCAGTAAGGAATGGTTCCGGCCTTGTGTTGCAGGGGATGAAGGGAGTAGTCCTCGGTACGGTGATCTAGGCCCCATACTGTGACAGGTGGTACCCCAGTGCCTAGTCATTGTTGGAAATCCATTTTCCCTACGAGCCTTGTACGAGTTTTGTTTGTATTACCCACTTCGATGGCTAGTAGCTGGAATTTAATAGATGTAACAATTTCGGCTATTTTATAAGTATTTGTAAATAGACCCTATTATAATATCAGAGGATTTCTATAAAAAGTGTTTTAGCTATCGTAAGGTAAAAACCCGACATGTTTATTTGTGGCGTGGTCTTACGAGATGCTTTTGTTTTTCAAAGGATTTTTGAAACTTTAATAATCAATTTGGATGCACTATTATCAGCTGGTATTCCAGACTGACTCGGGTGTTATTTTATTATAATGCTCGGGTCAGACCGAGTATTATATGTTCAGGTCAGGATGCTATGGAGCAGGAGAGGAGCTGGAGTCCGAGACGTATTATATGTACCTATATATTTATCCGCTGCTATGGCTGTATGGTATGTCTGATTTGTGATTGTTGATGTATGAGACACTCTGATGATGTGATGTACAAAAAGGTTATAGATTTCATTTTGTGTAAAGTTCAATATTCATTATTATATTTTATTCCGCTGCGACTGTGAGATTCTGATATTGTTTAGTTTCTTCTTCTTCTATCTCTTCTTCTTTAACCCTAATGGTTCGTATTTCTGTGCCACTTGAGTCAATTTGTATAGAATAGTGTTGATTCAAGGGGTACGGATTTGCGGGCTGTCACACTTGGTATCAGAGCCTAGGTTGGCGACAACCTTGGCTTTGGTGGGGAAGTTACTCATTAAATAGAGTCAATAGTACTCTATAATGAGTTGAGTGTAATAATAGCTATGAGAGCGTACTTGTTAGTGCATATAAAATTGTTTTTCTACTGTGTTGACTTATCGGTTGAGTGTTTATGAATTCTGGTCGGTGCGGGAAGTACAACCGTATCGATAGGGGTTTCTAAACTCTTGAACAAGATAAACCGACATAGAATTGTTTTTAAAGGTGGGTAAATGAAATAATTTTACCCAAAATTATATTTTGATATAAAAGAAATAATTTTCTGAAATTATTATATATATTTGGATGATTGGTTGTTAATGTCTAAATCAAATAAGAATATAAAATTTAATCTGAAGTGTGAAATAGTTATAGTGAAAATAAAATTCTACAAATATAAATTATATAAAAGGAAGAATAACTAAATTTGAGTTGAACCAGGATTTAAATCTCGGAAGTTTGGAAAGGATTTTAAATAAAATAAAAATAAAGGTTTGGAAATTTAAAATCCTGGGAAAGTTTGAAATGTTTGTTGGGATTTGAAGGTGTTTGAAGGCAATATTGGAATATTGTTTTGGGAAATATTTTTAAATGGAAACTGTTTTGAAATGAATTTAGAAAAGTAAGAAGCATTGAACTCACTTCAGTCACTGGAAAATAATCCTGATGATGCTGGCCACATCATTAGAATTCATTTTCGAGTTTCTAAAGTGATGGATTGCTTCCCTAATATTTGGTTATGGTATTGTTTGGGGCTTGTTGGATATAACAAGTGTTTTGGGAAAATTCACAATGGTGAAATTGTTTTGATACAACTAAGTTGTTTAGAGATCTGGAAATTTGATTAGAATATCAAATGGGAATGTGTTGATTTTTTGTTTCAAATTTGGTTTTGAAATAAAACCGGGTAAATTTAAATTCTGGAAAATTATATTTAAAAAAAATGTGTAAAATTAAAATAAATTAACTATTGAACTTATCAAGTGAAGTTGATATTAATAAGAAGGAAGAAATGAGAATTTTAATCTTCGAATTAAAAAAAAAATTTAACTTGAGTAATTGGAAGTGAATAAAATATATTGAAATAAGTAGAAAATTTAAATATAACTTGGATAAGTTAAATAAATTGGACTTAGAATTAAATTGACTTGGGTTAAATTGAAATGTAAGATGACTTGAATTGTGAGTCATTGAGAAATGAGTTCTACCCATGAGCTATTAAGTGCTATACTTATAATCTGGAAGTGTGGATTTAAAATTTGCAAGGGATTAAGATTGAAAAATTATAACTTTGAAATTGTGATTATATGTTGTAAATGGATTCAAATGAGCAATATGAGCTTTGAAATAAATAAGTTGGAGAACTTATAAATTGAAAGTGAGATTATAATCACAAATGGAAGTAGTTGAATGGTATGGTGAATTCAAACTTAATCTCAAAAGAAATGTTAATTGAGATAAGGTAAAGTGAGATATAAAAGAAATGAATGAATGAACTTAAATTAGAAAACAAGTTTTGAACTTGTATATGGAGAATTAAATTGGAGAATTTGAAATTGAATTAAATCTAAATGAATAAAAAAAATTAAATTGAATTAGATATAAAGTTGAAATGTAAATTGCTTATAATTACATAAAGAAATTCATATTCTTAAGTTATTGAATGCTATAATTTAAACTTGTGATTATAAAATGGAAATGAACTTCAATAAGAAATCTAAACTCTTGAACGGAAGTGAAATTGTAATTCATTAATGAAAAGAGTTGAATGGTGTGGCAAATTCAAAACTTAGCCATAAAAGAAATGTAAAGTGTAATAAAGCGGTGAGGATAAAAATGTGGATGTTTTTAAGTTAGCAAATAAGTCTTGAACTTATGTGTGGGAAAAATGAAATCTGTTTTGATAATGAAATTGAAATTAAATTCCAGTTGTGTAATAAATAATATTGAATGGAGTTCAATCCTTATATGAGCGGTAAAAGAAGTGGGATGAATTTAATTTGGCTAAGCAAATTTTTAAGTAAACTTGGAAGAAATTTGGATAAGAACCAAATTGAAAGGAAATATAATTTGGTTGAAATGATGCTAAATGAAGTAAGTGTCTACTCAATTAAATCCAAATGATTGTTTGGAAATGAACTCTGTGTAGGCTAAATTAAATGGAATTTGTATTAGCAGGAATAGAATTTTGATAGTTTGATCAAAATTTGGAAAGTAAATAAAAATCCTGATTTGGATTGGGATTTAATTTGTGGTAATAAATATTGAAAGTGTGAATGGAAAATGAAATTAGATTAATGGTGATAGTTGAATTGTAAATAAATTCAACAGAAGGAAATAATTTGAAGCGGGTTCTTTGCTAATAAAATAAATCTAAAATGGATTGAATAAATAAGCAAAGTGCATTAAAATTTGTAAACGGATTAGAATTGATTTGGATGAGAATCAAATGAAAATAAAATTTGATTTATAAGAAGATAATGGAAATATTGTAAAAGAATTTAAGCAAATTGAATAATAATTGTGATTAAGCTTTTTAATGTTGTCTTGAATAAGATTTGTTTGGGAAATAAAGTTGAATTGCAAGTGGAATGGTACTAATTAATTATAGTGATTAAGTAAGGATGTCTGGGTTGTAAATAAATCCAGGATGGAATGATAAAAGGAAACTTAAGTTGAATAATGGATTTGAAATATGAAATTCAAGACTTGGTTTTAAAATAATAATTAGAAGAATAATAAATGATAAAAACAAACTTAAGATAAATAATAAATTTGAAAGTGTGAATAAGAATGTGATTTAAAAAAAGTTGAAATGGATGTTTCAGAATAGAGTAAAATTAATATAAATTAAACTAGAATGAATTGTAAATGGTTCTAAGCTTACGTGGTGATTATTTGCTTGAAGAAGCATTTGAAATTGAGTCTTAAATAAAGTGAACTGAATTGGAATCTAGTTGGTGATTTCGTATGTAGATGCACGTAAACTAAAAAGAAATGTAAATGCTTCAAAATTTGAAGTAAGAATTTGGTTTGTGAATCAACTTGATATTGAAATGATATAGTAAGATGTTAGTGAAGCACATGTTAACCATATGTTAAATAACAATGAATTGGTTGAAATAAATATGAATTGTATATAGTGGACTTGAGTATAAACCATTCAAGTGAAATAAAAATGAAGTTGGACTTGAATAGGTAATTTGAAAGGTGATTTAAATCTTTGATTTGTTGGTAAATGGTTAACATTGTTAAAGGTATGAAGTTGCTTGGTTAGGATGTAAAATGGATATGTTGGCTTGCATTTTCATTTGAAATGTTGTTATAATTCTCATATCTTTGAAAACTGATATGTTTGTTGAGTATAGCACAGGTATGGGAGGCGTTCGAGAGAATTGGAGCGCGTATAAGCGTTATATTAGTCGCTTGCTATTAAAATTTGCTAAAAAGGTACGCCTACGCTAATAAAATTGGGAAATGATATATTTGGTGTGATATATTTTGGTTTCCGACCGTGTGGGTCGATGTATATATATTTCTTTGTATCGCGATATCGCGAAAGCTCCTCCGTACAGGGGAGACTCTGCCAAAATTTTCCAGAAATTTTGGGAGTTAGAATATTTTTGGGTTTTGGGAAAAGTTAAGTAACTTGGGAGGTTATAAGTTAAAATTAAAGCTTTAGAGTTGATAAAGCAAATAGGTTTAAAATTGAGCTAAAGGTTTTGAAAAGTGTATATAAGCTTTTAACTAAGCAAATGGGATAAGTAAATGGGTTTGAGAGTATGTTCTACCTTATACAAATTTCGGGGACGAAATTTTTATAAGGGGAAAGGAATGTAACATCCGAGAATTTTGAGTATGGGATTTGTGAACATTTAATTCATTTTAAATGTTTATTATGGGTTTAAGATTTATTTTAAACGAAAGGAATTGGTTTAAATTATATTAACAAGTTAAAATTTCTAAGGTGTAGGTTTAATTTGAAAATTTGAACAATAATAATATAATATTCAGAATTGAAATAAAAGAAATTCTGGATGTAAATAGTGATAAAATGGTTTTAAAAATTTATCTTGGGCTATCTGAGTGTAAATAGCATGATGGAAATTTTAGATGAATTTTGAGGTCAATAAATTAATATTTGGAATTTTATAATAATTTAAAAAACGAATTTAATATTATTAAAATGCAAATAATCAGATTTTGGTTCGGAATGAGTTGAAATGATTTTTAATGTGTTTATAAATGTTATATGAATTATTGTTAAGTTAATAAAATTTTAAAAGTGGAAATTTTGAGTGATTTCGATAATTTCGAAAATTTGCTTAATTAATAGACGAGTTAAATTAGCCTTCCGGGGCACAGTCTCGGAATTCGACGGAACCAATTCCATTGGATCCTTAATAGTTAGTTATTATCGGATTTCAATTTTCGGAGCAATCGGAGTTGTCGTTTGACCCCGGCAGCTCGAAACGCATCGAAATCGTTTTAATCGATTTAATTTGAAATTGATCGTTTAATTCCGTAACTCGCTCATACGACCGAATTAGCCTACGAAACTTATTCCATTGTGTCCGTAACGTGGAAAAAACCCTAGGAACGCCTGTTGGTGCGTGAGAATCGGAGTTCGTTTGCTTAAGTGTTAAATTGAGAGTTTATTTTAATAAAATAATATTAAACTATATATAAATATATAATTTTATCAAACCCTAGCTTATTCTACGTTGCCGCCGCAGTTTTCATATCTATGGCCGAAAATCTTTAATTTTGTTTCCTTAAATTCGCATCATCCATCGATTAATTGAAGATATCTCAAACATGAAGTTCGTAGAGCTTGAAGATGGCTTTCGATCTATATGGACGAGATGGTGTTCTGTAAAGCGTAGGGGGAAGGAAGTCGCCGCGTTCATCTTTGGGTCAGCCGCGTTTTCACGGTGGAGGAGGGCACCGAGCTCGACACGAGGCTTGGTGGGGGTGCGTGGTGGCAAGGGCGACTCGGTGGTGGTGGGCGATCGTCGTCTGGATGGCCGTGGATGGGGGCGGCGCCAACCCTAGCTTCGACGAGTTGGGTTCGTTTGTGCTGGAGATCGCGTTTGCAGAGAAGAAGCTGGCTTCGACCCTTATTTTGATCTACGGTCAGATTGGGTTGCTAATAAATTTAAAAGGGAATTGTTTAAAATTTCAATTCAAATTTCAAAATTGAATAATTAATTCATACGTTGTCAGATTGAGGCGAATCTGGAAGCGTTGGAATCGCAGAAACGAGTGCCACGCGATGGTACAGATCCGGAGTCATTCCGGGCAAGTAGAAATTTGGGTTAAATCGGACACCGTCCGGTTTAATTTAAATTTCGAACGCTCGCCGAAACTCAAAGTGAGTTATTCTCACTCACATCTGGATACTAGTAAAGTAGACAGCTAGTATTGATTGTTTGTTTGGATGTTTAGCTGAATATGTTAATTATTATCAAATTGAATTGATATATATTTGGTTGTGCTAATATTTTTGGATGCAGGAAAAAAACACAGGTTGGAGGGATCCAACTGGATTCCTCACAATGTAGTATTATTTTTATAATCGATGATGATGCCTGTTTATATATTGTGGATGAAAATTTTGGAATTAACTGGTATTGTGATATTGTGGTATAAATTACCAATCCAGAATATTAATTATAAGAAATTTGGAGTTTAATTATAAAGGAATTGAATTGAGTTTCAAAGGAAACTAAGAAAAGTATTAAAAAAGGAATTTTAAAAGAATATAAAAATTTGGATCTATTGGATGGAAAACTGAAATAATATTCAATTGGAATAATGCTGAGTAAATTATAAATCCATAATTAATTGTAAATGGATAAATTGAATTTTTGAGAAATAAAAGGTATTGTTAAATAATGAATTTTAAAAGAATTAAAATCTGAAATCTATTTAAAAATGGAAATTGAAAATTTGTAAAGATAAACAAAGAGAAATGTTATAAATTGACAAATGTGAAAGTAAATTTATGTTATTAAATCATAAAACTAAATTGAATAAATAGACAGAAATCGTGAGTAGGATTTCTGTGATGTTTAAGAGGATATGAGATTCCCTGAAAAGAACCAAGTTCGAGTTAAACTGACTTTATAAAAAGAAAATTTAAAAAAAAAAATTAAGTTTGTTAAAAAGAGTGTTTTGGGAATTATTATTTTAAAGTAATTATAGTAAATTAGCAATAGTAAATTTTATAAATACCTTAATAATTATTTGAACAAATGGATTTGTATCAAAGCTAGTTTTGACCTAAGTTATATTAAATTAAGTATTCATCTTTTACAACCTTATTTTTAGAATATAAATTAACTAAACCCATACTTTAAATCAAGTTATATCTTATAAAGTAGTTTTACTTTAAATATTTTGAAAATTTTATTTTGAGTAAATAACTAGAAGTAAATTTGTATATTAAAGTATATTTCAGTATAAACTGTTTTTAATTATTTTAAATCTAAATGATTTGAACTTGGTTATTTCCAATGGGAATATATGGTAAAGGATTTACCTTGTAAAGGAGGAATTTTGGGAAATGTTTTCAAATGAGATTTGAAAATTTGGTAATATATCTTTTAAAGATATTTGAGGCAAATAAATAATTTGGGAATTATTTATTGTGTGATGGATGCATATGGATGTTTATGAATATTTATTGATAGTTAAATCACCGACTATCAATATTGGACAATGCGTGATCGTTTCGAAGAGACCGGGATCGAGATTTATTTCTCGAAAACCACTTCGATCCGATTTGTACGTTTCGTGCGAAAAACGTGTTCGGAGTCGAAGATGGAGCAGTGAAGTGCAAGGGCTATTCGCTACTAATCCGGAGGATATTTCCAAAATGGATGTAGTAGGAGTAGTGCCTTCGGTTCCGTTCGAACCCGGGACGGACTTGTATGGATGAATGCTTGCGACACATCGTCAGGTGGACGATGGGCATTCTAAGTGAAACGTTCTAAAGGTAACGCTTAGCCTCATGCCTCATCAACCGGGAATGACTGAAAATCAGGGGATATGCAGCAAGGTTAGGTGGGTCATGCCCAAGCAGGACAAGATATTTCCCCTGTCTAGATGTCCCTTATATATTTTCGGCTTAGTGGGTGGTTGGTCGCGCCAACTACGGGGTTTATCTTGTTCGGGACTGTTCAGTAAGGAATGGTTCCGGCCTTGTGTTGCAGGGGATGAAGGGAGTAGTCCTCGGTACGGTGATCTAGGCCCCGTACTGTGACAGGTGGTACCCCAGTGCCTAGTCATTGTTGGAAATCCATTTTCCCTACGAGCCTTGTACGAGTTTTGTTTGTATTACCCACTTCGGTGGCTAGTAGCTGGAATTTAATAGATGTAACAATTTCGGCTATTTTATAAGTATTTGTAAATAGACCCTATTATAATATCAGAGGATTTCTATAAAAAGTGTTTTAGCTATCGTAAGGTAAAAACCCGACATGTTTATTTGTGGCGTGGTCTTACGAGATGCTTTTGTTTTTCAAAGGATTTTTGAAACTTTAATAATCAATTTGGATGCACTATTATCAGCTGGTATTCCAGACTGACTCGGGTGTTATTTTATTATAATGCTCGGGTCAGACCGAGTATTATATGTTCAGGTCAGGATGCTATGGAGCAGGAGAGGAGCTGGAGTCCGAGACGTATTATATGTACCTATATATTTATCCGCTGCTATGGTTGTATGTTATGTCTGATTTGTGATTGTTGATGTATGAGACACTCTGATGATGTGATGTACAAAAAGGTTATAGATTTCATTTTGTGTAAAGTTCTATATTCATTATTATATTTTATTCCGCTGCGACTGTGAGATTCTGATATTGTTTAGTTTCTTCTTCTTCTATCTCTTCTTCTTTAACCCTAATGGTTCGTATTTTTGTGCCACTTGAGTCAATTTGTATAGAATAGTGTTGATTCAAGGGGTACAGATTTGTGGGCTGTCACAAATATCCTACGTCCACGGAGACCTAACAACTTCTTTTATTCAGCAAGTACAAGAGATCACAAGCCACTCAAGATTAGAGAATTAAAATATATGTGGAGATTCTCCCTAATTTTTCACTCAATTAAAGAGTTACAAAACAGAGCACAAAAATTGGCAGAGCTTTTTGCTCTCTAAATTGTTCTCCATTAAAGTGTAGAAGCTCCGGTATTTATGGAATGAGAAAGTGAGCAGGGCAGCTGCAACATATCAACTATGAGATCTGGTTCGACAATCATCTGGTTCGGCATTAGCACTTGGCATCTGGATCGGCAAAGCACACCCAAACCAAAAATTTGGAGAGGCTATACTTTGGTTTGGTATTTCTACCGAACTAAAAATCTAGACCAGCATAGCACTTCAATCTGGAGCAGCATCTTCCCAAACCACAAATCCAGAGCGGCATCCGTACTTTGCTATACTAAAAAATACTGTTATCACCGACCGAAATCCACACCTCCATTGAACCAAATATTCAGTTCGGTATCACTATGACTACCGGACGAGATTGCTACTTCATCAAACAACCATCTCTTATCCTCATTAGCTACCTAGCCAACCATTATCGAATGAGATTTCTCATTCAGCATTCTACACATCACCGCTTTTGAATAAGATCATCACCGGACAAGATTTCTGGTCTGGTATCTCCACCACCGAATGAAATTCCTGTTTCGCTTAGAAGCCCTAGCACATCACCGGACGACATTGCTTCTTTCTCCTCGTCGCCCTAGGGTTTTATGACTTCTTCAATTTGGTTTGTACATGTTTGAATCACACAATTTCAACACTCCACCTCGATTCAAATAGCATATCTCATCATCATACAATCAACATAGAAGTTATTGGGTCTAGTGCCTCATGGCGCTCAAGTAACATGAATCAAACTGATCAAGTTTGAGCAATGCTCAAACTTGTCCTTTGGAATAGACTTTGTCATCATATCTGAAGGATTATCCAAAGTACTCACCTTCATTAATTTGATCTTGCTTTATTCCTCCTCAAGCATAAGAAAGAAACTTCTAACATTAATGTGCTTTGTCCGTAAACTATATACTTGATTCTCCACAAGATGAATCACACTCTGACTATTTGAAAATAGCTCTATTTTCCGCTGCACTACTGAAAGATCATCCAACAACCGAAGTAAGTATAATCCTTCCTTCATTGCTTCCACAATCGATACCAACTCTGCTTCGGTAGTCGACAAAGCTACAATAGATTGCAGCTTTGGTCTCTATGGAATCGAGCCTATGCCAAGTGTAAAAACATAGCCCGACACTGACTTCCTGGCATCTCAATCCCAGCATAATCAAAATCACAGTATCCTTTAAGAGATATGTCACCTTCCATTCCACCATATAACAAGCCCATCGAAGAAGTGCCTCGAAGATATCTAAGAATCCACTTTACTGCTTGCCAATGCTCTTTGCCTGGGTTAGACATATATCGACTCACAACACCCATTGCATAGGCTAAATCTGGTCTTATACATGCCATCACTTATATAAGACTACTAATAGCACTAGAATAATGTATATCATCCATATACCTTTTGTATTCTTTCGATGATGGAGACAAGTCTTTTGACAACTTAAAATGAGAGCCTAATGGTGTGCCAACCGATTTGGCTTTTTCCATACCAAATTTAGTGAAGATCTTCTTGATGTACTGAGCCTGAGTGAGCCAAACTCTCTCCTCTTCCTATCCCTTCTTATCTCCATACCCAATATTCTTTGTGTCTTTCCCAAATCCTTCATGTCAAACTCTCTACCGAGCTCCACTTTCAACTCCTTAATTTTGACCATATTCTGAGATGCAATCAGCATATCATCAACATATAGCAACAAATAAATCATATCACCGTCACATCTCCTAAATAAACACACTTGTCTTTGAAACTTCTGGAGTATCCCTATGGAAGCTTAAACTTATCAAACCTCTTATACAATAGATTAGGAGATTGCTTCAATCCATATAGAGATTTGTTGAGTTTGTAAACATAATCTGGCCGGCTACTATCAATGAACCCTTTCAGCTGCTTTAAATAAATCTCCTCATCCAGATCACCATGCAAGAATGCAGTTTTGACATCTTGTTGCTCTAATTCCATATCGTAATGAGCAACTAATGCCAAGAGAATACGAATAGAAGTATGCCTAACTGCTGGAGCAAAGATATCATGATACTCTGCCCCCTTCTTTTGAACATACCCCTTTGCGACTAATCTTGCCTTGTATCTAAGATCACCATTTCCACCGTCTTTCACTCTATAGATCCACTTGCATCCAATAGCTCTCTTGTCGATGGAAAGCGGCAGCAAATCCCAATTATAATTTCTTTGTAATACTTCGGTCTCCTCCTCTATAACAACTAACCAACTTGAACTGTTAACTGATGCGATAGCTTCTCTATAATCACAGGGCTCTTCATGGACAACATTCAAAGCACATGTTGCCATATCATCGAAGTTAATGTCTTCATGCTCAATCCAACAAACTCATCAAGCTACTTAGGCTTTCTTCTTTGTCTGACAGGCCTAGGTTCTGAATGAGCTCCACCTTGAGTCTGATTCTTTGTACCAATCATGGTGTCTTCAGAAACATCATCTGAACGTCTATGGAAAGAATCAACAGATGACTTTCTTTATGTCTGGTATTTTTCGCATGTCCTCTCATTGTCATCCGATGAGGAAGGCTCCACCTTCAATATAGCCTTCTCATCAAAAGTCACATGTCTGCTCATAATGATCTTCTTGCTAATAGGACACCACAACCTATATCCCTTCACTCCTCTCCTATAACCTAGAAAGATACACTTGCGAGCTCTAGGTTCCAGCTTCCCTTTACTCTCATGCACATAAGCTGGGAAATCAAACACTATGATAAATGAATAGCTGATAGACTCTCCTTTCCATATTTTTTCAGGGATCTTCATATCTATCGTAATGGAAGGTGTATGGTTGATGAGGAAAGCCGCTATAGATAAAGCTTTAGCCCAAAATCTCTTCTTCAATTTAGCAGTCAGTCTGAGGCATCTTGTTCTCTCCAATAATGTCCGATTCATCCTTTCTGCAACTCCATTAGACTGGGGGTCGCCTGGAGTAGTGTAATGCCTCTTAATGCCTTTAGACTCATAATAATCGATGAATTCCTGTGATACGGATTCACATCCATTATCTTAATGGAAAATTTTCAATTTCTTCCCTGACTGCTCCATAGATTTCCATTTTCGAAACCTGGCAAAGATTTCACTCTTTGACTAAAGAAAGTATACCCATACTTTATGAGAGAGATCATCTATAAATGAAACGAAATACCAGCACAGCTTTTGCTTTACGCTCTCCTATACCAAAAGAAATCTTTTTCTACTTTCCTAGAACACACTCTTCACGAAAACCAGGTTTTAAATGATGAACTTCATCAATCAATCCTCGTTTTCTCAACTCATCCATGTTGCGCTCACCGATGTGACCCATCCATAAGTGACACAATGTGGAAGAATCTAAATCAACGGATGTAACAAAACACAATTCACCAACTACAATAGTGCCCTTTAATAGATAAATATTTCCTTCCCTCACACCTCTCATAACAATTATGGAACCCTTCGATATCTTCATCTTCCTCCATCCACTACAATCTTCAAATCAAATCTACTCAATCCCCCAACAGAAATCAAGCTCCTCCTCAAATCATGTACATGTCTAACATCAGTGATCATATGAATATCACCATCAAACATCCTAATCATCACACTAGCAACACCAACCATACGGCAAGAAGCATCATTGCCCATTAGAACTTCTCCTCCATCAATTTCATGATAAGTGAAAAAGCAGTTCCTATCATGTGTCATATGATAGGATGAGTCAGTATCAATTAGCCATAAGTTTCTCTTTCTAGAAGAGCCAAAAGTATACATCGGTGTCACTCTCTGTATCTGATTTCTCCGCTGTAGAAGCTGAGGCTTGCTTTGGATATTTTCTTCCAACTTCAAGCTTGGGACATTGTGCTATGAAGTGGCCTGGCTTCTTACAATAATGACAAGTTGACTTCTTAGGCCCACTTCACTGGGACCATGAAGAATTTTGTCCTCCACCTTTCTTTGACCTACTTTGGCCTCTACCTCTCTGAACAAATAAGCCTTCGGTATCACTATCCAAGCTAGTGCTCACCAATCTACTTCTTAACACTACATTATAAAGACCAGCCTTTACACCAAACAGGCTAATTTTACTACGTCCATAAATCATGGAATTAACCAAAGCATTATACTCCTTAGGCAAGGAACATAAGAGGATCACAGCTTGAGCCTCATCTGTAATATCAACTTCCACTGCCTTCAGGTTCATAATCAAAGTGGTCAAAGCATCTACATGCTCCATAAGATCGGCTCTAGGCTTCATCTTGAACGAATAGAGTTGTTGCTATAGAATAATCCGATTGGTGAGGGACTTGTCTTGATATGCATCCGAAAATGCATCCTATAGTCCCTTCGCTGTCTTCTTTTGAGAGAATTCTCTAAGAACTTCATCTGAAAGACTCAACTGAATTGTTGTGAGAGCTTCATCTTCCGTCTCTTTCAAATCAGCTGCATTAATATCTTTCAGTTTCTTAGGCGCAGACACAACCTTATAAGTCTTCTCCTCCTTTAATACGGCCTCCATCTTCATCTTCCAAGTACTAAAATCTCCCTTTCCATCAAAATGTGTTACTCCATAATTGACACCAGATCTACCAACATACTTATTAGAAGTAGCCATTAATATCCAAACAGGAACAATAACACTGGCTCTGATACCAAACTGTAGTGAATTTTATTTAATGTGAGCGGAAGCGAATTATTTGATCAAGATCTAGTATTGTTTATTAAGATATCAATGCAACTTAAAAATCAATTATGCAATTTCACAGACACAATAGCAGAAATAAGAGACAGAAGATTTAACGTGATTTGGATATGAATATCTTACGTCCACGGAGACCCAACAAATTCTTTTAATCAGTAAGTACAAGAGATCATAAGCCACTCAAGATGTGACGACCCGGAATTTCTAACAATTTAAATTTGAACAGTTAATTGATTCTAAAATATTTAAGAGTTAATTTTAACTTGAATTCCAAATATTAATATTTACTTGATAATTAAATCATCAAATTATATAGTTCAAATGTTGAATTTAATAATTGAAATTGGGTAAATTATTGAATCTGAGATTCTAAGCCTGTTTAAAATAGTTTGGAGGCTTATAAAATTTATAATGATGATACTGAAGATAATAGAATGGTTGAAATCCAATTTAAAGGTAATTTGTTCAATTTTAAAAAAAAAATCGTTTAAATTGAATTTAAAAATAGCCTTCCGAGGCACAGTCTCGGAATTCGACGAAACTAGTTCCATTGGATCCGTAATATTGTATTATTATCGGATTTCAAATTCCGTAGCATTTGGAGTTGTTGTGTGAGCGTACGATATGTAAACGCGCTGAAATTTTTATTGAAACATTTTGAACACTTATTTATTTATATACGTATTGACCGGTCAACTATAGTTCCTTCTCGAATACGCCTGTTTCCTTCCTTTTAACACGCAATCTTTATTTTGTCCTTTAAATCGAAACTTTTTTTTCTTCTGTAAAAATCAATTCTAACCGTACATATGAAAAAAAAGAGGAAGTGGCCGAAGTCTTCTCGTCTAATTACTCCTCTTCCTTCTCCAATTCGAAATCGAAGATCGCGCATCAGGGTTCTAGCCGAGTTCAACCGAAGCCCCTACAATTTGCTCGACTATCCAGTTGAGATCTATAGGGGCGCACATGCGAAGAGAGAGTGAAAGTGTGGTGTGTATACAATTATATGTGCTAATATAGTATACACGGATCGTGTAATATGGATTACAATACAAATGCAGAAATAGATGATAATAGCATTGTAAATAGAAAATAGAAAAAATCACACCAGAGATTTTTATA
This sequence comes from Allium cepa, assembly GCA_030765085.1. NCBI lineage: Eukaryota > Viridiplantae > Streptophyta > Magnoliopsida > Asparagales > Amaryllidaceae > Allium > Allium cepa. The sequence continues at coordinate 191,070,829 of CM060942.1, forward strand.
CTGGTTCGGAGCACCGTCCTACGTCCAGTCCCAGACTTCTATATGGATTTTCACTATTAACTACCTCGCTTCACCCGGAGGAACAGGTTTACAATACCCGAACAACCGAACGGGATTTCACGCCTCTAATACACTGAGGACTTCAACACTTGCCTCTTACAACACAGAGGACTTCAACAAAAGAACAAATACAATTGTTGTTGACAACTTGTGTTCTTGAAAACACGGATTTGTCACTAGCAGTACACCCTTCCTATAATCTTATCCTCAAAGTATGCGATATGATGTTTTGAAAAGATTAAGGAAAGTATATTATTGAATCAAAGGATATGAAATAGTTTCAAAGATTCAATAAATAATTTAGAGCTTTTATAATACAGTATTGAGATCAGAGATTAGATTAAAAGAATATATGAAATCGTTGTAAAAACTTGTGTATGAATCAATGAGTTAGATGAGTATATATAGAGAAAAATAGTTGTAACTCTTTGTGAACAGTTGCCATTAAGAGTTATGATCATTGATGAAAGATAGGAGATGCAACCTTTGGAGAAGAGAAGTGTCTTTTGGAAAAGTTGCTTTCTGTTTAAAAACGGTCGACAGGTCAAAAATGGACCGGTAGACAGGAATTCAAATATATATATACGTTATGTGCATGTGTGCACGTTCACTGTGCAATTTACACAGGAACGGTCGACCGCACCTATATTGACCGGTCGACCGGTGCCTGTTAAATTGCACATTGAATTGTGCAACTGCATGCAACTTATAAATTATTCGTATATATATTGATTCCCTTGATATGCATGATTATTTGAGGATAGATTTTAACAAATTTATTACTATTACAACAACAAATAATCAACCTATAATCTAGAGTACCATATATAGCTCTATTGACCTTGTTTTTGTCGATCGCCTTGTTTGTCAGAAATCAATCGCCTTATTTGTCAGAAATCAAAACTTTCATAAAGCTTGTGACTCAACATTCTCCCCCTTTTTGATTGATGACAATATATATATCTGCAAATCTGAATCTCCCCCTGAGTATGTGATTTCTTTCCTGCAAGCAATTGTTAGCCCTTTCTCCCCCTTTGTCATCGACAAAAAGGAGTAACAGATTACTAGAATATGATATGCGTAAAATGAATATGATAAGCATAGAAAAATAAATCATTAACACATCAAAGACATAACAGAGTTTACTACAGAACATAATGTTAATTGAAAAGCATAAATAACGACACTATTTAGTACAAGTGTCGAAGAATGTTTTTAAAGAGCTAAAACATAATAGAATCTAGGATGAAGCAGATCGAATCTCCTCTTCATCATCGTCATCGTCGTTATCATCATCATCTTCATCTTCTTCCTCTTCCTCCTCATCATTGTTCCCTCTAGACGATTCGCCCTCGTCAGATGATGTCCATGTGAAAACTGGAGCAGCAGGACGTTTTCCTGGATCTTGTGCTTGAACAGAGGTGGATGAGGAACATGATATAGCGTCCCATAGCATACCGAAGAACGACTTGACCTTATTGAAGCGCTTATCAATTTTAGAGTCCATACGCTTGAGACGAGATTCAAGCAGAAATTGATTACGCGCAATGGTTTCAAGAGATTCTTTTGTTGATGACTTTGATCTTAAAAGTTTCACCTCATCGGGACGAGGTCGAGAGGAAGTTGCTCTTTGTTTTCTCGGTCCTCGTTGTTGCCATTCTTCAAAAGGCATAATCTCAAGATAAGGTGGAGGAAGCTTCATTCTTTTGATGGTTATGGAATCAATGCATTTTGGTGTTGAAGTTGCAGAATCAGGAGGATTGACCCCACAAGCTAACAAAAGTCTCATGATATATTCATTATAGAAGAAATGAGGCCGGGTTGAATTATTTACCTTGAGAATTTCATCAAAAAGCATGTGAACCCAATTGATTTGGATTTCACCATAGATAGCATAGAGTACCTTGAAGTTTTCTTTGTACACTGCATCATAATTTCCAAGTCTAGGAAAAAGAGAATGCATCAAGACCCGATGAAGTAACCTTGCTGTCGGTCGAAGTCCAATAGACTTAGTGCCATCACTATTGTCTTCTATAAACTGATGACTTGTACTATTTCGGGTGAAAACTTCGCAGAAGGTAGATGAAAATTCTTCGCCTCGATTTGGTATGCCAAGTATAGAGGCAATTCTAGCATGAGTAAGAAAAATTTGTTTTCCACAGACCATAGACCAGATGACGCCGTTTGGATTATCAGGTTGATATTCATCAAGATTCATGTTGGCGTAAAATAATTTAATCATTAAATGATTTATCTCCACACTATTTGACGAAAAATCTATCAATGGAGTAATGTTGGCATTATCGGCTAACCTTCGAACTCCGTAAGCTGTGAAATCATCAAATTTTGATAAAAGATCCCGGATGAAACTTGTAATTTGTCATTTGATTCCATCGTGTTATAGCAATTGGAGTTTGAAGCCATTTTTTGACGGAGATGGTATGAGATGAAGTTTCAGAGATTGCTCCTTTCTTTGATTTCTTTTGAGGAGGAGCCATTGTTGGAGGATTTGTGATTTGGGAATTGAAGAATGGGAACTAGGGTTTGTGATTTGGGGATAGAGAATAGTTTGAGTAGAGAGTGAATTAGGGTAGAGGGTAAAGTAACGTATAGGGTTATATAAAAAAACTGAAAAATGCGTAACCGGTCGACCTACAACTTTTGGCCGGTCGACCGTTTTCAACCAGAGAGTAAACGGTCGACCGGCAATAATATGGGCGGTCGACCGGTTCTGGTCTGTTGTGCATATAGGATTCTTTTTCAAGTTTTTTATTATATATCAACCTATATATATATATATATATATTTTATTTTGTACATAATACAAAATATAACCATCATTATACAAGAGATAGATAAATATATAATAACTATATATAAATCTAATGAGAAAGTTCGTCATTAGAATTATCGTTATTTCCTTCAATACGATTCGACCATGGACTCCATTGTTTCTGAGCTCCTTCATTCTTTTCATAGTTCCGATCCCATGAGTTAGGACTTTTAGATGTTGATGGCCTAGATGGCATTGGTTCAAGTACGTCATGTTTGTTGGAACCGCAGAAAAATGTTGCCAACTTTTCTAAAACAGACAATCGTGCCGATGTCCGTTGTTGCTCGTGATAAAGTTGACTTTGCCTGTAATGGAGTTGTCTCTGAAGGTCTATCTGATGTTTTTGGTAGTGGTGTATCTCATCAATTTGAGCTTTGGTTCGAGGAGAATAGAATAGTGTCCTTTTAACTCGTTTTGAATTTGGAGTTTTATCAGACATATAAGAGCATTGATGATGACAGCTCGATTTTTGTTTTGGAGTAGTAGGAGAATAATATTCGTCCGACTCAGAGCTTGTAATAGAAATGTGAGATTCTTGCGCACATTTGTCACAAATATGAGCCATAGTGTAAGTTGAATATAGTATTATGGTTAGATAAGAAGTAAAGATGAACAAAATAAAAAAAAAATTGCAAGCTTATATATATAAGTTTCTTATATATACTTTTATGGATGTGAGTTAATGATAACTTTTAACCACGAAAATATAAGCATAAATTTTATTGTAAATCTAAAAATAGCTTTGTTTTTAAAACTGAATTTACAAAATGAGTAAATAGATTTTAACCATTAAATAAAGCAATGGCTAATATTTAATATAAAAAATAGGTTAAGTAAAAGATACAGTTTCTAGGAGAAAAGACATTAGTTTAGTTTAAACAAAAAATTATAATTAAAGAGAATAACCAAAAGAGAAGGTGTACATTAGTAATTGCTTAGTCAAGATTTTTTCTTGAAATTAAACCAAGCTCTCTTCGTAATCTAATAAAATTAGATTCGAGCAGCGGCTTAGTAAAAATGTCTGCTAATTGATTTTCAGTATGGACATATTCAAGACATATATTTCTTTTTTCAATATTATCTCGAAGAAAATGATGACGGATATCAATGTGTTTAGTTCGAGAGTGATTCACTGAATTTTTAGAAAGATTTATAGCACTTGTGTTATCACAGTATATAATAGAATTTGATAAATGAATATCAAAATCTTGAAGTGTTTGTTGCATATATAGTACTTGAGTACAAGCGAGAGCCGCTGATATATATTCAGCTTCACACGTTGATAGTGAAACACAATTCTGTTTCTTACTAAACCAAGAGACAAGTGATTTTCCAATAAAATGGCATGTACCACTTGTACTTTTTCTATCTGTTCGTGAGCCACCGAAATCAGCATCACTATATGATACTAATTCAAATGGACATTCTTTTGGATAGAAAAGACCAAAATCTTTGGTATTATTAAGATAACGAATTATACGTTTCACTGCTCGTAAATGTGATTCCTTTGGATCGGCTTGAAAACGAGCACATAAACAAACACTCATTAATATATCTGGACGACTAGCTGTAAGATAAAGAAGAGAACCAATCATGCTTCGATATAATTTCTGGTCAACATTCTTACCACTTTCATCTTTTTCAAGATGTGTAGTTGTACTCATAGGAGTTGGTTTACCAGATGTATTTTGTAATCCAAAGCGATTGATAAGATTTTCACAGTATTTTTCTTGATTGATAAAAATACCGTTTGAAAGTTGTTTGATTTGAAGTCCAAGAAAATAAGATAGTTCTCCCATATGAGACATTTCGAATTCTTTGGTCATAATACTTGCAAATTCCTTGCAGAGTTTATCGTTTGTTGAACCAAAGATGATATCGTCTACATATATTTGGATAACCAGAATATCTTTTCGAGAATGTTTAATAAACAAAGTTTGATCGACTTTGCCTATTTCAAATCCTGAATTAATAAGATAGCTACGTAATCGTTCATACCAAGCACGAGGTGCTTGTTTTAAACCATACAGAGCTTTCTTAAGTTTGAACACATGGTCAGGATATTTTTCATGTACGAATAAAGGAGGTTGTTCGACATAGACATTCTCTTTGATAAATCCATTGAGAAAAGCACTTTTGACATCCATCTGATAAAGTTTGAAATTATGATGACAAGCAAAAGATAATAGAATTCTAATAGCTTCTAGTCGAGCAACTGGTGCAAAAGTTTCTTCATAATCGATACCTTCTTCCTGATTGTATCCTTGTGCTACTAATCTTGCTTTATTTTTGGTGATATTTCCTTGTTCGTCAGCCTTATTTTTATAGATCCATTTAGTACCAATTACTGACTGATCAGTTGGTCTCGGAACAAGTTCCCAAACGTCATTGCGCTCAAACTGATTTAGTTCTTCCTGCATGGCAATGATCCAGTAATCATCTGTAGCAGCTTCTTTTGGATTCTTGGGTTCGATATTTGAGAGAAAAGCGACATGACCCATTTGATTGAGTTGACTCCTTGTTCTGACATGTGATGTTATTTCACCTATTATATTTTGGGCCGGATGGTCTCTTAATATTCTTGGTGGTGATTGTAATTCACATATTTGAGGAGTATTCTCAATAATTACTTCTGAGTCGGAATCAGTATTTGAGATGATTGGATTATCAATGACTATTGATTCGTCATCATCTGATATTGTGTGAGGATGCTGATAAATTTCATCAAAAGAGACATGAAGTGATTCTTCAATAGTTTTGGTTCGTTTATTAAATATCCGATAGGCCTTACTTCGTTCCGAATAACCGACAAATATTCCTTCATCGGCTTTTGGATCGAATTTTCCAAGCTGGTCTTTCGTATTTAAAATAAAGCACTTGGAACCAAAAACTTTGAAGTATGAGATTTTGGGCTTTCTTTTGTTAAACAATTCATAAGGAGTATTCTTGGTAAGAGGTCTTATGGACACACGATTTAAAACATAACAGGCAGTTGCGACAGCTTCTGCCCAGAAATGTTTTGGTAAGGTGGTTCCATTCAATAATGTTCTTGCACATTCTTGTAAAGTTCGGTTCTTTCGTTCTACTACTCCGTTCTGTTGTGGAGTTCTGGGAAACGAAAAATTATGATATATACCTTTCTTTGTACAAAAATGTTCAAATTCATTATTTTCAAACTCTCCGCCATGATCACTTCTTATATTTTTAACTTTAATTCCTTTTGATTTTTGAATTCTTTTGACGAAAGATTTGAAATGATCGAAAGTATCACTTTTATTTTTTAAGAAAATTGTCCATGTATAACGAGAGAAATCATCAACAATTACAAGCACATATTGACTGTGATTTATTGATTGAACTCTAGTAGGTCCAAATAAATCCATGTGCAGTAACTCAAGTGGTTGTAATGTTGATATGACTTTCTTGGATTTAAACGATGATTTGGTCAATTTTCCTAATTGACATGCATCACAAATGTTGTTAACTTTAAAACTCATTTTGGGTAGTCCTCTAACTAGATTGTTTTTGGTTAGCTTGTCAATAGTTCTGAAGTTTATATGACAGAAACGTTTGTGCCATAGCCATGGATCATTGTCATTAGCCACAAGACACATATCTGAATTATGATTAATATTCATATTTAGAATATATATATTTCTGTCTCTATAACCTTCAAAAACCAAATTATGGTCTTTATCTAAAATACTACACTTATTATTTGAAAAGGGAATTATAAAACCCTTATCACATAACTGACTAATACTAAGTAAATTGTGTTTTAAATTTCTAACTAGCATGACATTAGTAATAAGAGGTAAGTTAGATGTACCGCAATTGCTCACATCGCCTTTGCCGATGATATAACCTTTTGAATTGTCTCCAAAAGTGACTGAGCCACCATCTGAGTATTTAATATTTGTTAATAAGCTCTTGTCTCCCGTCATATGCTTTGAGCAACCACTGTCCAATATCCACTTTCCTCTTTTCTTCAGTGGGACCTGCAAAAAATAGAATTAAGTTCATGGTACCCACTTTTTATAGGGTCCTAAGAGTTAGGTCTTAGGAGTCCAAACCCATTTGGGTCCGGTATCCCCTTTATATATATAATTGTTATTAAAATGTACATTATTCATGAATTGCTGAATGTATTTGTTCCTAATCAAATTATTATTTGTTTTAGGAACCCATATTTTGATAGTCTTGACATTTCTCTTTTGAAATTTCACAACTGGTTTTGGTTTGAAATATAATAAACTAAGATTTTTCTTAGCTTCAGTTTTTTGTACTTTCTTCTTCCTTTTATTTCTAAGATGTTTCTTAGTTTCATGTTTGTTATATCCCAAACCTTGTTTATCTGAAATAGATTGTGAACTTTCAATGATTTTAGTCAAATTTTCTCGACCTTTGTTAAAGTTAGAAACATTTTGAGTAATGTCATCAAACTTTGTTTGTAAACTAGCTTTTTCTAGGTCTAGAATTTTGACTTTTGCTTTAAGTTCATGATTTTCAGTAGTGAGAGCATTATTTTTCTCTTTTTGAACTTATATTTCTTGACTCAAAAGAGATATTTGAGAGTCAACATTAGATGATGATTCTTGAATATTTTCAAGTTCTTCTTCTAATATTTTCTTCTCATCTTTTAACATATCTCGTTCAAACTCTGCTCTACTTAAATCTGCTTTGACTACTTTTAATTGACGTTTTAAGTCTTTATATTTGACTATCAATTCAGCATTAATATCAAGTAATTCATCAAATGTAGGAATTTGTACCTCATCTTCTGTTGCCATAAAGCAAACATTAGCTTGTTCATTCTCCGAATCACTTTCACTTTCTGATGAAGATGACTCTGAATCATCCCATGTTACTGAGAAGGCTCGTTTCTTTGATTTGTCCTTCTTATATTTGAATTTGTCATTTTCTGACTTTTTCTTTTGTTCTGGACAATCCTTCTGCATGTGTCCCTTTTTATGGCAGTTGAAACATTCTATAGCAGATGAAGATGGTTTATTTGATCCAGGTTTCCTTTTATTGTAGCGACTGGCTTTTCGATATTTTAGGAATTTTTTGAAACCTTTAGCAATGAATGCCAAATCTTCATCTTCAGAATCTGATTCATTTTCATCTTTCTCAACATGAAATGCTACATTTTTCTTTTCTTCTTTCTGTTCTTTTCTAGCCTGCAAATTTGCTTCATAGGACATTAAATTTCCTATCAATTCATCTGGCTTCATGACGGAAAGGTCATTAGCTTCTTCAATTGCTAATACTTTTCCTTCCCATTCATTAGTCAGAGAATGTAGGACTGTTGAAACAACATCAAAATCAGAATACTTTTGTCCTAACCCAATAAGTGCATGGTGAATAGTTTGAAACCGTGAATACATGTCATTGATTGTTTCATTTGGTTTCATTTTGAAATTTTGAAATTGACTTTTCAGCATGGCTATTTTGGCTTGTTTAACCTTGTTAGTACCTTCATGAGTGATTTTTAGCGTTTGCCAAATTTGATATGCAGTAGTGCAGATACTAACACGGTTATATTCATTGTGGTCTAATGCACAGAACAACATATTTATTGCTCTTGCATTTACGGCTGCTGCCGTTTTCTCAGCCACAGTCCATTCTGAATAATCAGTTGTTGGATTCACTATTTCTCTTTGAGTAGCATTCCAAGCATCATAGCTACTTGATTGCATAAAGAATGACATACGTGTTGCCCAATAACTATAGTTAAGACCATTGAAAAATGGAGGTCTTTGTGTCGATTGCCCTTCTGTGTAAGTGGTGTTTTGAGTGCTAGTACTTGCGTTATTTGCCATATTACAAGAATATATCAAATAACTGTGTTACGGTTATATGATGACCGTGCTCCGATACCAATTGAAAGTGTGGTGTGTATACAATTATATGTGCTAATATAGTATACACGGATCGTGTAATATGGATTACAATACAAATGCAGAAATAGATGATAATAGCATTGTAAATAGAAAATAGAAAAAATCACACCAGAGATTTTTATACTGGTTCGGAGCACCGTCCTACGTCCAGTCCCAGACTTCTATCTGGATTTTCACTATTAACTACCTCGCTTCACCCGGAGGAACAGGTTTACAATACCCGAACAACCGAACGGGATTTCACGCCTCTAATACACTGAGGACTTCAACACTTGCCTCTTACAACACAGAGGACTTCAACAAAAGAACAAATACAATTGTTGTTGACAACTTGTGTTCTTGAAAACACGGATTTGTCACTAGCAGTACACCCTTCCTATAATCTTATCCTCAAAGTATGCGATATGATGTTTTGAAAAGATTAAGGAAAGTATATTATTGAATCAAAGGATATGAAATAGTTTCAAAGATTCAGTAAATAATTTAGAGCTTTTATAATACAGTATTGAGATCAGAGATTAGATTAAAAGAATATATGAAATCGTTGTAAAAACTTGTGTATGAACCAATGATTTAGATGAGTATATATAGAGAAAAATAGTTGTAACTCTTTGTGAACAGTTGCCATTAAGAGTTATGATCATTGATGAAAGATAGGAGATGCAACCTTTGGAGAAGAGAAGTATCTTTTGGAAAAGTTGCTTTCTGTTTAAAAACGGTCGACAGGTCAAAAATGGACCGGTAGACAGGAATTCAAATATATATATACGTTATGTGCATGTGTGCACGTTCACTGTGCAATTTACACAGGAACGGTCGACCGCACCTATATTGACCGGTCGACCGGTGCCTGTTAAATTGCACATTGAATTGTGCAACTGCATGCAACTTATAAATTATTCGTATATATATTGATTCCCTTGATATGCATGATTATTTGGGGATAGATTTTAACAAATTTATTACTATTACAACAACAAATAATCAACCTATAATCTAGAGTACCATATATAGCTCTATTGACCTTGTTTTTGTCGATCGCCTTGTTTGTCAGAAATCAATCGCCTTATTTGTCATAAATCAAAACTTTCATAAAGCTTGTGACTCAACAGAGAGGTCGCTAGGGCTGGGGTTCGTTCGCTTTAAGTTTGCGTAGTAGATCAGAGGAACGAGGTTTGGGAACTAAGATGGCCGAAGTTGGACAGCGAGAGTGTTGAAGGAGGGACGTTGGCCGCGATTTCGAAATTGCATTGAGCTTCGCGTGACGTGGATGGGCCATGTTAGTTCGCAAAGCAAGAAGAGCGACGGCTCGAACCTGGAAGGCGGGCTAGGGTTTCGTACTGATTTGGAGGGAGGCAACGAGGTATATCTGACTTTGTTTTTATCTTATGTTATCAGATAAAGTATGTTTACACATATACACATACAGTTTTAGATTAAATAAATAAATAGATAGTGTATAACCGTAAGTTTTGTAAACAGTGATTTATATATATATATACACATATATATACACAGAAATTATTTACAGTAAATAAAATCTTAAATAGTTAAACAGTTTGAATTATTAAGTTGTCTTTAATTTTATTTAAAAGTGTATGAGGAGTCTGAATACATATGCAGATTTTCACTTACTAGCGTAGCTTTGAAATATTGTTTTATGGAGATAGATCTATTTAATAAACCGATTCAAATTTGTGGTAGCTAAAATATTTTTATTAAAAAGGGAAATAGTTTAAATTTCATTATTGATTAATTAATTTATTTAGTGGTAATTGATTAGTTCAAATAATAATAAACTGTAAATGTTTTTATAAGGTGAAAATTTTGATGAAACCAAAGTCAAGATTGAAGGGGATTGCAATTAACAGCAAAGGTGAGTAAATCTCACTCTGTTAGATTTTTATTTAAATTTAATTTGTTACATTTAAAAATTGGATGAATGATTGAACTATTTGGATGTGTATTGATGATCTGGTGATTTTAGTTTTGGTTGGTTCTCGAGTTAAATGTGGTTTGACTCGAAGTATTTGGGTTTTAAATTGTTTTTAAACTTAAGTTATAAATAAGAAAATATTTCCATTTTAATGTTGATAAGGACTTGGTGATTGGTGATTCATCAAACTAGCAGGGTAATTAAAATGGATAATTAATTAATTCAATTAATTAATGATTCGGATTAATTAATTTAGTAATTGAGAGTTTGAATTAGCTAATTAAAGATTAAGTAAATTAAGGAAGTTTAATTAAATTAGAATAATCATTGGGCGGTTTAATAAGTAATTATGTGAAGTAATAATAAAACATAATTACATGCGGAATTAATCAAGAGATTAATTAAGATAATTAATTAAGGAGTAATTAATTTATTATTGAAGTAAATAAAAAGATAGGTAATTAGAGGATGTGATTAATCGAGAATTATTAATATTGTGGTTGAATTTTAGTAATTAATTTAGATTAGATAAATTAAAATATAATTGAAAATCCTTAATTTATATAATTAACGATGTAATTAAAGGTTGATGAATTAAAATCGATTAATCCATAATAAGTGACTTATGAGAAATTAATTAATACAAGTAATTAAGGATCAATGAAATTTATATAGTTAATTAATGAAGTAATTAAGATTACTTATTGATTTTGGTTAAATAAACTTAATATTGTGAAGATAATTAAAGGAAACTACTTGAATGAAATTGGAAGGAAATTAATTCGGGGTGATTAATTAAGATGAATAATCCAGGGATGATTGAATAATTGATTTGAAATTAATTAATAATAAATGAAGAAATTTAAGTGGTTGAGGTTATTAACTCAATCAGGATTAATTAAATTAAATTTGAATGTGATTAAGCTTTGCTTATGGATGATTAAATGGTATTGGTTGCTTTAAATGAGTTGATATCTCTGATATGAAAATGTTGTGTATTTCATTTGATAACTTGGGTTGGAAGGACATGAGACTCGAAGAGGCCGGGATCAGGTATTGGGAAATTACCCGAAACCACTTCGGATCCTTATAAATTGATATGTGAGAGTAATAGGTTGGAATGAAGCAAATTTTAAGTAAATCGAACTATTTGATCTAAATTTAGGCACTTAGAAAACTTATGTGTGAAACAAGTTATGTCTAAACATATGGTGAACTTGTAAAATTGGTTTGAGTTACCCGGGATCTATATAAGATGTATGCTTTATACTCCATGTTGGATGGATTTACTCACGCTGGTTTCCAGCCTGACCCGGGTGTTACTTTGGTGTAATGCTCGGGTCAGACCGAGTATTACAGATTTTCAGGTAGGTACGTTCTGGAGCTCAGGAGGCAAGCAGGATGGCAATATCGCTTAGAATATTCCGCTGTAATTATATTATTGTAATTCTGTGATAAATTGATTGTATATGACCAGCATTTGAATATATGTGAAACTCTGATGTATTGAAATGTAATCGACAGATATAATATTCTTTTGTAAACTGTTATTATTTATTATATTTTATCCGCTGCGAATGTGAGATGTTTGGTGTTTCTCTTCTTCTTCTTCTATCTCTTTCTTCTTTTTCATAACTATCTGGAATTTTCGGCTTCGAAAATTTCGGGTCGTTACATTTGCTATCAGAGCTGAAAGGTTAAGCGAGAACCTTGGCTCTGGTGGGGATTATTCATTGAATAGAGTCCGTAGTACTCTAGATGAGTTGCGTATATATATATGAGAGTGTACTTGTTATTTGTTTATAAAGGTTTTTAATGATTTTATATAAAAATATATTTTGATATATATAGCAACATTTCCTTTTAAATTATTGGAATTAAGTTAAGAAGTAATATAAAATACGACCAAATTGAAACTTATAACCAAAGTTGAAGAATAAACTTATATAACAAAATGGAATTTGAAATATAGATTGTGAATGCAATTATAAATTGAAATAAACTTCATAAATAAATGAGATTATAATTTGAAATAGAATTTCAGAGAATATTTGAAAATAAAGCAAGATGAAAATTTCAGGGTAATGTTTAATATGAATTGGATGGATTGGAAATTTAAACTTCTTTTGGATTTGAACGTGGTTTCCAAAGGTTTTGGAGGAATAATAGCATTATTTCAAAAATATTTTTGTGTTGAATTTGTAATTTGGGAGATCTAAAATCAAAAATATTTGTAAGTGTTTTTAGAGAGATAAAAGCATTAAACTCTTTTGGTCACTAGAAATTAACGTCGGTGATGACTGCAGCATTATCGATGTTTATTTTCGAGTTTCTAGAAGAGAAATTGCTACCAAATTATTTTAAATTGGAATTGTTTGTGAACTGAGTTTGGTTTTGAAATTCAAAGGGATAATTGAGTTTGCCAAAGAATTGTGGATATAGTTGAATTTTAGGGTAATATTGAAATTTTGGAAATTTGTTTAAACTCTGGGATCTTGATTTAAAATGTTTATGGACTAATAAAAATATATTGGGTAAATAAAATGTATAACTCCAAGTTAAAAGCCAAATGTGAATGTAATTGATTATAAATAGAAGTTGAAAATTTTAAATTATAACTAAAGTTGTACAAGTTTAAAATTCAAATGGGAAATTTGTATTGGATTAACTTGAAAAGGGTATTGAACTTGAAGAGAGTTCAATTGATATTGGTCCAGATTTATGTGAATAATTTGGAATTAAAATTAAAGTGGAATTGGTTTAAGATCAAACGGAATTTGATTTGAAGTTGGAAGGAAATTGAGAATCAATTCAACTTGAATTGGGATTAAATCAATTTCAATAGAAATTGGAGATTATTCAATTTGGAATTGGGACAATTTATATGGGAGTGGAAATTTAAATTGAAAATGTTGGGGAAGTGAACAGTTTCGACTCTAGACTATTTTTCAATATAAATTGTCTTAATATAAACTTATTTTTTTTCTAAGTTATTAAATATATACAACCTTTCTTTCTTAAAGCCAAATTATTTTATACTTGTTTTACAGTCATTTTTGGAGCTATTTAACCATTTTTCAGCTGTTTTCGAAACTAATTACTATTTTTCAACTATATTACAAATTAATTACTACTTTACAACTATTTTGCAATTATCTAAAATTTTTGAAAACTATTTAACTATTTTACAGCTATTTTGCAAACTAATCATTATTTTTCAACTACTTATCTATTTTTAAATTTTCGAGCTATTTCCTAAATATAAACTGGTCGGAGTTCAAACTGTTATTGATTAAATACCCAACTGGGATAAGAATTGAGGTAATAATCCAAATGGGGATAAATGCAAATGTGAATAAGTGAATGAAAATTTAAGTGAATGTGAATAGAAAGGAAATTGATCTTGGAAAGAGTAATCAAATTTGAATATTTGATTTTGCGTAAACAAAGTTATATCTTTGTTATATATTCTCCCCTTGTTGAATCTGTTGTTGGAAGGAAAAAAAAAGATTTTGGAAGTGTTTGAAGTATAAAAGGAATTTTATACGAGTTTAAAGTGATCCAAAGTTTTAAAAATTATATATATCTGTATATATATAAAGGATCTCATGAGGATTTTGGAAAAGGTTTTGAGAAGCTTTGGATTTGGAAAGGTTTTTGATTTTTGGGTAAAATCAATATATGGAATTTGGAAAGCCTAGTTTGAGAATTATCGATTTTGGGATAATTGATTTTGTGTAAAGGAGCTTTGTATGATATCATACTAGGTGTATGATTTGAAGATACTATATGTGTATAGTATAAAATATTTTGATGATGGCTCTGGGGAAAAAGGCGCTCCCTTGAAATGAACTTCTCAGGAGTGCCACCGGGTGGTGCTTCCTTGAGCCCCAAGGGGGGTTTCTAAAGTTGATCCTGTGAGGAGTCCGGACAAAACTAGTTCCTGAGGATTATGAGTTGAGTATACCATAGTGAAGGTCGTGTGTGCCACTGAGAGCCAACAGTTACATGGACTTTTGCTGCGACGACAACGTAACCCAGGATGTAACTTGACCTATGGTATAACATAGCGAAAGTCGTGTGTGCCGCTGAGAGCCAACAGTCTGCGTTTGATTTTATATCGGTAGACTGCGACGTATATAGGAGTGGAGAAGTTTCATTTCGATAGCGAAAATCAGAGGCCGCTGAGAGCCTGCAGTTACATGGACTTTTGCTGTGACGACAACGTAACCCTGGATGTAACTGTGATTTGTTATGTGGGATCCATGGCGTAATTGAGAGGCAGCGGAGAGCCTGCAGTTGCATGGACTTTTGCTGTGACGGCTACGTAACCCTGGAATGTAACTGCGACCATGGATGGAGGTGATGATTTCCAGAGCATTCTCACCAAAGACATTTCCTCTCTTTCAAAATGCTTTCAATATTTTCAATAAAATTATTTTCCAAGTATTTTCACTGGATGTTGAAAATGAGTCTGCTAAGTACTTATAGATTTTCAGTCCTACGCCTGATCAACGTATGACTAAATCTCTATGAGAACAGGGATGGACTGGTTGAGACATCGAGTTATAAAAGACTATTTTTATAAAGAGTTATTTTATTAAGTATTATGTGAATTTAAAAACATTTCTAAGTTTTTAAATAAAGGTGTTGGGATTTTAGGAAAATTTAAAAGAGATTCCAAGCTGGAATTATAAAAATTGAACTCAGGAAATTTAATGAAGTGATTTTTTGTAATAAAAACGAATGTTCATTTAAATAGTGAAAGTAAACTAATCAGCTAAATAAATTATTTAATAGTGTATGTTAATAAAATTGAACTTGGGTAACTAAAATGACTTGTAAATTAACAATGGAATTTGACAATGAATTCAAATTGTAATAGAATTCGACTTGGATTTGATAATGAAATAAATAAGAAGCGATGTTGTAAAATAAAAATAAAATAGAGTTGGATTGAAAATGAGATGATTTGAATTACAAATAAAATTCAAGTGTGATTTGAATAATATATAATGAAATTTGCAAGTAAATTGGATATAAGAGAAGTGATGTCATATGATATGGAAGTGAACAATAATAGAAATGGTTGAGTTGCAAACAAAACCCAAATGAATAGAAATAACTTGAAAATGACTTTGTGTTAATAAATAAATCGATAACGAATTAAGTAAGTAAATTAAAATTAAAAAAAAAGGGTTAATTGAGATAAATAATAAATGGATGGAGCCTGATTGATTAAAAACTAAATCAAGGTTGTGATTGGAATTGGATTATCAGACTGAACTTAAATTTGATGGTATATTAATTTGAAGTATAAATGAGATAAGTATGTGCTTGGATATTATTTTGATAAATTAAAAAGGTGAATTTAAAATTAAAATTTAAAATGGATGACTAACTGAATTTAATGGAAGTTGATTAAATGAGAATCAAATAGAAGTAGACTTAAGTTTGATGTTGGAATAAATTAAAATAAATGAACTTAAGTTTAAAGTTTATGGAATCTTGACTTCGAATAAGAGTGAAAGCCCATTAAAATAAAAGCTTGGATTGAAGAATGGCTAGTAGTATACAAGAATGAATGTGTCGAGCTAAATAAAAGGGGTTGAGAGTAAATTAGAAATGAAATGGAATTAAATGCAGAAAGAGTGGAAAATTAATTTAAAGTAGTTATAAACTAAAATGAATCAAGCTGATGAATTAAATGATGATTGGTTGTGAATAAATTAAAATGAAGTCGGAAATTAATTTAAAATGGTTATAAAATTTACATAATTATCTATTCAAGTGGATATCATCAAATTGCGTAAAAATGATTGTTGTTTGGTGTAAACTAAAGTAATTGAATTTCTGTGAGTTGATTGAGATTTAATAAATTGACTTTAGAATCAATTAAATTGAATATGAGCTTGTTTGGATTAGAAACAAATTGAATATAAGCAATTGAGTTGTAACCCAATAAAATTGAATGAAATAGCTTATAAATTGGTTGAAAGCAATTGAATTAGCTTTAAGATTATATAAATCGCTTATGGAAAGGTTTTGGTGCTTGTTACTTATGATATTCATGCGTAGCTATTGAAAATAAGTGAAATGCTAATAGATTTTATTTATATGACACTTACATATTCAGATTGAGTAAGTACAGGTACCTGAAGGTTGTTTGGCTGGATTTGGATTGCACTAATTGCTAAAATTAATAAGCTGCTTGCTTAAAATGCTAAATAAGGTACGCCTACGCAATAAAAATAGGAAATATGAACTGTTTTTGCTTTTTCCGAACGGGTGGGTCGACGTATATATATTTATATCTCTTGTCAAATTGCAAAAGCTCCTCCGTACAAAGGAGACTCTGCCAAAATTTTCTGAAAATTTTAGGAGTTAGAAATTTTTGGGAAATTTTTTATTAACGACAAAACAATATTCAAAATTTAAAGTAAGTTGAAATCGTATGAAGTGGAGAAAACTAGTTTGAATAGAAATGGATATGAAAACTTCTGTAAGAAAAAGTATGTAAAGATTTAAAAGGGCTATGATGGGATATTATTGCTAAGTAGGTCATGCAGGTATTAAAAGGAGGAAAAGAAAATTGGATTTGATTCCAAAAGATAAATGTGAATTGCCCGACAAAAGGTATGCATTTAATTTCTGTATCAATTGGATTGGGTTTTTGATCTGGCCACTTGGCTTTCTGTTTTCTTTTTGGTATTTGGGAGCCCGTAGAGGCCTTTTGTAGTAGTACCGAGCTAGCCGCGCAAAGGAGACGCTGGCAAAAAATTTCGGAAATTTTGAGAGTTAGAAAAAATTTTAAGAAAATTTTGATAATTCAAAATTTGACTTTAAATTAAAATTTAGGTGATTGAGAAAAGGGGTATTGTTTGAAACTATAGAAGGTTTTGGGAAATTGGGTAAGGTGATAGCGGGTCTTTAATAAAAGATAGTTGGTAGGAAGTAGAATTGTGAGTTTCGGAAAAAGTAATCGGGTATTGGACCATTCTTCCTAACTAGTAATTTCGGGGACAAAATTCTTTTAAGGGGGGAAGAATGTGACGACCCGGTATTTCTAACAATTTAAATTTGAACAGTTAATTGATTCTAAAACATTTAAGAGTTAATTTTAACTTAAATTCCAAATATTAATATTTACTTGATAATTAAATCATCGAATTATATAGTTCAAATGTTGAATTTAATAATTGAAATTGGGTAAATTGTTGAATCTGAGATTCTAAGCCTGTTTAAAATAATTTGGAGGCTTATAAAATTTATAATGATGATACTGAAGATAATAGAATGGTTGAAATCCAATTTAAAGGTAATTTGTTTAATTTTTAAAAAAAATATCGTTTAAATTAAATTTAAAAATAGCCTTCCGAGGCACAGTCTCGGAATTCGATGAAACTAGTTCCATTGGATCCGTAATATTGTATTATTATCGGATTTCAAATTCCGTAGCATTTGGAGTTGTTGTGTGAGCGTACGATATGTAAACGCGCTGAAATTTTTATTAAAACATTTTGAACACTTATTTATTTATATACGTATTGACCGGTCAACTATAGTTCCTTCTCGAATACGCCTGTTTCCTTCCTTTTAACATGCAATCTTTCTTTTGTCCTTTAAATCGAGACTCTTCTTCTTTTTCTTCTGTAAAAATCAATTCTAACAGCACATACGAAAAAAAAAGGAAGTGGCCGAAGTCTTCTCGTCTAATTACTCCTCTTCCTTCTCCAATTCGAAATCAAAGATCGTGCGTTAGGGTTCTAGCCGAGTTCAACCGAAGCCCCTACAATTTGCTCGACTATCCAGTAGAGATCTATAGGGGGCGCACGTGCGAAAAGAGAGGTTGCTAGGGCTGGGGTTCGTTCACTTTAAGTTTGCGTAGTAGATTAGAGGAACGAGGTTTGGGAACTAAGATGGCCGAAGTTGGACAGCGAGAGTGTTGAAGGAGGGACGTTGGCCGCGATTCCGAAATCGCGTTGAGCTTCGCGTGACGTGGATGGGCCACGTTAGTTCGCAAAGCAAGAAGAGCGGTGGCTCGAACCTGGAAGGCGGGCTAGGGTTTCGTACTGATTTGGATGGAGGCAACGAGGTATATCTGACTTCGTTTTTACCTTATGTTATCAGATAAAGTATGTTTACACATATACACATACAGTTTTAGATTAAATAAATAAATAGATAATGTATAACCGTAAGTTTTGTAAACAGTGATTTATATATATACAGAAATTATTTACAGTAAATAAAATCTTAAATAGTTAAGCAGTTTGAATTATTAAGTTGTTTTTAATTTTATTTAAAAGTGTATAAGGAGTCTGAATATATATGTAGATTTTCACTTACTAGCGTAGCTTTAAAATATTGTTTTATGGAGATAGATCTGTTTAATAAACCGATTCAAATTTGTGGTAGCTAAAATATTTTTATTAAAAAGGGAAATAGTTTAAATTTCATTATTGGTTAATTAATTTATTTAGTGGTAATTGATTAGTTCAAATAATAATAAACTGTAAATGTTTTCATAAGGTGAAAATTTTGATGAGACCAAAGTCAAGATTGAAGGGGATTTCAATTAACAGCAAAGGTGAGTAAATCTCACTCTGTAAGATTTTTATTTAAATTTAATTTGTTACATTTAAAAATTGGATGAATGATTGAACTATTTGGATGTGTATTGATGATGTAACGACCCGCCTTTTTGGACAGTTTAAACCGACGATCAAATACACATGCCGATTCCAAACCATTCAAAAGGGCAGATGGTTATTGGGGTAGATAAGAAAAGAAAAGGAAGAGAAATAAAGGAAAAGAAACAACACAGAATCTCACAGCAGAACGATAAAATATAATAGTCAAATAAACAGTTCATGAAGCTGTTTACTATACTTTGACAATTATTTATACAGCATTTATCAGAGTTATACATATACAATAGAACAATTAAAATAATACAGCAGATAGCATGATGCAAGGGTAATAATAGTAATAATATACCAAATCTTCGTCTTCATCATCCAGAATAGATCTTCAAAAATCTGAAAAGCTCAGGACTGACCCGAGCGTAATGAAAAGACAAAACACTCGAGTCCGGACTAAAATATCCTTATGAAAGTTAAATCAATCGTAAATAAATATGAGTGTAACGGCGTCAGAGATGTTTACGGGGTTTGACATCTCATATCCAGTGTCAACGTGCGTGCAATAACTTAAGAGATGTTATGGGATTTTCCACCTCTCAAAGATCCGTTAAACTATCTACTATGTAGTAATGTATGCTAAGTAGATAATGCCTATCAGTAATATAAAGTATCAAAATAGCATTAAGGCGTTACCATAATCCCCCTTAACACATTTTTATAATGCCATAGTCTATACAGCACCGTAAGCCCCACCATAAACCGGTGGTTATCAAAGGGTACCCAATAGGTATAACACAAAGCAAAACGTAGTGGTCGCGAATAGGATAATCAGTATGACAAGGTACATGAGGCGATACCAACTAGGATACTAGTAGTTGCGTGATCCGGACTGATGTTGAGCATAGCCAACAGCTACCCCAACACCGCGAAACAACACTCTCAAATCGAGGGGTGCACCCAAATCGAATCACAAAAGGTAATAGATATGGTATCGAAGAAGTGTGTCCACTAGAGGTGGCGAACCTCAATGGCCCGGCGCGGCTCCTGTTTTATTCATGTCAGGGGTCATCCAATATCGTTCTCTTTCTTCAGTCAACGCGTTCACCAAACCATCCACTTCATTCTGGATCAACACTCCGCGTATAATAGTTATTAAAGTGGTTTTCGGTATCGACAGAGAGCATGTCCATATCCGATCCCGGTCTCTTTAATAACTACGTATTATTACACCGGTGGCTCTTTTACATTTCAAATCAATTCATAATTGATATCAAAATATCATATTCGCTTTAAAAATCAAGTCCATATCAAATATCATCGTATCTATTCAAATGTCAGATTCCGTTTCAAAAATCATTTTCCGTCTCAATATCTAATTTCGATTTCAAAATCAATTCGGATTTTAATTTAGGTTGCAACTTCATTTAACCCAATTCGTATTTAAATTCAAGATTTAAATATAAATATTTCACCTTATTGACCAGCTTAAAATTTTAGAAAATAGTTTTAAGGAGTTTAAAAGTAGTTTTAAATAATTAAAATTTAAAAAAAAATACTTAAAATCTTAAAATGAATTTGAAATAGATAAATTAGTTTAAAATAATTTGAATTGGATTAAGTAGATTTAAAATAGATTAAAATAGTTTAAGTATTCAAAAATGGTTTATATAACCGAGTAACTTGGAAACAAAATAAAACAGCTTCAAAACCAATCCATTTCAATTATAACTTCCCAATTCAAATCAATTTCAATTTCCATTCCACCGATTCAATTTCGATTTCAATTCAAATCAATGTCATCTTTGACTTCAAATTAATTCAATTTTACATTCACCCTTAATTTATTCAATTTCAATTTATATTGATTTGAAGCTTGATTTTCAAAATATCAATTTATAATACTTAACAAACTTATCTTCCAATATTCAAATTTAAAACCCAATTACAAATATGATTCAGTTTCAAGCTCAATTTCAAAATATCTTTTTATATCGCTTTTACTTAGTAATATTCAAAGCTCGAATTAAGGTTAAATCTTTAAACAAATCAATTTACGAAATTCAATCATCTCCCGATTTTTAAATTCCAAAGTCTCCACTTTAATTATTTAACAATTTCTTTTAACCAAATTTTATTTCAACATTCCAAACTCAATTTTTCGATAAATTCGATTTCTATAAATTTATTTCTATTTATAACTTTTAAATCAAAACATTTAAATAAATTTCAAATCGACGATTTTAAAAATTATTAATTTAGCCAATCCGGTGTCCATATATAATTTTCTATCCTATGGCCAAGTACTTATTTATTTTAATTAAATGTCAAGGATGAATATATATCACTTAAATCAAATCACGGTGTCATATGTATGCATAACAGTATATATAAGCAAATAGACATCCAAACATTTAACTATCAACCAATAACATCCATCGACATACATCACCCAATAGGCAATACAATTCATGGCAATTTCATAGTTATCAATATCAGGTAATTTAATCGCAATTCAATTTTAATTTCGATTTAACTGTCAATTTAATTTTTCAACGGTTAATTCAAATGACAAGCTATATGACAATTAAATTTTTATCAAAAAACGACAAATAAAATCATAACACTTCATAATGTCAAATTTAACTAGCATAAAGATATTTAGTACATTGTGAGCGTTATAAAACACTCACCTTGATTTCAATGTAGTTCCAGCGTTTTATTTCGAATAAAATTAAACGAGCGTTTAATTTTACCCGAAATTTTCACTAGCTCCAAATGATTCCAATCCAGCTCCATTGCGTAATGCTCGTCCATACGAACCCAACGCACTTCGTTTCGTCCAAAATGGACCTCGCATCAACAAGTTATGATATCTAGAAGTTAATACGAATTTAATAAAATTTAAATTAACATTTTCCTTATTATTTGTACAACCTTTAATCACGACCATTCATTCTGCAGATCACGGCCACGTGCTTCTTCTTCTCACGCGCGTGCTCCTTCACCAGGTCGCGTTCGAAATAACCCATGCCATTCCTTTTAGGGTTACATGCTGCAACCACCTCGCTACACGAAACTCCATCACACTACCGCCAAATCGAAGCCCCTCGCGTAAGCTACCTTCGGCCAAGGGGACGACGAACTCGGTCGAGCATAGAGGCTCGAAAACGTGGCTGACCGGCCCACCTTTGCACGAGGATTCACGTCAATCCGCTTCGTTAAATACGATCTTAACCGCTGAACTGGTAGACCACATCGCGATCTACAATATTGTAGTTGAAAACTTTTTGAAATTGTGAACGGATTTGAAGAATTTGAGGGGAGAAGAACTGACATTTTCGGCCATTGGTTGTAGAGGAGGAGGCTCCAAAACCCTAGCTATTTATTATTATTATTATTGAATAAAGGGGTCTATTTATAGAATTTATCAAAACACTAATCATCCCGGGTTTTCCGTACTCCGATTTACGCGCGGTGACCGGCGTTCCTAGGGTTTATCCCGCGTTTCGGACACAATGGAATAGGTTTCGAAAGCCAATTCGTTTATCTTTGAGAGTTACAGTGATAAACGATCAATTTAAATTAAATCGATCTAAACTAATTTGTGTGCATTTTTGCTTGCCCCGGACAAACGGTAAATCCGATTGACACGAAATTTGAAACCATACAATAATATCACATTATGGATCCGACGAAACTAGTTTCGTCGAAATCCGAGACTGTTTGAAAAATGGCTATTTTAACCCGTCAAATAAATATTAAAACAATTCCGATGCGTTTCGAGCTGCCACGGTCAAACGAAAACTCCGATTGCTACGAAAATTGAAATCCGATAATAACAAAATATTACGGATCCCATGGAACTAGTTTCGTCCAATTCTGAGACTGTTCGAAAATTGGCTATTTTTCAGTCGATAATTAAATATTAAAATATTCAATTTTCACAAATTTACTTTTAATTCAATTTTAAAAGTTCTACAACATCATTCTTACTTTAATATGATAAAATAAAATTTTACAAATCATTTTTTAATCATATTAAACCCGTTATTCAATTATCCAATAATTTTCAATTTTAAAATCTTATTAACTCTATTATAATCCCAATATAACTTATATTCACTTTGGAAACCAATCTGAATCATATTAAATCAAATTTCAATTATCCACTCTGTTTTCATATATTAAATTTCAATATCAAATTGATCATATCAAATTCGGAATTAATTATTCAAACATCTGTAATATTAAATTTAAACAATTTGATTATTCTTAAATCACTATCTTTGAGATATTCAAAACGAACTTAAAAATTTAGCTTTTGAAACGAATTAAAATTATAGAACAACAATTTCCATTATATGGTTATTCGATTGCCATTATCAAATTTTTCAATAAATTCCAAATATTACATTTAAACAATTTCAATTATCCAATAATTCATTATCTTTTGAAATATTTAAATTGAACTTATAAGATTCAACTTTTAAAACCAATTCACAATTTAGAACACTATTTTCATTTTACAGTTATTTAATTATTCAATAAGTTTTAAATATTTAATTTAAACAATTTACCTGTTCAATATTCAATATTTGATTTAAATAGATTTTTCTTATCAATCAATTACTCTATTATACCCAATGGATTCAACATTTATTATTATTCCAAACGACTTACAATTTTTTTCTAACACTAAATCACGAAATCTTATTAAATTAGCTATTTAAATTATCGAAAATTTACGGGTCGTAACACTCTCCTCCACTCAAAACTTTTCGTCCCCGAAAAGGAAAAAGAAGGGAAAAGGAACTAAGTATAGAATTCAACATTAGATATAAACCAACTTATAAACAATGAAATTTCATTTATAAAGTCATAACTACGCTTCCACTAACTTACCCCGAATGGCTTTCCAACTTTAAAGTTAGTTATCAAAACAAGTTATATATAAAAAAAAATTAAAACTTGAAATTTTTTTCTAACACCCGGATTTACGGAAAATTTCGGCCGAGTCTCCTTTGCGCCGCTCGATCGGAAAAAAAAATGACAGTATATATATCACAAATATACATCTCATCAAGTGATGAGGCATCCCGAAGGGAAAAAGTGTAAAAGTACGGTATGTAATCCGAGATATGTACCTTATATATTGTTAGCGAGCATATACGGCTAATATAGCGCGAAAGCGAGCTCCAAATGCGAAGCAAGCGCAATCCGCACCTACTAAACACTCAACAAACCATGAGAAACATGCATATATGAAAATAATATCAATATACATCATATAGAAACATAACAACTACATGTGCCAACATAGCAAATGCAACAAACAACAAATGCATTCAACAAATCAATTATCATCCAACTATCATCCAACAAATGCATAATCAATCAATATCAATTCACTTCTTATTAATATTTATTCACTTGGTTTTCAATTTTAATCACAGTTGATTCATTAACGTTGGATTTTACTAACATTCATTCTCAATTCAATTAGTTAACATTCACTAATTTATATTTACATTAGTTTACTTCCAATTTGAATCAAATTAAATTCTATTTAAATTCATTTAACTTCCAATTTGATTTCAATGATTTATAGCTTTCAATTTCATTAACACTTAATGAATTATATACAATCAACTAACAATCATCTAACAACCAAATCATACCCAACATAACCAAATTATTAATTTTACATTCAATTTGGTTTATCTCTTATATATATATATATATATATCATGTTATATAATTTTAAAAGAATCATTTTATATTTGGCATCTTAAATTTCCAATATTAACTTTAATTAAGTCCGTAAGCTGTACATATATCATCCGTGAGCAATATCAATCTAATCGCTTATTCGATCACACAATTTCACTTGCAAACTAGTATCGTTCACACGACTCTCTAGTGCGGACCCAGATTTGGTTCCTTGATTGGAAACTGTTAGTCTCCTTGCATAGCCATATACTATGATAGAGAATTCCGGTGTAACGTACACGATTTTTCGTTGCCGAAAAACCGAATAGTTATGGGTTTTAAAAAGAAGAAAAGAAGAAGAAAGAAGAAGAAAATAGATAATAGAGGGAAGAGAAAACATAAGATAGAACATTTTAAAATAGAAAGAAAAGAGAAGAGAAAGGAAACGGAACACAGAACGGAATAGGACGGAACAGAAAACAAGAACAACATCAGAATCTCACAATTCGCAGCGGAATAACATATAATAAATAAATGAATAATCTTTAAACAAAGAACTATATCAGTTATCACATTTTATACATTTCATTACATCATCATATCATATCATCAGAGTATACAACAACAACAACAAACAGTGCAGCGGAAAAAGAAATACTATATAAACTAGTAATACGCCATGCCGTCCAGCTTGCCTCCAGCAATTCCTGAATATCCTGATAAACCTAACTCTTGACTGCCCGTGTGAAAATTGTTGGGCACCCAGAGTTTAGGAAGGAAAACAATAAACTCCAAGTCAGTCATGTGACTGGTGTGAGAACTCAAAACAGTTTATTTATCTTTAAAATCAAAATAGAGAGATATTTTTATTTCAATTCGCAATGCTTTTAAAAATGAGACTACCATAAGGCCTCCCGCACACACACACAATGCAAACGCAGAATCGGAGGAGATTTCTCCTTATGATAGTCAAAGATGCTTGATACGCATTTAAAATAACATTTGATATTATTACTAGTGCATAGTGTAGGGGAAATTCATTTCGAAAGTAGAATATAAATCTTAGCCAGCATAGGTACCATTATATTATGCCTACTAATAGCTACCATATTAGATGGCAGGTTCTACAACTAAAACCGTACAAGTTTCGTATTGTTTCTTTGGATTTCCAACAAATGGTCAGGCCAAGGAACTTCCCATTGCCACATGAGAATGCCTCTGGAAAGACATCCCCGAGAACCAAACCGGAACTCTGCCAACACAAGGCCGGGTTACCCTTAACTGGGTAACTACTGACACGAGCACGCCATTCCCCGATCGTAAACGACCTTTCTCACGGGATCCCTAAAACCAACAACCACAAAGTAATAAATTCGTAGTAACCACATAGGTTAAATATCTGGGCTCCATACCATGATACCACCTCTATCCAGAAGGAAATGTACATACCCTAAAGGGTGCTACCCCTCATAACCTTGCCGCATCTTTCCTGTTTTGACCATTTCCGGGGTGTGAGGCTCGACGAAGTCACGTCCACAAAAACATACTTTATACAAAAGCCATGCTTTGGGTCAACAAATATTCAACGCAATGATCACTAAGATAGACGATCAAATAAACGATCCTATCACAATAATCAACACAATGATCATTTCAGCATCACTCAGCATGTCACATTACCAAATTGGGAATATATCGCTGATAACTTCAACTATATAACCTCTAAGCACGTACGTCTCAGAGAAGGGTGTTAAGCTAAAAGAATAAATTCTTCGCCACCAACAGAAATATATTTGAAAGAAATCGGCTTTATATCTCAACTTGTAATGTCAGACACACAATCCATACAAGTTTGTTCCGGGATCGAACAAAACCGAAGGCACTTACAAAGAAGTCCTTGCAATCCGGATATTCACAATCCCGATCGAATTTCCCATCACTTAAGGAATCTCTATACCAGGAGCTACCCAGTGCAGAGACAATCGATAGGTCATCCTATCGCTTTCACAAATACTCGGTCTTCAACACCGATCTTCAAATGCAATTCACAACGACGTATCACATATTCGGAATGGGTTATACGACCCCATGGTCCTTTCCCGGTTAACCCGAATAGTGAGCGATTATTCAAAAATAAGTGTGGCATTCAAATTCAAACAAATCACATCAAATACCCATTCAAAGGGAAATATTGATAGTCGATTATTGAACTATCAATGGATATGCATACGTCACCAGATTCCAAATAATTTTCCAAATTATTTATTTTCCAAAATATCTTTACAAGATATATAATTTTCACACTTCAAAAATAAATCAATATTTATTTTCATACAAATTCCACTTTCTTTTATAAATTCCTTAGTGAATTTATATTCCAAAATATCCATGCATACACGATTTCAATTTATCATTTCAATTTATCTTCAAAAAGATAAATTCTCTAATATTCACTTCATATTGGAAAACATTTCCATACTTATTTATTCATAAGTAATTCACAAATCTTTTTATTTCCAACCTTGGAAAATATTCAATATACTTAAATCGAATTAAGTATATATTTCATTCTTTAAGGAAATCATTCTCTCTAACATATTTATTTGGGCCAAAACGAATGTTGCGTAAAACATTGTTACGACAACCCAAAATCACTAGTATAGGGATTCGAATTTAAAATAGATATATAAATCCCAATACTATACAAAACATTTCCTTTCGGAAATCATTTACTATAACAACAGTGTTATAGTCCACTATTTCCTTTCATTTCTCGAAAATGTCTATTTCAATAATAAATGTTGAAATCTATGGTTTCGAATCTCAACACATTTTAAAACATAGTTAGGTCGTTTTAATTCTATTTAAAACATTCAAATCTAAACCATTTTCTTTAACGTGTTATTCACTATTCAAAAATGTGAATAAACTTCGTTAACAAATCTCATCCTTTTATTCATTTTAATTCAAAGGATTATTCACTATTCAAAAATGTGAATATAACTCCATTAAATAAGTTATGACAATTAACTTATCAAAATTAGTTGTTTGCGGATTTATAAAACAACGTTTATAAATTCCATTTCTATTTATTTATAAAAACTTCCTTTTTATAAATTCCTTTATTAACCTATTCCAGTTTATAACTAAATTATAAACTAAACGTTCATATTATAAGTTAATTACTTATAAAACGATTATTTTACAAAATCGTTCCTTTAGAGACTTTCCAATTTATAAATCTTATAACTTATAAGATCCATTTATTTAACCAATCTATTCTTCAAATAATTTCACCAAATTTATAAATCTTACTATTTATAAATTTCTTTTATAACTTCACAGTTTATAATTCTATAAATTTCATTCATTTATGAATTTTATTTTCACTTCATTCAAACACTTATAAAAACTCGTTTTATAACGTCCATATTTCAATTTATAAATATCCATTTATAAATCTCTTAATATAAATCAATTTATATTATTCTTTTTAAAAACATCTTTAAACTCCTTTAGAATTTCATCATTCTCTTGATTTATAAAATAATCAAATTTTGTAAATCCTATAATTTCAACTTTTTATAATAAATTCAAAAACCCAATTTAAACTATTTTATAAAAACATTAGCATCATATTCTCAAAAATCAGTTTTTAACTATCTTTCTCAAAAATCATAATTTTTATAACTTTAAAAATTATAACGTTTATTTATTTAAAATGAATCAATTTCCAAACGTATAGTATATTTTCAAAAATCACTTTAAAAATCATTTTAAAATCCCAAAATTTGGGTCCAATGATGCTACACACCAAATAGTCAATCACGACTACAACGATATCATATATCGTATATGATAATCAACGAATATCAAAATATCCATAATCAAATAAATACTGTTGAGGAATCCAGTTGGATCCCTCCAACCTGTTTTCCTGCATCCAAAAACATTAGCACAATACCAATTTCGCTCCAGTACGAAATTATCGCGGTATATGTTCTTATTAAATATTATCCGCTTAATAACGGCGTAATAGGGTCTCATCCGCTAAAAAAATGCGGGGAATCAACAACTCCAATATATACATATGCCAATATATATATATTGATATTATTTATAATACCAATTTCACTGTTTATGAAATATTCGCGGTATATGTTTTTAATAAATAACATCCGCTTACTAACGGCGCATAATGTCTATTTTAACAATCAATAGATATCAATCAACATTCAAACATGCATTCAAATATTTTAAATCTAATTATTTAAAATAAAATCGAAACTGATTCGATTGAGTGAGAAGTTCTCACCTTGATTTATTTCGTTTTAGCGATTTATTTCGAATAAAATTAAACGGACGTTTAATTTTACCCAAAATTCTCACTAACTCCAAACGACTCCAAACCAACTCCATCGCGTAGTGCTCGTCCATACGATTCCAATGCAACTGAGTTTGCATTTTTTCGACCTCGTATGAAAAAGTTATGAATTTACGAAGTTTATACGAATTTAAACTTAATAATTACAACTTAAACTTTATAATTTATAACCTATACATAGCTTTGGCCGTTAGATCCTATACCCATGCATCCTAGCCGTGCATTCCATCTTCCCCTCCCATTCACGCAAGTTACAGACAACAGCCGCTACCCCTAAACCCATAAGCATAATTTAGCGTTTAAATTTCAAGCTTCTTCACTCGATTAAAACTCGATCGGGGACTTGCAACTTCTAGCTCACCCCCTCCTCCACCTTCGGCCCCAAGGAGAGCAAGCTCGGCCCCCTCTCTCCCCATGAAAACGCGTGCGTGACCTGTAGGGAACGGCCCCCCATAGCTCCCTCTCCGTTGCACCATTTCCGATCATCACCGTATGGAATCGAAGCTCTCGTCGAGCTCTTCGACTTTGTAGTTGAGCACTTCGCGTAATTCTTTACGGATTGAGAGAGATTGATGAAGAAGTGAGAGCGATTTTTGGCCATTGGTGATAAATGTGGCGGCTAGGGTTTAGAATTTTATTTTATTTTTATTATGAAGGGTGTGGGTGTGTATTTACAGAATTTCGTTCGACACTATTCATCCGGAAATTCCGAACTCCGATTTAGGCGCCATAACCAGCGTTTCTAGGGTTTACCCCGCGTTCCGGACACAATGGAACAGGTTTCGGAAGCTAATTCAGACATCTGTGCGAGTTATGGCTATAAACGCTCAATTTAAATTAAACCGATTTAAACGATTTTCTAGGCGTTTTAATTTGTACCGGACAAACGGTAAATCCAATCGACTTGAAATTTGAAACCTTACAATAATATCACATTACGGATCCGATGAAACTAGTTTCGTCGAAATCCGAGACTTTTTGAAAAATGGCTATTTTCACTCGTCAAATTAAAATTAAAAATAATTCGATGCGTTTCGAGCTGCCACGATCAAACGATAACTCCGATTGACACGAAAATTGAAATCCGGTAATAACTAACTATTACAGATCCAATGGAACTAGTTTCGTTCAATTCTGAGACTGTTCAAAAATTGGCTATTTTACAGTCGATTATTAAATATTAAAATATTCAATTTTCACAAATTAACTTCTAAATCGATTTTAAAAGTTCTAAAATATCGTTCTAACTCCCATATGATAAAATAAAATTTTACAAATCATTTTCAATCATATTTAACTCAATTTTCAATTATTTCCATAATTTAACATATTAAATTATCGATTTAATTATTCAATTAAATTCAAAAATTCAAACAAAAATTTATTTGACTTATAAATTCACTTATAAATATTTAAAATAAATTAAATATTCAAATTTTAATTAATAAAAATTCTGGGTCGTTACAATCTTCCCCACTTAAAAGAATTTCGTCCTCGAAATTATCAAGTAAGAAAAGTTACAGAATTTATTAACTTTCCCAAAACAAATTTAAACTTCTTTACAATACTTTACTAAGTTTTCAAATCATACTTAGTTATCTTTTCAAAAACAATTACTATTGTTTAACTTTTAACTCCCAAATCAAAGTTTAAGTTTTCAAAACTTTTCTAAATTTCTCAAATTTTTTCTAACGCCTTAAATTTCCGGAAAAATTCGCCATAGTCTCCTTTGCGCGGCTCGATCCGAAAAAAAAATGACAGTATATATATCACAAATATGCATCTCATCAAGTAATGAGGCATCCCGAAGGGAAAAAAGTGTAAAAGTACGGTATTTAATCCGAGATATGTACCTTATATTTTATTAGCAAGCATATACGGCTAATATAGCGCAAAAGCGAGCTCCAAATGCGAAGCAAACGCGATCCGCACCTACTAATTACTCAACAAACAACATGAGAATCATGCATATAGATAATAATCTCAATATACAACATATAGTAACATAATAACTATATATGCCAACATAGCAAATGTATGAAAAGCAATATATTCAACCATCAACCAACTATAATCCATAACCAATATCAATATTCATTTATATTCTCATTCATATTCAATGAATTGGTTTTCAATTTAATTCATATTTGATTCATTAACAGTGGATGTTATCAACATTCATTCTTATTCAATTTTAATTAGTTTGCATTCACTAATTCACAAGTTGGTTCACTTCCAAATCAAATTCAATTCTATTCAAATTTATTTACTTCTAATTTGAATTTCAATTACTTTAGCTTTCAATTTTATTAAATCAATTTCATTAACACTAAATGAATTTTATACAATCAACTAACAATCATATAACAACCAATGTATATTTATTACAACCAAATTCCTTTGCTTACAATTGGTTTAATTTAATTGATTTTCATTCAAACTTTCAACTTTCAGTAACATTTGATTTTAATGAATTAACACTTAAATTCATATTTCATATCAACTTAAATTTACATTTAATTGATTAATATTCAATCCATTCATTCAATTCTATTACAAAAGTTGAATTTCATTTATATAACTCAAGTTCATATCTATCACTTAATTTTATTAATTTACTTTGATACTAATATCAACTTCATTCCATATCACTTAAGTTATATTCCATTTAACTTTAAATTCATTTTTACTTACAACTCATATTCATATATATATTCATATAGTTTCACTTCTCATATATATAAGTTTATTTCACAATTGTAAATCACTTTAATTATAATTCAATTCTTATAATTCTTTACTTATACAATTATCCTTTTATTTAGATTATTCAAACAACTAACCAATCAACTTATATACACTTTGATAATTCTGAAAATTATTTCTTTTATATACAAAATATAATCAAGTAAAATTATTTCATTTACCCAATTTTTAAAATCAATATTGTGCCGAATTGTTCTATTTAAGTGTTTAGAAACCCCTTCGGCATAGTCTTGCGGACCATGCTGACGAAAGTTCGTATGCCACTCAATAAACCAATCATCACAATATAAAACAATTTTATATTCACTAACAAATACGCTCTCATAGCTATTATTACACTCAAATTCATTCTAGAGTACTGCTGACTCTATCTCTAATGAATTATACCCAACAGAACCATGGTTGTCGCTTAACCATAAGCTCTGATACCAGATGTAACGTACACGATTTTTCGTTGCCGAAAAACCGAATAGTTATGGGTTTTAAAAAGAAGAAAAGAAGAAGAAAGAAGAAGAAAATAGATAATAGAGGGAAGAGAAAACATAAGATAGAACATTTTAAAATAGAAAGAAAAGAGAAGAGAAAGGAAACGGAACACAGAACGGAATAGGACGGAACAGAAAACAAGAACAACATCAGAATCTCACAATTCGCAGCGGAACAACATATAATAAATAAATGAATAATCTTTAAACAAAGAACTATATCAGTTATTACATTTTATACATTTCATTACATCATCATATCATATCATCAGAGTATACAACAACAACAACAAACAGTGCAGCGGAAAAAGAAATACTATATAAACTAGTAATACGCCATGCCGTCCAGCTTGCCTCCAGCAATTCCTGAATATCCTTATAAACCTAACTCTTGACTGCCCGTGTGAAAATTGGTGGGCACCCAGAGTTTAGGAAGGAAAACAATAAACTCCAAGTCAGTCATGTGACTGGTGTGAGAACTCAAAACAGTTTATTTATCTTTAAAATCAAAATAGAGAGATATTTTTATTTCAATTCGCAATGCTTTTAAAAATGAGACTACCATAAGGCCTCCCGCACACACACACAATGCAAACGCAGAATCGGAGGAGATTTCTCCTTATGATAGTCAAAGATGCTTGATACGCATTTAAAATAACATTTGATATTATTACTAGTGCATAGTGTAGGGGAAATTCATTTCGAAAGTAGAATATAAATCTTAGCCAGCATAGGCACCATTATATTATGCCTACTAATAGCTACCATATTAGATGGCAGGTTCTACAACTAAAACCGTACAAGTTTCGTATTGTTTCTTTGGATTTCCAACAAATGGTCAGGCCAAGGAACTTCCCATTGCCACATGAGAATGCCTCTGGAAAGACATCCCCGAGAACCAAACCGGAACTCTGCCAACACAAGGCCGGGTTACCCCTAACTGGGTAACTACTGACACGAGCACGCCATTCCCCGATCGTAAACGACCTTTCTCACGGGATCCCGAAAACCAACAACCACAAAGTAATAAATTCGTAGTAACCACATAGGTTAAATATCTGGGCTCCATACCATGATACCACCTCTATCCAGAAGGAAATGTACATACCCTAAAGGGTGCTACCCCTCATAACCTTGCCGCATCTTTCCTGTTTTGACCATTTCCGGGGTGTGAGGCTCGACGAAGTCACGTCCACAAAAACATACTTTATACAAAAGCCATGCTTTGGGTCAACAAATGATCAACACAATGATCACTAAGATAGACGATCAAATAAACGATCCTATCACAATAATCAACACAATGATCATTTCAGCATCACTCAGCATGTCACATTACCAAATTGGGAATATATCGTTGATAACTTCAACTATATAACCTCTAAGCACGTACGTCTCAGAGAAGGGTGTTAAGCTAAAAGAATAAATTCTTCGCCACCAACAGAAATATATTTGAAAGAAATCGGCTTTATATCTCAACTTGTAATGTCAGACACACAATCCATACAAGTTTGTTCCGGGATCGAACAAAACCGAAGGCACTTACAAAGAAGTCCTTGCAATCCGGATATTCACAATCCCGATCGAATTTCCCATCACTTAAGGAATCTCTATACCAGGAGCTACCCAGTGCAGAGACAATCGATAGGTCATCCTATCACTTTCACAAATACTCGGTCTTCAACACCGATCTTCAAATGCAATTCACAACGACGTATCACATATTCGGAATGGGTTATACGACCCCATGGTCCTTTCCCGGTTAACCCGAATAGTGAGCGATTATTCAAAAATAAGTGTGGCATTCAAATTCAAACAAATCACATCAAATACCCATTCAAAGGGAAATATTGATAGTCGATTATTGAACTATCAATGGATATGCATACATCACCAGATTCCAAATAATTTTCCAAATTATTTATTTTCCAAAATATCTTTACAAGATATATAATTTTCACACTTCAAAAATAAATCAATATTTATTTTCATACAAATTCCACTTTCTTTTATAAATTCCTTAGTGAATTTATATTCCAAAATATTCATGCATACACGATTTCAATTTATCATTTCAATTTATCTTCAAAAAGATAAATTCTCTAATATTCACTTCATATTGGAAAACATTTCCATACTTATTTATTCATAAGTAATTCACAAATCTTTTTATTTCCAACCTTGGAAAATATTCAATATACTTAAATCGAATTAAGTATATATTTCATTCTTTAAGGAAATCATTCTCTCTAACATATTTATTTGGGCCAAAACGAATGTTGCGTAAAACATTGTTACGACAACCCAAAATCACTAGTATAGGGATTCGAATTTAAAATAGATATATAAATCCCAATACTATACAAAACATTTCCTTTCGGAAATCATTTACTATAACAACAGTGTTATAGTCCACTATTTCCTTTCATTTCTCGAAAACGTCTATTTCAA
The DNA here is from genome assembly GCA_030765085.1 of Allium cepa. NCBI lineage: Eukaryota > Viridiplantae > Streptophyta > Magnoliopsida > Asparagales > Amaryllidaceae > Allium > Allium cepa. Next base: position 191,106,001 of record CM060942.1, read on the forward strand.
CAATAAATGTTGAAATCTATGGTTTCGAATCTCAACACATTTTAAAACATCGTTAGGTCGTTTTAGTTCTATTTAAAACATTCAAATCTAAACCATTTTCTTTAACGTGTTATTCACTATTCAAAAATGTGAATAAACTTCGTTAACAAATCTCATCCTTTTATTCATTTTAATTCAAAGGATTATTCACTATTCAAAAATGTGAATATAACTCCATTAAATAAGTTATGACAATTAACTTATCAAAATAAGTTGTTTGCGGATTTATAAAACAACGTTTATAAATTCCATTTCTATTTATTTATAAAAACTTCCTTTTTATAAATTCCTTTATTAACCTATTCCAGTTTATAACTAAATTATAAACTAAACGTTCATATTATAAGTTAATTACTTATAAAACGATTATTTTACAAAATCGTTCCTTTAGAGACTTTCCAATTTATAAATCTTATAACTTATAAGATCCATTTATTTAACCAATCTATTCTTCAAATAATTTCACCAAATTTATAAATCTTACTATTTATAAATTTCTTTTATAACTTCACAGTTTATAATTCTATAAATTTCATTCATTTATGAATTTTATTTTCACTTCATTCAAACACTTATAAAAACTCGTTTTATAACGTCCATATTTCAATTTATAAATATCCATTTATAAATCTCTTAATATAAATCAATTTATATTATTCTTTTTAAAAACATCTTTAAACTCCTTTAGAATTTCATCATTCTCTTGATTTATAAAATAATCAAATTTTGTAAATCCTATAATTTCAACTTTTTATAATAAATTCAAAAACCCAATTTAAACTATTTTATAAAAACATTAGCATCATATTCTCAAAAATCAGTTTTAACTATCTTTCTCAAAAATCATAATTTTTATAACTTTAAAAATTATGACTTTTATTTATTTAAAATGAATCAATTTCCAAACGTATAGTACATTTTCAAAAATCACTTTAAAAATCATTTTAAAATCCCAAAATTTGGGTCCAATGATGCTACACACCAAATAGTCAATCACGACTACAACGATATCATATATCGTATATGATAATCAACGAATATCAAAATATCCATAATCGAATAAATACTGTTGAGGAATCCAGTTGGATCCCTCCAACCTGTTTTCCTGCATCCAAAAACATTAGCACAATACCAATTTCGCTCCAGTACGAAATTATCGCGGTATATGTTCTTATTAAATATTATCCGCTTAATAACGGCGTAATAGGGTCTCATCCGCTAAAAAAATGCGGGGAATCAACAACTTCAATATATACATATGCCAATATATATATATTGATATTATTTATAATACCAATTTCACTGTTTATGAAATATTCGCGGTATATGTTTTTAATAAATAACATCCGCTTACTAACGGCGCATAATGTCTATTTTAACAATCAATAGATATCAATCAACATTCAAACATGCATTCAAATATTTTAAATCTAATTATTTAAAATAAAATTGAAACTGATTCGATTGAGTGAGAAGTTCTCACCTTGATTTATTTCGTTTTAGCGATTTATTTCGAATAAAATTAAACGGACGTTTAATTTTACCCAAAATTCTCACTAACTCCAAACGAATCCAAACCAACTCCATCGCGTAGTGCTCGTCCATATGATTTCAACGCAACTGAGTTTGCATTTTTTCGACCTCGTATGAAAAAGTTATGAATTTACGAAGTTTATACGAATTTAAACTTAATAATTACAACTTAAACTTTATAATTTATAACCTATACATAGCTTTGGCCGTTAGATCCTATACCCATGCATCCTAGCCGTGCATTCCATCTTCCCCTCCCATTCACGCAAGTTACAGACAACAGCCGCTACCCCTAAACCCATAAGCATAATTTAGGGTTTAAATTTCAAGCTTCTTCACTCGATTAAAACTCGATCGGGGACTTGCAACTTCTAGCTCACCCCCTCCTCCACCTTCGGCCCCAAGGAGAGCAAGCTCGGCCCCCTCTCTCCCCATGAAAACGCGTGCGTGACCTGTAGGGAATGGCCCCCCATAGCTCCCTCTCCGTTGCACCATTTCCGATCATCACCGTATGGAATCGAAGCTCTCGTCGAGCTCTTCGACTTTGTAGTTGAGCACTTCGCGTAATTCTTTACGGATTGAGAGAGATTGATGAAGAAGTGAGAGCGATTTCTGGCCATTGGTGATAAATGTGGCGGCTAGGGTTTAGAATTTTATTTTATTTTTTATTATGAAGGGTGTGGGTGTGTATTTATAGAATTTCGTTCGACACTATTCATCCGGAAATTCCGAACTCCGATTTAGGCGCCGTAACCAGCGTTTCTAGGGTTTACCCCGCGTTCCGGACACAATGGAACAGGTTTCGGAAGCTAATTCGGACATCTGTGCGAGTTATGGCTATAAACGCTCAATTTAAATTAAACCGATTTAAACGATTTTCTAGGCGTTTTAATTTGTACCGGACAAACGGTAAATCCAATCGACTTGAAATTTGAAACCTTACAATAATATCACATTACGGATCCGATGAAACTGGTTTCGTCGAAATCCGAGACTTTTTGAAAAATGGCTATTTTCACTCGTCAAATTAAAATTAAAAATAATTCGATGCGTTTCGAGCTGCCACGATCAAACGATAACTCCGATTGACACGAAAATTGAAATCCGGTAATAACTAACTATTACGGATCCAATGGAACTAGTTTCGTTCAATTCTGAGACTGTTCAAAAATTGGCTATTTTACAGTCGATTATTAAATATTAAAATATTCAATTTTCGCAAATTAACTTCTAAATCGATTTTAAAAGTTCTAAAATATCGTTCTAACTCCCATATGGTAAAATAAAATTTTACAAATCATTTTCAATCATATTTAACTCAATTTTCAATTATTTCCATAATTTAACATATTAAATTATCGATTTAATTATTCAATTAAATTCAAAAATTCAGATAAAAATTTATTTGACTTATAAATTCACTTATAAATATTTAAAATAAATTAAATATTCAAATTTTAATTAATAAAAATTCTGGGTCGTTACATCCGGAATCGAATTAAAAGTCCATATTCAGGGTTCGCCGTCGAAAATCAAATGGAAAATCCTAACTTGGATCGATATAAATCATCTTGAAATTTTATGCTCGAATTTGGATCAAATCGTTATGCGAATAAAATAATATACGTACAATCTCACGTATTACCTTCCAATGGATTTCTTTCCAATTTATCTATACTAAATTATTTTATTGACTTCTATTTTTTTTCACTTAATTACTCACAATCCATTATTCAGTTAGTATATTTATTTCTTTACATAGCATATTCTTTAACATTATCTTTTCTTAAACATCATATCATAGAATTTTCCTACTCTAGTTCATTTTAAACATTCTATATAATTTAATTAAATTCAATTTCATTTTCCAATTGATTTTTAGCTATAAGAAATTCCTTTGTTTTACATTTACTCCATATTCATAGTTTCAGTTGATAAAAATTTATTTGTGGAACATTTTATTAATCATCACTTTAGTTTATAGTCATTCCATAAAAGTCTAACTTCTCACGTATTACTTTTCTTAGTTTATAGTTATCTCAAAAGTTACAAATTTATCTTTACATTTTTTTTTGTTGCAAATTTATATTTAATTTTTCAACTAGTTTACAAAGACATTGCTTGACTCAATGGCCTTTTCTTAAGTTCACTTGCTTGTTCCATTTATCCATTCATCATTTCATGCTATATTTAACTTTTTATAATTTTTATCACAACCAAATTTTACATTTATGTACATTTTAATTCCTTTTTAGTTTTCCTTACATGTATACTTCAGTTATTTTTAGGTTTTGTTTATTTGTACAACATCTCATTACATATCCAAAACATCATTTCAACTTCTTAATATTTGGTAAGTCATATTATATGTCATTAGAATGCAAATTTTGTATTATACAAATTTATAGAATTTCATTTTACTTAATTAGAATGTTCACAAATTTAATTTGTTTAAATCCTCTTTACCTTTCAACTTTAAAGTTTTCCCAAAACAATAGCTTAGATATCTTAATCCTCTTATTTTATAAATTCTGGTTATTCACAATTTATTCAAATAATTTGAAAATTATTAATTTACAGAACTTAGAAATTTAAATGCCCGGTTCTTTCCAAATCATTTGAAATAAACACATCCACTTATATCTTTAATATATCAAATCATACCTTTGGAGTTTAAACCAAAACCCATTTACCCAAAATAATTTCGAAGAAAAGCAAAGCTTCTTAGAAGTCTCCCCCACTTTGAGACTCGAAAATAAACGTCGATGATGCTGCGCAGTCATCACCGAAATTATTCCAGCGACATAAGAGAGGAGTACTGAATTCATTCCTTCTTAAAAATCTTTTCAAAATATTTCCATAAATAATTTCCAACTAATATTACTATACATTTCTTCAAAACTTTGAGAACCATTTTCAAAATCTCCGGGTCTTAAAATCAATATTTTCCAATTAAATCTATTTAAATTTATAAGTCGCCTTTATAAATATTCTTATAGGATTCTCTTTCTTAAAACATTCTACAAGTTGTTTTATTATTGTTTATTTATCAATAAACCTTATTTACTAAAACACAATATCCAATTAATAATAACAATCAATATTATCATTTCCAACAACCAAATAAGCTAGATAGATCACAATAATTTTTGAAAATAAATTCTTTATATACAAAATATAATTAGGGCAAAATTATTTCATTTACCCAATTTCAAAACAATACTATGTCAAATTGTTCTGTTCGAGTGTTTAGAGATCCCTATCAATGACGTTAATTACTCGTATTGACCAGAATCCATAAGCCACTCAATAAATCAACCGACACAATATAAAATATTTATATCACTAACAAATACGCTCTCTCATATGTATACACTCAGCGACTCATCATAGGTATTACTACCCTATTTATAAAGAGTCAGACCCCACAAAGCTAAGTTATCGCTAAACCAAAGCTCTGATACCAACTGTAACGACCCGCCTTTTTGGACAGTTTAAACCGACGATCAAATGCACATGCCGACTCCAAACCATTCAAAAGGGAAGATGGTTATTGGGGTAGATAAGAAAAGAAAAGGAAGAGAAATAAAGGAAAAGAAACAACACAGAATCTCGCAGCGGAACGATAAAATATAATAGTCAAATAAACAGTTCATGAAGCTGTTTACTATACTTTGACAATTATTTATACAACATTTATCAGAGTTATACATATACAACTGAATAATTAAAATACTGCAGCAGATAGCATGATGCAAGGGTAATAATAGTAATAGTATACCAAATCTTCGTCTTCATCCTCCATAATAGATCTTCAAAAATCTGAAAAGCTCAGGACTGACCCGAGCGCAATGAAAAGACAAAACACTCGAGTCAGGACTAAAATATCCTTATGAAAGTTAAATCAATCGTAAATAAATATGAGTGTAATGGCGTCAGAGATGTTTACGGGGTTTGACATCTCATATCCAGTGTCAACGTGCGTGCAATAACTTAAGAGATGTTACCGAATTTTCCATCTCTCAAGGATCCGTTAAACTATCTACTATGTAGTAATGTACGCTAAGTAGATAATGCCTATCAGTAATATAAAGTACCAAAATAGCGTTAAGGCGTTACCATAATCCCCCTTAACACATTTTTATAATGCCATAGTCTATACAGCACCGTAAGCCCCACCGTAAACTGGTGGTTATCAGAGGGTACCCCATAGGTATAACACAAAGCAAAATGTAGTGGTCGCGAATAGGATAATCAGTATGACAAGGTACATGAGGCGATACCAACTAGGATACTAGTAGTTGCGTGATCCGGACTGATATTGAGCATAGCCAGCAGCTACCCCAACACCGCGAAACAACACTCCCGAATCGAGGGGTGCATCCAAATCGAATCACAAAAGGTAATAGATATGGTATCGAAGAAGTGTGTCCACTAGAGGTGGCGAACCTCAATGGCCCGGCGCGGCCCCTGTTTTAGTCATGTCAGGGGTCATCCAATATCGTTCTCTTTCTTCAGTCAACGCGTTCACCAAACCATCCACTTCATTCTGGATCAACACTCCGCGTATAATAGTTATTAAAGTGGTTTTCGGTATCGACAGAGAGTATGTCCATATCCGATCCCGGTCTCTTTAATAACTACGTATTATTACACCGGTGGCTCTTTTACATTTCAAATCGATTCATAATTGATATCAAAATATCATATTCGCTTTAAAAATCAAGTCCATATCAAATATCATCGTATCTATTCAAATGTCAGATTCCTTTCAAAAATCATTTTCCGTCTCAATATCTTATTTCGATTTCAAAATCAATTCGGATTTTAATTTAGGTTGCAACTTCATTTAACCCAATTCGTATTTAAATTCAAGATTTAAATATAAATATTTCACCTTATTGACCTGCTTAGAATTTTAGAAAATAGTTTTAAGGAGTTTAAAAGTAGTTTTAAATAATTAAAATAGTTTAAAAAAAATACTTAAAATCTTAAAACGGATTTGAAGTAGATAAATTAGTTTAAAATAATTTAAATTGGGTTAAGTAGATTTAAAATAGATTAAAACAGTTTAAGTATTCAAAACTGGTTTATATAACCGAGTAATTTGGAAACAAAATAAAACAGCTTCAAAACCAATCCATTTCAATTATAATTTCCCAATTCAAATCAATTTCAATTTCCATTCCACCGATTCAATTTCGATTTCAATTCAAATCAATGTCAACTTTGACTTCAAATTAATTCAATTTTACATTCACCTTTAATTTATTCAATTTCAATTTATATCAATTTGGACCTTGATTTTCAAAATATTAATTTATAATACTTAACAAAATTATCTTCCAATATTCAAATTTAAAACCCAATTACAAATATGATTTAATTTCAAGCTCAATTTCAAAATATCTTTTTATATCGCTTTTACTTAGTAATATTCAAAGCTCGAATTAAGGTTAAATCTTTAAACAAATCAATTTACGAAATTCAATCATATCCCCATTTTTAAATTCCAAAGTCTCCACTTTAATTATTTAACAATTTATTTTAACCAAATTTTATTTCAACATTCCAAACTCAATTTTTCGATAAATTCGATTTCTATAAATTTATTTCTATTTATAACTTTTAAATCAAAGCATTTAAATAAATTTCAAATCGACGATTTTAAAAATTATTAATTTAGCCAATCCGGTGTCCGTATATAATTTTCTATCCTATGGCCAAGTACTTATTTATTTCAATCAAATGTCAAGGATGAATATATATCACTTAAATCAAATCACGGTGTCATGTGTATGCATAATAGTATATATATGCAAATAGACATCCAAACATTTAACTATCAACCAATAACATCCATCGACATACATCACCCAATAGGCAACACAATTCATGGCAATTTCATAGTTATCAATGTTAGGTAATTTAATCGCAGTTCAATTTTAATTTCGATTTAAGTGTCAATTAATTTTTCAACGGTTAATTCAAATGAAAAGCTATATGACAATTAAATTTTTATCAAACAACGACAAATAAAATCATAACACTTCATAATGTCAAATTTAACTAGCATAAAGATATTTAGTACGTTGTGAGCGTTATAAAACACTCACCTTGATTTCAATGTAGTTCCAGCGTTTTATTTTGAATAAAATTAAACGAGCGTTTAATTTTACGCAAAATTTTCACTAGCTCCAAACGATTCCAATCCAGCTCCATTACGTAGTGCTCGTCCATACGAACCCAACGCACTTCGTTTCGTCCAAAACGGACCTCGCATCAACAAGTTATGATATCTAGAAGTTAATACGAATTTAATAAAATTTAAATTAACATTTTCCTTATTATTTTTACAACCTTTAATCACGGCCATTCATTCTGCAGATCACGGCCACGCGCTTCTTCTCACGCGCGTGCTCCTTCACCAGGTCGCGTTCGAAATAACCCATGCCGTTCCTTTTAGGGTTACATGCCGCAACCACCTCGCTACACAAAACTCCATCACACTTACGCCAAATCGAAGCCCCTCGCGTAAGCTTCCTTCGGCCAAGGGGACGACGAACTCGGTCGAGCACAGAGGCTCGAAAACATGGCTGACCGGCCCACCTTTGCACGAGGATTCACGTTAATCCGCTTCGTTAAATACGATCTTGACCGTTGAACTGGTAGATCACATCGCGATCTACAATATTGTAGTTGAAAACTTTTTGAAATTGTGAACGGATTTGAAGAATTTGAGGGGAGAAGAACTGACATTTTCGGCCATTGGTTGTAGAGGAGGCGGCTCCAAAACCCTAGCTATTTATTATTATTATTTTTGAATAAAGGGGTCTATTTATAGAATTTATCGAAACACTAATCATCCCGGGTTTTCCGAACTCCGATTTACGCACGGTGACCGGCGTTCCTAGGGTTTATCCCGCGTTCCGGACACAATGGAATAGGTTTTGAAAGCCAATTCGATCATCTTTGAGAGTTACAGTGATAAATGATCAATTTAAACTAAATCGATCCAAACTAATTTGTGTGCGTTTTTGCTTGCCCCGGACAAACGGTAAATCTGATTGACAAGAAATTTGAAACCATACAATAATATCACATTACGGATCCGATGAAACTAGTTTCGTCGAAATCCGAGACTGTTTGAAAAATGGCTATTTTAACCCGTCAAATAAATATTAAAACAATTCCGATGCGTTTCGAGCTGCCACGGTCAAACGAAAACTCTGATTGCTACGAAAATTGAAATCCGATAATAACAAACTATTACAGATCCCATGGAACTAGTTTCGTCCAATTCTGAGACTGTTCGAAAATTGGCTATTTTTCAGTCGATAATTAAATATTAAAATATTCAATTTTCACAAATTTACTTTTAATTCAATTTTAAAAGTTCTACAACATCATTCTTACTTTAATATGATAAAATAAAATTTTACAAATCAATTTTTAATCATATTAAACTCGTTATTCAATTATCCAATAAGTTCCAATTTTAAAATCTTATTAACTCTATTATAATCCCAATATAACTTATATTCACTTTGAAAACCAATCTGAATCATATTAAATCAAATTTCAATTATCCACTCTGTTTTCATATATTAAATTTCAATATCAAATTGATCATATCAAATTCGGAATTTAATTATTCAAACATCTGTAATATTAAATTTAACCAATTTGATTATTCTTAAATCACTATCTTTGAGATATTCAAAACAAACTTAAAAATTTAGCTTTTGAAACGAACTAAAATTATAGAACAACAATTTCCATTATATGGTTATTCGATTCCCATTATCAATTTTTTCAATAAATTCCAAATATTACATTTAAACAATTTCGATTATCCAATAATTCATTATCTTTTGAAATAGTGAAATTGAACTTATAAGATTCAACTTTTAAAACCAATTCACAATTTAGAACACTATTTTCATTTTACAATTATTTAATTATTCAATAAGTTTTAAATATTTAATTTAAACAATTTACCTGTTCAATATTCAGTATTTGATTTAAATAGATTTTTCTTATCAATCAATTACTCTATTATACCCAATGGATTCAACATTTATTATTATTCCAAACGACTTACAATTTTTTTCTAACACTAGATCACGAAATCTTATTAAATTAGCTATTTTAATTATCGAAAATTTATGGGTCGTTACCGATGATCTGGTGATTTTAGTTTTGGTTGGTTCTCGAGTTAAATGTGGTTTGACTCGAAGTATTTGGGTTTTAAATTGTTTTTAAACTTAAGTTATAAATAAGATAATATTTCCATTTTAATGTTGATAAGGACTTGATGATTGGTGATTCATCAAATTAGCAGGGTAATTAAAATGGATAATTAATTAATTCAATTAATTAATGATTCGGATTAATTAATTTAGTAATTGAGAGTTTGAATTAGCTAATAAAGGATTAAGTAAATTAAGGAAGTTTAATTAAATTAGAATAATCATTGGGCAGTTTAATAAGTAATTACGTGAAGTAATAATAAAAACATAATTACTTGCGGAATTAACCAAGAGATTAATTAAGATAATTAATTAAGGAGTAATAAATTTATTAATGAAGTAAATAAAAAGATAGGTAATTATAGGATGAGATTAATCGAGAATTATTAATATTGTGGTTGAATTTTAATAATTAATTTAGATTAGATAGATTAAAATATAATTGAAAATCCTTAATTTATATAATTAACGATGTATTTAAAGGTTGATGAATTAAAATCGATTAATCCATAATAAGTGACTTATGAGAAATTAATTAATACAAGTAATTAAGGATCAATGAAATTTATATAGTTAATTAATGAAGTAATTAAGATTACTTATTGATTTTGGTTAAATAAACTTAATATTGAAGATAATTAAAGGAAACTACTTGAATGAAATTGGAAGGTAATTAATCCGGGGTGATTAATTAAGATGAATAATCCAGGGATGATTGAATAATTGATTTGAAATTAATTAATAATAAATGAAGAAATTTAAGTGGTTGAGGTTAGTAACTCAATCAGGATTAATTAAATTAAATTTGAATGTGATTAAGCTTTGCTTATGGATGATTGAATGGTATTGGTTGCTTTAAATGAGTTGATATATCTGATATGAAAATGTTGTGTATTTCATTTGATAACTTGGGTTGGAAGGACATGAGACTCGAAGATGCCGGGATAGGGTATTGGGAAATTACCCGAAACCACTTCGGATCCTTATAAATTGATATGTGAGAGCAATAGGTTGGAATGAAGCAAATTTTAAGTAAATCGGACTATTTGATCTAAATTTAGGCACGTAGAAAACTTATGTGTGAAACAAGTTATGTCTATAACATATGGTGAACTTGTAAAATTGGTTTGAGTTACCCGGGATCTATATATGATGTATGCTTTATACTCCATGTTGGATGGATTTACTCACGTTGGTTTCCAGCCTGACCCGGGTGTTACTTTGGCGTAATGCTCGGGTCAGATCGAGTATTACAGATTTTCAGGTAGGTACGTTCTGGAGCTCAGGAGGCAAGCATGATGGCAATATCGCTTAGAATATTCCGTTGTAATTATATTATTGTAATTCTGTGATAAATTGATTGTATATGACCAGCATTTGAATATATGTGAAACTCTGATGTATTGAAATGTAATCGACAGATATAATATTCTTTTGTAAACTGTTATTATTTATTATATTTTATCCGCTGCGAATGTGAGATGTTTGGTGTTTCTGTTCTTCTTCTTCTATCTCTTTCTTCTTTTTCATAACTATCTGGAATTTTCAGCTTCGAAAATTTCGAGTCGTTACACAAGATTAGAGAGTTAAAACATATATGGAGATTCTCCCTAATCTATCACTCAATTGAAGAGTTATAAAACAGAGCACAAAAATTGGAAGAGTTTTTTTTCTCTCTTAGTTTTTCTCCATTAAAGTGTAGAAGCTCCAATATTTATAGAATAAGAAAGTGAGCAGGACAGCTGCAACATATCAAATCTGAGATCTGGTTCGGCAAAGATTGGTTCGACAATCATCTGGTTCGGCATTAGTACTTGGCATATAGATCGGAAAAGCACACCCGAACCAAAAATCTGAAGTAGCAACACTTTGGTTTGGTATTTCTACCAAATTAAAATTCTATACTGACAAAACTTGGACCGGCAAAGCACCTCCAATTTGGAGCGCCATCTTCCTAAACACAAATCTGAACCGGCTTCCATACTTTCCTCTGCTAAAAAATACTATCATCACCGAACGAAATCCACTCCTCCACCGAACCAAATATTTGGTTCGGTATCACTATGACCACCGGACGAGATTGCTACTTCATCAAACAACCATCTCATCTCCTCATTAGCTACCGAGCCAACCATTACCGGATAAGATTTCTCGTCTGGTATTCTACACATCACCGCTTCAGAATATGATCATCGTCGGACTTGATTTCTGGTCCGGTATCTCCACCACCGAATGAAATTCATGTTTCACCTAGAAGCTCTAGCACATAATCGTACGACATTGCTTCCTCCTCCTCGTCGACCTAGGGTTTCATGACTTCTCCAATTTGGTCTGTGCATATTTAAGTCGCACAATTTCAACAGGTAGTCCAATAGGTTACTTTAGTAGCAATAGGGGCCTACATATGGAGATCCTTTGTCCTCTTTTCGTTCTACCACTGCAATGGATTACTTTTCAATATTACTGATACTTCCAGAAGGAAATATCTCCCTAGTGCCTCTAATTGAACCCATCCACATTCATTCGTCGTATGCCAATGACATGCTAGTATTACAAAATCTAGCGTCAAAAATGCAAAATCCATTGCCAGGCCATGAAAAAATTAAAGAGTCTATGGGTTTAGAAATAAACAAACATAAAAAGACTATGTTTTTTAATAAGGGCGTAAACAAAGGCCAAATCACAAACATATTAAATGTTCAAGTTGGGAACCTCCCAATCAAATATTTAGGGATTCCCTTGTCTTGCACCAAATTAAAATCAAGAGATTTTGGGGTGCTATTTGACAAGATTGATAAAAATGCTCAATAATTGAAAAAGCAGAACATAGAATGTATCTAGAAAAATTGAATTAATAAAAACTACGATATACCCAACGATCAGGTTTTGGATTGTCAACTATCAGCATCAATCATTAGCAGAATAAACGGCTCTGATTTTGTACGAAAGAATAAACATCACAATATGAGATGGAAGCTTTGTGTAGACTAAAGGAAGAGGGGGAGTTGAATTATGTAGTTTGAAGGATATCATGAAGGTGGTCTCTTTGAAACTAATTGGAGGTACCTACAAAATGATTTCTTATGGGCACAGTTAATGAATAATGGATACTGAAAAAATAGAAACTTCTAACGATAAAAAAAAGACCATAATGCATCATATATGTGGAAACTATTACTCACCATAAGAATGCAAACAAAAAGCCATATAGAGAGGAGAATTACAAATGAAGATAATATGAGTTTATGGTTTGACCTACGGGTCAATGGTAATTTCTTGAAGGAGTTGATAGGTGACAACCTATAGCGATCGTCGACGGCCTTGACATGAAAGTGTCTTCCCTAAGTCATAATAGGCAATGGAGAGAAGACACCCCATGTCTGCCTCATCACATAGCCCGGAGAATACATAACATACCATTGAATCCTATATAGAATAAAGATTTTTAGGCTTGGGAAATTCAAATAAGGGGAATTTTTCTTTTACACGGCGTGGAATAGTGTCAGGCAAAAATATAGTGAATTGATTGGTGTGGGCATATATATGGAATAAAGTTTGTTCACCTAAAATGTCACTATGCGCTTTATAAGTAGAATCAAAGAGGCTGGATGCTAAAGGTAAAATCAGCACATGGAAAACAACAACAAATAAAGAGTATCGTTTGTGCAAGTAGGAAGAAGAGTCACATATGCATTTATTTTTTCAATGTCTATATGTGAATTCAATCTTGTAGAGCATAAAAACTACTACTACAACTTCCGGTAATATAAGTAACAACCTGAAGGACGTTTTCTCTTGAGTATTTGGCCAAAACGCACCCAATAAACCAGACAATAAACTAGTTGACATCATAATTACTACAATGATATGTCATATATAGGTAGAACACAATACATGAACATTTCAACACATCGAGGCACCATACTACATCGATTAGAGTTGTTAATAGCAGATTGCAAATAACTCATAAAGCATGCTAAAATAAAAAAGGAGGAGACAAGTGGTTTCGAACAAATCATTAAGGAGTTTGGATTTGAACCCCATCGCTTGCATAGGAATGGTGAAAGAAGTTAGCAACCAGCGTCAGGAACGATTATGTTCAACCAAAAGTTGACAAAACACTCTAAATAAACTAGAAATGAGACAGATCTAAGAATATCAGCAAAAATAGTGAAGAACATAGCAAATTTTATAGTGGTTTGGCAAATTCTGTGACACGTCTACTTTAATCTTATTAGAGTTGGATGTTCACTTTGCAATTCCTTTTCAAGTCTAAAACATAAAAAATAAGCTCAAATTGATAAGGATTGTGTGTAGGATAGAAGATTATGAAGGGGGACACCAAAGAGAATATTCAAAGTCCATTTCCAGTAGTCATAGTGCTTCTATTTATAGCAGAATCGCCCAATAGAATCACCAGATCATGAAAGACCGGGTAAAATTCTAGATTTGAAAAAGTAAGAGGGAAGAGCAAGTCATTCGGTAAGAAAAATCAACTTGGTACTGATCACGCCTATGATCGGGATCGATATGATTGAGGCTATGCCATTTGAGACCTCTCTTCCACCATTGCTTCCATCTCCAAATCTCCAAGCCTCATTCATAATTTTTCCCATCTCCAAATCTCCAAGCCTCATTCATCACCATCTCCTTCAACTCATCCCTGAAATTGTTAGTTCCTAAGATGACGGTTTTGATGAAAAACCTTAGGACTTGTTATAAAATATAAATACTAATATTCTTGTCTATATATATATGTATACGCAGGATATATATATATATATATATATATATGTAGGTACCGAGAATTAAGACTGTACCGTATAAAGATTCAAGACCGACGAATTCAAAATTGAAGAAACCAAGAATGGAGACTCATGAGTATCAAGATTTCAAGATTTCAAGAGTTCAAGATATCAACATAAGAAATAGTGCCTAGATTTATGTTAAAACTTCATAATAGCACTAAAATCTTTATTCGAATTTAAATTGTGGAATGGAATCCGCCTTCTCGCTTAAATAGTGGGATGGAACCCACGACCTCTTTAGTGGAATGGAACCCACGACCTTCTCTAGTAGAATGTAATCCACGGAATTTTCAAAATAATTTATTTTTAATATTTTTCCAAAAAAATTTAAAGTCATCTCTCTTAGTTTAAATATTCTAGTCTTAAACTATTATTATCATCTTTTATATTTTGATTTCAAAATCATCTCTTGTTTTTAAACTATCTCCTGCTTTTAATATTATAGCTTTAAATCTCAAAAATATATTCTATACTTAGTTTTTAATATTACTTTTATATTATAGATTATATATTTTTAAGATTATTTTTTTAGTCTCTTTTATAAATTCAAACTATATTTAAAATGGTTTATAAACTTTAGAAATTGTTTTGCAAGTTTTAGAAAGAAAATATCTTTTAAAAACAAATATCAATTTTCAAAATTTACTAAGGCATGTCGACATACCCCAACCCCCCATGTCGACGTGGTAATTGTAGAAATTCAAATTTCAAATTTTCAAAAGAAGTGTCTATTCGTCATAACCTTTCTTGAATGGACATGACTATTGTTCTTCTATAAATAAAAGTTGTTTTCAACGAATTTTAAGTTAGTTTTCTACATTTTCTTCACTCCTTCTTCTCCACTCAAATGTTCTCTTATATTTAAACAAAACTCTGCTGAAATTTTAAGTGAATCAAACTCGATTGTCTCTAGTTTGATTCTCTTCCACTCACTCCCAAAGATCTCAATGTTATTCAGAGTTATAGGATCATTTATAATCAAAGATCGAAAGAACAAAGTGTATCAAGTCTCTCTCTATCAAAGTGCGATTAGAACCGGTGTGATTGTGGCCCGCAAATCTTTTGGTCGTGATTGTAGCCCATAAATCAATTAGGTGATCTTGTAGCCTGGTTAAATCAAGAGAGTTTACGCAGGACTCGATGATAGGAGGGTGTATCTCGTAGCCTTGAAATCGATGTTGTAATATCGACATTATATTTGAAAAGAAATCTGCACAAGAAATTGCGTGGTACTGAATGTAGGGTAACTCCGAACCAGTATAAAATTCCAGTATGTTCTTTCCTTTACTGCTTTTTATTTACTATTTGCATATATATCTAATTCTATGATTCTTTCTATGTTTGTAAATTAAATTGTTTGTGTTTAATTCGAAAACATTTCAAAATATTCCATAAAACCCATTAAACGCTATTCACCCACTCCCCTCTAATGTTAATTTTGCCTTAAGATCTGTAATTCACATTTTCTACATTTGGTATCGGAGCATTGATTTTCAAAGTTATCATAATCTAAATTCTGAAAAAGTTTAAAATGGCAATTTTTTGAAATTTTGTTAACACTAGTTCAAAACTGTCCAAATCATTATTGTCTGATAAGTCTGCATATTGTTATTATAGAAAATCAAGTTATCTACCAAATTGGTGTATTGTGCAGGAACAGATGTGTTACATGGCTTTTGAAGAATCAACACTTAATGGACAAATGGTGCAAATCAAGAAAAAAAATGGACACTTGATTGTGATTGTTCGAGACACATGATTGGCAATCTGGAGATACTGAATGATATAATTTATGAACATGGAAGACTGGTCAACTTTGGAGACAACTCAAAAAGATATGTAATGACCCATAAAAAATTTATGGTTTTAATAACGTAATTAACTGAAATTTTGTTAAATTTCAAAAAATCGAATTTTGAGTTTAAAATTTGATATTTGGAATACGTGTATTTAAACAAAGCAAATGGTAAATTTTCATCTGGTAATATGGAAGTTTATTTTGTTGTGAAATTTTATTTAAATTCAAACCAGTTAATAATTGATGATAATAAAATGTTTTAAAATCTGAATATTTTTACATAATAAATTTGTAAATCATCATCTGAGTGAGACGTCATATTTCGTTTCATCAAATTCAAACTGTTATTGCTCCGTTTATCTTATTTTCGACAGAATTGCAGAATTTTCAGTACCGATTATCGATTTTTAATAGGATGGTCGTATCGTTGATATTTGTATACTATTTTGATCGTCTCGTCGTACTGATCTCTACCGTATATTCAATTGTCGATTTCGAAGTCCGGTGTGCGGTACGATCTGCGAAACGCCCAGCGTATCGGTTCCGCTACCGAGTCTTTTGGTTTCATGTCCCTTCATTTTTTTCCTGCAATCAATACCATTCACTTTTACAACTCCTGAATTCACATTTTAACTATTTCTATTCCCTATGATTCAAATTTACATCTGTTTTTTCCCTTATTGCCTTCTGTTCATTTTTTTTCCTTCCGCATTGTTTCACTAATATATATAATAGAAAATAGTTGTGTACAGTATTTTACTGGAGAAGTTCACTTCGTCTTCCATTTTGATCCAAGTCTTCTAACCAAGCAAACTCCTCCACCTCCATCTCAAAGTCCACCGTCCCCTCCATATTTTACAACCTCTCCTTGCCAACCTCCTCCGTTATGGCCAACCTGGCCTTCCACCTCAAAGTCGGCAGCCACCTCGCCTCGTACCCTTCCCATCTAGCACACCTGTGCCGAAGCATCACCTCCTAACCTCCATTTCCTCATCTCCTCCGTGTGAATAGCCATAATCGAGCCCTTCCAACCCTCGTACACCATCACCTCCTCCCATCCTATGCTCGGCATCCCACCTGACTTCGTTTCCACCTTCGCCCAGCAACCGGCACGCTTCCAAAGGCCATCATCCTAGACCCATGCCTCCGACCTGCCTTGTCTCTTGCTGAATTTGACCTGTTTTTGACTCGAAGGTACATTTATATATGTCTATTCTTTTATACATATAATATATATATGTGTGTGTGTGTGTATATTACAGAAGTACGTATATTAGCTTCGTAGTTGTATGTTGTTTTTCTATTTGTAGGACGAAAACAAAGGTATTATATGTTTATATTTGTTTTATATATATGTGTGTGTGTTTATAAGTATTATATTTTGCAGTAAGTAATATGTTTATATTATATCTGTTAGTTTATATTAGTTATATATATATATAATCAAACCTGTATTATATGATAATATTTCGCATAGTACAGACTTAAGGTATGTTTATTAGCAATCTGAATGATTTCCAAATTTTTGTGTGTGTGTGTATATAAAGTTTCAATATAAATATTGTCAGAACTTGTATTTTGCTCTATGGTTATGTGTACACAATTGCGGGTTGATATACTTAGTTAAGTTATATTTAAAGTATACACTAGTTTATTTATATAGAGTTTGGGTTTGAATATACACACACACACACACACTAAGTTTTCCTGTACCTATTCTAGAAATATAAGATTTGTTTATATGAAGGTTTATATGTATAGGTTTGTACAAGCTATAATAATATTTTATGGGTTTGTATAGTTTTATATTGGTATTATATATAGTCTGATTTTATAGTTTAGATTTATTTTTATTTTTAAACACTTATTATCGAAATATTGGAAAGAAAATGTACATGATATGGTGTTGGTATGCGTTTAAGGAAGGGATGTTAGAATTATATATCTATTTTATTTTATTTGTATGTGCTTTTAAACTTTATTTTGATTTTAAGAAAAATGTATAACGATATAATTTTCATTTCTTTTTAACTTATGTCAAACTGATTCTAATTGTATCGTTGATTCCTCATTATCATCTTCGTCCGTCTAATTCATGCCGATCTTGTTTTGCTTTAGAATTCGTGCTTGGATTCATAACTCATCTCATTTCATTGTCGAATCTCCCTAGCCTCGAAAGGCGAGCAATCACTCACGATTAACGTTCTTATATTTATTAAATTTGATTTCAATTTAAACGACAATTGAAATATGCTGCTTTTAGTTATTTACATTTCTATATATATGCTATTATCTGTATCTGTTCACCTATGACATCTGACACTATTATTTGTTATTTATATTGATGATATATTCCTGTTATATTCATACCTGTTACCACTCTGCAAGTTCCCCGTTAGTATAGAATTCCCTATGGGTTGAAATTATACATACCCGAACGATCTTGTAGAATAGAAGAAAATCGTTATGGATGAAATGATAAACCCAAGCGATTTTCATTGAATTGAAATTTGGAATTGCGGGTTGAAAAGATATATACCCGTGGATAATTGAATTGCGGATTGAAATGATAAATATCTGTATCACCTGACTTGACCATAGGATAGAGAATTATATACAAACACCATTAGTCTATATGTATATAGTGATTTCCAAGTTTGGAATGGAAATATATGTGGTTTATATAAATATTGATTTTTAAATATTACATATAAATGTTATTTTACACATATTTAAATTCCTGAATTTTAAAATTATATGTTTTGAAGATTTTAAAATTATATGTTATTTTTTTGTAATTTAAAATTTTACTATTTTAAAAAATGTATAGATAGGTTTGATATAAAATAGATTTAATAATAAGCTTTAATTTAATAAAGTTTAGTTTAATTTGTATATTATATGTTTTAATTATTTATTTTAAAAATAGATTTTACAATAATTTTATAAGTTAAGGTTGGAAAGATAAATTTGAAATTGATTTGAAATTATATTTATTTAAAAATTATACTTAAATAAGATTGATTTGAAATTTATTAAATTTGAAAATTTTCAAGATATAATTTTTAACTTGATTTTGATTAAAAGTGATTTAAATAAATATTTTCAAATTTACATAAATTGAAATGGGATATTTAGTTTATTTAAATTCGTAATTGAAGTTTATTTAAATGTTATTGGGATGATTAAGTAAATATTTCGAAATTAAATAATATTAAAGTGAATTCGACATATATATATATATATATAAATATAATTATCAAAATTTGTTTTGTTGAATATTTAATGCTTTGAATTCTATTAAAGTTGAAATGGTTTAAATTTGTGTTTATATCTATATTTGAAATCGATATAAAATGGTTTATTGAAATTTGAATTGAAATGGAAGAACCGACATTTGATTTAAATGGGATTTTGGAATTCGAGTTAATTTGAATCTATTTGTGAAGTTGGAGGAAATTATTTTATTTTATATGGAAACTACTCTTATATATATTATTTTAATATAAACTATTTTAACATACTAATTATTTTAATATAAACTGTTTTTAATGTAAACTATTTTAATATACGAATTATTGTAATATAAACCATTTTAGCTTATAATTATTTTACTATACTAACTATTTTATTTATAAACTATTTTATTATATATACTATTTTTATATCTAAACTATTTACGTGGGAAGTTATGTTTTCAAAGTGTTATGATGTCCAAGTGTTATAATTTCTAAGCTTTACAATTTCGAAAGTGTTATAACTTTAAAAGTGTTATAATTTTGGAAATAGATATATTTAAAGTGGAAAATGATATCGTATTGATATAGTTTTTGAAATGGATATGATATTTTGGTTTTGAAATATAAACTATTTTGAAACGAGCGCAGTGTTATAATAACGTTTGGTTGTTAAAGAGTCCGGGATCGAAAATTGTCATACTCTCTGCCAATACCAAAAACCACTTTAACAACTGTGTACGCGGTGGAGATTCCAGAATGATGTAGGTGGTTGATGACGTTATATATGAGGTATATACCTAGACCTGACTTCCGTGAGTTAGCATAAGGTGGCTAAAACATGAGCAATTAATGGGCCAAGTGAGGTAGCTCCTCCGATCGGACACACTTCTTCGATTGCCATTCTATTACTTTGTGATTGATTTGGTGCATACTTTTGAATTGGAAGTGTGGCTCGAGGTGGCTGGTAGTTGCAGCTATGCGTTACCACCAGCCCGAAAGTGTAATTGGTATATATACCCTGGCATTGCCTAGTTGTGTCGTGTCACCTACCTTACCGAGACCACTACGAGTTTGATTTTTGTCTTACCTATGGAGTATCTTCTAGTAGCCTCCCAATGAGAAGATATTACGGTACTGTATAGACTATTGTCGCTATAAAATGTGTTAAAGGGCATATGGGTAATGCCTTAACGCTAGTTTAATAGTTTATTTTTCTGTAGACATATTATAATAGCATATTGTACTACATAATAGATTATTCCACGGATCCTTAGAGGATGATTATCCCAAGCATCCTTTGAGCTACTTGTATTTCAGTTGATATTTCACTTGAGTTGGATTTATTGATATAAGAATGTTAATCCTGACTAGAGTGTTTTGTGTTTTGCTTTACACTCGGGTCAAACCGAGTGTCACAGCATTAGAGACTCACCTTTGGAGTTGGAGCTTCGCTTGGAGATCCATCTACATCTATTCAGCTTCCAGTTATTCGGTTGACTCCAGTGATATATTTAGATTTTGTTATTTGACTATTGTATTGAGACTTCTATGTATTTGAGACTTCTGTTGTATCTTGTTTAACTCTGTTATATATATATTCGCTTCATGAACTACTATTTATTTTTTTTCGCTAAATATTGTTATATTACTCTGTGTGTGTGGTTCTTTGATTAATTTATTTACTGTATATGCTAAGTTTTTACAAATATAAATTAATAATCTGGTATTTTGAGCAATTCAAGTCCGACATGTGCGGATGCGAATGGTTGAAAATATCGGGACGTTACAGTTGGTATCCAAGCTTTGGTTTTAGACAAAACTTAGCATATATAGTACATTTAATTATAGAATCACTTTCGTTCGAGCTTGAATCTCTTCCTCTTTGACTCGGGTTTCTTTGAATTTTGGAACTTTCCTCCTTCTTTATGAAATCCATTATGCCTCTCCTTCTTCGTGTTTTCTTGATTCTTGAGCATCCCATAGCTCCACTGAATGATTTGTAAAGGGGTGAAACTCCTTTACAACAGCATTGATTTACCAAAGACTTCTGTATCCTCGGTTAGATGTTGCTGTCTCTTGTTATACCCTAATGTTCTTTAGTAGACAAACGGGGTAAATTCTCTTGTGATCGAATGTTGATTTGCTTCAGAATTCTGTATCGATCTAATTCTTAAAGTCTCGGTTGACCTGGTTAAGGTCATCCGCGATTAACATTGGTATATCCATCTTTTCTCTTTCGCTATTTAATCATCTTATCTTCGTTTCGAGCCTATCCTCTAGTTAGAATTCTTTTGTTTTGAGTTCCTCTAATTTGAGTCACTATCCTTATTTTGAAATCTATCCTTGAATCATTAAGTGAGGGAGTGTATTTGTAATTTATATAAATTGTTTATAGTGTGTTGTTTGAGTTGTTTATGTGGATTTGGGGTTTCGATCGATTCGTCTGATCAATGCTATCGATAGGAATTCCAAAACACTTGAACAGAGCAGCTGACACCATATTTTTTCAAATTTGTTGAATGGTATAAATTTTATATTATTATTATATATATAAGTATAAATTTTTCTGAAATTAAAAAGTTAAATGAATTGGTTAACAGGAATGATAATATTTGATTTTCATTTATTATTCTATAAACCATTGACTATTGCCACATTTTAAATAAATGAAAATATAAACATGGTTTATAAATTTATTTGGAACTAAAGTAACTTTAAATCAAGGATTTAAGAATTAAATTTTCGGTATTTTAGAAAATTTGGTTTTAAATTGAAGGGCATATTATTTAAAGTATTTTCGAATAGAAATCATTTTCATATAATTTCAAAAGTTTTAAACCAGTACTCTACTCCATTGTCGTAGAAAAATAATTTCGATGATGACTGCAGTATCATCGACATTGGTTTTCAGGTTTCAGAGTGGAGAGGCCATTTAGTAGCTTTGCTACACTTTTGTTTTGGAAAATAAATTTGATTTGGATTTCTTAAGTATGACTTGATTTATATTGTATATATAGGTATATGATTATAGATTTGATTTGATATAATATATATATATATATATATATATTATTTAAAGTGAAATTGGAAATTTAACTCGTAAATTTTATGAAAGGGATGATTTCAATTGTAAACTAAAGCCAAAATTCTTGAATAAATATTTAAAACTTGAAATAATTAAATTGGAAAAAATTTATTTGTATAATACTCAATTACATTCCTATATATATAACTTACCTAAATATTCAGAAGTTGAATATGTAATTGAATAATATACAATATAAAATGATGTTAAAAGGAATTTTAAATAAATTTGAGTAGTTATAATAAATGTTTATACACTTAATTTATGATTATAGGAAATGTTAATTGAAAAAAATTGAATAATAAGATAGTAAATAAATAGATGTGAGTTTAGGAATAGTTAAGATTGATTTATAAGTGAAATTAACTTATATGAAATCAAATGGATTAAACCAAATTGTTAAATATTAACTTATATAAATTGAAATTTAAATGGTTTGAATTAATTGTTGCATTTTGTACTTTAATTTATCTTTTCTTTCTGGTTGTTTTATTCTCCTACCTCTTTCTTTTTCGAGGACGAAAAGTTTTGAGTAGAGGAGAGTGTACTGACTCATAAAATTTTAATGGTTTTAATAACGTAATTAACTGAAATTTTATAAAATTTTTAATAACTGAATTTTGAATTTAAAATTTGATATTTGGAATACGTATATTTAAACATAGAAAATAGTAAATTTTCATCTAATAATATGGAAGTTTATTTTATTGTGAAATTTTGTTTAAATTCAAATCAGTTAATAATTGATGATGATAAAATGTTTTCAAACCTAAATACATTTATATAATAAATTTGTAAATCATCTTCTGAGTGAGACGTCATATTTCGTTTCATCAAATTTGGACTGTTATTGCTCCGTTTATCTTATTTTCGACGGAGTTGCAGCATTTTCGGTACCAATTATCGGCTTCTGACAGGATGGTCGTATCGCTGATATTTGTATACCGCTTTGATCGTCTCATCGTACTGATCTTTATAGTATATTCAATTGTCAATTTCTGAGTCTGGTGTGCGGTACGATCTGCAAAACGCCCAGCGTATCGGTTCCACAACCGAGTCTTTTGGTTTCATGTCCCTTTATTTTTTTTCATGCAATCAATACGATTCACTTTTATAACTCCTGAATTCACATTTTGACTCCCTATGATTCAAATTTACATCTGTTCATTTTTCCTTATTGCCTTCTATTCATTTTTCCCCCTTTGCATTGTTTCACTAATATATATAATAGAAAATAGTTGTGTACAGCATTTTACCTGAGAAGTTCACTTCGTCTTCCATTCTGATCTAAGCCTTCTAACTGAGCAAACTCCTCCACCTCCATCTCAAAGTCCACCGTCCCCTATTCCACATTTTGCAACCTCTCCTCGCTAACCTCCTCCTTTATGGCCAGCCTGGCCTTCCACCTCAAAGTCGACAGCCACCTCGCCTCGAACCCTTCCCATCTGACACGCCTGTCCTGAAGCATCGCCATCCAACCTCTGTTTCCTCATCTCCTCTGCGTGAACAGCCATAATCGAGCCCTTCCAACCCTCGTACACCATCACCTTCTCCCATCCTTTGCTCGGCGTCCCACCTGACTTTGTTTCCACCTTCGCCCAGCAACCGACGCACGTCCAGCTGCACCACCACTGCTCGACCATCATCCCAACCCCGCACCTTCGACCTGCCTTATCTCTTGCCGAGCTCGGCTTGTTTTTGATTCGAAGGTATTATTTATATGTATATGTTCTTTTATACATGTAAAGTTTATATATATATTACAGAAGTATATATGTTAGCTTTGTAGTTGTATGTTGTTTTTTTGTCTGTAGGCCTGAAGCAAAGGTATTATATGTTTTTATATATATATTTATAAGTATTATATTTTGTAGTAATTAATATGTTTATATTATATGTGTTAGTTTATATTAGTTTTATATATATAATCAAACCTGTATTACATGATAATATTTCACATAGTACAGACTTAAGTTATGTTTATTAGCAATCTGCATGATTTCTAAATTTGTATGTATATAAAGTTTTAGTATAAATATAGTCAGAACTTGTATTTTTCTCTATGGTTATGTATACATAGTTGCGGGTTGATATACTCAGTTAATTTATATTTGAAGTATATATTAGTTTATTTATATGAAGTTTGAGTTTGAATACACACACACACACACACATACTAAGTTTGCCTGTGCATATTCTAAAAATATAAGATTTATTTATATAAAGGTCTATATGTATAGGTTTGTATAAGCTATAATAATATTTTATCTGTTTATACAGTTTTATATTGGTATTATATATATAATGAGATTTTATAGTTTAGATTTATTTTATTTTAAACACTTATTTTTTAAATGTTGGAAAGAAAATATATATGATATGATGCTAGTATGCATTGAAGGAAGGGATGTTGGAATTATATATCTATTTTATTTTATTTGTATGTGCTTTTAAACTCTATTTTTAATTTACATTTCGTTTTAATTTATATCAAACTTATTCCAATTGTTTTATCGATTCCTAATTATCAGCTTTGTCCGCCTAATTTATGCCAATCTTGTTTTGCTTTGAAATTCGTGCTTGGATTCATAACTCATCTCATTTCATTGTCGAATCTCCCTAGCCTCGAAAGGTGAACAATCACTCATTATTAATGTTCTTATATTTATTAAATTTGATTTCAATTGAAACGACAATTGAAATATGTCGCAGTTAGTTATTTACATTGTTATATATATGTTATTATCTATATCTGTTCACATGTGACATATGACACTATTATTTGTTATTTATATTGATGATATATGCCTGTTATATTCATATCTGTTACCACTCTGCAAGTTCCCCGTTAGTATAGAATTCCATATGGGTTCAAATGATACATACCCAAACGATCTTGTAGAATATGAGAAAATCGTTATGGGTTGAAATGATAAACCCAAGCGATTTTTATTGAATTGAAATTGGGATTGCGGGTTGAAAAGATATATACCCGTAGATAATTGAATTGCGGATTAAAATGATAAATATATGTATCACTTGATCAAAGGATAGATAATCATATACAGACACTGTTGGTGTGTGTGTGCGTGTGTGTTTATATTTTGAAATGATTTTCAAGTTTGGAAAGGAAATATATATGGTTTATATAAATATTGATTTTTAAATATTACGTATAAATGTTATCTTACATATATTTAAAATTATATGTTTTGAATATTTTAAAACTATAAGTTATTTTTTTGAAATTTTAAATTTAAGATTTTCCTTATAATTTTACTATTTTAAAAAATATATGTATAGATTAGTTTGATATAAAATAGATTTAATAATAAGCTTTAATTTAATAAAGTTTAGTTTAATTTTTATATCATATGTTTTAAGTATTATTTTTAAAGTATATTTTAAAAATAGATATTATAATAATTTTTATAAGTTAAGGTTGGGAAGATAAATTTAAAACTGATTTGAAATTATATTTTTTTAAAAATATACTTAAATAAGATTGATTTGAAATTTATTAAATATGAGATTTTTAAAGATATGATTTTTAACTTGATTTTGTTTAAAAGTGATTTAAATAAATATTTTCAAATTTACATAAATTGAAATGGGACATTTAGTTTATTTAAATTTGTAATTGAAGTTTATTTATATGTTATTGGAATGATTAAGTAAATATTTCAAAACTAAATAATATTAAAATGAATTTGATATGTATATACGAAATTGTCAAATTTAGTTTTGTTAAATATTTAAAGCTTTGAAATTTATTGAAGTTGAAATGGTTTTAATTTTTGTCAATATCTATATTTGAAATCGATATAAAATGGTTTATTGAGATTTGAATTGAAACGGAAGAACCAAGATTTGATTTAAATGGGATTTTGTAATTCGAGTTAATTTGAATCGATTTGTGAAATTGGAAGAAACTATTTTATTTTATAAAGTATTTTATTGTTTATGGAAACTATTCTTGTATGTATTATTTTAATATAAACTATTTTTAATAAAAATCATTTTAATATAACTACTTTTAATATAAACTATTTTAATATACTAATTATTTAATATAAACTATTTTTAATATAAACTATTTTAATATAATAATTATTTTAATATAAACTATTTTAATTTATATTTATTTTAATATACTAACTATTTTATTTGTAAACTATTTTATTACATATACTATTTCTATATCTAAACTGTTTACATGGGAAGTTATGTTTTCAAAGTATTATGTTTTCAAAGTGATATGATTTTCAAGTGTTATAATTTCTAAGCTTTTGTAACGATC
This sequence comes from Allium cepa, assembly GCA_030765085.1. NCBI lineage: Eukaryota > Viridiplantae > Streptophyta > Magnoliopsida > Asparagales > Amaryllidaceae > Allium > Allium cepa. The sequence goes on from CM060942.1 coordinate 191,133,055, forward strand.
CCAGTTTTTGAGTCAAATTTGAATTCATAATTAATATAAATTTTGGAGTAAATTGTGAATTAAGTTGAATTTTTCCAAAATTTAATAAAGTTATGTGCTTGTTTATTTATAAATGGATTGAAATTTCAAATTCAAAAATAAATTAGATTTAGAAATTGTATTTTAAAAGTTAATAAGAATTTGTTTTCTAATATTATGAATATATATATATTGTGATTTGAAAGTTAAAATCTATATTTTGAAAACTAATATATATTATATATATGTTCATTTATTAGTGAATAATTAGTTTTAAAAATCATTTTCTTAAGATGATATATGTATATATATAAGAGAAGATGTATAAAAATAAATATTTATTAATTTAAAGGTATAATAGTTTTAACTAAAAATTGGATTTGATAAAAAGATTTAATCTTTTATTATGAATAAATGTGATTTGTATATAATATAAAAATTTAAAAGTATTTAATTACATGTAAAAAACATGTATAGATATTTTAAACATGTGAATGAACAAATATAAATTATAATAACATAAGGGTTTAAGATAAAAAAATTAAATTAAATCAAGTGGAGGTTTAAACATAAAATCATTGTTTATGACATTTGTAAAATAAATGTTAACATACATTAACATGTGTTAGTTTAGGATAATTTGTAACTAACAAGTGGCATAGCTTTTAATTTCTTTTAATTTGAATTAGAAATATATAATAAAAAGTTAGTGAGAAACCAGGTCCCATTTTCTTCTCACTTTCAAAAACTGGAAACTCAAATCAAAACCTGAAAATATAAAATCAAAGAAGAAAAATAAGATTCAAGGGCAAACCAGAAATTAAAACTTCAACCTGAAGCAAATCAGGTTACAAATCCAAATCTACCTCATGTTTTCAACTTGAAACAAACTCTTCAAACTTAAACGTGACATAAACAAATTCAAATGTTGAAGATAAAATGTTTTAAATTCATTTGTTGATATTTCATTATCAAACAAGTTTCTAAAATATATATATGGAACAAGTTTTCAAGAAAAATTTCAAAGGATGAAATTTTAAAGTAAAATGTTTCCTTTTAAAATTTATCTTGATAATTTTTATTTAGGTTAATTATTTGATTTAAATCCCTGAGTGTTCTCAATTATAGTTTGATGATGAAACGAAGTATTTGATTAAGATAAATGGTTTATCTTAAATTAATTACAGGATAATTATTTACTTAATAATTAAAGGTTAATTTATTCAAGTAGTTAAGGAAAATTAATTACTTAAAGGTAAATTTCTTAATGAAAGTAATTAAAGGAAATTAATTACTTAAAGATAATTTAATTAAAAGTAATTAATTAATGATTAAAGTTAATTAATCAAGTGATTAAAGATAACTAATCAAAGTAATTAATTTGTGATTTATTAATATAAGTGATTAGGATAATCACTTATTGTAATTAATTAAGGATAATTAATTTAATGGTAATCAATTAAGGTTTAATTAATTAATTAATTAGTTAATTAAGGGTAATTAATTTAAAGGATAATTAAATAATTAAAGGTTAATTATTTAATGATTAAAGTTGATTTATTTATTAATTAAGGTTGATTAATTAAAAATTAAAGGTTGATTAATTTATTATTAAAGGTTAATTAATAAATGATTAAAGGTTAATTAATTAAGTTGGTTTGTTATTAATTAATATTAATTAACCAGGATTAGTAGTTTATTCAGAAGTAATTAATTTGATTTAAATTAATCAGATAATTAATTGATCTTACTTATGGATGTTTGGATTCTATTGAATAATGAATTGTTTTATATCCTTGATGTGTGATGCTCTGTTTTGATTTGAGCTATGATGAATGTAATTTATTTATCTGTGATAAATTTATATTATTTGTCTGTGAAACTGTGGATTAAGATAAGCGTTATAAGATTATATCGCTTATTGATATTGCCGTGCTTGGATTGTGATGATTGATGATATTGTATTGTTGTGTGTAGAACCCATGGACTACAATACACACACAAATGTGGATTTCACGAGGAAATCGGTTAAGTCACAGATATTTTGAAATCTAAATATTATTTTGTTTAAAAGTTAAATTTTGAATCCAAAATGGTTTGGAATGGAATTGGATTAAATATGCAAAGCTTTTGAAAAGGAAGTTTGAAATTGAAATTTAGTTTGAATATAATATATCTTGTTTAAGTTTTGAATTTGTTTTGGAATTTTGGTTTGAAAGGTTTATCAGGTTATATAATATATATATGGATTTTAAAACCATCTTCAAAGTATTTTAAAAGTATTATTTTGGGAATTTAAAATTAACCCAAGTTTATGCTTTAAAAGCTATGACTAGTGCATATTTGATCGGATTTTTCCGAAACAAAAAGTATTTGTTTTCAAATGATAACGACTTTCATATAACGAAAGAACTTCCAGTTTGTATTGAAAATATTTCAAATTTGAAATGGAATTGTTTTGAAAGCCATGAATGAATCTTTGTTAAAGATTGGTGAACTTTTTTTCGAATTGAAAAGGGACCTTAAAAGTGTATCTTTTCTATAAAAGATTTGAAATGGAAATTTTTTTGAAAGCTATGAATGAATATTTGTTAAAGATTGGTGAAATTTATTTTCGAATTGAAAAGGGACCTTAAAAGTGTATATTTTCTATAAAAGATTTGAAATGGAAATTTTTTTGAAAGGTATGAATGAATCTTTGTGAAGGATTGGTGAACCTTGGTTTCAAATTGAAGTGGATTTTCAAGGGTGAATCTTTTGTTTTGAAAAATTTGAAAATGGTAATTTGTTTAAACCATTCAAAAGAAAGGTTTTGGGGTAAAAGTTGTGACTTAAGTAAGATCCCAATATTCATATGCTTTTTAAATTAAGCGCTCATTGTTTGGTTTATCCAGGAGAGGACTTTGTGTCATATAATCCATTCCGAATAGTGATACGACAAAATGGATAGCATTTGAAGACGGCGTGAAGACCGGGTATTTTCGAAAATGAAAGGATTACCTATCGAATGTCTCTGCATCATGGCTCCAGTATAGAGATCTCCATATGTGATGGGGAGTCTAAATGGGATTGTGAATACCTGAATTTGCAAGGGTTTCTTTGGAAGTGCCTTCGGTTCTGTTTGAATCCGGAACAGACTTGTATGGATGTATGTCTGACATCACACTTTGAGATGTAAAGCTGGTTTCTATCAAATACGTTTCTGTTTGGTGGTGGAGAATTTATTCTCTTAGCTTAACACCATTCTCTGAGACGTACGAGCTCAGAGGTTATGTAGTTGATGGTTACTACTGATACATTCTCAATTTAGTAATGTGGCATACGAAGTGCTACTGATCATTTGTTGATCAAAGCATGGCTTTTGTGAAAAGCTTAGCTTTGTGGATGAGACTTCGTCGAACCTCACAACTCGAAAATGGTCAAAACAGGAAAGTTGCGGCAAGGTTATTAGCGGTCGCGCACTTAGGGTATGTCCATTTCCTACTGGATAAAAGGTGGTATCATGGTATGGATCCCATATATTTAACTTATGTGGTTGTTGCTATTTGTTGGTGAATCCTGGGATAAAGGTCAGTAATGACCGGGAATGGCTTACTTGTAGGTATTACCTAGTTATAGAGGTAACCCAGCCTTGTGTTGGCAGAGATCCGGTTAGGTTCTTGGGGGCATCCCTCCAGAGGCATTCCATTCGGTGTAGGAAGTTCCTTAGCCTGACCATTTGTTGGAAATCCAAAGAAACAATACACGCCCTATATGGTTTTAGTTGTATAACATGCCATGGAATGTGGCGGTAACCTGCTGTTGAACATGGTAGCTACAGTAGGCATACGACGAAATGTGGTATGCTGGCTAAGATTAATATTATACTTTTGAAAGGTTTTCTACACTATTCAGTAATAATAATATCAAAAGGTTTTTGCGAATCAAGCTTGTTTGACTATCATAAGGAGAAATATCTTCAATTGTGCGCTTGCATTATGTGTGTACGGGAAGGCCTTATGGTAGTTTCATTTTTCAAAAAGCATTGCGGATTTCTTTTATTTCCCTTTGTTTTCATTTGTTAAAGATAAACTGTTTTTGTTTGCTCACACCAATCCCATAACTGACCTGGATTTTATTATTCCCTTTCTAACTCTAGGTGCCCATAATTTTCCACACAGGCAGCCTAGAGTTAGATTTTCTGATAGTCAGCAAGTAGGTATAGCAATTGGAAATCTTCTTCCGTCTTTGATCTTCGAAGTCTTTGGATTTTGGCTATTGCTTTGGCCTCTCTTCAACATTGTTACCTAGTTTACTTAAAGTTCAACATGATGATGGTTCGAGCTTCTGGCTTGGAATTTCTTGGAATTTGGAAACGAAGATTCAGATATTGGTTCTCTATTTTGGAGATGCTATCTTTCCGCTGCTGTTCTTTCTTTTGTTGTATCTATCTCTGATAGTATTATTCATATCTTTTGTATCATATTGTATCAGATATTGTTTCCATTGTTGTATCAATGATATATTGTTTTTCTTCCGCTATGTTGTTGTACTTAACGTGTTACAAGCTCCGGTGAACCAGATTCGACGTTCGAATTTGCGGATTCGAATACGGGTGATGTATTTGGTGCCGATTTTCCAAGGTCGAGTCAGGGTCATCACATTTGGTATCGGAGCTGAAGGTTGAGTAAGAACTTTAGCTCAGGGGTATAACACATTAGGTAACTCATTAGAGATAGGGATACACATGCCCTAGAATGGGTATATCCCTAAGATATCTGTTAGTATGCCTCAGTAAATTCTCTTACTATTCACGTATTGTGAGTATGAGTACAAGAAAAGGACGAGATAGGGCAGAGGGGAGCACCACTACAATTGGTCGATACACTGCAACAACGGAAACAACTTTCTCAATCAATCTCTTTTGATCATCATCCGATATCAATCCTTTGAAGGCTTCGTGGTAGCTACAAGAAGGAGCTTTGTTGGTAGCCCTATGAATCGTTGTAGATAAGTTCCTAGTTCGTATTCTCTTCATCAATTTTCTATCAGTTTTCAATTTTAACCTTGATAAATTTGAAATTTTAATTGGAATAAATTGATTAACTAAAATATGAAGATAGATTAAATTGTATCAATAGATCGATTTCGGTCAAAACCAAAGTTTGAAATATTGTTATGATTTCTTGTGAAGATCAAAGTCCGAAGAGGGACAAGCGAGTGTATACTTTGGGATGTTCCAACCTAAGTTATGTATCCATTTGTCTATTCTTTGGGTCTAGATATATTCTACGAATGGTTAGTTATCCCTTTGAACTAACCAATGCCCCTGCTTATTTCGTAGATCTGGCGACCCGAGTATCTTTTGTAGTATTGAATGAGTTCGTTCTCATAACTATTGATGAAATTATGTTTTGGTAAGCCAAATGCAAAATAGATATTCATTTTGATCTGGTAAAACATTCTCCATCTATTTTTTTTGTCTCCTTGTCTAGCAAATTTCGAGGACGAAATTTTCTTAAGGGGGGAATCTGAAACGATCCCTGTTTTTGAGTCAAATTTAAATTGATAATTAATATAAATTTTGGAGTAAATTGTGAATTAAGTTGAATTTTTCCAAAATTTAATAAAGTTATGTGCTTGTTTTATTTATATAAATGGATTGAAATTTGAAATTCAAAAATAAATTGGATTTAGAACTTATATTTTAACAGTTAATAAGAATTTGTTTTCTAATAATATGAATATATACATTGTGATCTGAAAGTTAAAATCTATATTTTGAAAACTAATATATATTATATATATGTTCATTTATTAATGAATAATTAGTTTTAAAAATCATTTTATTAAGATGATATATGCATATATATAAGAGAAAATGTATATAAATAAATATTTGTTAATTTCAATGAATAATAGTTTTAACTAAAAATAGGATTTAATAAAAAGATTTAATTTTTAAAAAATGTAACATGAATAAATGTGATTTGTATATGATATAAATATTTAAAAGCATTTAATTACATGTAAAAGACATGTATAGATATTTAAACATGTGAATGAACAAATGTAAATTATAATAACATAAAGGTTTAAGATAAAATTTATAAACTAAATCAAGTAGGGTTTAAACATAAAATCATTGTTTATGACATTTGTAAAATAAATGTTAACATATATTAACATGTGTTAGTTTAGGATAATTTGTAACTAACAAGTGGCATAGGTTTTAATTTCTTTTAATATGAATTAGAAATATATAATAAAAAGTTATTGAGAAACCAGGTTCCATTTTCTTCTCACTTTCAAAAACTGGAAAACTCAAATCAAAACCTGAAAATATAAAATCAGAGAAGAAAAATAAGATTCAAGGGAAAATCAGAAATTAATACTTCAACCTGAAGCAAATCAAGTTACAAATCCAAATCTACCTCATGTTTTCAACTTGAAACAAATTCTTCAAACTTAAACTTGAAATAAACAAATTCAAATGTTGAAGATAAAATGTTTTAAATTCATTTGTTGATATTTCATTATCCAACAAGTTTCCAAAATATAAATATGGATCAAGTTTTCATGCAAAATTTCAAAGGGTGAAATTTTAAAGTAAAATGTTTCCTTTTAAAATTTATCTTGATAATTTTTATGTAGGTTAATTATTTGATTTAAATCTCTGAGTGTTCTCAATTATAGTTTGATAATGAAATAAAGTATTTGATTAAGATAAATGGTTTATCTTAAATTAATTATGGGATAATTATTTACTTAATAATTAAAGGTTAATTTATGAAAGTAATTAAGGGAAATTAATTACTTAAAGGTAAATTTCTTAATGAAAGTGATTAAAGGAAATTAATTACTTAAAGATAATTACTTAATTAAAAGTAATTAATTAATGATTAAAGTTAATTAATCAAGTGATTAAAGGATGATTACTCAAAGTAATTAATTTGTGATTTATTAATATAAGTGATTAGGATAATCACTTATTGTAGTTAATTAAGGATAATTAATTTAATGGTAATTAATTAAGGGTTAATTAATTAATTAATTAAGGGTTAATTAATTAATTAATTAAGGGTAATTAATTTAAAGGAATTGAAATGATTAAAGGTTAATTATTTAATGACTAAAGGTTGGTTTATTTATTAATTAAGGTTGATTAATTTATTATTAAAGGTTAATTAATAAATGATTAAAGGTTAATTAATTAAGTTGGTTTGTAATTAATTAATTTTAATTAACCAGGATTAGTAGTTTATTCATAAGTAATTAACCTAATTTAAATTAATCAGATAATTAATTGATCTTACTTATGGATGTTTGGATTCTATTGAATGTTGAATTGTTTTATATCCCTGATGTGTGATGCTCTGTTTTGATTTGAGCTTCGATGAATGTGATTTATTTTTCTGTGATGAGTGTGATATATTTATCTGTGATAAATTTATATTATTTATCTGTGAAGCTGTGAATGAAGATAAGTGTTATAAGATTATACCGCTTATCGATATTGCGTGCTTGGATTGTGATGATTGATGATATTGTATTGTTGTGTATAAAACCCCTGGACTACACCGCACACACAGAAATATGATTTCACGAGGAAATCGGTTAAGTCACAGATATTTTGAAAACTAAATATTATTTTGTTTAAAAGTTAAATTTTGAATCCAAAATGGTTTGGAAATGGAATTGGATTAAATATGGAAAGCTTTTGAAAAGGAAGTTTGAAATTGAAATTTAGTTTGAATATAACATATCTTGTTTAAGTTTTGAAATTGTTTTGGAAAATTGGTTTGAAAGGTTATACAAGTTATATAATATATATATATATATATATATATATATATATGGATTTTAAAACCATCTTTAAAGTATTTTAAAAGTATTATTTTAGGAATTAAAAATTAACCCAAGTTTATACTTTAAAAGCTATAACTTGTGCATATTTGATCGAATTTTTCCAAAACAAAAAGTATCTTGATAATGGCTTTCATATAACGAAAGAACTTCTAGTTTGTGTTGAAAAGATTTCAAGTTTGAAATTGAATTGTTTTGAAAGCTATGAATGAATCTTTGTTAAAGATTGGTGAACTTTGTTTTCAAATTGAAAAGGGACCATAAAAGTGTATCTTTTCTATAAAAGATTTGAAATGGAAATTGTTTTGAATGCTATGAATGAATCTTTGTTAAAGATTGGTGAACTTTGTTTTCGAATTGAAAAGGGACCTTAAAAGTGTATCTTTTCTATAAAGGATTTGAAATGGAAATTGTTTTGAAAGCTATGAATGAATCTTTGTGAAAGATTGATGAACCTTGGTTTCAAATTGAAGTGGATTTTAAAGGGCGAATCTTTTGTTTTAAAAGATTTTAAAATGGTAATTTGTTTAAACCATTCAAAAGAAAGGATTTGGGCTAAAAATTGTGACTTAACTAAGATCCCAATATCCATATGCTTTTTAAATTAAGCGCTCATTGTTCGGTTTAGCCGGGAGAGAACTTTATGTCATATAACCCATTCCGAATAGTGATACGACGAAATGGATAGCATTTGAAGACGGTGTTGAAGACCGAATATTTTCGAAAATGAAAGGATTACACGTCGAATTTCTCTGCATCATGGCTCCGATATAGATATCTCCATATGTGATGGGGAGTCCGATCGGGATTGTGAATAACCGGATTAGCAAGGGCTTCTTTGGAAGTGCCTTCGGTTCTGTTCGAACCCGAAACAGACTTGTATGGATGTATGGATGTATGTCTGACATTACACTTTGAGATGTAAAGCTGGTTTCTATCAAATACATTTCTGTTTGGTGGCGGAGAATTTATTCTCTTAGCTTAACACTCTTCTCTGAGACGTACGAGCTCAGAGGTTATGTAGTTGATGGTTACTAGTGATATTTCCCAATCTAGTAACATGGTATACGAAGTGTGGCTGATCATTTGTTGATCAAAGCATGGCTTTTGTGAAAAGCGTAGCTTTGTGACGAGACTTCGTCGTACCTCACAACCCGAAAATGGTCGAAACAGGAAAGTTACGGCAAGGTTATTCAGGATTGCGCCCCTAGGGAATGTCCATTTCCTTCTGGATAAAAGGTGGTATCATGGTATGGAGCTCAGATATTTAACCTATGTGGTTGTTGCTATTTGTTGGTGAATCCTGGGATAAGGTAGGTAACGACCGGGGATGGTTTACTTGTAGGTGTTACCTAGTTATAGAGGTAATCCGGCCTTGTGTTGACAGAGATTCGGTTAGGTTCTTGGGGGCGTCCCTCCAGAGGCGTTCCATTCACTATAGGAAGTTCCTTAGCCTGACCATTTGTTGGAAATCCAAAGAAACAATACGCGCCCTATACGGTTTTAGTTGTATAACCTGCCATGAAATGTGGCGGCAACCTGCTATTGAACATGGTAGCTATAGTAGGCATACGAAGAAATGTGGTATGCTGGCTAAGATTAATATTACTTTCGAAAGGTATTCTGCACTACGCACTAATAATAATATCAAAAGGTTTTTGCATATCAAGCATGTTTGACTATCATAAGGAGAAATCTCCTCTAATTATGCGTTTGCATTGTGTGTGTGTGTAGGGAGGCCTTATGGTAGTTTCATTTTCTAAAAAGCATTGCGGATTTCTTTTATTTCCCGTTGTTTTCTTTTTTAAAAGATAAACTGATTTTGTTTGCTCACACCAGTCCCCTGACTGATCTGGAGTTTTTTGTTCCCTTTCTACACTCTGGGTGCCCACAATTTTCCACATGGACAACCTAGAGTTAGATTTTCAGATAGTCAGCAAGTAGGTGTCGTAATTGGAAATCTTCAAAGTCTTTGATCTTCGAAGTCTTTGGATTTTGGTACTTTGTGCTTCTCTTCAACATCATTACCTATTTTACTTCAAGTTCAGCGTGATGATGGTTCGAGCTTCTGGCTTTGAATTTCTTGGAATTTGGAAATGAAGATTCAGATATTGGATTCTCTATTTTGGAGATGCTATCTTTCCGCTGTTGTTCTTTCTATTGTTGTATCCATCTCTGATGGTGTTATTCATTTCTGTTGTATCATATTGTATCAGATATTGTATCCATTGTTGTACCAATGATATATTGTTTTTCTTCCATTGTTTTGTTGTACTTAATGTGTTATAAGCTCCGACGAACTAGATTCGACGTTCGAATCTGTGCATTCGAATACGGGTGATGTATTTGGTGCCGATTTTCGAAGGTCGAGTCAGGGTCGTCACATTTACAATTTCGAATGTGTTATAACTTTGAAAGTTCTCTGATTTTGGAAATGGACATATTAAAAGTGGAAAATGATATCGTATTGACATGGTTTTTGAAATGGATATGATATTTTGGTTTTGAAATATAAACTATTTTGAAATGACCATGGTATTATAATAACATTTGGTTGTTAAACAGATCGGGATCGATAATTGTCATACTCTCTACCAATACCGAAAACCACTTTAACAACTTTGTACGCGGTGGAGACTCTAGAATGAAGTAGGTGGTTGATGATGTTCTATTTGAGGTATATACGTGGACTTGACTCCCGTAAGTTAGCATAAGGTGGCTAAAACAGGAGCAATTGATGGGCCAAGTGAGGTAGCTCCTCCGATCTAACACACTTCTTTGATTGCCATTCTATTACTTTGTGGTTGATTTTGGTGCGCACCTTTGATTTGGTAGTGTGGCTCGAGGTGGTCGGTAGTTGCGGCTATGTATTACCACCAGCCTGGAAGTGTAATTAGTATATCTACCCTGGCATTTCCTAGTTTTGCCTTGTCACCTACCTTATCGAGACCACTACAAGTTTGTTTTGTATCATACCTATGGAGTATCCTTTGGTAGCCTTCAGATCAGGAGGTATTACGGTACTGTATAGACTATTGGCATTATAAAATGGGTTAAGAGGGATATGGGTAATGCCTTAACGCTATTTTAATAGTTTACTTTACTATAGGTATGTTATAATAGCGCATTGTACTACATAGTATATAGTTCCACGGATCCTTAGAGGATGATTATCCTAAACATCCTTTGAGTTACTTGTATTTCAGTTGATATTTCACTTGATTTGGATTTATTAATATAAGAATGTTAATTCCAACTCGAGTGTTTTGTGTTTTGCTTTATGCTCGGGTCATACTAAGTGTCACAGCATTAGAGACTCACCTTTGGAGTTGGAGCTTCGCTTGGAGATCCATCTATATCTATTCAGCTTCCAGTTATTCGGTTGACTCCAGTGATATATTCAGATTTTGTTATTTGACTATAGTATTGAGACTTCTATGTATTCGAGACTTCTGTTGTATCTTGTTTAACTCTGTTATATATATAGTAGCTTCGTGAACTACTATTTATTTGTTTCCAATGCATATTGTTATATTATTCTGTGTCTATGATTCTGTGATTTATTTATTTACTGTATATGCTAAGTTTTTCCAAATATAAATTAACAATATGGTATTTTGGGCAATTCAAGTCCGACATGCGTGGATGCGAATGGTTGAAAATATTGGGATGTTACAGGATATGTGATTGGCATCGGCAATGTCGATAACTCTAAAACTCATACTATTTTTCACGTTCTATTAGTTAGAAATTTAAAACACAACTTACTTAGCATATGTCAACTATGTGGCATAAGTCAACTATTCGATAGGGGCTACAAAATTAAATTTGAAAAGGATAAATTTCACATCGAAGATAATAAATCAGATATTTTATTTGAAGCGATTAGGAAGAAAAATATTTATATTCTCAGTATGAAAATCTCAATGATAACCTATGTCTTTTGGATAATGCAAGTGACCCTTGGATTTGGCATAAAAGATTTGGGAATTTGAATTTCAAACTTTTATCTAAACTTTCAAAACTTGATTTAATAAGAGGTATCTCTAAAATGGATTTTAAAGTAGATAGTATATGTGATGCTTTTCAATTTGGAAAACTTAGAAAGAGTTCATTTAAATTTAAAGATAAGATTTCAACTTTAAAACCCCTTGAGTTACTTCATTTAGATATGTTTGGTCCATCTCTAATTTAGTCAATAAATAACAGTAAATATGTTTTTGTAATTATAAATGATATAATTTTTGGATCAACAAACAATTTAAATGAACTCGCTTTCTTTTTAGGATTGCAAATAAAAAAATTAGATAGAGGTATTTTCATTAGTTAAGAAAAGTATGCTAGGATCTAGTTAGTAAGTTTGGTATGACCATTGTGAGTGGAAAATTCACTCCTATGGCAACAAATGAAGCCTTGAACAAAGAAGACATGTCAAAAGATGTTGATCAAAAACTATATAGAGGAATGATTGGATTGCTACTATATATAACAGCAAGTAGGCCTGATATCATGCATAGTGTCTGTCTCTGTGAAAGATACCAATCTCAATCCAAAGAGACACATTTAAAAGCTGTTAAATGTATCCTAAGATATGTTAAACACACTTTATACTATGTCACATTTTCCCTAAAAATGATTCATTTGTATTAATCTCATATTGTGATGCTGACTATGCTAGTTGTAAGTCAGACCGAAAAACTACAAGCGGAACTTGTCACTTTTTAGGACATTCTCTGGTTTCTTGATTAATAAAAAAGTAAAATACTGTCTCACTATCAATAACTGAAGCAGAATACATCCCTTCTGTTTGGATTATTTTCAAGTTATCTATATGCAACAAACCCTAAAGAATTTTGAATTAAATATTTCAAAATCACCAATTTATTGTGACAATACAAGTGCAATAAATTTATCCAAAAATCCTACTCATTGTGCCAGAACCAAACATATTGATATCAGACATCATTTTCTCATAGATAATATAAGTAAAGAGATTATTTCTCTTGAATTTATCAATATTGAGAATCAAATAGTTGATATTCTGACCAAACCCTTGAATCAATCACTCTTTATTAAATTAAAAAGGGAACTAGGTATTTGTTCTATAACTGAAATATAGAATATAGATATAGTAACATATATACTTATAGAGAAACAAAATTGTCAAAATTTTCATAAGGATGTCGACATGCCCCTACTCCCCATGTCGACATACAATGGTAAAATTTGAAATTTGATTTTCCCTCTAAAATTAGTTTGGTAGTTACAAATTCTCTATATTTCAAATTCTTCTATCCTCCACTTCATTTCTCTTTGTAATAAACTTATAAAAACATAAAATAATGGCCTCTTTTCTAAATCAAATCAAAATGCGACCTTTTCTTTCTCTTCTCCTAATGTTGGTCCATCTCAACGAAGTACACTGGCCCGAGTCATGAAGATAGAGGAAATTTTGAAGGACTCCCTGCAAATGATGACTGAGTTACAAGTCATGAAAATAAAGATGGCTAAGGAACAAGAGAAATAAGGCAAAATTCTTAGAAATTTGCAAAATTTCTAATGGATAATCATGTAGATTCTATCGTGATTGAAGATGATTCCTCTAACACAAGTATTCATAATTCATTAGAGGACGACGAAGAAGAAGAAGAAGAAGAAGAGGAAGAAGCGCAAATGGACGTAGACGATAAAGTTATTTGCGTTGGAGAAGTCTGTTTTGACAAAGCTGGTAATTTGGTAAAATAACATGGAAACTTTTGTCTCCATTGCCCAAATTGTTCGATTCACAAGTCACCAATTATCAAAGACTCTCGTTAGAATTTTTTATGTTAATGTTCTTTTATATTGTATATATTTGTGTTTATATGTGTCATATAACAACATATATTTAATAAAATTATATTTATGTTTTTGCTTATTATACTTCGTTATTAGCATAGTATTAGTTTAAGAGTTATGTAGTTAAGGCTTAGTTTTTGTTGATGGCAAAGGGGGAGAATTATAAAATAGGTTAAACAGGCTTATACTAAGGGGGAGTTAGTAGATTAAGAGGGAGTTGTTGGAATAAGGGGGAGTAGGAGTAGAATTAGAGTTTGGTGGAGTAGATTTTATAAATAAAGGTTGTCATCATAAAAAAACGGAGATTGTTCGTTCCTGAGGTGATGGTTTTGATGAAAACAACCTTAGGACTGTTAAAAAATATGAATACTAATATTCTTGTCTAGATATTTATGTATATGCAAGTACTGAGAATAAAGACTGTACAGTATGAGTATAGAGATTCAAGACTGACTAATTCAAGATTGAAGAAACCAAGACTGAAGACTCATGAGTATCAAGAGTTCAAGATTTCTAGATTTCAAGAGTTCAAGATTTCTAGATTTCAAGAGTTCAAGATATCAAGATAAGTAATAGTATCTAGATTTATGTTAAAACTTCATAATATCACTAAAATATTTATTTGGATTTTAATTGTGGAATGAAATCCTCCTTCTTGCTTTAATAGTGGGATGGAACCCACGACCTCTTTAGTGGAATGGAACCCACAACCTTCTCTAATGGAATGGAATCCACAGAATTTTCAAAATGATTTATTTTTAATATTTTTCCAAAAACTTTTTAAAGTCATCTCACTCGGTTTAAACTTTTTAGTCTTGAACTATTCTTATCATCTTTAATATTTTGATCTCAAAATCATCTCTTGTTTTTAAACTATCTCCTGGTTTTAATATTATAAGCTTTAAATCTCAATAATATATTCTATACTTAATTTTTAATATTACTTTTATATTATAGATTATATATTTTTAAGATTATTTTTTTAATCACTTTTATAAGTTTAAACTATATTCAAAATGGTTTATAAATTTTAGAAATTGTTTTGACAAGTTTTAGGAAGAAAATCTCTTTTAAAAACAAAAATCAATTTTCAAACTTTACTAAGGCATGTCGACATACCCCCTCCCCCAATGTCGACATGGTAACCATAGAAATTCAAATTTCAAATTTTCAAAAGAAGTGTCTATTCATCATAACCTTTCACGAACGGACATGACTGTTGTTCTTCTATAAAAACCAGTTGTTTTCAATGAATTTTAAGTTAGTTTTCTTCATTTTCTTCACACTTTCTTCTCCAATCAAATATTCTCCTATATTTTAACAAAACTCTGCCAAAATTCTTAGTGGATTAAACTCGATTGTCTCTAGTTTGATTATTTGCCACTCTCTCTCAAAGATCTAAATGCTATTCAGAGTTATAGGATCGTTTGTAATCAAAGATCGAAAGATTGAAGTGTATCGAGTCTTTCTCTATCAAAGTATGATTAGAAACGGTGTGATTATGGATCGTAAATCGATGGGGTGTGATTGTAGCTCATAAATCAATTAGGTAATCTTGTAGCATGGTTAAATCAAGAGAGTTTTTCCTGGACTCGAAGACCGGAGGGTGTATCTAGTGGCCTTGAAAATGAGGTTTTAATATCGACATTATATTTGAAAATAAATCTTCATAAGAAATTATGAAGGAGTGGATGTAAGGTAACTCCGAACCAGTGTAAAATTCCAGTGTATAATTTCCTTTACTGCTTTTTATTTACTATTTGCTTCTGTGCTTGATTCTGTGATTGTTTCTGTGTTTGTAAATTGCATTTGTTTGTGTCTAACTGAAAAAGATTTCAAAATATTCCATAAAATCCATTAAACACTATTCATCCCCCCTCTTGTGTTAATTCTACCTTAAGATCTGTAATCCGCATTTCCTACAGAAATCACCGGCTTTGATCTTTTCTTGTTCAGCCTACTCAACAAAGAGGGTTGTTATATGTCATTGTCGCAGCCATCGTAGGATGCCATCGAGGCTACTATTGTCGCCCTATCATGGTCAATTCCCGGGTCGTCTTTCATCTTTCATCACTGGCCATAGCTCGTCATAAGGCTTGTCATCATATTAGCTTTTATTAGATTTACTCAGGCTGTCTTCAAGGATGACACCAAGCAATACAAGATTTCGCATCAAAATTCCCAATTCAACGCTTGATGTTTGCTCTACACTTCGAGTTCTTCCTCGGCAACATTATCCCAACGAGACATTGTAAACAGCTTCTACTAAGTTTTGGTCGATGGGGGTCGACGACTTGATTTTGGCAAGATGGTTCTAAGGAATAGTTGCACAAATTGCGCTCTAGCATTTAGATGGATTACTTAAGTCTATATTTCAAGGTACAGCACAGTCTTGTGTCCATGCAAATAAGGCTCTATGTTGCTTTGGACAACGGTTCCTTCATCGTTCACTATGCGATAGTGAGTAAGATCCAACACATGGTTCCATTGTGTGATGGAGCTCGTTTGCTAGCACGAGCGAGCTATCTACGTAGAGTGTTCATTACACTATGATCCGGATATAGGACGCTCATTGCATAAATTGACACTTCACATACACCGGTCGATATTCAAAACCCATTTGATCAACACATGTCGACATCTATTGAGCTTTACTCATCGACCATAGGGGTTTTGAATAAAACAAGCATTTAAAGTAAAACATAACTAACTACATTTGCAATCAGGCTTTTAGTTCAAAATGACCAGGCAATCTCCTCGCTTCAAAGTTAGGTCTGATCCTTCTACTCCTCCTTAGGTCGGTTCTTCTACAGCTCAAGCCTTCATTCTGGAGCAAGACGTTCTATAACAACTGAACTTTAAGGCCAAATCATTCCAGCGGTACCTATTCAAAATCAGCCTCGATCGAGTGAGCAGTGTGCCTCTAGAGTCTTAGACAACTCTTTGGACCAAACTCCATCTTTACTAACCATGGAATGACTATGTGTTATCTGTCTTAAGCATGGGATCTCAAAAGATGATGTCTTACTTTTCGATATTCATCAACAAGAGCATGATCCGTCCTAGGCTACACGGAATGCAATACATACATGTGTTTAGGTGAAGCTGTCCTGCTTTTCAATGAATTCATTAAATTCTTTATACAAGAGATTAGGGTGGCTTTAACATATGTGCATCCCAATAGCTACACAATACTCAATTCCATGTACGTCCTATTCAAGGTGCAATTGAATCATCCTCCTAATTTTGGAAAGTTGACTCGTCTTTTAAGCTTCATAAAAAGAGAAAACTCGCCTTCTCTGCTTATCGTCAAAGCCTGAAATCGTTGTAAAGTTATCAAGGGGATTCATAGCAAGTGGAGATATTTCAAAAGGGAATACTTTTTTATCCGCTATTCATCTGGTTTCCACCGCCTTTGGTAGTCCGAACGTAAGTTTCCCTCTCTGCTATCCTTTCTATACTTGGATTTTCTTTACCCAGGTGCCTAACCTCTTTCTCATACTTTTCACAGATCTTCCTGACCGAGACTCCAGCGACGCACATGCCAACATGCTAGAGATTTTAAAGAGTGTTGACTTTGAATTCCGCACCAACACCTTCGTCCTTACTAGTAAGAGGCTCCGCTTGTATGGCCTTCTCCATCCCGATAGATATGCCATTCCCCCTTCACTTCCTTCCAAGATGTATCGAGCTACTATCAGACTCTCTACCCAATTAATGACTTTGACGACAACAATCAAGGGAATGATGAAGGCCAGGTTGGTGAGGCAAATGTCAACAAATGAGAAAAGAGAGAGTGTTAGAGGAAAACGTGGTCAACATAGAAGAAAGGGGAAGAGGAAAAGAAAGAGGAGAAAGAGATAGAGGAAGAGAATGAGAAGAATGAGAGAAGAGAGGCGAGGAAAGAGAAGGACAGGGCAAGGAAGATGATGAGGATGACAACAATAATGAAGACTTCCATCTAGGGGATAGCAGATCATAGTGGGAAACATCTCCTGAAGGCGGTATAACTCTTGTACTACATCATCTGAAGTGATTGGTAATCAAGTCTTCGTAGCAAGCGCCCGATCCAAGCTTAGTGCCAATTGTAGAAGCAACTCCCCTTATGGGCTCCTTCTAAATTATTTTTGGCTTCCTGAGTGATCTAGACATCCCAATCGAGAACATTCCTAACAAGAGTCCCACAGTGTCCAGCTTTCCACCTTGGGATCTCTTAGCGAAGGGAGACGAAACTTCATCTTTACAAATCACTAAGCATGGTTTGTAGAGTACTTTGGGAAATATTAGCACCTCACACATTTTTAGCAATATGAATACTAAGATTCTGCACTTGTCCTCCATTCAGTGTTTTAGTACTGATATATCCTCCCTTTCTCTGTTTCAGGTATAATAGCGAGGGATCGAATGAGTTATCTCCATTTAGGCATTAGTCACTGCCGGACATCCACTTTGAAAGATGAATCATAATGCCAAGTACATAATAGAGACAGAGGAGGAAAGAAGAATTAAAAAAGATAGAAAACATCAAGAATAGAAAGATAGAAGGAGATGTTAGGCAATAGAGAAAAAGCATCATAATTTAGGGAAGATGCCAGATGATTCTCGTGATCGTTTGAGACCTTTCTCTAGCTCTTCTTAGCCATATACTCAACTTCAAACTCTTCCTCAACAACTCCTACCAACTTAGCCTTTGGTCACCACCATATCGACCTCATATAATTCCAAAGAAGTATCAACTCATGTTGCTTTGTTGCCACCTCCTCTAGGTTCGTCTACTGCTATTGGCACTACGGTAGAGGCTGCTTTAGTTGGCTATTTCCTAATAGGGGTGATGTTCAATCATAATGTCAAAGACATCACTCATAAGGATGACAACCATAGGGTCAAAGGAACTAAAGAACTAGTCAACTAGTACTTTGAGTGCCAAAAGCTTACCAAAACCCTCTCTGACCTTAACTAAATCAATCATGTAACCTTTCAATCATTCGAGTCGGAGAGGACAACTCATAAAAACATTGTGGCAGGTTACAAATCTAAGCTGGAGGAAGTAACAAAGAAAAGAGATGATGCCCTCCCATTGGCCCAACATGCCAAAGAATTAAATGTAGAGCTGGAAACAACACATACATAAGCACATAACATCGTAAATGGCTAGCTCAAGAAAGCCCATTAAGAGAGTAGTGTGCTTGCCACACAAGTCAAGGCTAAGGAAGAGGTACATCAGCCAAGGATGCAGATCTTAAAATTCTCCAAGCCAAAGTTGACAAACTCAAGGCAAATTAAAAAGCTGAAACAAACTCTAAGGCCCAAGCTCAGGTCGATCTTGCTATGGACAAATTCAAAATCAAGGAGCTCGAAAAGCTGGCAAAGAGGAGTAATGAGGAGACAAATGCCAATCTCCAATAATTCTTTGCAAATTTCATAGAGGAAAAGAATTTAAAATGGCTAGGGGACAGCTATCCTGTTACACCTGTCGATACTAGGGAGGGGATTCTCCGTCGATCGGCTAAGGCTGGCGATGGCCTAACTAAAGGTGAGATGAACGCAAAAGACCGAGAGGAGGATACATTAACTCTAGAGAAAGGAAAGGCTATCCTAGTAGAAGAGAATGCAATTGTAGGAAAGACATCCTTTATGGCTCCTACTGATCCTAGCACATTGGATCAAGCAGAATCATCGTATCCAAAATTTAAGGATCCTACAAAGGAATCCATAACTCTTGCGGTTGCCAGCTCTAAAGTCGCCCGCTCAAAATTCCTGCCTCCACCACAATGAACATATTGAGCCTTATATCTCTCTTCTTTTTACTTAGACCATTCATTCATCTATTGAGTAGGACGAAATTTCCAAATCTCCTGTCCCAGCATCACCTTGAGAAGGTATTCTTCTCGTCTCCCTAGTGTTTAAGAATCTTCATTTCTCATCTGAGGCGGTTTTTAGCCCTCACTTCAATGTCCGTTAACTTACAGGTCATCCGTCGCTTCCTCCTCTGCAACCAGCAACCCAGGGCTTGGGCCCTAGAACTATCTCTACCATATTAAACTCTGAAATTATAGAGCTAATCGTTTTGACTCCTCCTTCTAGCTCCGGCTTTGGTCTAGATTCACAAAAAGTAGAGGCATTGGAAGGGTTAGAGGATGTCACTCAGTCCCAAGAGAAAGAAATTACTATCACAACCAAGAAGGACCTAGATGATCATATCACAATAGCGGAGAGGCTGAAGACTGACTCTGAGAAGATCAAAAATTAAGCATTAATCAGGAATTGAAAAGCTTGTTATCGGCTCCAATAATCCAAGCTTTATTCCTAAGCTTCCTCCTTCGAAAATCAATCCCCCAAAAGGTTGTGGCACTAACGATTACTCCAAATCCTCAGATCTTATCATTGAGAAGACTGAGGACCTAAATATTGCAACTACCGAGGGAGAGACTACAAATTCTGAGGGTAGCACTCTATAAAAAAGGAAGTCAAAGGGCAAAAAGGATTCAAAGAAGCGCCAGGTGAAGGATGAGTCTACAGGCAGTAGAAAATGAGGGAAGAAGAAGAAAACTCTCGGCTTGTGCTTTCGTGAAAGTAGCTTCATCGCTTTTTTATGCATTTTGTATTTCTTTTCACATATATCAGCATTGTACGGGAGCAGCCCTTATAATTCTTTTACATAAAAAGTAAATGTAAATAAATAACTATTTTTCTATATAGTCCATTTACATTTTCGCACTTTTTATTTAATCTTCCTACATACCATTACTTGGGCATATAATATAATTTTTTGTAACACTTGGTCGTTTATATTATACATGCCTGCATCTGTGAAATGTCATTACTTACTATAACTCTGTACATATAAGTAAATATCTTCAATTGCTTAGTTATATTTCATGACATAATTTCATTATCATTGCCAAAGTATTTCCTTATTGGCTAAACATAACTTTTTATTCATTAGACTAACTCTATGGCAAGGTCATGATAGGAGAAGCATCTAGCATAGTATTGTTTTTGGTCTATAGGAAGCAGCATTCTAGGTGTCTATCTCTGGACATCGAACTTCAGTCTCACTTATTTCTGGGCATTGATTGAATTCATCCTTTAACCTTCACCCCTTTTAATTGATCGACCGCGCTTCGCCTAGCCATAAGTGTGGTCAGGGTTATAAATAGTTCACTCGTATACTGATCTTAATCTTATCTCTAGGGAACGATATTTCTAATGCTTGACTCTAAACATCGACTTTCGACTTCGTCTATCTTTGGGCGTTGGTCGAAATCACTTGCGGATTATCGAGAATGTCTTGTCGAGCCATAAATATAGTTGCGAAAGGTTCGATTGCACACCGTTTTCTATCTCCAAGAACTAGTGTTTCAGTTGCCAAACTCCAGGCATCCCTCATTGACTTTGCCTATCTCCGGGCATTACTCAAAGATCGGAGGGATAAGGCTTAATCATCTGATTGATCCTTATGTGATTGTATTCCTCTGACCTGATCATAGGTCAAAGAAGTTAGTAGATACCTATCTTTGGCTACTTGATTGCACTACTAATCATGCAACACAAGGTTTAGCTTACAAGAGCATGGTTTCATTGGTTCTAGGAGCTAGCTTTATTCATAAACAGAGGAAATGGAAAGTCCTGCCTTAATACATTACCCTCATTTCACTAGGGTGGCTTATTTGTAGAAAATAAATAAATCTAAGTGAAATAGTGTCATAAGTTTTTGTTATTCCATTCCCGTGGAATTGGGATCCCATCAACAATTGCTAGCCTCAAAGTTCCATCTCCAAGATTCTATTCAATCATGTAGGGACCTTCCTAATTCGAACCAAGTGCCCCCGTACTAGAGAGGTCTTGTTTCAAAACAAGGTTCCTTACCTCAAAGGAATGGTTTCTGATCATGGCGTTGAAGTGTCATGCTACTCTTTTTTATAGAGCAGCTACCCTTAGTTCAACTTCTTCCCCTTTTTCATTGACCAAGTCGAGGGACTCAAGCAAGAGCTCCTCATTAATCTTGGGATTACAATGTTTCTTTGATAGGAAGGAGTTTTAGTTCTATCAGAATCATGGCCTCAGCTTCGTAGGGAAAAGAAAATGGAGTGCGCTCAATCACAAATCTGTGAGTCTTTCAGTAAGCCCGAAGTGTTAGTGTAATTCATCGACCCAATTGCCCTTGGCATTAAATGTCTCTTCGGGATGGATTTAATGATCGTGTTCACCCCCTCCACCTTCCCATTCTCTTATGGATATGCCATTGCTGATAAGCTTTTCATAATTTGGTACTGGTTAGAGAAGTCTTTGAACTCGATACTTTCGAATTCTGTTCCATTATCAGCAATGGTTTTTATAGAACTCCAAAACTGCATACGATGTTCTTTACCACAAAGTTGATCATCTTCTTCATTATGTTGATGGCTAGTGATTTCGCTTTAGCCACTTTGTGATGTAGTACAAAGCTAAAATGGCGTACTTTGCTCTGCATTTTAACATCGGTAGCACATCGATGATATCAATTCTCCAACTGCAAACGGCTGCGGACTGACCATTTGTGTAAGCTCCATAGATGGGGCTCTTGGTATTTTATGAACCTTTGGTTTTTATCACATCATTTTGGTACAATTAACTACATCTTAGCTAATTTTTTGCCAATAGTGTCAAGAGTGAAGTATCTTCTTCACTAAAGTCTACCCCCCATTGTGATCACTACAGCATCCTTTATCTACATCGAAAAGGATTTTCTTTGCTTCGACCTTGGTGACACACCATAGTAGGGGGGTTAGAAACCCTCTCATACACAATACTCCTTCTTGTAGTATAAATCGTATCTCTTTGTGAAGGTGCTTTCGTCGTTCATTCTTGCTATTCAGGAGAGTTACCTTTAATAGATAATCATTAAACGGAGTCATTCACAACTCCTTTTCCTCTTTAATCTCCAAGGTCCACTCAACATCAATATGGTCGATGCTTGGAGTAAATAAAACTTTTATAGGAACTAATCTCATCAGTTGTTCATCCCTAGAGCTTGGCAGTTTGGCTAGCGAATCAGCTTTCTTATTCTACTCTTTGGGAACGTGTGTTATTGTGTAATGCTCGATATCGTTCAATAATTCCAAAGTATTTTTCAGGTAATGGCTCCCTTTTAGACATAACAGAGCATCAACTGGGAGTTGTTGAACATATGTAGTGTCTTGACCTTCGGTTCTTTTGTTATCTTGAGTCCCAAGATTAATGCTTCATATTCGACTTCATTGTTCATCGCTAGGAACTCTATCTTTAGGGCATATTACTCATCCTTTTAGGATTATGAGAATCACTACCGCCCTAAAAATTCATTCATTAGAAGCTTCGTCTGTGTACAACTACCATGGGGAAACTCAAACTATATCATCTTCCACTTCTCCATCATGAACAGTGAATTGAGCGGCGAAATTAGCAAAACGCCTGTCCCAAAATGGCCTTTCTGGGATGGTATGTTATATCATACTAGCTTAATTCAATGTTCCATTTCAATAGTCTTCCCAATGTCTTAGGCCGATGCAACACTTGCCTCGATGATTGATCGGTTAGAACCTTTATCTAGTGAGCCTGAAATATGGTTGTAGTTTCCTTGAGGCAGTGAACAAGCAGTATATCAGTTTCTCTAACTTCAGGCGATTATTTTTTTCTTCGATAAACCACTTGCTTATATAGCATACAGGACTTTAGATCTTTATTCCTTACTTACTAAAGCTACACTCTATGCAAGAGCGGATATCGCTGAGTAAATGAATAGATCTTCTCCTTCCAAAGACTTCAATAAGATTAGTGATCTTTTCATATTCTCCAATAATTTTTGGAAAGCTTCTTGGCATTCCTTGTTATAAAAAAGCTTTACATTTTCTTCCTTAAGTGTATCAAAGAACAGCATACACTTATCCATCGCTTTTGAGATAAATCATCCCAATGCAATGACTTTCCCATTGAAGCTCTATATCTTCCTCCTTGTTTTGGGGGCAGTGACATCTTTTATTGCTTGAATCTGCCAAGGATTAGCTTTGATGACCCTTGAGTTCATGATGAAACCCAAAAAAATTCACGATGCAACTCCTAAAGAACACTTCAATGGATTGAGCTTCATTCCGTACTTCTAAAGCACACCGAACATCTCAGTGAGGTCATCCGTGTGGCTCATGATCGGCATGACTTCACCAGCATATAATTCATATAAACCTAAACTATTTACTCAATTTGATTTTTTAAAATCTTATTACTAATCGCTAGGGGTAGCTCCGGCATTCTTCAAATCAAACGGCATTGCCCCACATAGGTACAAGCCTAAATCAATGATTAAACACGTGTGCTACAGATTTGGCACTTGCATCGGTTTTTGATTGTAGCTAGAATACGCATCCGTAAAGGATAATAGTTTGTGTCCTGTTGTTGAGTCCACAAGTTGGTCTATCTTCGGCAGCGTGAAGTTGTCATAAGGCCACGCTTTATTCAAGTCCAAATAATTGATGCACGTTTGCCATTTTCCATTTGGTGTCTAAGCCAACATAGGGTTCGATACTCACTCGGGCTAAAAGGCATCACAGATAAAGAAATTTGTCTTTAACTTATCCACTTCTTCTTTCAATGTAATGGATCGCTCCGGGCGTAAAATGCGACTCTTCTGGTTTATAGGATGGCATCTTGGATCCACATTCAATGTGTGGCACGTTCTCTCTAATGATATTCCACAAATATCAGAGTCGAGGCAAATGCATATAGGTTTTTCCTAAAGAAATCCTTCCAATTCATTTCCCATCTTGTCACTAAACTGAGATCCGATCTTAAAGATCTGAGTATGATCATCCATATCGACTAGGATGTTGATTGTCAACTCTATCGATGCCGCCCTCACATCCTTTGGCTCTTTTCAGGGGACCATGGGTTGTAGAAATTGCTATGAGACCCAAGCTAGGGCTTGGGCACTAACTGCTATGCATCCATGGTATTGATGCAGAGATCCTTGTCTATATTTTTTCCCTCTCACATTATTTCGCCTCTTTGAGCTTGTGACATAACATTCATGATCTGTTCTCTGATCACCTTAAATAACTCCACCCCATTTTTGGTGGGGAACTTCATCATAAGACACCATATGGCCAATGTTATTCTAAAATTGGAAAGGGTTAGTTAGCCTAGAAAAACATTATATGCACAAAATTCATCTACAATCACAAAGGTCTATACCCACACAATCTTGCGGTCACCATCACCCAACTCCATAGATAAGTCAATACATCTGACATGCTCTTCTGCCTCTCCAGTAAATCCCTGAATGCAGGATTTACATTTCTTTGTGTCCTTTGAACTTATCTTTATCTGATCAAAATATCTTCTTGAACATAATATAAACCAAGCTTCCACTATCAATCAGAAAACGTTTACAGTTGCTAAGCCTATCATGGTCGTAATCAACATGGGGTCAAGCGTCAGGGTTTACACCCTATTAGCTTCTCTATCTCAACAAATAAGAGAACCACTCATCATCTTCAGTTGTTTTGTCGGAGCTCCGCTTTCGTAATCAAAATAATATTTCTGTAGCATGTTCTTTAATGACATCCTATATCGCCCTATCTCGTTCCAAGTCTTCTCTGTTAGATGAGGTCCTCCAATTATTGTATTAATCACAATTCTACCATCTGATCGCTTAGATCCCTCTCCACTGGTTCTAGGTTGATCCCTCTAGTGTTCTGCTCTTAAGGTCCAGCATTTTAATCACCCACCTGGATGTCCCTCACATACTACTGTAAATTCTTCTTGTGTATCAATTCTTCAATTACATATCTTTAATGATGGCATCATCGGTATTGTGCCTATAAATAACATGAAAGTGGCAATACTTCCCCAAGAGTCGTTCAGCCTTAGTTGCCTCCCTTCAAGGAGGCTTCTTATAGTTCTCCATAACTTGCATGGCAAGGTAGATGTTCTCAACAGTATCATTCATGTGAGTATAATCTCTCGGCTTCAAGTATCTCAGACGCTTTTTGGTACCATTTTTTTACCTTCAGCACCTTGATTTCACCTTTTTTTATTTTTGTTAACTTGTTATTAGTTCCCACATTCAGCACAACGTTACCAATGCTTTCATTATCTGCTAAGTAGCGGCACTACATTGCACAAATTCAGTGGATTGTCTCCCACAAACATTTTCGATGGCCATATCCACTTTTTTCAAGCGTACATATTGGGCCACCTTTTGACAGAACTGCCTTATAGTGGGTGGCTATTTAATTTTTATCCATTTGAAAAAATCTGTGTCTGGATGTATACCCTAGATTAGTGCCATCAACACGATATCCTCCTTTGGGTTACTTACTTCTATTAAAGTAGCAGTGAATCGAGTTAGAAAATCCTTTAAGGTCTCTCTGACACCCTGATAAATACTCGATAAGGATATCACATCCTTTGGTCGAGCGGTATGGAGCCTAAACTACTCCATAAATTTCTTTTCCAATTGGACAAAGGTAGATATGGATTTTGGTATGAGCCGAGTACACCATATCAGTTGCCCCATCCAAGAATAAGGGAAAGCACCTGCATCTAACTACGTTGGTAGCTTAGCATCATACATGTGCCACTCATAGTTTAATAGATGTAGTATAGGGTCTATTGTCTCATTATACGATGGCATTGTCGGGTAAGCAAACTTCCTAGGATATCCCTCCTACAAGATGTCATAAGTGAATGGGGTCCTGATGGGTGTTGAGCCACCTTCCTCATTCTTTCTCCAAAAAAATTCAATCATCACTCTCCTTACCATTTCAGCAATATATTTTTGACTGGCTTGATTATCCTTAAGACGACAATCAGAAGCAGCCCCGAGTGTTTACCTCTGCAAATGCACCTGGTTCGTTCGATGACGTCTATGCTCTTCTATCTTTAGGAGAACCACTCCTTCGGATCTTCTATGATACCTGGCTAAATCTATGGTGTTCATTTGAGCATTAGCATTCTGTATACCAGTGTTTTGGATCTTTGCTAATATCCTTCAAATTAACTTCATTGTTTGACAAGTTGACGGCATTAGGTAATTGAGATCCCTTACTACCTACATTTTGATTGATACCGATCTAATTTTGATTGGTACCGATCACCCCATTTGTGGTCAAAACTTAGCCACTTCTTCCTGCGGTCTTCCTTGATGCTCCAGTAGTCTTCCTTCATTTTTTGTTTTCCATCTCTTCTTTTATGATCAAATGCGCATCAAATTCTTATCTCTTAGACTTAAAGATGACACATCTCTCCTGATTTTCGTACACCTTTGGAATTGCTAGGTTAACAAGGCATTACCTGCATCCATCCTATCAAGGAGCACTTTATGGTATTCCACCATCATCTGATTCAATTCAACCATCATCCTATCAAACTTAAACTTTGTCACCATTTCTTTTGGAACAGATGGTCCTGGCAAAGCAATCATCGTTAGGTTAGTTTCTTCATTGTGGTGAGTAGCTTCAACTTCTCTTCCTACCACAACTCCAAATCTTTTGGATTTTCTTGGGACCATTATTTCAAATCTGTAATAATAAAGTTCAAGATCTAACTTCTATACTATCTAATCCATAGTAATAGCTAGATCTACTCCTAAGAAGCTCCTTTCTCAATGACGCACCAAAAATGTTGAACCAAAGGTTGGCACAACACCCCAATTAACTAGAAACGAGGTAGATCTATGAATATCAACAAAAATAGTAAAGAACACAGTGATTTTCATCGTAGGTCAGCAAATTTTGTGGCCTATGTCCACTTTAATCTTATTAAAGATGGATTGTCCCGAATACAAGAGCTTTGCAATTCATTTTTAGATCGAAAACAATAAATATAAGCTCAAAATGACAAGTATTGAGTGGATCATAGAAGACGAAGAAGGGGGATGATAAAAAATGTCCAAAGTCCTTTTCTAATATCCATAGTGCTTCAATTTATAATAGAATCGCCCTGCAAAGTCGCAAGATCACAAAAGACTGGATAAAATTCTCGATCCAAGAAAGTAAGAGGGAAGAACAAGTCATCCCATAAGAAAAATCATCTTGGTACCGATCATAATTCTGATGGTACTGATTTGATTGAGGCTATGCCACTTTAGACCTCTCTAATCATAGTGAGCATGCTTCCAAGTTCGTAAAATATCTTGTCTTTGTTTTAACATCTCGATTCAACTAAAAGATACTCGATCCACATACTACATAACATATTGCTTCCTCAAATTGGAGATAGTAAGCCCCTTGCAAGCGATTAGAGATGAAGGGGAACTAGATCTGTCAATTTATACCAAACTGAAGCAGGAAGCGTAAGATTTAGCAGTACACTGTCGAAGACAATCATTAATCAACTCTGTAGAAGATTGGTAGTGAAGTGAATGAAACAGCAAGAGGTAGTAATGACAAGACTAACGTAATATACAATAGAGTTAGGTGTATGCCCTAGGGATAATTCTGTAATTTATTGTAAATCATTAACTCTCTAATAAAATATCATTTGGAATAAAAGTTATTTTTCTTTCTGTTATGTACTTATTGTAATGTGTTATGGTTAATTAACTATTTAATTTAAGTATATTTAGTACAAAAATCCATAAACTGTGTTTTTTGTAATAGTAATTACAAGGTGTTGTAATCATGAGCAATTTATCACAATATAACGAACATATCGTTTTAAATATTCACAGTAAAGATGCATCGAGACTAGATATCGAAGATTCTGTTAAGACTAGAGGATGTAACGCTCTCCAAATATTATGTAGTGTATTATTCATTGCTGCTAAGGCACCAAGGGCTTACATACTGATAGCTATTAGATAACTATGGAATGAATCACTCGACGGTATTTTGTCGGTTAATATAACTAAGGTTAACGGTAAATATTGATGTGACAATATTACACGAATCTCTCAACTTGAGGAAAACATCAAGCTTCAATGTGAAAACTCTACTTCGATTATAGTTAAATCATTTCATGGCGTCCATTGAAGGACTACAGTTGGGTCAAGTGGAAGCATTGGAAGTAAAACACCATTTAATAGAAAATTTGTCTCCATTGTTACATGAGGTTAGTATCACAACAAACTAAAGTCAACTCAAAGTTAAATTCTTTGGCCAAAGTAGTTCGATTAATAATAATTTTTATTATTGAACCAAGGTATTGGTGTTTGGGTATAAAGTGAATAATGATGATATTGGAATTTTGATCATTACCAAATTCCATAACTCCTGATATGATATAGTTTTGACAAGGAGAATTTATGTAAATAATTTTCATTACCAGGTAATACTTAAAATAAGTAAAATCGTATTTTACCCAAGCTCTGTAAGTGGTAAATTTGGGCATAATGTCACATCACTAGCTAAGGTAGCGTGCGAACGTTGATATTCAAATAATTCGATATTAGTTGTTGACCAAATTTACACCTAAGAGTCACATAACCGAAGTGTTGACTACTCCGACTACCACCTAATTTAATTAAACTATAATTGTTATAAACTAAATAAATTAAATATTTATGAAATCTTAATTATAAAATTTTATTTTATTTGTGTTGATCAATAACAAAAATAGTGCGTATGTAAAAGTTGTATATGCATATATCGACATACGATATCAGTGTGCATTTAAATTAGATTTAAATATATTTTATCTAATCGGGCTTGAAGTAGTTCGGAGGCCTAAATATGGGCAATGAAGGCCAGCCATGAGGGTTGAAATTAGGGGTGAGTTTGATTCAAAAGGTCTGAAATAGCATGAGGAAGTAGTGGATCCAGATCCACTTTTAGCTCCTCTCTCTTCATTGTCTAAATGCCTTTAACCCCCACTTTTATATCTCTAATTTTTGCTCCATCCTCTCTCATTTTTGGCCGGCCATAATCCCTCGCCCCCTCCATTTTTTCTAGAAGTTAAAACACAGAATTATATAAAATCAATACATTGGCGGTTGGTGTTTACAGTCTAATAGCTCTCTTTGGAAGTTTTGGATGTAGATTCAAGGAGTGAACTGATTCAATGTTTCAACATGTTACATCTAGGCTATAGAAAGATAATAGTTTTATTTACATTCATAATATGCATATGTGTATGTGTTTATCATGTCATTATACTGCTTTAAATAGTATGTATATTATCATGAATCCATATATATCTATGTTGTCCACATTGGGTGTATATATGTGTGTGTGTGTGTATGTCTATGTTTGAAAAAATTACATATACATGTGTGTGCGTGTGTGTGCATGCATATATCATTCGGTCAGTAATAAAAATATAATTTTAAATCCATATGTATTTGTATATAATTTATTTTGAAATATAATACATAACTTATATATAAGGTATATATAATTATACTATAAAACATATGTATACATATATTTAATAAATTATGTATATGTTTTGTGTTTGTTGAAAAATTATTTTTCTAGAGATTTTTGTACAAAAAACTTTAAATAAAAGCAATTTTTCAAACCGCAAGGTTTTAGTGAAAAAATATTATTTTGGCCGAATGTATGTGTATTTACGTTTAAAACACACACACACACATAGACACACACATATATATATTGTTATTTTATACTGAATTCCTACGTATTAATTTAATAAATATATAAGAATATATATATATATATTCGATAAAAAATATTTTCGTAAGATAAATATTATATATAAAAAAATATTGATTTGAATTTGAAATTAATGGATATTTTGTTATGCAGATCTAAATCTGGATTATGAAATTTGAAATTAAATTTGAATTTAGTTCAAAATTATTTATATTAATATTTATGGACATTTCTTTTATAATGTCAAATATATATGCATCTCAATATTTATATTTTATATTATATTAAAACTATATATATATGTATGCATGTATGTATTATACAACACATATGTATATGGAGGGGCAAACATGTTCGTTGCCGTATAAATCCTAGCACTTATAATTGAATATGTTAAACCATGTACACTGTATATGTTGCACGTGCACGCACGCATGCATGTGTATATGATACGCATGTTATATTATGTAATAAAATTATTAGGTTAAAATAAAACTTTATTCAAAATTAAGTTAAATATTGATTTTATTTAAATTAATTTAAATAACTTCTAAATAAATTTAGACTTCATAGACCCAATAAGATCAAAAATGAAATAATTTTTTTAAAATTTACTTATTTAACCCAGCTGCATGCTGGCTTAGATTTAACAATGGTATCGGAGCCAAATAGCTTATGCAATCCAAATTTGTCATGTTAGGACTCACTAATTATTGTTACCCATTAACTAGGTTCTCCAAAAAATAGAAATGTCTAGGTTAGGACTGGATAATCAAGTACCATGCTTACCTGGCTACCTACCTGATGCGAAATGTAAAGTGAGCTCAAATGTTGCCCTTGATAGAAAAAGCCTAATTTAAATTGGATCTGAGGTTAATTTTCTAAATTATTTTGAAATTATAATAAAATTTAAAAGTCAAATTTAAAATAAGAAATATATTATAAATGTTATAATATAAATTTCAAAAGTGTTTTGATATTATAATAAATATATTTCAAGAAATTTAAAATATTAGTTAGAATAATAAGTTAAATTAATTAATTAAATATTTAATAAATTAAAGTGTATATATATAATATATAATGATATATGTTACATTACCATGAATTGTTTAAGATGATATACATATTTATGTATATATAAGAAATTTTCAAAATTAATAAATAATTACAATTGTTTAATTAAATTTATTAATTAAAAGTTAACTAATAGATAATAAAATTTATTTTATTTTTGAAAATTGGTTCATTTTATTTCTTTTCCAAATATATTACAATACACACGAAACAATAACATACCACTCAACTCGTGTTCAGTCACATATATCAAACAAATAATACATAAACTATACATATCCAATATGTAACATTCTATGAACATAATATTCTATGCATGAACTTCTCACACATATGTCCCATATTACCCACTTCTGCCTTTCTGATTAAAAATAATCTTACACATGTAGTAGTTTGTGTATGACCTAGGCCCATTTACTTACTCTAAAACAAAAACGCTTTCTCCTTGATGAAACCGCCACTGCCGCTACTCGCCTACCATGTTCAGTTCTTTGTAACCATTCTCACTAATGTCATCATCTGCCCCGAACCTCCACCCAAATAACCATGTTTGTAATTCAATTGATGACTCCCTCTACAACCCAACTAAACTCCGAACTACGATGAGGAAAGCAAAGTATTGGTTGATGTTGGAGTACTATGTGAGCGGTGTTGTCAGACTTAGTTGAGTGTCCTAGATCTATGAATCAACACGTAATCTTCTCATGCTTGTAGCGAATGTTTGAAACTGTATCGGTCTTGAGTGCCTTTGTTGTAAAGGCAACCCATCAGTGTCAAAAATTAGAGTAGTTAAATTTCTAAATCTTGGAGATCTGAATGCTTTTGCAATTATCTAAAAGTGAAATCATCATTCTTTTCCCAATTGGGATAAGACCGATGGGTAATACTTCAACTGCCATGAATGTAGTATAACAAATGCAGCAACCCAATCTTCACTTACATCCAAAATACATTAACTATAATAATTAGTAGACATCAATAACATAGAGGAAGTAAACTGATTGGAAACTATACCTCATTTGAGTATTCGTTTTCCCCTTGAGTTCCTCTCTTGTGAAGAAAGTTCCTCATATATATATATATATGTCTATATGTATGTATATGTATGTATGTATGTATATAATAAAATACATATATATATACAAAGAAATGTGTGTACAATTATAGATGTTATAGTATAAATGTCCAATATAAATGTTTAATTTAATAATGTAAAATTAATTAAAATGTTAATTAATTAAATAATATTTAATTAATATAATGCTATACACAAGATTATTATATAAGTAAATTAAAATTATTAAAATTTTATAATAATTAAAACTTATATAATATGAATATGTAATTAAAGGTGGAATAAACAGACTTGTGGGTAATACATACATATAGTATGCATACCATAATTTCTGATGTATCTGACACTTAATCATGAAGGTATTTCATAAGAAATATATTATTCCATAAGTCGATATAACTCAATTTAATATATTAAAGATAATGAATCTTCAATGTAAAGTTGTCCTCTACCATTTATATGTTAATTGATTACTTACTTACTTAATAGTTGTTGAGCTTTCCTCAAGCCGGGGATATTATGTGTAGTACTATTAATATATAGAATAGACGAGGTAAGATAACTACAGATACTTATTGAGCATTCCTCAAGATATGTGCAGTATACTTAGGTCGTCTCAAAATGGTAGGTACGAGTGAATAATCTCTCTTTATTTGTTGCGCTTTCCTCAAGATAAAGGTAAGATTAGGACAAATACCACAAGGTTAGGAGTTGTATGTGATACAACCGATAAGGAGTTATCCATCATTTGCAGGGATATGATTTGTTGATCTTTAATCTTGATTAGTATCCCAAGGCATAAAGTACTAACACCATTATTGAAGTCGAAAAACTTTTATATTTTGTCATTAGGGTTTTGAGAAACATAAAAGATTAGTAGGAGCTTATTAGTAAAATGAAATGTAATATTTAATAACTAATATTCTAAGAAATTCTAATACGAAAAAAATTATAATCTACCAAATTAAAATTTGTAGAAAAATGTCTATACATAAGTTGTTTTTTGAAAACGAAAAACTCACCGGACTTAACTACGTTGACTAGCTAAGAGCGATAAAGATATCATTAATTTATGAACGTCTTTGGTCATCGATAACCGAACCTTCTAAGGCCGGACTCGTTGATAATGCGGACTCGAACTACGATTATCTTATATTAAATAGGTCTCAAACCTTGAAATTGTCCAAGTTTTCATGTTGTCTACGTTAGATAAGTCGTTGCAGAGGCAGCATGAAAACATATCTGTCCATGAGATTTTTGATAGTCTTAAAGCTCTATTTAGTGGACAGTTCCATTCCGCAAGGTATGAACTTACGAAAAAACAGCTCAATACCTAAATGGCCAAGAGATGGAAAGTGGGCAATTAAGTTCTAATAATGAAAGGCTATATTGATAAACCTTTGTTGTTGGATGTAACGATAAGCAATGTGATGCAAGTAGACTTGATCCTTAGGTCTGTTACTCTCCGATATGAGCTAATCATATTAAACAATAACATGAACTAGTTGAACATAAGCCTAGTGGAGTTCCTCAATATGTTGAGGTTGGTCGAGTCTTCATTTAATGATCAAGGAGTTGTACTTGTTCTTAAGAGGAACGCGTCATCTTTGAAAGTTTCAAAGAAGCGTAAAAGGGTTAATAACAAGAACAAGAAGACTGATCCGACAGATGATGGAGAATGTCATCACTGCCATAAGAAGGGTCACTAAAAAGGGGATAATTTGGAGCACTTAAAGATCGCCAGAGAGAGGAAATATGTTGGTTCTGATGCTCCTACAAGTATATTATTCAAAATTAGTTTACAATCAATAAATTACCTTTGGTTTCAGATGCAAGATTCGAAACTACATGCCATCTACGCGCCCTGATTCACGCATAAAATGATATGGACATCGTAGACCACGTAAATAGTGGATCATTTTGAGGTAAAATATAAAACAAATCATAGAGCTATCTACAATATCTACACTTTATAAAACTCACAGTAGAAAGAATAAAATGTTGTAGTAACTGATAATACAGTAATCCCAGATGAACAAAATAATACAGCATTAAATGTACTTCACGTACAACATTTCTTTACCGTTGAGTAATAAAAATGGCCTAATATCTAGGAATAAATGAGATAAAATAGTAGATAGATAATAGACAAATAATTGCACATCCCTATCGCACTACCACACCTTCAAGTTACACCAATCCTCTTTATCGACTTATCAGATTATAACCAAAAAGAAGAAAATAATAAAGAGATTCGGACATATGTCTGGTGAATGAAATGCATTATATAAGTGTAAAATACTAACGGGTTAGTACTTATGCTTGAAAACCATACCTTAACCTATGTCTCTTGCACCCAAAAAGTCGGTTGAACACAATATACTACTATAATGACACCGCTAAGGTCCTTGTATCCTACAACTAATCATATGCATATGATTGGGGCCAAAGTCCCAACTCGTATGCTGAAAACATGTGTGACTCACTGCTAAGGAACTATACATCTTAGTCTATTATCGTCAAATCGTACAACAAGGACTCATCTCCTTTGAATGTACCATATCGTTAAATCATATGTGATTCGCTACTGAAGAACTGCATATCTCGATCCGATATCAGTAGACATCATTGGTCACATTGAAGAACTCATTTCCATTATTACGTGTACCATAACGCCTTGAAATCACCATCATTAGATGTCACCGGTCATAGCGAAGAACTCATTTCCTCTGAAAAGCATGTCATACCCATCATCATTAATCGTGCACCGTAAACTCGGCTCCTTTGAAAAAAACACCACAGCACTATTAATAGACATTACCGGCTACACCAAAGAACTCATTTCCACTGAAAAATGTACCATAATGCCTATCCCCGTAACCGTCATCGTTGAATGTCAACGGTCACACCAAGGAAATCATTCCTTCAAAATTTATATCGTAATGCCTATCATCATATTCATATTTATTAGAAGTCATCAAGAACAACAATGAACTTATTTCCTCTAAAAATTTACCGTAATGCCTATACTCATCATCGCTAGGCATCACCGGTTACACCGAAGAACTTATTTCCTCTAAAATATATTATAACTCATATCCTTGTGATCGACGGTATAATGAACCTACCCAAACTAGGAAACTTTTATAAAGTATCTCAAAACACAAAAAACAACATAACAAAGCATTGCTCATCTCACCATGATCATAGTGCCGCAAACTGTACATGAAACGGCAGTCGTGTGTGAGATTTATAAACGTCTAAAGTTAAGGTATTATTTGATTAACTTGTCTATAATTTTATATCTATTCATTTAATTATTAATAAATCAATACATGGATACACTAAGTCCTCGCTCTCATCTTTCGCCTAAACTTAACATGTCACCTTAGGTTTTCGCTACCATTGCCATCATAAGCACCTAAGCACCGATCAGAAGACATCCCATGCTCCCCTCACCATCGCCGTTTTAATGCAGCTAAACCCTTAGACTCCGATCACCCTGCTCATAACCTCCATCTTTGATTTAATTCACTAGATCTGGTAATTCTGATACCTAATGACCAATAAAACATCACTATGGATATTTACTCGACCTCCTGTTCATATCCCGGTCCCCGATAGTCGTATCGTTGCTATTTTACCGTTGGATCAAACAAACGGTCCATATTTACCAAACTACCATCATATTTTCTGATCAATTTGTACGCTTAATCGATGAATGAACACCATATTTGGATTTGCATTGTCAAGAACTATAATTTTGACATCTAATAAGTCTGATTCGAAACTCTTTTGTATTTCATACTTTTTAATTAAAGGGAGATTAACTTTTGCTAATTGCAGTCGATTAAAAATTATATTTTTAACCATCTAGTCGTGGAGTTCTATACTCTGATTGTAACGACCCGGAATTTTGGGTCGCTAAAAAAATTTAACATTTAATTCGTTTTAAATGTTGAATGTGGATTATAATTTGAATTTTGGAATAAAAGACTTTGATTAAGTTAATAGAACTGGTTAAATCTCAAATACGGGAATTTAATTGGAAATTGAATAATACTAATTTAATACTGGAATTACGGTAATTGGTAATTTTGAGGGTAAATAGGGATAAAATTAGATTCTAAAACTTAATTTAGGTCTAATTAGGTTTGAATTTTAATATTGGACCATTAGAAGAAATTAAAAGTTAATAGATTGAATTTGGAATTTTATATTAATTTAATAATAGAATTTAATATTATAAAAATGAAAATAATCAGATTTTGGTTCGAAATGAGTCAAAGTGATTTTTTTAACGTGTTTATAAATTTTATATGATTTATTATTAAGTTAATGAAACTTTACAAGTGAAAATTTAAGCGTTTTGATAATTTCAATAAATCGCTTGATTTAATAGACCTGTTAAAATAGCCTTCGGGGGCACAGTCTCGGAATTCGATGAAACCAGTTTCATTGGATCCGTAATAGTTAGTTATTATCGGATTTCAATTTTCGTAGCAATCGGAGTTTTCGTTTGACCCCGGCAGCTCGAAACGCATCGAAATCGTTTTAATCGATTTAATTTGAAATTGATCGTTTAATTCCGTAACTCGCACATACGACCGAATTAGCTTACGAAACCTGTTCCATTGTGTTCGGAACGCGGAAAAACCTTAGGAACGCCTGTCGGCATGCGTCGTTTGGAGATCGTGTGAAAAGTTGCTTTTAAGTGAATTAAATATTAATATAATTGGTTATACCTATATATATACGCGCATAATTAAACCCTAATCTATTATCTTCAGGCCGCCGTCCCATTTGTTTTCAATGGCCGGTGATGATTCTTCTTCTTCCTCTAATCTCTCTTCACCTATTCAGTTTTAGCCGAAACTCTTAACTAGAGATTCGAAGAGATTGTCGAGCGCTTCACATCCGTACGGGTATGATCGTTTATTGTTGAGTGAGTTGTATGAAATCACACCTTGAAGGCTCGTTGTTCGAACACGTTTCCATGGCCGTGGGGACCGTCGAGCTTCGTGAGATTGGGGGTGTGGGTCGAGATGGCATAGGGCTGCGTCGTGGTGGGTGTAGATTGAGTTCTAGTGGGACGTAGGGGCGGCGATCGTTGGTCAACGATGGCGTGAATGGGTTCGAACAACCCTGTAGTATCGCGTGCGTGAAGCTGAGGGGGGAAGGAAAAAGGTCGGCCGCGTTTTTTCTCCGGTAACAAAAAAAAAAGATTTGTTTTAAATATAAATTCAAATCTTTAAATTTGAATAACTTTTCCGTATGACGCCAGATTTTGACGAAATTTGCGGCGCCGGAATCACAGAAGCGCATATTACGCAGTGGTGCAGATCCGGATCCATTCCGGGCAAGTAGAAATTTGGGTTAAATCGAACGTCGTTCGGTTTAATTTGAATTTCAAACGCTCATCGAAACTCAAGGTGAGTTAATCTCACTCACATCTTGAATGTTAGCTGATTTAAATAGTTAATATTTAAATATCTGTGTGATTGGTTGAAATGTTTATTTATATCAGCCTGGATTGATATATATTTATAGTGTTGTGCTAATATTTGTGGATGCAGGAAAAACAGGTTGGAGGGATCCAACTGGGTTCCTCACAATGTAGTAATTATTTTTATAATTGATGATGATGCCTGTTATATATTGTGATTGATAAATTTGGGATTAAATTGTATTGTGAAATTGTGGGATAAACTATAAGCCCAGAATGTTAAATTATAAAGAAATTTGGAGTTTTAATTATAAAGAAATTAAAATTGGGTTTTAAAAAGAAATTAAGAAATTAATAAATAAGGAATATAAAAATTTGAATCTGCTTGGATGGAAAACTGAAATAAAATTGTATTGGAATATTGCTGGGTAAATTATAAATCCATAATTAATTGTAAATGGATAAATTGAATTTTAGAGAAATAAAATATATTTTTAAATAATGAATTTAAAGGAATTAAAATTTGAAATCTATTTGGAATGAAAATTGAAATTTGGTAAATCTGGAATGATAAACAAAGAGAAACGTTATCAGTTGATAAATGTGAAAGTAAATTTATGTTATTAAACTTAAACCTGAACCTAAATAAATTGACAGAATTTATAAGAAGGATTTTTGGGATATTTGAGTAGGAATGAGTTTCCCTGGGAAACACCAAGTTTGAGTTTTAAACAGATTTTATTAAAAGTGAATTCAAGTTTAAAACTTGTTATAAATGAGTGTTTGGAAAATTATTGTTTTAAAAGCTAATTAATAAGGTAACAATAGTGGTTATTTTCGATTACATTAGTAATTAATTTTATAAATGGATTGTTTTAAAAAGGCTAGTTTTGACCTAAATTATTTGAAATTAGTATTAAGCCTTTTACAACTCTATTTTTAAATTTAGTTTAACTAAACCCTTATTTTAAATCAAGTTATATCTTATAAAATAGTTTTACTTTAAATATTTCGAAATTATATTTTGAGTAAATAACTAGAAGTAAATTTGCATATTTTAAAGTATATTTCAGTACAAAATATTTTAACTGTTTTAAATTTAAATTGTTTTGAACTTGGTTATTTCCAATTGGAATATATGGTAAAGGATTTACCTTGTAAGGAAGAATTTTGGGAAATTGTTTTCAAATGAGTTTTGAAACTTTGGAAATATATCTTGTAAAGATATTGTGGAAAATAAATAATGTGGGAATTATATATTGTGTGATGGATGCTTATGGATGTTTATGAATATAAATTGAAAGTTAAATCACCGACTATCAATATTGGACAAATGCGTTGATCGTTTCGAAGAGACCGGGATCGAGATTTATTTCTCGAAAACCACTTCGATCCGGTTTGTACGTTTCGTGCGAAAAACGTGTTCGGAGTCGAAGATGGAGCAGTGAAGTGCAAGGGCTAGTCGCTACTAATCCTGAGGATATTTCCAAAATGGATGTAGTAGGAGTAGTGCTTTCGGTTCCGTTCGTACCCGGGACAGACTTGTATGGACGAATGCTTGCGAAACATTGTTAGGTGGACGATGGGCATTCTAAGTGAAAACGTTCTAAAGGTAACGCTTAGCCTCAAGCCTCATCAACCGGGAATGACTGAAAATCAGGGGATATGCAGCAAGGTTAGGTGGGTCATGCCCAAGCAGGACAAGATATTTCCCCTGTCTAGATGTCCCTTTTTATTCGGCTTAGTGGGTGGTTGGTCGCGCCAACGACGGGGTTTATCTTGTTCGGGACTGTTCAGTAAGGAATGGTTCCGGCCTTGTGTTGCAGGGGATGAAGGGAGTAATCCTCGGTACGGTGATCTAGGCCCCGTACTGTGACAGGTGGTACCCCAGTGCCTAGTCATTGTTGGAAATCCATTTTCCCTACGAGCCTTGTACGAGTTTTGTTTGTATTACCCACTTTTGTGGCTAGTAGCTGGAATTTAATGAATGTAACAATTTCGGCTATTTTATAAGTATTTGTAAATAGACACTATTATAATATCAGAGGATTTCTATAAAAAGTGTTTTAGCTATCGTAAGGTAAAAACCCGACATGTTTATTTGTGGCGTGGTCTTACGAGATGCTTTTGTTTTCAAAGGATTTTTGAAACTTTAATAATCAATTTGGATGCATTATTATCAGCTGGTATTCCAGACTGACTCGGGTGTTATTTAATTATAATGCTCGGGTCAGACCGAGTATTATTTGTTCAGGTCAGGATGCTATGGAGCAACAGAGGAGCTGGAGTCCGAGACGTATTATATGTACTTATATATATATCCGCTGTTGTGATTGTATGGTAGGTCTGATTTGTGATTGTTGATGTATGAGATACTCTGATGATATGATGTATAAAACAGTAATAGATTTCATTTTGTGTAAAGTTCTATATTTACTATATTTTTTATTCCGCTGCGACTGTGAGATTTTGATATTGTTTATTTCTTCTTCTTCTATCTCTTCTTCTTTAACCCTAATGGTTCGTAATTCTGTGCCACTTGAGTTAAATAAGAAGTTAGAATAGTGTTGATTCAAGGGGTACGGATTTGCGGGCTGTCACACTGATCATGTTTATATATAAAAAAAATCACATTTTAAATTTGAATTACATCATTTATAACGTGATTTACGACAATTAGGGAAGAATTACCGTACCTTTATAATATGTACACAAATAGGATAAATTCCACTCACCGATTAACTGTGCGTCTTCTTTGATCCGAGGTGAATCCTACCTTTCTTCGTTTTTCAGAAATTCCCCATATTTAAAATTCCTAATCTGTCATTAGCTTTGAATTATTTGTGTAGCTCTCTTTGCGATGATTGGTTCCATATATTAACTTGTTTAATTTGAATTTGGCTTGCCGGATTTGGAATTGATTTAGCGATTAGGGTTTTACGAGTGGAGGCAAGATTTATATAACAAAAGAAGTGGGATTAAGGATCTACTTATAGGCTGCAATAATTCAAATTTAAGCTAAAATCTCAAAATTAATATATTACGAAAATGCCAATAGGTTTGACTTCTTTTAATTTCTTTCCTTTTAACCAAGTCAGTAAGTTACTTTTGTTATCTATTTATAAATGGCACTCTAGATGCAATGGAGTAGGTCTTATGCCCTAATTCTAGCTTCTATAAAAATTTGCTATTTTTCCCTTTATGTGAAATTACGATTTTACCCTTTTTAATTTAATTATTTAACTTCATAAATGTAGGGGGTGTTACCGAAACTTCTTTAATTTAAGTTTTCCTTGTTGATATTTTTGATATTAAATAGTTGCTATTATGTAAAAGACTTTATTTGTAGGATTATTTCTATGTCTAGATCGTGTGAGACTAGTTATATTTTTCATCGTGTTGATAAAGTTATGAACATTATTTTAGATGGTAATAATGTTTGTGATGGTATTTTAGATAATGGAATTTATGTTATTAACACAAACTATGTCTGTGTTGTGGGTAATTTTTCGAGTGACAATATAAATAAAAATTATCTTTGGCATTGTAGGTTAGGTCATATAAGTGAGAAACGACTACACAAATTGAAAACCCAAGGTTTTCTACCATCACTCTATTTTGAATCAATTAATGCATGTGAGTCGTGTCTCAAAGGTAAGATGACCAAGTACCTCTTTAGTGGGAGCAATGAAAGAGTTGATGAATTCTTGAGTCTCGTACATAGTGATGTATTTGGCTCGATGCTTGTAATCACTATAGACAAGTGTGTTTTTATTCTGTAACCTTTATTGATGATTTCTAAAGACTATAATATAGTTATCCTATAAAGAGCATATCTGATGTCTGTAAGAAGTTTATTGAGCATAAGAATGAGGTTGAAAATCAAACAAACTGAAAAATTAAAATACTTCGATCCGACCGAGGAGTTAAGTATTTTGGACAATAACTCCAATGGTACTTAAAAGATAATGGGATTATCTCTTTGGTTACTCCATCATATACTATGCAACAAATGATGTTTCAAATCGAACGAATTGAACCCTATTAGATATGGTTCATTCCATGATGACTAAGGCTAAGTTCCTTTGTCCTATTAGGGATATGTGCTAAAAACTACAGCGCATATGTTGAATTTGTTACCCATCAGGTATGTGCCAAGGACATCATATGAGATATCGTATGGGAAGGATCTCCATCTCAATTATTTGAAGGTGTAGGTTTGTTCAGCCTATGTTAAGAACGTTAGTCCTAATAAGCTTGAGGCAAGACCAGCTTTGTGTAAGTTTATAGGATATCCAAAAAATTCTAAGGGATGTATTTTGTACAACAAAGAGGAACAAAGAGTTGCCGTTTTCACATGTTGTATTTTTAGAAAAGGAGTATCTGCCAAAAGAAATTAATAGTGAAGTTGTAGACTAGGATGAGATTCGAGAAACTAACACGAAGCGCCAACTAGTAGGAGAACCAAGTTCATCCGTATACAAAAAGACACAACCTATTAGAAGGCCTACTGTGGAATCTCCCACACCGGAGAGATACTATGGTTTTCTCATGGATAGCGAGAAGGAGGACCGTGTCTAAATGACAACACTCCTTTATCATTCCAACAAGCACTGCAGTGCAAAGACTCTACACTTTAAATCCGAGAAGGATTCTATATGTGAAACAAAATGTGGACCTTGTCAGACATACCCAAAGGGATAAAACCCAACAGTTGCAAATGGAATTTTAAGAAATTGCTAAATGCAAATGAACAAAAGGAAACT
Source organism: Allium cepa (assembly GCA_030765085.1). Taxonomy (NCBI): domain Eukaryota; kingdom Viridiplantae; phylum Streptophyta; class Magnoliopsida; order Asparagales; family Amaryllidaceae; genus Allium; species Allium cepa. Next base: position 191,175,688 of record CM060942.1, read on the forward strand.
TATACTGTTAGGCTAGTTGCGCGCTACGTTATGTACTAAACCAGATTTGGCATGCACATTAGGATAAGTAAGCCGATACTAGTCTAATCCTGGAGGAAAGCATTGGATAGTTGTAAAGTGTGTATTAAAGTATTTAAGAAATACTGGCGATTTATTCCTAATACATGGAATGAAGACTCCCTTGTGAAGGGATATACCGACTCTGGCTTTCAAAGTGACACTGACGATAGTAAATCGGTGTCGAGTTATGTTTTTATTATTAATGGTAGGGTTGTCGGTTAGAAAATTCCAAACAGGTTACATTAGCTAATTCGACAATAGAGGCCGAGTACATAGCCCACAATGAAGTAGCTGAAGAATCAGTCTTGATGCGTAAGTTTTTAACTAACCTTGGAGTGATACCAACAATCAGAATCCAGTGGCATTGTTTTGTGACAATAATGCAAAAATCTAGATAGCAAAGGTTCTTAGAGCATATAAGAAATCATGCCATATTCTTTGAAAGTTCCACCCAATTAAATAATTATTTGAGAAGAAAGAGGTCATGATGCAAAGAGTAGATACCAATGACAAAATAGCATATCCATTCATGAAGGGACTAGCTTGATCAGATCTCATCAGGCAGATCGAAGGGATAGGGTTGAGTGTGCATAATTAGCCTCAAGTGCAAGTAGGAGATTGATAAAGTTAGGGGTATGTGTAGGGAAATTTTGTAATTTATTGTAAATTATTAAGTCTGTGAAAAAAACCTCGTTCAAAATAAAAGGTTGTTATACGCTGGTTATAACATGTTATAACTATTTAAGTATATTTAACATAAAATCCATAAAGTGTGTGTTTTGTGATAGTAACTACAAGGTGTTGTAATCATGTGAAATTTAGCAAAATATAATAAACACATCGCTTTAACTATTCCTAGTCAAGATATATCGAGACTGGATATTGATGCATCCACTTAGGCTAGAATACGTAGCACTCTCCAAATGTTGGGCAGTATATTACGCAAGGTTGCTAGGGCACCAAGGGGGTTATATACTAATAAATTGGATGACTATGGAACGAACCGCTCAATAGTTTTCAATTGTTTAATATAACTAAGGTCAAATAGAAAATATCAATGTGATAATATTGCATAATTCTTTCGAATTGAGAATACCGTCGAGCTTTAATATGGAATCTCTGGTTTTATTATAGTTAAATCATGGCACAACGTCCATCAAACGACTATAGATGGCTCAAGTGGAAGCATTGGAAGTGAAACACTATTCAATAGGGAATTTATCTCCACAGTTATGTGAGGTTACTATCACATGAAAGCGACTAAGGATCGAGCAATATGGAATATTAAGTAAACTATCTACCTGTGTAGAATATAAATATAAAAGTAAAGTAATAAAGTAAATGACAGCAGAGATTTTTATATTGGTTCGAACTTCTCGTTCTACGTCCAGTCCCAGACTCCTTCTAGAATTTAACTATTAACCCTCACTTAACCCGAAAGAACATGTATTATACCGCCTGAGCAACCGAACATGACTTTAACTGCCAAAGCAACGTAATAGGACTTCAACCGCCTGAGCGACTGAACAAGACTTCCAATACATATTTGTTTCTGGCTGAGTATGCGCTAGAATATCACTGATAAGCCAATAACATACCCTTCCTATAATCTTCTTCCTTGTGGTATATCATGTAATTCGTGATGATAGGAAGTTCATTAAATTGCTAATGAAGTTTGCTTGAATGAACAAGTGATTAGGATGAAGTATTGAATGTTTAGATAGCCAGATAGTTTAGAATATAAGAATGAGAATTAGAATGAATACTGGTGATTAAAATAATGGATTTCATGGCTATTTATAGTGATTAAGAGTTGCAACCGTGAAAGGATATGGAAGCAACTCCTGAATCAAGAGTTGCTTCCATTCATTAAATTGAAGTGTCTTTTCAAAATACAGCCTTTATGAAGATTCATTCATCTGAATAGCATAAATCAGCCAGTTGAATGGATTAAAAATTGATGCGGCAAGGAAATAGTTCAAAAATGACCCAATTCATCCGGTTGAATATGCAAGGCCAACCATCTAAATATTCAAAGTAAACTGTGCACAGACACAGAATTCAGTCGGCTGACCATAGCCGTTCAGCCGGCTGAGTTATGTGTTTTCTGGCATATCAAAGAATGTTTTGAAAAACTTTAGCATATGAACATTATTTTGAAAAACTTTAAATTTCATGTGCATGCATATCCAATTCGGAGAGATTTTAACATGAATTTACTACTAAACTCAGACCTTAGACTAAATATTTTGCTGAAGCTTCAATCCGAAATCTGGTCTGCAAATTGCTAGACTATTTCTCAAGTAAAAAACAATATCTTCTCCTGCAAGTTTGGTCAGTTCATATAATATGTACTTATATAGTTATTGCAATCAAAATATCAAAATTCTAGGTTCTAACATCATGGTCAACTGCAGTCAACTCAAAGTCAAAGTCTCTAGCCAGAGTAATTCAATTACTCATAATTGTTATTGTTGAACCAAGTTATTTGTGTTTGGATTACAAAGTAAAATATCGACGATATTGAACTTTTGACAATTACCAAATTCGATAATCCCTAATGTGATATAGTTTTGACGGAGATATGACGTAAATAATTATCACTACCGGATAACGCTTAAATAAGTAAAATTGGATTTCACAAAATAAATTTGGTCATAATGTCACACCACTAGCTAAGGTGATGTGTGAACGTTAATATTTGAATTGTTTGATATTAACCACTGACCGAATTTACACCTAAGAGTCACACAACCAAAATGTTGAATATTTTGACTACTACTTGATTTTTACAGTTATTACATATTAATTAAATTAATTGATATTTGTGAAATGTTAAATATAACATTTATTTGATTTGCGATGATCGGTATAAAAAAATAGTACATACATAAAAGTTGTGTATAGCCATAGCGATATACGACATCGATGTATGTCTAAATTAGATTTAAATATATTTTATCTGATCGGGCTTGAAGCACATTGGAGGCGCAAATGTAGGAAATGATGGTCGCCATGGGTGGTGAAATTTGGGGTGAATTTGATTCAAAAGGTTTGAAATAGAAGGAGGAAATTGTAGACCCGAGTCCACGTTTAGCTTCTCCCTCTTTACTATTTCAATGCCTTTAAACCCCACTTTTCTGTCCATAATTTTTGCTCCCTCCTCTATCATTTCTTATCGGCCCTACATCCGCAACGCCTCCATTATTTCTACTAATTAAAAGACAAAATAAAAATAGTACATCGATGGTTGGTGCTTTTAGTCTGGTAGCTCTCTTTGTAAATTTTGGATATAGATTCAAGGAGTCAATTTATTCAATATTTCAAAGTGTTATATCTAGGCTATAGCAAGATAATAGTTTTATTTACATTCATATGTGTGTGTGTCAATATATATATGTGTGTGTGTGTGTGTGTTTGTATGTATGTATGTATATATGTATATGTACACATACACATACATACATAGGTTAGACCTTTCGAATATATATACACATTTTTTTTGGAAAATAGCTTCATTTATTAATAACTATTAAATACAGGTACATGCATTTGTACATGTAGTAACTAAAATACACAAACATTTACGATCACAAACCATGTATCCATCAATAAACCCAATCCAGCTCGAGTACTAAAGCCTAAATTTGATGTATAAAAACAGGACACGGTCCTGTACACACTATAACCGTAAAACACATAAAAACATTTCTATGAACCAAGTACAGACAAAAAGAATCCCATTATGCAACATTGGCTGTTTGAAAGCACATCCATCTTGTGAAGCTTGTTTCCTGTCACCCTATCACATCTGTCTGAGGTAGATTCATATACACACACAGACATACATACACACATATGTTAGACTTTTGAATATATATATATATATATATATATATATATATATATATATATAATTAAATCCGTACGTATTTACATATAATATGTATAAGTTTTGTTTATCGTAAAAAAATAAATTTTTATAAAATCTATAAATAAGAAAACAATTTTTTAAACCACAAAGTTCTAATTTAAAAACTATTTGATAAATATTATTTTGGCTGAATGTGTGTGTATATGTTACATTTAAAACATATGAGTCTGTGTGTTTGTGTTTGTGTTGCTATTTTATATTGAATTCCTAAATATTAATTTAATATATTAGAATATTTTTTAAAAAAGAATAAATATATAATAAATATATATTCTCAAAAAAATATTTTTGTAATACATAAATATATAAATAGAATAAAAAAATATTAATTTGAATTTGAGATTAATAAATATTTTGTTACACAAATCCGAAGTTGTAACTATAAATTTGAAATTTGAATTTGAATTTATGTTTAAAATTATTTATATTCATATTTACCAACATTTCTTAACTAATTTATATTATATCAAAACTATATATCTATACATACACACACACACACACATATATATATATATATATGACAGCACATATGTATACGGAAGGTCTAACACGTCTGTTGTGATGTAAATCCTAACATTTATTCACGGGCATGTTAAACTATGTGCATAGTATATATGTTGTAGTGCATGCACTATAGCACCCCGAAATTTTGATAGATATTTTAATCAAATATTAATAATATAATATTATGAAATTAATTGGATTTAATGAATAAATTAAATAAATTGAAAATAAGGAGGGTGTAACTACCCGTATTTTTTCGATAACTAAAAATATAAATTAAATAAGATTTTGAAATTTAACATTGTGAGAAATTAAAATTTATGATTTATTTATGAAAATAATAATTCGAATATGATTTAATAATGTTGTTTAAATATTATGGACAATTATTTTAATGAAATTTCAGTCAATTGAATTAATTGTAATGTTAATTTTGTTATAATTGTAAATAAGGAATCAAATTGGTAATTAATGGAATTAATAAAATTGAAATAATATAATTAATATAGTACAAGATGATAACTGTAGAATAAGAATGTAATAAAATGTAAACTAGTGTCCAATGAAGTCATATGGTATCGGATGGTTGAATAAAAAGAGTGTAATCAAAATAAAAGAATTTATTAGAATTTAAATTTATAATTAACTGGAATTTTATTATGATTGAAATTGAACTCTGAAATTTATGTAATATTAAAATATTAGATTCAACATGGAATATTTTATTTTAAAGGATTATTAGTTTTTATGTAATAAAGACTGATAAAATTGTTAACTTCTAATTTTGAATTTAAAAGTGATTTAAATTAGTTTAATAATAATTTATTTAACTAACGTGAAAATAGCCATTTTGGCCACTGTCTCGGATTTTGACGAAACTAGTTTCATCGGATCTGTAATAGTGAATTATTATAGGACTTCAAGTTTCATAGCGACCAGACTTGTCATTTGATCGTGCGGGCTCGAAACGCGTAGAAATCAATTTAATGAATTCGATGAAAATAATCTGATTTTAAAATCTAACTTCTATATACAATGGAATTTGGGTTTGAAACTAGTTCCATTGAGTTTAAAAATATCGAAAACATATATTACGATATATTGGGTGGTCTACTTTCGTTTTGGGGAAGAAACAGGCTTTTCGGGTTCGCTTAATCGTTTCGACCAGTTCGAAATGTTCATTCATTCTTATCAATCTATCTCTATGTAAATAGATTTTTTTTTCCTAACCCTAATAGCCTTTCATTTTATTTTTGTACGTACTATTATTTCTTTCTGTTCCTCCTTCTCAAACGTTAAAATATCAAAACCCAAATTCTCAAATTCAATTTTAAATCTAATTTCAAAATTTCAAACTCTCCAAACTACGTCAAATTATATATCGTTGGAGATCTCTCATTGAGCAAAATCTACTGCTAGAGTTCATTTTTCGATTCGAATCATGGTTTGGCTAGAAATTGGCGATCTTTCTCGGTCGCCCATCCTAGAATTTCGATTTCAATGATGGATCTTCGTTGATGGGTCGATCGGAGGTTGCTGGCGCGTAAAGGAGACTTGGGTATGTTCACCTATATGGTTACTTTGTGTCAAAGGTCATCAGAATCGCCATGATTAGCAAATCATCTCGGCGGTGACGGTCCAGCATGGTGGCGTCGCGGCTGACGAAGTGGAGCTCAGGGAGGCGCCTGGCCGAGGCGCAACTAGAGGTGGTCTTCGATCTGTGGTCAGCGGTGTGTGGGCGTGGCGGTAAGTGGATGAAGCTGGCGGCTTCATGCGATGCTAGGTGATCGAGATTGTGAGCACGCGTTTAGGATTTGTTGTAGGTATATTTACAAATATGCCCTATATTTTATTTTAAATTTCAATTTAAATTTCAATTGTTCTAATGTCAATAACTTTTCGTACGAGCTCGGATTCATATGCGCTTTTCTTTGTTGCGATTGAATTGAAATTCCGGACATTATGAAACTGGCTTGGCTGGATTTTAAGACTGTTCAATTTTTGGGCCTTAATTGGATTTTTAATCGACGATGAATCAAAGGTGAGTGATTTAACCCACTCACAAATACTAAACTATCTTATATTAGTTAAATTAAATTTATGATGCGATTAGAAATTGATTGATTGTTGTTTGGTACTTTAAATTATCATTCAAATTTAATTTGAATTTATATTGAATTTAATTTCCATTTAATTTAATATTGAATTTAAATTGTTAATTAAATACCTGATAATGATAACTAGTTAACTGTTGCGATTTATTGGCTGATCTGAATGATGATTGTGATGGATGCTTAGTTGCTAACATTTTGGATGATTCGATGTTATGTTTATTTTATATGTCGTTATCACACTGCAAGTTCCCTTAATTATTGGTAGGAAAATCACTATGGATTGAAATGATACATACCCAATTGATCTTAAAGATTAGGGAAAAATCGTTATGGGTTGAAATGATAAACCCAAGCGATTTTACGGATTTGGAAAATTATGATTCGGGATATAGGTTGAAATGATATATATTTGAAAATTTAAATTTATTACGGGTTGAAATAATATATATCTGTATCACTTGACCATAGGATAGAAAATTATATACGGACACCGAATTGGTTAAATTAAATGATTTAAAATCTTGAATTTGGATTTTTGATTAAATGATATTGTTCTAAAGGAAATAAATTATAGATTTATATGAATTTAATCATTTTTCTAAGTCAAGCTTTTAAAGATGTAAAATCCCATTAACATCTCTAAATCCGTTATTTACTTATTTTGATTTAACTTGCGTAAGATCTTTAGTTTTGACTCGAGTGTTTTGTCACTTCATTACGCTCGAGCCAGCATGAGCTTTTCGTTGTTGAAGACTTTATTTCTGGAGAATGAAGATGAAGAATTGTATGCTATTTATTTTATATATATTCCAATGCATCATGTTGTTCCGTTGCATTACTTATTTAATCCTTCTATATGTATAGCTTTGATTGTATTGCGAAGTATAATCAAATCTTACTTGTAAAGTGGCATCGTGAAATGTTCATTTGATTATTATATTTTGTCATTCCGCTATGAGATTATGAGTTTTTTATTTCTTTTCTCTTATTTTTTTATTTATCCCATTAACATTCCTCCCTTTTGAATGGTTTAAGTTGACATGTATGATTTATTATCGAATTTAACCATCCAAGAAGGTAGGCCGTTACATTTGGTATTAGATCTTTGGTTTAGCGATAATCTTAGCTTTGTGGGGTTTGACTAATTATAGATATGGTAGTAATATCCTCGAATGAGTTGTTTGAGTGTGTGTGCGTGCGTGCGTGTGTGCGTGTGTGTGTATATATATATGAGAGAGAGAGAGAGCGTACTTGTAATGACCTAGAATTTTGGTTATTTGAAATTGGGATATTTAGTTGATTTTAAATATTTGAAAAATGATTTTTATAGATTTAATAACTTGAATTTCAAATCTAATAATTTATAGGGTAATTTAATTGTTAAATTTAATAATTGGAATTTACTCAAATAATTGAATCTTGAGTTTTAAGCTTGATAAAAATAATTTAAAGGCTTATTTAATTTATATTAATAAGAAGGAGGATAATAAAAAATTTAAATTGGATTTAAAAGTGAGTTACTGGATTTTAAAAATAATTGTTTAAATTAACGAGTAAAATAGCCTTCCAGGGCACAATGTCGGAATTCGATGAAACTAGTTCCATTGGATCCGTAATAGTGTACTATTATCAGATTTCAAATTTCGAAGCATTTGGAGTTATGATTTGGTCGTACAGGATAGAAACACGTTGAAATTAATATCGAAAATTCAATATAATAATTGGGTTCAAAAAGCTATCTTCTCCATAGGACCAAATTAGGACTGATACCTTTTCCATTGCATTCAGAATAGGGGAATAACATTATAAACGCCTAGCAGCATGCCTCGATAGGGGTTCGAGATTTTGAGTTACGTAATCGAGACGATTTGAAAATTTAAATAATAATATATATTTATTGATCCGACCATATTCTCATCAGCCTATTTTTTCTTTCACTTTAAAATATTGCAAATAGCCACCAACACTCTAACATTATGTCTCCTCCCTTTTTAAATAACGCACGCATACAGAGCAATGAAAGAAATAAGCAAATGGAGCTTGAAAAAATCATATCTCGATTATTTCTCACTTAAAAATCATGAAACAAAATTTTAAATTCAAGTTTTTCGATAATCTTCGATTTGGCATATGTGTTAAAGAGTGCGGCCCATAGTTTGGTTTGCTTGACCCATTGTACAGAGCATAGTCCAGCAACCAGGGTTAGTTTTTTTTGGGATATTGAGTTGGATTTTGAGCTTATGGAGGATGGATTCAAGCCTAGCAAGGTAAGGCGCACCTCTAGGCAAAGTTTGGCGATGCGCGGTGCGAAGGCCGTCGCAATTTTTATACAGGCGTGGGGTTTGGGCAGTGTCGCATTTTTTATGGGGTGGACGGAGTTCATATGGATGGGTCGGCATTGTGGAGTTCTCGACGAGATGGAGTTTAGTGGTGGCCTCAAGGCATTTCACGGATGGAGGGAAGAGCATGGGCCGGTTAAAGTTGCGGTCGTGGAGTTGTTGAGGTACAGGCGGCATTTTTGAATTTGGGGGAGATGCTATATGGAGGGCCGGGTTTGACTGGGTAATGGGCTTTGTATCTTTTTAAGAAAAAATTGTTATTGTTAAAATAAATCGTTAGGTTGTAAATTCCATATCTCACTCGTTTTAGATCCAAATCCAACGCGATCGATTGTGTTGGGTTCGTAATAAGGAGATCTTTGATATGGAATCAGTTTGGTTGAATTTGGAGCTTGCAAAATTTTCAAATAAATTCAAACATGTTCAAACTTATTCGGAACTAGAACGCAAATGCGACAATTAAAATCAAAGTGAGTAAATCTCACTCATTTGGATTACTACAATTAATTTTAAATGATTAAAATTAACTATTGGATGATTGCTTGAACTGATATATTTTTGTTAGTTGGGTGTTATAATATATATAGTAGTATATATTAGTAGTTGGATTGATTATTCCCGCCTATTGGAGCGGATAAGACCCTATGCACCCCGCATTAGCGAATGACCCTATATTACCATGATATCCCGCCTCGAAGCAGGATTGGTATTTTTATGTTGTGTTAACATCTATGGATGTAGGAAAAATAGGTTGGAGGAATCCAAATTGATTTCTCAAAAATGTTAAATTTAATTTCATATATAGTGATATATGATATGTTTGAATAATCTATGATAGATTATAACGTGATTTGAATTTATTGGATGTATGATAGCACTGGCCTAGATTTTGGTATTTTAAAATACCATAAATATATGTTTAAATTTGAAAAGAAATTAAAAACAGATTTTGGAAGTAAAATATTTATATAGAGTTTTGGATTAATTGATAAATGGTTTGACTTTAAATTTGTACTTAACTATTTTGTGATATTGTAAATAGAGATTTTGGAATAATGTATATAAAGGACTTTAAATAATAATTCTTAAGTGATACTTGTTTAAATATAAAAGGTTTTAAAATTTAGATTTTAAATAGATTGAGAGAATAGAAGGGAATTTGGAAATAAATATAAAATTGGTTATGCTGGGTCTTAAATAAGATTTCTAAATTATGAAATGGAAGTAGAATCGAGATTTGGTTGGTTTTTGAATATAGTTTGGGTTATTTAAGAAAATTGGTTTATAAATGGAATTTAATTTAGAAATCGATTTATAATGGATTTAAATGGTGTGAAACCGTTGTAAACTGGAAATGAGACTATGGGATTTAGAAACAATGTTTATAAATAAAGTGAAATGATTATCATTTGATAAATTGAAGATATAAATTCACGGCAAAAATTTATAATGAGATGGGTAAATCGGTTTAGAAAGGAATGATAGATTTACTATTGGAAATGTGAAAAGGGATTTATGAAGTTGGAGATTTAAATCGATTGGTGATAAATCGAGAGAGTTTTGTAAATATTAGATTGGTAATATTGGAATTGAAAAATATATTTAATCGAGAAGTTGAGTTTGTTTTAAAAAAAATGATTTTTAATTATTAAACTAGGTAATTTAAAAATGTTTTTGTATAAAAATATTCTAAATATTTAGTTATTTAAATATTTTTAAATTGTCAAAATGAATTATAAGTTCCATAAACAAGTCTTGTAAAACAATTAGAATTTTATTAATAAATCAGAATTAATCGGTATTTTTTGAAAGATAAATTATTTAATATTAATATAGTTTTATATAATAACTTTTATTTAAGAGTATTTGCCTAAATTAAACTTGGAAAATTGTTATAGAAACTATAAACATTATTTTGAGATAAGTATTGAATAAAGTTTTTGAGAAGTAATGGTATAATTTCATGGCAAAATCGGAGGCAGAGATTGCATGTAGTTAAGTTTGGATTTCTCTAGGATAGAGACGTAATCATTGAGCTGTGAATCCATGGTTGCTACCACATGGTGCTTTGCATATTTATTTTAAAAGGTTTTCAAATATTTTTAAAGGGAATGGTTTGTGAATATACTTATTTTAGTGAGATAAGTATATTCTTTGGAATAAAGAGATTTAATTAAGGAAACCCAGAACATATAGAATTCATATAAACGAGTTAAGGAATTTACAATATAAATTATGAAGGGTTTTGAGAAAAGAGAAACAAATGAAACTTTCCTTAAGTGTTGGGAAGTAAGGAGTTTAAAAAAAAAATTAAACATTTTTCTAAGTGTTAAAATAAGAGATGGTTTGAAATATCCTGATATGGATATAAGTATTTGGGTTGTCTCAGATATTGAAAATTTGAAAGGAATTTGAATTTATATCTTATAAAGATATTTTGAAAATAAATTTATAAATTATAATATGGGTCTAGTGACTGCTTATGGATATTATGTTGATAGTTAAATAACCAACTATCAAGTATTAGCCAATTTCGTTGATTATTTCGAAGAGACTGGGGTAGGATTTAATTATCCGAAAACCACTTTGATCCGATTTAAGCATTACGAATGGATATCATGAAGATGGTGAAGACGTGATTCGATTCCGTTTAGGCCCAAAATGGACTTGTATGGATGAATGCTATCAGTACATTGTCATTGGAGGACAATGAGAATTCTAAGTGAAAATTCCTTAAAAAGGTAAACGTAGCCTCAAGCCTCATCAACCGGATTGACTGAAAATCCAGGAAGATGCAGCAAAGCTAAGTAGGTCATACCCATTTAGGGTATGTTAACACCTTTTTGGATATCCTCGGATATATTATAAATTATGGATAAGGTGGTGCATGGAAAAGAGATCTCGATAAGGGTAGGAACACCTGGGGTGATAACATATTTGGTTCAATCTAGGTTAGGGGTTGGGCCGGCCTTTTGCTATAGGGGATCCCGGCGAGGTCCTCGGTACATTTTTCTAGATGTGTATCGTGATAGGTGGTAACCTAATGCCTAGTCATTATATGGTTTCCAATACGAGCCCGTACGGTTTTGATTATGTCCAACTATGCTGAAACGTGAGATGCAAGTATTTCAACTATTTTCTACTTATTTTCTATAGACATTATAATAATATCAGATGATTTTGATATCAAATGTTTTGATTATCGTAAGGGAAAAACCCGTCGTGTTTATGTATGACATGGTCTTATGAGATACCTTTGTTTTTCAAAGGATTTTGAAAATAGCAATAATTCAAATTTGAGTGTGCTTTCTCACGCTGGTTTTCCAGACTGACTCGGGTGTTATTTTATCATAATGCTCGGGTTAGACCAAGTATTATAGATTCAGGTTAGAATGCTATGGAGCTCAGGAGACGAGCTGGATGACAGAGACGTACTCCACGTACTTGATTATATTCCACTGTGTGTGTTAGGCTGTATGGTCAGCACTAGCGAGGACAAGTTATTATAACTATCCAGTATTCATTTGTTGATTTGTTTTACTCTGATGATGTTATGTACAAATAATAGTTATAGTTCTTTTTGTATAAAGACATGTTATTATCTATTATATATTGTTCCGCTGCGATTGTAAGATTCTGTTGTTATTGTTTTTCTCTTTTCTTCTACCTCTTCCTTTTCTTTTTCCCCTAACTATCAGGTTTTCCGGCATTCGATTGCTCGACATGTAATACGATGGACCAATTAATATCGATTTTTCGAGGCACAAAAATCCAATTCATTACAGTACTTGTTAGTGTTATAAAATGTTTTTATATTATGTTATTTTGTTCTGTTTAGTATTTATAAATTCTGGTCGGTACATAGGATGTTATGGCATCGATAGGGATTTCTAAACACTTAATAGAGCAGGACGACACAATATTGTTTTTGAAATATAGGTAGATGAAATTATTTTACCTAACATTATATTTTGTGTATAAAAGAACAAATATTGGTTGTAAAAATAAGAATTACAAATAAAGTAAATATGAATTCGAAATTTGAGTACTTAAGTTCCGAGGTTTTGAAATTGGTTTTCAAAGATCTGTAATATAATATTAGTTTTATTTGGAATTATTTTCGAATATAAATATTTCCAATATGATTTAAAAGAAATGTTTTAAAAGGAAATAAGTTATGCACCCCCTCTTCTGTAGCTGGAAAATAATTTCGGTGATGACGGCTGCATCATTGACATTCATTTTCGAATCTCAAAGTGGAGGAGGCCTCTTAGTAGTTTTGCTACATATTTGGTTTTATAAATAGATTTTGGTTTAAAATTTATAAAGTATGATTTGATATATGTATGTATGTATGTATGTATGTATGTATGTATGTATATAAGGTATGAATATATATATATATATAATTTCAAAATGATTCGAAACGAACCCGGTAATTTAGTTCTTAAGTTCCTGTTAAATTAATAATTTTTAGTTTAGAAATAAAGTGAAGTTTTAATAGTAAAGGATAATGAAAATTTAGAAGATGTAAACTATTGAGTATTTTATTAATTAAACTGAATAAGATAATTTGCATAACACTCAATTACATTCTAAATATACATACATACATACATACATATATATAACTTACAAGAAATGTTTAAATATTGAAATGTTAATATGGATATGTAATAGAATCTTATACAAGCAAAATCTTAATACCAAAATGCTTTAAAATGAATGTTTATAAATGAAAAAATAAGATGTACAAGAAATGTTATAAACATGAGTTAATGTTTTGAAATGCTTTAAAAATTAAATTGAATAGATAAACGTGAATACTATTTAAATAGATGATTATAAACCTAATAAATTGTTAAAATGATTCATAAATAGATTTAATATAAAAGAAATACTATGGTGGAAATGAATCTGAATTGAAAGGTTGAAAAAATTAAGTATGAATTTATTTCACCAATGAATATTAATGTTAAATGGAAATCTAGTTATCTAAGTAAATAATAAATGTAAATTAAACTATAAGAAACTTATATAATATTTTAAGAATTGATTTATTGATGATCTAAATAATTGAATGGGAATAACATATGTAAGTAAATGAATGTAAATTAATCGAAAATGACATTGAATGAATGAATGATAATAAATAAAGAGTAAAAAGGGAAACAGGTTGAATAAACTTAAATCATATTAAATTCTATGGTGTTTGGCTAATGGGAAGTTTGGGAAAGGACACTTCATATTTTTTAAGGTTGTATGAATAATCCATTAAGAAATTATCTAATGCTATTGAGCGTAAGGTACACTTAGTAGTTTATTTATCACCATTGAATGATGAGAAGTTTTTGAACTGAGCAAACCATTAGTTTGGTTGCTATGGATGTGTGATGAATTCTTTGGTTGCATATAATGGTTGTGCTATTTTGTTTGCATATGTTTTGGGTTGATTTGCTTTTGTTATTAATTGAAACAACTAAATATTTTTCGTACACATAATTCCTACTATTTTGGATTATATAAGTGAAATACAGGTTTATGGAAGCAAAAACTACTGCTTTTGGTTTTATATTAAAGTTTATTTGCCCGACAAATAGGTACGTTTTCAGATATTGGTTTTATAGCGGTATTTTATTATTGTCCCATGGTTTGGAGTGTTTATTATTGAATATGATATATATTGAAATTATTGATATATTTTTTCTGGACCTATCCATACAAAAAAGACTTTGTCGAAATTTTTCGAAAAGACTTAGAAAATTTTGTAAAAGTTGGGTTATTTTCGAATTTTATTTTGTAAATTAATTGTTTATAAATTGATAGTTTTGAATAAAAATACATTAGTTTCTTAATTCCTTCTTGTTCCTTTTCGAGGACGAAAAGTTTTGAAGGGGAAGAGTGTAACGACCCGTATTTTTTAGATAATTAAAAATATAAATCAAATAAGATTTTGAAATTTAACATTGTGAGAAATTAAAATTTATGATTTATTTATGAGAAAAATAATTAGAATATGATTTAATAATGTTGTTTGAATATTATTGACAATTATTTTAATGCAATTTTAGTCAATTGAATTAGTTGTAAAGTTAATTTGGTTACAATTGTAAATAAGAAATTAAATTGGTAATTAATGGAATTAATGAAATTGAAATATTATATTGAATGTGGTAAAAGATGATAACTGTAGAATAAAAATGTAATAAAATGTAAACTAGTGTCCAATGAATTCATATGGTATTGGATGATTGAATAAAAAGAGTGTAAATCAATATAAAAGAATTTATTAGAATTTAAATTTATAATTAAATGGAATTTTATTATGATTGAAATTTATATAATATTTAAATATTAGGTTCAGCATGTAAAATTTTATTTTAAAGGATTATTTATTTTTATGTACTCAACACTGATAAAATTGTTAACTTCTATAGGATTTCAAGTTTCGTAGCGATTAAACTTGTACTTTGATCGTGCAGGCTCAAAACGCGTAGAAATTAATCTAATGAATTCAATTAAAATAATCTGATTTTAAAAGCTAACTTTTGTATACAATGGAATTTGGGTTTGAAAATAATTCCATTGAGTTTAAAAATATTGAAAACATATATTTCGATATATTGAGAATTACCTACTTTCGTTTCGGGGGCGAAACAGACTTTTCGGGTTCGCGTAATCGTTTCGACCAATTCGATCTGTCCATTCATTCTTATATATCTTTGTCTATATAAATTGATTTTTTTCATAACCCTAGCAGCCTTTCATTTTATTTCTGTACGTACTATTATTTCTATATGTTCCTCCTTCTCAAACGTTAGAATATCAAAACCCAAATTCCCAAAATCAATTTCAAATCCAATTTCAAAATTTAAACTCTCCAAACTAGGTCAAATTATATATTGTTGGAAAGCTCTCATCGAGCGCAATCTTCTACTATAGTTTGTATTTTGATTCGAATCATGGTTTGACCGGAAATTGGCAATCTTTCTTGGCCTTCCATCCTATGGTTTCGATTTTAACGGTGGATCTTTGTCGATGGGTCTATCGGAGGTTGCAGGCGCGTAGAGGAGGCTTGGGTACATTCATCTATATGGTTACTTTATGTCAAAGGTCATCAGAATCCTAACGATTAGCACATCATCTCAGCAGTGGCAGTCGAGCACGGAGGCATCGCGGCTGACGAAGTGGAATCCAGGGAGGCGCCTGGCCGAGGCGCAACTAGAGGTGGTCTTCGATCTATGGTCAGGGGCGTGTGGGTGAGGCAGCGAGTGGATGAAGGTGGCGGCTTCGTGTGATGCTGGGCAATCAAGATCGTGGGCATTCGATTAGGGTTTTCTACAGGTACATTTACAAATATTCCCTTTATTCTATTTTAAATTTCAATTTGAATTTCAATTGCTCTAACGTCGATAACTTTTTCATATGAGCTCGGATTCGCGTGCGATTTTCTCCATTGCGATCATATCGAAATTCCAAACACTATGAAACTAGTTTGGTTACATTCTGAGACTAATTAATTTTTGGGCCTTAATTGGATTTTTAATCGACGATAAATTAAAGGTGAGTGATTTAACCCACTCACAAATACTAAACTATCTATAGTTAAATTAAATTTATGATGTGATTAGAAATTGATCGATTATTGTTTGGTACTTCAAATTTTCATTCAAATTTAATTTAAGTTTAATTGCCATTTAATTTAATATTGAATTTAAATTGTTAATTAAATACCTGATAATGATAGTCAGTTAAGTGTTGTGATTTATTGGCTGATTTGAATGATGATTGTGATGGATGCTTAATTGTTGACATTTTGGATGATTCGATGTTATGTTTATTTTGTATGTCATTGTCACATTGCAAGTTTCCAAAGTTATTGTTGGAAAAATCACTATGGGTTGAAATGATACATAACAAAACGATCTTATAGATTAGGGAAAATCGTTATGGGTTGAAATGATAAACTCGAGCGATTTTACGGATTTGGAAAATTGTGGTTCGGGATATGGGTTGAAATGATATGTGTTCGAAAATTTAAATTTATTGCGGGTTGAAATGATACATATCCGAATCACTTAACCATAGGATAGAAAATTATATATAGACCCCGGACTGGTTAAATTAAATGATTTAAAATCTTGAATTTTGATGTTTTATTAAATGATATGTTTTAAAGGAAATAAATTATAGAATTATATGAATTTAATAATTTTTCTATGTCAAGCTTTGAAAGTTGAAATTGAAAAAAAAAATTGTTTTAGAATTAAATTGGGAATGTAAAGTAAATTCGATATATGACTTTAATTGGGAAATTTGATTTATTTGAGAGATTTGGATCTTAAAATTTAACAATGAAGTTAAATTTGATTTAAGTGGTTTAAATAAGTAAATCAAAATTGGGCTTGAAATTGAAATGAATTGAAATGGTTTAAAATAAGAATGGAATTGAATTTAAATCATTGATTTGACTTGTATATCCGAAATTGAAGTTAAATGAATGTTTCGAAAATTGAAGTTATTTCTAATTGAAATTGAAATCACATTGAATTAGAACTAAATCGAAACTGCATCATTTGAATTGAAAGATTAAAATTGAGTTTTGTTGATTTGAAATATGGATATGGTCCAGATTTGTTGAAATGGAAGAAACAGATTGATTTGATACTATTTTCAAAATAAATTGTTTTAATGTAAACTGTTTAAAAATATATTATTTAAAATTTCAGATTATTTAGATTTCCAAAACTATATACTAAATAAACCATTTCCAATAATCAAACCATTTTATATTGAAACTATTTTAAACTATTAAAACTATTTTAAACTATTTAAACTATTTAAACTATTTTAAACTATTAAAAACTATTTTAAACTCTTAAAACTATTTTAAACTATTAAAACTATTTAAACTATTAAAACTATTTTAAACTATTTAAACTATTTTAAACTATTAAAACTATTTTAAATTATTTTAAACTATTTAAACTGTTTATGACTATCCAAACTATTTTCTAAAAATCAAACAGTGCAAGGTTGTATTGTTTATATTTAAATCCTTGATTTAAAGACGAATATGGTTAAATGATGTTATAGCCTACATTGGAATTTGAAACAATATTTTCTGGTGAAATGACATATTTTGAGTAAATATGATGGTTTTAAAATGAGGGATATTTTGAATTGGATATAATATTTTGACATCAATTGTGAATCGGTTTTGGAAATGTAAAAAAACCAATCGGTGTGAAATAAATGTTTACTTGTTAAAGAGACCGGGATCAGATATTGGCATACTCTCTACCAATACCGAAAACCACTTTAACAACTATGCACGTGGTGGAGATCTAGAATGAAGTAGGATGGTTTGGCGAACGCTACCGGAATGAAGTAAGAGAACGATGATGGATAGCCTTGACCTTCGGATCATAATTAAAATGACTAAAACAAGAGCTGTACTTGGGCCAAGTGGGGTCGCTCCCCCTATCGAGCATGCTTCTTCGAAACCATATCTATTACTTTGTGATTTGATTTGGTGGCCACCATTTGATTTGATTATGTGAGTGTGTCCCAAAGTGGGCGGTAGTAGCTGTTATGCGTTACCACCAGCCCGTTTCTGCAAAACGATAGTATCCTACCATAGCCATTGCCTTGTGTGCCTTGTCTTATTTATCCTGATCGAGCCCATTACGACTTTGGTTTGTATCGTACCTGTATAGTGTCCCAGAGTATCCCACTAGTTTGGTGGAGCTTATAGTATCTTTATAGGCTACGGTATTTATATAAAATGTGTTAAGGGGGATATAGGGCCTTAACGCTATTTTAATACTTTACTTTACTGTAGACATATTATAATAGCTTATTGTATTACATATGTAGATAGTTTAACGGATCCGTAAGAGATGGAATCCCGAACATATCTTAAGTTATTGCACACACGTTAGACACAGGATAGGAGATATAAACTCCCGTTAACATCTCTAAAGACATTACCCTCATATTTACTTATTTTGATTTAACTTACATAAGATCTTTAGTTCTGACTCGAGTGTTTTGTCATTTCATTACGCTCGAGTCAGCCTGAGCTTTTCAGTGTTGAGGACTTTATTTCTGGAGGAGGAAGACAGAGATTTGTGTGCTATTTATTTTATATATATTCCACTTCATCATATAGTTCAGTTGCATTATTTATTTATTTATTCCTGCTATATGTATAACTTTGATTGTATTGTAAAGGTAATCAAATGTTATTTGTAAAACAGCTTCGTGAACTATTCATTTGATTGTTATATTTTGTCATTCCGCTGTGAGATTCTGTGTTTTGTTTTCCTTCTTTTCTCTTATTTTCTTATTTACCCCATTAACAATCCTCCCTTTTGAATGGTTTGAGTTGACATGTATGCTTTATTGTCGATTTAAAACGTCTAAAGATGTGGGTCGTTATAGAAGGACAAAATGATCATTTTTCAAACGTTCAAATTTGACTATGAAACAAGTTCCATTATGACTTTTTATTTTTTGGCTTATCTCCTTTGGAGTCCGTATGGAGGAATTATGGTTGAAACAATATTGAGTAAAATAGGTGCCAAAAGGTTAGGGTTTGAATATGAAATTTGAATTTGATTAGGTTTCTTTCCCTTTAACCATTTATGAAACCAACTCACTACATTTTCAGTTTAGAATCATCCTCGACTATTTTTCGATACGTCTCCTTATTTGATTTTATTATATTTTCTTAGTTAGGTTATTCCTGGATTAAGATTTGGATGCTTTGGATGAATTGATTGTTAGGTTTTACATTTGTCATTGAATTTTCATTCATATAGAAACATATATGCTTATATTAGGATGTTGTGTATCATGCCTAAAATGGCATCTTATCGCATTCATTTCGGATGCATTAGCTGCCTTTATGCATTGGAGGGGTAGAGATTGTAATTTTATGACATGATTCATACCTTTATGTTGTTTACATCGATTGAATGTCCATATATTATTCTTTTTAAACTGGATGATATGTTTTCTAGTTTGGTTTATATATGTGTTTATGAGTGTATGGCATATTATGTTTTCTATTCCTTAGAAATTTTAAGAAAGAAATTATTTTAGGGAGGGAATGTAATACCCCATAACTTCGATAAATATTTTAATTAAATATTAATACTATAATAGTGTAAAATCAATTGGATATAATAAAATGATCAAATGAATTGAAAATACGGAAGGGAAAAATGATCATTTCTTAGACATTGGAATTTGACGATGAAACAAGCGCCATTTTAACCATTATTTTTTGTTTGCGTAGTATTTTTGGATTCTGTATGGAGGAATTGTGGTAGAAACAACATTGAGATGAACGGGCTCCAAAAAGTTTGAGTTTGAAGTTAAATTTGAATTTGAGCGGACTATTTTCCCACTAACCACTTAAGAAACTAACTCGCTACATTTTTAGTTTAGAAACCACCTAACTCTTTCTTCTTCCGCCTTCTTACTTTCGACCAACCTAAGATCAAAAACTAATAACTCTCTCAAAACTCCACCAAATGGAACGAGACTAGAAGCATTATGAACCTATCAGACAAGGATACATACTAGTAGTGATTTGGAGGTCGAAATCTAAAGTGAGTCGACATAATAGGCTGCGAGGATCTGATAAGAAATAGGTGTTTCGGTGAGTGATTCATCCTCTTATCTTCATATAATGCAATTACAACTCTTTAATGATGATATGTTTTCTATATTAGTGTAACTAACACCTATAAACGCTTAATTTAAAATTTAAGGGGAATTTGGGAAGGAATTGGCTAATAATAGTACTTACAAACTAGGTTAGATTAAAACATAGTAATTCAATGAAAATAAGTTGAAATTGATGAAACCAATGATCAAATTGGACTCAGAAAGGAAGGGCTGGGATTTAGGTGTGTTCTTAGATGAATGAAAGAAGAATGGAGCAGACCAAATGCAGAAATGGCGACGAAAACACCAATTTCTCAAAACTTGAAAATTGCAGAAAACGTGTACACCGGTCCACCGGTGGGCTAGACCGGTGCACCGGTGGCCGATTCTGGGCATAGGTTGAACCTGGACCCAGAAGGGCCTATATAATTAAATAATGAATAGCTTGAATCTTATTTTCTTATGTTTTGAAGGATGATCGAGGCTAGTGACGAAATGAATAATAGTTCTATGAAGTGAACGAATGTGTATGTTATTGGATGCTAGTAGAAGTGATTATATATGTCGTTATGCTATGATAATATGGTATGACGATGGACATGGACGTGAATAAGACTAGGGTGTAGGTAGTTAGCCCAAGATATGTATACGGGTACGAATACGGTCCTATGACACAAGTAGGTGGTTCAGACATGACTTTGCTCCCCTATAGTGCTTCGATGGGTCAGGTGGAGGAAGTGGATTTTTTGCGACCCTATAGGCTATAAGCCATCCAGGGTATAGCCTACAGGGCATGAATTCGTATGTTGTGATATGGTTAGAGGTATGAGGCCGGACCAGGGAAGTGAGTCTGCATAGATACGATGTGATATGGTTAGAGGCATATGAAAGTTAGTTATGACACGGCAACGAAACATGTGGTGGTCGAGCAATAGACCCGTATCATGTTATAGTATTATTTTTATAGTATATGTACCAGACTTATGTCTAAGACACTCCTACCCACACATATCCAGGTTGAAGGAGTATAGAGATGAGATGTTATTGAAGATGGAGATACATTTATGTATTGTGTCTATGGTGTAAATAAGTGTTGTACCTGGATTTAGTTATGTATGCGGTTTGGGTTGTATCTGTATTTATCTAAACATATGTATATGACACTATAGACAAGTTGTGGTGATGTCACTATGGTAATTGTTTATTTAGTACACTTTATTTCCTTCCATTTTAAGACTCTGAAAATAGTTATTAGATAGTATTAGTTAAAACTGTATCTGATGTCCAATATCTATCTTTGCCAGCAATTGTGCACCAACAGATATATATATATATATATATATATATATTATCTCACCCCAACAGCTCATCCTTTCGGTTCTCGGGTTATCGGTGTCGATTTGGGCACCGGACCTGGGGTCGAAGTTGCGGTTGTTGCATTTGGTATCAAAGCATAAGTTAGGAACTAAGATAAGAATTGGGAACATATAGAGAGAGCGTATTTGTATTTTCTATTAGGTATATAATATGTAGGAATCAAGTCCATACGCACACACCCATTTATTTTTCCAATTTTGTTTGCTATCCATTGGGAAGTTACTAACAAACCTCGTTTTTACATATGGGTAATTTGAGTGTAAATGAAAAGAGGCCAACATAGCCAGTAGCGGTGGGATAGAAACCAGGATAGCGGCTAGCACTCTTGTGGATATACTAGATATTCCTAGAGTTAATATTCTAGTATGGTTCAGGCTCTACCTTCAAGCGATGAGCTAAGCTAGTACCAACCCAATTGAATTCGTAGCCACCTCAACCACTACCAAACAAGGTACGATTCCAGCCCCAACATCACCAACTATTAACTTTCCTAAGTTGTGTAAGGATTACTCCAGCTTTGGTGGGAAGCCTTTCTTGGGAGGAGTCAAACTCGGTGACTCAAGCATGGTTGAATGATCCTAAAAATATTTTCAACCTGTTAGGACTTGGTGATGGTATTAAGAGATAGTTAGCAAATTGGCATTTGAAAGGTGAAGTGCCATGCTGCTGGGAAGTGATAATTGCTGAAGTAGATAAGAATACCATTACTTGGAAGATTTTCAAGTTCAGATTAGAGACATGGTTTTTTTAGGTGCCGAGAAGGATTTATTATTGGAGAAGTTCATTCAGATGAAGTAGGGAGAAATGACAATTTGGGAGTATGTGAATCACTTTAATCGATTGGTCCGATTTGGATTCAAGTTAGCGAATACTTTCGTGAAAAAGGTGTTAAAATGTGCAAAGGGATAGAATTCACCTCTGAGGGAGTTAGCATTGAATCAGTACCATTTGGTGCTACATTTAAAGGATTGGTACAGGCAGCATTATTGAACTTTATAAATGGAACTTTGGCTAAGGATCAGTTTAAGGAAGGAAAGGGACTGCAATAGGGCAAGCATAAAGGAAAAAGACAACAAGGAGGGAAAATAAAATGCAGGTGGTTACTTGTCATATATGTCAGAATATGGGACACTTGCAAACAATTATAGAGCGAACCTCTCTAGGGGTAAATGTAATAGTAGTAACCAAGTGGGACACGTATCTAAGGATTATAAGGCAACCCTAACTCAAAAGAATTTAAAGTGCTATATTTGTGAACGGTTCGGACACATGAAAAGGAACTGTCTAGCTTTGAGGAATGATGCCCGGATTGTGAAGACATTTGCTTTGGATGCCATTCCAACTAGTAAGGCACCATCGTCGGCCCAGGATAAGGGAAAGCAGATTTTGATTGGAGGTGTTTTGATTTTATCTGATTCTGTTCATACTTTATTTGACACTAGTGCACCTCATTCATTTATAGGAAGTGCACAAGTTGATAATTTAGCCCTTAAACATGACATCGCACATAAATCCGTTATGGCATTGAATCCTATTAGGGGATCGACCCATTTGTCGATGTTATCATAATCTAAAGCTAGTCATCCGTAGTGTAGAGTTCCCTTGTGATGCATATGTACTAAACTTTTCAGGGCATGGGTTGATTTTGGGAATGGATTAGATGTCTCATGTTTGCACAAAAAATGGACAAACACCTTAAAGTCGTATGATTTAGTTAATTTTATATTGTTCTTAGTAATTTGGGTGAGTTATGCAAATAAGTAAAAAACAGGGGCTAAATTGTAAAAAGACACGCAGATTTATAGTGGTTCGGCCAGAACGTGCCTACGTCCACTTTATATGTTATTCTCTCTTTTCTTTCAGATTACAAGTACAAAGCTTTGTATACAAGTATGTGAAAGTTGTTTGAAAGTTCCTTCCGTGCTTGAGCTCTCAAACTTGTCTGCCATTGTTGTAGCCCTGCCCCTCTATTTATAGAGTGAGGCTGGGGGCAGGGGTCTTGGATGTATATAGCTGCTGATGGGCCTGGGCTGAAGCAATCTGGTCTGGCATATCTGGTTCGGCGAAGCTTGGTTCGGTGATGTGTGGAGGGGGTTGGTTCGGCATGGGTTGGTGTGGCCTTGGACCGGTGAAGCTTGGTCCGGTGGTATGCTGAGAGGCTTTGGTTCGGTTTTGAGTTGGCTCGGTGGTGAGTGTTGGTTCGGCAGGAGGATGGAGTGACGTTGGTTCGGCAGGTGGTGGTTCGGTAGGTTTCAGCTATGTGGTTGTGGGTTTTGGACCGGCGATGGTGGGTTGGTTCGGCAGGCATGACCGAAGTGGTTGGTTCGGTGGTGCGAGGGAATGTTGTTGGACCGGTAGTGCTTCTTTCCCTTGATTCGGTAATGCCTTTCCTTGTTGGTCCGGTGGTGGTGTAAAAGCATCCAACACTTGCCCCCCAAAGTGGGGCATATGCCAGCATATGTCGCGCTTTGTTTTCTCGTGGTTTGGATAGCTACATTCGGTTTTGAGTGCCGAACCATTTGGTTCGGTTGTCCTGTGCACGTCTATAAATAGGGGCTACACCCCTTCGTTATTCCTTACCGAATCAGAGAGAGCTGAACCAACTTGAGTGCCGAATCAACCTTGTACCGAATCAATCCTCGTGCCGAATCAAACTCGTACCGAATCAAACTCGTGCCGAATAGGTATGTTTCTCTTTTCGCCGAATGGGCTTGAAAATTTTACTACCGAGCGAACATTATCCAAGCGATGCCGAATGGACAATTGCCGAATGAGTTCGATTATTGGGAATGCCGAATGAGTCTTTAACCTTTAATGCTGAATGAAACTCGAAAACTTGACCACCGAATAGAACTTGATAACTATTCGTTTATATTCCCATACTCCTTGTTCTAATACCATGTTTTTCTTGTGTTGCAGATAAATGTCTCGCAAAGCGGAAACTCGATCAGATAGAAAGAAGTCCAAGGATAGAGAAGAGTCTTCTTCCGTGCCCTCGGCCCAACCAGGACCGGCGCGACATGGACCTGCCCCGAGGTCGTTAGTGGATGGGTATGGTCCCCAAGAGCTTCTGAACTCTTCTCCCGATTGCTTTCCGAGCTCCCTTAAAGAGGAGCAGCTTGATGTCATTTCTCGTTCCTTCGGAATTGACAGGGCTCTTATGCTGTTGTCGGGAGAGGGGGTTATGCCATATGACCCTCCTGAAGGATACTTTGCGTACAACAGATATCATTGCATGTGTGGTGCTATCCCGCCTCTCAACGCTTGGATAGTTATCTTTATTACATATCTGAAGGTGGCTCCATTCCAGCTTCAGCCTAACTCCTACGCCATTCTGGTGAGTCTTTTCGTCATCTTTCAGAGGAAATATGGGCGTCCCCCTTCCAACCGGGAGATCCGGTATCTGTACAACTTGAGAGGCTATAAGAAGGGGTCTCCATATATCAGCTTGGAAGCGGCCGTGCCCTTCAAGCCTGTTCTGGATTTGTACTCGAAGTTCAGTATGTTCAAGAAAGAATGGTTTTTCATTAAGGATGACTCTGTTTCTTTCCGCCTTTTA
This sequence comes from Allium cepa, assembly GCA_030765085.1. Lineage (NCBI taxonomy): Eukaryota > Viridiplantae > Streptophyta > Magnoliopsida > Asparagales > Amaryllidaceae > Allium > Allium cepa. The sequence continues at coordinate 191,201,257 of CM060942.1, forward strand.
CTTCCGGTTGTAAGTTGAACTTCATTTATATTTTCCTCGTCCCGATCCCAATGCTTCATCTTATATGCTTTTATTTCTTGCTAGCAACAGGTGGCTTTGCGGTCGTGGAGAATGATTCCTTGGCGCGGATGGCTGCTGAAATAAAGGTCATTTCGGGAAGGGATAGGTCGGCTTCCTACCTGATCAGGAATGCCACTCTCCTGGAGTATAACCTGATTCTGCCACGTCAATCTATTGTTAAACAGAGAGATACAGCCGAGGAGAGGGCTGCTAAAGCTAAGGATGGGGCTACTGCGAAGAGTAGCAAGAGGAGATCTTTCTCGATACCTCCAGTTGTTGGGGGAAAGAAGCTTAAGAAATCTGATGGACCCTCTCCCAGCACATGTCTAGACATTCCGGAGGAGGAAGGTGGAGAGGAGGAAAGAGGCGAGGAGGAGAGCGGAGGAGATGGAGAAGGTGAAGGACAGGGTGGTAGTGGTGCCGGGGCTTTGTCTTCTGAGCAGGCAGGGGAGATCCAGGAGTGGACGGATGATGCCTTCCGCCAGGCTTTTGAGGGGTTGGAGGAAGGATCAGCCTCGGTGGAGAAGGCAAAGGAGGTTGACAAGGCTGGGGATGGTGCCGATCCATTCTCTAAGAGTTCTTCAGCTAAGGCAACTCCAGCGATTCAAGGTGAACTTTTGACTTCTGCAGACTCCATTTATGATAGGGACTTAGGAATATTTTATGGTTCGCTTCCATCCTGGACTGAGATTCAGGACTTATTGCAGTATTCTACTCCTCCGCAGGGTTTGTATAACAGACGTGCCTTCTCATTCTTTTTAAGTTAACATATTTCTTGAATTATGGACCCTTGTATGTTCGTAACACTTGTCCTTTATTACAGGGGCAGGCGAGGTGGCCAAAACTTCAGACGTTCGACACCGCCTTGAACAATACAAGTTACTTAGAGCCTCTGCCAAGCCTAAGCCTCCCACTAGTCGTCCAGGAGACGTAGTTAGCTACCGTCCTCTTCTTGGGGTCATTGAAGAGAGTATTCAGAAAAAGAAGAGGAGTCGCTCCTTATTTGAATCTTCACCCGGTCCGCAGCTTCCACCTCAACCTATTCATGATATCACGGAGGAGGACACTGAGTATATTCCCTCCCCGCATCCGCCTGAAAATCCTACCGTTATCCGCATAAAACGTCCCGACGTGCCTCGCAATCCCTTTGCCGGCCACCCGGATTTGGACCCAAGCTCTCAGGATATCTTATTTGACGAGGCCACGGGCGAGCATCTTCTCCCCCGCAATCCCATGGTTCGGGTTCTTGATGAGGCTAAGTCCCTAGATCTGGATCTGCTCACTACTCGGATAGCTGCTATGGGGGACGAAGCCAAGGCCAACATCGACCGGGTCGCGAAGGAGGCCAAGAAGTTAACGGAACATCACGCCCGATTGGCCAAGGCCGGGGAGGAGATAGGGAGTGCCAATATAAGGCTGCGGTTAGTGGTCGCTGATCAGGCCAAGCAACTTGCCGACCAGGCTATTCAGATTTCGCAGCATGAAGCCGACTCCCGACGACTGAAGAAGACCATGGAAGAAGCTAGCAGTGCCGAGTTGCGGAAAATGGAGGCCGCTTGTAAGAAACGCATTGACATGGCCATTACCACGGTTGATGAGGTTAGGAGGGCGGATCTCGAGCAGGTTGAAGAAATATCTAGGAGGCTTGAAGCTGCAGAACTTGCTCAAGCCAAGTTGAAAGAAGAGATGGAGGAGATGAGGAGATCCCTTCAGGCTGAGTGCTCGAGATACCGGCGGGAGAGGGATGTTGCCGTCGCTAAGTTGCTGTCCTCCGAGGCCCGGGTGAGGGAGTTTGAGGAGAATGAGGGGATGATGGATGAGATGTTGCAGGACATGTACTTCCGTACCTGAAAGCAGGGTAATCTATCCTGGATGGATGACTATCCCCGGATCATGGCCAGAATATATCTTCGGGCTTTGGAGGAGGCCAGGGCCGATGCAGATAAGGAAGGTGGAGCGGCATTCAGGATGGATATGGTTACCGCCTAGTTTTCAAAGGAGGAGAAGGTAGCGGTGAAGGAGGGGATGCGGCTACTCGCTGCGGAGGAAGCCGGTGTGCAGTTAGGGGATGAGGACCAAGAAGCAGGTGTTGGTGAGTTTTCTCTTTTTAGCTTTTCATAACTTGATCGTTCGTTGCCGGTTTTAATGGACTCTTTTTCTGAATTGGACAGGTGGGACTTCTGGTCAACATGCTGGGAGCTCTGATCCTGCCGTCAAGTAGATTCGGAGAGCTAGTAAGATGGGGGCGGAGCACTGATGCAGTTGACTACTTGATCTGATCCGTATAGTTTTTGGTTCTCTTGACTTTCCTGTCTATACTTAGTCAAAAACATTAGTGTATTTTCGGATTGTAATTATGTCATTGAACGACTCTACGTAATTTTATAACACGAGTTGATTCTGTTATATTTTGAATGCTGTCATTGCTTTTGATGTGTTGTATAAGAAATATAACCATGCATATGCCTGTGATTTGATTGTGTTTGACACTAAGCTTCTGCTTGTAATATAATTTCATGTTTTGCAATGTTAGTGTGGTATATGAATATGAAATGCAGCTATGCATTAATGTATAAAAGTAGAAGGTACCGCCCTTCATGTTTCGGCTGTGGACGGCAACTTTGCGCGCCCTGTAAGACTAAGCACGGAATGCTGATGAGTGTCTCGTCATCCGGTTGTAAGTTTCTGTTCCCATTAGCGAGCGTTCCCTATTTCATGTCCTGTACTTTCAAGCACTGTTACGGAGAATAGGAGAAAAGTTTTAAATGAAATGGAAATATAGGAAAAGTAAAACTTCCAGTCACGGAAGGCCGTCGATGTGCTTAAGTTCGTGGCAAACGGGTTTTGTAGTCACTTTCCCTAGCTGTGGGTCTTGGAGACATTTGTCACCCATCTTACGCCTCTGCCGGGAGTTTTCTTTTTTACCACAGCCGTACTTAAGACACATCGGAGCCGATCGCGCACAGTAACTACCCGGGCCATTATGGCCCGTAATCGTGGGTATTATTCGATTTACTGTGGCCGGCTAGCGTGGGGGCCGATCGTCAACTATGAACTGCCCCTGGCTGGCCACACCTTATGTTGGGGCTTATGATCGGTTCATAGTTGCCGGCGAGCCGAATCGCTGTAATGAGCTGCCATGGCATAATCGGCCTTCTCGGTGGCTTATACTCGGCTCATTACAGTCAGCTTTGAGGGCCGAGGCAAACAATGAGTTAACTCGCGGTAGAGGGATACCGGAGCAAAGTGTCTCATTGGCGAGGGCATAGGATCGTAGCGTACCTGTTAGATTTTGTCCAGGTGGAGTTGTGTCGTGAAGCTCTGAATTGAAATGTCATCTGCAAAGGATTTTTTTTCAACGGCAAAGGATAAAGCTTAACAAGTAGCGAAGGTATAAAGGAACAAGTTAACAAGAGCCAAGTTTTTAAAGTGGTTCGGCACGAAAATGCCTACGTCCACTGATTCTCTTTGTTAATTCACTTCACATGGGCATTACAAGTTAAGAAAAGTATCGACGGAGGTGTCGGATGTTCCATGCCCTCTGGAACACCTCTCCGTCCACTGTTGACAAAATATAGGCTCCGTTGTGGAGATCTTTATCAATTACATATGGTCCATCCCAGATTGGATCCAGCGCTCCTGGGGGCGGAAAGATTCGCTTGAGGACAAGATCTCCTTCTTGTAAGTTGCGATGTTTGACTTTGGAGTTGTATAGTGCTGCCACTTTTTGTCTGTGAGCTGCTGCTTTGAGTGCTGCATCATTTCTTCTCTCCTCAATTAGATCCAAAGACATGTGGAGGAGTTCTTCGTTTTCTTCGGGGTTGTAGTGGATCCTACGATGGGAAGGTACAATAGTTTCAACTGGGAGCATGGCCTCTGATCCGTATGCCAAAGAGAACGGAGTATGCCCTGTTGATGTTCTGAAAGAAGTGCGGTAGGCCCATAGTGCTGTAGGAAGTTTGTCCACCCAAGCGCCTTTTGACTTTTCAAGCTTCTTCTTGATTAGAGTCTTGAGAATCTTGTTGACAGCTTCGACTTGTCCATTTGCCTGGGGATAAGCTACGGATGAGAAGCCCTTATGAATTCCGTGCTCTTGGCACCAGTCGGCAAATTCCTCACTGTCAAATTGAAGCCCGTTGTCTGATATGATTCTGAGTGGAACCCCGTACCTGCACAGAACGTTTTTGATTAAGAAGTTGATAACTTTAGTTGAAGATATTTTATTCAGAGGCTCCGCTTCCACCCATTTGGTGAAATAGTCAACTGCCACTATAGCATGTCTGGCCCCGCCTCGGCCCATCGGTAGTTCGCCAATTAAGTCAATTCCCCATATTGCGAAGGGCCAAGGGCTGGTCATCTGAGTAATTTCATTGGTTGGTTGTCGAGGAATCTTAGCAAATCTCTGACATCTGTCGCATCTTCTTACGAAGTCTAAGGCATCTGTTTAAAGTGGGCCAGAAATACCCATATCGGAGTATCTTTTTTGCTAGGGTCTGCCCTCCAGTGTGGTCTCCACAACTTCCCTGATGGATATTGGATAGAATTTCCTTGGCTTCTCTTCCAGCAACGCACCTCAATAAGGGGTCAGAGAAGCCGCGCCGATAGAGGATGCCTTATTGCATTGTGTAGCGGGAAGCTTTCCTTAGAATTTTCTTAATTTCATTTCGCCCGTCGGGTAGAGTGTCGTTTTGTAAGTATTCTTGGATAGGGAATACCCCCACACTTATCTTTTTATTCGTCCTCGAATAAAGGGAAACTAAGGTAAATCCGTTTTCGTAGGAAACACGATTGCATTGAGCGTATGCAACAAGCCGTTAAACCTCTGGGTGTCCCCAGTAGAACGAGTGTTGTCTCGTGAGGGTTTTCAGCGGATACTACCCACAAAATCCAAATGCATGATGAAAATATTTACAAAATGCAAGATTTATTTACAAAGAGATGAATGCAAATTTTTGAAAATATTTACAAATGAAGGATTTATTTTTAAATTGACCCAAATAAGTTAAATATAGGTTTTGGTTATTATCTTGAAAATTTATGTCATTTACTCGTCAAAATTTTCAACAAAAATCAAGTTATCATAACAAATAGACAATAGTTTAACTTGTTGTTTCGGTTGATAACAAAGTGTAATTATAAAATGGATCCTTAATTGATTATCAAAGTTTATCAAAGTGGTATTTTCATTTCTTTTCAATAACAGATCAAATCAAATAAGTAAAAATAGTGCTAGGATTTCAATTGCTTGCTCTCTCATTATCTGCAAAAAAAAATTACACACCTAGCTCAGGTAAACTGAGGCCAGATATACCGCCCATGCACTGCCTTTCGGGCTTATGTGAGGGGAGTACAGAGCATGGCGAGTGCACACACTTTCGTGCATACACCTATCGACCGTAGGTGGTTTTTATTATGTTTTTTTTTACATGTGTTCCATACATGCATAACCGTGAGGACTTTTAAATGAGTATGAAAGCACATAATCAAAAATTCCAAGTAATCACCCATGCATAACCGTGAGGACTTTTAAATGAGAGTGAATACTTGGATGTTATTAATTTTTATTTTTATATTTTTTGAGAGGGAGTTTTGCAAAATCATCTTAGCACCATTTAACTTATAAGACAAAAAAAATGTTATATCCTTTACTTTAAATCAACCACTTTTTAAAACAAAGATTTTCAATTAGGATGTACTTCATAATTAACACATATGAATCTTCCTAGATACTAGTTAAACAATTATTATTTGTAATCAAACTTCATTTTTATTTTTGTTAAGACAAATAAATTTTCAATAATTTCAATTTAATAAACCAAAACCATATATTTATCCTATAATATTACTTTAAAAATAAATCAAAAACACTAAAAATAAATTCTTCTTTAGTTTTTGAATTTTTTTTTAGTTTTTGGAAGAAAAATGAAAAATTAATTCTAAAAAATCAAGAAGAAGATGTGTCTCCCCCCTACACTTGATTTTGACTGTGTCCGCACAGTCAACCCAAGTGAAAGGGATGTTTATTATTATTTACATGAAAACGAACGGTATTTACACGAGATCAAAAAATATATTGTCAAAAAGTAAATGAAACGGTCTTCCAAAAACCGATTCATTTGTCTCGTTGAGTATACGAGACACAGCTTAAGCTCAAAAAACCAAATCGCAAAAGATTTCGAAGTTGAGTGTGGATTTGGAAAAACGAAAGTCGTTTTATTGAAAATCGTATGAGTTGTTTTATTTTCGATGATTTTCAGGGTCGACAAAACAATTGATTGAAGTTCAATTTTATTTTCACCAATTTGAAATTCAAGCTTATCATTGAAAACATTTTCACAATTATTGATTTCAAAATCAAAATGGTGATTTTCATCTTCCCCTTCGGAATTTGACAACTCGTCATCCAAAAGTCCAAAAAATTCGTGTTCATTAAATTCGTCTTTCTTTGTTGGATTATCAACAACTTTATTACATAAATCAAGTTCAAAATTCAAAGTTGTTGTATTCAAATTTTCAGAAAAAGGAAGATCGAAATTTAAATCGAGTTTCGCACCCTCAAAAGAATTGAAATCCAACTCAATTACCGTATTTTCAACAACTTGATTAAGATCGTCATTATCAAATTCAAAAGTTGTTATTTGAAAATCGTCGATTTGGGTAAAAGATGGATTATCACTTGACTCATCACACGTTGAGATTTGATTTTGTTGTTCACGTTGTTTCATATAAGTTTCAAACAACAAATCCATGTGATCATCGTAAATTTCATTCAATTGTTCAACAAAATCCAATTTATAGTTATTAAATTGAGAATTTTCGATTTGGATTTGTTGAGAACAAAAATTTTCACTCGTAACATGGCTAAGATTATTCCCATTGCCAAATTCGTTTGAAAAGTTGTTCCCATTTTCATGTTGAGTTTGGAATTCATTTTGGAGTTCGAAATTAAATTGGCATGGGTTATAATCATAATCGTTTGAATTTTGAATTGAATTCAAATTTTGAAATCCTTGACTCGAGTTATTACACAAATTAGAATTACATAAATCATTTATCTCTTGATTTTGTCGTGTAGAAAGTTGGAGTAAAGATGAAATCATTTCGATGCTATTTTCAAGAGTCGAACGTTGGTCATCGTTTTGAAAATTTTGTTGTTCGAAATTTGAATTATTTACAAAATAGTTGTTGTTAAAATATCCATACGAATTTGGACTGAAATCATATGGATTATATTGATTTTCACAACTATTGTAAAATTCAAGTGGATATGGATATTCAGACATTTTCAAGAATGTTTTTTTTTTGTTTTTTTTTTATAAACGAAAAATATTTACAAAGAAAATTTATTTTTGAAAAGGGAAATTTCAAAGGAAAAGGAATGTTTACAATTTTTTTTAGTTTTGGATTTTGAATATTTTGTTTTTTTTTTAAATATGCATGAACTAATGCAACTAAATGAATGCAAGGGTTAATTACAAATGATTTATCCTAAGTTAACTCAAAATTGTATAATCACAAATTGTCTTAGATAAACAAGATAGTTCTCAGCCAGGTAACGGATAGGGGTTATCGGTGCACCACGAATCACCGTAGCAATGCAGCCGAAGGTTTAAGTACCTTCAGAGGAACAACCACTATAATATTTACGAATCACCGTAATATTTATAAATGGTTATTACTCTGCCGTAGCCTAGACACCAAGAAATTAAATTGTTCAAAGAAGACAAATTGTCAATATACAATTAAGTGTTATTGATTTCTAACCGTTATTATTAATCAAAATCTAAGATGAAATGCAGAACAGAAACTAAACGTGCATTAACAATGCAACTACGAATGAATTTTTTTTTTTAAAATGCAAATGCAAGCAACCAACAATTCAATTCAAATAAAACTAGAAATGAAAGTAGAATTTTTTAGCAAGCAGAGCAATTTATTTTGGCTAGCTCAGGAAGCAATTTTCAGCAAGCTATTCTTCCTTTATTTCCTGCTTTGGCAACCTGAAAATTTAAAACTAAGATATATACAAATTTTTTTTTTTTTTGGTTTTTTTTTTTGAAAGAAAACTTAAAAGTAGGGTTTTACTTAAAAAAAAAAAAAAAATTTTAGCAAGTAAAACTAAACAAACACAAAAAGAAAAAAAAACTTAACAAACAGGAAAAACAAAAGAAAACCCAAAACAAACAGTTTCTTTTCTTTTTCTTTTCTTTTTTTATAACAAGTAAATTTAGACAATTTAAAAACAATAAAGGAAACAAACAAAAAAAAATTATTAAAGGAACAAGCCCAGCCCAAAAAGATAGCTAACCCAAAATCTATATCGTTCAAAACCAAACAAATCAACACGAAAATCACTATCTTTCCCAAATTCTCACGAACTCCAGACTATCTTTCCCGACTTTGATTCTCTCTTATTTTTTTTTTTCAAAAACAAATCGAAATTCGATTTCGCTGCCGTTCGAATTTGAGTGAATTGGGTTTGGGTGGTGGATACGATTGCTCGGCTCGCGAGTTGTGGTGGCTGGCGACTTGAGAAATGCTTCGGTGGTTTGCGATGGTGGCAGAGGATTGGAGGTCGAGTGCAATGGATTGGTTGTGGAGAGAAGTTGCTTGTTTCGTGCAGACAATTTGGAATGTGAAAAGGCGATAAGGCTGTAGAAGGAGGTACTGACAGTTTTTTTTTTGTTTTTTTTTTGTTTGAAATCGGATTGAAAGGATTGGTGGATGGTCTGCTTTGATGAATGGTGGTTATGTATGTCAGTGGGATTATTGGGGATGTAGATGATCTGAAGTGGTGGAGGAATGTTGATTGTTGTCTGGATTTGTTGTAGAAGTGGTTGATGTTAGTCAAGTATGGTGATATGGTCGTGAGAAAACAGAGGCAACAGCTGCAACAATAGATTATAGTGAAGTTTAAGGCAGGTGTTTGTGCACTACTGTTGTGAAATGGTTTAAAAGAGAAGTGGCTACTGTTGTCGACTGATGTATGCTGTTTTCGAGTAGAAGTGCTACAGGCAGCTTTGTGAAACAGAGAGGGAATGTACTGTGGTATGAATGGAATGTACTGTGGTTCAGATAGGGGCGTTCTGTTGATATGAATGGGATGTTTAACTGTGCAGGTCGACAGAAGTGGTTAGGTTTGTACTGTGGTAGGCAGAGAACTGTGGTTATGGCAACAGTTGAAGGTGGTTGTATGGTTTGGAGTGCAGTGGTCGTGACAGTTGAAGTTGTGGATATATGAAGTGATTAGAGGAGGGTGACTTCTGTCGTAAGAAGTGATGGTCAGGTAAAGGGGATGTTTGAGTAGTGGATTTGCTGTTCTGGTGGGATTGAGGGATTGATGTATATGGATGAAGTAGTTTGAGGATTGTTGAGGTGTTGTGATGGATTGGCTGATATGAAAATGAGTAGGGGATGATGGCGACTGGGTTGTCGTGGAGGGTTGTAGTAGGTACTGGCAGATGTTTCAGGCGATTGACGAGTGAAATGTGAATGTGTTGGTGGATGAAGTGGTTAGGGGTTGTGGATTGTTGGTGAGGATGTAGGTTGAAAGAAGAAGGATGGTTATCAGACTTTGTATACTTTCTCAAGTTTGTAACCAAGAAATATTATGGAATTGAAGTTGTAATCAAGTTTTGTAATTTAATGCTCTGTTGAGTAGAACAAAATCACAAAATGCACAAAACACAGTGAGAACACAGTTTTCAGATCAAAATGCACAGTTTAAATTGAAAGAAGTGCACAAACCAAGTAGAACAAATGCAAGTGAAATGGAATTTTTTTTTTTTTTATTTTTTTTTTTAAAAAAAAATGCAAACAAATACACAAGAAAATCAAACGAAAATAATTCGAAGAATATAAAATTAAAATCAAAACAAGTCCCCGGCAACGGCGCCAAAAACTTGTTCGTCGACGGAATTTCTATCGGTTTAGAAAACCGTCGAACGAATTTAAATTAAAAATAACTGCAAGCGCACGGCGTACTATCGTAGTACGTGGCGAATACGGGTCGATCCACAGGGAATTGATGATTTTAAAATTCTATTCAATCAAATTAACCGAAGTTGAAAGAGTGATTAACTAAAAAAATGTAGAAAAATGAGAAAAGAAAATAGATAAAAATATGAGAGTGTTAAGACAATTTAGAGGCAATTTCCACTCTCTAGATCACATAAATCAACAAAATGAAGTTATGATCTCTCTTTTCTTATCATTAGTGAATTAGTTGATGTGCTTATTATAAGTATGGTATATTTGTGCTATTAATTAGCTCAATATAAACCATCAAACTATAATACAACCACTAATACACATTTAAATCTCATGAAATATGACAACAAGTTGAAATAAAAATCTATTTTAAGCATAGCCTATTAACTATTGTTTAGAAATATAGGCTATCAAATTTCAATTTCAATATTCACTTCTTTGCCATAGTCATATTTCGATGAAGAGGCAATTTGTGTTATGTTTGTTTAAGCATAGCCTATTTGTTATGAACAACATAGACTATCAAATTCAAAGCTAAACAACATCATTAAACCACTTCAATCATTCTCATTAAGCACAAAAAGAGAGCATAAACATCAAAATGTTGGATCTACATACTAGAGAGCTTCACTACCCCTAAATTGAAGGGATTAAGCTCTCATATTTGTTATCATATGAACAAATGTAGAAAACAACATTAAACAAGAAGAGAGAAAGAGAGCAAAATGAAAAGAAAGATTATTCTACTTGCATAAAATAAAAGAGATCTATACTAGAACATGAAAGAAAATAAACAAGAAAAGAAAATGAACATGTAATTAAAAGGAAACACTAAATAACATTGCATAAAAAAAAGAAAAATACATGAAGAAAAATGGCTAAGTAGCCATGAAAAGAGAAAGAGAGGTTTCTTTTATTTTCTCAACTAAAACTTACTAACTAAGAGGAAGATCTACATGAAACATAAGGGGTATATATACAAGTTTAAAACCCTAATTCCTATTTTTGGGGAATGCCCAAAATGCCCATGAGAAAGTGTGGAGGCCAAGTTATCATTAGCATGTTTTAATCCCCACTTAAATGTACATGAAGCCATTAAATCCATAAGCATGTGTATTAGCCTTTAATTTGTACATTAAGGTAGGTGGGTAGGTGGGGTCCTCCATTATCTTCACTTTGAATTATTTCCATCTTCATTCCTTTGTATTGATTTTGTGCATGCATATCTTCATGAAACCACTTGTAAAAGTCACCAAATTTCCTACAAAAAACATAGAAAATTCTAAGTAAATTTTCTCAATTTAATAAATGCACAAAAATGACCATTTCACCTTTGTATGAAGATGAATGTGTGACAATTTGGAATTACTGTGAATTTTGGTTAAAACAAGTTAAGATACCCAATATGATCATTTATTTAATTTAAATAGATTAAATATGGCGATAAAAATGTGCACATTTACGTGCACGTCAATAGGGGTCATCCATGTTTCTTCTTCGGTTGCAGCTATCAGATTTACTTGCTCGAAACTTGGTGCCAGCTGTTTTGAGATGGTTGATGCTCCGAAAATAGTGATGTTCTTCATGCTAGCTTGTTTTGCTAGTTCGTCGGCCTCATGATTCTCTTCTCGGGGAATGTGTTTGATTAAATAGTGATCTAATTGATTAAGCAGTAGCCTGGTCTTCTTTAGATACGCTGTGAGTCGTTCTCCTCGAGTCTGGAATTCTCCCAGTATTTGATTTACAATAAGTTGAGAATCACTATGGAGACATAAAGAACTGACTCCAATTTCTAGTGCAAGTTCTAATCCGGCTATCACTGCTTCGTATTCTGCGTCGTTGTTGGTGGCAGCGAATTCCAATCTTAGAGCGTAGTGTAGCTTCTTTCCCTTGGGGGTGATTATCACAATACCTGCCCCCGAGCCATGCTCGTTCGACGCTCCATCTACGAAGAGATTCCACTTGATATCTTCTGCTATTTCAGATTGGTCCTTACCTTCGCTAGTAGTGAATTCGGCAATGAAATCAGCTATGGCTTGTCCCTTGATAGCGGTGCGAGGATGGTAAGTGATATCATATTGACTTAGTACGATGCACCACTTAAGTAATCGCCCAGAAGTGTCAGGGTGATGGAGCACTTGCCTTAGCGGTTGATCGGTTAAAACTCTGATGGAATGAGACTGGAAATAGTGTCGCAGCTTCCGCGACGTGATAAGCAAACAGTATGCTAGCTTTTCAAGCTTAGGGTATCTGACTTCTGCCCCTGTGAATCTCTTGCTTACAAAGTATACAGGTCGCTGCGCGCGGTTGTCTTCTCTCACCAAAGCGGCGCTCAAAGCGTGGGATGATACAGCAAGGTATAGGTATAGTTCCTCGCCTTCATTTGGAGTTGAAAGTACCGGTGGTCTCTGGAGGTGTCCGATTAAGTTAAGGAAGGCTGTCGAGCATTCGTTAGTCCATTCGAACTTTCCTTTGTCTTTTTTTAGAGCTTCGAAGAAAGGGATGCATTTGTCGGTTGCTTTAGAGATGAACCTACTCAGGGCGGCCACTTTCCCGTTTAGGCTTTGCATCTCTTTTCGAGTGGATGGTATCTTGATATCTTGCAAGGCCCGGACTTGTTCGGGGTTTGCTTCAATCCCCCTGGCATGAACGATGAATCCCAAGAACTTTCCTGATGATACTCCGAAGGAGCACTTTAGAGGGTTCAGCTTCATTCCATATTGGCGAAGTACTTGAAACATCTCGTCCAGATGGTTTATATGGTCGTTGGCTTTCCTCGATTTTACCAGCATGTCATCCACATAAACTTCCATAGTTCGTCCTATCAGTTCTGCAAACATCTTGTTGACGAGGCGCTGATAAGTAGCTCCGGCGTTTTTAAGTCCAAATGGCATTACCTTGTAGCAGTACAATCCTCGGTCAGTGATGAAGCTAGTGTGGTCTTGATCGGAGGCGTGCATAGGGATCTGGTTATATCCTGAGTATGCGTCCATAAAGGATAAAAGTTCGTGTCCGGCAGTGCTGTCCACGAGTTGGTCGATTCGGGTGAGTGGGAAGCAGTCTTTCGGGCAAGCGTCATTTAAGTTGGAGAAATCGATGCATGTTCGCCACTTCCCATTAGCTTTCTTTACCAGTACCGGGTTGGCGATCCATTCCGGGTAGATGGCTTCACGTATGAAGTCATTGGCAAGTAAGTTCTTCACTTCTTCCTCGAGGGCTGCTGATCGTTCTGCCCCCATACTTCTCTTCTTTTGCTTTACCGGTACCTTGGTGGGATCGATGTTTAGTGCGTGGCATGCTATGTCCGGGGAGATTCCAGTCATATCAGTGTGCGTCCATGCAAATACATCCATGTTGTGGCGAAGAAAATCAATGAGTTGATTCTTTAATTCTCTTTTTAACTGAGATCCGACTCTCGGCAGTTTACTTGGGTCGCATTTGTCTACAGATACGAATTCCATAGCCTCTGCAGGCTCGGCGGTGGCCTCCTCCTCTTTGTCACGGGGGTCTAATTCATTGAAAGGATCACTGGTATACCGAAGAGGAGGGGCTTTCTTTAGTTGCTATGCTTCCAAGATTTTCATGCAGAGAATAGTCTCTGCATTTTCCCCTTTATCTCTCCTGTGATTATTGCGAAGTTCGGTTACATAGCAGTCCCGAGTGGTTGTCTATTAGCACGAATGTTTGTTTCCGAACGGCGGAGCGGGGATGACTTCCCAATTCAACAAAGAGATCCAATTGTCCAAGGGGCATCTTTGCTTCTCCAGTGAAACCATGTAGCAGTTTTTTGCAGGGAGACACGTCCTTCATTGACAGCTTCATCTTGTCGAAAGCATGCTTGAACAGAATATTCACCGATCTTCCAGTGTCTACTAGGATTCGAAAAACTTTAGCTGGGCCGAACCAGGCAGAGATGACCATAGGATCCATATGAGGGTATTGCCTTCTTTCTAGGTCGCGCCCACTGAATGTGATGTCATTATTTTCCCTCCGCTTAGGGTGGCGTTCATCCATAACAGAATTGACGCAGTCTCCCTCGCTTCTGAGTTAGTTTCCATACCTTTCCATTTCTGCCCAGCTCTTGTCGGCGATGTGTGGCCCTCCAGATATTGTACGGACCACTATCTTCTCTTGGCTGGAACCGCTGGTGTTGCGATTTCCTCCGCCTATCTCTGGGTGGAGCTGCCTTGGGTTTTCCTTGGCGGGAGCTGGAGTCCTATCCTGGCCTTTTACATAGCGTTCCAGCCTCCTTCTCGTGATATGTTCTTCAATTAGGTCTCGGAGATGGCGGCATTCATTGGTATCGTGCCCATGAGACTCGTGGAAACGACAGAATTTTCCGGACTGGATTGCGCGATCTGACTCTTTCTTGTACGGGGGGTGCTTGTATGTAAGTTCGTCCCGGGTGGCCAGGAAGATGTTCTCGACTGTTTCATTCAAGGGAGTGTAAGCGTCAAATCTCGGTCCTGGTCGGTACAAGCGCTTTTCTCCCTTCTTGCCCCCTGCATTGTCTCTGGAGTCGTTTCTCCGAATGTCCTTCGCTACGGCGGGGGCGTTTCCATGAGCCGTCTTAGCCTGTGGTCCTGTCTGCCTTTCAGTGGCAGCCTCTTCGAGTCTCATGTACTTCCCAGCTTCATGGAAGAAATCGGGCAAGGTAGCTGGTTTTTCTTTAGTTGGTCTTCTAGAAAACTTGGTATTTGGGTGCACACCACTACAGAGGGCCATTAGGGTGAGTTTCTCATCGGCATCTTGGACTGCGGCCGCTGTGGTATTGAACCGGGTTAGGAATCGCTGTAGTGTCTCTCCGGGTTTTTGTTTGACAGTAGATAGGGAGTAAGCATCCTTGGGTTGTTCCACATGAATGCGGAACTGGCTGATAAACTTCTCCTTCAACATTTCCCATGAACCGATGGAACCTTGGGGCAGATGGCAGAACCAGGAGGTAGCTAGATCTGCTAAAAATAGTGGAAAGCATTTGCATAATACTCCTTCCGTTGCCCCGCTCATGAGCATATGTTGTGTGTATCTTTGCAGGTGTACAACGGGGTCAGAGGTTCCCTTGTATGGTTCCATTGTCGGCATTTTCCACTCTCAGGGGGTGATGGCAATTTCAATATCGCGGGTGAAAGGGCTGGTTACCGTAGCACCTATCCCACGATCTCTTTGGTCCCGTTGGACGCATTCTCTGAACAATCGTGCCATCCTCTCATCAGAATATGAGGCAGATAGGAAAGAGCTTGGTTCTTCCCTGCGGGATCGATCTCGTCCAGATGACCTGTGGGGACGGTATAGTCTATCACTTCTGACGTTATCCAGTGGCTGTCCTTGGCTGCTTGGATGCATGCTAGGACCGGCTACAGTTGGCCCCTGCCTTGATCTTCCCCTGCGGGGTTCTGTTTCGAGCATTTCCATGGGGTCAACTTCGGGCTGGGTTCTAGCTCGGCTCCGTTCAGCGGGGTTTCTATGATTAGGCAGCATGACTGGCTCAGCTACATCCGACCCTCGCCTGGTGCCTCCCCCGTTGGGTTCGGTTCCAAGCGCTTCCTCGAGTCGGAGTTCGGGCTGAGTCCGGGCGCGGCCCCTATCATTGTTGTTCCTGTTGATAGCTTCTTCGAAGAGGGAAGACCTTTGTTGTCTCCGAGATCCTCCAGATTGAGACTCACCCCATGATTCAGTGTTGCGGTTGGATTCTTCGGCATCCCTTAAGCGTGACACGAGTTGGTTCACCAAAGCTTCTTGTTGGGATGCGAAGCGGTTAGTTACTTTAGCCACAACTCTGTCTAGATCTGCCCTAGTAATTGCTGCCGGTTGTTCTGTGGCAGGGGCTGTCGTGTTTGTCTGATCCTCGTTCGGTACTGCTGTTGGAATGGGATGATTCTCTTGATCTATTATTACTGGATCCGGAGTGCTGCTAGCTGCGATGTTCTTTCCCTTGTTAGAGTCTTTTCTCGGCCTGGAGGTCATGTTTCCTAGGCAATGAAGGGTGCTATTTGGGAAAGAAGGTTGAATGAGGGAAGCTGAAGCTTCGAGTTCCAAGTTCTCATTGAAAGCACCAAAAATGTTTGCACCAAAATGGACAAACACCTCAAAGTCGTATGATTTAGTTGATTTTATATTGTTCTTAGTAATTTGAGTGAGTTATGCAAATAAGTAAAAAAACAGGGGCTAAATTGTAAAAAGACACGCAGATTTATAGTGGTTCGGCCAGAACGTGCCTACGTCCACTTTATATGTTATTCTCTCTTTTCTTTCAGATTACAAGTACAAAGCTTTGTATACAAGTATGTGAAAGTTGTTTAGCTCTCAAACTTGTCTGCCATTGTTGTACCCCTGCCCCTCTATTTATAAAGTGAGGCTGGGGGCAGGGGTCTTGGATGTATATAGCTACTGATGGGCCTGGGCTGAAGCAATCTGGTCTGGCATATCTGGTTCGGCGAAGTTTGGTTCGGTGATGTGTGGAGGGGGTTGGTTCGGCATGGGTTGGTGTGGCCTTGGACAGGTGAAGCTTGGTCCGGTGGTATGCTGAGAGGCTTTGGTTCGGTGTTGAGTTGGCTCGGTGGTGAGTGTTGGTTCGGCAGGAGGATGGAGTGACGTTGGTTCGGCAGGTGGTGGTTCGGTAGGTTTCAGCTATGTGGTTGTGGGTTTTGGACCGGCGGATGGTGGGTTGGTTCGGCAGGCATGGCCGAAGTGGTTGGTTCGGTGGTGCGAGGGAATATTGTTGGACCGGTAGTGCTTCTTTCCCTTGATTCGGTAATGCCTTTCCTTGTTGGTCCGGTGGTGGTGTAAAAGCATCCAACATCTCACTATAAGGTAGTATTGGATTGTAATAGGAGGATGGTTTGATTAAGGAATGGCGAAGGACTTGATTTGACTCTATGTTGTGAGCCAGATATTTCTATTATGGAGACATATTTATATCCACTCAGCTTGTCATAGGAAGGGCTATCGTGTATACCCATAGTAAAAGATTATCCTAATGTAATAGAAGAAGTTTCTGGTCTCCTTCCTTGAAGAGAAATAAGATAAATTGAATTCTGTATTGAGCTTAAGAAAGATGTAAGGGTGGTTGTGATGCTCTTGTGCATATAGCTCCGAAGGAGAGATAAATAGATAATAAAGTTTTAGAATTGTCATAGAAATTCTTTATTTGGAGAAGTATCTAAGAAAAGGAGAGCCTATCATTTTTGCTACTAAGGCAGACTGCTCCCTCGGGTTATGCATTGACTATCAAGAATTGAATAAGCTGGTAAAAATAATTATTCATTGCCTTGCATTGACGACCTCTTCGATTAATTAGATGGGATGAAGCTTTTCTCATAGCTTGATTTGGCTACTAGGTTTCACCAGTTGAGAGTGGCTAAAGATAGTATCCAAAAGACCGCTTTCCATACACCTGATGGATTATTTGAGTGGTTGGTTATGTCGTTTAGTCGGACGAACGCTTCGGCTTGTTTGGTGAATTGATGAGTAGAGTATTCCAGAAGCGGTTGAATAGGTTTGTTGTGGTCTTCGTGGATAATATTCTTATTTATTCTAGGATTAAGGTAAAGCTTGAGGTTCCTTTGAGAAAAATGAGGATGTCCTAAGGAGAAATCGGTTGAAAGCCAAATTTTCTAAATGCCACTTCTAGAGGAAAGAAGTTCATTTCATTGGGCATGTTGTATCAGCGGATGGTTTGTCGACAGACCTAGTTAAAAGTAGCTGCAGTCAAGGGTTAGAAGACGCCTTTAAGAATGCTACAAAGGTCCACGGCCTTTTGGATTTGGCCATATTTTAGCAGAAGTTCATTAAGGATTTTGAGTGAAGATATCGGCGTGTCTGACCCATTTGGTGAAGAAGATCCCGATTTTGTACGTGGAGTCTAAAGTGTAAAGTGGCATTTATTCAATTGAAGGAATTGTTAATGTGTGCTCCATTTTTGTTATATCTGGCGGTACCAAACCATTTACTATGTATGTTCATGCATGCGGTACTAATCTTGGTGTTGTTTTTATGCAACAAGGAAGAGTATCAGCATATGCTAGTAGACAATTAAAGAACCAAGAAAGAATAATCTAACACACGACTTGGAGTTGGCTGCTACTGTACTTACATTGAAGTCGTAGAGACATTATTTATTAGGTGAGAGATTCGAGTTATTTACGGACCATAAATCTGTCATGTGCTTATTTTCTTGGAAGGACCAGAATCTAAGAAAGCAGCAGTGGATGGTGTTCTCATCATCGTATGTCTTTGGGATTTCTTATACTCCAGGGAAAATAAATGTAGTAGACGCTTTGAGTAGGAGACATGCAGAGGTGAACACTATGCTGATGTAATGGAGAAGTTTTGAGTTCATGTTAGATTTCCAACCTCGATTGGATATGCACCTAGATTGTTAGTTGCAATGGAAGTTAGACCTGCACTGATGGATCGTGTTGGAGAAAGTCAGGGGAAAGATGCATCATTGGTTGCTATTATGGAGCATCTAGGATGGGGTGAATAATTGAGTCATTTGGATCGTTACTCCAGGAATCAGTATGTTATTTAAGGATAGTTGGAAGGCTATGTATACCATATATTAAGGAGACTATGATAGAGGTATTGGCGGAGTGTCGTCACTCTAAAATAACTATTCATCCAAGAGGGGAGAAGATGTATTGGGATGTAAAGAGAATATTATATCAGCTAGGGATGAAGAGATAGGTAGCCCAGTATATGGCAAAGTGTATGACATGCCAAAGTGAAAGAAGACCAAAAGAAGCCTAGTGGGCAATTACTTTCATTGGATGTGCCATAGTGGAAGAGGGAGTGCGTATTTAAGGTCTTTATGGATGGATTACCTTAGAGTAGAAGAGGAAATGAGGGAATATGGGTTAGAGTGGATTGTCTCACAAAGAGTGCACATATCATTACAGTTAAATGTATGAGAACCGCAATGACTTTGGCGATGCGGTATGTTAAAAAAGTGGTTCGACTATATGGAGTTCCAGCTAGTATAATAAACGATCAAGATCCACTTTTTATGAGCGATTTCTAGAGGAATCTATAGAAGGCTTTAGGAATAGAGTTGAATCTTAGCACGACATATCACCCACAGACTGTTGGAGAGAGTGAATAGGGTGTTGGATAATTTGCCGAAGGCTTGTGTATTGGATTTTGAAGGTTCTAGGAGGGATCATTTATCTCTTGTGGAGTTTGTAGGATCGATTTCACCCTAGAGGGGGGGTGAATAGGGTGATAGTGTCAATTATAAAAATTAATCGCGGAAGCTTATAAAATATTCAATTCAGATCACAGAATAGCAGCACAGATATCGCAGAATATAAATAACAGAAAAAACAGAACAACACAGAATTTACCCAGCTTCGGCAAAACCCTGCCTACGTGCTGCCCCCAAGGTTTCTACTAGAAATTAGATAGTCCCTCGCTTACACACGTAAACTCGCTATACCCGCTATTGACTAATCTAACTCTACGCTCAAAACCCTGCCACAACTCAACTACCGAGTTGCAAATTCTCAAGCTACGCCACGTAGCTTGTCCCCTAGTCACACGACTAGAAATTAAAACGGTTTAAAAAAGAAAATACAAATTAAAGCAAATTGAAAATAAAATAACCCTAATTTAAAAACAAAGCCTTATATTTTATAAGCTTCTCAAAAGAAAGGTCCGGCCCTTTTTCTTCTTTTTATATTATTGCGGCCCGTTCCCTTTTAATTGATGCCGGCTCTTGTTTCTTCGTTCATTCTTCTTCCTTTAAAAAAATTAGGGCTTTTGGTATGAATGAGGTCGCCGACTCCCGTAACTTCGACCGAGATAAATATAATTATGTTCCTTGCGTTCGTCGATCGATTTGTCTCTTTGAGTTTCTGTCGGCTACTTCAATTCGATCAAGTTCGAATTATAATTGGTATGTTAATTTTTTGCTATTTGCTTTTACTGGTTTTGGCTTGCTTGAACTCGATGGATTTGAGATTGCCGATGATGATGGTTTATATAGGGTTTGTAACCCTAGATTTGCGTTCGTATAAGTTGATTTGAATTTGTCTACTGATATTGCTTTGGCCATTCGATTATTCTTGGATGCTCATGATTTCACTGACTTTTTCAAATTCGTGTTTTTTTGTTGCTTGACACACACGGTTTTGATTTGTGACCTGGTCATATGCGTGTATATTCTTGCTATCCACGGCTTTGACTCCGATCATTTTACTGTTGACTTTGGCTTGATTAACTTGATTACCACTTGATGTTGAACTCGGTCTTCACTGATCATGTTTACTCCAGCCATTTGATTTGAACTTGTAAATTTTTGACTTTGTTTTTAAAAAAACTGTTATATGACTTTGCTGTGTAGTCTGCACATATTGATTCCATTCATGTTGCTGGACATTTGTGCATTTGGTCTTTGTTCATTGGACTGGCTGTTGTCTTTGTTGTTGGGTCAGTGATGCACTTGGTTATTCGTCCCTTGCTGTCGTAGATGTTGCACTGCATCACCCCTGTGTTGATCTTGCTTCTGCATATTGTTGTATTTGGACTTGTTGTACATCTGAGTCACTGTTGCCTTGTTGATGTGTCATACTCGATGTGTTTGCACTGCTGTGTTATGTAGTAATCTAGTTTTACTTGCATTGCCGAGTTATTCTGATGCATCCTTCTGGCTTTAGAGTCTGTTATGTACATTCGAGCCAGTGCATGTGAACTGGTGCATGCTTTGTACTTTGTAGTATAATTGCAATGTGTTGTTGTTTGGTGCCACTGCTGAGTCTTTGGTGCTGCTTGCTGTTTCGACATGAGTCCACTGTGCTTGGTTGGTGCAGGCTTTCCATTTTCCTTTTATTGTCCAGTAGAGTTGATTTGGGTTCATATTCATGATGTTGAGCATTGGATTTTTGAAACTCTGTTGTTCTTGCTTGCATTGTCATCATGTTGGTTTGGTTGTGCTATAGTCCAGTGCCCCCATACATATTGTCACTGAGTTGGTCTATGTACATTTGCCTGAGTTTGTTTACTTGGTGGCTTTGAGCATTTTTACTTTATGTTGCAGCTGGTCTTTACATTGCTGTGCATGCTTGTATTTATGTGCCACTGTTTGATCATTGAAGTGTCTGGCCTGATGCTGCATACATGTTTGTTGCATTGACATGTTGTAGCTGGTCTTTGTATTGTGACATGTTCACTTGTGACTGTTGCTACACACTTTGTTTTTGTTTGGTCTGACCATGTTGGCACTGAGTTACTGTCTTGTTTATATTAGACTAGTCGACACTTGATTCTTGAGTTTTGGCCATTCGCACTTGTGTTGAATCCAGTTTCACAGCTCGGGTTTGACCTTGTGCTCGAGTCGTGATTTTTATGTTATCGCACGTGAGTTGAACCTGGCTTTTATTTGGGTTTGACCTATGCTCACCTGTCCCTATAAATCAAACAAGTGTATATATCGGCATGCACGGCCTTGTGGCATATACAGCAATACACTGTGTATGTCACAAGTTGTTCGTGTATGATGAATTCAAATTTAAATTATGACGAACAACCCAAATAACTGAGGCAAATCATATTTTCAAAAATTATCTTTTATTTTTGAATTGCAAAAATATTTCTTTTTCAATTTTACTGCGTTAGTAAATATTTTTGCAGATTGCTCAGATGCTGGATTCAAACTGGAATGAAGTTGAAGATAAATACGAGTGTGAGTGATATGTAGTGAGGTGAACTGTAAATATGAAATGTGATGTAATCAAAGTTGTATAGTTATAGTGAGAGCTTGAAATTGTACTATTCAAAATTGTAATAAATATTTATTTGAATAAAATATCTGTTTGAATTCAAATTCTTTGTAATTTATTTTATTCAGCAAATATTTATTTAATCTGTGAAAAATAAAATAGTATATTATCAAATACATTTAAACGAATGTATATATGTTTATTATCATCAAACAAAAATCATATAAGCGCATATTCAACAATCTCCCCTTTTTGATGATAACAAACATATATTTAAGATTTTGAATATGTTAAATGTATTTGATCATTGATATGCTCTAATTGCTCCCCCTATTTAAATGCTTCCTCTCTACACAAAACCCCCCCTACATATATGCATACAAATAAAATATGCAAATGAGTCTAGATGCAAAATGGAAAATTATTTGACCTTTGCTTGATTTTATTTGACAAAATCTTAACTTTTCTCTCCCCTTTTTGTTATCAGCAAAAGAATAATAGTGTTAGAGAAAATAGAGATAAAGTGATCGATATTAATCCAACATTAGAACTCAATTGAATATAAATATTAAATTTCAATAAAAAATTCAAACGAAAATCATAAATATTTGTTAGGCGCATATTCCACTTTTAGAATGATGGAAATGATGTCATCATATAAAACCATACAGTTGTGTCTATTTGTGGTATATCTATATCAGGAATTTGAATATCTATTAACCATGCATAACCGTTAGAACTTTTAAATGAGATTAGTAGTATTCCAATTTTATTTAAAAATGAATTCAAGTATCTCTAACCATGCATAACCGTGAGGACTTTTAAATGGGATTAGAATCAACTTGTTTATTTTAAAAAATAAACTTTTGATATGCGTTCCATACATGCATAACCGTGAGGACTTTTAAATGAGGATGGAAGCACATAACAAATTCCAAGTAATTCACCCATGCATAACCGTGAGGACTTTTAAATGAGAGTGAATACTTTGGTATTTATTTATTTTTGTTTTGTTGTTTTTTTTTTAAAAAAAATGTGAAAAATGAAAAACGAACGATTCCTGTTTAAAGTACCACATATCGACAAACTATATAGAATTTTGATAAGTGATGTTCGTTAGAAATATGATAGATATAGAGATGGTCATGGAATTTTTGCCAACAAACAGTTTTATAACTCTTGTTTAAATTTCTAAAGAAATTTATTAATTATACCGTCTCAAGTCATAATATTTGATCAATATTAACACTCATCACTTTTCAATTACTATTTTTCTTTTCGATAAACATTAGGGAGTCAGATTAGTCAAAATAGTCATTTAAAATCAAATTCAAAAATAATTATGAAATTAATTTTTCAAAAATGACTAATCTGAAACTATGGTCAAAAATGATTTTCTCCAGGAGGTTTTAAAAGAAAATTTTCTGCTATTTGAAAATTATTTGAAATGAAGAATATGCAGATATTTTCTTTGAAAAACGATGCAGTTACTAAATGTCTCAAAAATCACATTCAACTAGTAATTTTTCTATCAACTAGATTACCAATGTAATCTGCATCTGAATTTCTCTTTCACTCAAAATCATCATTAATTGAATTTTATAGACCAAAACATGAAGTGTGCACCAAAAATTTCAAATTCAATTTTAACAACAATTTAAATGACATTCTTTTGAATCTGAATTGAAGCCGTGTAAATAATCGAAAACCGTGAATAAAGAGTTCGCCATATTATAACCAATTGTATTATCCAACAAAACACTATTTTTAATCCAAACTGATATATATGAAGCAATTCAAAGAATCTAGAGATTATTATAGTGTTTTTGGCATAAGAATATACTTGGCCAACTATGTTGAATAAGTCAGAAAAAAAATCATCATCTTTTCATCATCTCAATATTGGCTGATTTTAATTCAGAATATGGTGCAGATTATCACGTTATATCGTTTAAAACATACCATTACATGTTTTACCTTTACGATATTTTTCGATGTTGTCTATTGTGATTCTGTCACCTTTGAACTAGGCTAAGGAACTTTGCTTCGTCGTCCGTTGTGTTTCTGGAACAGCCAAAAATGCAGAGAACACTATTGTTGTTACTTAGCCTGCCACCACACCTACACGGGAAAAGATTTATGTGACCTATTTGTTTTTATAGGTCCATAGTTGTTAGTGGCAGAAAATATTAAAAAATAATTTTGTGTAGACCCAAAACTATTTATAATTGTTCCCTTCGGCACCCAAATATGTTTAACTTTGAGAGATTTTATATTTGTGCCTTTTGGAACCCAAATCGGTATAGTTTTCACGTGTTTGGGTCTATACCAACAATTATTGTGATTGTGTCCATATTTTCTACAAATTGTGCATATAGAATTAACTTGATTAATTTTGCTTTCAACAATTTTCGAACAATTATATCCAAGTCCTTGTCTAACCGTATTAAGAGTTTGTTTTCCTAATAGCATATTCAACGATTTTTCACTTTTTGAAAATTTATCTAAAGTCGTTGACAATTGTTGGACTTGTGATTTGAGTGATTCGTTTTCATTCAACAATTGTGTGCACCTTTTGATAGAATTTTCTCTTCTCGTATTTTCACTCTCTTTTAAAATCAGAATTTCATTTTCAAGCGATTTAATTTTAATTTCTGATTTTTTATTCTCATCTTCGAATGTTGGACACTTATCACACTTAGGGATCCTACTTTGATAGGTTTTAACTAATTGGTCAAGTTGTTTATTTAAATCTATCAAAGTGTCTTTTTGTGATTCAACTTTAGCGTATTTTTCCCTAAGTCGTTCAAAACAGCCATTTACTTCGTGGAAATAAATAAGTAATTCAGAGTGAGTAAGTTTTAATACCTCGCTTGGCTCATCATCATCGCTATCAGTTATATTTCCATGAAGGCACATATCTGCTTTCTCACTCTTACTGCTAGAACTTTGATTATCTTTATCACTTGTATTCCACGTGGCTGTAGCATTTCTCCGTTTTGATTTCTTTTCAAAATCGCGTTGAAATCGGGGATAATTGGGCTTGATATCACAGGGTTTGTTGCAAATGATCCCCTGTTCTTCCGAGTTGTCTAGTGCTTTGATTATTCTGCTTTTTAGTTCTTGATTTAGAGCTGGATTTCCATATTTGTGGTTCCATCTTTTGAATTTCTTCATTATTAACGCCAGCTCAGCTGCTCCATCATCATCATCCTCATCACAACTGCTTTTTACAAATCATGTTAAGCACATTTCTTCAACTGAGTCGGTTGTGGAGGACTTCTCATTGCTGTTGACTGTTGCACCATATATTGCAATTAAAGTATTCCAGATTTCCTGTGCATTTTCACAATGAGAGATGAAATTAAAATTATCTTGATTAATATGAGAATATAATGTATGCATAGCCATAGCATTAATCGAGATAATTTTCTTATCTGTTATATCACACCCATTTTCAATAATATCCCAACATTTAATATTAACAGATTTTAAATAAAATTCCATTTTCAATTTCCAATTCAAAAAATCTGTTCCATCAAAAATAGAAGGAATAATATTGGAAC
The DNA here is from genome assembly GCA_030765085.1 of Allium cepa. NCBI lineage: Eukaryota > Viridiplantae > Streptophyta > Magnoliopsida > Asparagales > Amaryllidaceae > Allium > Allium cepa. Next base: position 191,226,587 of record CM060942.1, read on the forward strand.
GACCCTCAAAATTATTATTAAAAGAAGCCATTTTAAAAAATTCAAATTTTTAAAACAAAAACCGATTTTTTGAAACACGAATTTTTAAAACAAAAATTGATTTTTGAAACACGAATTTTTAAACAAAAATTGGTTTTTGTAAAATCAAAATTTTAAAACAAAAACGGCTTTTGTTCCTAGCTCCGATACCACTTGTAGGATGATTTCACCCTAGAGGGGGGGTGAATAGGGTGATAGTGTCAATTATAAAAATTAATCGCGGAAGATTATAAAATATTCAATTCAGATCACAGAATAGCAGCACAGATATCGCAGAATATAAATAACAGAAAAAACGGAACAACACAGAATTTACCCAGCTTCGGCAAAACCCTGCCTACGTGCTGCCCCCAAAGTTTCTACTAAAAATTAGATAGTCCCTCGCTTACACACGTAAACTCGCTATACCCGCTATTGACTAATCTAACTCTACGCTCAAAACCCTGCCACAACTCAACTACCGAGTTGTGAATTCTCAAGCTACGCCACGTAGCTTGTCCCCTAGTCACACGATTAGAAATTAAAACGGTTTAAAAAAGAAAATACAAATTAAAGCAAATTGAAAATAAAATAACCCTAATTTAAAAACAAAGCCTTATATTTTATACGCTTCTCAAAAGAAAGGTCCGGCCCTTTTTCTTCTTTTTATATTATTGCGGCCCGTTCCCTTTTAATTGATGCCGGCTCTTGTTTCTTCGTTCATTCTTCTTCCTTTAAAAAAATTAGGGCTTTTGGTATGATTGAGGTCGCCGACTCCAGTAACTTCGACCGAGATAAATATAATTCTGTTCCTTGCGTTCGTCGATCGATTTGTCTCTTTGAGTTTCTGTCGGCTACTTCAATTCGATCAAGTTCGAATTATAATTGGTATGTTAATTTTTTGCTATTTGCTTTTACTGGTTTTGGCTTGCTTGAACTTGATGGATTTGAGATTGCCGATGATGATGGTTTATATAGGGTTTGTAACCCTAGATTTGCGTTCATATAAGTTGATTTGAATTTGTCTACTGATATTGCTTTGGCCATTCGATTATTCTTGGATGCTCGTGATTTCACTGACTTTTTCAAATTCGTGTTTTTTTGATGCTTGGCACACACGGTTTTGATTTGTGACTTGGTCATATGCGTGTATATTCTTGCTATCCACGGCTTTGACTCCGATCATTTTACTGTTACTTTGGCTTGATTAACTTGATTACCACTTGATGTTGAACTCGGTCTTCACTGATCATGTTTACTCCAGCTATTTGATTTGAACTTGCAAATTTTTGACTTTGTTTTAAAAAAAAACTGTTATATGACTTTGCTGTGTAGTCTGCACATATTGATTCCATTCGTGTTGCTGGACATTTGTGCATTTGGTCTTTGTTCATTGGACTGGCTGTTGTCTTTGTTGTTGGGTCAGTGATGCACTTGGTTATTCGTCCCTTGCTGTCGTAGATGTTGCACTGCATCACCCCTGTGTTGATCTTGCTTCTGCATATTGCTGTATTTGGACTTGTTGTACATCTGAGTCACTGTTGCCTTGTTGCTGTGTCATACTCGATGTGTTTGCACTGCTGTGTTATGTAGTAATCTAGTTTTACTTGCATTGCCGAGTTATTCTGATGCATCCTTCTGGCTTTAGAGTCTGTTATGTACATTCGAGCCAGTGCATGTGAACTGGTGCATGCTTTGTACTTTGTAGTATAATTGCAATGTGTTGTTGTTTGGTGCCACTGCTGAGTCTTTGGTGCTGCTTGCTGTTTCGACATGAGTCCACTGTGCTTGGTTGGTGCAGGCTTTCCATTTTCCTTTTATTGTCCAGTAGAGTTGATTTGGGTTCATATTCATGATGTTGAGCATTGGATTTTTGAAACTCTGTTGTTCTTGCTTGCATTGTCATCATGTTGGTTTGGTTGTGCTGTAGTCCAGTGCCCCCATACATATTGTCACTGAGTTGGTCTATGTACATTTGCCTGAGTTTGTTTACTTGGTGGCTTTGAGCATTTTTACTTTATGTTGCAGCTGGTCTTTACATTGCTGTGCATGCTTGTATTTATGTGCCACTGTTTGATCATTGAAGTGTCTGGCCTGATGCTGCATACATGTTTGTTGCATTGACATGTTGTAGCTGGTCTTTGTATTGTGACATGTTCACTTGTGACTGTTGCTACACACTTTGTTTTTGTTTGGTCTGACCATGTTGGCACTGAGTTACTGTCTTGTTTATATTAGACTAGTCGACACTTGATTCTTGAGTTTTGGCCATTCGCACTTGTGTTGAATCCAGTTTCACAGCTCGGGTTTGACCTTGTGCTCGAGTCGTGATTTTTATGTTATCGCACGTGAGTTGAACCCGGCTTTTATTTGGGTTTGACCTGTGCTCACCTGTCCCTGTAAATCAAACAAGTGTATATATCGGCGTGCACGGCCTTGTGGCATATACAGTAATACACTGTGTATGTCACAAGTTGTTCGTGTATGATGAATTCAAATTTAAATTATGACGAACAACCCAAATAACTGAGGCAAATCATATTTTCAAAAATTATCTTTTATTTTTGAATTGCAAAAATATTTCTTTTTCAATTTTACCGCGTTAGTAAATATTTTTGCAGATTGCTCAGATGCTGGATTCAAACTGGAATGAAGTTGAAGATAAATACGAGTGTGAGTGATATGTAGTGAGGTGAACTGTAAATATGAAATGTGATGTAATCAAAGTTGTATAGTTATAGTGAGAGCTTGAAATTGTACTATTCAAAATTGTAATAAATATTTATTTGAATAAAATATCTGTTTGAATTCAAATTCTGTGTAATTTTTTTATTCAGCAAATATTTATTTAATCTGTGAAAAATAAAATAGTATATTATCAAATACATTTAAACGAATGTATATATGTTTATTATCATCAAACAAAAATCATATAAGCGCATATTCAACAGAGTTCACATACAATCATAGCTACGAGGCTAGTATATGCACGATACTGTTTGAAGAATTATATGGAAGGCCATGTAAGTCACCTTCGTGTTGGTGGGAGTCTATGGATAAGATTTTTTTAGATTCGAAGATGGTTAGGGTACTACAGAGACTGTGGAGCTTATAAAAAAGTGGATGAAAGTCGCATAGGACTGATAGAAGTCATATGCAGATAGGAGATGGAAAGGTTTGGAGTTAGAAGAAGGAGAATTAGTTTTTTTTAAGTTTCTCCAGTGAAGAGGGTAGCAAGATTCAGGAGTTTAGGGAAGTTTGCATACAGGTTCATCAACCCATTTCCAATGTTGGAGAGGATAGAACATTAGCATACAGAGTGGAGATTCCAAATAAGATGGTGGGAGTCCATAACATGTTCCATGTGTCACATTTGCAAATATGTATACACGATCCTACGACCATAGTTGCACCTAGTTAGTTGGAGAAGATAGAGTTGGATTCTGAGTCGAGTTCATCCCGTGGTATGACATGTATCGTGGAATGCATGATGGAACGACTTAGAAATAAGATGGTGAAATCGATTATAGTGAAATGGCAAAACGACCCGGTAGAGAGTACATAAGAGATAGAAAAGAATATGAGGCCTACTCATCCTCCACTCTTTTACGGTTCATTTTTTATTTGATTAGATTTGATTTGATTTTCTTAGTTAGATTATTCTCATATTAGGATTTGGATGCTTTGGATGAATTGATTGTTAGGTTTTATATATGTGACTAAAATTCATATAGAAACATATATTAGGATGGTGTGCCTAATATATCGTCTTATCACATTCATATAGGATGTCTTAGTTGCATTTATGCATTATAGGGGTAGAATTGCAAGTTTATGACATGCTTTGTACCTTTAAAAAATTTACATCGATTATTTGTCCTTATATTGTTTGTTTAAATTGGATGATATGTTTGCTAGTTTGGTTTATATAAAAGTTTGATGAATGAGTGTACGATATATTAGATTTTTTATTCCTTAGGAATTTCGAGGAAGAAATTGTTTAACGGGGGGATGTAATACTCTAGAAATTTGACAAATATCTTAGTTAAAATTAACAATATAATACTTTAAAATTAATTGAACATAATTAATTAATCAAATAAATTGAAAATAAAGAGGGGCAAATGGTCATTTTTCAAACATTAAAATTTAATGATGAACCAAGCGCCACTGTAACCATTTTGGTTTTTTGATTCACGCGGTATTTTGTTTTGTCTTATTTGGAGTCTGTATGAAGGAATTCTGGTCAAAACAACATCGAGTCAAACGGGTGCCAAATAGTTAGGGTTTGAATTTAAAATTTGAATTTGAGCAGATTGTTTTCCCTTCACCATTTAAAAAACTGACTCAATTACATTTTTAGTTCAGAAACCACCCAACTCTTTCTTCCTCCTTTCTACTTTTAGCCTACCTAAGATCAAAACCTAATAACTCTCTCAAAACTCTACCGAATCGAACGAGACCAGAAGCATTATGGAGCTATCAGATAAGGCCATATAACAGTGATTTGAAGGTGGAAATCTAAAGTGAGAGGATGCAACTGGCCGGATGGCGAGTATTCGGGCAGAAGATTCATCCTATTATCTTTGTATAGTGCAATTATAACTCTTTAATAATGATATGTTGTCTATATTAGTGTAGTCTAACACCTATAAACATTCAATTTTAAATTTAAGGGGAATCCGGGAGGGAATTAGCTAATAACAATACTTAGAAACTAGGTTAAGTTATAACATAGTAATTTGATGATTATAAGTTGAAATTGATGAAACAATGATCAAATTGGACTTAGAAATGAAGGGCTATGATCTAGATATGTTCTTAAACGGTCGAAGGAAAAATGAAGCCGATCGGAGGCAGAAGTGACGACGAAAACACTAATTTCCCGAAACCTGAAGACTACAGAAAATGTGTACACCGGTCCACCGATGGGCTGGACCGGTGCACCGGTGGCCGATTCTGGGCATAGGTTGAACCTGGACATAAATGAACAACGAAAGGTTTGATCTTGTTTTTCTTATGTATTGAAAGGTGATCTGAGCTAGTGATGAGATAAATGATGGTACTACGAAGTGAATCAATGTATGTGTGATTGGTTGTTATTAGAAATATATATATTGTTATGGTAAGAAAATATGATGCAACGGTGGACGTAGACGTGAACGCGACTAGGGTACAGGTAGATGGCCCAGGATATGTATATGGATACGAATACAGTCCTGTGACACAAGTAGGTGGTTCAGAGATGACGTTCTCCCCCATAGTGCTTCAAATGGCCGGTGGAGTAAGTGCATGTTATGTGACCTTGTAGGCTATGAGCAGTCTAGGGTGTGAGTCCAATTTGGTAGCACAAAGACAACAGGTGACCATGTATGATTCAGGTGGTCTAGAGAAGTGAGTCATATACGTGATTGCCTGACGGTAGAAAATAAGCGATACTACTAGGCATTATGCTGAATAATGGAAGTGTGTCTGCATGGATACAATGATATACACTTTTAGGTATATGATAGTTAGTTATGACATGGCAACAAAATGTGTAATGGCCAAGCGGTCTGTTAGTATTATTTTTATAGTATATGTAGAGTATGGCTCACCCACCGGACTTATGTCTGACCTACTCCTATTTTTTGTTATATACGTATATATATGTGTATGTATGTATATATCTACAGGTGTATGTATGTATTTATGTATGTGCTTATGAAGTGTAGAGATGAGATGGTATCGAGGATGGAGATTCATGTGTATATTGTATATATGGTGTAAATAAGTGTTGTACCCTGATTTGACTATGTATGTGGTTTGGGTTGTATCTGTATTTATTTAGACACATGTATCTGACATTATAGACATGTTGTGGTGATGTCACAATGGTATCTAGATATGTATTACATTTTATTTCCTTCCGTTGTCAGATTCGGAAAGTAGTTATTAAAAAGTATTAGTTACAACTATATCTGATATCTGTTGTTGCTATAAATTGTGTCTATTTGTGTGTGTGTGTGCGTATAATATTACACCCAACGATTCATCCTTTCGATTCTCAGGTTATCGGTGTTGGTTTCGGCACTGAACCCAATATCCAAGAGGCAGGTTGTTACACGTGCAAACACATATATATATGATATGCATGTTATATTATTAAAATAAAACTTTATTTACGAATTAAATAAATGTTGATATTATTTAAAATTAATTTAGATCAAATCTAAATAAATGTAAACTTCATAGACCCAATAAGATATCAAATGGAATAATTTCTTTGAAACTTACCTATCTAACTTGTTGTGTATTGTCCCGGATCCAATGGTATAAAGATGAGCGATGTTATTTATGAACTTGTGTTGTTTTTTAATACCATTGTATACTGAATTCTCAGAACATTGGCGTGTGTGCAGGCATTTAGGGACCATATAGTGGATTTTGAGGAACCATTATGTATTCCACTGTCACCACTGTTTGCTCCCCCAAACACTTGAAAGTTGTAACCTTTTATAAGCAAAAGTAACTGTTCAATATATATGTATATGTATACGTATACGTATATGTATATGTATATGTATATGTATATGTACATGTACATGTACATGTACATGTATGTATCTAATATATATACATAAAGTATTTTTATATCTTAATTTTTGTTTGCTAAAAATTGTTGACCAATACTAAACTAATATCTATAATATATCACAGCAGTTTTAAGCTTAAAATACACATTTAGATCTAAGGGAAAAATATTTTTTAAATTTAAAATTCAAATTTCAAACGTGGAAATGTTCAATTACATATTTCATACACACACACTCTTTAAAAAATAAACAGTTACGGCATTTTATATTTAATTTTAAAATTTATTTATAAAATATAAATTAATAATTATAAATCATATATATTAATATTAAAAAATTAATTTGTAAATTAATTCGAAACATTTTATATATTAATTTTTTATTATATAAATCCATATGGATTTGTTATTTTGTAAATACAAATCTATATGGGTTTATATTTAAAATAATTTTTTTAAATATATAATAATTTAAAATGGTTAAAATATATTTATAAATTATTGTTTATATTTTGGATTTAACTATAAATATATATATATATATATATATATATATATATATATTATTTTTTACTATATGTATGTGTGTGTATAAATACAAATTAATAAGTTAATTTATATGTTACATATATAACAATTTCAAAATTCAAAATTTAGTTTTAAATTTGTTTAAGAACATTTTAATTTTTGAATTTTTTGAGATGTTCGAAAAGAAATTTATGTTTATATTATATGCATATAAATATTTTTAATTGCATTTAAATATATGTGTATATGTATGTAAATAAGATAGAAGCATATATGTAAATTTGTTATACTATGGAAATATGATCTACACATGCATGAAAATATAAATGAATATGTACACACATATATATAGAAATTTATTATAATATGAAGCTTAGGATTAGCACCTTGAATATTGAATGAACTCCTTCTAGATCCAATCTATACTCCTCCAGAATGTGCAGCTAACTAGAGAGAATACCACTAATTAGAAATAAATAAATTTGATCCAAAATTGATTTGGAAATCAATGGGAGATTCCATGTGATTTGCAACTAGGAGAGGTAAGTGTGGAGGCTAAAGTAAAAAATTGAAGATGATAGAGATTGGGAGGTTTATATAGGCAGTAGGAAGGAGCAAAAGGTGGAAATTCAGGTCTCCTTTTTACCTCTTCTCTTTACCAATTCAAGACTAGATATTTCAAACGAATATCTCCACCATCCCACTACTACAGATGGCCTAGCCATGGGCTTAATGGACCCATAGATGGTTCCAAATCTAATATGCATTCATTCATTTTAAATCCAACTTAAATATTTACTGGTACTGTATGTCGATGCATACTTATATACCTTTTATATACGCACCTTATTAGATACTAATTCAAATTAATCAAGTAAAATTTAATAAATAATATTCATAAAAATTAATTAACTTATACAATTACAATTTAATTATATCATGTGGTATTTTGGAGCATTCAATATTGCAGTTGTGCGACTCAAAGATGTAAATTCAATTAGCGATTAATATCGAACAATTCGAATATTAACGTTCCCACCTCATCTTAGCTAGAGGTATGACAGTTTGGATGAATTTATCACTTATAATTTTTTTTGTAAAATCCAATTTCACCGTTTTAAGCTATACCTGGTAGTACTGATTATTTATACCAATTTTCTTCATCAAAACTATATCATTTTAGGACTTATGGAATTTAGTTTTGATCAAAATCCTAATATTGTCCACATTCAACTTGTATAATACAAACACAAAGTCCTTGTTTCGGTAGTAATAATTATTATTAACTGAACTGCTATGGCCAAAGATTTTGACTTTGATTCGACTACAGTTGATCGTGTTACTTACCTCATATAACCGAGACAAATACTCTATTGAATAGGAAATCACTTCCAATGCTTCAACTAAGACCCAACTATAGTTATTCGATGAACATCATGCCACAATGTAACTATAATCATAGTGAATTTTTCACATTGAAGTTCAATAGTATTCTCAAACCAAGAGAACTGTGTATTATCATCACTTGGAGATTATCTGTTTTACCTTTGGTTATGTTAACCAACAGAAAACTCTCAAGTGAATCATTCCATGGTTATCCAATAACTATCAATACGAAACTCCCTGCTTCCTCCCAACAACCATGAGTAATAAACTACCCAATATTTGGAAAACGTTACGTACTCTAGTCTCGGTGGATGTATCACTATCCTATCTCCAAGAATCATGGCCATGAATATTTAAAACAATATGGTTTTTAATATGATAAATTTTTCATGGTTGTTACATAACATTTCATTTAAGGATTTGCTATTAAACATACATAAATTAATTTAATAATTAACATAACACGAGTATGACAAGTATATAATAGAAATAAAATTACCTCTTATTTCGAGCGAGAGTTTATTACAGAGATAATAATTTACAACATATCATATAATTACCCCTAGAGAATACTCTAATATATCACAATGAACCATTTTCGCAACTATTTGAGTTCAACAACTCAGTTACCATTTCAACTCTACATTCATTCCACTATACCAATTCCAAATATCATGAGCCATTTCCTTTTTATTAAATCAAATCCCAACCCAACAATCAATCTAACAATCAAACTACACATAATACAATTCACATCAAGTTATCGAACACATTTATTCTATATTCATATTCATTTAAAACATTCATTAACAAGATTCACATATCTAAAACCCCAAATTCACGGTCATTCATTTATGCCTTGACCAAGTTAAATATTAACATGAGTTATACCATAATAAGTGACCATACATCATACTAAATAACTCTCACTCAACAAATATCAAGAAATCTAGACTTCATTGATGCCCGCTTTGAAGCTCTCCTTTGATTTCTGAAATCCAGCTCCAAACTACTAACTTGAAGAGATGAATTTGTAGAGAATCCTTCAACATAAATTTAGATATTTATTTCATATTTTTAAGAAAAGAAATGAAGAAGTTAGGATTAATTGAGATTAAAAATCCTTGTTTAACTTAGTTAAGAGAATAAAGAAGAAGATGATGAAATATAACAAAAAAATTTCTCATTTCAAAATTAAGTAGGTCAATCCTGGCTAAATGGCCATTTTTCTCTTAGCTTCGTTTTTCTTCTCATTTTATCAATCTTACCCGACTTTAACAAATTTTAAGCGTATTTCAAATGACATTATTAACGCAATTGAGTAGTTCTCGAGTCCTAATTAATTCATCTTTAAATATTCTTCTTTTAGGTCATTATTTAGTTTAATTCAGTTGAAACCATTCATTTAGTTAAATTACCAATCATTAAAATATGGGTTGTTACTAACGTTTCAAGGTCTAGGTTGTCAAACTTAATTATTGCAGGTTTAGAGTTAGTACTAATAAGCTTCACAACAAAACTTTAAATAATAAAAGTAGAATATAAGAAAGAATACTATAAAATTCAACTGATCAAATTTAAATATTTAAACATAGTTCTTCTTTTATGGTCACACAAGTAGGAAACGGTTGACACGGAAAAGTTAGATAATAACAAGGATAACTCAGACGAGTATAACTTTGATAATGATAGCTCAAATAACTAAGATATATTCGACTTGATTGTTGATTAAAACTAGCATTAGTTGCAATAGGCTCTTCCTTATGTCTCAATTCAACTGTTGTTACAAATAATTTAATCACTTTTGTATCAGTATAAATTATAGCATCGGTGTAATCATCATCGTTTATTTTAATAGGAGAAGAGCCAATATCGGTCACCCACTTACTTATTAATTTAACATTATATTGGTATGGGTTTATTTTTGTTACTCTATATAATGTTTCTTTAGTTCTCCATATGAGCAACAATTTTAACCTTTCAACCTTTTGTTTACCTCCAACATACTTTGGTGTATTATTTTCTTTAGTAGCCAACTTTTCATCAAAGTAGCAAATAATTGTATAAAACGAGCATACTTCACAAAAAAGAACAACCGTTGGCATATATTTGGCTTCTTTGAACAACGCTTATGTAACTCTCCGTAAAATTAATAGAAATTTAGTTAAGAAAAATCAATTAAGTAATAATGGCACCAAAAATGGAAATTTTGTAAACATCATAATTTGACTACGAAACTTGCACCATTGTGTTTTTAACGATTTTCTGAGTAATTTTAATACACAGAGCTTCGCAATCGAAGTACAAACGCACAAGTTATTGACGTTTGAAAACTACAATTTGAAAATAATTCGAAACTTATTTAAAGTAATTAATATTATTAACGTTAATAATAGCTTAAAATTTAAGAAATTGTTAGCATGAAATTTAAGTGGGAATAAATATTTATAACTCTAAACAAGGTAAGAAATAAATAACGCCAAAGGGAAGTTAACCGGTTGATAGCCTTCTTGGGTCGGTCGAACCGTTGTCTAATGACAGCTAGGGTTTTAAATGGCTTGAACGACCCAGATTTAAACCTTTTAAAATATTTTCCATCCAACGGTCATTACGCGTACAAGCAGCTATAAATAAGAGGCTGGCTCCTTCATTATTTTCACATAAATCTTAAGCCATCAGCAAAACTCTACCATTCTCTTTCTCCAAAATAAAACTTCTTCATCAATGTGTATATATACGTGAAAGGATTAGAGGAAGACTGAAAGAAATCTAGAAAGGTAATATTATATATAAATATATGTATCTCTCTTCTTCCTGATCTGTAGTTTCTAATTTTGATATACGTAAACAAATCTATTTTATAATAAAAGGGAGATAACTTGGAGAAGAGAAAGTCTGTAGCACAAGCAAATCCATGCTGGTTCAATTTGAAATATATGTAAGTAGGAATTTAATTTTTCCCTAATAGTATATTATGTAATTTGACGTTGGATTTGTATTGTGCCTTGGGAGATTTTGCATTCGAAAATTTAAACCCCAAAATCTCCCCATATTATGTAAATCTTGAATTGTTTTAAATCTCGGTTGTTTTATATTAATGCAATAGGGTTAGATTTTATTGATATTTACGAGATAAACATTTTGTATTCTATTCTATTCCACTTTCACTTTGCTATTGCAATAACAAAAACATCTAGAAAAATAGATAGAAATAGGTGTGCAAAGTAGGGAAGAAGAGAGGTTTTTTTCTTTTATCCGTAACTTGCACCGCCTATTTTGAGTAAATGAAATAAACCCAATTTCTTTGTAGTTTCAACGCCATACGTTCAAATTTTGGATGGAATATAAATGGTTTATATCGTAAAATTTCTTCTTTGAAAAAGGAGGTGTAGTCGTATTGTATTAACATAAAATAACATTATACGTTTGGATTCCATTTATATATATGTATGTATGTATATGTGCGTATGTATGTATACGTATAAGTCTAAATTATGTGCTAAAGTATTGATAATATGTCCCTTATAAAATTACTGTATCATTTGGACTTATAAAGAAATTGTAGTTGTTAATAATATACCACCATGAATAAACAACGGACAAATGGAATAAATTTGACATAAAAATTAGTTAGTTATAATTTACTATTAGACTATATATATTCCCTTAAACTTCAAAACTTACAATTACAATAAATTTATAGCATATATAATAATTAAGACATATAAATGGAAATTAATAATCAACAACCAATCTAATAAAGATAAGTTGAGGATAATTATGGAAATTTATCCACAAATAAAGTCGAAATAAGGAGTTTCCCTTATAAGGCCTTTAATACGTAATGACGGGTGAGGTGTATATATTATACATATGTGTAGGCATAGTACCATGTTGAATGTTGGAGAGAGTGAAAATATGACTAAGTTATAGGGATCTGAGGTCAGTTAAAAGCACATAGAAGTCTGTCCACCTAATTTGGCTACCAGAAGTGTGACTTTTATAACTAGCGTGGGACAACGCCCATAACAAGCACCTATGGTGGACTCCAGGTTGGTCCCAATTTTTTAGGGTAAGTCTACCTATCTAATCTAGCTTCCAACGCCTACAAATAGTCGAACTAATGTGAGACATCATAATTGTGTTACGGGCCATAAAGTCAGTAGTATCTTTGATGTGCATTGGCGAAAATTCCTTGAGGGAGTTCCGCTTTGGGATAGAGGTATTCAATGACCGTTGGGAGTCTGCCTCTTCCTTATTTAAAAAGTATGGCATGCAAGAGGATTAGTACGATGATAGTTAGGGAGTACTAGGAGAGGATCGCTTGGGGTAAGATATTAAATGACTGGAGAGTTTTCCTTTTTCCCAACTTAAGGGTGTTAAGTAGCCCAGGTACTTCCTCCTTCATCATTATGATATGATTGGATGGAAGATGGCTTATTGAACCTGATATACTCTATAGTTTTTTTGCACCCACTTTTGTAGTCGTTGAGTTGGATTCATAGGGTCACTGCCCTACAGTAGAGATATACGTGGATATATATATATATATATATATATATATATATATAAGACATAATACTTATCTAAATGATCGCCACCCAATACTATAATACTATTATTGCACAACTTGAGGTTTTCGTTCACCAAACATTGTCGTTCCAACCACCTCCTCATTACAACATACGGGTTAGGTTTGATAGTGCATGTGGAGGAGAAGACGGTGAAATCCCGATGGTAGTACTAGTTATCTATTTATATTTTTATGTACCTTAAAATTTATGTACTTGACTTGATTATTGTGTTTTGAGATATTGTATTTCTGAGATATGTTTTTATGCATTGAATACTTATTTCACTATTGTATTTTATTCCTTCCATTGTGAGATAGGCTTCTGCACTAGGCGGAGTGAAAATATGGGAATGTGGCAACATATTATTTTCTAAGTAAACTGTCAGTCTCCATGGAGAACTACGGTGTGCGTTCATAAGATGAAGTCTCCGAGTGTACCATATTGTCTATAATTTAGGCGGGAGTTTATTGGTCGAAGTTTTGCCTAATTCCGAGCTAATATGAAGAAGTTATTGCAGTCTGAACAAAAAAAGTAGCGGCTTCTACTTAGGCGGAGTTCAAATATGAGGATGTAGTCTGTTATTTTCTAAGTACAACTATTAGTCACTGCGGAGAGCTACAATGAGCGTTGAAGTGAGGATATAGCCTGTTATTTTCTATGTACAAATGTTAATCACCATGAAGAACTACGATAAACGTTCATAAGCTGAAGTATCCGAGTGTTCTATATTGTCCGTAATTTAGGTGTGAGTCCATCGGTTGTATTTTTGTTCGATTCCAAGTTAGCATGAAAAAGTTATTGCAGTATCAACAAAAAATAGCGGTTTCTGACTAGGCGGAGTTCAAATACGGGGATGTAGCCTGTTATTATATAAGTACAATTGTTAGTCACCATGGAGAACTATGGTATTCGTTCACTAGATGAAGTATTCGAGTGTTGCTTATTGTCTGTAATTTAGAAAGGAGTCCATCGGTCGAAGTCTCGTCTGATTTCGAGTTAGTATGAAGAAGTTATTGCAGTCTAAAAAAATAGCAGTTTTGGCCTAGGCGGAGTTCAAATATGGGGATGCTACTATCAAATCTAATTCCACAGGTACAACTAAAAATGCATACACGTTGTGGTTAAATGCAGGCCCACCTGAAAGTGCATATGTACTCGTTTAAATAAATAAAAGTATCTAATAATTACTCGTACATGGGCCTTGTGCTATGGCTCCGTCTGTCCGGGTAAATATAAAACCGTCTTCTAACAAAATTGAAAACTAAAATTGAGTCATTGCTTCAAATGTAAATTGGTAAAGAGTCCATGTTTCATAGCTACGTATGAATTGGGCCGTGTTTTGATAATCACACGGTTTTATCTCACCTATATATTTTATTCATTAATTACAATTTTATGATGCCAGATTAAAATTGGGCCATGCTAGTTGCATACAATGGCCTTTCATAGAAAAGTGAAATTAATAATTTGTTTGCATCATTGTATCACATTGAACATTAGTCGTAAAAGCAGTAATATTCAATTTTGATTTTTTTTTCGTTTAATATCCAAAATATAATTCACGTTCACCATTTACTTGTCAAAGTGGTCTAATAATAGATAATTTGTGATATATAACCAATTTTAAAAAATAAAAGTGTAGTTTATTAAATAGGTAATCATAGTCTTTTCGATGCAGTTAACTAACATTTTGGTATAGTTAAACTGTCTTTAGCTGTTCAACCATCATTCTCCTAGTAGGCAGTGTAACCTTTTATTTTTCATTTATTTTATTTTTGCTTTTTTCTTTTCCAATTTTATTAGCTTTCACGTGAAAAAAGCACTTTAACTCACTTTTTCTCAAAAAGGCTATTTAATGTAATTCTTTTGAGAGAAAAAAAAAGCAATATAGTTGTTTCAAACTGCCTTTTGAGATTAACTTTACTTCACCCAGTACAAAATTACCTTTTGCTACAATTAAACTGCTTTTTACTTTAGCTGAATATGCATCTTCTATGAGATTGATGTTTTCTCAAAATAAAAACAAATAAACAGTTAAATAATATATTTTTTTATTTTTTTAGAGGAAACCAGTTTATCTATCATTTTCGTTTATAAAATTTCACCTATTTCAAAATGAACGACATACGTTTGCGTTTATCCTGCACGTGCAAGTAACAATAGACTGTATTACTTTTTGGGCAAGTTTTATTAGGGCTACAAAGAAAATAAAAACCGTTAAAAAGAGGAACGGCTAATTCTACTCAAACATCGAAAATTACTGAACAAAAATCTATATTTTCAAAATTAATTTAAGACAAATTTGCCCTTCTTCTTTGTTACAGCATTATCAATTATTTTGTAGCTCATTAAATCAAAATCGCAAGTTATATAGAAAAATGAAGCATTAATAGTTTTAATTATGAGTCACAATACAAGCTAGAAATAGAAAAGAATATTATTATGTTTACCTTTTTGTTTTTCCTTTAAAAAAAAAAAAAAAAAAAACCAACATGATGATTTTTGAAGTAGGTATTGATAGCGCTCGTTGATTAAGTAACGGTATGAATTAAACGACGTGAAAATTTATGTAAGCATATAGAGTTGAATTCACTATGTTATATTTTGATTTAAAAAAATAAATTAAAAGATTAAAAAGATGAAGACCAAGATAAGGAATGTAATTCTATTGAAAGGTATGGGCAATGTTGTAATTTTTGTGGTGTGGGTAAAGTAAAATTTGATTTGTGGTAATTTGTTAAGAGATTTAGTGTGAATATAGTATTTTTTTTTTATGTTTAAATAGAATTTGGCAAAAAGGGAAATTTGATCCGGAGGGAAGGGCAAGCCTACTTCCATAGTGGGCCCTGGACAGTGCTATTATATTGCAGCTATGAACAAGATAATGGGCCCTGCTCGTAAAAAATTATAGTGCGTACGCATTAACTAAGCAATTGCAAAAGAAAAAAAAACTGTCTACATAATTTGAATAGAATTTGGCAAAGAATTTGATCCAGTGGGAAGGACCAGACCACTTTCATAGTTGGCCCTGGACAATGCTATTTTATTGCAGCTATGAACAAGATTATGGGCCCTGGTCCAAAAAAAAATTACAGTGCGTGCAAAATGGAGGGCTTGAACATGGGCTAACAAGTTCACATCAACTAAACAATTGCAAAAGGAAAAAATAGTATCTATATAATAATTACTTAAACATGGGCCCCGGGCCATTGCTACGTCTACCCTGGTCCACGGCCAGTCTTGGTGGAGTGCTCAACCTAAACAAATTAATTTCTTAAAATCATACACGAAAACTCAGATTATAAATTAGGTTTCTAGAATTATTCGGTGAATAATTGCATAAATTTATGCAATTACTCAATGAATAATTGCAAACATTTATGTAATTATATCCAAAAATTACATAAATGTCTACAATTATTCAGTGTTTCCGCAATTTTTGAAAAAATACGGAAATATCCGCAATTTCTCGGTGCATAACTGTGGAAATGTCTGTAATTTTTGGGTTTAATTGCATAAATGTCTACAATTATTTACTGAATAATTGCATAAATATATTTAATTATTTGATAACTTAATTTTAGAGACCTAATTTACATACTTTTTTGACAAGGATGTTTGCTTTACTTTGAAACTTAATAAGTACTTTAGCCAAACTGTCCTTTCAAATTAAGTAAATTTGACAACACATAATTGAAAAGTGGTATGGATCGGACAAAAAAAATCTACATAAAACCTGCTAGAGTATTCGTCAGACTATACAGTGTTGCATTATGGATCCATCTAAATTTGTTAAGAGAACAAACCACGGATCAATCGTTTAAATTTTACATACCGATAAAAAGGTAATCATCCCTTAATAATCAAACCGCCTCTAGTACGGTTGATCAGGATTTTTAACTTTCCGACGTAGAAAGAGAATTCGATTTTTAACAGCCGCACTTTAACGGTCTTTTGTTTACGAAAACCTTTGGTAAGTAGAAAATCTCGAGATCGAATAGTATCAAAAGAGGATGGCGGTGAATCTCTTTTACATTCCTAGTCAACTCAATGATATTATTTGTTTTAAAAAATAGAAGATAGAAATAAAAGGACAGGACAAAATTTCTCAAACTAAACGTTGGGCTTACGAAGAATGATTCCACTGGAACATTAAAAATTTAAAATATCCAAGTGCCTATAACATTATAATGTTTGAAGGTAAAAAAAAATGTCTTTTAATATATGTATTTACGTGAACTTTGCACGATGGAGTCCTTCACTTTCACTTAATTATTATTGTCTGGAAACATCAAATTCGCACGTATAAGATGATACGAAGTTATAACAGCCGGCTTGATGGAGACAGCGCATTAGAAGAATGTCGAAGCTAAAGGGTAAACACGGTACAATGCGGACAAGTGCCGGCCACCTTATGGAATCTGAGTAATTTGTCAAAAGGTCCGTGTATATTTAAGAATATTTAAGAAGTTTGTTATTTAGTCTGAAAAATGTTTTTAGTGTAAATTGAAAATAATGGTTACAACTATCATTCTGATTTACACTAAATAGCGTCCTAAACCTAAAAGGCAAACATGTCGTCCCTGAAACTAAATTTTTCTCTAACTTTTTCCGTGAACCTAAAAACCTCAAATGAAAATGGGTATAAAGTGCAATTGTTAAAAGTGAAAGTTAAGTTCGTTTCCTCATTTAAATTGTTATAAAATAAATTTTTCTCCTCTTCTAATTTTGGTACTATTTGTCCGCGAGTGCAGCGCAGTGAAAAAGAGACTTGGATTCTGCTAAAAAGACCCAAATTCGATTCTTACCATGTACTTCTTATCCTATATAAATTTATCCGGGGGTATGAGGGCTCGGATAAGCGGACGGCTTTACTTTACCATCCTCAGGAGTTTACCTGTCAGACGGGTTCTCCTGGATTTCAAAAAAAAAAAGTAAAAATAAAATAATTTTGGTACTATTTTCCTGGATTTTTGTCCCTTTATGTTTAAGCAAATAGACACTACTTAATTATTTGCATTATGATATTGCATTAGGGGTATATTTAGTTTAACCATGTATAGATTAACTAATAAATTTGTTTTATTCTATTTCAAATCTTAAAAAAATAATTTCCACACAATAATCCAATGCACATTATTATTCAATTTCTAGTGCAATCTACTCATTACTTTTAACATGGCAATTATATCTTGCTTATTTAAATTTATAATAGCAATTTTTTGAAGTTTTTGTAGACTAGAATGATGTGAAAGATTATTTGGTTTTCTTCATTTTGAATATTGATTGTGCATTGATATTCCTCTGATAGTTGGTAAATTGCTACAAGCTTAAGGTTGAATAATTTTTAATGATGATTGAAACTAGTATACTTTTACATGTGGTAGCTAAATAAACACCGTGGATAAACTAAATAAATTACAAAAACAAAATAATGTTTACAATTAGGGTGGATTAACTAAATAAAATGGTGAAATGAAATAAAATAAGCCTGGCAGTAATAGTATTTTTTGGTGAAAATATCACTTTAAACATTTGCACAATGAAAGTGTTAAGGTTTGTAATGAGAAAAAAGTTAGTTTGGTTAGGTTCATTTAATTTGTTTGTTTAGTATTGATGCACAACGAAAATTGACGTTGCAAATGTTTAACGCTGCATATGATAGCGATGTGCTAATAATAAGTTTCCTATTTGTCGGACAATGTAGATATCTGCGTTTACCTGCACTTTGAAACAAACAGTGCAAACATGTGCATTTACGTACGCTTTGAAATAGGTTGTGCGAAATTTTAGTTATTTCATGAAAATATCTGCACTTTGTAATAACAATGGCAGTTGCGTTGAATAAGTATAATTGTTTACACTTCTTTAGTTACTATAAATATTAAGTGCAAAAATTTGCAATTCAAATATTTGTGCATTAGTTTAAGAACTAAAACATTTTGCCAATAATGAAACAAAATTTGTGAAACAACGATCCATTTTGATAACAAAGAATAAGTTAACAACACAAAATTATATCTCTGGTACCCGCATGCTAATCTAAAGCATACAAATAGAGATTGTTGATGCTAGATCACCGAACTGATTGAATTGTCTGCGTGTCTGAATCGCGTACTTTGTCACTTTCTTTAAGATGTTTCGCCGCTCTTTTAAAGTTGTGCAAGGTAGTGTGAATGCAGCGTCGCCTTGGAGATAAAACAACCCAATCTATTTGTATCGGCAGCCTTTTGCACCGAAGACCGTCGACTTATCAACACCCTCAATTTTTAATTTATGATATTGCTCGAAAAAGAAATTGTAATGTTAGAGGAAATGCAACACTCCACCTCTATACTCATACTATCCAAGCATATTACCGAGTGATACTGTCAGATAATACGAAAAATGAGGTTATATGGAGTACGCGTGTTAATATTCCATTGGACTGACACTAGTACTTATTAAAACATCGAATAAACAATTCACCTATACGTATACAGTATCGACACAAAACAATAAACATATGTGCCTCCAAGATAGAACAATACACAGTATATAGTATATAAACAGAGAACATAAAGTCAAAACACGGTGATCAAATATAATATATAATATATAATATATATCGAGAATACAACATAAAAATATACATACAATATAAGCATAATATAAGATGTTAACCATAATGTTACATCCTAATCTCCTCTATACCCAAACACAGCTGGTCTCACTGTCCCTAAACCTAGAATGTCGAGACTAACCTGAGTATCATAAATAACACAATGATAATATTTATAGTATAATATTATGACATACAATGATAATATGAAAAGTATAATGGTGATAGTATAACAGCCTCAAAACATCTCAAAACCATATTCACAAGAAAACCATACAGAAAGGTATCACTACCCATATAAATCAAATCAATAGTAATCAAGAAGACTATATCTAATGGGTGAATTATCCATACAATAAAAACATCATCATAAAAAAATGAAATCATCTAGTAAATCGGACTAGCACATAGCAATGTTCTAGTGCACACACATATGATGAACATACATGGGTCTGCCATAATCAAAGTAATAAATCGAGTCATCATTTAAATAGGTAGAAGACAATACATGTCAAAGAAGAATATGGAGTTGATTCTACTCTAGACACATTCTTAACACTACACCAAATCAGTGATTTTGTAACATTTATAATTTTCAATTTCCAACACTTATAAATGTTAGTAATTGCTAACATTGAAAAAGCGTTAAGATGCCTGAAAATGAGTTAGCAAAAACAAATAATTTTCTGAATGAACTTTGCAACACATTGGTTATATTCGCTAACATAGACAAGTGTTACAATGGTTGGTAAATCAGTAAATAATTCAATAACACTTACCCTCATTAGTAATTTTGTACAAGTTTATTTTACTCACGCTTATTCATTACCATCCCCATTTCGGCTGCTATCCTTTAATTTCAATGCTAGGGTTTCTCCACTTTCCGCGGCGGCTTTCCTCTGCGCCTCCAGCAACATCGACGGCTTCCTTCGACGCCTCCAGCGACATCTTTGGCTTTTTTGGGCGCATCCTCATGATGACTTCAAGGACGGCTCAGCAAAGGACATGTCGATTCTTCAGGCGACATCACCAGCGTCGACCGCTTTCGTGACTTCAGGTTTAGTGCATCACCTCTCTAAGCAACATCAGGTTCGATTTCGATTTCCACTTAATTGATGTTGTTATTGCTCACCAGCAATGATGTTTGTACCAAATTTATTCCTATCACAATTGCTGGATTTTTGTCCCTATACTGTTAATTGTACAATAAATTGGAAGGTGAATTTTTTGGCTTTTCGCACTCTCGTTCGTTTTCTCATCGTATTACCGTTGATAGGCCTATTTTAGTTGTATTTAAATGAATTACCAGCGAGAGTATTCAGTTGTAGTATCCACCAGCATGAAAAACATTGTTCGGTATAAACCTGAGAAACTGGTTGTAGTTATTTGAAACCTACGTGAAAATTATGTTTTACTTTTTTGGTTACTTTTGATTCTCCAATGGTTAATTTCTACTTGGTTAGCTGTAAATTTGAGTAGTTATGAATTTTTTTACTAATTATTTCCCATTAGTTTAGTCTTTGTTGCTTCTCAGTTTAAATTACCTGTAATATTCAGTATATTTGTAGTGTTTTTTGGTATATCATGAGGTTGACTCTTATAAGCATCTTATATTTTCATATTTTTGCTTTTGGCAGGGACGTGCTGCAGAGATATTTGGTCCAGAGGCTTCAGGGAAAACAACACTAGCTCTTCATGTAATAGCTGAAGCATAAAAAAATGGAGGTAATGCTAATGTCGCTGATGTTGTTATTATTATCAAGTATAATGCTTGTTTATGCTAGTGAAACAGCTGTACTGTTTCCAATTGCTTGGTTCATCTTCCCCTCTCTATTATAGACAAATTTGTCGCATAAAAATTTGTTTCAAAGTTTCAAAAAATATAGTTTAAACATTGTTTGAAATGGGATTTTCAAATATGATTTTTTAACTTTGAATTAACTTTGAGATAAGTTCTTTGAAATATGCATATGAAATATAATTCAAAATATATTTTTGGAACTTTAATATTTCGGAACTATTTTTAAACAATTTGTTTACATTTTTAAACTGGGTACATTTCGCACCTTTCAAAAACTTGAATTCAAAATTGTGTATAGATGAGAAATGTTAACCGCATAAATTTTGAATGTGACTAAAATGATAATCATATGATATCTAAATTTTTAAACCAAAAAAAATACAAAACTAAATTTTATTTGAAAGAAAATGCATGAAGTCCACTTTTCTAGACTTTAGATATCCACCACGTCAAAACAGTAGTAGTAAATTGAAGCTTGCTCATTTGAAAGAAAATGCATGTGGTGTGTTATGTTCAGTTTCCCACTCAACTTTTTGCACTTTTTGCACTTTTGAGTGGGAAATCCACTACATTGCACTTTTGTTTACAAACCACTAGATAAATTTACAGGCTGAACATTTTAACTTGTCACGTCCTAGACATTTGCTTTTAACTTCCTTTTTTTCCTTTTCTTTTCTTTTAGTGTCGCTGCTCTGTAGCAGCAGCCTACTGCCGTTTATTTTTCATGTGCTGCTGCTTACTGCAGCAGCCTATTTGTTGGTCTTTTTTTAAGGGCACTGCTGCATATTGCAGCAGCCTTACTGGTAGTTTTTTCTTTCCATTGAAAAGGCCCAAAGACTTACGTAGCTATTAAGTTTATCATTTTTTTTATTTTTATTTTTTTGTTATTTAAGAAATGTTTTATGTTGTTCAAATTGCTAACTCTACTACAATTTCAATATGAGATTTTCATATTAGAAACCACCCAGCAGTAGCATAGCTTGTCTAAGGTAAAGTAATTACGAGATTTCTTTATACATGCTTGATAAGTACTATGATTAACACTTCCTTTCTTTTTTGCCTTTTTTATACTATGTTGCTGCACTATAGCAGCAGTATGAGAAGCTGAGCAAAACCAAGCATGCAACCAATTTGCAAATCTAAGCATGCAAACTTAGTTTGAAAAATGAGCACACAAACCGAGCTTGCAAACTGAGCATGTAGCAAAATCAATGCAAATTGGGTTTGCAAACTCAATTCGCAAATGCTAGTTGAGTTTGATTAACATGTATTTTGCATACTAAGTTTGCGAATTCATAAATACAAAAAAAATTAGAACCTGAGTTGTAACTCAGTCTTTAACCTTTTGATTTTGAATGTATAAGTTTTTATCAAGTGTTTATATTAAATGTAGGAACTTGAAGAAGGACGCTTTGGATTGTTGTATTGGACGTTGAAGAATATTCAAAACAATTATAGTTTGAAGTGGTTGATCGGGAATGGTTAGGTTAGCCGTAAGTTAAACTTTAAGTGTATTTTGAAAAAAAAAATTGAAGCTTACGTTGTAATAATATCTGAATATATGACATTGTGTTATTTGAAATATGTAAATAATTGTTTATGATATATTATACTACATTTGCAGAGTGTTTAAACTTTGCATTGAATATGTATGATGAATTATTTATGATATGGAAACCATTATTTGCAGAGTGTTTATATTTAAACTTTGTGTTTAAGTTTTGGTGTGTATATATATGTGTTACTAAATAATCATTTTCTAACACATATAAGTGTTACCGTATATTTCTGTACCAACACTTATAAGTGTTACCGTATATTTCATTACCAACACTTATAAGTGTTACCGTATATTTCTATACCAACACTTATAAGTGTTACCGTATATTTCGTTACCAACACTTATAAGCGTTACCGTATATTTAGGTACCAACACTTATAAGTGTTAGTAATACGTATGTTTGTAACACTTATAAGTGTTACAAATTTGGCTACTCCATTCCTTATAGTCCATTTTTAAAAAGTGTTACTGAAATTATTTGTAACACTTGTAAATGTTAGAATTTTCCTGTTTTGGTGTAGTTAAGCATAATCACATCTCATCATAGTATATATCCATCTACCATACACTAACCAAAACCAAACGAGAGACTGATGACCGCATGCCTGTTCCAGGAACCAAGTGTCAACTAGCCGCATGCCTTGTAGTTGGATCTATTCCTTCAGCCTTAGTTACCTTGACGAAAATTGTGACTTATATCCACCAATGACTCGTTTACGCGTAGTCTCGGTCACGACCCTACACCGCCCTTATAGGTAACAGACTGCTGGCTTAAGAGACATAAAGGGCTAAAGGGCAACTAACCTATCAAAACATGTGATGCGCATCAAGTATAATACAACAACTATGTCGCGAATCTAGGGTGCAACCCCATGATCCGACCGCTAGGGTGGACATTAGCCAATCTGGTTTACTTCCTAAACAAAAAGAAAGACGAACAAAAGTAGACAGACTCATAGTATATATACAATGGCTGACACACGTCTTTACATATAGGCTAACATATGGCTCTAAGGATGCTCAATGCAGCAAGTATCACACACAACATACCCCCGTATGAGTGTCATCCCTGAGCAAAGAATAACTGACCAAAAACACAACGGTGTCTCATACCACTACATGTTACTATTCCATTTATTCAGTGCTCACACATCACACTCGCTCTTTCACTATTCTATATATAACGAATCCGATGAATAACCGAAGAAATATTTCCGAGTGTCGCATCCCAAATGAGACTATAACTCTGTTTATTCAGATTCCACACTACATAAAATAAAAATCATCATAAAATCACATAGAAGAATGTCATCACTGTATCATATTAACACACTAATAAAACCAATATCAACTGTGAATCATTCATATAATTCAATTCAATAAAATAGAAATTTAGAAAAGCAAGATAAAATAGATTAATTAAAAATACACATACATGTATATAGAAAGCAAACAAATTAATAATCAATAATAAGTCGATTGTAACATATAATTTTGATAAATAAGAATTCTAAACTTTAGAAATGGAGTGAGTGTGTGTGTATGATTAATTAAATAATTAACCAATCTCAAATATAATATATTGTATACAATAAATAACAAATTTCTCATTCTTTTATAAAATTAAATATTAATTAATGTTTAATAATATACTAGAAAACTCATTTCTTTCTTTTGAAACCCAAAAGCAATTTATAAAACTAAATATTACACATATATATTATTTTATAATTTTCAATAATCGAATACTATTTTTAAATAATTATATAAAACATCCAAATCATTTATATATATAACCAATCAAACACTTTTCAAAGCTTAAGTTATATATATATATATATATATATTAAAATTTCATAATATATGTATAAAACTATAAAATAACAATTAATGACCATATCTTAATTTTCCCTTTAAATGATATAATTAAATTCATCTTAATTTATTATACATAAATTATATTTACATTCGTATATAATATCTAAAGACATATATATATATATATAAGAGTTTAAATCTGTCTATTTAAATGGAATTGCACACATACAGTTGCACACCCACCCGCTCCTACAGGTTAACACATACACTTGCATTCACCCAGACCTCACAACTTATAACTATCTTTCACAAACACAATAGCACACACTTATCAAATAAATACGCAGGCTGCGCATGCACACGGCGCCACCATAAAATTGCACATATAAGCTTGTACGTATACACAAACATAGCAATGCACACATTCATAGCCACAGGGTGACTAACACACACATTCATATACTTAAGAACACCCATATAAAAACTTGCAAACATACATAGCACATGCACACACGAAACACAGCTGCGAGGTACAACCATAGTGCACAAAAAACACACATGTAGTTGCATAAGCACAAGGATTTACTGGTGCATTGGTCACCCATGACCGGTCAACCGATCGGTCATTGCAAGGAGCAATTACGCTCCAGGCCATGCATCATCCCTATCATCGTTCGCCTCCAATCGCCATTAGCTCCACCAATTAAAAGCACACTCAAGTACACCCAAATATCATTTGATTCATGCATATATACTGATGGTAGTTATGAGTTTAGACGTAGAAATTGTGAGTGAAATCACTCATCAGTTCACTGCGTCTTCAACATCTTCTTCCACTCTTTACGAAGGCATGCACCTAGCTTCTAATGCTTCGACGAAATCCAATTTTCTTTCATACGAGAGTGTATATTGGAGTAGAGAAACATATATTTGAATTTAATTTAAATTATTAAAGTGAAGGGCTTGGGGCAAATTACCATTCTTTAAAAGCAAAGAAAATATAAAGTGATGTTATATTTATATATGAAGAGGAAAAGTCAGGAGAACGAAATTCGTAGAGAGAGATAAATCAGTAAACGTGATTTTAGGGTTTTAGTTGTTGGGCTTGGGAATTTAGTAATTATATGTAAGTAAATATATATATATATATGTATGTATGTATGTATGTATGTATGTATGTATGTATGTATTTCTTTCTTTTCTTTCTTTCTTTGTTTACATAAAATAATTATATACAAAGTCCATTTCCAAAATCATTTCTTCATAAAATTACTTTCAAAATAATTACAATCATTACTTATTTTACCAAAAATTATTTTCTATGATTTTATTTATTTAATTATTCATTTTATTTAAATCATGTATTAATTAAGTTCTAACTACATTAATAACTTTATTAGCATTATCAAAGAAACTTTTATTCTACACAATTTTGATTTATCATCATTTCCATAATAATTGTTTTATTATTTTTAAATTCAAAAAATTCATTTTTAATTAATTAAATATTTATTATTAATTATCCTAAAAACCGGGTTGTTACAGACTCTCTCCCTTAACAAAAACTACATCCTCGCAATTTCCTTAGAAGGAATCTATAACAAAATTAATAACTTCATTATCAATTATATTTAAATTTAAATCAAATAAACATTAAAATGAATCTCAAACTCTATTCTACTTAAACTTTCCATCAAAATAGCTTTACTTTAAACTAAATTTCAAAATATCATATCGATTTGAAAACACTTTACCTTACACAAATTCTTTTCGAACACTTTTCTTAATTAACACCAAGTTGCACAATCTCACATGTATATATATATATATATATATATATATTCATAAAATAAATAAATTTCATATTTTTATAATAATACCTTTCCAAATTTAATTTTTATTTTGAAAACAAATGCCATGAACTTCATTTTCCAGTAATTAATAATATTCATACATAAAAAGA
This sequence comes from Allium cepa, assembly GCA_030765085.1. NCBI lineage: Eukaryota > Viridiplantae > Streptophyta > Magnoliopsida > Asparagales > Amaryllidaceae > Allium > Allium cepa. The sequence continues at coordinate 191,253,411 of CM060942.1, forward strand.
TTCCTTTATAGTCAAAATATACTATTCAATAATCATTAATTTGAATTTAAAAACATATTCCCCAAAAAAATTCATTCGATATTAACTTATAAGCTTACTTAAGTTCATAACATATCAATATAATTCTCAACTATCACAAGTCAATACGATTTCAATGTTGGAACTGGGCCCACCCGCGGTGGAAGATATGGATGAATTTCAAAAAACAATTATCCTATAAGATCTTTATCGGGCCTATGAAGTCTAACTTATTTAGAAAATTTCTGAATTTAATTTAAATAAAATCTTTATTTCATTTAAATTATAATTAATTGATTGAATTTTGTTTAATGTATATTTTAAATTAAACATAATGTACACATGTATCATATTCATATGTGTATGTGTGTGATGTGTAACATAACAATCCATGCAAAGTATAACATGCCAGTATATAAATGTTGGGATTTGCACCGTAACGGACATACTAGCTCATCTTATACATATTATATGTTGTCCAAATGTATGTATGTATATATACACAAACTTGTTATTTTAAAATGAGTATTAAAACATGTTAACATTTTAATATCTATATATAATATGTATTACACAAATATGAAATATATATATATATATATATATTAGACAATAAATTGATGAATGATTATATATATATATATATTATGCAAAGTTTTTATTTATTTATGCATGTACATTTCATTGCAATAAAATTGATATATGTGTGTGTGTGTGTGTGTGTGTGTGTGTATTTAGTTAGAATTGTATTTGTAATAAAAAAATTATTTATAAACTCATTGTAAAACCTAAAATTCTGTTCTTTTTATTTTAAATGTTTAATTAATTTTAAATAATTGAATTTTTGAAATTTAATCACCTGAATTCAAATATAGAGATTGATTAAAATATTTGAATTGTGGAATTGAGTATTAATTAAATGGATTTAATAATTTTATTCAACTTCATTAAAAATTAATAAATATTAACGGAAAATTCAATTCTTCACCAAACGTAAATCTATTTACAATAGTAAATAGTGCGAATAATTAATCAAAAAATTTATTTTTAGTTTGACGATTGATTTCCATTGACGTATTTTTAATTTAATTTATTTGATTCTTCCATAATTTTTAATTTGAAAATATTGAAATTATTCGTCTGGCGGTCTATCAGCAAATGATGATATTTGGGAAGTTTCACGGAATAAAACAATCTATGTAGTTCACAGTTGATTTATGATCGTGTCGCATACTAGTGCATGGTTATATTTTTATTTCGGTTACTTGTAGTTCATAGTCGAATGAAATATTGCATAGCAGGGCACCGTAGATAATTCATTTAAAAACCATTATATAATCAAATCAATATTCAAATTTTAAATAACGATTTGATGGCATGGACTTTTGGACGGCTCGAAAAGTCCGGTTGATATGGGAAAATGGAAACATGATCATTTTGTTTTTGTTTATAAAAATCTAAAGTCAACACCGGTTCATTTATTCCCTTCCCCTACTCTTCTTCGTTACTTTACCTTTCTAGGAACAATGTAAATGGCCGTATGTTTTAAATTTGAAATCGAAAGCAAGCAAAGCCAATACATATCAGGATATAATATCCCTATTCCTTTTCCTCTCAAACCTATGTTCCAATAAAGCAAACTATGGCTGACCCACTCAAAAATCCTAACACAATGATTTAAACGTCGATAAATTAAATCGTTTAATTCGTTGTGACCATGTGGTTGTAGGCTTCATATTCATAGCTGCGAATTTGCTTGTGGCTGTCTTTGGGCATATGCATGGTTTAGGGCCGAGCTAGGGTTTCATTTTCTAAGTGAGGAGGGAAAATTAGGTGAAGGCGATGGCGTGGTTGTTCTCCTCTTGGAATTTTGCTTCGGTGGTGGAGGTTTGAAGCATTGAGGTTAGGCTGTGGGCAGTCCAACATTTGTTAATTGCGGCTATTATATCGTCAGGTCGCGATTTGACCTAGGACAACAGGCCGTGGATGGTGAGGATGGTTGTGATGAGCTCGCGGAGTGTGATGTTTTGAAGTCGACGGTTCTTTGATTCATAAAGAGATGGAGGAGACTGGAGCGTTAGTTGATCGGCCGTGGTTGTGCATGGTTGTATCATGTCACATGCACATTTGATTTGGGAAGAAAGGGATTTGGGGTAATTGAATTATTAATGAAGTAATTAAGAAAATTAATTATATTATATAATTCTAAGATCTTATAAATGCAATATATATTTCGTACGATGTCGGATTGGAACGTGGGAAGCTGCATTGTACTCATGGAAGCAATATCTTCGTTATGGAGTTGGTTTGGTCAGATTTGGAGCAAGTGAAAATTTGAGCTACGATCGAACGACCATTCGATTTTAGTCAAAACCGGACCGCTTCGACGAAAACTGGAATCACTGTGAGTTTAACTCACATTAAGTTATATTTTATCATATCAATGATGTTATAAATGTTTATTAATTGCTTGGATATTAATTAAATTGTTTGATTGATTGTCTGGTTGAATTACCATTTGAAAAATGGATGGCATATTAATTTGATCATTATAAACTCATATGATGATATATACTATCCATAACCATTGTTTTGCAGGGAAAATCTGTAGAGAGCCCCAAAAGGGGTTTCTCGCCAATAAATTATTTATTTACATCCTTATGTTGTTATATTGATGACTAATTCAAATTAATCATGATATTCCATTAAATATGTTAAGAGTTGTTATAGCAATTTCACTATATCGTCATTTTCCAATTTCTTTCCCAAATCCTTGTCATTTGAACTTGAGCTTGTGTTTTCGCGAAAAAGAATACTGAGAATTCATCAATCATTTTGATTGATGATAATTTTGATTAATTAATCATTTTAACTAATGATTTTGAAATCATTTCATCAATTTAGTCAACGATGTTTAAAATTGGTTTATCATTTGATTTAAATAAGATCGGATTTAATTAATCATATTTACTAATGATTTCTTCAGTTTAATTAATCATTTCAATTAATGATAACTGAAATTAACAATTATTTTAGTTAATGATGTTTAAAAGTAATAGATCATTTTAAATAATGATATTTGAATTTAATTAGTTCATGTTAATTAATGATATTGAACTTTAATTAATTGTTTAATTAATAGTTTTTTAAATATAATTAATTGGTTTAACTAATAGTGTTTAAAAATTAGTTAACCATCTTAATTAATAATGTTTTATAATTGAATAAATCGTTTTAACAAATGATGTTTTGATTAATTGTGTTAGCTAATGGAGTTTGAATTTAATCAATTCAATTAATTTATGCTTATTTGAACTTGATTAATTGTTTCAATTAATGGTATTTAAAACTTACTTATCCTTTTAATAAATGATGTTTGAGATGACTTATTCATTTTTAACAAATGATTATTTGAATTTAATAAATCTTTTTAATTAATGTTATTTAAAGTTAATTAATTAATTTAATAAAAGTGTTTAAGTAAATTAATTAATATGATAAAATTGCTTTAATCAACCGATTTAAAGTTAATTTACCATTGTTGTAATAGTGTTTGGAAATAATTATCTATTTTATTAAAGATAATGGATTTGTTTATTTAAAAGGGATTTTGAATGAGATTAATTATCTTTTGGGATAATTAATATTGTTTCAAAGTTATAAAAAGGAATTAAAACTCGATTATTGGATGTTAGGCTGGATAATCTTTTGGGTTTTCGATCAGATGTTGGTTTAGGCCTTCAAGGTCGTGCACTTGAAAAAAGAAATTGTTCTCTTAACGTTTTAACAATCAGAAACAAATTCTAAAAGTGTTTTACCAATATGGAAATCAAGCACAAGTTTAGTTCGTTTTTAAAAGAGAAAAAGGTTGATTCGTTTATGGAAATGAATTATTTCTATAAAGCGAATCACTTATATAAAAACAATTGTATAATTAGCTCTAAACATCGAAGAAGTAAGCTTGTCACTATTTCGAAAGTCAAGAATGGTCGTGTGACATGACTTAAGGTAACACTATCTTGACTTGTCTAGTATTATTGTTAACCAAGAAATAGTACAAGTTTGAATTCAATGAGTGGTAGTAAGTATACAAGATTTGATTTCCATATATGATCGTTTAATATCCTCGATAGTTGGTATCTCAGCTATCGGTTACTTCAGCTACTTATTATCATCATTCTAAGATGATTTATTGCCCGTTGAGCCCTTTGTCGAAAATGACTAACCAAAAGTGCAAGAGGAAGCCAAGCTATGTGGGGTCGTTCCCATTAAGGTATTTTCACATCTCATCTAGGTTGGATTTGGTTGTGCACTTAGATGTGGAAATATTCGAATACTTGGTAAGGTCTGTCGGGGTCCGGGTTGGTATTGTCCGAGAAGTGTCTTAGAGTAAATAAGCTTCTCAGAAGTATATTACTAGAGGTACGCTTCAAGGGGGTGCACCTTCCTTGTCATTTGTTGGAAAATTTCCTTTCCTTATTTGATTTGAAAACCCTGAATCTATTTTAGCTTTAAATTTCCACACGTAGAGCTAACTCTTCATCACGACATTTAAGTATTTATTTAGTCCATTATATCGAGTTTGGACCATTACCTTGTTTAGTCTATTCTATCAAGTTGGACTGTTTTTCTTGTTCTATCCATTCTGTCCAGTTTGGATTTTACTCGGTTTATTTTCATTCTTTCAGGTTGGTTTAATATTATTTATGCTCATTCATATTTGGATGTTTTTCCCGATATTTATTTCTGCTCTTGCCTATATGGATGTTATTCTTGTGAGGCAAAAACCTGTTCCATGTTAGCGGCGTGGTCTTGTAGAACTTTTATATATGTTCTTCATTATTCAGGTTATGTCACGCTGGTATTTCCATACTGATACGGGGATTATTTATTTATAATGCTCGGGTCGGACAGAGTATTTTTTCCATGTTTTCTTTGCAGTTTTGGAGAATGTGGAGGGAAGCTGAAGATTCATCTGTCGTAGTTTTTTATTTTCCGCTGTATTATATAGTATACCTATAGCTATTTGTAAGGTCAGGATCTTATAACCGTCCAGCCGATAAGGTTTGTTTTTAACTCTGATATACTTTGTATGTTTGAAAGTGACAGCTTCTACCGTCCTTGTCATATCATATGTTATCGATTCTGTTGTAAGATTCTGTTTCTCCGTTCTCTGTCCTTTTCTTTCTATTTACCCTTACAATTTGCCCTTTTGTCGATTGGATGCATGACATTTGAACGCAGTAGTAGTGTTTGGTGTCGACTTTCAATGGTCAAAATGATGGATCGTTACCTTTGGTATCAGAGCGCAAGATTAAGTGAGAACCTTGGCTTTGATAGGGTTTGACTCATTAGAGATAGGGTAAGCGACAACTTAGAATGAGTTTGAGAGTATTATTTATACGAGAGCATATTTGTTAATGTTATAAATACGTATTATTTTAACTGCTCTATTGAGTTTTTACGAATTCTGATCGAGACGTGAGACGTCATAGTATCGACAGGAATTTCTAAACACTCGACCAAGGCCAACGGAGATGGTGTTGAATTTTTGAAAATTTTGGCAAATTAAATATGTTGCCTAAAATTACATTATATATATATATATATAAGGAATAATTTTCAAAACTTTATATAGTTATAAAGTGTGTTTGTTTGAATGTGATAATATTTATTTATTATCACTATTGGTTGTTTGGTTATGCTTAATTTAAATGAGAAGCACAGACTGTTGGTTGTTAATTGTTAAATTGTGCTCGATTTATTAAGAAGCGCTTATCGCTTTGATTTAAAATGAACCCTTTGTGAATTAATTTTCAAAATCTGACTATAAAGATGGTCGAAGAAAATGTTAACTTAAAAATTCACCTTTTAATAATTGTGGGTTAAGAATTAAACTTTATAAAAAGTTGTTACCATAATCTAAATAGCGGGATAAGATATTTAGAGAATAAATATTCAGGATAATTTTATTATAATAAAGAGGAATTATTATAATATGAAATGATTTATATAAATAAAAATTTATATAAATTTAGATTATAAAATGGATTTTGAAAATGATTTTTGAATTTAAAACCCAGAATTTTTGAAAATAATTTCAAAAGGGTTTTGGAAAATGAAATGGTAGTATTTTTGGAAGTATTTAAATGTGAAAATGTTTTGGGAGGTGAAAATTTGAAATGGAATGCATTTTCTTTAGGATAATTAGGAGGAAATTTTTTTCGATTAGTTTTGTGATAATCTGAATAATCTTTTAAGTGGCGATCGGATGTTCGCATAGACGAATATTGTGGAGTACTTAATAAATTATTCTCATTATCATTGTGCAATCGAAATGAGTTCAAATTCGAATAAACCCAAAGTAATGTTTTAATTTGTTTGAAATTATTATATATAAAATATATGTAGTTTGCTTTCGAAGATGAGTTTTGATATTAAAAATCAAGTATCTAATTTTTAATTTTCCTTAAACGAGACTTGTTTTCCAAAACAAAAAGTATTAGCATTAAGGGATTGATTGATAAATTCCAATTCCCTCAGAAAAGTTATGTGATAATTTAACCAAAGGTCTAAATTGGGTTAAATTAAAAAAAGGTTTTGATAAACATTGTCTTATTAAAACCATATAATTGTTCGAAACATCTAAGTAGTATGAACTATTTGTAGTTGTTGGGTCAACCCATGAAACATCATTCATTTTAACATTCTAAATAAAAGAGGGTTAATAGGTTGACTCGATTTTAGTAAACCATAATTTAATTTGATCTCTATCTAGATCTTTGAAAAAGTAAATAAGTTATAATTTGATGTTTTATAAAGAAATAACTTTATAAAATATTTTTGAAAAACTTGGGTGAGAATTTATAAAATATTTCATAAATAATTTTAGTATTGAATAAAATACTAAGTGAAAATATAAGTGAATTAGAAATTAAAATAATTAAGAAACTAATAAAATTCAGAATATAACTTTCCATTTTTTCCGAGTGAGTTTGGATAACCTTCCAAGCAATAACCAAAGGCTAATAAGAAAAATGATATGCTTAGGTAGTTATCTATGTTTCTAATCAACTAAGAAAGTTTTGAATCTAAGTTAAAATTTGTCTATTAGTCATTTGACATTTTTAAACAATGTTAAGTGACAAGTTTTCCCTTATGGGATTTGATTCACTATTAGTGTTAATTTATTCCTTCATGGAATATGATCGTTTTGATTCGATTGAATTGAAGTGATTAGTATGTGAAGTTTAACTTTATAGACAAAGGATTTTGAATTGTTGTTAGGACCTAAATTCCAGTGATTTTGAAGAAAAAAAAGAAATTATTGAAGATTTTGGAAAAGGAATGATATTTATTCAATCTAGAGATGTTTTTGGAGGAACCGGTACCACTGGACGTTCCATATCGTTTGATTGTAGGAGGTGTTCCCTCTTTGTCATTTTGAATTTTGGTTTTTGATCTTCGATTTTTCTCGTTTGAGAAATATGAAAATAAAGTTTTGAATTGAAAAACCCAGGTACTTAGACCTAAAATTATCATTTGAAATAATTGGATGCATAACATCTATTACAGAATATTCTCTGTATCATGTCACATATGATTGAGATATGATTGTTGCTTTCATGTAGATTTATACCAGACTAGTTTTTTTGCATGTAGGGTTACGACACATTGCCTTTGTCAGCCTGATTTTCTTTCAGACTATGTAAGTACAGTATGCAAAATATTGCTATTTGATTCCTGTGCACCTGCATTCGCTGAGAGATAATAAATTACTTGCCAAAATATAAATCAAACACAAAAGGGTATGTAATAAATTTAGAAAATTTAAATTGGCTGAGGATTTTATGCCCCAGATATGGGAGGTCATTTGGCTTTTGTTTTTTTTGATTGGTTTGGAACCCGTAGAGGCGATTAGTAGTTGTACCGATCGAGCCGCGCAAAGAAGACGTTGGCAAAAAAATCGTAAATTTGGGAGTTAGAAAATTTTGAGAATTTCGAAAAAATTTCGATAACTAAAATTTGACTTTTGAGTTATATCTTGGAAGGAATGAATGGAAGGGAATTAGTCGGCATGGGTCGGCGAATATAAAAGACATGAAAATTTTAGGATCTGTTCCAGCTAATTGATTTTGAAAATAAGTTTAATAACTCATTTTGATTAATAGTATTAAAATTAAGGGTTTGGAAACATTTCCTTCCTTAGGAATTTCGGGGACGAAATTCAATTAAGGGGGGAGGACGTAACAACCCAAAATTCTGTTCATTTAATTTTAAATGTTTACTTAATTTTAAATATTTAAATAATTGAATTTTTAGAATTTAATAACTTGAATTCAAATATTGGGATAGATCAAAAATTTGAGTTGCGACAAGTTCATTCAAAATTAATAAATGGTAATGGAGAATTCAATTCCTCACCAAGACGTAAATTTATTTACAGCAGTAAATAGTTCAAATAACTAATCAGAAATTTTATTTTAAATTTTAAAATTCGATTTCTATAGACGTATTTTTAATTTAATTTATTTGATTTTTCCATAATTTTTAATTTGAAAATATTGAAATTATTTGTCTAACGATATATCGACAAACGATCTATCGGTAAATGATGATATTTGGAAATTTTCTCAAAATAAAACAATCTGTGTAATTAAATGTTGATTTATGATTGTGTCGCATATTAGTGCACGATTATTTTTTATTTCAATTACTGTAGTTCGTAGTCGAACGAAATATTGCATAGTACGGCACCGTAAATAATTCGTTTAAAAACCATTGTAAAATCAAATCAAAATTCAAAATTTAAATAACGATTTGATGGCATGGACATTTTAGATGGCTCGAGAAGTCCTTTTTATATGGGAAAAGGAAAACATGATCATTTTGTTTTTATTTATTTTGTTTGTAAAAATCTAAAGTCGACACCTCTTCATTCATTCTCTTCCCCTACTCTTCTTCATCGCTTTACATTTCCAGGAACAAAGTAAATGGTCGTATGTTTTAAATTTGAAATCAAAAGTAAGCAAATCCAATACATATCAGGATATAATACCCTTATTCCTTTTCTTCTCAAATTCATGTTCCAGCAAAGCAAACCGTGGTCGACTCATTCAAAAATCCTAATGCAATGATTTAATCATCGATAAATTAAATCGTTTAATTCGTTGTGATCAGGTGGTTGTAGGTTTAATATATATAGCCGCGAATTTGCTTTCGGCTATCTTTGGGCATATGCGTAGTTTAGATTCGAGCAAGGGTTTCATTTTCTAAGTGATGGAGGGAAAATTAGGTGAAGGTGATGGCGTGGTTGTTCTCCTCTTGGAATTTTGCTTCGATAATGGAGGTTTGAAGCATTATGGTCAGGTTGTGGTTGGTCTGATGTTTTTTAGTTGCGGGTGTTATATTGCCAGGTCGCGATTTGACCTAAGACATCGGGTCGTGGATGGTGAGGATGGTTGTGATGAGCTAGCGGAATGTGATGTTTTGAAGTCGGTGACTCTTTGATTCATGGAGAGATGGAGGAGATTGGAGCATTGGTTGAGCGGCTATAGTTGTCCATGGTTGTATAAGTTCGCGTGCACATTTGGTTTGGGAAGGAAGAGATTTGGGGTAATTGATTTATTAATGAAGTAATTAAGAAAATTAATTATATTATATAATTCTAAGATCTTACAAATGCAATATATATTTCATATGATGTCAGATTAGAACGTGGGAAGCTGCTTTGTAGTCTTGGAAGCAATATCTTCGTTATGGAGTTGGTTTAGTCAGAAGAGCAAGTGAAAATTTGGGCTACATTCGAACGCCCGTTCAATTTTAGTCGAAATCGGACCGCTTCGGAGAAAACTGGAATCAATGTGAGTTTAACTCACATTAAATTTTATTTTATCATGCCAATGATGTTATAAATGTCTATAGTTGCTTGTTTTTAATTAAATTGTTTGATTGATTGTCTGGTTGAATTTCCATTTGAAAAATGGATGACATACTAATTTGATCATTATAAACCCATATGATGATATATATACTATCCATAATCATTGTTTTGCAGGAAAAATATGTAGAGAGACCCAAAAGGGGTTTCTCACCAATACATTATTTATTTACATCCTTATGTTGTTATATTGATGACTAATTGAAACAAATCATGGTATTCCATTAAAAAAATTAGGTGTCATTATAGAAATTTCGCTATATCGTCAATTTTTAATTTCATTCCCAAACCCCTGTCATATGAACTTGAGCTTGTATTTTCATGAAAGATAATATTGAGAATTCATTAATCATTTTGATTAATGATAATTTTGATTAATTAATCATTTTAACTGATGATTTTGAAATCAATTCCTTAATTTAATTAATGATGTTTAAAATTGGTTTACCTTTTGATTTAAATAAGATCAGATTTAATTAATCATTTTTTCTCATGATTTCTTGAGTTTAATTTATCATTTCAATTAATGATAACTGAATTAACAATCATTTTAGTTAATGATGTTTAAAAGTAATAAATCATTTTAAATAATGACGTTTGAATTTAATTGGTTCATTTTAATTAATGACATTGAATTTTAATTATTATTTTTAATTAGTAGTTGTTTAAATATAATTAATTGGTCTAGCTAATAGTGTTTAAAAATTATTTAACCATCTTAATTAATGATATTATATATTAAATAAATCATTTTAACAAATGATGTTTTAATTAATTGTTTTAGCTAATGGAGTTTGAATTTAATCAATTCAATTAATTTATGCTTATTTGAACTTGATTAATTGTTTTAATTACTGGTATTTAAATAGTGAAAATGAGGCCCACGTCCTTTTATTTAAACTTAGTCCACGTAAACTCCTCCCCTTTGAAAACTTATATTTATGATCCCTATTTTTATTTGCGGCTAAATTTATTGCATAAATACCCATGTTTACCTATCGGGGTTATTCTAATGGTGGTCGTGATTTCGATTGCAAGTTTTTAAGATATTATTACGTATTCATGGCTTTATCTTCATCCAGGTAAAATATTGTTTGGATTTGTAGTCGATTTTGTTTTTTTTAATTGATATTGCGGTATTGATTGATAATGTTGTTATTTTGTTTAGTTTTTCTATTTAAAGAAAATGAAAATTACAAGTATTCTATTATTTATTTTAGCTGAAAAATTAATGCGTGTGTATAGGATTATATATTTTGTTAGCTTTGATTAAGTTTAGATTTGTCTGAAATTATTGTAGATATTTTACAGACTTGTCCGCAAATAATTTAAACATGTATGGTGAAAATGGTACGCAAATTATTAGTAGTTGTTGATTTATCTGTAATTTTTTACAATTATTGCTTACATATCAACAAATAATATTGGTATTTCACTATGCTTGATTAAACTCGGACTTCTGTTGATTTATCTGCATTTTTTTAGAAATATTGCTTAAATATCAGCAAATGATATTACTTACATATTAGCATATTGTCATTATGTGCTGATTTATCTGCAATTTTTTAAAATTATTGCTTACTTATCAGCAAGTAACATATATTTATATATATCTTGGTTTTTATTTTTTTGTTTTTTTGTAATTGTAATCCTGTTTTTTTTTTAAATTAAAGTGTTCCTGGTGATGCTGGAGTGCTTATGCTGTTGAAATTCGAATATTATAGCTTTTCGTTACGCTTCAATTTGATGGTTCGGTTATTATGTTGAGAAGTGCTATTTGTGGTAAATGGACAGAATTGAGTTCATTGTCATTTGAACTAAGGATTGAGAAGGAATATTGAAACTAATTTTGATCTTCAATCTATTTTGTTGTTGGATGCTCATAACCATGAGGATTACTTTGTTTCTTTTGTTGATGTTGTTCCTACTAGTTTTTTAGCAACCAATCTTAGGTCAGATGTTGTTTCTTGTAGTAGTGATCCCTCATTTGTTAGTACCGTGGTTCTAAAATTCAATTCAGGCAGTTATTGAGAAATGATTCCAATCAATCTGTTTTTACGGGTGTTGGTCAACAATTTCCTGGTGGTGTTACTGAATTTAGGCTCAATTTGATGATATATAGTATTAAGACTAGGTACAAGCTTGATTTGGTTAAAAATGATAAGGAAAGAATTGCGGTTATGTGTTCCCAAGCAAAATGTACTTTCAGGATTCATGCTTCTGTCAAGTTTAATCTTCCTGGCTATTTTGTTACAAAGATATTTCAACCTGAACATACTTGTAGTGCTAGAATTCATGATATTAATGATCCTCGTGTTTCAAGTAAATTGATTAAGTTGTTCATTCATGATCATACTCGAGCTAATCCGTTAGTGAAGACAAAGGACATTATTAACCTATTTCAAATTGATTATAATATCAGTATTATTTTGCTTATAGTGGGAAGAGATTGGCTTTAGAAGGTTTACATGGAAGTGATATGATGTCTCATCATCATTTGAAGTCTTTTTGTGATGCTATACTTGAAACTAATTCTGGTAGTAAATTAGTTTTGGAGTGTAATCTTGATACTTGTCAATTCGAGAGGATTTTTATTGGTTTTGAAGCTTGTGCACATGGTTTTCAATTTTGTGAGCCTTTAATATTTGTTGATGCTACTTTTATGAAGGGTAGAGCTCAAGGTTATTTGATGGCTACTACTGGTAAAAGTGGCAACGAAGGTATGTTGTTTATTTGTAGTTTAATTGCATCAATATCTGCAATAATTATTATTTCTTGCTGCAATATCAGCATTTATTAAAAAGAAAAATATCTTACTAACAGAAAACATTGCACTAACCGAAGCAATTTTACAAAAAAAGTGCTGAAAAATCTAAAATATTTTTGATACAGTGAGAAATTGTTCTGCAATAACATATGGTAATAGTTACAGTTGTGTCTGTATTTTTTCAATATAAGTGCATGGTACTATGCAATTTGTTTAGTTATTTATATATTTGTTGTTTTATCAGGTTTTTTCCTATAGCAGTTGCGATTATGTGTGGTGAAGATGAAAATAATTGGATTTGGTACTGTGAACAGTTTAAAGATTTTTTGAAAGATGATAGTAGAAATTTTTATTTCATTTTCGACCGTCATCCCGGTATTCGTGTTGCTATTCCAAAAGTGTTTCCAAATTTAGTTGATGGTATTTATCATTTAAACAATAATTTAAAAGTTGCTTTAAAATCTGAAATTTTCAGGTCGAAAAAGAAATGGTTGATAGATTTGTTTGGACGTATTGCATATGCTTTTAATTTGGATGATTTCATTGTTGCATTGAAGAATTTTAAAGATGCTGGTGGTTCTACTATGGCAAACTTTTTGAATGGAATTTCCTTTGAGAAGTTTGCTAATATTTTTTCCCTGCTTGTCATTATGGTGAAATGTCATAAAATTGTTCAGAGAGTTTCAATAAATGGATTTTGGAAGAAAATCATTTACCAATCACTACATGCTTGGATAAAATTAGAGTTAAGTTAATGAAGCTAATTTCTGATCGTCGAGAACTTGCTAATAGTCGGAATAGTGTTGTATGTCCAGTGAATGAAAATCAGTTGAAAAGTCTTCATTTTGAAGGAGCTTCATGGTTTGTTATAAAATCAAGTGAACATGTGTTTGAAGTTTATTTTCATGTTCGTCAATCTGTTGATTTAAATAATCGGACTTGTTCTTGTAACTTATGGAAAATATATGGTTTTCCTTGTGCTCATGTTGTTAGATGTATTTTGAGCTGTAAAAAGTTGAATGTTTATGACTACATTGAAGATTATTTTAAAGTTGTTGCTTTTCGATCGGCGTACCCTTGTCCAATCAATCATGTTATAAACTTTTTGAAAGAGGATGTTTTGATTGAAGATATTGTTGTAGCACCTCCTAAAGGTAGACGAATGCCTAGTCAAACATCATCATCTAAGAGGATAAAATCTGCTGGTGAAATTTCAAAGACCATTAGATGTAGCATATGCAAGAAGTTGGGTCATAATAAAAGGACTTATTCACTGTAATACATGTAGTTTTTTTTTTCTTTGGGAAAATTATAATGTATGGAGTTGAGTTTACGTTTCTGTTATTCATTTTAATGGTATTTTCTATGTACTTAGGTTGGATGTTTAATGTTTATAATGTATTAATCATGGTATGCTTCAATTAATCATTATTGCAGTGTTTTCTGCAAGTACTACGATTTATTGCACATATTTCTGCAGCTTTTCTGAATTTTTGCTTACTATTTATGCCTATTTTGTAAATACTGCTTTTTATATGAAGATAATATTTGTGTCATTGTTTGCCACGAAATAAATATGGTATATCCATATGTATGTGCAATTTTTGTTAATAAATGTGGAGTTATGTGCAATTTTTTGTTTTTTGTGCTGACGTTTCTGCAATTATTTAGTGCAAGAATTTTGAGCAATTACTTACATATGGAAATATCTGCTATTATACGTCTGTAGTGCATTGTTTTCTACAACTATTTTGAATGGCCAAATATTTATGGAGATATCTGCAGATATATGCTTTTATTGCTGACAATACTGCAAATATTCTGAATAGCTATGATTTGCTTTAGTATTTTGATAACTGAATTCTACTGTAAGAAATTCATACATAAATTTTTTGATAATAAACTCTAATATTGTGTTAATATGGTATATTGTCTTCCAACTGCATAAGTTAGCAAAATATGTATATACATTTCAGAATTCTTAGAGAAAACATTACACTTTGATACATCAAATATTTTGGTTTGTTTCAGATAATAAAAACTTTTGTGTCAAGCTTTCTTCTAAGCTCCAACTGTAAGGTTTGCAAGAAAGAATTTGATGTGCCAATTCAGCTCTTTGTAAATCCACAGCTTCATACGTGAATTAAGGGTCATCATTGTTGATTTCTTTGCCTTCACTTCTTTCTTTCATAATGTTGATTACAAACATGCCACAATCAACTCTGCAATAATTAACAAATATTATGAAATTGTTAGAATAAATGTTCTATGATATGGAAATATTTGTACATTTTTTTTGTATACTTATCAGTCAGAACGTTGTTGTGTGCTGTTAGCAAAAGTGATTTGGTTTGATGGTTTATGCTCTGTTTTTTCCAATTTCTTTAGTAAGGCTGTGATATAAACTCTCTGTAAAGAAAAAAAGATTTGTTAAACAGTTTATTTTCCTTTGATTTATTCATTTTTCAATTTACATACCAGCTTTCTTGCTGCCTTCTGATGTTCTCCTTCGTGTCGTGGGTTTATGGATCATAGTGTTATTCTATCTTCTTCTATAAACTGCAAGAGTCTAAAATGTGATTTTTGATGGATAGGGAAGAACATTTTATTGCAGTTTGCAAAAATTTTAGCCACTACATTATCGATTAAGGCTTTGTGTTACCTTCTTTGAATTGCTCAGTAGAAATGTTTGTAGGAGAATACGTTAGCGAATTGAATTTATGAATATTTAAACAAATTCTTCACTAAAAGATTATAAGACTTACAGCAGCGTAAACTTTGAAGTACAAGTTTTCTGCATGAACTTTATGCAATTCACGTGAGTGCCAGTCAATGATCTACAAAAATTATTATAAGGAAATAGCGATAGCATATTTGTTGATAAAAGACTATAATATGTTTTCCCTGACAAAACAATATGTTCATGGAATTTTGCATAAAAAACACCAGGTTTGATGAAATGCTGCTGGAAAATCTACAGACAAATGTAATTGTTGCAGATAAATGGAATTTTGCTGACAAAATAATATGTTTAGCGAAATGTTGCTGATAAAATTTGCAGATAAAGGGAATTGTTGTAGATAAATTGATTTTTGCAGATAAAACAAGTCCAATGATATATTGCTAATAAATTTGCAAATAAATGAAATTGTTGACTAAAGTTCTACCTGGCCTTCAAGAAATCTTCCTATAATTAGTTCACCAAGTGTTGTTCCAGTTATAATGATGTCATCATCTCCATTCAGGTATGCATTTTTGTTGTGATATAATGATCAATATTACTAAATGTTTGCATTTTTTAAATATTTGTCGATATGTCAGTAGCAAATTTAAATAATTACTTTTGTTTGAGCAATTATTGATACAGTTAGTTATTTAAAGAATTATATACAATTAGGACTTCGTTTTACCTGAGGTCGGAGTTATTAAAGAAGTCCTTAAGCAGCTTGATTTTTTCTTCAGATAGACTTCGTACAGTTGACCTTTTTTTGACATTTATCTTTATAGTGGTAGATAATTCAGTTGATCTAGGTTCAGATTCGTATTCTTCAACTATTATTGGTAGGATTTCAACTTACTATTTTGCCTTTTTTGAATTCTTTTGAGTTTCCAAATCCATTCTTCAGCTGATTTATACCTTTTTTTTGCTTCTCAATTTCCAATGTTTTCTCCTTACTTTCTTTGGTTTTTTTTGTGCTGAACTAGATATTTCATCTTCTTTTTGTCTACCTTGTAGATGTGGAAAATTTTGGATGCTTTCACCTGGAATTAATTCGAATGTTGGCGAATATTTCATTATTTGTTTTCGGAATACAAATTTTGTGATTTGATTCTTTTTGGCTTTTTCAACTTCGTAAGTCCACATTCTTGTCCAAAATTTTTGTTTTCATATGCAATATCAGTTTGATTTTCTATTTCCTCGGTGTTTTGAGATGAAATATATATTTTCAACTGAAATATTTAATGTTTCTGAAATAATAATGAATTTTATTTTTAATTTCGTGAATAATAATAAAAAACTGAAGAACATGCTGCACTTTTTAACAGTTGTTGCATTGATATCCGCAATTAGTCTTCAATGGCGTATTTTTGATATAATAAGAATATTTGCATATATATCATCAAATTTGTTTAATTTTTGCAATCTTGTTGAAAAATGATAATTATTCAAAGCATTACCAAATGAAGGATTTTGTTCAATTGCTTTATCTTCATCAACTGTTTTTGTTTGTTCATCATCATTTGGATCGTTTTGTTTTTCTTCGAAATATGTTTTTTCCTCGTTGTCATCATCTTTTCCTATTTGTTCTCTTTTTATTCATCTTTATCATTCTCCATAAGATGACATTCATCTTCAACAGTTTTCTCTTCAGTTTGAACATCAGTTTGATTTTCCTTTTCTTCTATCCTTTGACCTGAAATATATGTTTACAATTCAACTCTTTAGTATTTTTGAAATAATTATGGATTTTATGTGTTATGTTGCAAGGCATTATGTAAAAAATGAAGAGTATGCTGCACTTTTTAATAACTAATGCAATAATATCTGCATTTATTCTTTAACAATGCATTTTTCATATAGTAAAAATATTTGCAGATGTATCATCAAATATTTTAAAATTTTGCATTCTTGTTGAAAAACAATATATTATTCAAAGTATTACCAAATGAAGTATTCTCTTCAGTTTCATTTTCTTCATTTTCTTTATTTTCTTCAGTTTCTGCATTTTCATCCATTTCATTTTCATCCGCGGAGTTTAGTTTGCTACCACTTATATCTTTTATTGGTAGCTCTACATTCTCAGACTGTGTGGATGATGATGTTTCCATATATTATCTCAATTGCTTTCTTAGCAGCGTATTTTCAGCCTGAAGTTTTCGGTTGTCCAATTCAAGTTTTCTTATTATTTCTTTGTATTTTTCTTCTCTTTTCTTGTACAATGCTTCATATTCTTCATCTTTTTCAACTGCATCTTTCAGCAATTTTAGTTCTTCTCCTTGAAAATCTTGAAATAAAGAATTGAATCAAAATTGAAGCTTTAGAATATTTGAATATAATTATGTAAGAATTGTGAATAATTGCAATAATATGTATAATTTTAATTATGATTGGCATGTATGTCCATAAATATTTTTGATAATGGCAGAAAAATCTGCAAGTATTATGCAACATTGTAGATATATCTTCAATTATTGTGAATATAAATATTTGTAGCCCTATGTTCAGTTTTCCTATTTAAAACTGCAGATAAATATGTAATTGTTTATAATAATTGCAGATAAGCCAACATTTGTACTGAATAATTGCACCTAGATGCTCAACTGCTGCTAATAACTATAGATACATCTACAACTATTGTAAATTGTTGCAGATAAGTTTGCAAAAAAATAGAGCACTGGCTGTTTTTGTTATGTAACTTAACAATTCTGCAAATTATATTGTAGTTATACTTACTGAGTTGCACTCTATGGTCATTAACATTATCGGCTTGAGTTTTAATATATCCCATTTGCCGGCCAAGGAATATGAGGTGTTGTATTGCAATTTAGTAGGTTTCAAAATTTGTGTATTCTCACAGATCCACCACTGCAAAAAAGACAATTAATATTAGAATAAATTATTAATTAATAAGATATTTATCATATTAATCAAAATTTTAATACCAGTAACAATGTAATGCAAGCATTTATTTTCCTTGGTGTGACAATATATTTTTCAATTTGATTTATCAAATGTTTGTGAATCGTTTTTGGCTAAGATGTCTGCTGCATTTTATCTTCACAAACACAATACGGAATCATATTCCAAGATACAGTTGAGTTTGGATTTGATATTAAGAATGTTGCAATTAAATGCAGTTGCAAAAACTTTGCCGTATCTGTTTTTTCTTCTTTTGATATTCCTTTTATTATTGTAAACAACTCCATTTCTATGTTTTTTTGTTGACACTGGTATCCCCTTCAAACTGTTTGTTGATGAATGATGTAAACTGAAAATTGCTTTTGCCCTCTTTTTTCATGTGGTCAGAAGTTTTGATTAGCTGACCATCTGTAGGAATTGCTAATAATTGGCTTATATCATTCTCCGTGAATGTTAGTAACACATCTCCAAATTGAAAGCAATTCAAGTTCTTTCTGTAGGCTTTGATGACTATGTCTATAATTCTTGAATTTTTTTATGTTTTCCTTTGCTAGTATAATTCCAACATAGGTCATATGAATGAATTTGTAGAAAGGTAAATTTTGAAGATATTTTGTATGTGATACTTTCAGCAATTCTTCCTTCTTAATCCTGCTAAGGACATCGATGAAAGGCCTCAAATTAATTCTGTAGTTGTCTTTCCTTGAAGTGATTTTCTCTTCACTGATTGTTTTTTTTGTTCAGTAGAATATTTGATCCTGATTGTTGTTCAACAGGAACAAGTGATGTTTTCAAAATTACTTTTTTTTCCTTCTTTTATTTTTTCTTTTGTGTTTTTCTATAGAAGTACATTAAAAATTATTAAATAAATATGAACAACCGAAAAATATGATATGTGATGTTAAACACTTGTAGTTATAATGGATATGCAGAAAAAACAGAAATGTATGCACTTATCTTAAATAATTGTTGTTAGTTCAGCAAAATTTAAGGTATATGCAAATTTTCATGTATATGGAATTGTTGCATATATTTCAGCAGGTTTAAAAAATAACTGCTTATTTTGCAGCAATTATTTGGATAACTGTGATATGGAAAATTTGTTGCTTCTAACCATAGATATTTTCAGAATTTTCTTCACCTTTTCCAAATAGATTGGTAATCCAATGAAACTATTGAAAAAACTGTTAACTTATACAAAACTTTTCTTGTATATGTTGTAGTTGTATATATGTCAGCAATTTTAAAAATTAATTGCTTATTTTTCAGCAACAATTTGGATAATTGTAAACTTTAAAATATGGCATTTGTAATTATAAATATTATCAGATTTTTCTTCACTTTTTTCGAAATAGATTGGTAATTCAATGAAACTATTCAAAAAATAGCATATAAAAATGGGATTACTCTATTTAATTGAATTATTGCTGAAAAATAAGCAATTATACTGAATTGTTGCAACCATATGTGATATTGTCAATAATGCTTATTTTTGTTCATACTTAAATGTTGCAAAGATATTCAACAGTGTTTAGTATAGTTGCATATATGTCTGCAGTAACTATGAATTATTGACATTAAACTATTCAAAAAATTACACATAAAAGTAAATTTAATCTGTTTAACTGCTTTATTACTAAAAAGTAAGCAATTAAAGTGAATTATTGCAGCCATATGTGATATTGTCAGTAATGTTTACTTAATTACGTTTATACATAAATGTTGTAGATCTATTCAAAAAAATTCAACAGAGTTGCATATTTTTCTGCAATAATTGTGACTAACTGATATTAGTATGATACTTACTGTCAGATTTGTAATTAGTATGAAAAATTACAGGCAAATACTGAAATTGATCGAATATATTGCTTAAAAATGTGTAAAAAACACATTAATAACATCTGCTTTGAAATTTGAAGAGAGCAAATAGTTTTTTGAACAATTTTTAACAAAATTTACAGTAACCGGAGGAAGTTTTGCAGTTTATCGCCTGCATTCTCAATTTTTCTTTGTATTACCATAAAAAAAGATCTATTACAAGCACGGCTAACTCGAAAGTCTCTAAATCACTTGCAAAAAGCCCAAAGATGCATCGATTGAAAAAGACGTAATATAAATCGACTACTCTTGAAATTTAGATATATCACATTCGATCTCCCCATTTTGCCTCGTTTGATCTTGAAAACGTCAGATTTCTACTTGATTTTGGTTGTTTTGCTGTTCGATTTTGTAGATTTCTCGGATATTATAGAAGAAAATGTGATTTCAAGTGGAATAAAGGTCGAACGATAAAAAAAGTGTGGGTTCAGGGTTTTAGGATGAAATTTAAGGGTAGTTTGGGAAAAAAATAGGTCGCGTTTAAAAATAAGGATGAAAGTTATATGTTTTGTGTCTAAAGAATTTTTGGTGAATTATGAAAGTTATCAAGAATGTGTGGCAAATGTTTCCATTTGAAAACTTACTTATCCTTTTAATAAATGATGTTTGAGATGACTTATTCATTTTCAACTAATGATTATTTGAATTTAATAAATATTTTTAATTAATGATATTTAAAGTTAATTAATTGATTTAATAAAATTGTTTAAATAAATTAACTAATACGATAAAATTACTTTAATCAACAGATTCAAAGTTAATTTACCAATGTTATAAAAGAGTATGGAGATAATTATTTATTTTATTAAAGATAATAGATTTATTTATTTAAAAGAGATTTTAAACAGGGTTAATTATCTTTTGGGATAATTAATATTGTTTTAAAGTTATAAAAAGAGATTGAAACTCAATTTTTGGGATGTTAGGCCGAATAATCTTCTGGGTGTTCAGTCTGATGTTGGTTTAGGCTTCGCGGCCGCGCACTTGGAAATTTTTTTATTCTCTTAACATTTTAACAATCAGGAACTAATTCTGAAAGTGTTTTACCAATATGGATCAAGTACAAGTTTAGTTCCTTTTTAAAGAGAAAAAGGTTGATTAAATGAATTATTTCTGGAAAGAATTTATTTGTATAATTAGCACTAAACATCGAAAATGTAGACTTCTCGCTATTTTGAAAGTCAAGAATAATCGTGTGAAATGACTTGAGGTAACACTATCTTAACTTGTCCAATATTATTATTAACCAAGAAATGATACAAGTTTGAATTCAATGAGTGATGACGAGTATATATAACTTAATTTCCATATACGATCGTTTTATATCCTTGCTAATTGATATCTCAGCTATTGGTTACTTCAGCTACTTATTATCATCATTCTAGGATGATTTTGCTCCGTTGAGCATTGCTATCCTTTGTCGGAAATGACTAAATCAAAAGTATGCGAGGAAGCCAAGCAATGTGGGGTTGCTCCCATTAGGATATTTTCACATCTCATCTAGTTTGGATTCGATTGTGCACTTAGATGTGAAAATATTCAGATACTTGGTAAGGTCTGGCGGGGTTCGGCTTGGTATTGTCTACGAAGTGTCACAGAGTAAATGAGCTTCCCAGAAGTATATTACTAGAGGTATACTTCAAGGGGGCACTTTCTTGTCATTTGTTGGAAAATCTTCTTTCCTTATTTGATTCGAAAACCCTGAATATGTTTTAGCTTTAAATTGCCACGAGTAGAGCCGACTCCTCATCATGGAATTTAAGTGTTTATTTAGTCCATTCTATCAAGTTTGGAATGTTACCTTATTTAGTCCATTCTATCGAGTTTGGACTGTTTCCTTATTTTGTCTATTCTATCAAGTTGGACTATTTTCCTTGTTCTATCTTATTCTGTCCAGTTTGGATTTTACTCGGTTTATTTTCATTCTTTCAAGTCTGGTTTAATATTATTTATGCTCATTCATATTTGGATTTGTTTCCTGATATTTATTTCTGCCCTTGCCTGTATGGATGTTTCTTGTGAGGTAAAAACCCGTTTCGCATTAGAGGCGTTGTTTCAAAGAACTTTTGTATACGTTCTTCATTATTCGAGTTGTAACGACCCAGATTTTTGACACCTATTATTTGAATATTTAACTGATTTTAAATATTGAAATATCTAATTTTATCAGTTAAATAATAATTTCTGATATATGAAAATCTGTACATGTGTGTGTGTGTGCGCGCGCGTGTGTGTGTGTATACATATATTTGTATATTAGAGGCTTTGATTTAAAATTTTAAAAATCTAATTTCTGAAAAATATTTAGATAACCTTCTCATTTCAAATATTACATAAAAAGATATATATGTATATATATAAGTATATACAAGCTTTATGATAGATAATATATATGAGTTTATATGAGTATATACAAGCTTCATAATGGCAAAATTTCAAACTTGACTATATGTATATATATATTGGTATATGTTGTAAATATATGCATATGGAATATAAATATCTTAATATAATAAAATAAATATGTACATTGTATATGTATGCATACTTATATATAAAGGTATTTATGGTAAAAATGGTGTGTGTGTGTAAATATTATATATATATATATACATATGTTTGTATATGCAAACTTATGATATAAAATAAAAATAAAACTAAAATAAATACATGTAAATAGCTTTTTATGCGTAGATGCTAAAAATATAATGTATACGTAATAAATTATAAAAGAAGTATTAAACTTAGGCATGTTATATAAAATAGTGTAGGTGGTCAAAACTTTGCATATGATCTAAGTTGTAGGAAACACACACACACACATATATACACACACACATATATATAAAGGTGTGTATATATATAAAAACTTAAGGGAACATCATGATGGAAAATTTTCAACCCAAGCCATAATACATCAAATCATCTTATGAAAGATCACATCAGCTCATATATAATCAAATTACAAATAAAATAAAAATAACAATAAAACTGAGAAGCCTGTACAATACCAAGCCACCTTATTGCATACTTTGTACACCTTCTTTTCTCTATTTACATGTAGCCGTGCATTATTCATACTTGTACAAAAAAAGTCAAACAAAAGAAGAATGGTGCCATTAAAACAAATTTTCCATTAAGTGATAAAGAGAAGAACGGTTAAAGCTTGAATCAAAAACAGAACCACAACATCTCATCATTTTTAACTGTGAGTAAAACACGATCTTTACTTACTATAAATCATGTATGTTTCCATATGTTTGTAGATATGAATGAATTCTTTTATTTATCAAGCATTTATGTGTTACTAAGTTTGCTATGCTTTTATATTTATGTTTTAATCATATTAACGAAACCTGTAAAAAGAAGCATGTACAACATCTGTTCTAGAAAATATAGTCTTTCCAACTTCAAAAATCATTACAGCTCAATTTAATTGATTTTAGATCTGACCCCAAAAGCAAAGTCGATTGTTTTTTGTGTAGTTGATTCTAAAATTCGTTGCGTTCATTATAATTGAATACAGAGGGAGAAAAGTTAAGTTTACAGTAACTAGCTTATAAATGATTGACATTTGAATGTCATATTTTCATTAGCGGATTACATGATTAAGTTTGTTAGTGAAAAAAAATGAATTTTAGAAGTGGTTTGGGATTTTTTTGTGTAGTGTGGCGTGGAAATTACATAGATGAACGTAATTTGGAAAAATGCGAAATTTCGACGATGTGCCCGTGGCGTTGGACGTGGAGGTGGCTGGGTTGGTGGTGCACCGGGCAAAAATGGTTCTATGGTTTTCAGAAGTGTGTAGAGGTGATGCACAGTGAATGTAGGGTTTAGGGTTGTCTTTTGTGTGGGTTCGGCTTCATGACAATGGCAACGTGGAGGGGGCGAAGTAGGGGTGCGGTCCAGGGGGAAAAGAATGAGTGCTCGATGGCAAACTCGTGGGTGAAGTTTGGTGATGGATGGAGAACAGTGGTGGCGTGGCGAGGCGAGGGAAGGCCGCGGTGATGTTTTCAGGTTTGAGGCTTGGGTTCAAATTTTGGAATGAGGAGTTTTGCCGAGGTTCGGGTGGATGGACATGGGGTGGTGGTCGAGCGTGGCTCGTGAGGATGGTCGGCGGTTGTGAAGAACTACCGCGGGTGACGTGCACAGTTGGTTCGAGCTAGTAAAAAAAAGAAGTAGGAGGAAGGAGAAAAAAGTGTGAGGGGAGTTGGGCTGTTGTCTCGTGGGCAAAAAGGAAAAAAAGTAAGGGTTGCGCTTCGTTTTTAAAAAAAAAATTGTGAAGGTTAAGGGAAGTTTTGGGCCTAGGCCGATCTGGGTGGGTATTTGTTTGAAAGAAGTATTTTAAGTAGGTTTCTGCATCAAAATCCAATTTTAAAACTTAATTGTCTTTCATTTTAAAAATCAAATCAACATGATAAATTTGGTATTAAAATCCTTCACCCATTATTTTAGTCTAAAAATTAATGTTGCTAATTTTTAGTGAATTATTAATTAAAACCTTAATTTATTAAATCTTATGTTAATTAATAAATTTGTTATCAAGTGGATAATTAATGAAAGACTTATTTGATATAACCTCATGTTAATAAATAAATTAGTTCTTAACTTGATTATTTAATCCTAATTAACTAATAATAAATTGTTTTATAATTTCTTTAATTTAATATTAATTTGGATTAAAAATATAAGTAGATTCGGTTTAATTTAAGTTGATTAAATTCAGATTGTGAATTGTTTAATATTAATTACAAATCGTTAAAATTAGTTAGCGGTCCATGCTTTGTTATTGTTATTGGATATTTATTTCAATTGTTCTTGTCTGTGCCATTAAGTAGCCAAATTGAATTGAAATGGTTAGAATAAAACGTTGACACGTTTTATTGGAAGTAATCATATGTAGTAAATTCCCATATGTGAATATTGATACTCCGAATATATATTGCTTATTTTAAGAAAATTGGCCTTTTAAAATTTATCATTTTCATTTCGAAGAGACCAGGATCGGTTATCTGCATTATCGGAACCACTTCGATCCCTTAACTGCTACAGACCTTTACGGTTTTGATTATAGAGTCCAATATTCTAGGATTTGATTAACGTGACAATTTCAGCTATCTAAATAAGTATTTATACTTAGACATTATTATAATATCACTTGACTTCTGAAAAAGTGTTTTTGGCTATCATAAGATAAAACCCGTCGTGTTATATATATGACGCGAACTTACGAGTTACCTTAGTTATTCGAAGGATTTTGATAACTTAATTATACTCACGCTGGTTTCCAGCCCGACTCGGGTGTTATTTTATTGTAATGCTTGTGTTAGATCAAGTACAAATTCAGGTTAGGATGTTTTAGGAGCTTAGGAGACGAGATGGACGACAGAGACGTATTACGCGCATTTGATTATATTCCGCTGTGTATTATAGGCTATATATTCAGCATTTTGAGGACAAGTTGCTATAACTGTCCAGATTTATATGTTGATGATTGTACCTTGATAATTTGTATGTATATTAATAGTTATAGTTTTTCTTTGTATATAAAGCTGTTATTGTATATTATATTTTGTTCTGCTGTGATTGTGAGATTCTGTAATGTTGTTATTTCAATTTCTTCTTCTATCTCTTCTTTTTAACCCTAACAACCTAGTATTTCCGGCACTCAATTGCTCAGCACTCTATATAATGAACGTATTAGTGTCGATTTTCGAGGGTCAAAAATCATCCGGTTGTTACACGAGTTATCTCATGCTGGTATTTCCAAACTGATCCAGGTGTTATTTATTTATATTGCTCGGGTCGGACCGAATATTTTATCAGGTTGTCTTTTGAGTTTTGGAGAACATAGAGGGAAGCTGAAGATTCACCTATCGTAGTATTTTGTTTTTCGTTGTATTATATAGTATACTTATCGACATTTGTAAGGTCAGGATTTTATAACTATCCAGCTGATAAGGTTTGTTTTTAACTCTAATATACTTTGTATTTTTGGAAGTTACAACTTCTACTGCTCTTGTTATATTATATGTTGTCGATTCCACTTTGAGATTCTATTTCTCTATTCTCTGCCCTTTTTTATTTACCCTAACAATCTACCCTTTTGTCGATTGGATGCACGATATTTGAACGCAGTGGTAGTGTTTGGTGTCGACTTTCGATGGTCAAAATGGCAGTGGTTACACTTATGTATTTAAATACACACACACACACATATATTATAATTATATCGATTATAAAATTAATTGAAATTATATATATATATATATATATATCTTACAACATTCCAGATCCACTACATAGCATAAAAAATATTTTATTATAATTTCATATTACTAATTAATTTATATATAAATTTAATAGCCGAAAAATATTAAAAATAATTTCATAACATATTTTTCAAATTTCAAATTTTATGAAATTCGAATATGATATTATAAGGTCGCAAAAAAATTTCCATAATTTTCTAAGTTGAAATTATATTTCTTATTTTTTAATCAATTTCAATCGTTATTATAATGATTTTTTTAAACAATACATTTGATCTTTAAATTCCGTAATTTTGGTTGAAGATAATATGATGATGGAATTTTTTTATAAAATTTAAATATAATTTTTGAATCATATATTATTACATGTAATTATATAACCTTTATTTTGATTAATAATACTAAAATAGTAAATAACTGCAAAAAACATTTTGTTGTTACCTAAAATTATTTTTAATAAAATATTAGATCAATTTTTAACATGATATGGTGACACAATGAATTATAAGTTATTTAAATTTGTATAATATGACTTATTAATATAAATATAATGAATTAATACTTAAGTGAGTATCAATGAATACCATGATCTAAAGGTTCCCCATGATATCAAAAAAATGAATTATATATATATATATATTAAAATAAATAATTTAAGCCGTGTACACGTCAAATCTAAATAAAAAATTGTTTTTTTACATACATACATATAACCATTTAATATGTGACAACATCCATACATATGGGAATCTCACATGACCAACAATATAAATATAATACACACACACACAAAAGCAATGGAATATTATACATGAATTACAAGTTATATGAAATAAGAAAACATATCAAAATTATGCATTGAAGTACACCTTGCTATGATGAATATCCCTCCTTAGAACTCTTCTCAATTCGGTAGAATGCTAATCTTTGAATTATAGACCATTGACTATTCAATAGTTGTTGATCTAGAATTGATTTGAGATGAACTTTGATGGAGCTTTGTGTAGGTGTGATCAACCGAATTAAAATTGGAATTAGCTCAATTCGCAGAGTTAGAAGCCTTTGCACAATTCGCTCTGATCTCGATAAAGCTACTCAGAATCAATTGGCAAGAGGTCAACGATTACGCGAGTTGCTTAAACAATCCCAATCAGACCCTCTTACTGTGGAATAGCAGATAGCTACAATTTATATCGGAGCAAATGGATATCTTGATTCATTAGAAATTAGACAGATAAAGAAATTTCTCATTAAGTTACGTACCTACTTAAAAAAGAATAAACCTCAATTTCAAGAAATTTTATCTTCTACCAAGACAACAAGGAGATGAAAATGGAGGCAAAAAGGATCAATATGCACTAAGGGTAGGAGCTTTTTATAGTGGAAGGAATAGAGAGAAAGGTAAACCATACCCCTCTCTAAATCCGAGTCATCCATCTAAAGTACCCCTAGTCCATTTTTTAGCCGCCATTACATCTTTTTGATCAAAATTTCCAACCCCTTTCATGGGTTTTAAACCCATTTTAAGCTCAAATAAACATTATTAATTAAATTTAACTTAATTGCTTACGATATAGCATATTGATCGATATATTTATAACTATTATAAATATACAATAATATTTATTTCTCAAATCATATTCAAAATTTCATAGTTAATATTTCATAAGTATCAATTAATTTAATTAATTTATAACAATTATGAACTAATTAAATCGTTAAGAGAATTCATCATATCAGTTGTGTGACTCATCGGGTGTAAATTTGATTAATGATCAACATCAAACTATTCGAATGTTAACGTTGACATGTTGCTTAGCAGGTGGTATGACACTTTCACCAAATTTATTAAGCATTACCCTATTGTGACATTTATTTACACAAATTCTCTTCGTCAAACTACATCACTTTGACTTATTGAATTGGTAATGGTCAAAATTCCAACATCGTCCATATTCAACTCCATAGTCTAAACACAAAGTTTTTGGTTCAATAATAACAATGATTATTAACCGAAATACTCTGGCCGGAGACTTTGACTTTGAGTTGACTTGAGTTGACCGTGATACCAACTCCATATAACTTAGGAGATGAATCCTTACTTGAATAGTGCTTCACTTCCAATTCTTCCACTCAACCCAACTATAATTACTCGACGGATGCCATGCCATGATTTGACTATATTTAAAGTGGAGCTTTCATATTAGATCCACAGTATTCTCAAATCGAGAGAATTGTGTAAATCGGCCACATCGGTACCTTCGCTTTAACCTTAGTTATATTAACCAACAGAAAACTATCAAGTGAGTCGTTTCATAGTTATCCAATAACTAACAATATGTAACCCCTGGATGCCCCTAGCAGCCATGAGTAATACACTTTCTAACATTTGGAGAGCGTTACGTACTCTAGTCTCAATGGGTACATCGATATCTAGTCTCAATGCATCTTGACTAGGAACATTTAAAATTGTATATTTATTATTATTGTGATAAATTACTCACCGTTACACACTTTGTAACTATCATCGCAATACATACCATTCATGGATTTTCTATTAAATATACTTTTATTTAAATTAATTGATTGATATAACCACATTATATCAAGTATATAATAGAAAGATAACACATTTGATTTCGAAAAAGATTAGTTATTGAGTTATATACATCTAACAAATTACATAATTTCCCCTAGGGCATACCTCTAACTCTATCAATCTCACATTTGCACTTCGGGTCAATTATGGAGTCTTATTCCAGCTTCTCTAATCGGTTTCCTCAAAAACCGATCAGGTCAGTCCCTCAATGAACAGGTATGCTGTTATATTTCAATTATCTACTACTAGTCTAAATTGCACTTACGTGCATCAAATAGCTAGATGTATTTATTTTTTATTTAATAAAAAGATGTATAGAAGGATCTGTGCTATAAGTGTAAGTTTCGTTTCAGGTAAATTAGTGGTGAAATTCTTTTGATAGGTGGTTGGTAATGGGGCGTTGCAAACTGGTGGCGAGATTATATTGATCGGTGTAGGGCATTTTGGAAATTTCAAAAAGACACCATGGAAATCCTATTCGTTGATTTCTCTTTATTAATAGTAGAGATGTCAATCAACTCTCTCCGATGCCGATAAACTCCTTTTTCATGTGGAACAATTCAAAATATGTATCTCGACTTCCAATTAGTATCTCAACTTCCAGTGAGCTCTAAGTTCTGTTACAAACTATATAGTGACATTGTTATCATATAACAATGTTGTGGAATTCTCAACATTTCAAATGATCCTCGCCTCAGTTATAAATTTGTGCATATACATTTATATATATTTCTTTGTTGCTGCATAGTCAAGGCGATGTAGTTAGCGGTTTCGAT
The DNA here is from genome assembly GCA_030765085.1 of Allium cepa. Classification (NCBI taxonomy): domain Eukaryota; kingdom Viridiplantae; phylum Streptophyta; class Magnoliopsida; order Asparagales; family Amaryllidaceae; genus Allium; species Allium cepa. The sequence goes on from CM060942.1 coordinate 191,283,302, forward strand.
TGAATCAACCATAGCCTTTATTTGGAACATTTCCAACCTATAGATTTCGAACTTGAATTTATTATTGACATATCATATTCAATATGACTTATGAAACTTTAAGTCCAAAAACTTCTTCACAAGAAGTTCGTTGTTTCTGTAAACAATTCTCTAGTATTTCACAATACATGAGAACATTCTAAACTATCATTCAGTGATATCAAATTGGATTTAATATTTGCTTCATGTATCTAATACACGAACAAATCATGATATCGTAGGCAACATAACATGTATGATAGTTCCTACTGCCAATGCATAAGGAATTCATCTCACATGTTCCGTATTAAACAATTTAATAAGGTGTCTTTGCGTATCGATTTGGAACATTCCCAATATCCTTTATACTCACCATAAAAGACATTATTTACAAATCCAGCACCGCGTATTAAAACAACTAAGACTGATTTTAATATAAGTGCATTGTTAAAATCGGCAATGTTTTATTTACTTACCATTTAGAAATATCTTTGTATCCTTTAACTTTCTTTCTTATGAGCACAAGCTTCCTCTACATTTTGATTGATAATCAAACTATTTGATATTTCCATCAAAATATTTATTCAATTATGATGCTTATAAAATGATACTTTTTATCATTTCTTGGATCATATCTAAGGACTCAAAAACTCAATCTGCTCCTATTGACTTCAAGACATTTTTTGATTATTATATGTAAACAGTTTACTCTAAATCATTATTCAGAATTTTCCATTTCAATATGTACTTACCAAAACATAAAGTCATATCAAGTTATATTTTGTGAGTAAATCCAAATTAACTTGAGTACGCCGAATAGTGAATATATTATGCTAATTTCAGCAATTGAAATTTATGAGGTTATGAATATCAACGTTGCTCATTAAAATTCCAACGACATTTGTGTTTCTTATAAAGATAGATTTGCAGCCAATGGGTTATATTCCTTTGGAACAACTATCAAAATCATATTTTGATAATGTACGTGGAATCTATTGCAGATCTGCGTATCATATCATGTCATAAAGTCAAACTCTTAATGGTTTAATTAAACAATCAAATATTGTATATTTTCGACATTGGTAAGAAACTCATACTTTCTCTTCAATTTGCAAGAATACTTATTAGACATTATAATGCGATGTGTTCATTTAGGTTAGTTAATTTCATTTCATATGATCAGTTTTATCTTTGGATTGTATTTAATTCCATTTTACTACCAATAATTTTCTCAAAGAAATTCCTTCACTATGAAGTTGGTATTTCTTGAAACAACAATTGTTTTTCAGTGCAACGGAATAGGTATTCATAAATACTATGAATTTCCTTATATATGAAACTGATTTGGTTTTAGTTCACAAAACTTATGTTCAAAACATAAATATGTCATCCAAAGACGGTCCTTTCCAAACTCCTTATAGGGAGATTCATGGCAAATCCCTCACGAACAATTATTACATGAGGAAATGAATCCTCTTGAATAGTGCTTCACTTCTAATACTTCCACTCAACCTAACTATAGTCACTCGATGGACGTCATGCCATGATTTGACTATATTCAAAGTGGAGCTTTCATATTGAAGATCCACAATATTCTTAAATTGAGAGAACTGTGTAAATCGGTCGCATCGATATTTTGTGTTTGACCTTATTTATATTAACCAACAAAAAAATATCGAATGAGTCATTCCATATTATCCAATAACTATCAGTATGTAACTCCTAGGTGACCCCAGCATCCACGAGTTATACATTGTCCAATATTCGGAAAGCGTTACATACTCTAGCCTCAACGGATACATCGATATCCAGTCTCGATACATCTTGATTAGGAACATTTAAAGTGGTATATTTATTATTATTGTGATAAATTACTCACAATTACACATTTTGTAACTACTATCACAAAACATACCATTTGTGGATTTTCTAATAAATGTACTTTTAATTAAATTATTTAATTAATATAACCATATTATATCAAGTATATAACAGAGAGAAAACAGCTTTGATTTCGAACAAGATTAGTTATTGAGTTAGATATATCTAACAAATTACATAATTGCCCCTAGGGCATACCTTATCAGTCTCACACTTGCACTTCTGGTCAATTATGGAACCTTACTCCAACTACCCCAATCAGTTTCCTCAAAACCGATCAGGTCAATCCCTCAATGAATAGGTATGCTATTATGTTTCAGTATCTACTATATCAATCAACTCTATCTGATGCTGATAAACTCCCTTTGTTATGTGGAACAATTCGGAATATGTATCTCGACTTCCAGTGAGTATCTCGACCTCCAGTGAGCTCTAAGTTTTGTTACAAACTATATAGTGACATTGTTATCATATAACAATGTTGTGGAATTCTCAACATTTGAAATGACCCTCGGCTCAATTATAAATTTGTGCACTTATATTTATATATATTTCTTTATTGCTGCATATTCAAGGCGATGTACTTAGCATTTTCCATTGAATTAACCATAGTCTTTCATTTGGAACATTTCCAACTTAAAGATTCTAAACTTGAATATATTATTGATATATCATACTCAATATGGCTATAAGTCCGAACACTTCTTTACAAGGAGTTCTTTGTTTCTGCAAATAGTTCTGTAGTATTTCATAAATACATGAGAACACTCCAATCTATCATTCAATGATGTCAATTTGGATTTAATATTTGCTTCATTTATCAAATACATGAACAAATCAAGATTTTGTAGACAACATAATATGTATGATAATTCTTATTGCCAATGCATAAGGAATTCATGTCATATGTTCCGTATTAGACAATTTAATAAGGTGTCTTTGCATATCGATTCAGCACATTCCCAATATCTTTTATACTCACTATAAAAGACATCATTTACAAATTTAGCGTCGAGTATTAAAACAACTAAGGCTAATTTTAATATAAGTACATCGTTAAAATCAGCAATGTGTTGTTTACTTACCATTTAGAAATATCTATGTATTTTAACTTTCTTTCTTATGAGCACAAGCTTTCTTCGCATTTTGATTGATAATCAAACTATTTGATATTTCTATCAAAATATTCAATTCTGATGCTTATGAAATGATACTTTTTATCATTTATTGGATTCACAAACTCAATATTGCTCCCATTAAATTCATGACAATTTTTTGTTATTATGTGTAAACATTTTACTCTAAATCATTATTCAGAATTTTTCGTTTCGATACATACGTACCAAAACATAAAGTCATGCCAAGTGATATTTGTGAGTAAATCCAAGTTAACTTGAGCAGGCTGAATAACAAATAAATTATGCCAATTTCAACAGTTGAAATTTACGAGGTTATTCATATCAACGTTGCTCATTAAAATTCCAACAGCTTTTGTCTTTCTCATAAAGACAGATTTGCGGCCAATGGATCATATTCCTTTGGATACAACTATCGGAATCATATTTTGATAATGAACTTGGAATATATTTGGAATCTGTGCATTATATCATAAATTCAACACTCTTAATGGTTTAATTAAACAACCAAGTATTGTATATTTTCGACGTTGATAAGAAACTCATAGTTTCTCTTCGATGTGTGAAAGTACTTATTAGACATTCTAAAGTGTTGTGTTCGTTTAAGTTAGTTAATTTCATTTCATTTCATATAATCATTTTTATCCTTTGATTGCATCCAATTCCATTTTACTACCAATAATTTCATAAATAAATTCCTTCACTATGAAGTTGGTATTTTTTGAAACAACATTTTTTTCTTAATGCAACGGAATAGGTATACATAACCACTTTATAAATTTTCCTATATATAAGACTGATTTGGTTTTAGTTCACAAAACTTATGTTCAAAATAAATATGTCATTCAAAGACAGTCCTTCCCAAACTCCTTAAGGGGAGATTCATGCAAGATCCCTCAAGAACAATTATTACGTGCAGACTTTCAATTTACATAACATGCTAATTCCTTGACCTATGATATGTTAGGGTTTCTTATAAACCCATATCTTGTATAATTTTGTAAACTATTATTTAGATAAAATAATATTAAACTTGTGTACTACTCTTAATTACATGAACTTATAGATAGAAGCTAACTCAATTTCACTCCCAATTAGTCGTATATTGTCCAACTGAATTCGATTACTCCTTATCGATACATCATTATGTACCACAAGGAGGAATGGCTTTTTTGATCGAATCTTTATTAATTTTTAGGTATGTTCTGATATCTTTCCAATATACTAACTTATTCGACCAAATCGAATCATTTTTTACCTGATTAAATATACAAATCTATGTTGGCGATAAATAATTGATGAATATAACCAAGTACGTGGAACCGATTTAGTATTAGTAGACTTGCGATTATATGCATCAAGGCGTATAAATCCAAAAAGTTCATCAACTATTATTATGCTCCCACTAAATGTGTGCATAACCTTTAATTATTTGAGATATAATTGACCGATATTATATGATTCATGGTCACATAATAAAAAATTATTTCTCAAAATTGCAGCTTATTTATAATTCCAAAATAACTGTAAATAACTTTAGATACTTTAGTATTTTCCAAATACATCACTTTTATTGTGAAAACAATACTATATTGTTCATTACGAATATTCATAATATTCACATTGAAATATAACTATACCTATTTTTCAAACCAGCACCGATAGATAGTCATTATTTCAGAAATGATGTTCGGTATGTTTTATGAAATAATTTTCGTAATTTGATGCAATCAATCAAATGTTACATGGCATGCTCACACTATTTCCACAATTACTATAATAACGTACTAAATTCGGAGGTCCATCATTCACTTAATATAAATTATTTATTTCATGTACCGTAACACTATTACAGCGAGGAGTACTTTAATCGAATATCTTGAACTCAAAAAAATAAATCTCATGGAAGATAATTGTCTACATGAAAATACATTTCGAAATAGAAATCATATTTCATATTCCAATATTAAGTATCAATTATTCTCATTTTCGATGTTTCTTTATGAAACAGGTGTGACCATTCACCATCTTCATCCCAACTATACCTTAAATCATATCTACTCTTGTACTCATTATTCTTTTTAAATGGTCAAACCATCCAAAAAAATGTTCTTACTACAGTATCATAATGAACTCTGTACAAAAGCGCACTCGATTATCCTCAATATTTAAGGACATCAAATATGTTGTGCTTTGTGTAAACTGATCAAAATTGACATTTCAACGATCAAGTTCTTAGGTTTATATTGTAGTTTTGGTCTAGTGTTACATTTAACACAATACGATCCTTTTATAATCAATCAAATTGAATACTCGATCTCGCACTATGACTTCGGATGAACTAATTTCATCGAAATATTGTACAATAAAAACTTTGACCGTTCACCATATAACATTATATGCGATTGTATATCGATCAAATTTACATAGTCATGTATTGCTTTTAGATTTCAGAACTCATAGAATGCAATACACGGTCTCGACCAAATAAACAAGTATGTGACCAAATTACGAATGTATTTAGTAGTTGTAGAATCAGACTTTGCATGGGTATTGAAACATTAACATGCAAGAAACATTCACTAGTAAATATATGTTATAATTCTGTTTGTCAATCTTTGATTCAAATCATTTGTATACCTTAATTGATAAACGTTTTATCAATCATATTAAATGCACAAATTTATCATTGTAGGTAACTATAATATTATTTAACATATATTCTTTCAATATTAGAAAGGTTAAATGTTATCATTTCATTTTTCTATTAAGGTTTCCATTAGTCTTTTATGTTTCACCAAGCCTTGAGTCGAAACGTAGAAGTCTTTCGACTTCACTGTTAGGACCACAGACAATCGATAACTTCTTTTCGGTTGTGTCATATACAACTTCTAACCCTTTGGTACCTTGTTCTAATTCCACTTCGACCTTAAGTATGCTCAACAAATCGAAACAAAATTATTCACTCGTACCTAACATATCGCGACGACCTAAGTATAGTATATGTACTTTGAGTTTGCTTAACAAATACATATGGTTATCTTAACCCGTCTATTCAATATATTAATCATACTACATATAACATCCCTAGCTTGATTCTGCTCAACAACTAAGGAGTATGCAAGTAATTTATTAATATATATAAGGTAGAGGACAACATTATATTAAAGATTCATAATCTTCGATATATTATATTGAGTGATATCGACTCATGGAATAATGTTTCTTATGAAATACCCTCGTGATTCAAGTGAGACACATCTGAAATCACAGTATACGCACATTTACATATGTATTAATTCCATAAGTCTAATTAGGGTTTCTTAATGTTTGTCTTTAGTGTATACATTCATATTATATGAGTTTTATTATTATATTACTTTTATATTTTATATTACTTATATAATAGCCTTATGTATAACATTATGTTAATTAAATCTTATTTAATTAATTAACATTTTTATCATTTTTATATAATTTTCATATAACATTTATATTAAATATTTATTGCATACTATAACCTTTATAGTCTCACACATATATCTTATACATGAGTATCTTCATTTAATCAACTAACCTTTAATTTATTCATTTAATTTAATTTAATTAACCTCTAATTGATTTATTTAATTGTAATTTTTTAATTAAATTATATTAATTTCAAAATTCAATTCATATACATACATGTATACTTTTGTTATTTTAAACATTTTAAAACGGCATAACATCTATCATAATATGTAATACATGCGTACGTTTATTAATTAACTTATTTTTTTAATCTTATTAATAAATTTTGAAATTTTATAACAAATATTTATTTTCAAACATTTTGAAAATTTTTATTATATTATAACTTCTATAATATTTGTATATCTTATTTTAATTTTAACTTTTAAATTTAAAATTTTATATATTAATTTTCAAACAATTTTGAAAATTAGTCCAAGGCCCAATTCGAATATGGTCCTTTTCAGTTAGGGACAACTTTTGCACTGCAAGCTTAATAGTTAAACCTAACATGACTAATTTAGACCGCATAGGATATTGGGCTCTGATACCATTGTTGAAACTGAACCCGCTCGCAGCAGAAGATATGGGTGAGTTTCAAACAAAATTACCATATAAGATCTTTATTGGGCCTATGAAGTCTATTTACTTAGAACATTCCTTAATACATTAAATTTTATTTTATTTATATTTTAAATTAAGCATAATGGTACCATAAATTTCATGACGTCTAGTCAAAATTCGACAGATCTGTTTACTAAAGGACTTGGCGTTGAAAAGCTTAGAGGAAATGGACTTAAACTTTAAAGCCAATGTAAAACAATTGTCATGGCTATAATCAGTTAAATATAATGAAATTCATTACCTTAGGTTCGAGCAAAAGTAAATCATACGACACAATTGGAAGGACTATAATACTTAGTCTAAACAACTAAAATTATATTCCATTTCAAAAAAGTGCTTGGTACCTATAATGATATGGTGAAGGTTGTACTGCTTAGTATTTAATACGTTACAACAGAAATATTGTTGAAGCATATAATTGACACTTCTCATAAACCTATATATATATATATATATATATATATATATATATATATATATATGAGTGCACGAAGATGGTGCAGCCTTCCGCGAGACTATGGCTTAGTCTTTATGGGCATTTCATGAAACCAAGATACAAACACAAGACCAATCCACATGTCAACTTCTAAACTATTCGAAGGAAAGAAAACAAATATGCGAAACACATCTGATACGTCGCATATGATTGATGATTCAATGCTTAGTCAACCACTCCATCCCAACGCGCTTTGATAGGTTATCGGTATGTACAGATTCAAGTTCATAAGATACATATATTTATGCATGAGTTTTCCTACAACACGTGACAATAGAAAATTTTATTAAAATTTGGTCAAAGAATGTTGGTGAAATTTTGTTAAAATTTTGTGAGTAACCTTTTGTTCCGGAGAAGAAGAGAGAAAGAGAAGAGGAAGAATGTGGGAACGTGAATAGGTTCACATTATAGAACGTTTGTACAGATATGTTTAAATTAGGTTTTACAAGAGAAATGTTCGACTTTCTGGACATCCAATATTTTCTTTTGGGTTGAAAATAAGGTAATACATGTTACCACGCATGAGCGCACCACCATCGCCACCGTCCGAAAGATAGAATTGGATTTGGATTTGGGTCTAAATTATTATTTTTTGGCAAAATTTTCATTTAAACGGGCCTGTTTAAGTTCTTTACAAACCCATAATAATTCAGATTTCAAATTACGAAAAGGTGGAATCGACGGGAAAACGACGGTCGCTATTGTAGCCAACAAATGCTTTCTTCGCCAATAGAAGCTTCCCTTCGGCAAAGATAGTAGCAGCCCAATGGGCAGACACAACTCTTGGCGGTTATATAAAGGCATAGTCCAGATAATAAGTTCATAAAATTTTCAACTCTTTGCATTCTCTCATTCTCCTCGTTCCCTCTCCTTCTCCTCGATTCTCTTTCAATTTTAGAATTACATCAAGTTTGTGATACTGCAAATCATGAACTCAAAACTCTTGTTCACTGTGGTTAACCGTACAATATTTTGAATCAACTTCGATAGTGTCACCACAATCGATTATAAAGAATTACTTTTCAACTTAATTGTATCTTGAGAGACGATTTTTTGTAAATTTGAGCAACTATTCGTTTGCTTAAACGAGTGGAGATGACAAATAATGTCTTAAGGAAAGCATGACGATCCTTGAAGTGAACCTCATTTATATGATTACCACTGTCATTGTCTCAACTTACCTGCATCCAAAAAATCCACCATCATATTTTGGATAAATCAAGAAGTTAATATTTAATGGTTACATAAGGTAGTGTTGTCAATTTCACTAATTTTCTAAAAATTTGTATTAGTCTTCAACACCTTCAGTACTCAAATACCATTATTAAAAGCATAAATCCTTCATATAACATAGAATTGCATAATTACACAAAGACTTATGACCTACCAGTATTGTTCACTTACTTGAACGAAACATGGTGTAACAGTATTAAAACTAAGGTATCGTTTGTTTAAAATGCTGAATACTGAAGGCTGAATACTGGATGCTGAATAGCAATTGCTGAATGCTGATGGCTGAATACTTAAAATATTGTTTGTTTAGAAATTTGTTTTGTGAACATAACTTAATACTTTGACAATATTACCCCTCAAAGATAAAATTAATCATTCTTTCATGTAACTTCCATACAAAACACACTAAATCATCTTATTTTATACCTTATATTTTACATAAAAACAAATACTCACATGTATAGGTAATATCAAATCAACAGAACATATCGAAAATAGTAAATTTGATGACATAGATATATTTCATAAATGTTTGGTCGAGAAAAAAATATTTTATTATAATAAATTTAAAGCTTGTGGTGTGTTTGGATTATTAATTAATGTTTTCGGCATTATATATATATATATATATATATATATATATATATATATATATTTATGTATATATATTTATTTATGTATGTGTGTGCATGTATATATATATACGTGTGTGTATATATGTATATATATGTGTGTGTATGTGTGTGTGTATGTTAAACGTATCGAAATAAATTATTATAAAATCATCATACGATTTTGTCCAACTTTTCATAATTATTAAAAATGTTGAGTTTCCATATATGTGTTGCATATTTTATTTAAGTTTTCATATATATCTTAATACAAATCGGTGATGTTCAGCTTGTCGAAATTATTTATTTATATTTTTTCACACTTGTATTACATATTTCATTTTTTTTTTCTTTTTCATTTTTATTAAACAATTTATAAATTATCATATTTCAACTTCCAATTATATGCAACCGTTGCTAGGATGTCATCAATTTTTTTTATCACTGGTTTTTAGTATATTTCTGGTGATTGAAAACTATATTATAAAATTAAAATCAAAACAAAATGAGAAAAAATTACCTCCCCATAGAAGGGGATAGAACCAAAAACAAAATTGATGTTATACGTGAACTTTTCTAACTGTTTGATATAATTAGAAAAAACTTTATTAAATAGTTACATGTTATGTCGCATATGGGTATAATTGAAAATTGCAGTGCAATAAGTGATCAGCACTTACAATAAGCATTAAAATTTTGCTTATTCAATTAGGTGAATAAAAGAGCTTAATGAAATCACTTATTTAAAAACAAACAATCCTACATGCGCTTATCACTTGTGTAGTTAAGCATTAAGCCATTTTTTCTTTAAAACAAACGCAGCCTAAATTAGTACATCAATTGCTAAATATTAGCTACTAGCTATTAATTATTAACTGCTAGCTATTAATTATTAATTATTAACCATTACTTATAAAATATTAGATTAAAGTTAAATAAATTAATTACTAATTTTAAATTAAAATTATATATTAATTATCAATCTAGATAATTACTTAATTGATAATAATTATTTAGTCAACCTTACATCTTAACTCAAACCAAACCAAACGTTTAAAGTGTCCAATTCAAGTTGATTGAAGCTTGTGTCCAAAAATGCACTAGGTTGGAATTAGCTGTTGGAGTTAGCAAATAATTCATGTGCAAGGGTGTGATTAGTAAATAATTCTTAAGGGAGCTCTGAGTTGAAAATTCTTATGGTGTATACAGGTTTCAGAACAAGACAAACTGTATATAAGAACATTATTGAAGTACCTCATTGTCTGTATATTTGGCTGAGGTTTGAAGTCTCCAAACATTATGGAACCAGAAAAAATGGCAACAGCTGAATATCCAGAGAAAGAAGGTAAGTCGATCAGTAGCTTATAAAACTAATATATATAAATTTATCAGAAATTCTCTATGGAGATGTGTGGTACCTTATGTTATCAAATGTATACCATAATAATGTATGCACTAATTCATATCCTATGGAGATATGTTTTGTCTATAGATTTTTCAGTCCGTTTTTCCATATTACCAAACCAACTTGTTAAATTTTTAGAATATTAGCACTGAGCACAGCTAAGAGAGTTTAGATTCACAAGATTCCATGGAGCAACATAAAGTTTGGTCAATATCTTTTAGTACAAAAAATCTTTTGTTGTTATATGAGACCAAACTCATATACCCATGTACAATCCGAGACACCTCAATATAATAAATAGATGATGATATGGATCATTTAGATTTAGGCTAAAGAATAATACAGGTAAACGCCATATACGTACACATACATGTGTGTGTACACACACATAAATATATATGTACACATGTACAAGAGATTTGTTAACATGTAATTAACACCAGGGTCTTATTTTGTTGCAAAAGTAATCTTCCTACTTTTGCTATATTCACCTGAAATTCCATGACCAGAACAATTGGACCAGGCTCCTGAAGAAAACATATAAAGGTATCTATCTAAGATAGGAGGTCCACTGTGGTACTTTTGATACCCAAATCCCATTTTTATGTAGCACTTCTCATTTAATAGTGGCTCACATAAATTATACCGTGAATATATCTAGCATTAGGGATTTTTTTTTAAATATAATAGTTATAGTTGTTGCTAACGTTTGTTGTATGCTTCAAAAATCTAGGTGCATTCCAAACTGGAATAGGTCCGTTCGAGGAACCGAAAACAGTGTAGTATATGTCAAAAATCGAGTTTGAGTTGTACAAGTCCCACAACGACTATTGGGATGTACTATTTCAAATCAAATAATTATTATGTTATGAGTTCTCAAATGTAACCACATTTCGTAGATGTTTAATGTACGTTATGAGTATGATATTCGCAAATGAGAACAGGGGGAAAAAAGTTCATTTTGAAATTTCTAGCATTATTATAATTATAAGTTAATATTAGCTATTAAAACATTTATTTTAACCTTTAATTTGAAGTATAAAATTTATTATGTCTTAAGTTTTATTTTTCATAGAGATATCATAAGTATAAGGTTAGCCCATCTACAGTTTTACAACATTTGAGGGAAGCGGTGTTGCTCTAAATTTGAAAGGAGTCAAAAAGTGGTAAGGTGGATATTTTTAAGTGCTAGAAGTCTTGAGCTTTTAGCCCCTAAACATACATATTTATCTACCGGTCGGTTCTCGCTACTAGTAAATCTCCAGCATATGGATTATTTAGTTATAGAAATCGACAAACACCATTGACATGCATATAGATGCATTTATTATAAAAGATTCATAAAAATACAGAGTTTAATTTGGATTGAATTTTTTGATCATTTCTAAATTTGTGATTAAAGAAAATCTAATACTTCTTTTTTCAACTTTTGGAAAAAATACATAATTCCTATTATTATTATTATTATTTTCATTTTTCAATGCATAATAATCTTTCAATTTTTTTCCAATAAAACTGTACTGTAGAACAAATTTGAGCTATTTCAAACAAGAACTGTGTAACAAATTTTTTTACCTTTCCAAAATATTTACCTTTCAATGAAGGGAACTGAGTGAATAGCTTTGTAGAGATGCAAGAAGTCTAATTTTGAATTTCATTTTAAAGCACTATGGTAAAACTAACCTCCTTGTTAGTGGGTATGAAACCAAATAAATATTTATAACAGTGTATTGTATCTATAATATCCATATACATAATGTTTGTCGTTACACTATTACTTATTAATTATTTACCCATTCACGTGATCTATTGTAAATCATTAAATCCAGCAGTGGTTATTTATTTGACGAACCCCTTCTTTAATTTTGGTTCATCCAGCCTAGACTAGACGAATCAAACTACACACTCATGTAATTAGTTTCATACCCATATATACATACCACACACACATATAAAGCGGAGCGATCAAGATCCCTTTCACTATAGACCCCCACCCCGGTGCACACACAAACACATAAAAATTTATATTAGCTTGAAAAGAAACGCGCGCGCGCACACACCTGAATTCTCTACGATACCTATATGCATACCATGGTGTTTGTTGGTTTGCTATTCTTTATAGTGGATAATATAAATTTATGAACCTAATACGTTAATCAAGAAATACAAAACTATATATAGTAGCTTCAGCACATTACTATGTCGATCAGTGAAAGATGTGTGGACAGCAATTATATATCAATTAATATCATTGATACCTAGTAACCAACAATGTTTAAGTCAGACAACAGTACATGTCAAAGCTGGTCATAATTAAAATGGTGCTACTCCAACCATAATTTCGCCTAAAATTTATCCGATTTGAGTCGGCATCAAGTTGCAATCCGCCTTCATTATGTTTGGCTATTGACTGTTGTTTGACTTCAAAATTTACAAGGAAAATGTTTAATCGGTGGTGCAAAGCATGTTCACTCTTTATTATGGTCCACAGCAAGTTAACGACCGTAATCAAGACCGTGTGCAGTGAAAATGCTTGATGGATCTAAAGCAGTGGAGGTGCAAAAAGTTATAGAGGGATAAAACGGGGATATAACAGAAATAGCGAAGATGCAAAAATAGCTTTATTAGAAATAAAATTAAATCTCCAAAGTTGATTTATTTTCATTCTCGCGTCATTTAAGTGGGAAAATAAAATATATTTTAATCTTTTATAATAAAATGAAGTATATCATGATTTATATAGTCCTCACTTGATTACAACATTAGATTTCTATCTTAGGTTGAGCACTTAAACCCTTAAATTTAAGTTTTTACCCTAACTTTTTTTATTTAGTTTAGAAGAAAACTAGTCTAAGTAATATTTTGTGTTAACGTTGCTAAAACGGATGCTATAAACCAATGTTTTAACGGGTGTAGCGGAATATAGCAGGGCTTTTAAGCAGATCTGTTGTTTAATAGCGCTAAATTGAAAAGAAGTAATGGCAGAAGAGCGCTCCGCGCTTAAGCTGCGATATAGCGAGACTTTAGCAGGGCTTTAACTACGTAGAATCAAGAGCAAACGGCAACTGGTTGCCTGCCGAAATTTGGGTAACTTTTAGTGAAAAATATGGTGCCAACAGCACCACCCATTAATTAACTTGTGTCCAGGTGGTACACAACACAAACAATATCATTCACAAATTAATCTGACCTTTTGTTTTTTGTGCATATATATGAAGAAATAGATGATTGCCCAATTGAAGAAGTGAGACTTACAGTTCCAATAACAGACAATCCAGCTTTGCCAACTCTAACATTCCGAACATGGGTTCTTGGAATAACTTCATGTATTCTATTAGCTTTCTTGAACCAATTCTTTGGTTACAGACAAAACCCACTGTACATATCATCTGTATCGGCCCAAATTGCAGTTTTGCCCATTGGAAGACTTATGGCTTCTTCACTTCCTTCCACGGTTATGCGAGTGCCTGGGACAAAATGGTCATTTTCATTAAATCCTGGACCATTCAATATAAAAGAGCATGTGTTGATAACTATATTTGCTAATGCTGGATCTAGTGGTGCATATGCAGTTGGTATTATCACAATTGTCAAAGCATTTTACCGCTTACCCTTGAACCCGCTAGCAGCTTTGTTGCTCACTGAGACAACACAGGTCAGTTATAATAAGCTCTTTCTTTGGATAATTTATTAAATGACAGTTTCATGAATTTTATATGTTACTTGATGAAAAATATCATAGATGATGGGATATGGTTGGGCTGGTATATTCAGAAGGTTTCTTGTGGACTCTCCCTACATGTGGTGGCCAGCTATCCTTGTTCAAGTCTCCTTATTCAGGTTCATATCTCAACTTCAGATTAATATACAGCAAAGTGCTAAAACATACAATAATCTGATAGTGGAGTAATCTACAATTTGATAATGAGAAAAGATTAACACAATACATACCTCAATTTTCACCCGGTTGCAGTGATTGAGTCACCATATCAAAACAAAAGATCAGATTTATATCATGATTAGCATACCAAAAGTGTTAATATACTAATTTATGACATAATATGTTTCTCGAGTTATAAAGGAACAACATGCTGAAGCAATTTACTATGCTGTGATACACCAAAAATGCACAAGTAGACGCAGTTGTATAGCCATGATAATTCGCTAGTAATACGTTTTTGGTTCAAACCAAATTTAGGGCAATGCATGATGAAGAGAAAAGACCAAGGGGAGGAACAACAAGGCTCCAATTCTTCCTCTTAGTTCTCATCACAAGTTTTGCATACTACATTGTTCCAGACTTCTTCTTCCCTTCTATAACAGCACTCTCATTCATATGCTGGATTTTCACCAAATCAATTACAATGCAACAAATTGGGTCAGGCACATATGGGCTTGGAATCGGATCCTTCGGTCTTGATTGGTCGGCTGTAGCTGGATTTCTAGGAAGCCCATTGGCAACTCCAGGGTTTGCAATAATTAACATTTTTATAGGGTACTGCTTGGTAATGTATGTTATGGTTCCTATTGGATATTGGAACAATATATATGAAGCGAAAAGGTTTCCAATTTACTCACCAGCTGTCTACATGGCAAATGGTTCTACCTATGATGTCGATGCTGTTCTAGATAGAGAAACTTTCCAGTTTAGCAGTGAAGGGTATACCCAAGTAGGAAAAGTTAACTTGAGCATTCTGTTCGTTTTTGTTTATGGTTTGAGCTTTGCTACACTTGCAGCTTCTTTATCTCATGTTGCCCTTTTTAACGGAAAGTAAGTTTTCTAACAAGTATACACCTTTATTTTTATTCTCTTAACAAGAATACACAAATATGATGACACTGTAAAAGAAAAAAGAAAAAGAATTTACCACATGCTTGCATATGTGTAGAGAGATATGGAACCAGACGAAGGCAGCATTGAGCAGCAAAGTTGGTGATGTGCACACAAGGATCATGAAGAAAAATTATGAAGAGGTTCCACAATGGTGGTTCCATGTGATCTTAGTTGCAATGCTTGCGCTATCTATATTCACCTGCGAAGGCTTTGGCAATCAACTCCAACTTAAGTATTGGGGAGTTCTGTTAGCAGGAGGGTTGGCTTTTCTCTTCACACTTCCCATTGCTGTCATCACTGCCACCACAAATCAGGTATATATGTTTATAATAGCGTATACACATTAGAAGCATATGAGGCATTCAACTGTTCGAGTTTCATCACAAACATAAGAAGAAAATGTGCATACAATACTGATTTGGGATGAGATGACATGTTAAATTCTCATTTTCAAAACTATTATACAATTCTCAACTGCAATGTTTGTAAAGCATCTGAACACCTAGGCTAATGAGATATTAATCTGAAGAGTAGTGTATGTATTTTTGCTACATAATCCAAATTGAACATCTGCTATTTATTTAGAATATATCAGTAAAGGTGAAAAGTCTGTAATCTACCTAGTAAGTAAATAATACCGAGCAGAAAAGTGTTTTCGGCCACACTTTTGTAACCCGCAAGTTAAGGCCTGAGAATTCTTTCTACCTGGTACTATACACCGGATAGATTAATTCTTCGTGGTTTGTAGCAATGACAACAGATATACATGCATACATGTGTGTGTACACACACACGTAATATTGCAGATATGTCAACCACCATAGCAAAGTGTGTGTGTGTGTGTCTATAATCTATATGTATGTATGTGTGTGTCAATATGTATGTATGTGTCTGTGTGTATGTCTAAGATTTCCAAATAAAGGTTTGGTTACACAGCTAAATGCTTTACCACTATCATTAATGATCTATGGCATCTTAAAACCATTTTTTTGTCAATAATATGAATTTGCTCAGTGGGCATTATCTAATCACTCTTTCGTAATATCTTCTCCATTAGACACCAGGGCTAAATGTGATAACTGAAATGATAATCGGTTACATGTATCCTGGGAGACCACTTGCCAATGTGGCTTTCAAGACATATGGCTACATAAGCATGGCACAAGCAATAGCATTTCTTGCAGATTTCAAACTGGGACACTACATGAAAATCCCACCCAGGTCTATGTTTATAGTTCAGGTAACGATTTCACCTTTCAGATAGGTATTTTATTTGTCCTGATAATAGAATTTAGCACTTAATTCCACATTCCAATCTATACATCAATCATGTGGAACATCAAAGAATGTTATTTTTAACTTTCTACAAACTAGAAGGGATATAGCATGCAGAAAAGTTGTTCTATACTACTTTTAGTTGGTTCAACTGTAGAATAACAACCTGATATCAAACTGGGAAACTTAACATCACATTATATAAGGTATTTATGGTAGAATTTAGGCATGGTGTTTGTAGAGGATAACTACCCGTCGACGTATACACTTCTAGCGTCCACATGTGCACATATAGCTAAGCAATTTAACCATGAACTAATCTTTGTTTACATGACATACCTTGCAGCTAGTGGGCACAGTAATAGCAGCAGCAGTGACCTTCGGCACATCATGGTGGCTCTTAGTAACAGTACCAAGCATTTGCGACCCTGCAAATCTTCCAGAAGGAAGCCCATGGACATGCCCAGGCGACAAAGTCTTCTACAGTGCATCGGTCATATGGGGCTTAGTCTCTCCAAACCGCATGTTCGGTTCACGAGGCCTCTACGAAAACATGAACTACTTTTTCCTTGTTGGACTTCTAGCGCCCATACCCGTATGGATTTTGTCGCGCTTTTACCCCGAACTAAGGTGGATCAAACTCATAAACATGCCCATCATATTAGGAGCTACAGGGGCTATGCCTCCTGCTAGATCAGTGAACTACATAATGTGGTTCGTTGTTGGCATTTTCTTCAACGTCGTTGTGTATAAAAGGTATAAAGGATGGTGGGCAAGGCATAATTATGTTTTATCGGCTGGTTTGGATGCTGGAGTTGCTTTCATGGCTATACTTGTTTATTTTGCGTTAGGGATTAAGGATATCAATGGAGTTAACTGGTGGGGGTTGGATATTGATAAGCAATGCCCTTTGGCTACTTGTCCTACTGCACCAGGGATTGTGGTCGATGGTTGCCCACTTTTTGAATGAAAAGTTGATTCTTTGCTCATCTGTTATGCTTTAGAAGCGACTGTTATCCTTTGCAAAAAGGATGATAATGGAAATGTATCTGATGTTTTAATAAGCGGAATTATTACCACCTTTTTTTGTGAAATATATGGAAGTGCTATATGTGGTAATGCTGAAATGTAAATTAGATTTCGTCAAATGTTTTGGAATGGCTGTTTGGTAACTGAAAGTAAAGAATTACGTTATCGATCGGTTCACGTTCTCTCTAGTTTCGGTAATATAGCTTCGAATGCAGTACCTTGGTAAAAGAAACCCTAGCCATGGCAGCTGCCTCACTACCAAAAATTTCAAATTTCCGCGCAACAAATCACTAGACCGCAGGAAGAATCAGGCAGTGGAAACACTGAATGATGAGGGTTTCATCCAAGTGGGTAAACACGATTAACTCGGATCTGAAAACAGAGACTATGGAAGCTTATCGCGAAATCAAGTAGCATGCAGGCGATAGCAATGACGGAACAAAAATTACAGAACCAGAACCAGAAAATCCATATCTACAACTGAATATGAGCAAGCCAAGTTTACTGTTGCTCCAGTTTCTAGCAAGAGATCTCCGGTGATATAATTCACCTGGAGAAATTTTCAGACCATGTTTCCCGCCGATGACAACAGCATTTGGCTCGTGGGATATTAACAATAATCTTTATTAGCTTTTGGTCCTACCGCCACCTTTCACAATTGCCCTTTATATGTATTCCTTTAGTATCGTCCGCTGTGGTTTACACCTTCTCTCGTCTAACTTCACAAGTAAGTTATTATATCATAGTAACAAGTTTTGTGCCGTTTAATCTAGGGTTTTCTTCTGCCATGGGAGATTTCAATCTCTCTCTCAAACCCAATTCCAATTCCCCTCTCTCTTGTCCATCTCCTCAAGATAGGCCACCTGAAACCCATTTCAGAAAGCCGAATAATGTCAACATCGATAATGAGGGCTTCCAATTGGTTCAAACAAGATCGCAAAAGAGAAATCAGCCCAGATTTGGTCAGACTCAGTCCCAGATCAATAGTAATCAGAGAAGGATAGAGGATCAGAAGATCAATTCTCTCAGGGACAGAACCAAACCGACAAAAAGTGATAAACCACCAGCAAAGTTCTCACTAAATAGAGAACTAGGGCAGAAATCTTGGGCCGAGATTGTCTCAGAGCAATCTAATGAACCAAAGGATGAAGATTGCAGTCTTGAAACCATTATGCCTATCCAAATCAATAGCAAGAAATATGGTGTTATAAAAGAGACGGTTTGTAAAAGAGCAATGGAGTGTTGGAATAATTCCGTATTAGTTTATGTTGTTAGCAGTAAACCATATTTCGTGTTTTTCAAAGAATATATTAAAAGAGTTTGGAAACCAAAAGGTGAGTTTGAAATCTTTTCCAGAGAAAATGGTTTCTTTCTGATTAAATTCTATGATTCACAAGACTGCAGTTCCATAATTCAGAATGGTCCACATTTCTATAACGGCAAGCTCATCATTATGAGAAGGTGGTCGGAATCGTTGAAGATGGACAGAGATCTTCTGTCAACTATGCCGATATGGATTAGATTACCAAGTGTAAATCTCAAATTATGGGATAGAGAGGCGTTTAGCATCATGGCAAGTATTATCGGAAAACCCATTAAAATGGATGCAGCAACAACCATGAAGACGAGATTGAATTATGCTCGAATTCTAGTGGAAGTTTCTGCAATGGATGAACTTCCAGACGAAATTTGTTTAAATCTTTATAATGGTGAAAACATTATACAAAAGGTTGAGTATGAATGGGTTCCACCAAAGTGTAGTATCTGTAAATGCTTCGGTCATACCAAGGAGCAGTGCAACCAGAAGCAGACGTGGATTCCCAAACAGAAAGAGAAAAATTTAGATAGTATTCAAGAAATTAGGTCTGAAACAGTTCAAGAAGTTGAAGTCAGTAAAGGTACAATATTACAGTCAAAATCTCAAGAAGAAGATGATCGAATCTATCAAGAAGATATCATTTTCGATCAAGAATGCAATTCTAAAGAGCTCACTGATCAAAACAATCAGATCATGGCAATGGAAGATCATCAGCAAAGCAAAGAAACCTCTAAAGATCAAGATCCGACTAATAAAAAGGAGGGTAAAATCATACAGGTCTTTAACTCTGAAACCCCCCATATTTCAGAGTCATGTTTAATTACAGGCCAGATTAATACAAGCATAGTGAACAAAATTCATCAAAATTCCAATATGAATCAAGAATCTAAGGCTGAGAAGGGATCTTCTTCTTCACTTGCTGCAGATGTTGAGAATAATGGCTGCTCAACATTGCCTCGCAAGGATGATCTATCTTCAGAGCAGGCTGCAATGTCTGATTATAATGAATCAGAATTGCCTCGCACAGCTATTTTCGATTTATCTTTAATCCAGATTCCAGAATCTGCACATATGGAAGAAGATAAATCTAAGGAAAAAGACAGTAGTGATGAGTTTGATATATCAGAATTACATATAAGTAAAACAAAATCTTCTGGTAAGTTAAAGGGGAGCAAAGAGAAAAAAGCTTTCAAACAAAAATATATATCAATTAACCCAGAGTGGGATCAAATGTCCACCAGATTGAAGGCTAAAGGTACTGAAAATAAAAGGAGAGGTAAAAGTACCATGGTGTCAGGTACAATTTAAATTTCTTTCTTTTTTTATCATATATATATATGTCTATCTTTGCATGGAATGTTAGGGGGATGAATTCCCCTGTTAAACAATCTGATATTCTTCATATGATTAATATATATAAACCTACTATAATTGCCCTTATAGAGAATAAATTGAATGATGAAAACTTTGATCGATTCTGCATTAAATTATCTAGCAATTGGAAAGCTATTCATAATAATGACTGTGGCTGTAAAGGTAGAATTATTGTTATTTGGGATTCCAATGTCTGGAATAATACAAATATAAATAAAGACAGTCAATTTATTGATTGTAATTTCAGAAATATTGGTGGTTTTTATTTACAAGTTACTGCTGTATATGGTAGTAACTTAGAAATTGAAAGAAATGCTTTGTGGCAAAAACTGAAATCTCTAAATTACATTTACAATCTCCCTTGGATTGTATTAGGAGATTTTAATACTGTTTTTCATGTAAATGAAAAGTTTGGTGGGATTAAGATTCCTCAAAATAAGCTAAACAAAGTCAATAAGTTTATGTTAGAGTCTGGTTTGATTGAACCTACTGTTAGTGGTAGTAAGTTTACTTGGAAATCTGGTCTAGCTAAAAACATTCATTGCAAATTAGATAGAATTTTGTATAATAAAGACTTTTTAAATAAATTTCCTGACAGTACATGTTCTACTTTGGAGCAGAACTTAAGTGATCACACTCCTCTTCTGGTTAACCTTGTTATTAATAATATTGCTAATACTAAAGCATATCCTTTTAGATTCAAAAACAGTTGGGTTCTAGAAGAAGATTACAAAAGTTTAATAGAAAACTGTAACAGTTTTTCTTGTAATGGCTCCAAACAATTTCAGTTTAGTATGTTTCTAAAATTCACTAAAAATAATCTTAAAAACTGGAATAAAAATAAACTTTTCAGTAAAAATAGAATTGCTGAGTTGAGAAATGAAGGTATAAATTTACAGATGAAAGCTGATAATAAGCCAGATGATTTGATCAATATTAATAAATTTTTTCTTAATCAAAGGGAGTTGTCTAATGAGATGTATAAAGAATCAGTAGATGCTAGACAAAAGGCAAAGTCTGATTGGCTTACTTTAGGGGATGATTGCACCAAGTTTTTCTATGCTAAGATGAGTAATAGGAAACACCTTAATAATATAGGCTGCATATTTGATAGAGAGGGCAATTTAGCTAATTCATTTGAGAAAATTTCTTTTGAAGCTGTCAAGTTCTATAAGGAACTTTATTATTCTGAATCTATAGAAAAAGAGTTCCCAGTTATAACATGCAAAAATATATTAAATAATAATGCTGCAGAAATCCTACTGGATTCTGTAAGTATAGATGAAATTAAATTTATAGTTTTTAATGCTGGGGACAACAAAAGTCCAGGCCCTGATGGTTTCAATGCTAAATTTTTTAAAAACAATTGGGAATTTATAAAGCAACAAGTGACTGATGTGGTCAATGAATTTATAAACAGTGGTAAAATTCTCAAAAGTATTAATCATACTTTTATTACCCTTATTCCAAAAAATAAAAACCCCATTGATATAGGTGACTACAGACCTATTTCATGTTGCAATTTTATTTACAAAATTATTGCTAGTGTGCTCAGTCATAGAATTAAAGTGTTTCTGCCTTTTCTTATTGCTGAAAACCAAAGTGCTTTTGTTCCTGGAAGGCTTATTTATGAAAACTCCCTTTTAGCTCATGAAATGGTCAGAAAATTTAATACTAAACAAGGTGATAATGTTTGTATTAAGATTGATTTGCAAAAAGCATATGACAAGGTTAATAGACACTTTATTCGTCACATTATGGTGTGTATGGGTTTTCCTATAAAATTTTGTGATTTGATTTTTGAGTGTATTAACACCCCCACCTTTTCTATTCTCATTCAAGGTAAGGCAGAAGGTTTTATAAAGTCTAATAGGGGACTAAGACAGGGTGATCCCTTATCTCCTTATCTTTTTGCCATAGTGATGGAATACTTCTCTATTCTTATTGAAATAGAAAGTATGAAAGGTAAGATCCATCCTATTAATAGAATACAGCCATGTGTCAATCACCTGATCTATGCAGATGATCTTATGGTGTTTATCAAAGCTAATAAAGTTAATGCAGAATCTATAAAATACATTTTTGAAAAGTTAAAAATTCATGCAGGGCTTCAGCTTAATGTTAACAAAAGTAAAGCCTATTTTAGCAAAGCTTGTAAGTTCAAACAAGAATTTTTAAATATTTTACAAATAGATGAAGGTTTTCTTCCTATCAAGTATTTAGGTTTGCCTCTTTCGTCTAATATGATAAAAAATTCTGATTGCTCAATTCTTATTGATAAAATTCAAGAGAGAATGGAAACATGGTCTTGCAAATTACTTTCCATAGCTGGTAGACTAGAACTTATTAAAACTGTGGTTTATGCTATTATTTTATACTGGATACAAACTTTTCAAATCCCTGCTGCTACTATTAAAATTCTGGAAAACAGATGTGCAGATTTTTTATGGAGAGGCAAATACCACAAAATTAGTTGGAATAATGTGTGCAGACCAAAAAATGAGGGGGGTTTTGGTATTAGAAATCTGAAAGATTTGAGTAATACTTGCCATTTAAAATTGTTTTGGAGATTCATTAGTTCTGATTCCTTGTGGGCTAGGTGGATGAGATCCAAGTACTTAAGGCAGGAAAATTTTTGGACCACTGTTCATAAAAATAATCAATCAAACACTTGGAAACATATTTTAGATTGTAGGGAAATTGGGAAATCTCTGATTGAAAGAAAATTTAAAGATGGTAAAAACACCAGTTTATGGTTTGATCCTTGGTTTAATAATGAAACTTTTATAAATAGGGCAGGGTGGAATAGTCTTGTGTTATGTGGTAAGCCTAATGAGAAAGTTTCTGATATTATTGTTAATAACCAGTGGCACCCACAGATTCATCCCATTACTAACCCTCATAAAAATAATATATGCAAAATTCAATTTGACAAATATGCAGAGAATGACTATTGGGAGTGGAAAGCTACTAACAGAGGGAAGTTTTCTTTTAAAGTAACTTGGAACTTTATTAGAATCAAATATCCTACTGAAGAATGGTATCAGTGCATTTGGAATAGAGTGAACTGTCCCAAGATGGCATTCTGTACTTACTTTGCTATTAAAAACAGATTGCCAACCTGGGATAGGATTAATAAATGGGGTAGTAATGTTAGTTCACTCTGTTCCTTGTGCAATTTATGTGATGAAAATGCTAATCATATATTCTTTGAATGCAGCTACTCATATTTTATATGGAATCAAATCAGAATGACTTTAAACATTGATGATAACAGTCATATGGATATCATGAATATTATCAGAATTATCAACAACAAATTCAAGGTTAATTCAGAAGGTTCAGAGTACGCTTACATTCTTCTTACTACGGCAGTTTTTTACTTATGGAAGGAAAGAAATCAGCGTGTGCATAAAAAGGGTAGCAGTAGCAAAGAACAAATCTGGCTTACGGTTAGTACAGATAGTAAGATCATGTTGCAAAAATCAAAAAAATTTCATAAAAGTCAAACCAGATATACTTCCCTTGCTGAAGACTGGAAAATCGAAGCTGGTAGCAAACATTTGGAAGCATATCTTATAAATTCTAGAGACTTTCAGATTAGCAAAAACTATAGCTCTTTCAGAGCTACGAGCTATAGCAGAGAACTTCATCAAACTAATGTCATGAAGTTGTCAGATCTAGGTCGTATTGACACTAGATCTAACAATTCTGAGGTCATCAGAGACTATGTTGAGAGATCCAGGCCATTATTGGGTGGTAATAGCAAAGCGCTGCAAATTTCATATGATCTAGGTCGCGATGACCATAGCGCTAACAATTCGGAGGCTATCAGTGATTCTGCCATGAGATCTGGTCCTCCTTTGGGTGATATTAGAGAAGCACACCAAGTTTCATCAGATCTAGGTCGTATTGACCATAGATCTAATGTATTTCCGCTTTCGATCAATACTAGTAATGGTTTCGAGTATAGAAATGGTAGCAGTGGCATGAGAGGAGGGTTTAATGAAGCCCTTTCTTACTGGGAAAGAGGAGAGAGCAGTAAAAAGAGGAGCGATGGAGAGTAGAGATGGAGCGGCCATTGTTGTCATTTTCATTTTTCTTGCCGCTTAATTATTTTGTGAAGTAGTGGATTATGTCGGCTAGGGTTTAGTGGTTGGTATTTTTGTATTGGGCTGGGCCCTTTTTACCTTCTTTCAAAAAAAAAAATGTATTCCTTTAGTAAAAATATTTTTATACAGATATTATTAAATTTTAACATCATTTAAAATTAGTATCTAACAATTAATCTTTGCTTACAAATTCAAATTTCCTCTACAAATATTTACACGTCATAATATTACTTAAAAATAGGATCTAACAAATAAATTACTTTACAAATCCTTTTTTATTAATTAATAAAGTAATATAAATAAAATTTAAACAGATAAAAAATTAGATAGCACAACTTAAAAATAAAAATTCAAATTAACTACATTTGATTCAATACAAAAATATGACTGAATATTTGTGAAAATTATTTTCTTTTGAACGTATTAAATAAATACAATGTGTAGAAAAACAATTCAGATGTCTTCATCACGCGCGGAGCGCGTGCCATAACGCTTAATAATAATAATCTTATACTATGAAGCAAAACCTTTGGTTAAAGGGAAGCCTTTTCGGACTTCCATGAATACCCCCTTCGGTAATAGTTGAAACTGACGGTTGTTTTATAGTTTAGTCTTTTTCCCAAACCCATCAACACGGTATAAGTTACTTTCCCATTTCCCCACGAACGGCACATCTTCTCATTACCATCCTCCACATTACCGAAAAAGTCTCTTCAGCAATGCTTCAGTTCTGTTAAATCATCCCATGACAAGCACCATCTCCCAAATTCAGTTCTCATCTCCCATCGTGGTAATTTCAGCCGACTCCCACGATAAGCGACCTATTCAAAATCATATTCTCCTCTCCGATTTTGGTCACTTCTCCATTTATTTTTACTCCGTTGAAAGTATTGCTGATGATCTTCAAGCAAAGAATTGGTTTTCGAATGATGAATTGGATGATGCAACCTTAGTAATGCAATTTGTTGCATTTGATAAGGTTAGTTAAATCGTTTATTTGGTTCTATTTAGTCAGGTTATTTGATTTTCGCCTAATTACACTCTGATTTTGTTTAACAAATATGTATGTTTTTTTTAATCTCTTCCTCTTCATCAAAAAGGAATTTATTAACGGATTTTAGGCAGTAAAATGCGCGCTCTGCAAAAACAAATTTCCCTAGCTTCCTTAACAAATCCAGTTATCAACTCATGCATTCAAGGTCAGTAATTTCTCGATTGATTTTTCTTTGTTTTAATCATCAGATTAATTTCCATAATCTGGGTTTTCTTATGCAGGTTGGTTTTCAACACTATTTCTTAGATTAACATCATTGTTGGGATCTACATCAATATTTGGAAGAGAGCAAAGACGGTGTAATAACTCAACTGATTCTGTTTTATAATTAATGTGTATTTTTTTATAAAAAAATTTGATTGTGAATTTTTTGTTCTGTCTCAGATCTGATTCCGAGACCAACATGACAGATGGGTTTGCGGTTAGATTTTAGGGAAGAAAGAGGTTAGTATAGAGAACAGTTTCTTTAATAGAGGAGATATCTACTGTCATATGTTCATATAGATTGGTAATGATGAACGTTAACTCTTATCGTATGCTACATATTATATGCATTGTACTGTAGTCTCAATTTTATGAATTTTTCTTTGTATATAATATGCATCTCTTGGAACCTTTTTTTTGCAGACCTTTAACAGTCACTATAGTACAAATTTCTTACTATGCAACTTTCCTTTTTCCTTTTTTAATAAAGAAGTCAAACGCTATGATATTATTGTTTAAAAATCACTTATTTATGAGCCTGAAACTGTAGCATGTCTGTTGAGCTCATGCACAGAAAGAAATTTTTGATGCATAGAAACAGTATGAAGTGTGCACAAGGTAATGAATGATATGTGATATTGTGGTAATGAATGAATTAAATATGCACAGAACCAGTGTTTGGTAATGAATGAAATGTGTTGAACCGTGGTGGAGTTTGAGTGGCAAGGTTGGTGAAGCTACAGTTGGATAGGGTTGATGAAGGCAATTATAGGAAGTGGAGGCAAATGAGTGGAATGATGGTTTGAATGAGGCAGTGAACAGATGGTAGTATGAGATGACAGAGGTGTAGGTATGGTGGTTTTGCAGCAGTGTGAAGGAGGAGGACGACAGCAGTTTTTGTTGTTGATGGTTGGTCGGGGTATTTGATCGGTTGTGAAGTATGGTTGTTGTCAATGAAGGGTATTGTTGGTGATTGGTGATGTATTCGTTATGGAGTGAGGGTGTAATGGGGTTATGATGCATTAGTATGTGTTGTGAGTAGGTTGGAGTATTTTGTATGTGGAAGTTTTGTAACGAAGAGGGCGGAGGGGTGGGGTAATGACAGTGGTATGTATGTGGCAGGGTTATATGGTGATAGCTGAAGGAAGTGGTAGAGCAGAAAAGGTAGTGATATGTATGCATGCACTGTTATAGTAAGTTGGGTATTGGTTTATGTTTATGAAGGACGAAGTTTACGTTTATGTTTAAGGACAGTGGCAGGATGGTATGAAATTTTTGAGTTTGAGGAGGCAGTGATGTGCACTGATGTAGTGCAAGTGTAGTTGTGAAATGTATGAAGAGGGGAAGATGGTGTAGTGCACCGATGATGGGTAGAATAGCAGTTCAGGCAGAGGCGAAATGGTTGTGAAATGTAGATGGTATGTGACTGTTGTGTCATAGAGGTTGCTTAGGAGGTGAATAGAGAGGGTTAGACAGTGGATGCTGTAAGGGGGTTGGTGAGACTGTGCAGTAGTGATGATGTTTGAAGTGGTTAAACTGAAGGAGCTACTGATGTGGGTTAATGCAAGTGGTTCAGTGTGACTGTAGTGGTGTATGTAAGTGGTAGTTGCAAAGAAGTTGCTGGAAGAAGGTGGAAGTGGTTTAGTTATCATGTAGTTAGCAGTGGTCAGAAAAGGATTGAAGGATGGACAGAGTAGAAGGATTGAAGGAGGTGAATAGAGAGGGTTAGACAGTGGATGCTGTAAGGGGGTTGGTGACACTGTGCAGTAGTGATGATGTTTGAAGTGGTTAAACTGAAGGAGCTACTGATGTGGGTTAATGCAAGTGGTTCAGTGTGACTGTACTGGTGTATGTAAGTGGTAGTTGCAAAGAAGTTGCTGGAAGAAGGTGGAAGTGGTTTAGTTATCATGTAGTTAGCAGTGGTCAGAAAAGGATTGAAGGATGGACAGAGTAGAAGTGAAAGCACAGTAGTGTTAGAGGAGCAGCAGTTGTAAATGTAAAATAGCCAAGAAAAATGTGTAGGGGGTATTTTTTTTTTAGAACTGTGAAGAATGCGTGTATGCAAATATAACTGTATACGCTCAGACTGAAAATGTAAATGCAAACATGCATAAATTTTTTTCTCTTTTGAAATTGTGTGTTTTTTGAAATTGTGTGGGTGTGTGTATATATATCTATACTATAAAGTAAAACCTTGGTCAAAGTGATCAAAGTGAAGCTTTTTTTGAATGTCCATAAATGCCCGTCGTCTGCATTACTACATGCCAGTAAATAACACCGCCACAAAAAAGGCTATTATTGTCATTTTTAATTCCCCGAGTGTTTGTTTCGGCGTTAAAAATTATTCCTTTTCTATCACAGCTTTTGATTCAAAAATAAGTTTACTTTCATGTTTATAAACTAATTCTGTACTGTTGCGTTGGTAGCTTGGTACTGGAACTGGAATAGCTCCTTTGTACTATCTACATCCCATAACTCATTGCATGTATATTATCTATAATTTATATTCACTGTCTTTACGTTCACTCTATATCTGAAGTAGTGGGATAGTCTTTTCTCTCGGCATATACAGTATTGTAGAAGCAGCAGTAATGTATTTTTTTTATGACAATCCAAGGCCAACGTTCTAGCTAAGGCACCAGCTGAAAACTAAACATAAGCATAGTAGAACCACAAGTAAAAATCAACACAACTTTGAACTTGGCTTCTGAGGTTAAGCTTAATGCGAAATGTTGCTCGGACTACAACAATGAATGGCAGAGTCTTCAAATGAGATTGATATTGCAAAAGATTTGATTCACACTATTATTTTATATGGTGATTGGATGGGAATATGAGTTGTACTATACTAGGAGATTTGTGTTATTGGTACTAACATTACTATTACTGAACCGAAAAGTGTAATCTACAATTTGGTTTTCAATATTTGTTTATATCAATAATAAGTGCTACATATTATGCTTTATCCTATCTATAACAGTATAAATTATGACCTTCTAATGCTTCTGCCATACAAAATTGCCCTTTCAGTTGATTTCACCGAATCGTTTGAAGTTGTTATGCCAAACATATTTTGAAGTGCAATCTACAATTTGGTTTTTAATATTTATTTGTATCAATAATAAGTGCTACATATTATGGTTTATCCCATCTATAACAGTATAAATTATGACATTCTAATGCTTCCGCCATACAGAATTTCCCTTTCAGTTGATTTCAGTGAATCGTTTGAAGTTGTTCTGCCATACATATTTTCGGTAGTTCACGCTGAAACCAAAAAGTGACACCAAAGGTATTACAACTATTATTAAAGATACACACACACACATATCTGTGTATATATGTACGTATGTGTCTCTGTGTGTGTGTATTTCACTAGCATAAATGTATCGCACACAAAATTTTCACGTTTCCTTCTTGGCACACGTCAAACGGACGTGCCACTATACTCGTAATAATAATATCTTTTATTAATAGTCGGAATATAATCATATTTTTTTGATCCGACTGTAAATTTTAAAATATACTCTTACTATATTTTCTTTGTTAATAACTGAAATAAAACAGCAATTTTTTGGTCTGATCGTAAATTTTCAAAAATTACCCTTAAACACAAACAAAAAAAACCAAGAATTCAAATCTCAATAAAAAAAAGCATCTATTCCCACATGAAATGGAAAAGTCTAATCCCAACGTAATTTGCACAATATTTCTCTCTATAATTTTGAATTTTTATTTATCAAAATATATATAAAAATATAATGTTTTACAATGTTATATATTTTTGATGGAGTATTTTTATATGCAAGTGCATCGCACATGCCATAAAATATCGTACTACTAATAATAAATCAAGAAAAAAGAAAACGAACCACTTGCCACACCTTTCATTTTTGTAATAGTTTAAGAAAATAAGTAATTATTTGTTTTATCTTCTTAAAAATATAACTATAAAAAATAATCTTTAACTCAAATGTAATTAATTCCAATTGTTTTTTCTACAAATTTATCTCAATTCTGAATTTGATTAGAAAGTTGTGCTTGATTAACAATTTCTAAACTTAATATACTAGGAGTTGGACGATTTCATCTGAAATATCTTTTCAAGCGATAAAAATTGAACACATGATATGGACAACCCGACAAAGAAGCAGTTACTTAGGATGATAAATGAATTTGAAATGAGATTATTTGTAGAGTTTATAGAAATTTAATTTTTGCATTAATGATAACGGTTGTTATTTGAATTGGCTATTATTAATATTTTAGTATCTTTTTAAGTGTCATTAAAAAGTGTATTGGTGGGTGCTTACAATGTTTCTCTTTATCGCTGTAATGTTTTAAACAAATTTTAAAACAAAAACGTCCTTATTTAACCAAAAAGTTATAATCGATATTAAAATGAACATAATATACCACTTTGTCCACATTTTATATAGGTAATTTAATTTCTTGAATAAAGTAACTAAAATTTATATACAACATTAATTGAATAAAATTTAAAGTCCTTTTTGGTATCAAATTTTATTCATACAGTATTAAGTTGTATTCATGTGTAATCATTTTAGTATTTTTTGCATTAATTAAATATAAAAATTAAATTTTAAAATTCAATATTAAAATTAATATGATCATAGGTACGTACTAAATTTTTTTTCTTTGTTTTACTAAAAAAAATCAAGTTTGCATTTAACATAAAAATTTAAATAACATCTAACATAAACAATCAAATAAATTTAAATTTCGTTTACAATATTTGAATATGAAATAAGAATTATGCAAATTTGGGAAGTTAGGAATCAGATTCATTAGTTTGATTAATGCACAAAGTGAGTTAGTGAAATGAGATGAATGTTTCCACAATAAGAACAATTTTGTAATATGTATGGTGTACGTTAGATTTAGAACGGTGTATATTATATTGGCAAGTTATTCGGTGTATGTATAGTAATTTAGAACATATGAGTAAAAGTTTATAAGAAAAAAAATTTAAGGATGTAAATACCCTATATTAAATCAAATCTCCATTCAGTTACCATCGTTAGAAAACTTCGGCATCTACTCCAACATCTGCGCTGACATCGAATTATCCATCAAATTACATTAGTGTTCGATTTCAGAACTCTAGCATCAAATGTATGATTTTTCAGCAGTCTTCGATTTTAAAACTTTACATCTCTGGTTACAGCAATCTCTAACTTCAGAACTTCAAAATCTCTTATTGAACCCGTTTTTGAGTTAGCGTCTCCAATTTCAAAACTATACAATATCGTAGTTCTTTGGAAAACCAGATCATATGGTAGCATGATCGATAAGAGAACTGCGCTACCGTATAGTGTGATTTATAGCAGAACCATGCTACATGGTAGGGTGGTTTCTTCCCTAGCGGATTTGTGGCATGGTTCATAAAAAAACCATACTACATGGCCTTCGTCTTTTAACATTCAAGCTCTATTGTCATATTTCTTGCTTCTTTTTTACACTGGGTGTGACGCCCCACCTCTATACCCACGCTACCCAAGGACACTACAAGGTAATGCTGTCAACTAACACGGAGAATAAGACTGGTTAGGAGCGACCATCTATAGCCTTGCTCTAACTATCTATTGAATACATCGACAATAAACATACCAAGCAGGTCGACATACCCAATGAATACTTAAAACAAAACCATAGGTGGTTGAAGGATCTATCAGAACAGAATATAACAACTCAAATGTAATATACATCACAGAACAGTAAATCATCATATACACATATACAGATACATAACAGAGTTTACAAAACAATACATGTCAAGTGGTATAGCAAACCACAATATACAGACGAGTCAATAGAATACATATCAGAGTTACAAATAAAAGGGACTACACAAAAAGCTATGACAAAAAGAAGCTAGTTGAGTAGTCCATGCGGAAGCAAAATAGACTAAGTCCAAAAAGCACCTAACCTGAAACATCTCGGTCTGACCCGAGTATAAAATACACGGGTCAATCTAGCTAAACAAATCAGTTAAATAAACTGAACAACAATAAACCTGCAAGGTTACAAAGCATAACAAATATCTCTAAAGGAGATAACACAATCATCTAACAAAAGATGAATCATATGATAACAAGCATCGTATCATCGGCAACATATAGAAACAAAGGATAAGAATATCCCAAAGCAAGCCATAAGGCAATAACAAATACCAATAAGGTACACAAGTTCCGCAAGGTAAACGCTACGCATCATGCGGCTCATAATGACCAACACCGAAGGGCGATACCAAGGGAATATACATATGAATAAAACATCAGAAAATTTGCTCGAGCTCAGTACTGTACAAACAAGGATCCATGAGTCCAAAGACTCCAAACCCAATATCACCCATGCGGCTCATAACGACCAACATCGGAAGCGATACTAAAGGGCAACCCAATATCACCCATGCGGCTCATAACGACCAACATCGGAAGCGATACTAAAGGGCAACAAACCCGAAGGCACAAACCCGAAGGCACATACCCGAAGGCAACAAACCGTAGTGGTGAAGGTCAGAGACCCAGTACTGGACACCACTAACTGGCGGAATGTGTCACAACTCTCGAAAAGGAATCCGAAAAGTGTTAACGTATGTCCCATAACCACTCGTTCGCACTAAACGATTTACTATCCGTCAGTCACTTTCACACTCAAAGCAGTATAAAGTTTACCTCATCTCATCGGTAAACCAGACACAAAGGTCAAAAAAATCAATCGAATAGGTCGGGGACTAATCGGGAAGATAAACGCATGGATTCATGGTCCGTGTTTTACCCAACCATTTAATCACCCTTCCACTTCGCTCGAAGTGCGAAATTGTGTATGTGCGTTTTAAATAGAATTTAAGAATTGGAGAAGGAAACTTTTAATACGATTTAGAGGGATTATTTATGAAAACCCGTGAATGAAGTCAAAAATAAGTTATCAAAGCCAAAGATGCAATGACAACCACTAAAAACCAACTCGAATCGATAAAATTTGGAAAACCAATCAAAATATGCAAAAATAGGCAAAACAGTCAAAACATGAACAGGTCGGTCAACTGGTTGCAGGGCTCGGTCGGCTGGCCAGATGCAGAAATTAGAACATGGCTCGGGGAAGCAGGTCGGTCGACCGGCTACAGGGCTCGGTCGGCCGAACCTGATGAATTTGTAATTCCTGCCCTATTTCAATGAATTGCAATTTCTTCCGAAACGCGATCGTTCGAGCAATGGACCTAAGGAGCTTTTGCCAATAGATACCCCAGCTCCATTAGCTCTCCGATTCGCAACCAAAAACATATTCAAACATCAAAGTTAGGATCTTTAAAGAATTGAACCCAAACACTAAAAATTTGGATATTCTCCAATTCAATCCAAACTAAAAGCAAGTGCATATGAACAAGGTGTTAGGAATCCATACCCAACATCAATGAAATCAAGAGAAGTAGATGTGAGCTCAAAACTCACCTTTAACCCAAAAACAAAGAAGATGGAGCTCAATAACAAGGAGAAGACCAACCAAACACTACTTCAACTCAACAAGCTTCAATCTAAGAAGAAAACACATATTTCCCAGTTTAGGTTTAGGAAATTTTCTGAAATTTGAAGAGGAGAAGAGTTGGAGAAGATGAAGAAGAACTTACCAATGGATTCTCTTTGATTTTGGAGCAAGAAATCAAGTTGGAGGTTGAAACTAGGGATTGCAATTTCTATTTCTCTTTCCCTTCCACCATTTTCAGTTTTCTTAAGCTAAAGGAATGAAATGAGGGTGAATGAAGAGAAGGGGCTGAGTTAGAGTATTAGTTAAGCTAGTGGGCTGAACCCAAACCCAATAGAAAAAGGTCAAAATTTCACAAACTCCTAACATATCAAAGATTATACTCACAAAGACCGCAAACGCCATTTTGGAACCAATGGAGGCAGTTTCGAGTTCCAATTCGGCCATTTGCAGAAAGTAGCTTTTCGGACCCAAAAATCCGACTAACGACGCTATATTTAAATAAAATATTTAAATATATAATCGTTAAATATGCGGGTTGTTACACTGGGTATGGATATTTTGGGTATAAAACAGCGTGAGACTATAAATTTTTAGGAAGCATGTTTTTTTCTTATTCAACATGGCATGAAAAGGAAAAAAGCGAGTATTAATAAAACTAGTTTTATACATTATGTGAAGTGCAATCCAGTTTCTACTTTAATTTGGTATGATTGAACTACATTATATACATGGAAAAGGCTAATTTTTAAAGTTCTTTATCAATATTGACTTGCACTATACGTAGCACAAACCAATTTGTATAGTTCTTCATCATGATTGACTTGTAGTATACATAGTGCAAGCCAGTTTTTATTGTTCTTTTTATCAGGATTGACTTGCATTATGCATAGTGTGGGCTAATTTGTATAGTTCTTTGTCATGATTGACATGCATCTGACAAAGTACATTAATACAATTTGTATGGTTCTTTTACCATGATTGACTTACATTATGCACAGTGCAAGCTATTTGTATAGTTCTTTATCATGATTGACCTATATTTTACATAGTATAATCCAATGTGTATAGTTCTTTATCAGTATTGGCTCGAAATACGTATACTGTAATCTAATTTATTAGTTCATCATTAGTATTTTGTTGGACTATACATCATGCATTAAAATTTCAATAGTAGCTTAATAGGATTTTGCTGAATTATACGTAAGGCAAGTCCCTTTTTACTATACTTTCCAATTATTAAGTTGTGGTTTGTATAGTACAATCGAATCTTTTATCATAAAACTCAATTTGATCTATATTTTTTAACTTTATTTTTTCAGATAAAAATTCATTGAGATTAAATTAATGGATTTTTTTAAGAAAAAACTCAATTTAGAAGTATCTAAAAAGTCTTCTAGTTATATGGACTTGAGTTAGATTTTGAAAGTAGCAGATACTTCTAACTTATTATTGTAATTTACAACAATGTGAAACAAGAGTACTCATGGTAACAAGCGTGGATTTAAAATGTTTCAGCGAGGTGTTGCATTTTTCTTTAAAATAGAACTGGCGGGGGCTGTTATGAATAGGCAATGGCGTAAAGCCCTAATGTTCCAATCACCCATACTAACGCCAAAAAGTGCATTTAATCTCAGAATTTTGAGAAAGCTGGAGGGCTATGATTCTAACTAAACTAAAATTGTCCATCACAAATATAATATGATAAACACGTAAACACAAAATCATGATATCCAAGATACGAGACATAGTATGAAACTAAAAATTGGTATTGATATAAATAAGAGCCATATTACATCGGTGGTCCTCCATACATAAACAAAGTCCTAAATAAAACCAAATATGCAATACGTGCCACATGAAAAAATGGATCAGTATAATGGTAGTACTGTATAATTGAAAAACTAATATGTAAACAAAGTGACCTCTAAGCCACCAAAGGATCCTATATCCTGCTAATTATATCCACATACCTTAATCTCAAACTACAAGAGATTGCCTAATGAATGTCATAAGTACAACAAAAGACAAAATGCAGGTTAAACATAAAGCCCGGTGAAAGGGATATTAAAAAAACACACAAATACACACACACACACACACACACACACAATTCTGATATACATGAAGGGTTAAACTGATAGGGAATACATAAAAAAGTATGACACTGTTTACACCCACCTAAATACCTT
This sequence comes from Allium cepa, assembly GCA_030765085.1. Taxonomy (NCBI): domain Eukaryota; kingdom Viridiplantae; phylum Streptophyta; class Magnoliopsida; order Asparagales; family Amaryllidaceae; genus Allium; species Allium cepa. Next base: position 191,319,114 of record CM060942.1, read on the forward strand.
CTCTCATCCATTTATCATCTCATCTAATCAAATACTTAACTCACCTACTAACACCCACCTATTCATAGTTTGTTATTTTTCTCAAAATTGTAATTCCACTTCTCCTCTCTCTCCAAACAATGGAACCAAATTTTTTTCATTTAATTTCTCCGTTATGAACTTTTTTCATCCAATGTTTCAACAATACATTCGAATCCAACTTATTTAGTTGAAGCTAAAATTTTATCGACTTTAATTATAAGTATAATTTCCATTATTTTGATGCATTGTGTAACCCTTATTGAGATTAACATAGAAAAAACAATTTGCAACTCAAATTTAATGCTATGGTACGTCATAGTAAAGAACGTTTAGTACTACTTCGATCAAAAATATCCAATCATTGTTTCTTTTATTGTTATTTAAATAAGGCAAAAAGAATATGGAAAACCAATTGTTATAGAAAATAATATAATATAGTCGAATATAATTAATTATCATTATCCTTTCCCTAGAAAATTAACAAGACCACAAAAATATTGATTTACAAACATATCCTAAATATAACTAAATATCTTAACTCATCAACCTTATTATGTAATTCATAAATATATTACTTATGTTGTTCCTCTCATTTTCTACCACCACTAATGATTGATAGGGTTGTAAATAATTAAGTTTGTGGGTTGGATATTTTTCTATTTCTATATTGCTTGATTATGCATAATCATTCACGTTTACTTCCAAATCCCCATTTAATTTGAAGATAGGTTTTTGAAGTGGGTTTTATAAATTAAATTTATTGAATATTTAAGTTGTGTTAGTAAGCATTTAGGTGGTGTAAATTGTATCACCAATATACGTCAACCTGCTTCTTTTGCTACTAAGAAAGAGTTAGCACAATTAACAACATTATTATTAACTATCTACAATAAGGCAAGTATACCACACTGCTGTTATATGGTGTCAAAGGTGCATGTATGTCAAATCAAACTAAACGATACTACGAATGTATCTAAACTACCAAACTATGTTAAATCATACAGTATAACAAACTATCCAAAATACCCAACTACTAACATATGCATAACTACTGAAATAAAAAGTGTTCCAGACAGATAGACTAAGCATAATTCTCATTCATATACCAATAGAGAACAACATAGAGGTTGTCAAACCTAGCTATATGTTCGAACGACGGAAATTCTATCGGTTTAGAAAACTGTCGAATGAATTTAAATTAAAAATAACCGCACGCGCACGGTGTACGAATATAGCACGCGGCGAATACGGGTCGATCCGCAGGGAATTGATGATTTTAAAATTCTATTCAATCAAATTAACAAAATTTGAAAGTGTGATTAGCTAAAAATGTAAGAAACTAACAAAAACTAGCAAAAGAAAAATAGACAAAAATATGAGAGTTAAATGACAAATTAGAGATAATTCCACTCTCTAGATCATATAGTTCAACAAATTATGAAATTATGATCTCTTTTTTTTTGGGTCATAAGTGAATTTAAATAATGTGTTTATCATAAGTATGACTCATTTGTGCTATTAATTAGCTCAACATAAGCCATCAAACTATAACACAATCTTTAAATCACTTACTAACTCTCATGAAAATGACAACAAAGTTGAATTGAAATCTATTTTAAGTATGGCCTATTAACTATTAATTAGAAATATAGACCATCAAATTTTAATTTCAAATCACTTTCTTATGCCATAATCATAATTTGATGAAGAGGCATTTGTGTTAGTGATTGTTTAAGCATAGCTATTTGGTGTCAACAATATAGGCTATCAAATTAAAAGCAAAAACAACAAATAAAACCACTTCAAGCATTGTCATTAAGCACAAAAAGAGAGCTATAATTATCAAAATGTTGAAGCTACATGATTAGAGGCTTCATTACCCCTAAATTGAAGGGATTAGCCTCTCATATTTGTTATCAAAACAACAACTATAGCTTGCAACATGAAAGAAAAAAAAGGAAAATAGAGCAAAGGTAAATGAAAAACTAATATACTTGCATGAAATAAAAGAGATCTACACTACTTGCATAAAAGAAAATGAACATGTAATTAAAAGGAAACAATAATTAACATTTCATAAAATGAAAAGAAAATTACATAAAATAAAAATGGCTAAGTAGCCATGAAAAGAGAAAGAGAGCTTTCTTTTATTTTGAGCCTAAACTAATTAAAGAGAGACTAAGAGAGAGAGAGGAGAGAGGGACTACATGAAACATATGGGTATTTATACATGTATGAAACCCTAATTCATATTTTTGTGGAATGTGCAAAATGCCCATGAGGTAGTGTGGCCACCAAGTAATCATTAGCATGTCATAATTCTCATTTAAGTGTACATGAAGCCATTAATTCCATAAGCATGTGCATTAGCCTCTATTTTGCACATTAAGGTGTTGGGTAGGTGGGGCCCTCCATGTTCTTCACTTTGAATTATTTACATCTTCATTCTTTTGTATCTTCTTTGTGCATGCATATTCCTTCATGAAACCACTCATATTTGCGATCAAATCCCTACAAAAATATATATAAATTTCCAAATAATTTTTTTCAAAGAAATATATGCACACAAATGACCGTTTTGCCCCTATATGAAGATGGATATGTGACAATTTGTAATTAATACAGATTTTGGTTAAAACAAGTTAAAATACCCAATATGATCATTTATTTTATTTAAATAGATTCAATATAGTGGTAAAAATATGCACATTTACGTGCACATCACTATACCACATAATGTTACCATGGGAGCCTCATCGAGTCACCTGCAAAGCAAAGGCCTAGAAAATCATGAGCAGCCTCGATTACTCTCATAAGTACCGATAGGCCACTGGTCCCACAAAATACTCCAAGACTCCACAATGTGTGCAAAATCCCTCTAAAAATGCATATACAAAAGCATGCCACAAATATGCATGAAACATGATATGAACGCATATGGAAACACATTACTAGGGAGGATAGGAATGTGACACAAATGCATGTAAAAGCGATTGAGGCCTTTGACAGTCAAAATGTCAAATTCTACAAAAGATTTCATAAACTTTCCATAATGTTCTTTGGCTCATTACGGGATCAATAGTCAAAATCTCATCGAAATTCGACTTAAAATTAAGAAGTTAGGCCACTCTAGCCATGGCTCTCTCTATTGTGTTGCAACATTCAAGTTTCTCAAAGTGTGACAAATTTTTCGTAGAAGGCAGTTCTGCCCGTTAGATGAACGCTTGACTAAGACGTATCATAACCCAAATTTATACAAAGAGGGTATCAATTTTGAAACCTCAAGTAATAATAAAAATAAATAAACTAATATAACCACCATCTTAATTTCTCCATGGTAATTTACCACTTCTACTAGTTATTTTATTAAGTTTATTTTGGATGAAAGTTAATATTTATGGCCATGAGACTCTTAGGTGAAACACTTAGACTTTAGTAATATTTGAAATTGTAAAGCATATAGGACTTTTCTTAAGCACAATATAGTAGATGCGAGGTTGAATGCTTATAGATCATCTTGGTAAAACCCTACTTCATAATCATTATGTCATACTCTTAATGTTGATGCAGTTTTCTACTATAAGCAACAACCAATGACCAAGGCAGACTTCGGTGTTGGAGCCTCGAAGTTGATCTGAATTCGTAAAGAGAAGTACATTGGTAAAAGTAGAGAATATTAAAGTAAATGCAGGGAAAACTGAAATAAGTGTTGAAACAATAATAGACACAAATATTTATGTGGTTAAAAAAGTGCATACATCCGCTATCGGTACTTTTCTTATTGGGAATTTTATTCGAAGATATTGAGGCTAAAAGCCAATAATGTGTTGTTTTTACGATTACTTCAATCTAAAAAGTACTGTTATTATTTTAGTATTTGAATTATTGTTTGATGATTGTTGTGGCATCCACACCTGTTTATGGAGTTTTAAATTGCTTGGCTAAAGTTAGGCGTTCAATTGCTAATATTTTTCGTTTATTCATCTCTTCGCCTTTAGCTGCAGATTGATGTTGCATTGTTTATTACTTTATATTATAGCATTAAAACAATAGAGGGTTAGATATTATAATCATTTTTTTATTGTACTCTTCGACAAGTGAATGTTTTAGTGATTTCATTACATAATCAAAAAACCCTAATTAGATAAGGCTTGGTATATTAATCCTTTCGACATTTCATCTTTAAGAGTAAAACACTTCTTTAGCTTATTTCAAGGCCAGAAGATACTTTACATTTCTTGCTTTATTAGAAAAAGGAGGAATTGTACCGAGATAATAAATTTATTGGTAAAATATGGTGTAACACATTCCCTAAAATTAATTACTTTTTTGGGGTGCAAAGTGAATTTTTCGCTGAAGAGATGGTTTTGGTTATTTATGAGGATAATATATACTGTACTTTTACCTATCGCATCAAAGCATTTAATGCAGCTCCACTTGTTTACCTTTGATTGGCCTCGTCTCTTTTCCTATGTTAAATATGGTTACTCTTTCGACTAAAAAAAAATCTTTATTAGCTTTAAATGGTAGAGCTCATATTTAGTTATTAAATTCCATGGTTTAGATTAACTTATCCCCTTGTATATATCCCTATTTCTTTTTCTCCATTTTCCTTCCCATAGAGATAATATTTCCACCATTAAAAATCTTTACAACAACAAAACAGTCAATTTCAATAACATTCCCTAACTAAAACCAATAGGTTTATTTTCTTATTATTAAATGTTATTACATTAGTTCCTATGTTTAGTTCTTGTTGCATGCATATGTGTTGCTAAATTTATATTTTGCATTCATGGGTACTTTCACACTTTCTTATAATCAGTAATCATTTAGTGTTTATCTAATAAAAAATCTCATTTTGATTTAAAGGGATAATGTTTCATGATTAATTTTTAGTTGAAGTAATTTGTTTTTATCATTGAAAGTTATTACTACATTTAGATCCATGTTTGAGATTATTGTGATTTTTATAATAACTAGTGGGCTTTATTAGTTTAATCAGATTACTTATTAGGCCTTGGAACTAAATCAATTTATCATCGTTATTTAAGCATTAAAAAATTTAAGTAATCAGACAGTGACCAAAATAACCATAATTGTAAACTCTAAAGAAGAACTTAACTATATCCTAGACTTCCTTTGTATTTTAAGGATTGATAACATTTTCCAAGTCCCACCAACATCCGGTATCGGTTACCATAGTGATGTTTCACCTATAGCATTGAGCACATTCAAGGTAGAGTTCTTTAGCCATTATCCCCTTTCATCATTGACATATATAGCACTTCTAGTAGAGTTAAGGGTATGCCCTGGAGGCAATTATGTAAATAGTTATATAACTTAACTCTGTGAATAATCTTGTTCGATATAAAGTATGCTTTTAGTTATATTTTCTTTCATATGTGTTGTTATATAGAGATATAAATAATGAAATGATTACATTTAACATATATAAGTAGAAAATCTTTAGAAGAAGTATTTTATCGATTGCAGTCCTAAATGTATTTGTAATCTAAGTATTGAATTAATATCTAAACACTTACTTATTAAATTTTCCTAGTCAAGATGTATCGAAAAAATGATAGTAGTGCATTTGTTAAGCCTAGTATACATAATGCTCTCCATACGATGGGTGGTGAATTACTCATGACCATTGGCACCGAGGGGTTATGTATTTGTGGTTGTTTGGAATAATTATAGAACAACTCGACGAGGGTCTTTTATAGGTTAATGCATGTTGAGTCAAAATGGCATATCTCATGGTAACGAAGTGCAGTAATCTTCAGACTTGAAGGTTCTATCGATCTTGAATAGGTAGGCTATACATTCAATATGGTCAATCACATGGCATGGTGATTATGTTATAACCAATATGTTGAACTGCTTGAAGTGAAACAATACTCAAGAGAGGATTTGTATCCTTCATTGTAGATAGCATCACCTTAATTGGCAGTCAACTTAAATTCAAAATCTTTGGTCATATCAAATTTTTAATCAATAATTGTCATCGGATTGAACCAAGAACTTTAAAATGGTCCATGCAATTAACTACATATATTAATAGAGTTTTTAACCTTGGACTAAACTCGAGATATCTCAGTGATACAATGTCGATGTAAAAATACATGCACAAAATGTCGTTACTAGGGATAGCTTAATAAAGATTAGAAATTAGATTTTGTCTAAATGATCAATAAGCAATTGAACTTGTTCTCAATATTGTTGTAACTCCCCCACTTTGAAATTCGAAAATGAACACCATAATGTTGTAGTCATCATCATAATTATTTTCAAGTGATAAAAAGAAATCGATAATTTTGTTCCACAACATTAAGTAAACATAGCAGTTAAATAAGTTTCGTGACACATAATTGTCTTTTCATTTTTAGTGATTCCAAAATGTGCCCATGTAGGGGTAAATATATTAAATATAAACATTAGTGTTACGTTGGCATATGAAGATATCGACACGAAAACTTAACCAGTTATATACCTTACTTTTACAATTGAAAAATACAAAGGTAACTTTTCTTAGCAACAAGCCTTATGTTTCATCTTCGGCTTCTTTATTTATGTTCCAAAAGTGTCATGCCTAATCTATAAACTCAGCCTATTTGAATGAGTACCCATGAGTAATAGGGGGAAGATAATAAAAACATGGGTCGGATATAAAGCCTGGTATATATAATACTTTATCGTAAAACATATATATAGTGAGATTACGCTGGTAAAGCATGAAACGAGGTTTCCCTACATTAATTCATCGTAGCATTTACATTATATTATATAAACAATCATCACATCCTAAGCATACATGTATCATCAATTCAATATAACTATACCTATACTTGTCATTCAGTTATGGCCTTGTCATATTAATTCACTTTGATTAAGCATACCTATACTTAACATGTAGTATGATCCCTATCGTACACATTCACAACCATCACCTAGACTCTTATTTAGGTGTCAATCCTAAAGTCGTCGCTGACTTTATTTAGTGATTACCTCCCTAGACTTATTTATTAATAATTTTACCTTTTCTCGATCAACGTCGTCGATGAAATGACCACTCATTCCACCATGGGATCCACTGACTGGAGCCACCCTGACTCTCCTAGGAGGCTAAATGTAAGCATTATAAATTCATTCAAACATGCATCCATACTAAGTGTCAATAGTCCCTCCTAGTCGTAGAAACACTTTCATTTAACATCGTTGATTAATTCATTAAAATAAATTCATTTGATGCTATTACTAACCCCAGAGTTAACTTTCTAAATTGAACCATATAGACTTCCCAAGTCATGGCACCCTGCCGTATATCGTTGAATTTTAGACTTCATTGGCCTTGGCACCTTGCCATTCTATAACTCATTAAGTCGGTATATTTTACGATATTGGATTTAATCCATTTCTTTCAACTATTTCTTGTGTACTACACATTCTTTAGATAAAACATATTTATCTTCCATTTAAACGATGCAACTATCATTTCTTAGCTTCTCTAAGCTTATTTCATTTGTTGTGTACCCTACACATTCTTTAATAAAACATTTTTATCTTTCATTTGGATGAAGCAACAATCATTTCTTAACTTCCCTAAGTTTATTTCATTCTTCAATCTTAAATAATTTTCTATATTAAGCTTATTTTTCTTTATAACACTTCATCTTATTTCATCCCCATGGAATTCTCAATCAACATTTTGGAAATTGAATTGCAAAATGTTACTAAGTATTCTTCGGTTTTACTGAAGGAAAATTAGCATTACAGGTTATTTAAAGTCAAGCTTTAGGAACTATTACATGTCATAATCTAGAGCTATCACATGTCATAATTTAACACTTTCTAAGATCAGGCTTTAGAAGCCATCGCATGTCTCGATTTAAAGCTACCAAAGGCTAAGCTAACAAATGCTAACCTATTGCATGTCAAAACCTAGTGCTATCAAAAGCCAAGCTATCACATGCCTACCTATCGCATGCCATGCTATAACATGTCACAATCTAGTGCTATCAAGGTCAAGCTATCCCATGTTAATCTATCGCTTGCCAAGCTATCGCATATCACGATACGAACTTATCAAAGCTCAAGCTTTACAAACTATAATAGGCCATAAAGAAAAGATATCAAAGGTCACGAAACAAAGCCATCGCATGTCATAACTCAGAGCTATCGAGGGTAATGAAATAGGGATATTGTATGTTGTTCTTAAAAGCTATGCATGTCGACCTATCACATGCCTAGCCTATCACATGTCATGAGTCACAACGGTAAATCAATAATTAAATAGAAAATAATATTTTACCGTAATAACAAAATAGCTTTTCACCTTAATAATGTAATAATGTAATAACGCAATCATACAAGGCTATCATATGTTGTTCTTAAGAGCTATCGCATGTCATGTCATTTGTTGAGTGGTTAATTTTATCTTATAACACCATTCTTTGAGCCTAATTGAGATTAGTGCCCCTTAATTAATGACCTCCTTAATTAATTTCATTAATTAAGATATATTTTTCCTTTGCCAATTAATTCATAATAATTCAAAGATTATTGGGAAAATTTTGAGAAATTCACCAAAATTTGATAACATCTCTACTTCTGGTCAAAATATCGGATTAAAACATATAATTTTACTACTTTTAAATATTAATTTACTTTTTAAATTGCCTATTTTCCCCTTAAAAAATTAAAAATAAACTATTTCTTCACCTAAAAATAAATAAACCAAAACATACCTCTTTTTTAAAGTTAAAATCATCATATTAAAATTTTGAAATATTTAGAGAAGATCATATCGTTTTTTATCTAAAATGACTCAAATCATCATCTTTTAATTGCCCAAAGATAGATAAAACGTTCATTGCCATTAAACTTTCCAAACTCGAGACACCCAAAACACATCAAATTTGTACCCAAATGGGTTTGGGGTTAAATAGAGATGGCATTACTCACATAGATTTGTAGAATTTGATTGAAATCATCTTTTTTCTTCTTAATGATGAAAGCTTTAGTCTTTTAGTTTTGGTTTCCTCTCCCTTCGCTCAGAAATGGTGGTCAGCCTCTCGTTGAGGTTTTTATTTTAAAATGAAATGAGATAGAGAGAATATGGTTAAGGGTATATACATAGTGATTTTAGCTGGGACTAAAATCCTTCTTGCCTAATCTCACTAGCTAATTTCCCTTAATATAAAATCCTTTTTATTATAAATCCAAAATTTTATTTCTATTAATGAGGCCAAATTTAATTGCTCTAAGTATTTTGGGTCCATTTAATTAAATTTTTAAAGTGCCCATCATTTAATTAATCAAATATCTCTTAAGTAATTCTTCCAATCAAATTCCTTGCTTATTACTTAATAAATTCTTATTACTAATTTAATTTCTCATATTATACCACTCTAAAGTATAGGGTGTTAAAGCTCCTTTCTTATAGGGATTTCATCCACGAAATTCACATAAGGAAGAATAAATAGACTAATGCCTTGATCATGTAAAATCATCGTTATATAAATACGCACAAGTACAAAAGTTACACTAACACTCTGCCCCTGTAAACCATAAATCATAAAACATAATGAATTATTTCAACTACTAATACATAATTATATCATAATATAAATAAACTAGTGTCACTACTAGTACATAAAATAGACGAATAAAGCACATTGCCACAACCATGAATGTCTAAAACAATTCAAGATAAATATTCCTAATCTTACCCTCCACTTCCTAGTTATAATCATCCTTATAGTCACTCCACTAGATGCGAAAAAGTCTAATAACTTAGTTCCTTAACAACTTCAGATATCGAGCTACTATCCCCTTCGGCCATCTAACATACGTCGAATCTAGTTCTATAGATAAATCCTCTATCGCCTTCAGTTCCATTACCATACTAGGGCCATGCAAACATTTTCTTAGATGTCATGTATGAAAAACATCATGCACACCCGCCAAACTAATAAGTAACTCGACTCGATGTACAAGCTTAGTGATCCTCTCTACCATTGGAACAAACCTAAATATCTAGGAGACAATTTACCCGTAATCCCAAAGAGCATTGCACTTTGAATCAATAAAACCTTTATGAACACATGACCGCTCACTGCTAACTCTAGATCCATTCTTCTCTTGTTGTCATAACTCGTTTGCCTTGACTGCGCAACTATCATTCTAGCATGGATAAACTCTATCTTCTTGATAATATCTTTTACCAAGTTGGGTGCTAACACGAGTCTATCTCCCATGTCCAACAATACTATAAAGCGTCCCAAATGATGTCGTTCCAATGCCCGACCGATAACTATTATTATAGGAAAAATATACCAAATGCAAATGATCTTTCCAAGATCCTCCAAAATCTAGGACACATGCTCTCAGCAAATCCATGAGTACCTAATTTACACTCTCTGTGTGATCATCTAGCTATGGATGGTAAATTGTATGCCAATTCAATTTTATACCCAATGCACCATGCAAACTTCTTTAAAACTCATGGGTAAATAATAGGTTTATTTGATCAACAATATTGCTTGAAATCCCATGCACTTTTGTAACATTCTTTATTGTATAGCTTCATTAAACTAGTTGACATCGTTGTCGACATTACTGGGATAAATGGGCACTCTTAGTCAATTTATCGACTATTACCCAAATGTTATTATTCTCCGTTCTCGACCTTGGCAAACCATCTATAAAATCACTTGATGCAGAATCTCACTTCCAAGTCGGTACTTCCAAGAGATGAGGTAAACCACTTGGCTACTGATGCTTAGCTTTCACATGTTGGCATGTGATACACCGCTTCACATATCATCATACATCTCTCTTTATCCCTTCCTAAAGGAATACTTGCTTCATGCCATGATACATCTAGAACTTAGACCAATGAATTTATTCTAAGACCTTCTCCTAAAGATCCCTTATATTTGAAACACGCGGTCTTCCCTTCTTTTAAGCCATCCTTTCGAGCCTATCCCAAATCCTTACAGATCCTCTACATTCATGCCCACCACTAATTGTCTAATTTTTTTGGCTAACAATGGGTGCTCCCTTCACCTTTCGGCAATTCTTTCCACAAGCGTGGGATGAACTTCTTAATTTCCAATGCATCAAGATCATGACTTCATCCTACATTTGTCCAATGATGCATTCCGTAGGATGCTAATGTTTCTATTGTCTTCCTTTACTCAATCATAGCTAACATTTCATTCCGTTTATTTTTACTTAAAGCCTTTGCTACCTTATTCCCCTTTTTGACATATGCTTTATATTGAGACCATATGTCGCTGATAATTATACCCATCTCCGTTGCCTCATAATCGACTCCTTTTGAGAGAGTAAATATTTAAGAGACTTATGGTCCATATACAACTCGAACCTTTTCCTAAAAGATAATTCCTCTAAATCTTCAAAGAGAAAATCACTACCGCCAACTCCAAATCTATCACTCTGCATAAGCTGTCACTTTTCTCTTCTACATCGGTACTGCTCCCAATCTAGTTCCACATGCATCATTATAAACTACAATATCACGATTCCCTTCAAGTATGATTAAGACATGAGCATTTGTCAATAACTTCTACAAATCCTGAAATGACCTTTACGCCTATCGTTCCATATGAACCTTTTGTCCTTTCTAATTAACACGATTAATGGTGCTGCTATCCATGAGAAAATCTTACCGGTACGTATTAAAATATCAAACAAATAACTCATCTATACGTACACGATATCAATAGAAAATTATAAAAACGTGTGCCTGGTGGACAGAACAATACATAATATGAAATAAATAACAGAGAACATGGAGTTGTATCATAGTGATAACATATAACAGATAATAAATAATACAATGAAGTCATAAGAATACAATACATCACAAATGTCACTATCTCAATACAATGCAATAAGCAATCAATATACAACCCAATATCATACATATGATGAATTAATGTCATAAAATATCATATCACAATCCTAACATAAATCTCCTTTAAGACCACGAATATAAATGCTGGTCTAATGTCCCTATATCTAAAATGGCTCGGACTTGTCCGAGTATTACATAAATAACACACAGGTCAGACTATGTCTGATCAAGTATCATAATAAGGGTAACATAGTGTAAACATGAAATAATAATATGATATCACTATTAGAGATACTCAAATATAAGTAATAAGATGGCATGTTAATAAATGTTTATAAATATAGAAATGTATATCGAAAATGTCTATATAATACATTAAATAATCATCAAAGCATCACAACTCAAACGTCATAAAATAAGCAACTTAGATATCAAAAGATGCCATCACCCATATGAAAACACATTAAATTAGAAATCTCAGAGTTAACATAGATGAGTAAATCATACATATTTTGAAATCAACATCAAAACCAAAAATAATCAATAATGAGATATCTTCAAGTGAAGTCGGGCAGTAACAAAGAAATGTCCATAATATCTCGCTCAATCTTATATTATAAAATACATTATAAATCAATAAGAAAGATTTGAGCCAACTCATAACAATATCCAAATATAATCAATCAAAAGTAAGTTGTCTAGCTGTAAAGAATAGGTCCTCTGCCTATGTAGGATACGGGGTTGACTATACTCTGGACACGGTCTCAGGTATAATTTCATCTATACATAGTATATCCACTACCCACAAACATCCACTGGAATTAGACGGGAGAGTGATATCACATATTCTTGCTTCAGGAGCCACATGTGGTCCACATGATGCGACTCCTATAATCATCGGCTACCATTACCTCTTCCCTCTCGGTATCATGACAATGATCCACTATAGGCTCGACAACGCATAGCCTCTTTGGCCATGACTTCCAACATGTTCCCATATGGAAACTGACTACTGGTCTATGCAACACAAGGGGCTACACAATCCCGTAATGCATGTCGAATATAATATATAACAACGGTGTTGCAGTCGCGGCCGCGACCTCCTCGATCAGACAGCCATGGTGGATACTAGCCAATCTGGTCCACCTTTGAAATATAAAGGGAGTTGGAAAAAAGTAGACAGACACATAATGTACATATATAATCTAAGGCTATGTCTAGCCTTCACATATGTTCACCATAGGAGTCATACAACATACCCTCATATGAGTATCATCCACGAGCAAAGAATAACTAAATAAATAACACAACAACGTCCCATACCATCACAAATTACAAGTCCATTTATTCAGTACTCACACATCACACTCACTACTTCAAGATTCTATATAATGAGTCCAAAGAAAAAATCGTTAACTAAATCAATATCAATGGTGAATCACTCATATCATCAGAATCAATATAAAGAAGATAAGAAATCAGAAATCAGATACTAATATAAAAATATAGTATTCAAATAAATATAAATAAATGAATCGATACTTAATAATGAAACATTCAAAACATATAATTTTATATAAAGAAATAAATAATATGGGATGGATAATAAATACATATTTCAGAAATAATTTGACAACTAATAAACTCAAATATAAAATTTATATAGTAAATAACTAATTTCTCAATCTTTTATAAAATTAAATGATAGTTCAATATTTACAAACAGCATTAGAAAACTCAATTCTTTCATTTTAGAACTCCAAATTAGTTAATAAAATTAAATATTACGTATAAAATTATTTCACACTTTACTGTAACTCAACACTATTTTAAATATAAAATATCCAAATTAATTTAACTTTTTGATAACCAAATAAAACGTTATTAAAAATTGAATTATATATATATATATAATCTCATGCTATTATAAAATGATAATTGAAGATAAATTAATTAACATGACTAAAATCACTTTGTTAATTTGTCAAACTCATATTTACATTCGCAGATATTTACATCTATAATATATAGTAAGTATAACTTACGCATGTAAGTATATTTGATTTAATTAGTTTTTAAATGCAAATATATATATATATATATATATATATATATATATAAATTATGAGTCACGGAAGTTTATATGCTTATCGAGTTACGCACATGCAAAGAAGTGAAAATTTAATGGATTACAACAAGATAAATTGTAAGACTAGACTGGCAACAACAAATACAAGGTCAAAACTAAGAAAAATGCACAACCATACTAGGTCAAAACTTAAGACACATAACAACTAAACACAAAGCAAAAAGGTATGCAAACACAGCCACACTCACAAATGAACATAAAGACATTTTGTTCATTTCAATGCACAAGCCCATGAAGAATATAAGACAAGAGTTACTAGTCTTTTAAAACCTTCGGTTCCAAAATTTATCACATACATCCATACATACATACACATATATAATTGTTGCATATATTAACTCTTTATGCCTGTAGTCCTCCCGCACACAGTTTTACGTAGACATCCTTCCCATACATAGGCACGTCACTGTATAAAACTCACACTAATTTACGCATATACAAAACACAAGACACGCGCACACGCATACGACCCAAAACCGACATGCACAAATCAATCACCAACGCACACACATAAAAATGTGCACAACAATACATATACCCAACACACTACACACTCGCACAACCACACACACACACACACCTACATGTACATAAAACACACACATATGTATATACAATAATGCACGTGCACATAAATCCAACACAATTCACGCATCTGCACTTGAAAACACAGCAGAGAAATACACACACATCATACAAACCTGTACACAACACTCAAGTGCACACGCATGGCACATCCACCACTTTCATGCTTGCCTTCCCAAATACTAGGATACACACTCAATTCACTTCAGTTTTTATGCAGGGATGATACATGGAAATATGAGCAATTCAAGCATATGATATATGTATATAAATGTTTTGATTGGAATATGTTTTGTGAGAGAATTCTCACCTGAAGCTAGTATCATCTTATTCTCTCTCTCTTTGCTGAATAACATATGCACACCATATCCTAGCACCATAATACACAAAACTCAAACCATAGATGCAAAATGAGAAAGTGGACCACATACTTGAATTTGAGAATTTTACAAAAAAATTATGATTTGATTTTTATTTTTGAAATACTAAAAGTTGGTTTCATCAGCTTCAAGTAGAAGAAGGATGTGTCTGATGAGGTGTCTATGTATGAATATGTTGGTGGAGGGAAGAAAAGAAAATTCTAGAGACGAATTTCGGGCTAGCAATTGGGCTTGAGTTAGAATATATATATATATATATATATATATATATATATATATTACATTTTATTTATAAACAAGATTCTTCTTAAATTATAATTTGGAATACACACTCACACTTATATGTGAATTTTTTTTCATTACCTAAATAGCATTATATTTCATCTATATTACTTAATAAAATATTATTTTCCCATTTGTAAAACTAACCCCAATTTAACTTTAAATAATTCAAGTTCTAGATTCTTAAATTCAATTCTTTAGCAAACAAATGCTATATTTTTATTAGTATTTTCCCCATATTTTCACATTTTAAAATTTTAAATATCATTTTTCACAACTAGAATCCTTTTATGTCATAATTTCAAAACTAATTTATCAAATAAATCTTCAGATTCCAATTTAATGATTTAGATTACAATTATTAGCTATAATTAGTTATTGCTAAAAATCAGGTTGTTATAGATCCCTTACTAGTCATTCTCCAATACATGACCAAGAAACTTAATTTCCTATTTCAAAAAAAAGATACTTGAAAGCCTTCAATTTGTGTTGTATTAATGTCTCTAAACTAATCTAAGAAACATTAATCTAAGATGGACCTCATAGTCTCTATCATTCTCTTATAATACACCAAAATATCGTCAATGAAGACCAACACGAATTTATCCAAGTCATCGTGAAAGATTCAGTTTATACGATCTAAAAAGAATGTTGGAGCATTGATTCTTCCAAAGGCATAAATAACCACTCGCATGAAAGATATCCAATTCTAAACATGATCAATAGAACACCAACTTTTACTACCCACGGTTAATGGAATCCCATTGCCAAATTTGGTGCAAGAATACTCACCTGGTCAACCAAGTCGTCTATCCTAGGCAATGTATAACAATTCTTCACCATTAACTCATTCAACTTCCTATAGTCGATACACATTCTAAGTGATCCATCTAATTTCTTCATGAATACCAAAGATACTCCCCGTGGTGAACTACTCGGCCTAATGAAACTCTTATGCTCATGTTCCGTTAAATGCTTCTTCAATTACTCCATTTCCTTGGGCAACACTTTGCTAGGTGGTTTACTAACAAGTTATGACCCAGATACTAAATCTATACAGGATCCAATCTCTCTACTTGACGGTAATCACATTATTGGTTCGTAAACATCTACAAATTCCAAACTACCAATATTTACAAATCTTATTTTTGTAATCCTCTATTGCACACAACGTAATTCCTATCCAATCCTTCATCATGTCCATTGCTATCATGATCCTTTCTCCACTGTTAGATTTTGTAAAATAATAACTCCATTAGCATAATAGACCTGTCCTTGTACCATATAAAGTCAAACATATGGGTTGCAAACAAACAAATATTCACACAAGGTAAACTCAAGGTCATCCCACAAGGTCATCCCATCTTAAGCCGTGAGTGACATACTCACCTATCAGATTAACTACATGCATAGACATAATCAAATTGGTAATACCTGACTCTAACCTATCCCCCAATATTTCGAGATGAAACAATGTGGAGCTCAGTATCAAATAGAACTCTAACTGAAATATTGTAAAAAAATCATACCTCCAAACACAACACCCTTTCCCTTTTCCTCGACGGTTCGTCCAGCTGAAGGTCCTTCCAAAGCATACTCCCTTGCTTGCTTTAGGTCTAGGTAGATACTTTTCTTATGGTTGAGTTTTTTGTAGTTAAAGCACTTGGCTCTGTCTTTGTTCTTTGGCTAGGTACACTTAGTAGAATAATGTCCCTTTTCCCGTAGTAGAAACAAGTAATATCTTCCATACTCGACTTCCAAGCCCCTCCTCCTGAGGTCATCCCTCCTTTTTGATCCTTATTGTCTTTCTAATATGGGTTGGATCTCTTCTTCTACCCAGGGACTGATATCAGCTTTTCTTCCCTCTTGATATAAGCATTCATATCTCCTCTCCATTTCAATTACTATTTCAAAAGGACATAGAGATGCGCCATCACCTTATTGTTCAGCCCCTTCCTTAAGCCTGCAATAAATTTTTCATTCTTCTTCCATGGAGTATTAATATGCTTCTTTCCATATTTCGACAGTATTGAAATGCTGAATATACTCTTCCAAGGGTATCCCTTGCTTTAAGTCAAGAAACTCTCTACACGATACTCTTTTTTGTGGTTCAGGGATAGACTGAGCGTCGAATCACTCCTTAAACTACTCCTAAGTTATCTCCTCTTCCAGTACTTCAGCAGCCAGTGCCTCCCACCAATTTAAAGCATCATTTTAAGGCTGGCGAGAAGCAAACTTCCTCTTCTGAGAATTATTATAACCTAAGTCTTCAAAGGTGTGCTCACACACCTTCAGCTAGTTCATCACCTCTAGATCTGACTCCTTCCCTATATACACTTTTCCTTTATGGGTTTGATATTCGTAAGTCATCTTGGAAAATTCCACTCCTCTGACTATAAGCCTTGGCTCAACAACTTCAACTGGTTGTTGCCTCATCATCTCTGCTATGTATTGGTGGAAAAGAGCTTTAGTGTAACACCCCACCCATATACCCATACTACTAAAGAGTATTACTAGGTAATACTATTTGATAATACGGAGAATGAGGCAATATCATGCTGTCATATGTGAACATTCCCTTGGTCTAACACTGATACATAATTCAAAAATCATTATCAACTCACCTATACATACTTGGTATCGGCACAAAGCAATAAACACATGTATTTCTAGTATAGAACAATACACGATATAAAATAAATATCAAATAACATAGAGTCATAAAATGCAGCGATATATATAATAGAAATACACATAAGTTATCCAATTTATATAAGGTCATACATACATGAGATATCATAATATGAAATGATATATAATAATACCATATCCTCTATCTAAGCCCATCATCAATAAACAAGTCAATTTTCCCCTAAACACGACATGTCTCGGACCGACCCGAGTATTATATGAATAACACGTGGGTCATATTATGTGTAAAACGTATATGTTAATATATCATGATAATAACATTTCAATAACATCAAAATAGTATAAGGATACCTCAATGCAACAACACATCACAAGATTATGGATAAGGAATATCACATGTATAGAAAATCAAGTCAAATCATACTAAGTATATAATGTTAAATAGGGAAACGATACAAGCATCAAAATATCCCTAAGTATAAGATAACTAACTATATAAGACATGAACTTAGCAATACCCAAGACTATTTCAAAATAATCATAAAGTAGACGTACCTGGGGTTTGTCATACTCAACATACTTACAAAACACATAATAACCATCCAAATTAAACATATAACAAATACTACTATAGCATACCCTTGGTAGCCAAGGTCATCTCTCAAACCCTAAAATTTAGCTAAAGGGTCTAACTCCAGGCTCTTTGCATCTCAAGCTATCCTCGATAGCAAAATAATCAATATGTACGTGGTTACTCTACTACATGGACATACCATCCAATGAATAACCAAAGAGATCTATAACCATGTAATAATCATCTAGACTTTCATCCTTATTGTAATCAACTTAGCTCTCTGCCAATGAAGTATTCATACAATCTCCCAAACTTCCACTGATCTACTCAACTCTCAACATCATAGATAATCATTTGGATTCTCAGTCCTACGTGCTCTTAGCACCATATATATATATATATATATAAATATAACTATATCGACATTAGTCTAACAGATGATCTGAACAGCTCTCAGTCCATCTATAATGATCTCATATAGGTGAATAAGTAATGTTTATATCAATAATAATCAAATGGGAGACTGACAGCTCTCAGCCTACTCTAGGAGCTTTCCTTACATGCTCTCAACCTTACTCCTATAGCCATTTGTTACTGCGACGACCATCGTGACCCAATATCCACCAAATGCACTACTACACTATGCAATGGTCATGACCTTATAAGTACCCCATTGGTAACTGATGGCTGGCCTATGTAACATGGGGCATTGGCTTTCCATCAAAGGCATGCCAAGGATTCGAGGAGCGGTCTCGCAATTAGGCCGCTAGGATGGATACTAGCCTAATCTAGTTTACTCCATGGTGTATAATAGGAGTACACTCACAATAAAATAGATACATTTATGGCTCGCGATGTGCTTACTCTCAGTTTGCACCACCATAAATATAATACCCTATTGACTTGATCCTGTAGAGTAACATATACTTACAAAAAGCACTTAGACAAATATTAACAAGGGCGTCCCATACTACCCAACTATATTTATCCGTTTACTTTATTTTGATAAATTACACTCGCATATCTTATTTTATATAACAAGTGCAAAGAATATCGAAAAAAAGTATTACTAAAAGCCACATGCCATGCGGTATTATTAATCATTTATTCAGATTTCTCGTAACATGGAATTAGTACAAACTATATATATGTTTATTTAGAAAGAGATATAGATATGCTTATTTATAAAATATATCGATAATTAATAAAAACATCTACATATTTTAAATGGTTAAAATAATAATTTCTCAACCTTTTATATTTAAACAATAATAATATTCACACATAACCTTCTGAAAACTCATTTCTATCCTTTAGAAACTTAAAAATATTTTGTAAAATCCAATATCACTCATTACAACCATTCATAATTTTCTATAATTAAATACGATTTTTAAACTAAATTTATAATATCTAAGTTAATTTCCTTTTATTCCAAATCCATAATATATATATATATATATATAAAACTCAATATTATACTCAAAATCCATGAAATATTCTTTGAAAATTATAGAATAATAATTAAAAACCATTACATATTTTCTATAATTTTATAGAATTTTTATAGATTTATTAAGAATTAAAAAAGCAAATTTTCATTGTATAACCAATATCTAAATTAGGTAATTATTAATTAATAACTAATATTAGATGAAATTTTTTTCATAAAATAATTTCATACTTATACTTTTTCAATTTTAGTGTATGTTCATTTCATTATTATAATTTCATAAATTAATATCCAAATCCATGTTAGTGTATGTTCATTCAATTGTTATAAGTGGTTGGGTGGCATCATCATATGTTGACCCGACCCTCTACTGTGTATTTTTTGTGTTATATTTTGACCCCTACGTGGGTATGACTTAGGATTAACTTTGAACATGTATGTAATGAATATTAAGACAAATTTGATAAAATGAAAATAGTTTGTTGTTCTATTTACTTAAACTGCTTTGAATATATGAACTCACTCTTGGTCACTGGAAAATAATTATGATGATGACTATAACATCATTGACATTCATTTTCGAGTCTCCTAATGGGGAATATTACAGTTGGTACTAGAGCTTATGGTTAGGATAATTTAAGTACACCAAAGTTAGAAGAAGGAATAAGAACTTAGAATAAGAAGAACACCCTAAGGATGGGATGTGCTATTATATATATAACATATTTGAAAGTTGATATATAGATATATTAGAAGATATAACTACCCTTCTAGTATTGTTTCATTCTTCCTTTTCATTTCTAATAAAGACTTTCTTAGTATAAAAGGCAAGATGGATTTAAGGAATAAGTGAATTGCATTAGGAGGGGCAAGCGCAAGCAGAGATGCAAAAAGTGCACAGACCAATGAAGGAAGCGTAGGAGAATTCCCAAGAGCAGTAGGGGTAGAAGATGCACAAATAATAAATGCGGCGGGTGTGGACGTGAATGTCTTGTTTAGAGAGTTTATGGCTCAAATGATGAAGGAGAATGTATCTGGAGCGGTTGAGCCAAGACCTATTGTTGTAAGAGAAGATCTTCCAAAGATGTGTAAAGACTACAAGGGTTGTAACGACCCGTAAATTTCGACAATTAAATTTGTTAATTAAATAGGATTTTGTAATTAAATTTTTGTAGAAATAATAAAGGTGATAAATAAGATTTGGAATGAACGATAAATTAAAATATAGCAAGGGTAATTAAGACTTATTTATTAGTAATTTGGATAAAATTCTAATGAATGAAATAGTGAAAAGATTATACCTGTGTGTAAATTGAATATAAATAAAGGAAAGGATTAAATTGATTAATGCAATAACCATTGTAACGGTATTTGATCGTAAATTTAGGTAATTAGGTAGTACGTTATTTGGAAATAAATTTAAGGGTAGAATAGCGACTATTATAAATTACCAAATTAATTTGGTCAATGAATTTATTGGGAATAAAGTTCATTTAAATGTTAAGTAACGATAATGTTGATATTGATAATAACGTTACTTTAATGATTATTAATATAGTAAAGGAAGTGTGATGTAACTTAATAGAAGTGTAAATTTATTTTAAGAAGTAATTGGTGGATTGGGAATTTAATACGTAAAGTATGTAAATTATTTATAAAATGTAAATTTAATGTTGTAAATTTAATAGAATGTAAAGTATTGAAAACCCTAAATAAATGTGCTCAAATTGATAGAAGTACACATTTGAAAATATAATATTTGTTCAAATTAAAATGTGAATAGGCATATATTGATGTAATGAAATAAGATTTGCGTTGAATATGGAATTATAAATCTGGTTTGATAAGTAACGAACTTATAAATGCAGTTAATATAAGAGGCTTGTTTATGAAAGTGTTAAATAAACCTTGGTAATAAATTGTAATTAAATCTAAATTTTACATTTTGTTAATGTAAATTTAAGTAATAAATGGAAATCAATGTTAATTATACCCGTGAAGGGTCAATTTATTTTAATAGCAAGATTTTAAATAAATAAACGGTTTTATTGAGATTTCAATTGATAATTAATGAACTTTAATGTGAAATCAATTGCAATTAATTGGCTTAATTTGTGCAGTTATAATAGATGCGATTTGTCATTGAAAATGGTTAATTCTATAAGATGAAATAAATGTTCATTTTAATTATAAAATGAAGATTGGTTGATTTGAGGAGTGAAAACCAAGCTTTGTTAAATTTATTTGAAATATAAACTTTAATAAGGGGTATATAATATTAAATATTTTACATAAATGAGAATTTAGATGAAAAGTGAGAATGTTAACGTAAAGGATTTTTGATTCAAATATTTATTTCATCCTTTTGTTAATAATGAATTGAATAGTAGAATGGAAAGTTAATTTAATGGAAATTTTGGAAATTTTATCTATAATTTTGAATTTTATGAAATTGAGGATTTATATTGATTAATCTTCTCTAAATTGACATTTAAAAGTGTTTAAATCATTGAAAATGTTTGAGAATTATAAAGTGATAAAGATTGCAAATTTCAGAATTTCAACGCGAAATTTGATTTAATTAATTTATTTTAAATTTATTTAATTAATGAAAAAATAGCCATTTTGGCCACTGACTCGGATTTCGACGAAACCAGTTTCATCGGATCCATAACGGTGAATTATAATAGGGTTTCAAGTATCGTAGCGATCGGACTTGCCGTTTGATCGTACGGACTCGAAACGCCTTAAAATTTATGCAACTAAAATCAATTGAAATCGATTTGGAAAATATTTTTTTAGCGTAACTTCTTCATATGATGCATTTTGAACCTGAAACCTTTTCCATTGCGTTTAAAATATTTTAAAACACCTATTTTGATATATGGGTTTACCCAATTTCGTTCCAGGGTCAGAACGGGCTTTTTGGGCCACGTTAGCGTTAGCACGTATATCTGTCAACCCGATCCATATATTTTATTTCAATTTGCCTATAAATATCCCGCTATAAACCCTAGCCTCCCTAATTCTCATTTGTCTCTACGTATATCTTCTTCTCAACTCCTCCATTCCAATGGCTGCAAACCTTAGATTCAATTACAATTCAAAATCAAAGTCAAAAATTCGAAGCCCTCAGAAAAATTTGAAAAAAATATATGTTGAAGCTCTCGACTAGAGTAATTCACCAGTGATGTTTGTTTTTCGATTCAGTTTGTCGTTTGATCGGTAAAAATCAAAGAATTCTCGGCCGTTCATCGCGCGACGACGATCTTGGTCGGATCGAGAAACCCTTTCTGGGGTTTGAAGAGAGAACCGAGGGGACTTCATCCATGCAGTTTATTTCGCGAATCGACGGTTAGATCGCCGTGTAATTTCGATTAGGGTTTATACTTTCTAGCGGCTGCTGTTTTCGGTCAGGACCGAAGTCGCGGGTTCGAGCGAGGCTTCGGAGGGGCCGCGAATGGTTGCAGCAAACATCGGGGGAGAGCGGCGCTCGGCATGAGGTGGCGACGGTCTCTGTCGAACGCGAAACAATATATTGAGGTCAGGGTTCTTCGTGTTCTGGTATGGGTGTTGCGTGTTCCCTGTAGATGCGTGAAGAAATGAAGATGATGACGTGTCAACGTGTATGGGTGAGTTTTGTTTGTTCTAATTAAATTTCGTTTTCAATTGCATTTATCGTCATAATTTTTGCATATAATATCCGATTTATGCACGGTTTCTTTTGTTAGGATCGTATTGAAATTCCGGACTTGATGGCGCTGGTTTGGACGAATTCTGAGATGGTCAAATTTTTGGGATAATTGAATTTAAATTCAACTTAAATTCAAAAGGTGAGTGTTTTAACCCACTCACAACTTCTAAAATTTCTTATGTTTGTTAAATTGATTTGTGATGTGTTTAGAATTTTATTTATGACTGTTTGGCATGTTTTTAATCATCATCTCAGTTAATTGCATTTATTTAAATTAAATTGTTATTTAATCTTATTTTTGCATATAAATTGACAGTTGAAATTTATTTATTTTTGCATATAAACTGCTAGTTAAACAGTTGTTAATTTATTTTTGAATATAAACTGTTCGTTGATACATGTCATATTTTATATGCTCTATATTGATGTTTTGTTTAAATTTGATGATGATTGCAATAAATTGGTTGATGATTGATATTGAGTGAATGGATGATATGTTCTATATTATATAAACTGCAAGTTATTATGCATTTTCATTTCATTCGGTATTGCGTTTGAAATGATATACAACCGTATTTTTTATTTTTAAATTGCGGATTGAAATGATAAATATCTGTATCACTTGACCATAGGATAGAAAATTATATACAGACACCGCGGTGTGTGTCTGTGTGTGTGTGTATAATTTTGAAATGATTTTCTATGGTTTTGGAAAGAATAAGGTTTAATGAATATTAAATTTTGATATATATATATAGTAAAATTCTTGAATTTAGCTATGTATAAATTTGTTTCGAATTTTAAAATAAGCTAAATATTGAAGTTGATTTCGTTTATATAATATGGTTAAGTATATATTTGAAATTCTATTGTATATAGAGTTTATAATAACTCAAATAAGAGTAAGGTTGAAGATAAATGTGAATATGATTTGAATTAAAGTATTTAAGAATTTTCCTCGAAAAAATTGTTTTGAAATGTAAATAAATTAAGATTTAAAAGGTATGACCTTATAACTTGATTTTTGATTTGGGGATTTAAACGAATATCAAATTAATTTAAAGAATATTATCGAGTTAATTTAATTAAAAGAATATCCTGTTATTGAAGTATAAGGGTTTTACTTGAATAATTTTTGTTTAGTAAGTAAATAATTCAAATTTAAATAATAGGAATTGGATTTGACATATATTAAATTATCAAAGAATCCATTTTGAAATAGTGGAATATTTAAAGATTGAAATATATGAACTATAAAGTTTTGAAATATAGAATATGTAAGCTTTGAAATATATAGGAATTTAAAATGGTTTATTTGGAGGTTCAAATTGATATTGGGAATTTATTGTGAAATTTAAAGAAGCTGTTTATTTTATAAAGTAATATAGTATTTGAACCATTAAGTATTAAAAGTTATGTTTCAAAGCTATGGTTTCAAGGTATATATATTTGGAAATATTATGATTTTGGGAAAGGGATATTTATAAAATAAAAATGATATCATATTGATTTGGGGTTTTTAAAATATAAATGATATCATATTTATATGGGTTCAAAGAGATATTAGATTCTGGTTTAAAGTATAAATTATTTTGAAATAACCGCGATGTTATAATAACGTTTGGTTGTTAAAGAGATCGGGATCGAAAGTTGTCATACTCTCTGCCAACTCCGAAAACCACTTTAATAACCGTGTACGCGGTGGAGATTCCAGAATGAAGTAGGATGGTGGCGACGTTTCCTTTGAGGTAAATACGTGGACCCGACTCCCGTGAGTTGGCATAAGGTGGCTAAAATAGGAGCGATTCTCGGGTCAATGAGGTCATTCCTCTGATCGAACGCACTCCTTCGATATTATACTCTGACTTTTGGATTTGATTCGGTGGCCACTTTTATTTTTGATTTGAGGGTGTTGTTCGAGGTGGGCGGTAGTAGCTGCCACACGTTACCACCAGCTCAGATGCGTAATTGGTATATCTACCCTGGCATTGCCTAGTTGTGCCGTGTCGCCTACCCTATCGCGCCTTGTACGAGTTTCTATTTGTGTCGTACCTATGGAGTATCCTCTGGTAGCCTCCCGATCAGGGGGTATTACGGTACTGTATAGACTATTGGCATTATTTGTGTTAAGGGCTATATGGGTAACCCCTTAACGCTATTAAAAAGTAAGTTTATTTACAATTAGACGCTATTATAATAGCGAAATATACTACATAGTAAATAGATTAACGGATCCTTAAGAGATGTAAATCCCGAGCATCTTTTGAGTTACTGCCCTTATATTTATTTCTGTTGATTTAACTTTCATAAGATCTTTTAAATCTGACTCGAGTGTTTTGTCTTTTCAATTCGCTCGGGTCAGTCCGAGCGTTTTAGGATCGAAGACTTTAGCTCTGGAGGACGAAGACGGAGATTTCTATTATTATTATTTATTATATTCCACTACACTCATATTGTTCCGCTGCATTGTTATATGGTATGTGTAACTCTGATATATGTTGTATAAGTATAATCGAATATATTAAATAGCTTTATAAACTGTATATTTAATTATTATATTTTATCCTTCCGCTGTAAGATTCTGTTTTGTTTTATTTCTTTCTCGTTTTTCTTATTTACCCATAACAATCCGCCCTTCCGAACGCTTTGAATTGGCACGTGTGTCGATTTAAAGCGTGCGAAAAGGCGGGGCGTTAAAGTTGGTATCAGAGCTTTGGTTTAGCGATCAAGCTTAGCTTTGTGGGGTTTGACTCTTTACTAATAGGGTAGTAATACCCTATGGGAGTCGCTGAGCGTATATATATGAGTGAGCGTATTTGTTAGTGTTATAAAAAGGTTTTAATATTGTATTAATCTGTTCCGTTTTGTACTTATAAATTCTGGTTGGTGCATGGGACGTTGTGACATTAATAGGAATTTCTAAACACTTAATAGGACAGACCGACATAATATTTGTTTTTATATAGGTGAATGAAATAATTTTGCCTATTATATTTTCTATATTTAAAACAAAATTTTATAAATACACATATACTTAGGTGTAATATATTGGTTGTTAGGTGATGAAATTTTAAATAATAGTTGAAATAAGATTTGAAATAAGAATAAATCAAATTGGGAATTTAGGACTTAAGTTCTGGGGGTTTTGAAATTTTCTTTTGAATGATTTTGGAATATGATAATAATAGTTTAGGCGTATGTTCAGATATAAATATTTGGTTATAATTTGAAAGAATTGTTTTAAAAGAAATGTTGAAAAGAAAAAAAATTCCGTACTGCCCTCTCGTCGCTGGAAAATAATTTCGGTGATGAGTGCACGCATCATCGACATTCATTTTCAAATTTCGAAGTGGGAAGGCCACTGTAGTAGTTTACTGCAGATTTGTTTTGATAAACAAATATAAATTTTAAAATTGTTTAATATTATTAGATATATAAAATGTAAGTATATACATTTATCTATTATTTTAAAATAATTTGAAATCAAACTCGGTATTTAGTTCTTAAGTTTCCGTTAATTAATAATTTCAATCATTATAGTGAAATTTAATGTAACAAATTTATAATTAGAACCTTTAATTAAAATAAGAAGTTTAATGCTAAGTTATAAACGGAAATTAAAAGAAATTGAAATGTGTAACATATTAAACAAGGATATTATGGTTGAACATTAAATTAATTAAAGAAAATGGAAGAAACTTGTATAATTTTCAATTACATTCTTAAAGCATATATATAACTTACCTTATAATAAAAGTTACAATGTTAATAAGAAAATGTAATGGGAAATCTTACAAGTAAAGCTTGAGGTAATGAATGCATTCAATGAATTTGCTGTTATAAATGAGAATTTAATGTTATAAACTTAAATTATGATTGAAATTTTACTATAAGTAAATATAATTAAAGGTAAGTATTTCAAATAGATGATTTTAAACTTAAGTAAATAAAATGAAATGCCACTATAATAAAATATGATGCAATAAAGAAGAAACTTACATGACATTAAAATGGAAAATGAATATTGTAAGTAATAAATGGAAATAAATGAAGGAATCACTGAATGAATGAAAGAAAGGAAATCAAACAACTAATGTATGAAATAAAGTTAATGATAAGTAAATTTGATATGAATTGTTGTTTTTTAGTTTATGGTTGTTGGGTAAGGAAACTTTAAAATTGTTGGATGAATGAATAATCTATTTAGTTTCACCTAAGACTGTTGAGTGAAGGGTACATTCAGTAGTTTATTTTTCATCTTGTACAATTTGAAGCTTTGAACCCGAACAACTATTTGTTTTGTTTGATATGAATGAATGATTACTTTGTGTTGATGCATGTGTGATGGTTGTATGCTGTTTGTTGCAATTGATTGTTGTTGTACTGATTTGGTTATTTATAATTGAAACCACTTTAAATATTTCACTCTATATAATTGTTAACCCTTTTAGATTATGAGAGTGAAATGCGTGAAATTGCTACTGCATTTGGTTTTATAATTAAGCGTATATTGCCCAACAAATAGGTACGTTTTCGGATTACGTTTTATAGCGCTATTATATTATTTTTCCCGAGTGGGGATATATATTATTTTGAAAATATATGTTGTATATTGTTATTTTTGATATTATATTTTCTCCCGAGCCTCTCCGTACAAAGGAGACCCTGCCAAAATTTTCCGTAAAATTTTGGACTTAGAAATTTTTTGAACGATTTCCAAACTTTATTAATTTGAGTATAAAAAGATTTAATAGTAATAAATTGATATTTTATTTAAATTATTAAAATTTTGAAAAATTTATTTGTTTATATATACCTAATATTTTAAATAAGATATGTTGATACCTTAATTCTTCTTTTCTCTTCTTTTCCTTTTCGGGGACAAAAGGTTTTGAGTGGGGAAGAGTATAACGACCCGTAAATTTCGACAATTAAATTTATTAATTAAATAGGATTTTGTAATTAAATTTTTGTAGAAATAATAAAGGTGATAAATAAGTATTGGAATGAACGCTAAATTAAAATATAGCAAGGGTAATTAAGACTTATTTATCAGTAATTTGGATAAAATTCTAATGAATGAAATAGTGAAAAGATTATACCTGTGTGTAAATTGAATATAAATAAAGGAAAGGATTAAATTGATTAATGCAATAACCATTGTAACGGTATTTGATCATAAATTTAGGTAATTAGGTAGTACGTTATTTGGAAATAAATTTAAGGGTAGAATAGCGACTATTATAAATTACCAAATTAATTTGGTCAATGAATTTATTGGGAATAAAGTTCATTTAAATGTTAAGTAATGATAATGTTGATATTGATAATAACGTTACTTTAATGATTATTAATATAGTAAAGGAAGTGTGATGTAAATTAATAGAAGTGTAAATTTATTTTAAGAAGTAATTGGTGGATTTGGAATTTAATATGTAAAGTATGTAAATTATTTATAGAATGTAAATTTAATAGAATGTAAAGTATTGAAAACCCTAAATAAATGTGTTCAAATTGATAGAAGTACACATTTGAAAATATAATATTTATTCAAATTAAAATGTGAATAGGCATATATTGATGTAATGAAATAAGATTTGCGTTGAATATGGAATTATAAATCTGGTTTGCTAAGTAACGAACTTATAAATGCAATTAATATAGGAGGCTTGTTTATGAAAGGTGTTAAATAAACCTTGGTAATAAATTGTAATTAAATCTAAATTTTACATTTTGTTAATGTAAATTTAAGTAATAATTGGAAATCAATGTTAATTATACCCGTGAAGGGTCAATTTATTTTAACAGCAAGATTTAAATAAATAAACGGTTTTATTAGATTTCAATTGATAATTAATGAACTTTAATGTGAAATCAATTGTAATTAATTGGCTTAATTTGTGCAATTATAATAGATGCGATTTGTCATTGAAAATGGTTAATTCTATAGGATGAAATAAATGTTCATTTTAATTATAAAATGAAGATTGGTTGATTTGAGGAGTGAAAACCAAGCTTTGTTAAATTTATTCGAAATATAAACTTTAATAAGGGGTATATAATATTAAATATTTTACATAAATGAGAATTTAGATGAAAAGTGAGAATGTTAACGTAAAGGATTTTTGATTCAAACATTTATTTCATCCTTTTGTTAATAATGAATTGAATAGTAGAATGGAAAGTTAATTTAATGGAAATTTTGGAAATTTTATCTATAATTTTAAATTTATGAAATTGAGGATTTATATTGATTAATCTTCTCTAAATTGACATTTAAAAGTGTTTAAATCATTGAAAATGTTTGATAATTATAAAGTGATAAAGACTGCAAATTTCAGAATTTCAACGCGAAATTTGATTTAATTTGTTTATTTTAAATTTATTTAATTAATGGAAAAATAGCCATTTTGGCCACTGACTCGGATTTCGACGAAACCAATTTCATCGGATCCGTAACGGTGAATTATAATAGGGTTTTAAGTTTCGTAGCGATCGGACTTGCCGTTTGATCGTACGGACTCGAAACGCCTTGAAATTTATGCAATTGAAATCAATTAAAATCAATTTGAAAAATATTTTTTTTAGCATAACTTCTTCATACGATGCAATTTGAACTCGAAACATTTTTCATTGCATTTAAAATATTTTAAAACACCTATTTTGATATATGGGTTTACCCAATTTCGTTTCGGGGCCAGAACGGGCTTTTTGGGCCACGTTAGCGTTAGCACGTATATCTATCAACCCGATCCATATATTTCATTTCAATTTCCCTATAAATATCCCTCTATAAACCTTAGTCTCCCTAATTATCATTTGTCTCTACGTATATCTTCTTCTCAACTCCTCCATTCCAATGGCTGCAAACCCTAGATCCAATTACAATTCAAAATCAAAGTCAAAAATTCGAAGCCGTCAGAAAAATTTGAAAAAATATATGTTGAAGCACTCGACTAGAGTAATTCACTGGTGGTGTTCATTTTTCGATTCAGTTTGTCGTTTGATCAGTAAAAATCAAAGAATTCTCGGCCGTTCATCGCGCGACGATGATCTTGTTCGGATCGAGAAACCATTTCTGGGTTTGGAAGAGAGGACCGAGGGAACTTCATCCATGCAGTTTATTTCGCGAATCGACGGTTAGATCGCCGTGTAATTTCGATTAGGGTTTTATGTTTTCTGGCGGCTGCTGTTTTCGGTCAGGACCGAAGTCGCGGGTTCGAGCGAAGCTTCGGAGGGTCCGCGAATGGTTGCAGCAAACATCGGGGGGGAGCGGCGCTCGGCATGAGTTGGCGGCGATCTCTGTCGAACTCGAAACAGTATGTTGAGGTTAGGGTTCTTCGTGTTCTGGTATGGGTGTTGCGTGTTCCCTGTAGATGTGTGAAGAAATGAAGATGATGACGTGTCAACGTGTATGGGTGAGTTTTGTTTGTTTTGTTGTTTTAATTAAATTTTGTTTTCAATTGCATTTATCGTCATAATTTTTGCATATGATATCCGATTTACGCGCGGTTTCTTTTGTTAGGATCGTATTAAAATTCCGCACTTGGTGACGCTGGTTTGGACGAATTCTGAGATGGTCAAATTTTTGGGTTTAAATTGAATTTAAATTCAGAAGGTGAGTGTTTTAACACACTCACAACTTCTAAAATTTCTTATGTTTGTTAAATTGATTTGTGATGTGTTTAGAAATTTGTTCATGATTGTTTGACATGTTTTTAATCATCATCTCAGTTAATTGCATTTATTTAAATTAAATTGTTATTTAATTTTATTTTTTCATATAAATTGACAGTTAAAATTTATTTATTTTTGCATATAAACTGCTAGTTAAACAGTTGTTAATTTATTTTTGAATATAAACTGTTCGTTGATACCTGTTATATTTTATATGCTCTATATTGATGTTTTGTTTAAATTTGATGATGATTGCAATAAATTGGTTGATGATTGATATTGGGTGAATGGATGATATGTTCTATATTATATAAACTGCAAGTTATTATGCATTTTCATTTCATTCGGGATTGCGGTTTGAAATGATATACAACCGTATTTTTTATTTTTAAATTGCGGATTGAAATGATAAATATCTGTATCACTTGACCATAGGATAGAAAATTATATACAGGCACCGCGGTATATATATATAATTTTTTTTTGGAATGATTTTGTATGGTTTTGGAAAGAATACGGTTTAATGAATATTAAATTTTGATATATATAGTAAAATTCTTGAATTTAGCTATGTATAAATTTGTTTCGAATTTTAAAATAAGCTAAATAATGAAGTTGATTTCGTTTATATAATATGGTTAAGTATATATATTTGAAATTCTATTGTATATAGAGTTTATAATAACTCAAATAAGAGTAAGGTTGAAGATAAATGTGAATATGATTTGAATTAAAGTATTTAAGAATTTTCGTCGAAAAATTTGATTTGAAATGTAAATAAATTAAGATTTAAAAGGTATGATCTTATAACTTGACTTTTGATTTAGGGATTTAAACGAATATCAAATTAATTTAAAGAATATTATCAAGTTTATTTAATTAAAAGAATATCCTGTTATTGAAGTTTAAGCGTTTTACCTGAATAATTTTTGTTTAGTAAGTAAATAATTCAAATTCAAATAATAGGAATGGGATTTGATATATATTAAACTATCATAGAATCCATTTGAAATAGTGGAATATTTAAAGATTGAAATATATGAACTATAAAGTTTTGAAATATAGAATATGTAAGCTTTGAAATATAAAATTGATATTGGGAATTTATTGCGAAATTTAAAGAAGCTGTTTATTTTATAAAGTAATATAGTATTTTAATCATTAAGTATTAAAAGTTATGTTTCAAAGCTATGGTTTCAAGGTATGTATATTTGGAAACATTATGATTTTGGGAAAGGGATATTTGTAAAATAAAAATGATAGCATATTTATTTGGGGTTTTAAAAATATAAATGATATCGTATTTATATGGGTTCAAAGAGATATTATATTCTAGTTTGAAGTATAAATTATTTTGAAATAACCGCGGTGTTATAATAACGTTTGGTTGTTAAAGAGACCGAGATCGGAAGTTGTCATACTCTCTGCCAACTCCGAAAACCACTTTAACAACCGTGTACGTGGTAGAGATTCCAGAATGAAGTAGGATGGTGGCGACGTTTACTTTGAGGTAAATACGTGGACCCGACTCCCATGAGTTGGCATAAGGTGGCTAAAACAGGAGCGATTCTCGGGCCAATGAGGTCATTCCTCTGATCGACGCACTCCTTCGATATTATACTCTGACTTTTGGATTTGATTCGGTGGCCACTTTTATTTTTGATTTGAGGGTGTTGTTCAAGGTGGACGGTAGTAGCTGCTACGCGTTACCACCATCCCGGATGCATAATTGGTATATCTACCCTGGCATTGCCTAGTTGTGCCGTGTCGCCTACCCTATCGCGCCTTGTACGAGTTTCTATTTGTGTCGTACCTATGGAGTATCCTCTGGTAGCCTCCCGGTCAGGAAGTATTACGGTACTGTATAGACTATTGACATTATTTGTGTTAAGGGCTATATGGGTAACCCCTTAACGCTATTAAAAAGTAAGTTTATTTTACAATTAGACACTATTATAATAGCGAAATATACTACATAGTAAATAGATTAACGGATCCTTAAGAGATGTAAATCCCAAGCATCTTTTGAGTTACTGCCCTCATATTTATTTCTATTGATTTAACTTACTTAAGATCTTTTAGTTCTGACTCGAGTGTTTTGTCTTTCCAATTCGCTCGGGTCAGTCCGAGCGTTTCAGGATCGAAGACTTTAGCTCTGGAGGACGAAGACGAAGATTTCTATTATTATTATTTATTATATTCCACTACACTCATATTGTTCCGCTGCATTGTTATATGGTATGTGTAACTCTGATATATGTTGTATAAGTATAATCGAATATATTAAATAGCTTTATAAACTGTATATTTGATTATTATATTTTATCCTTCCGATGTGAGATTCTGTTTTGTTTTATTTCTTTCTCGTTTTTCTTATTTACCCATAACTATCCACCCTTCCGAACGGTTTGAATTGGCACATGTGTCGATTTAAAGTGTGCGAAAAGGCGGAGCGTTACAAGGGTTTAGGATAGAAAGTGTTTCTAGGGAGGGAGTCTACGGTGGAAGTATTGAACTGATTGAGGAACTATGAGTGGATAATATGAGACCTATGTTTGAACGATGTGTAGAAGAGGAGACCGGCATTGAGACAATTGCAGGAAGATGCACTGGATTGGTAAGAGACAGTTATTTTTGGAACACCTGAGGAAGAGATTACCTAGGAGCGACTCAGAGAAAGATTTGAGGTTCTGTTTATATTCGAGTCAAAGCATAACGTGTTACTATGTGAGTTCATAAACTTAAGGTAGGGAGACCTTATTGTGGAAGGGTATGTTCAGAAGTTAATTCTTCGGCTAAGTATGGTAGAGAGATCATCAAAACTTCAATGAAGAAGAATGAAAAGTTCATCATAGGCATGAAGCAAGGATTAGATCATAAGGTGATGGCCCACTTGGCATCTCCTTTTGAATTTGTAGCTGATGTGGCTAAAAGATACGATATGATGTATTAGGGGCAGAGGAGAATAGGACAAAGTCCACAATTGAGATGAAGAAGAATTTGGTCCTTATACTAAAGGCACGAAGGGAGTGCCGAAGGGGAGGGTGGGCGAAGTTGCTGCTGTGGATGTTGTCCATTTCAACTGTGGACAGTAGGGACACTGCTACCAAGTATCGAGTGTCGAGGAATTTTGTGAGGGCTAAATTCTTTAAGTGTGATAAGGTAGGGCATTTGAAGAAGGACTGTCCAGAGCTTAAGGCACAGGTTTATGCTTTAGAGGAACCAAGTGAAGGACTATTTGTCAAAGTAAGAGGCAAGGGAAAGATCTTGGAAGGTATGACTCAAACTTTTTGTATTTCGGTTAGAGTACTGTATGATAATGGTGTTACACTTCCTTTATAACATGAGATGTGGTTGATAGACTTGGGTTAGAAGATACCTATTTAGTCACCTCCATACATGTAGCTAATCCGATAGGGGGATATTCCACTCTTGAATTGAGATGCACTGACCCAAATATTGAGTTAGATGAGTGCAAATTTTCTTATTATCCCAATGTATTAACTTCATAGATTTTGGAGTCATTATATGAATGGATTGGTTAGAAAGGTACTACACAAGTGTGCACTATCTTGAGAGAATTATTACTCTTGGCCATTCAGACCACAAGGATGGAGTATACATGGTCTTATAGGAATGCAAAGCTAAGCACAGAAGCGTTTTGCTTGCTTTATCTTTAGAGAAGAAAGAAAAGCTGGGAGCAATAAAGGTAGTGAAGGAGTTTCAAGATGTATTTGAACCAGTTTCTAGATTGCATCCCCAAGAGCAGTTGAGTTTCGTATAACTTTGCTACCAGGCGTTGAACTGTTTAGTCGACCTCCTTGTAGATTGCCTCCAAAGGAGATAGAGGAGTTGAAGAAGCAATTGGCTGAATTAGAAAGTAAGAGCTTCATTAGGCCAAGTAACTCATCATAGGGAGTAACGGCGAATTTTTGAAGAAGTCAATTGGGTTATTAAGACTATGTATAGATTATTGGAAGTTGAATGAAAGGATGGTGAAAAACAGATCCTTTGTCGTGAATTGATGACCTTTTTTGATTAGTTGAATGGAGCTAAGGTATTTTCATAGCTAGATTTTGCTAGGGGTTCCATCGGCTGAGAGTTGTAGAGGATAGTGTTCTGCTGACTACATTCAGGTCAAGGTATGGGTCATATGAGTGGCTAGTGATGCTATTTGGGCTGACAAATGCGCCATTGTTCTTTGTTGATTTGATGAATAGAGTTCTCTGAGATCATCTGGATAAGTTTGTGTTGGTGTTCATGTACGACGGCTTATTGTACTCCAGAGATGAGGAGGAGCACGCAGTTCACCTAAGGCATGTGCTGGAAACATTGAGGGAGCTCAAGCTAAAGGCGAAGTTCTCCAAGTATCATTTTGGAGAAGGGAAGTAAAGTTCTTAGGCCATGTAATTTCTGAAAAAGGGTTAACCGTGGATCCTTCTAAAGTTGACGTAGTGAATGGGTGGAAGAGGCCTGAAACTATTACTGAAGTGCGGATGTTAACTAAGTTTTTAACCTAATGGAATTCAAAAGGGGTTAACACATTCAAATTAAGTCAGAATGACCTGAAACTTGACCCGAAGGCCTAAAAGTACAAGACAAAGAAACATAAGAAGTTTGGCCTAGAATTACACTAACTATTCAGATCGGTACCGATCCGATCCAATTGGATCGGTACCGATCTGAATTTCTAGCTCGTGGTTCCTTCTAACCACCTGCATTGCATTCCTAATCCTCTAACCTAACAAGTTCGGTAACATTCCGAGCAACCTGGTTTAAAAAATAAAGACTGATTCAAATACCTACCCGCTTTTGGACTGGAGTAACTTAAATGAACCTACAAAACTCATACAGACTTGGATGGACTTGAAATTTGGAGGGGACACTTACAAAACATAAAAGAAGGATCACACCAAAAATGAAGTCATTGGCCAAGCCAATTTAGATTGGAATCAATCCAAACTCATCG
This sequence comes from Allium cepa, assembly GCA_030765085.1. Classification (NCBI taxonomy): domain Eukaryota; kingdom Viridiplantae; phylum Streptophyta; class Magnoliopsida; order Asparagales; family Amaryllidaceae; genus Allium; species Allium cepa. The sequence goes on from CM060942.1 coordinate 191,355,437, forward strand.
GATTGTCCAATCCATTTAGGTTTGCCCCACCACCTACGATCCATAGTGTAGGTACTACACATCTGTAGAAGCTATCTGTGAAGTTTCGTCTTATTCTGATAAGTATCGAGTGAGTTATGGATGGATCTCCTCCAAATTGAGCTAGTTTGACGGATCAGGTCCGACCCACCTAGGATGGGACCTACCTCATGAGATCCGAGGCATAGGCTCTCCTACTCATGTATATTTCATATATGAAGTTTCGTATCATTTGCTTAAGTATTTAGTGAGTTATGAATGGATCTTCTATGAAGGGATGGATTGGACGATCTATGAAGATGGATGATCTTCAAACTACTTGATATTCGGGCAAGACACTCAATTATGGGATAGGAAGATAACCAAATTGAGAAGACTCAAAAAATGCACAACCTTTCGGATCAGTACCGATCCAAAAATTAGCTCCAAACACCCCCAAATTTCTTGAGCGACCTCTGCATGATGACCACAGGCTTTTGGTAAAGTGACTCTGGTCCAAATACTCTCTAAACCTTGTAAATACCATCCTACCTGCAACAGTAGAGGGGATATACTCTTTGCTGAAGGTCTGTCATTATTTCTTTACTTTTCTTCTTCCACACAACAGCCATTAAAAGTCAATTGAGATCCTCCTTTTGTAGTTAACAAAGGTGGCTTAATCTAATCTTGGAAAGGAGAATTATATTGTAATCTAAACTCCTTTGTAATAGCAGTTGATCAACAAAAGAATCTATAAAGTGGATGTAGGCTTTATTAACAGCCGAACCACTAAAAGATCTCTTGTCTCTTTACATTTTTTGCTATTTTCTATTGCTTTTTCTATTTTATTTATCTTGATAAATAAGGCTAGTGCTTTCACACTCAAACTAGGGTCTTGATCCATTTTTTAGGCTAACATTTTGGTACTTTCACTGAGAACAAAGATAGATCTAAAAACTTGAAGCTTGAATCTAAGATTTGGGAAAAATGAAGAGGCCTAACACTAGATCTAAAACTGGAGCAAGTCAACCAGAGCTTGGGGGGCAGTCAAAAAGTATCCTCAATACTCACCAATCCAACTATGAAGCTAAAGAAGAAATAGAATGGCTGATGAAGGGGATGTTGGATGGAATCTTGGCTAGGCAACAAGAGATGATGGAGGGTCTCTTCCAAAGGATGGGACAATAAGGAATTGCAGGTGCCATAGGAATTCAAACCTAGGAAACAATACAGGAGCTTTCTAGAATTGGATTAGAACGAGATGGAACGTTGCCCGCATACCCAGAGCAACCGATACTTGGGGAAACACATGAGTCAACCTAGGAATCAACGCCGATGAAGGGATCAATATTGGACCTGGCACCAAAAGGGCCAACAGTGGAGTGACTATTGAAACTCTAAGAACTGGTGGTATGGAAGCTAATCTGAATACTAGAGTGAAACCGGCAGAGGAATATGTGCTAGGGCTACCACGGAGGAGCGGAAGACAGAATAAGACTAGGAGAGTAGGGAAGAACATTAGTGTGCAACTAGCTGAGTATGCACTAGATTGCCCTTGCCAAGGAAAGGGGTAGAACATCGCTTTCGAACGAAGAACTTCATTGGATGGTGAAATCGAATTACTGAATTGGTAAGAAGGTTGGTTAGAGGAGGACCCATAGATCAGGGTTTGGAAGATGTGAATAGAAACTCGTTTACTACTAATATCCAGAACCCGAGAAATACGCCCGATTTCAAGCTTCCTACATTAGAAATGTATGATGAAAAGGCCTATCTAATGATTCATCTGATGAGATATATCCGACATATGGAGATGTTGGGTGCTTCTGAGGAAGTAATGGGGTGGTGCTTCTTATTATATTTGACGGATCTGGTGGCGATGTGGTTTAGACAGCTGGAGAATAGGTCCATTAGCACGTGGACCAAGTTAGTGTATAGATATTTAAGACAATTCCAAGTTCATGTCTCACAATCGAAGAATATGATGACGTTAACAAATGTGATAAAAAGGCCTAGAGAGACCTTGAGAAGTAATCCAACAAGATTCAATGCAATAGTGGCTGCAGTCGATAGATTGGGCTCATCAGTGATTTCGATGGCGACAATGTCTGGGGTCGGAAGCAAGATCGATTTAGGGCTGCACCTCAAAGAGATCCACCGATGGATCTTGCTAAGTTTTACAATTAATCTGAGAGATATTTACATCAGAAGGATGCTGATGCTGAAGATGGACCTGAAGACGTTGAGATTCATACCATGGACGACAAAGGATCCTTTGGGGCAGGATTTGGAAAAGACAAAGGGAAAAGAGAAGCTGGTGATGATTTTGGAGAACCGAAACGATAAAGGAGAGAGCTCAAATTCTCTTCCTACTCTGAGCTGGCTGAAACTATGGAAAGGATATACCTAGACAATATGGGAAAAAATTCCCTATCGGAAGCCTCCGAGAAGAGAGCCCACTAATGGATAGAAAGGACATAGAAAGTTTTACATCTTCCATAGGCTGGGCGGACATGAAACGAATGAGTCCAACACCTTCATGATCTGATAGAGGAACTGGTTTGGAACAACCAACTACCGTAGTATGTGAGGAGCGGAGCTGCGATAGAATAGCCGAGTAGCCACCACCCACAGTAGATACTTTAAGGAATGCCCTGGGATCTAGGCCAAGACAGATAATCCTATAAACGAGATAGATGTGAAGTCAGATCCGACTGCTACCATTTGCTTTGGTTTCTTTTTTGCACTTTTATTTAAATATATTAGTAGTAAAAATAATAATGACCCCAGATCGCTTAGAAGTGTGCTAAACCTAGATTGGTTCCTAGTCATGCTCTGAGTCAAATATTTGGGATGACTACTTAGGATAATAATCTCTACCCGCTTGGACGTGCAAAAATCTAGATTGGTCCCTTGCCATGATCTGATTTGGATGTCTAGGATAAACATTTAAGATTTCTGCTTATTTAATTTCTTCTTGTTTGCTTTAATTTGAATTTTGAAAAATTCATATTTAATGTGATGATTGATTTTGAATGCCATAAAGTCCTGACCAGAGAGACGGGACAAGAGTGCAAGGTGCAAGTCCTCTTACCAAAGAGTGAGTGGATGGACTTGTACGATATCGAACGCCATAAAGTTCAGATCAAAGAGACGGGACTGGAGTGCAAGAAGTAAGTCCTCTCATCGGAGAGTGAGCGGATGAGCTTACTTAACTCCCCTTAACTTAATAAGCAAATGATCTGGAGAGATCATCCCCCTGAATTGAAACATCAAATGTTCTGAAGAGATCATCCCCTAAAATAAACATTAAACAATCCGAAGAGATCACGCATTAAACTTAAATGGTCTGGAGCGATCAATCTTTAAAACAGATTTGATTTTGCAAAAATGATTTAAATGCCTTATAAATAGAATAAAATGGATAAATCCTATAAGAACATAGGATGATTTTTATATATGATGTGATTTAGATATATGATGTGATTTTGATAAACGATATTAAAACTCTAAATTAAATCTGAGTGGTAATGACGTAAATCCCAGATGAACATGGGACATTTGAGATATGTAATGTAATTAGAGACATGTGATGTAATAACTCCAAATGAAACCAGAACGATTGTGATGTATAGATTGCAATTATGTAAATTCTAGAGTCCTTGGCTATAACAGGATTGGAGTAACTTATGACCGACGAAATAATCCAAAGGAACTGGATGGTTCACCAAGGCTAAAGCAGCTGGAAAGCTCAACAATCGAAGACTCGTTATTGGAACTTTTTTTGGAGCAAAGAACACCTTTCATTCAAAAGGCATACTTTGGGGGGAAAGTGTTAACTGGGTTTTTTAACCCAATAGAATTCAAAAGGAGTTAGCACATTCAAATTAAGTCAGAATGACTCGAAACTTGACCCAAAATGCTAAAAGTACAAGACAAAGAAATATAAGAAGTTTGGTCTAGAATTACGCTAACTATTCGATTGGTACCGATCCAATCTAATTGGATCGGTACCGATCTAAAATGCTGCTGATGGTTCCTTCTAACCACCTGCATCGCACTCTTATGCCTCTATTAAGCTCACCAGTCAAGTTTGGTAACATTCCGAGCAACCTAGTTCAAGAAGTATAGACTCGTTTAAATACCTACCCGCTTTTGGACTAAAGCGACTTAAAATGAACCTATAGAGCTCATACAGACTCAAATTGACTTGAAATTTGAAAAGGATACTTAGAAGACATTAAAAGGCTCACACTAAAAATGAAGTCATTTGGCGAAGCCAATTTGGATCAGCACCGATCCAAACTCATCGTATCATCCAATCCATTTAGGGTGGGCCCCACTTTCTACGATCTGTAATATGGTCCCACACATCCTCTAGAAGCTACCTACGAAGTTTCTTCTAATTTCGATTAGGATTGAGTGTGTTATGAATCGATCTCCTCCAAATTGAGCTAGTTTGACGGATCAGGTCCGACCCACCTAGGATAAGCTCCACCTCATGAGATTTGATTTGGAGGCTTTCCTACTCATGTACATTGCATTTTTGAAGTTTCGTATCATTTGGTTAAGTATTGATTGATTTATGGATGGATCTTCTACGAACAGATGGATTGGATGATATATGAAGATGATTGATCAAACTAACTCCAAACGACTTAATATTCGGACAATGCACTCAATTATGGGATAGTAAGACAACCAAACTAAGAAGACTCAAAAATTGCATAACCTTTTGGATTGGTACCGATCCGAAAAGTCACCTCCAAACACCCTCAAACTTCTTGAGCAACCTCTGCATGATGACTACAAGCTTTTGGTAAAGTGGCTCTAGCCCAAATGCTCTCTAACCCCAATAAATAACATCCTATCTACAATAGTAAACGGGATTTGATTTCTTCTAAAGCTCTGCCATTATTTCTTCACTCTTCTTCTCCTACACATCAGTCATTAAGGGATAATTGAGATCCTCCTTTTGTCTCTAACAATGGTGGCTTGATCTAACCTAGGAAAGCAGAATTATATTATAATCTAAACTCCTTCGTATAGCAGTTGATCAATAAAAGAACTATAAGTGGACGTAGGCTTCATTAATGCCGATTAACTATAAAAATCTCTTGTCTCTTTATCTTTTCTTCTATTTGCTATTGCTTTTTCTATTTTATTTTCCTTGATAAACAGGGCTGATGCTTTCACACTCAAACAAAGGTGTTCATCCATTGTCTGGGTTAACAGTGAAATTTCTTGGGTTTGGCTAGCTACTCCTGGAGATTCATTAAGAACTTCTCTTGTATAGGTGCACCAATGACAAGGCTAACCAGGAAGAGTGAGCAGTCTATCTAGGCATCAGAGTGTGAGAGGGCATTCAAGAAATTGAAGCATCGATTGATAGATGCACCTGTATTAGTGATACCTGAAAGGAATGATGAGATAACTGTGTATACTGATGCTTCAGCGGTAGGATTGGATGTAGTATTAATGCAAAAGGGTTGCATGATTGCCTATGCATATAGGTAGTTGCGACAGAATGAAGTTCGATATCCAACTCATGATTTGGAGTTGGCAGCAGTTATCTTTGCTTTGAAGATTTGGAGATATTATCTATTAGGGGAGAGGTTTGAGTTTTATACTATCCACAAGTAATTGAGATATTTTTTCTCTCGGAAGGAATTTTAAACATAAAGCATCGAAGATGGTTAAAGTTTCTAGCATCATATGATTTTGGAAAAGAGTATACACTAGGAAAAGGCAATAAAGTAGCTGATGCCTTGAGCCGAAAATAGAAAAGGTTGTGTTTTGGCTATGTTAGAGGAAGGGACCATTTTAGAAACCTTGTCTACGTGTGACATACAGTTTTGGTCTACTATAGATTCAAGCAGTGCACTTAGAATGCTAGCACACTTAGAAGTCAGGGATGCGCTGGTTGAAAGAATACCTAAGCCGCAAAAGAAAGATAAATCTTGCGATGATTTGATGTTGATCTTGGACTCAGGAGTTGAGACAATAGAAGTGAAGTTATTTAGAGCTGATAGAGATGAAAGACTGTGGAAGAATGGAAGTTGTATGTTCTGAGTGTGGAAGGACTGTAGAATGAAGTATTGGACGAATGTCATCGTTTAAAGTTTATCGTAATCCTAGAAGTATGAAGATACGAAAGGAGCTTACGGTTGGAAAATGAAACGAGGCAAGTAGCTTCTAAACTTTTAATGAAGCAAAGAAAGATGGACAATTTTCTTAAGTGAAGGAATAAGCCTAGTGGGATTCATTCTGTTCATATTTGCATTCTTTTCTTCCTTTTTATTTATTTGCCACAAATCAATTTATTTTCCATGATAGTCTTGTTAAATTATTAAATAAAATTCATATTTATCTTCAGTTAACATTTTTTTCACCAGTACAAAAAAATTCCATAATTATTTCTCATAATATAGTTTCTTTATGTAATTACTTCTATATTTTCACTTTTAATCCCATTCATTAAATATTTAGAAATCTCCTTATTTGAAATAAAATAAAATTCCTTTTCATTTTTTAAATTATAATTTTATTTACTACCAACTCTAAACATTATAAAATATTTCATTAGCTTTTAATAAAATTCCAAATCTAAAATATTAGTATTTCTCACAATAATTAAATTCATCATTTGTTAATAATTCACAGCTTGTAAAATATTTATCTCAAAAACAATTTATCATCAAATTCCCCTTATTATTAATTAAATCGCTATTATTAATTTTAATTAATTCTTTTCAACATCGGGTTATTATAATTTCCTATAGGGAAAATCCATAATGAGCTAATACTACACTCATCTATAATTTATAACAACCATACAGTCAATAATACCCAACCAATGTGAAGCTTAAATGGTACAATAATAATCATTAGACCCCTCGATAGTTACTCAAAAACAATGGTTTATCATCCCATGCCCGAATGTGAATATATTATTAAAGAACATTATAAATAATGTCGACTAATAATACCAAGAATACGGCTTATTAACAGCGACTGAATGTGAATATATCTTTAAACTAATATTAACACATCATACTTACCGTTTTACTTAATCTTTGAAATAAAATTTTAACGTGTACAGCCTCAGTCCAAATTAATAACCACAACAGTTTCTCAGAATCAAAATAGTATATCATATAAACAATAGTCACAGATCACAGCAGAATAATAAACCTCATAAACATATATGAATTGTGAGTCTACAAAATAATATCTAGACCCATATAATATACATCTAATATAACTCACTATCTAAAAATGTACATCTCATATACACACACAAAATCCTAAGTGAGATAAACTAAAGAGTTAAAATGGTTCACCACTCTTCTAGCACATCCATCCATAGGTCTAAACATCCTGTAACCTGAAAAGTCTCGGTCTGATCCGAGTATTATAAAATAAACAATTTTATATCAAAATATCTAGTAAGGTGAGAAAAAGATATAATACTAGGATATATGACATATAGATAAATACATGTGTCATATATATAAACAAGTTGTAGAATATAATCCAATTCTAATTACATCTCAAGACATAAGAATACTACAATCACAAAACAGAAATAAACCATAAATCCTCAAACTCCATCGCACGACACAGAAATCACGAAAAAAAATGTCAAAAAGCCCAAAATTCCAGAATAAATAATAATTTCTTAAAATCCAGGAAAACAAAATTCTTAATGATCACAATGATCGTACTCATACCATGGAAAACAAAAGGTGGTATCACTCATACCAATCTGATACCAATGATCATCCATGCCATGAAAACAAAATCTTAAAGTCCAAGAAACCAAGTCCATACCGATCACAATGATTGTAAAAACATAACTCGAAGATCGAAGAAGATATAACTCATTCCGATCACAAGGATTGTATAAAAATTCAGGAATATACTTTTTAATGATCTATCAGCCGCATGTCGAACACCAAAAGAGAGTAAACTTTAAAGTGCCAAATACTATCACTTTTAGTAATTATGAGAGCTTAACTAAAACATCCCATACCGTCTAGTGACATTCAAGTATTTGCCAGAAGCTAGTAAATCTCACTTGTTACGGATATAACTAGAAAAACTGAACTATTTTCTCTTAAGGATCTATCGGCCCTATGCCGAACACAAAAGGAGAAAACAACTCTAAAGTTTTAAATACTTCCTAAAAGAAATCACAAAAATTTAACCAGTGCATCCCATACTACCGGTGAAATTCAAGTATTCGCTAATGGGTTAGTAAATTCCAGTCAAACATTCTATTTAATGAGTTATACCATATTCAATGAAGCGATACTTGAAAGCATTTAAACTAATCAATAACATTAAGTTGATTTGTAGTACTTCTCATATTATGGAATCAAGGCTCTCAAATTTTATCTCTAAATCTACTCCAAATACTAAAACAGAATATAATACCAAATCCAAAATTTATCTCAAGATTTATTATATGGTAAGGAATCAAATTTTTAGAGAACTATGAAATAGTTTTTGAAAGCAATATCTATATATACCAGTCTCAACAAGTTCTATTTGAAACTTTTAAATTATCACTTTCCTTTATAAAACAATTCATTCGAAAATATACTTATTTTTAAACCAAATTTAGAGTTTTAAAATCAGCAGTTTTGATCCTTTAAGTCTTAAAATTTGGCAAAACACAAAATATGAAAGTTGTATATAAAAATACAAACTTTCGAACAAGAAAAAGATCATCAAAATCGAACTTACGTTAAAAAGTTATAGTCAAAACAATTCACGGGTTTTAAATTAATAATCGTTGTCATTTATTCTCAGGCCAGCGACAAAGAAATGTTATTTCAACCATTTAAACCTCAAAATTTTACAAAACTCAAAATGTGAAAGTTATAGATACAAGTCTAATCTTTCCAATTATAAAAGATCATCAAATTTGGACTTGCACTTCCAAAGTTATGGCCGAAACAATTCTTAGTTTTAAAATTCATTATCCCTTTCATTTATTCTCAGGACAACGATACTAAAACGCATTTTCGACCATATAAACAATAAAATATTGCAAAAATCAAAACACAAAAGTATTAGATAAAAGTATAAACTTTCCAGAACATCATTTATTATCAAATTCCAATTAGTAGCGAAAAATATATGGCCAAATCAATTTGAGGTTTAAAACTCAGAAAATTATATTAAATAAAGAATTGTGATTGCACTTTAAATTCCGTTTCAAGTCAAGTAAACGAAAAAATCTCTAAAATTAACCAAAAGAGGATTTGTTTCTCATTGAATCTAGTTTAAACCTAAAAAGGTTGACCTCAAACGGTTTTGAATCATATAAGTTATCGATGTTTTACTGCAACACATTTTCCTGATACATTTTCAGCAACCATAGTAATCCAAAATCATCATCTCAATTCGCAAATTCAATCAAAACGTCAAACATGCAACTAATTATTCAAAGATAGGTGTGTGAGTAATAAAGTCGCCAATATAGAATTCAATTGAAGCTAAGAACTTGAATTCTTCTAGGCTAATATGTTTCAGCAACTACCTAGGTTTAATTTCAACAATTTGAAAAGAAAGATTAGAACCCTAATCAAAACTGAGATCAATCAATGAACTAGACACACTAGTGTGTCTAGAAGATGGAGGAGATTACCTAAAGTTGATTTCTCTAATTATTGGACAAATGCTCTTTGATTTGCACCTAGATTTAGGAGAAAAATAGAGCTAGGATTTTGAGAATAAGAGGTTTCTTATTTTTAAATTTTTGAGCTGCAAATAAAATGAGAAGGAAATGAACTTAAGTTTTATTTTCTCCTCATAATATATCCTATATGGGCCAAACGGGTTTGCATAAACCCAATAAGAGAAAAACGTGTTTATATCTTTTGTTTTACTTATTATAAAACACCATTTTCCTATGTTGTAAAAATTGGTCTAGGCGGTAGTGGGTGCTAACCACCTGCCTAGCATGTAATTGGAAATTCTAGGCGATCCTCCAGCCTAATTGTCGCTATGCCACCTGGAACCGCCCAATGCCACCTATTGCCGATCAAAAGGAAATATACCCAATTTTATTAATAAATCCGATTTTATTTTTCGAATAACATTTTCTCTGCCTAACAAAAAAAATTAAAAAGCCCATATCCATTTGGCTATAGGAAAGACCGATCCTCTTAACCCAAACTACCAGAAATCAAAATGCACGAACAAAATTATTAGAACCCTAATTCTCCCCTCTTTCAATTTCAATCTGATCGTTTAGTTATACAAAGGACCGAAGAGCGCTACGAATGAAGGATGATGAGCATCAAAGAGCATCGACAACCATGGTTAAATAATATTAAACATTGCATATAATTTACTAGTGGTTATACAGTATGAAATACATATGGTTTACAATTGTGGAAGAAAGTATGTTAAATGACATAAAACTTCAATTTAACATGCATGCGTCTCTGCCTTCATACCTGTAAAACATAATTATAATCACTAATTATATGCATAATTAGAGACTTTTATTAACAGTATCGAAAACGCTTAGTGTCGATTAATCCCCAATTAATCTCCGCCTGAATGATTAATCTCAAATCCATGCATACCGCCTAGAGTCCGCCTAATGATTTTTACAACCTTGTTATTTTCACACTTAACAATGATTTATTTAACATATTTTGGTTTCTCAAAATTTTCCATAACCAATCAACAGGGTAAAAATTCTCATTTTTATTAATATTGAGATATTTTATAAAATTAAATATAACCTTTTGAAAATAAAAGCTATACTCATTATTTTGATAAAAATAAATTATTGATTATAAAATCTCATATAGAATGGTATTTGAGATGCCTTGAAACGATATGTATTTATTTGATTACTACCATTGTCTCAACTTACCTCCATCCAGAATATTCAACATCACATTCTGGATAAATCAAAAGGTTGATATTTAATGGTTACATAAGGTAGTATAGTTGATTTCTCTAATTTTGTAAAAAACTTTATTACTCTTCAACACCTTGAGTACTCAAATTAGTAACTATAAGAACTAAATTATATTAATAATTTAAATTAAATTATTAAATTTAGATTAGAAAATACTAGTAAGTGATTATTACCTATTAATTATCAATTATTAAATTTAAGTTAAATACATCGATTACTAAATATTAACTGCTAGCTATTAATTATTAACCATTAACCGTTACTTACAAAATATTAGATAAAAGTTAAATAAATTAATTACTAATTAAAATTAAAATTATTTAAGATTATCAATCTAGATAATTAGTTAATTGATAATAATTATTTAGTTAACCTTACATCCTAACTTAAACCAAACGTTTAAAGTGTCCAATTCATGTTGATTGAAGCTTGTGTCCAAAAATGCACTAGGTTGGAATTAGCTGTTGGAGTTAGCAAATAATTCATGCGCAAGGGTGCTATTAGTAAATAATTCTTAAGGGAGCTCTGTGTTGAAAATTCTTATGGTGCATACAGGTTTTAGAACAAGACAAACTGCATATAATGCACCTCAATACAATGCTAATATAAGGACGTTATTGAAGCACCTCATTGTCTGTATATTTGATTGAGGTTTGAAGTCTCCAAACATTACGGAACCAGAAAAAATGGCAACAGCTGAATATCCAGAGAAAGAAGGTAAGTCAGTCATATGATTGAGGTTTGAAGTCACAAGATTCCATGGAACAATGTAGAGTTTGAACGATACTTTTTAGTAAAAAGAATCTCTTGTTGTTACATGTGATCAAACTCATATATATATATATATATATATATATATATATATATATATATATATATATATATTCGAGACACCACAATAATAAATAGATGATGATATGAATAATTTAGATTTTAGGTTAAAGAACAATTCAGGTAAACCCCATATACGTACAAATACATGTGTGTATCTGTGTGTATATATATACACACATATACAAGAGATTTGTTAACATGTAACTAACATCAGGGTCTTAATTTGTTGCAATAGTAGTCTTCTTACTTTTGTTATATTCTCCTGAAATTCATGACTAGAACAATTGGACCAGGCGCCTGTAGAAAACATAAAAAGGTATCTATCGAAGAAAACTGGGAGGTCCACTGTGGTACATTTGTTGTATGCTTCAAACATCTAGGTTCATTTGGAACTGAAATAGGTCTGTTCGAAGAACTGAAAACATTGCAGTATATGTCAAAAATCGGATAGTTTGAGTTGTACAAGTCCCACAACGACTGTTGGTATATACTATTTCAAATCGAATAATTATTATATTATGAGTTTTTTCAAATGTAACAACGTTGTAAATGTTTAACGGACATTATAAATATGATATTCGCAAACGAGAACAGAAAAAAAAAGTTTATTTTGAAATTTATACCATTATTATAATTAAAATTTAATATTAGCTATTAAAACATTTTTTAACCTTTAATGTGAAGTATAAAATTTATTATGTTTCAAGTTTTATTTTTCATAGAGATATCATGAGTACGAAATGAAGGCTTAGTGCAACGGTTAGGTCACTCGCTTTGATCTGGACGTTCAGGATTTAATCTGAAAACATCCTCTTCGCAATGTGAGGGAAAGACTGCGTATATTATCGATCTCCTCAAAGCCCGCTATCTTGCGGGACCCTCGTGCACTAGTTACACCACCTAGAGATATCATAAGAATAAGGTTGACAGATCTAAAGTTTTACAACATTTGAAGGAGGTAGTGTTGCTCTAAATTTGAAAAGAGTGAAAAAGGGGTAAGGTGTATATTGTGAATTGCTAGAAGTCTGGAGCTTTTAGCCCCTAAACATACATAATTATCTACGGGTTGGTTCTTGCTACTACTAAATCTCCAACATATGGATTCTTTAGTTACAGAAATCGACAAACACTACGATATGCATATAGTTGCATTCGTTATAAAAGATTCATAAAAATATTGAGTTTAATTTGGATTGGATTTTCTGATAATTTCTAAATTCGTGATTAAAAATTTTAATACTTCTTTTTACATTTTTCAGAAATATGTATAATTTTCTTACTTTTACATTTTTCGGTTCTCCTGTGCATATGAATTTGTTGAAAAAGCTTGAACTTTTATACAAAAAATAAAATAAAAAACTTTCTAATCATTTCTGATTTTTCAGTTTTTTTCAGAAAAAATGTATTGTAGAACAAGTTTGAACTTTTTCAAACAAGAACGGCATAACAAATTTTGAACCTTTCAAAAATATTATTTGAAAATATTTGATATATATGTATATGTGTGTGTATACGTGTATGTATGTGTGTATAGAGAGAGCGTGGGCGCGCATGCTCTTAGAAGAAAAAGATCATTTTGAAAAGAAAGAAAAAATGTTTTTGAAACTATTTGATTCCAAAAATTATTTTAAAAAAACATTCATTTAAACTGTAACATATTTATTGTATCATTATTTTGATATCAAAATGAGTGAGAAAATTGATTTGACATGCCAATGAAAGGAACTGAAAGGATAACTTTGCAGAGATTTAAGAAATCTAATTTTGAATTTCATTTTACCGGTAAAACCAACCTCCCTATCACTGGGTATGAAAACTAAGGAATATTTACTACAGTGTATTGCATCTATGATATGCATATACATAATGTTTGTCGTCTTACTATTGTTTATTGATTATTTACCAATTCACGTGATCTAAATATTCTAAATCATTAAATCCAACGGTGGTTACTTATTTGATGAACCCCTTCTTTAATTTTGGTTCGTCCAACCTAGAATAAACCAATCAAACTGCACACCCAAGTATTAGTCCCATACCCATATTATAGACCCCCACCCCGTGCACACACAGACACACAAAAATTTTAATTAGTTTCAAAAGAAATATGTACACGCCTGAATTCTTTACATACCTATGTGCATACCATGGTGTTTGTTGGTTTACTGTTCTTTACAGTTGACAATATAAAAATTATGAACCTAACACGTTAATCAAGAATACAAAAGGATATATAGTATAGCTTCAGCACATTATCATGCCGATCAGTTAAAGACGTGTGTGGACAGCATGTCTATCAATTAAGATCATTGATACCTAGTTACCAACATCATTTAAGTCAGACAACAGTACATGTCAAAGCCAGGCTTAATTAAAATGATGCTATTCCCACCATAATTTCGCCTAAAATTTAATCCGATTTGAGTAGGCATCAAGTTGCAATCCGCTTTCATTATGTTCGGTGGTTGACTATTGTTTGACTTCAAAATTTACAAGGAAAACGTTTAATAGGTGGTGCAGAGCATGTTCGCTCTTTATTGTGTTCGGCAGCAGGTTGACGACTGCAATGAAGAGCGAACGGCAACTTGTTGCCTACCAAAATTTGGGTAACTTTTAGTAAAAAAATATAGTGCCAATAGCACCACTCGTTAATTAACTTGTGTCCCAGTGGTACACACACAATCGATATCATTCACAAATTAATCTGACTTTTTGTTTTTTGTGCATATATGAAGAAATAGATGATTGCCCAATTGAAGAAGTGAGACTTACAGTACCAATAACAGATGATCCAGCTTTGCCAACTCTAACATTCCGAACATGGGTTCTTGGCATCACTTCCTGTATTCTATTGGCTTTCTTGAACCAATTCTTTGGTTACAGACAAAACCCACTGTACATATCATCTGTATCAACCCAAATTGCAGTTTTGCCCATTGGAAGACTTATGGCTTCTTCACTTCCTTCCACGGTTATGCGAATGCCTGGGACAAAATGGTCATTTTCGTTAAATCCTGGCCCATTCAATATAAAAGAGCATGTGTTGATAACTATATTTGCTAATGCTGGATCTAGTGGTGCATATGCAGTTGATATTATCACAATTGTAAAAGCATTTTACCGCTTACCCTTGAACCCGCTAGCAGCTTTGTTGCTCACTGAGACAACACAGGTCAGTTATAATAAGCTCATTCTTTGGATAATTTATTAAATGACAGTTTCATGAATTTTATATGTTACTTGATGAAAAATACTGTAGATGATGGGATATGGTTGGGCTGGTATATTCAGAAGGTTTCTTGTGGATTCTCCCTACATGTGGTGGCCAGCTATTCTTGTTCAAGTCTCCTTATTCAGGTTCATATCTCAACTTAAGATTAATATACAGCAAAGTGCTAAAACATACAATAATCTGATAGTTGAATAACTACAATTTGAAAATGAGAAAAGATTAACACAATACATACCTCAATTTCACCCGGTTGCAGTGATAGAGTCACTATATCAAAACAAAAGATCACATTTATATCATGATTAGCATACCAAAAGTGTTAATATACTAATTTATGACATAATATGTTTCTTAAGTTATAAAGGAACAACATGCTCTAGTAATTTACTATGCTGTGATACACCAAAAATGCACGAGTAGATGCAGTTGTATAGCCATGATAATTCACTAGTAATACATTTTTGGTTCAAACCAAATTTAGGGCGATGCATGATGAAGAGAAAAGACCGAGGGGAGGAACAACAAGGCTCCAGTTCTTCCTCTTAGTTCTCATCACAAGTTTTGCATACTGCATTGTTCCAGACTTCTTCTTCCCTTCTATAACAGCACTCTCATTCATATGCTGGATTTTCACCAAATCAATTACAATGCAACAAATTGGGTCAGGCACATATGGGCTTGGAATTGGATCCTTCGGTCTTGATTGGTCGGCTGTAGCTGGATTTCTTGGAAGCCCATTGGCAACTCCAGGGTTTGCAATAATTAACATTTTTATAGGGTACTGCTTGGTAATGTATGTTATAGTTCCTATTGGATATTGGAACAATATATATGAAGCAAAAAGGTTTCCAATTTACTCATCAGTTGTCTACATGGCGAATGGTTCTACCTATGATGTCGATGCTGTTCTAGATAGAGAAACTTTCCAGTTTAGCAGTGAAGGGTATGCTCAAGTAGGAAAAGTTTACTTGAGCATTCTGTTCGTTTTTGTTTATGGTTTGAGCTTTGCTACGCTTGCAGCTTCTTTATCTCATGTTGCCCTTTTTAACGGAAGGTAAGTTTTCTAACAAGTATACACCTTTCTTTTTATTCTCTTAACAAGAATACACAAATATGATGACACTGTAAAAGAAAAAAGAAAAAAGAAAAAGAATTTACCACATCCTTGCATATGTGTAGAGAGATATGGAACCAGACGAAGGCAGCATTGAGCAGCAAAGTTGGTGATGTGCACACAAGGATCATGAAGAAAAATTATGAAGAGGTTCCACAATGGTGGTTCCATGTGATCTTAGTTGCAATGCTTGCGCTATCTATATTTACCTGCGAAGGCTTTGGCAATCAACTCCAACTTAAGTATTGGGGAGTTCTGTTAGCAGGAGGGTTGGCTTTTCTCTTCACACTTCCAATTGCTGTCATCACTGCCACCACAAATCAGGTATATATGTTTGTAATAGCATATACACATTAGAAGTATATGAGGCATTCAACTGTTCAAGTTTCATCACAAACATAAGAAGAAAATGTGCATACAATACTGATTTGGGATGAGATGACATGTTAAACTCTCATTTTCAAAACTGTTATACAATTCTCAACTGCAATGTTTGTAAAGCATCTGAACACCTAGGGTAATGAGATATCAATCTGAACAGTAGTGTATATATTTTCGCTACATAATCCGAATTGAACATCTGCTATTTATTTAGAATATATCAGTAAAGCTGAAAAGTCTGCAATCTACCTAGTAATTAAGTGATACCGAGCAGAAAAGTTTTTTGGTCACACTTTTGTAACCCGCGAGTTAAGGCCTGAGAATTCTATCTACCTGGTATTATATACCGGATAGATTCTTCGTGGTTTGTAGCAATGACAACATATATACATGCATACATGTGTGTGTACACACACACTAGTGATATTGCAGATAAGTCAACCACCATAGTAAAGAGTGTGTGTGTGTGTGTCTATAATCTATATGCATGCATGTGTGTGTGCCTATATGTATGTATGCGTCTGTGTGTAGGTCTAAGATTTCCAAATAAAAGGTTTGGTTACACAGCTAAATCCTTTACCACTATCATTAATGATCTATGGCATCTTAAAACCATTTTTTGTCAATAATATGAATTTGCTCAGTGGGCATTATCTAATCACTCTTTCGTAATATCTTCTCCATTAGACACCAGGGCTAAATGTGATAACAGAAATGATAATCGGTTACATGTATCCTGGGAGACCACTTGCCAATGTGGCTTTCAAGACATATGGCTACAGAAGCATTGCACAAGCAATAGCATTTCTTGCAGATTTCAAACTGGGACACTACATGAAAATCCCACCCAGGTCTATGTTTATAGTTCAGGTAACGATTTCACCTTTTAGATAGGTATTTTATTTGTCCTGATAATAGAATTTAGAACTTAATTCCACATTCCAATCTATACATCAATCATGCGGAACAAAGAATGTTATTTTTAACTTTCTACAATCTAGAAGGGATAGCATGCAGAAAAGTTGTTCTATACTACTTTTAGTTGGTTCAACTGTAGAATAACAACCTGATATCAAACCGGGAAACTTAACATCACATTATATAAGGTATTTATGGTAGAATTTAGGCAAGGTGTTTGTAGAGGATAACTACCCGTCGATGTATACGCTTCTAGCGTCCACATGTGCACATATAGTTAAGCAATTTAACCATGAACTAGTCATTGTTTACATGACATACCGGTCCTTGCAGCTAGTGGGCACAGTAATAGCAGCAGCAGTGACCTTCAGCACATCATGGTGGCTCTTAGTAACAGTACCAAGCATTTGCGACCCTGCAAATCTTCCAGAAGGAAGCCCATGGACATGCCCAGGCGACAAAGTCTTCTACAGTGCATCGATCATATGGGGCTTAGTCTCTCCAAACCGCATGTTCGGTTCACGAGGCCTCTACGAAAACATGAACTACTTTTTCCTTGTTGGACTTCTAGCGCCCGTACCCGTATGGAT
Organism: Allium cepa; assembly: GCA_030765085.1. Classification (NCBI taxonomy): domain Eukaryota; kingdom Viridiplantae; phylum Streptophyta; class Magnoliopsida; order Asparagales; family Amaryllidaceae; genus Allium; species Allium cepa. Next base: position 191,373,451 of record CM060942.1, read on the forward strand.
TTTGTCGCGCTTTTACCCCGAACAAAAGTGGATCAAACTCATAAACATGCCCATCATATTAGGAGCTACAGGGGCTATGCCTCCTGCAAGATCAGTGAACTACATAATGTGGTTTGTTGTTGGCATTTTCTTCAATGTTGTTGTGTATAAAAAGTATAAAGGATGGTGGGCAAGGCATAATTATGTTTTATCGGCTGGTTTGGATGCTGGAGTTGCTTTCATGGCCATACTTGTTTATTTTGCGTTAGGGATCAAGGATATCAATGGAGTTAAATGGTGGGGGTTGGATATTGATAAGCAATGCCCTTTGGCTACTTGTCCTACTGCACCAGGGATTATGGTCGATGGTTGCCCCTTTTTTGAATGAAAAGTTGATTCTTTGCTCATCTGTTTTACTTTAGAAGCGACAGTTATCCTTTGCAAAAAGGATGGTAATGGAAATGTATACGATGTTTTAATAAGCGGAATTATTACCACCTTTTTTGTGAAATAAATGGAAGTGCCTATATGTGGCAATGCTGAAATGTAAATTAGATTTCGTTAAATGTTTTGGAGTGGCTGTTTGGTAACTGAAAGTAAAGAATTACGTTATCGATTGGTTCACGTTCTCTCTAATTTCAGTAATAGAGCTTCGAATGCAGTACCTTGGTAAAAGAAACCCTAGCCATGGCAGCTGCCTCACTACCAAAAATTTCAAATTTCCGCGCAACAAATCGCTAGACCGCAGGAAGAATCAGGCAGTGGAAACACTGAATAATGAGGGTTTCATCCAAGTGGGTAAACACGATTAACTCGGATCTGAAAACAGAGACTATGGAAGCTCACCGCAAAATCGAATAGTATGCAGGCGATAGCAATGAAGGAACATAAATTACAGAACTAGAAATCACAGTTGCTCCAGTTCCTAGCAAGAGATCTCCGGTGATAGAATTCACCTGGAGCAATTTTCAGACCACGTTTCCCGCCAATGGCAACAGCATTTGGCTGCTATAATAATATCAATAATAATAATAATAATAAGTCGGAATATAAACAAATTTTTTTGATCTGTTCAAAAATACTCCTATACACAAACAAAAAATTAAGAATTCAAATCCCAATCAAAACAAAATAGCATCTATTTCCACATGAAATGGCAAAGTTTAATCCCAACGTAATTTTCACAATATTTCTCTCTATAATTTTAGACTTTTATTTATCAAATCTATATAAAAATATAATGTTTTACAATGTTATATATTTTTGAAAGAGTATTTTTATATGCATGTGTGTTGCACGAGTCATAAAATCTCGCAATAATAATAATAAATCAAAGAAAAGAAAACGAACCACTTGCCCACACCTTTCATTTTTGTAATATTTTAAGAAACTAAGTATTTATTTGTTTTATCTTCTTAAAAATATAACTATAAAAAATAATCTTTAACTCAGATGTAATTAATTCCAATCGTTTTTTCTACAAATTTCTCAATTCTAAATTTGATTAGAAAGTTGTGCACAATTAACAATTTCTGAACTTAATATACTGGGATGTTGGACGATTTCATCTGAAATATCTTTTCAAGCGATAAAAATTGAACACATGATATGGACAGCCCGACAAAGAAGCAGTTACTCATGCCGATAAATGAATTTGAAATGAGATTATTTGTAGAGTTTATAGAAATTTAATTTTGCATTAACCATAACGGTGGTTATTTGAATTGGCTATTATTACTATTTTAGTATGTTTTTAAGTGCCATTAAAAGGTGTATTGGTGGATGTTTACAATGTCTCTTTTTATCGCTGTAATGTTTTAAACAAAATTTAAAACAAAAACATCGTTATTTAATAAAAAAGTTATAACCGATATTAAAATGAACATAATATACCACTTTATCCACATTTTATATAGGTAATTTAATTTCTTGAATAAAGTAACTAAAATTTATATACAACATTAATTGAATTAAATTTAAAGTCCTTTTAGGTATCAAATTTTATTCATACGGTATTAAGCTGTATTCGTGTGTAATCATCTTAGTGTTTTTCGTATTAATTAAATATAAAAATTAAATTTTAAATTTTAAAATTCAATATTATAATTAATATGATTATAGGTACTAAAAAAAATTTCCTATGTTTTACTAAAAAAAAATCAAGTTTATATTTAACATAAAAAATTAAATAACATCTAACGTAAGCAATCAAATAAATTTAAATTTCATTAAAAATATTTGAATATGAAATTTGAAATCTGCAAAATTGAATTTTTGGAAGTTAGGAATCAGATTCATTAGTTCAACTAATCCACAAAGTAAGTTAGTGAAATGAGATGAATGTTTCCACGATAAGAACAGTTTTGTAATATGTATGGTGTACGTTAGATTAAAAATGGTGTATATTTTATTGGTAAGTTATCCGGTGTATGTATGGTAATTTAGAGCATATGAATAAAATTTTATAAGAAAAAAATTTGTGATGTAAATACCCTATATTAAATCAAATCTCCATTCAGTTAGAATCATTAGAAAACTTCGGCATCTACTCCAACATCTGCGCTGACGTCGAATTATCCATCAAATTACATTATCGTTCAATTTCAGAACTCTAGCGTTAAATGCATGATTTTGCAGTAATCGTCGATTTTAAAACTTTGCATCTCTGGTTACAACAATCTCTAACTTCAGAACTTCAAAATCTCTTATTGAACCAGTTTTGAGTTGCATCTCCAATTTCAAAACTACGCAATAATGTAGTTCTTTAGCAAACCAGATCATATGGTGGCATGATCGATAAGAGAACTGCGCTGCCATGTAGTGTGATTTACAGCAGAACCACGCTACATGGTAGTGTGGTTTCTTCCCTAACGGATTGTGGCATGGTTCATATAAAAACCATACTACATGGCCTTCATCTTTTAACATCCAACCTCTATTGTCATATTTCTTGCTTCTTTCTTACACTGGGTATGGATATCTTGGGTATAAAACAGCGCGAGACTATAAATTTTTAGAGAGTAAGCTTTTTTCTTATTCAACATGGTATGAAAAGGAAAAAAAAAGTGTTAACAAAACCAGCTTTATACATTGTGTGAAGTGCAATCCAGTTTCTACTTTAGTTTGGTATGATTGAACTGCATTATATGCATAGCAAAAACCAATTTGTATAGTTCTTCATCATGACTGACTTGTAGTATACATAGTGCAGGCCAGTTTTTGTTGTCCTTTTTATCAGGATTGACTTGCATTATGCATAGTGTGAGCTACTTTGTATAGTTCTTGTCATGATTGACATGCATCTTACGTAGTACATTAATGCAACTTGTATGGTTCTTTTACCATGATTGACTTGCATTATGTACAGTGCAAGCTAATTTGTATAGTTCTTTATCATTATTGACCTATATTTTACATAGTGCAATCCAATTTGTATAGTTCTTTATCAGTATTGGCTCGAAATACGTATACTGTAATCTAATTTATTAGTTCATCATTAGTATTTTGTTGGATTATATACCATGCATTAAAATTTCAATAGTAGCTTAATAGGATTTTGCTGAATTATACATAAGGCAAGTCACTTTTTACTATACTTATCAATTATTAAGTTGCGTTTTGTACAGTACAATCGAATCTTTTATCATAAAACTCAATTTGATCTATATTTTTAACTTTATTTTTTTAGAAAAAAATTCATTGAGATTAAATTAATGGATTTTTTTATCGAAAAAACTCAATTTAGAGGTATTTGGAAAGTATTCTAGTTATTTGGACTTGAGTTAGATTTTGAAAAGTGGTAGAGACTTCTAACTTATTATTGTAATTTACAGCAATGTGAAACAAGAGTACTCATGGTAACAAGCATGGATTCAAAATGTTTCAATGAGGTGTTGCATTTTTCTTTAAAATAGAATTGATGGGGGCTGTAATGAATAAGCAAGGGCGTAAAACCTTAATGTTCCAATCACCCATACTAATGCCAAAAAGTGCATTCTGATAAAGTTGGAGGGCTAAGAGGCTAACTAAACTAAAATTGTCCATCACAAAATATAATATGATAAATACGTAAACACAAAATCATGATATCCAAGATATGAGACATAGTATGAAACTAAAAATTGGTATTGATATAAATAAGAGCCATATTACATCGGTGGTCCTCCATACATAAACAAAGTCCTAAATAAAACCAAATATGCAGTATGTGCCACATGAACAAATAGATTATAATGGTAGTATTGTATAATTGAAAAGCTAATATGTAAACAAAGTGACCTCTAAGCCTCCAAAGGATCCTATATCCTGCTAATTAGATCCCCATACCTTAATCTCAAACTATGTGAGATTACCTAATGAATGTCATAAGTACAACAAAAGACAAAATGCAGGTTAAACATAAAGCCCGATGAGAGGGATATTAACAAAAACATATACATATATATAATACTGATATACATAATAAAGGGTTGAGCTTATAGGGAATACATAAAAAAGTATGACACTATTTACACCCTCCTAAATACCTTCTCTCATCCATTGATCATCTCACCTAATAAAATACTTAACTCGCCTACTAACACCCACCTGTTCATAATTTATTTATTTTTCTCAAAATTGTAATTCCATTTCTCCTCTCTCTCCCCAAACAATGGAACCAAAATTTATTCATTTAGTTTCTCCGTTATGAACTTTTTTCATCTAATGTTTCAACATACATATGAATCCAACTTATTTAGTTGGAGCTAAAATTTTATCGGCTTTAATTGTAAGTAGATTTCCATTATTTTGATGCATTGCATAACCCTAATTAAGATTAACATAGAAAAAAACAATTTGCAGCTCAAATTTGATGCCGTGGTACATCATAGTAAAGAATGTTTAGAACTACTTCGATCAAAAATATTCAATCATTGTTTCTTTTGTTGTTATTTACACAAGAAAGCAAAAAAAAGAATATGGAAAACTAATTGTTATAGAAAATAATACGATATAGTCAAATATAGTTAATTATCATTATCCTTTCCCTAGAAAACTAACAAGACCACAAAAATATTGATTTACAAGCATATCCTAAATATAACTAAATATCTTAAGTCATCAACCTTATTCTAAAATTGATAAAAATATATTACTTATGTTGTTCCTCTCATTTTCTTCTACCATTAATGATCGATAGGATTGTAAATAATTAAGTTTGAGGGTTGGATTTTATTAAATTTCTATGCTGCTTGATTATACATAACTGTTCGCGTTTACTTCCAAATCCCCACTTAATTTGAAGATGGGTTTTTGAAATGGGTTTTATAAATTAATTTTATTGAATATTTAAGTGGTGTTAGCAAGCATTTAGGTGGTGTAAATAGTGTTGAATATACGCTTTGCGCTTATATGATTTTTGTTTGATGATAATAAACATATATACATTCATTTAAATGTATTTGGTAATGTACTATTTTGTTTTTCACAGATTAAATAAATATTTGTTGAATAAAATTAAATAACACAGAATTTGAATTCAAACGAATATTTTATTCAAACTAATATTTATTACAATTTTGAATAGTACAATTTCAAGCTCTCACTATACATATACAACTTTGATTACAATACATCATAATTTCATATTTACAGTTGACCTCACTACATATCACTCACACTCATATTTTTATCTTCAACTTCATTTCAGTTTTTGAATCCAGCATCTGAGCAATATGCAAAAATATTCACAAACGCAGTAAAATTGAAAAAGAAATGTTTTCGCAATATAAAATAAACGATGATTTTGAAAATAATGTTTGCCTCAGATATATGGGTTATTGTCATCACTTTTCATCACTTTTAAATTGTGTAATATCTGTGCATATCAGTATTTCTATCAGGGACAGGTAATCATGAGTGGCTTCAGTACACACGTGTACATTTATACACGTGTGCACTGCCTCGCCAACTCGTGTGCGCCAATCAAAAGGCACAACTAACAAATCAAAGCTCAAGTTATACAATGCACCAGAAACATGCAAGCACAGCTCTAAACCAAGCTTAAGAGACAACAAGTGTACAACAGTGTCAAGATGACTACTCCATGAAAGTAAACATGAATGCACCAAGTAAATGCAAACAAGCATGCAACAGAGACCAAGAACAAGCCATACATGGAAGTGGGACAGGTCAAATAATGAAGTATACCAAATGCAACAGGGACAGATCAACATCAGTTCAACAGGTTTACTACATAGAAGTAAAGACAAGTAATGGAGTATTAAAATGATGATTAACAACTTGAAGTCAATCAGGCAAAGACTTAAGTACATCAATACAAAGCTTCTATAAATCAGAACAAAACAAAGCCAATGACAAGCAATGTATACAGTTCAGATAAACGCCACCAAAGTGCAGAGCAACTACAAAGTGGCAGCAGTTCAGATGACATAACAGAAACGACCAAAGTGTTAACAATCAATGAACAAAGATGAAGACAACTCAAGTTCAGTGCCACAACAATCATGACAACAGCAATGCATGTATCATGAAGACCAAATTCACAGTGAAGTCAAGACGGAAAATTCATGAATGCAACATGGTGAACAACCAAGGTGCAACAAGAATTTTACAGTATCAAGCTCATGTATGCAACAGTGGAAGAACAAAATTCATCAGTGCAGATTCGAAACCGTGGTGGTCAAACAAATCGACCATGCTACAGGTGTATCAAGCCAGAAGCAACATAGTAAACAAAATCAAAGAAATTCGAATGTACAAGTCAAAGCCAGAAATTCACAAAATCAAAACTTGGCCGAAGTCAAAGGAAAACAACATCGTGGTGACCACGAAATTGAATCAATACCGTGTCAACCAAGTATATACGAATTGAAGAAGTCAGAGATCAATTTCAGCGTCAAAACATAATCAAGCGGCCGAGCTAACAATATTGACAAATTCAAATATATTTGTAAGAACGCAATTCAAGGAGATCGAACTCTTATATAAACCCAATCATCACTGGCAAAAATAGTGTTGAGTTCGAGTAAGCCAAAATTGTAAAAGAAAAAAGGGAAATTACATACCGAAGCATTAGCCGAACTCGATCAAGGAGGATAAGCCGCAAACAATTAAATTGAAGCAAGCAAATCGAAGCATCAACCATCAAGCGACGATTCCTCTCGAAGCCCTAATTTCAGAACAAAGAGGAACGGCCGCCATATTTTCACAAGTCAAAAGAAAAAGGAACGGGTTGAAGAAGAGAATAGGGCCGGCCTTGTTTTATTTTTAAAAAAGGGCTTTAGTATATTAAGTGTTTGTTAATTATTTGTCGTTTAATTGTTGTTTTTATTTTTCAAATCAAAACTTTGTAAATCACCACCTAGGGTTTAGGTAGTGTCAGATTGTCTAGTTAGAATTAGTTCAGTGAGCAGGGTGTGCGAGTTTGCAAAGCTCTATAAGCGGGAGCAGAGTTTGCGAGTAAGCAAAGCACTATAGGCGGGAGCAGAGTTTGCGAGTAAACGAAACTCTATAGGCGGGAGCAGGGTGTGCGAGTCTAGTAGAGTGTTTGTGAGCGGGAGAAAATTTTTGCGAGTCTAGTAGAGTGTTTGTGAGCGGGAGCAAAAGGGTCTGCGAGTCTAGTAGAGTGTTTGTAAGCGTGATACTGTTTAATTCTAATAGAAATCTGGGAATGCAGCAGTAGGCAGGGGTTTCCGAAGCTGGGTAAATTTTGCGTGTGATTTACTTTTCAGCATATTTATTTCTTCAGTTTGTTTCTGTGTTTAATTCGAGAAAATTTGCTATAACCCTATTCACCCCCCTCTAGGGTTAATCTAGATCCTACAAGTGGTATCAGAGCCCGGTATTTTTTAACTCTAGAGTCATGAATCCACCAAATAATATTTTTGTTGAGGGTCGTTTCAATATTATTCCTTCTATTTTCGATGGAACAGATTTTTTGAATTGGAAATTGAAAATGGAATTTTATTTAAAATCTGTTAATATTAAATGTTGGGTTATTATTGAAAATGGGTGTGATATAACAAATAAGGAAATTATCTCGATTAATGCTCTTGCTATGCATATATTATATTCTCATATTAATCGTGATAATTTTTATTTTGTCTCTCATTGTGAAAATGCACAGAAAATTTGGAAAACTCTCGATGCAATATATGGTGCAAAAGTCAACAGCAATGAGAAGTCCTCCACAACCGACTCAGTTAAAGAAATATGCTTAACATGATTGGTAAATAGCAGTTGTGATGAGGATGATGATGATGGAGCAGCCGAGCTGGCATTACTAATGAAGAATTCAAGAAGGAAATTTGCAGCCACGTGGAATAAAAGCGATAGCAGTGAAAGTGAGAAAGCAGATATGTGCCTTCATGGGAATATAACCGATAGCGACGACGACGAGCCAAGCGAGGTATCAAAACTTACTCACTCTGAATTACTTATTTATTTCCACAAAGTAAATGGTTGTTTTGAACGACTTAGGGAAAAATACGCTAAACTTGAATCACAAAAAGACGCTTTGATAGAATTAAATGAAGAACTTGACCAATTAGTTAAAACCTATCAAAGTAGGATCCCTAAGTGTGATAAGTGTCCAACATTTGGAGAAGAAATTAAAAAATCAGAAACTAAAATGAAATCACTTGAAAATGAAATTCTGATTTTAAAAATTGAAAATACTAGAAGAGAGAATTCTATTAAAAAGTGCACATAATTGTTAAACGAAAATGAATCTCTCAAAATACAAGTCCAACAATTGTCAACGACTTTAGATAAATTTTCAAAAAGCGAAAAATCGTTGAATATGCTATTAGAAAAGCAAACTGTTAACACGGTTAGAAAAGGACTTGGATATAATCAATCTAAAATTGTTGAAAGCAATTTTAATCAAGTCGATTTAATGTGCACAATTTGTAGAAAATTTGGACACAATCAAAATAATTGTTGGTATAGACCCAAACACGTGAAAACTATACCAATTTGGGTTCCAAAAGGCACAAATATAAAATCTTTGAAAGTCAAACAAATTTGGGTGCCAAAAGGAACATATATAAATAGTTTTGGGTCTCCACAAACATATTTTTCATATTCTGCCATCAACAACCATGGACCTATAAAAAAAAAATAGGTCACAAAAATCTTTCATCGTGTAGGTGTGGTGGCAGGCTAAGGAACAACAACAGTGTTCTCTGGATTTTGGCTGTTCCAGAAACACAACGGGCGACAAAGCAAAGTTCCTTAGCCTAGTACAAAGGTGACAGAATCACAATGGGCAACCACGTAAAATTATCGTAAAGATAAAACAGGTAAATTTGTTTTTGAACGATATATTAAATGTGGTAATCTGCACCGTAATCTTAATTAAATCAGCCAGTAATGTGATGATGAAATGAATGATGTCTTTAACTCTGACTTATTCTTAATTGATATGATTTCTTTTGACTTGTTCTTATTTATGACCTTGATTTGTTCTTAAATGATGACCAATCAGATTTTCAACTTTGAACTAATCCATATAAATTTGTTCGGTCAAATGATGGTATTTTATTGATCTTTGATTACTCATGCTACACGTAGATATATTTGTTTTGACATTTTGGTCACTGCTTGTAAATTTGCATGATTTCAAATTTCATGTGAAAGATGTTAAAAAGGATTTTGAGAAATTGTTGAAACTTCAAGAAATTGTTTTTGAAATAATAATGATGTTGATTACTCATGAATATAACTGTTTATCCAAAGGTTTCTGAAATTAACACTATGATATTTGCTTGAGTGTTAACATAGCTTCATTTCAAATTTCATTCTGAGATAGATTGTTGAAATTTCACAAATCTGGTCTTTGACATCTAACGAGTGAATATTGAGTGAAATTTAAATTCAGATGCAGATTACACTGGTAATATAGTTGATAGAAAAATTATTAGTGTAACGTGATTAATTTTTGAAACATTCATTTGCTGCATCATTTTTTTTTCAAAGAAAATATCTGCATATATTTCACTTGAAATAAATTTTCAAATAGCAGAATTTTTTTCTTCATATAACCCCTTGGATAAAATCATTTTTGATCATATTTTCAGATTAGTCATTTTTATTTGATTTTAAATGACAAATTTTGACTAATCTAACTCCCTAATGATTATCGAAAAGATCAATAGTGATTGAAAAAATGATGAGTGTCGATATTTGTCATACATTACTCAAGACAATATATTTAGAAAAATTTCTTTAGAATTTCATAACAAGAGTTATAAAAACTTTTTGTTGGGTAAAAATTCCATGATCATTTCTGTTTCTATCATCTTTCTATCGACCATCACTCATCAAAATCATATATAGTATGTAAATTTGTGGTAGTTTACAAAGGAAATTATTCGTTCTTCAATTTATTATTATAAAGGAAATTATCAGTGCTTCAATTTATTATATTCTTCAATAAAAATAAATATCCAAAGTATTCACTCTCATTTAAAAGTCCTCACGGTTATGCATGGGTGAATTACTTGGATTTTTGATTATGTGCTTCCATGCTCATTTAAAAGTCCTTACGGTTATGCATGTATGGAACGCATATCAAAATTAATTGATTAAATAGACAAGTTGATTCTAATCCCATTTAAAAGAACTCACGGTCATGCGTGGTTAGAAGATACTTGATTTTATTTTTTAAATAAATATTGTGAATACTACTATTCTCATTTAAATGTCCTAACGGTTATGCATGGTTAGTAGATATTCAAATTTCCTGAAATAAATATACCACAAATAGACAGAACTGCATGATTTTTATGATTTTATTCCCATCACTTCTGAAAGTGGAATATGCGCCTGACAAGGGGAATTATGATTTTTGTTTGAGTTTTATTGAAATTTGATATTTATATTCAATTGAGTTAAATGTTTGATTCATGTCTGTCATTTCATTCCTATTTTTATAACACTGTTATTCTTTTGCTGATAACAAAAGGGGGAGTGAAAAGTTAAGATTTTGTCAAATAGAATCAAGCAAAGGTTAATTTTCCATTTGCATCTAGGCTCACTTGCATATTTTTATTTGTATGCATATATGTAGGGGGAGTATTGTGTAGAGAGGGAGCATTTAAATAGGGGGAGCAAATTGAACGATCAAATACATTTAATACATTCAAAATCTTAAATATATGTTTGTTATCATCAAAAGGGGGAGATTGTTGAATATACGCTTTGCGCTTATATGATTTTTGTTTGATGATAATAAACATATATACATTCATTTAAATGTATTTGGTAATGTACTATTTTGTTTTTCATAGATTAAATAAATATTTGTTGAATAAAATTAAATAACACAGAATTTGAATTCAAACGAATATTTTATTCAAACTAATATTTATTACAATTTTGAATAGTACAATTTCAAGCTCTCACTATACATATACAACTTTGATTACAATACATCATAATTTCATATTTACAGTTAACCTCACTACATATCACTCACACTCGTATTTTTATCTTCAACTTCATTCCAGTTTTTGAATCCAGCATTTGAGCATTCTGCAAAAATATTCACTAACGCAGTAAAATTGAAAAAGAAATGTTTTTGCAATATAAAATAAACGATGATTTTGAAAATAATGTTTGCCTCAGATATATGAGTTATTGTCATCACTTTTAAATTGTGTAATATCTGTGCATATCAGTATTTCTATCGGGGACAGGTAATCATGAGTGGCTGCAGTACACATGTGTACATTTATACACTTGTGCACTGCCTCGCCAACTCGTGTGCGCCAATCAAAAGGCACAACTAACAAATCAAAGCTCAAGTTATACAATGCACTAGAAACATGCAAGCACAGCTCTAAACCAAGCTTAAGAGACAACAAGTGTACAACAGTGTCAAGATGACTACTCCATGAAAGTAAACATGAATGCACCAAGTAAATGCAAACAAGCATGCAACAGCAAGCATGCAACAGAGACCAAGAACAAGCCATACATGGAAGTGAGACAGGTCAAACAATGAAGTATACCAAATGCAACAGGGACAGATCAACATCAGTTCAACAGGTTTACTACATAGAAGTAAAGACAAGCAATGGAGTATCAAAATGATGATTAACAACTTGAAGTCAATCATGCAAAGACTTAAGTATATCAATACAAAGCTTCTACAAATCAGAACAAAACAAAGCCAATGGCAAGCAATGTATACAGTTCAGATAAACGCCACCAAAGTGCAGAGCAACTACAAAGTGGCAGCAGTTCAGATGACATAACAGAAACGACCAAAGTGTTAACAATCAATGAACAAAGATGAAGACAACTCAAGTTCAGTGCCACAGCAATCATGACAACAGCAATGCATGTATCATGAAGACCAAATTCACAGTGAAGTCAAGACAGAAAATTCATGAATGCAACATGGTGAACAACCAAGGTGCAACAAGAATTTTACAGTATCAAGCTCATGTATGCAACAGTGGAAGAACAAAATTCATCAGTGCAGATTCGAAACCGTGGTGGTCAAACAAATCGATTATGCTACAGGTGTATCAGGCCAGAAGCAACATAGTAAACAAAATCAAAGAAATTCGAATGTACAAGTCAAAGCCAGAAATTCACAAAATCAAAACTTGGCCGAAGTCAAAGGAAAACAACATCGTGGTGACCACGAAATTGAATCAATACCGTGTCAACCAAGTATATACGAATTGAAGAAGTCAGAGATCAATCTCAGCGTCAAAACATAATCAAGCGGCCGAGCTAACAATATTGACAAATTCAAATATATTTGTACGAACGCAATTCAAGGAGATCGAACTCTTATATAAACCCAATCATCACTGGCAAAAATAGTATCGAGTTCGAGTAAGCCAAAATTGTAAAAGAAAAAAGGGAAATTACATACCGAAGCATCAGCCAAACTCGATCAAGGAGGAGAAGCCGCAAACAATTAAATTGAAGCAAGCAAATCGAAGCATCAACCATCAAGCGGCGATTCCTCTCGAAGCCCTAATTTCAGAACTAAGAGGAACGAACAAAGAGGAACGGCCGCCATATTTTCACAAGTCAAAAGAAAAAGGAACGGGTTGAAGAAGAGAATAGGGCCGGCCTTGTTTTATTTTTAAGAAAGGGCTTTAGTATATTAAATGTTTGTTAATTATTTGTTGTTTTTATTTTTCAAATCAAAACTTTGTAAATTACCACCTAGGGTTTAGGTAGTGTCAGATTGTCTAGTTAGAATTAGTTCAGTGAGCAGGGTGTGCGAGTTTGCAAAGCTCTATAGGCGGGAGCAGAGTTTGCGAGTAAGCAAAGCTCTATAGGCGGGAGCAGAGTTTGCGAGTAAACGAAACTCTATAGGCGGGAGCAGGGTGTGCGAGTCTAGTAGAGTGTTTGTGAGCGGGAGCAAATGTTTGCGAGTCTAGTAGAGTGTTTGTGAGCGGGAGCAAAAGGGTCTGCGAGTCTAGTAGAGTGTTTGTAAGCGTGATACTGTTTAATTCTAATAGAAATCTGGGAATGCAGCAGTAGGCAGGGGTTGCCGAAGCTGGGTAAATTTTGTGTGTGATTTACTTTTCAGCATATTTATTTCTTCAGTTTGTTTCTGTGTTTAATTCGAGAAAATTTGCTATAACCCTATTCACCCCCCCTCTAGGGTTAATCTAGATCCTACAAATAGTATGACCAAAATATATCAACCTGCTTCTTTTGCAACTAAGAAAGAGCTATCACAATTAACAACATTATTATTAACCATCTACAATAATGCAAGTATACCACACTGCTGTTATATGGTGTCAAAGGTGCGCTTATGTCAAATCAAACTAAACGATACTGCGAATGTATTTTTCACTGAAGAGATGATTTTGGTAATTTATTGGTAAAATATGGTGTAACACATTCCCCAAAATAAATTACTTTTTTGGGGTGCAAAGTGAATTTTTCGCTGAAGAGACGGTTTTGGTTATTTATGAGGATAATATATGCTGGTACTTTTACTTATCGCATCAAAGCATTTAATGCCGCTCCACTTGTTTACCTTTGATTGGTTGGGTCTATCGTGACATCTCTTTTTCAATGTAAAAGATAGTTACTCTTTCGATTAAAAAAATTTCTTTAATAACTTTGAATGGTAAGAGCTCATATTTAATTATCAAATTCCATGGTTTAGATTAGCTCATCCCCTTATATATATCCCCGTTTTTTTTCCTCCATTTTCCTTCCTAGAGAGATAACATTTCCACCATTAAAAATCCTTTACAACAACAAAATAGTCAATTTCAATAACATTCCCTAACTAAAACCAATAGGTTTATTTTCTTGTTATTAAATGTTATTACATTAGTTCCTATGTTTAGTTCTTGTTGTACGCATATGTGTTGTTAAATTTATATTTTGCATTCATAGGTACTTTCGCATTTTCTTATAATTGGTAATCATTTAGTGTTTGTATAATGAAAAATCTCATTTTGATTTAAAGAAATAATGTTTCATGGTTAATTTTGAGTTGAGGTAATTTGTTTTTATCATTGAAAGTTATTACTACATTCAGATTCATGTTTGAGATTATTGTGATTTTTATAATAGCTAGTGGGCTTTATTAGTTTAATCAGATTACTTATTAGGCCTTGGCACTAAATTAATTTATCACCGTTATTTAAGCATTACAAATTTTAAGTAATCAAACAGTGACCAAAGTAACCATCATTGTGAACTCTAAAGAAGAACTTAACTGTATCCTAGACTTCCTTTGTATTTTGAGGATTGATAACATTTTCCAAGTCCCACCAACATCTGGTACCGGTTACCATAAGGATATTTCACCTATAGCGTTGAGCACGTTCAAGGTAGGATTCTTTAGCCATTGTCTCCTTTCATCATTGACATATATGGCACTTCTGATAGAGTTAAGGATATGCCCTAGAGGAAATTATGTAAATAGTTATATAACTTAACTCTGTGAATAATCTTGTCCGATATAAAAATGCTTTTAGTTATATTTTCTTTCATATGTGTTGTCATATAGAGATATAAATAATGAAATGATTGCATTAAACATATATAAGTAGAAAATATTTAGAAGAAGTATTTTATTGATTGCAGTCCCAAATGTAATTGTAATCTGAGTATTGAATTGATATCTAAATACTTACTTTTTAAATGTTCCTAGTTAAGATGTATCGAAAAAAGTGATATTGATACATTTGTTAAGCCTGGTATACGTAATGCTCTCCATACGATGGGTGGTGGATTACTCATGACCATTGGCACCGAGGGGTTACGTATTTGTGGTTGTTTGGAATAATTAAAGAACAACTCGACGAGAGCCTTTTATAGGTTAATGCATGTTAAGTCAAAATGGCATATCTCATGGTAAAGACGTGCAGTAATCTTCAGACTTGAGGGTTCTATCGATCTTGAATAGCTAGGCTATACATTGATTATGGTCAATCACATGGCATGGAGATTATGTTATAACCAATATGTTGAACTGTTTGGAGTGAAAAACTACTCAAGGGAGGATTCGTATCGTTCATTGTAGAAGGTTAGCATCACATTAATTGGTAATCAACTTAAAGTCCATCTTTGGTCACATCAAATTGTTAATCAATAATTGTTATCGGATTGAAACAAGAACTTTAAAGTGGTCCATGCAATTAACTACATGTATTAATAAAGTTTTTGACTTTAGACCAAACTCGAGATATCTCAGTGATACAACGTCGATTAAAAAATTCATGCGCAAAATGTCATTACTAGGTGCAGCTTAATAAAGATTAGAAATTAGATTTTGTCTAAATGATCAATAAGCGATTGAACTTGTTCTCAATATTGTTGTAACATCCCCCACTTTGAAATTCGAAAATGAACACCATAATGTTGTAGTCATCACCATAATTATTTTCAAGTGATAAAAAGAAATCGGTAATTTTGTTCCACAACATTAAGTAAACATAGTAGTTAAATAAGTTTCGTGACACGTAATTGTCTTTTCATTAGTGATTCCAAAATGTGCCTATGCAGGGATAAATATAATAAATATAAACACTAGTGTCATGCCGGCATATGAAGACACCGACATGAAAACTTAACCAATTATATACCTTAATTTTACAACAGAAAAATACAAAGATAACTTTTCTTAGCAACAAGTCTTATGCTTCATTTTCAACTTCTTTATTTATCTTCCAAAAGTGTCATGCCCAATCCATAAACCCAGCCTATTTGAATGAGTACGCATGAGTTATAGGGGGAAGATAATAAAAACATGTGTTAAATATAAAGTATAATATGAATAATACTTTATCTTAAAACATATATATAATGGGATTACTCTGTTAAAGCATGAAATAGGGTTTCCCTATATTAACTCATCGTAGCATTTACATCATATTATGTAAACAATCATCACATCATGAGCATACATGTATCATCAATTCAGTATAACTATACCTATACTTGTCATTCAATTATGGCCTTGTCATATTAATTCACTTTGATTAAGTATACCCTATACTTAACATGTATTGTGATCCCTATCATACACATTCACAAACCATCACCTAGACTCTTATTTAGGTGTCAATCTTAAATTCGTCGTTGATTTTATGTAGTGATTGCCTCCCTAGACTTATTTATTAATAATTTTACCTTTTCTCGAACAATGTTGCCAATGAAATGCCCACTCATTCCACCATGGGAGCCACTGACTAGAGCCACCCTGACTCTCATAGGAGGCTAAATGTAAGCATCATAAATTTATTCAAACATGCATCCTTACTAAGTTTCAACCTCCTAGTTGCAGAAACACTTTCATTTCACATCGTTGATTCATTCATTAAAATACATTCATTTAATGTTATTACTATCCCCAGAGTTAACTTTATAAATTGAACCGTATGGACTTCCTAAGTCATGGCACCCTATCGTATACCATTGAATTTTATACTTCATTGGCCTTGGCACCTTGCCATTCAATAACTCCTTAAGTCGGTATATTTTACAATATTGGGTTTAATCCATTTCTTTCAACTATTTGTTATGTACCCTACACATTCTTTAGATAAAACATATTTATCTTCCATTTAAGTGATGCAACTATCAATTCTTAGCTTCCCTAAGCTTATTTCATTTGTTGTGTTCCCCACACATTCTTTAATAAAACATTTTTACCTTTCATTCAGATGAAGCAACAATCATTTCTTAGCTTCCCTAAGTTTATTTCATTTTTCAATCTTAAATAATTTTCGATATTAAGCTTATTTTTCTTTATAACAATTTCATCCTATTTCATCCCTATAGAATTCTCAAGCAACATTTGGAAACTAACTTGCAAAATGTTACTAAGTATTCTTCGGTTGTAATGAAGGAAAATTAGCATCATAGGTTATTGAAAGTCAAGCTTTAGGAACTATCACATGTCACAATTTAGAGCTATCGCATGTCATAACTTAACTTTCTCAGGTCAGGCTTTAGAAGCCATCGCATGTCTCAATTTAAAGCTACAGAGGCTAAGCTATCACATGCTAACCTATCGCATGTCACAACCTAGTGCTATCAAAAGCCAAGCTATCACATGCCTACCTATCACATGCCATGCTATAACATGTCACAACCTAGTGCTATCAAAGGTCACACTATCGCATGTTAATCTATCGCTTGCCAAGCTATCATATTTCATGGTCTAAACCCATCGAAAGTCAAGCTTTAGAAGCTATAATAGGCCATAAACCAAAGCTATCGAAGGTCATGAAACAAAGCCATCGCATGTCATAACTCAGAGCTATCATGAGGGATGAAATAGGGCTATCGTATGTTGCTCTTAAAAGCTATGCATGTCGACCTATCGCATGTCATGAGTCACAGCGGTAAATCAGTAATTAAATGGAAAATAATATTTTACCTTAATAACATAATAGCTTTTTACCTTAATAAAGTAATAATATAATAATGCAATCACATAGAGCTATCGTATGTTGTTCTTAGAAGCTACCGTATGTCATGTCATTTGTTCGGTGGTTAATTTTATCTTATAACACCATTCTTTGAGCCTAACCAAGATTAGTGCCCCTTAATTAATGATCTCCTTAATTAATTAAGCTATACTTTTCCTTTGCCAATTAATTCATAATAATTCAAAGATTATTGGGAAAATTACCAAAAATTCACCAAAATTTGATAACATCTCTATTTTTGGTAAAAATATCGAATTAAAATATACGATTTTAATATTTTTAAATATTAATTTACTTTCTAAATTGCCTATTTTCCACTTAAAAAATTAAAAATAAACTATTTCTTCACCCAAAATTTAATAAACCAAAACATACCTCTGTTTTGATGTTAAAATCATTATATTAAAATTTTGAAATATTTAGAGAAGATCATATCATGTTTTGTCTATAATGACTCAATTCATCATCTTTTAATTGCCTAAAGATAGATAAAACATTCATTGTTGTTGAACTTTCCAAACTCTAGACACCCAAAACACATCAAATCTGTATCCAAATGGGATTGGGGATAAATAGAGATGGCATTACTCACATAGATTTATAGAATTTGATTGAAATTGGCTTTTTCTTCTTAATGATGAAAGCTTTAGTCTTTTAGTTTTGGTCTCCTCTCCCTTCTCTCAAAAATGGTGGTTAGCCTCTCCTTGGGGTTTTTATTTTAAAATGAAATGAGATAGAGAGAATATGGTTAAGGGTATATACATAATGTTTTAGCTGGAACTAAAATCCTTCTTGCCTAATCTCATTATCAATTTCCCTTAATATAAAATCCTCTTTATTGTATATTCAAATTTATTTATTTCTATTAATAAGGACAAATATAATTGCTCTAAGTATTTTGGGTCCATTTAGTTAAAATTTTAAAATGTCCATCACTTAATTAATCAAACGTCCCTTAAGTAATTCTTCCAATTAAATTCCTTGCTTATTACTTAATAAATTCTTATTACTAATTTAATTTCTTATATTATGTCGCTCTAAAATATAGGGTGTTAAAGCTCCCTTCTTATAAGGACTTCATCCACGAAATTCACATAAGGAAGAATAAATAGACTAATGCCTTGATCGTGTAAAATCGTTGTCATATAAATACACACAAGTACAAAATTTACACTAGCACCCTGCTACTGTAAACCATAAATCATCAAACATAATGCATTAGTTCAACTACTAACACATAATTATATCATAATATAAATAAACTAGCGTCATTACTAGTACATAAAATAGACGAATAAAGTACATATCTACAACCATGAATGTCTAAAACAACTCAAGTTGAATATTCCTCATCTTACCCTCCACTTCCCGGCTATAATCATCCTTATCGTCACTCCATTGGATGTGAAATTTTTTAATAACTTCGTTCCTTAACAAGGTCGGACATCGAGCTACTATCCCTTTTGGCCATCTAACATATGTCAAATCTAGTTTTATAGATAAGTCCTCTATCGCCCTCGGTTCCATTACCGTACAAGGGTCATGCATGCATTTTCTCAAATGTGATGTATGAAAAATATCATCCACATCCGCTAAACTAATAGGTAACTCAACTCAATGTACAAGCTTAGCCATCCTCTCTGGAACAAACCTAAATATCTAGGAGCCAATTTCCCCGCATTCCCAAAGAGCATAACACCTCAAATCAATAAAACCTTTATGAACACATGACCGCCCATTGCGAACTCTAGATCCATTCTTATCTTTTAACAAATTGGGTGCTAACATGAGTCTATCTCCCATGTCCAACCAACAAATAGATGACTTACATGGTCTACCACAAAGCATCCTAAATGGTGTAGTTCCAATGCCCGAACGACAACTATTATTGTAGGAAAAATATACCAAATGTAAATGATCTTTCCATGATCCTCCAAAATCTAGGACACATGCTCTCAACAAATCCATATGTACTTAATTTACACTCTCTGTGTGATCACCTAACTATGGGTGGTCAATCATACGCCAGTTCAATTTTATACCCAATGCACCATGCAAACTTCTTTAAAACTCATGGATAAATAATGGGTTTATATCACTAACAATATTGCTCAGAATCCCATGCACTTTTACAACATTATTTGTTGTATAGCTTCATTAAAGTAGTTGACACCCTTGTCGATTTTACTGGGATAAATGGGCACTCTTAGTCAATTTATCGACTATTATCCAAATGTTATCATTCTCCGTTCTCGACCTTGGCAACCCATCTATAAAATCAATTGATATAAGATCTCAATTTTAAGTCGGTACTTCCAAGAGATGAGGTAAACCACTTGGCTACTGATGCTTAACATTCACATGTTGGCATGTGATACACTGCTTCACATATCATCATACATCTACCTTTATCCCTTCCTAAAGGAATACTTGCTTCACGTCATGATACATCTAGAACTTAGACCAATGAATTTATTTTAAGACCTCCTCCTAAAGATCCCCTATATTCGAAACATGCGGTCTTCCCTTCTTTTAAGCCATCTGTTCGAGCCTATCTCAAATCCTTAAGGATCCAATACATTCATGCCCATCTCTAATTTTCTAATTCTTTTGGCTAACAATGGCTGCTCCCTTCACCTTTCGGCAGTTATTTCCACAAGCGTGGGATGAACTTCTTAATTTGCAATGCACCAAGAACTTGACTTCACCCTATATTCATCCAATAATGCATTGCGTAGGATGCTAACGTTTCTATTGTCTTCCTGTACTCAATCATAGCTAACACTTCATTATGTTTCTTTTTACTTAAATCCTTTGCAATCTTATTCTCCTTTCTAGCATATGCTTTATATTGAAACCATATGTCACTGATAATTCTAACCATCTCCGTTGCCTCATAATCAACTCCTTTTAAGAGAGTAAATATTTAAGAGACTTATGGTCCATATACAACTCAAACCTTCTCCTAAAAGATAATTCCTCTAAATCTTCAAAGAGAAAATCACTACTGCCAACTCTAAACCATGAATCGGATATCAAACTTCATGTGTTCTCAAACACAAAGTTGCATAAGCCACCACTCTTCTCTTCTACATCAGTACCGCTCCCAATCTAGTTCTACATGCATCAGTATAAACTACAATATCATGATTCCATTCAAGTATGATTAAGACAAGAGCATTTGTCAATAACTTTTACAAATCATGAAATGACCCTTTACGCCTATCATTCCATATGAACCTCTTATCCTTTCTAGTTAACCCGATTAATGGTGCTGGTATCAGTGAGAAAATCTTTATGAACCTGTTGTAATAACCAGCCAATCCAAGCATTTCTCATCTTAGTAACTACCTTTATCCTCTTTTAGTTATCAATAATCTCTATATTTGACGGATTCTCTGACACCCCACCTCTATACTCATACTGTCCAAGAGTATTATAGAGTAATACCATCAGATAATATGGAGAATGAGGTTATATGGGGTACATACATAAATATTCTTTTAGGCTAATACCAGTACGTATTAAAATATCGAATAAATAACTCATCTATACGTACATGACATCAATACAAAATTATAAACATGTGTGCCCGGTGGACAAAACAATACATAATATACAATGAATAACAGAGAACACAGTGTCAGATTCGCGGTGATAACATATAAAAAAATACAATAAAGTCATAAGAATACAATACATCACAAATGTCACTATCTCAATATAATGTAATAGGCAATCAATATACAACTCAATATCATACATACGATGAATCAATGTCATAAAATATCATATCACAATCCTAACATAAATCTCCTTTAAGCCCACAAATACAAATGTTGGTCTAATGTCCCTATATCTAAAATGGCTCAAATTGGTCCGAGTATTACATAAATAACACACAGGTTAGACTATGTCTGATCAAGTATCATAATAAGGGTAACATAGTGTAAACAGGAAATAATAATATGATATCACTATTAGAGATACTCAAATATTAACAATACGATGGCATGTTAATAAATGTATATAAATATATAAATGTATATCGGAAATGTCTATGCAATACTATAAACAAACACCAAGGCATCACATCTCATATATGACTCCAAAACTTCATAAAATAAGCAACTCAGATATCAAAAGTTGCCATCACCCATATGAAAACACATTAAATCAGAAATCTCAGAATTAACACAGATGGGTGAATCGTACATATTTTGAAATCAACATCAAAACCAAAAATAATCAATAACGAGATATCCTCAAGTGAAGTCAGACAATAACAAAGAAATGTCCATAATCTCTCTCTCAATCTTATTTGATAAAATACCATTACAAATCAATAAGAAAAATTTGAGCCAGGTCATAACAGTATCCAAATATAATCAATAAAAAGTAAGTTGTCTAGTTGTAAAGACTAGGCCATCTGCCTATGTAGGATATGGGGGTGACTATACTCTGGACACAGTCTCGGGTATAATCTCATCTATACATAGTATATGTCTATCCACCACCCACATACATCCATATACATTGGAACTAGATAGGAGAGTGATAGCACTTCTGCTTGCTCGAGGAGCCACATGTGGTCCATATGACGCGACTCCTACAATCATCGGTTACTATTACCTCTTCCCTCTAGGTATCATGACAATGATCCATCATAGGCTTAACAACGCATAGCCTCTTCGGCCATGACTGCCAACATGTGCCCCTATGGTAACTGACTACTGGTCCATGCGACACAAAGGGCTACACAATCCCGTAATGCACATCGAATATAATATACAACGGTGTTGCAGTCGAGGCCGCGACCTCCTCGATCAAGCAGCCAGGGTGGATACCAGCCAATCAGGTCCACTTTTGAAATATAAAGGGAGCTGGAAGAAAGTAGACAGACACATAATGTACATATATAATCTAAGGCTATATCTAGCCTTCATATATTCTCACTGTAGGGAGTCATACAACATACCCTCATATGAGTGCTATCCACGAGCAAAGAATAATTGAATAAATATTACAATGGTGTCCATACCATCACATATTACTAGCCTATTTATTCAGTGCTCACACATCACACTCACTCCTTCAATATTCTATATAATGAGTCCAAAGAAAAAAATCATTAACTAAATCAATATCGATGGTGAATCACTCATATCATCTGAATCAATATAAAGAATATAAGAATCAGAAATCGGATACTAATATAAAAATAGAATATTCAAAGAAATATAAATAAATGAATCGATACTTAATAATGAAATATTCAAAACATATAAGTTTATATAAAGAAATAAATAATATGGGATGGATGATAAAAACATATTTCAGAATTAATTTGACAACTAATAAACTCAAATATAAAAATTATGCAGTAAATAACTAATTTCTCAGTCTTTTATAAAATTAAATAGTAGTTTAATATTCCCAAACAGCATTAGAAAACTCAATTCTTTCATTTTAGAACTCTAAATTAGTTAAGAAAGTTAAATAATATGTATACAATTATTTCATACTTTACTATAACTCAACACTATTTAAATATAAAATATCCAAAATAATTTAATTTTTTGATAACCAAATATAATGTTATTAAAAATTGAATTATATATATATATATATATATAATCTCACGCTATTATAAAATGATAATTGAAGATAAATTAAATAACATAATTAAAATCACTTTGCTAATCCGTCAAACGCATATTTACATTCTCCGATATATACATCTATAATATCTAGTAAGTATAACTTAAGCATGTAAGTATATTTGATTTAATTAGTTTTTAAATGCAAATATATATATATATATATAAATTATGAGTCACTGAAGTTTATATGCTTATCGAGTTACACACATGCAAAAATGTGAAAATGTATTGGATTACAACAAGATAAATTATAAGACTAGACTAGCAATAACAAATACAAGGATAAAACTAAGAAAAATGCACAACCATACCAGGCCAAAACTTATTACAATAACATCTAAAAACAAAGAAAAAAGATATGCAAACATACCCATACTCACAAATGAATATAAAGACATTTTGTTCATTTCAATGCACATCTCCATGAAGAATATAAGACAAGAGTTACTAACCATTTAACAACTTCGGTTCCAAAATTTATCACACACACACACACACACACATACATATATATATATATAATTGTTGCATCTATTAACACTTTATCCTTATAGTCCTCACACACACACCCTTCCCATACACAGGCACTCACTCTGTAAAATTCGCATTAATTTACGCATACACAAAACACAAGACACCCACACACACACGACCCAAAACTGACATGCACAAATCAACTAACATCGCACACACATAAAAATATACACAACAACATATACCCAACACACTACACACTCACACAACCACATACATACACCTACATGTACACAGCACACATATATGTATATATAATAATGCGCACACACATAAATCCAACACAATTCACATATCTGCACTTGAAAACACAGCTGAGAAATACACACGCACACACCATACAAACCTGTACACAACGCTCAAGTTCACACACACACACACACACACCATACAAACCTGTACACAATACTCAAGTGCACACACGAGGCACATCCACCACTGTCATGCATGCACTTCCCAAACACCAGGATACACACTCAATTCACTTTAGGTTTTATGCAGGGATGATACATAGCAATATGAGCAATTCAAGCGTATGATATATGCATATAAATTGTCTTGATTGGAATATGTTTTGTGAGAGAATTCTCACCCGAAGCTAGCATCATCTTATTCTCTCTCTCTCTCTTTGCTGAATAACATATGCACACCATATCCTAGCACCGCAATACACAAAACTCCAACCATAGATGCAAAATGAGAAAGTGAACCATATACTTGAATTTAACAATTTTACAAAAAAATTATGATTTGATTTTTGAAATACTGAAAGTTGGTTTCATTAGCTTCAAGCAGAAGAAGGATGTACCTGATGAGGTGTCTATGCATGAATATGTTGGTGGAGGGAAGAAAAGAAAAGGCTAGAAATGAGTTTTGGGCTAGCAATTGGGCTTCAGTCAGAATATATATTACCTTTTATTTATAAATAAGATTCTTCTTAAATTTTAATTTGGATTACACACACACTTATACCTAAATAGCATTATATTTCATCTATATTATTTAATAAAATATTATTTTCCCATTTGTAAAACTAATCCCAAATTAACTTTAAGTAAGTCAAATTCTAAATTCTTAGATTTATTTCTTTAACAAACAAATACTATATTTTTATTACTATTTTCCCCATATTTTCACGCTTTAAAATTTTAAATATCATTTTTCATAACTAAAATCCTTTTATTTCATAATTTCAAGACTGATTTATCAAAAAAACCTTCAAATTCCAATTTAATGACTTAGATTACAATTATTAACAATAATTAATTATTACTAAAAATCAGGTTATTACAGATCCATTACTAGTCATTCTCCAATACATAACCAAGGAATTTAATTACCTATTTCGAAAAATGACACTTGAAAGCCTTCAATTTGTGCTGTATTAATGTCTCTAACACTAATCTAACACGGACCTCATAGTCTCTATCATTCTTATAATAGACCAAAATATCGTCAATGAAGACCAACACAAATTTATCCAAGTCATCGCGAAAGATTCAATTCATATGATCTACAAAGAATGTTGGAGCGTTGATTTGTCCAAAGGGCATAACTAACCACTCGTATGAAACATATCCAATTCTAAACATGGCCAATGGAACACCAACTTCTACTACCCTCGGTTAATGGAATTCCATTGCCAAATTTGCTGCAAGAGTACCCACCTGGTCAAACTAGTCATCTATCCTAAGCAATGGATAATAATTCTTCACCGCTAACTCATTTAACTTCCTATAGTCGATACATATCCAGAGTGATCCATTTAATTTCTTCATGAATACCAAAGATACTCCCCGTGGTGAACTACTCGACCTAATGAAATTCTTATGCTCATATTCCACTAACTGCTTTTTCAATTACTCCATTTCCTTAGGCAACACTTTATTAGGTTGTTTATTAACAAGTTATGACCTAGATACTAAATCTATATTGAATTCAATCTCTCTACTTGACGGAAATCATGTTTTTGGTTCGAAAACATCTACAAATTCCAAATTGCCAATATTGTACAAATCTCATTTTTCTAATCCTCTATTGCACACAACGTAATTCCAATCCAATCCTTCATCATGTCCATTGTTATCATGATCCTTTCTCCACCTGTTGGATTTTGTAAAATAATAAATCCATTAGCATAATAGACCTATCCTTGTACTATACGAAGTCAAAAATATATGGGTTGCAAACAAATGAATATCCATACAAGGTAAACTCAAGGTTATCCCATCTTAAGCCGGGAGGGGCATACCCACCTTTCAGATTAACTACATGCATAGACATAATCAAATAGGTAATATCTGACTCTAACCTATCCACCAAATATTTCGAGATGAAACAATGTGTAGCCCCAGTATCAAATAGAACTCTAACTGACATACTGGAAAAAAAATCATACCTCCGAACACAACACCCTTTCCCTTTTCCACGACGGTTCATCCAGCTGAAGGTCCTTCCAAAGCATGCTCCTTTACTTGCTTTTGCGTTGGGTAGTCTCTTTCTTATGGCCTAGTTTTTTCCAGTTAAAACACTTGGCTCTATCCTTGTTCTTTGGTGGGTACACTTAGTAGAATAATGTCCCTTTTCCCACAGCAGAAACAAGTAATATCTTCCACACTCGACTTCCGAGCCCCTCCTCCTGAGGTCATCCCTCCTTTTTGATCCTTATTGTCTTTCGAATATGATTTGGATCTCTTCTTCTACCCTCCTTGGGCCCGATATTAGCTTTTCTTCCCTTTTGATATAAGCATTCATATCTCCTCTCCATTTCAATAACTATTTCAAAAGGACATAGAGATGCGGCATCACCTTATTGTTTAGCCCCTTCCTTAAGCCTACAATAAATTATTCATTCTTCTTCCATGGAGTATTAATATGCTTCTTTCCATATTTTGACAGTATTGAAATGTTGAATATACTCTTCCAAAGGTATCCCTTGCTTTAAGTCAAGAAACTCTCTGCACAATACTCTTTTTTGCGGTTCATGGATAAACTAAGCATCGAATCACTCCTTAAACTACTCCCAATTTATCTCCTCTTCAAGTACTTCAGCGGCCAATTCCTCCCACCAATTTAAAGCATCATCCTAAGGCTGGCGAGAAACAAACTTCCTCTTTTGAGCATTATTATAACCTAAATCTTCAAAGGTGCGCTCACACGCCTTCAACTAGTTCAGCACCTCTATATCTGACTCCTACCCTATAAACACTTTTCCTTCATGGGTTTTATAATCATAAGTCATTTTGGAAATTCCACTCCTCTAACTGTAAGCCTTGGCTCAACAATTTCAACTAGTTGTTGCCTCATCATCTCCGCTATGGACTGGTGGAAAAGAGCTTTAGTGTAACACCCCACCTCTATACCCATACTACTAAAGAGTATTACTAGATAATGCTGTCTGATAATATGGAGAATGGGAAAATATTGTGTTGTCACATGTGAATATTCGCTTGGGCTAACACTAGTATGTAATTCAAAAATCATAACCAACTCATATATACATACTTGGTATTGGCATAAAGCAATAAACACATGTATTTCTAGTATAGAACAAAACATAATATAAAATAAGTATCAAATAAAATAGAGTCATAAAATGCAGCGATAATATATAATAGAAATATACATAAGTTATCCAATTTATATAAGGTCATACGTACATGAAATCTCATAGTATAACGTGATATACAATAATACCATATCCTCTATTTAAGCCCGTCGTCATAAACCAGTCATTTTTCCCCTCACGACACAGATTGACGCGAATATTACATGAATAACAAATAGGTCAGACTATGTGTAAAACGTATATGTCAATATATCATGATAATAGCATCTCAATAACATCAAAATTGAAGGATACCTCAACGTAACAACACATCACAAGATTATGTATAAGCAATACCACCCATAGAAAAAACCAAGTCAAATGCATACTAAGTATATAATGTTAAATGGGGAAACGATCCAAGCATTAAAATATCCTTAAGTATAAGATAACTAACTGTATAGGACATGCACTTAGCAAAACCCAGGATTGTTTCTCAAATAATCGTAAAGTAGGCATACTTGGGGTCCGTCATACTCTACATGCTTACAAAACACATAGTAACCATCCAAATTAAACATACAACAAATACTACTATAGCATACCCTGGGTAGCCAAGGTCATCTCTCAAACCCTAAATTTTAACTACAGGGTCTAACCCCAGATTCTGCATCTCGAGCTATCCTCGATAGCAAAATAATCAATATGTATAGGGCTACTCTACTACATGGACACACCGTCCAATCAATAATGAAAGAGATCTATAACCATGTAATAATCATCTTGACTTTCAGCCTTATAGTAATCAACTTAGCTCTCTACCAATGAAGTATTCATACAGTCTTCTAGACCTCCACTAATCTACTCAACTCTCAACATCATAGATAATCATCTGGATTCTCAGTCCTATGTGCTCTTAGCACTATATATATATATATATATATTTATATATATCGGCATCAGTCTAACAGATGATCTGAACAGCTATCAACTCATCTATAATGATCTCATATAGGTGAATAAGTAGTGTTTATATCAATAATAACCAGATAGGAGACTGACAGCTCTCAGCCTGCTTCAGAAGCCTTCCTTACATGCTGTCAACATTGCTCCTATAGTCATTAGTTACCTCGACAGCCATCGTGACCCAATGTCCACCAAATGAACGACTATGCTATGTAATGGTCATGACCTTGTAAGTGCCCTATTGGTAACTGACTGCTAGCCTATGTAACATGGGGCATTGGATTTCAGTCATATATACATCAAAGGCGTGCCAAGGATTCGAGGAGCGACCCCGTAATCAAGCCGCTAGGATGGATACTAGCCTAATCTAGTGTACTCCACGTTGTATAATAGGAGTACACTTACAATAAAGTAGACACATTTATGGCTCGAGATGTGCTTACTCTCATTTGCACCATCATAAATATAATACCCTATTGACTTGACCCTATCGAGTGACATTTACTTACGAAAAGCATTCAGACAAATATTAAACGGACGTCCCATAGTACCCAACGATGTTTATCCGTTTGCTTAATTTTGATAAATTACACTCACTTGTCTTATTCCATATAACAAGTGCAAAGAATATCCAAAAAAGTATTACTAAAAGTCACATACCCCACGGTATTATTAATTATTTAGATTTCACGTTAGATGGAATTAGTAAAAACTAGATATATATATATATATATATATATATATATATATATATATATATATATAGAAAGAGAAATAGATATGCTTATTTATAAAATATATCGATAATTAATAAAAGCATTTATAGATTTTAAATGGTTAAAATAATAATTTCTCAACCTTTTATATTTAAACAATAATAATATTCACATGTAACCTTTTGAAAACTCATTTCTACATTTTATTCCAAATCCATAATATATATATATATATATATTTATATTTAAAACTCAATATTATACTCAAAATTCATGAAATATTCTTTGAAACTTATAAAATAATAATTAGAAACCATTATATATTTTTCTATAATTTTATAGAATATTTATAGATTTATTAAGAATTAAAAACTAAATTTTCATTATATAATCAATATCTAGATTAGGTAATTAGTAATGAATAATTAATATTAGATGAAACTTTTTCGTAAAATAATTTCATATTTACACTTTTTCAATTTTAGTGTATGTTCATTTCACTGTAATAATTTCATGAATTAATTTCCAAATCCATATTAGTGTATGTTCATTCCGTTGTTATAAGTGGTTGG
Source organism: Allium cepa (assembly GCA_030765085.1). NCBI lineage: Eukaryota > Viridiplantae > Streptophyta > Magnoliopsida > Asparagales > Amaryllidaceae > Allium > Allium cepa. The sequence continues at coordinate 191,403,367 of CM060942.1, forward strand.
ATGGCATCATCATATATTGACCCGACCATCTACTATGTATTTTTTATGTTATATTTTGACCCCTACGTGGGTATGACTTAGGGTTAACTTTGAACATGTATGTAATTAAAATTAAGACAAATTTGATAAAATGAAAATAGTTTGTGTTCTATTTACTTAAACTGTTTTGAATATGCAAACTCACTCTTGGTCGGTTGAAAATAATTATGATAATGACAATAACATCATTAGCATTCATTTTCGAGTCTGCTAGTGGGGAATGTTACAGTTGGTATTAGAGCTGACGGTTAGGGTAATTTAAGTACAACAAAGTTAGAAGTAGGAATAAGAACTTAGAATAAGAAGAACACCCTAAGGTTGGGATGTGCTATTATTAGATAACATATTTGAAAGTTGACATAAGATATATAGGAAGATATAGCTACCCTTCTATTATTGTTTCATTCATCCTTTTCATTTCTAACGAAGACTTGCTTAGTAGAAAAGGCAAGATGGATTTAAGGTATAAGCAAATTGCATTAGGAGGGGAAAGCGCAAGGCGAGATGCAAAAATTACATAGACCAATGAAGGAAGGGTAGGAGAAGTCCCAAGAGCAGTAGGGGTAGAAGCTGCATAGACAATAAATGCGGCGAGCACGGATGTGAATGCCTTGTTTAGAGATTTTATAGCTCAAATGATGAGGGAAATGTACCTGGAGCGGTTGAGCCAGGATCTATTATTGTAAGAGAAGATCTTCCAAAGATGTGTAAAGACTACAAGGGTTTAGGAGAGAAAGTGTTTCTAGGGAGGGAATCTACGATGGACGTATTGAACTAGTTGAGGAACTATGAGTGGATAATAGGAGACCTATGTTCGAACGATGTGTAGAAGAGGAGACTGGCACTGAGATAATTGCAGGAAGATGCATTGGAATGGTAAGAGACGATTATTGTTGGAACACCTGAGGAAGAGATTACCTAGGAGCAGTTTAGAGAAAGGTTCGAGGTTCAATTTATATTCGAGTCGAAGCATAGCGTGTTACTATACGAGTTCATAAACTTGAGGTAGGGAGATCGTATTGTGGAAGGGTATGTTCAAAAGTTTAATTCTTCGACCAAGTATGGTAGAGAGATCATCAACACTCCAATGAAGAAGAATGAGAAGTTCATCATAGGCATGAAGCAAGGATTGGATTATAAGGTGATGGCTCACTTGGCATCTCCTTTTGGTTTTGTAGTCGATGTGGCTAAAAGATATGATATGATGTACAGGGGTAGAGGAGAGTAGAGACAAAGCCCAAAGTTGAGATGAAGAAGAATTTGGTCCTTGTACTAAAGGAAAGAAGGAGCGCCGAAGGGAAGGGTCGACGAAGCTGCTGTTGTGGATATTGTCCATTTCAACTCTGGACAGAAGGGACGCTATGCTACCAAGTATCTAGTGTCGAAGAATTTTGTGAGGGCTAAATGCTTTAAGTGTGATAAGGTGGGGCATTTGAAGAAGGACTGTCCAAAGCTTAAGGCACAGGTTTATGCTTTAGAGGGACTAAGTGAAGGACCATCTGTCGAAGAAAGAGGCAAAGGAAAGATCTTGGAAGGTATGACTCAAATTTCTGGTGTTTCAGTTAGAGTACTGTATGATATCGGTGTTACATATTCCTTTATAACAAGAGATTTGGTTGATAGACTTAGGTTAGAAGATACCTATTTAGTCACCTCCATACGTAGCTAATCGGATAGGGGCATATGCGACTCACGAATTGAGATGCGCTGACCTAGATATTGAGTTAGATGAGTGCAAATTTTCTTATGATCCCTATGTATTTAATTTCATAGATTTTGGAGTCATTTTATGAATGGATTTGTTAGAAAGGTACTACACAAGTGTGCACTGTTTTGAAAAAATTATTACTCTTGGCCATTCAGACTACAAGGATGGAGTATACGTGGTCTTATAGGAATGCAAAACTAAGAACGAAAGCATTTTGTTTGCTTTAGCTTCAAAGAAGAAAGAAGAGCTGGGAGCAATACAGGAAGTGAAGGAGTTTCAAGATGTATTTAAACCAGTTTCGGGATTTCCATCCCCAAGAACTGTAGAGTTTTGTATAACTTTGCTACTAGGAGCTGAACCGTTTAGTCGACCTCCTAGTAGATTGCCTTCGAAGGCGATAGAGGAGTTGAGGAAGCAGTTGGCTAAGTTAGAAAGTAAGAGCTTCATTAGGCCATGTAGCTCACCGTGGGGAGTAACAGTAGAATTTTTGAAGAAGTCAATTGGGTCGTTAAGATTATGTACAGATTATCAGAAGTTGAATGAAAGGATGGTGAAAAATAGATATCCTTTGCTGACTATTGATGACCTTTTTGATTAATTGAATGGAGCTAAGGTATTTTCATAACCATCTTTTGCTACGGGGTTCCATCAGCTGAGAGTTGTAGAGGATAGTGTTTTGTTGACTACGTTTAGGTCAAGGTGTGGGTCATATGTGTGCTAGTGATGCCATTTAGGTTAACGAATGCGCCATTGTTCTTTGTTGATTTGATGAATAGAGTTCTCCGAGATTATCTGGATAAGTTTGTGTTGGTGTTCATATACGACATCTTATTATACTTCAGTGATGAGGCGGAGCATGCAGTTCGCCTAAGGCATATGCCGGAAAACATTGAGGGAGCACAAGCTAAAGGCGAAGTTCTCCAAGTATCATTTTTGGAGAAGGGAAGTAAAGTTCTTAGACCATATGATTTTTGAATAAGGTTTACCATGGATCCTTCTAAAGTTGACGTAGTGAATGGATGGAAGAAGCCTGAAACTATTACTGAAGTGCGATGGTTAACTGGCATTTTAATCCAATAGAATTCAAAAGGTGTTAACACATTCAGATTGAGTTAGAATGACCTGAAACTTGACCCAAAGGCCTAAAAGTACAAGACAAAGAAACATAAGAAGTTGGCCTAGAGTTACGCTCACTATTTAGATCGGTACCGACCCGATCCAACTGGATTGGTACCAATCTGAAATTCTGGCTCGTGGTTCCTTCTAACCACTTGCATTGCATTCCTATACCTCTAACCTATCAAGTTTGGTAACATTCCGTGCAATCTAGTTCAAGAAGTAAAGACACATTCAAATACCTACCCATTTTTGGACCAGAGCAATTTAAAATGGACCTACTGAACGCATACAGACTTGGATTGACTTGAAATTTGGAGGGAACACTTACAAAACACAAAAGAAGGATCACACGAAAAATGAAGTCATTTGTCCAAGCCAGTTTAGATTGGAATTGAACCAAACTCATTGGGGTGTCCGATCCATTTAGGTTAGGCCCCACCACCTACGATCCATAATGTAGATTCTACACATCCACTAGAAGCTACCTGCAAAGTTTCATCCTATTCTGATAAGTATTGAGCGAGTTATGGATGGATCTCCTCCAAATTGAGCTAGTTTGACGGATCCGGTCCGACCCACCTACAATGGGCCCTACCTCATGAGACCGAGTTGTAGGCTCTCATACTATAGTATATTGCATATATAAAGTTTCGTATCATTTGGTTAAGTATTAAGTGAATTATGGATGGATCTTCTACTAAGGGATTTATTGGATGATCTATGAAGATGGATGATCAAACCAACTTCAAAAAACTTGATACTCGGAAAAGGTACTCAATTATAGGATAGGAAGACAACCAAATTAAGAAGAATCAAAAAATGCACAAACTTTTGGATCAATACCGATCAAAAAATTGGCTCCAAACACCCCCAAATTTCTTGAGCGACCTCTGCATGATGACTACAGGCTTTTAGTAAAGTGGCTCTGGCCCAAATGCTCTCTAAATCCTATAAATACCATCCTATCTGCAATGGTAGAGAGGATCTACTCTCTGCTGAAGGTCTACCATTGTTTCTACACTTTTCTTCTTCCACACAGCATCCATTAAAAGTCAATTGAGATCCTCCTTTTGTCTCTAACAAGGGTGGCTTGATCTAATCTAGGAAAGGAGATTTATATTATAATCTAAACTCCTTTGTAATAGAAGTTGATCAACAAAAGAATCTATAAAGTGGATGTAGGCTTCATTAACAGTCGAACCACTATAAAAATCTCTTGTCTCTTTACTTTTCTGCTATTTACTATTACATTTTCTATTTTATTTACCTTGACAAATAAGGCTGGTGCTTTAACACTCAAATAAGGTGTTGATCCATTTTTTGGGTTAACATTTTGGTACTTTCACTGAGAACAAAGGTAGATCTAGAAACTTAAAGCTTGTATCTAAGAATTGGGACAAGTGAAGAGGCCTAATACTAGATCTAAATTGGAGCAAGTGAACCAGAGTTTGGGGGTAGTGAGAAAGTATCCTCAAATTCTCACAAATCTAACTATGTAGCTAAAGAAATATAATGGCTGATGAAGGAGATGTTGGATGGAATCTTGGCTAGGCAACAAGAGGTGATGGAGGGATTCTCCCAAAGGATGGGATATCAAGGAATTGTAGGAGCTGCAGGAATTCAGACCTTGGAAACAATACAGGAGCTGCTAGAATTGGATTAGAACGAGATGTAACGTTGCCCACATTCCCAGAGCAACTGATATTTGGGGGCAACACATGAGTCAACCTGAGGAACAACGCTGATGAAGGGATCAATATTGGACCTGGCACCGAAAGGGCCAACAATGGAGTGACTGTTGAAACTCTAGGAACTGGTGGTATGAGAGCTAATTTGAATACTAGAGTACAAATGGTAGAGGAATATGTGCTAGGGCGACCATGGAGGAGCGGAGGACAGAATAAGACTAGGAGAGTAGGGTAGAACATTAGTGTGCAACCAGCTGAATATGCACCAGATTTCCCTTGCCAAGGCAAGGGGTAGAAAACGCTTTCGAACAAAGACCTTCATTGGATGGTGAAATCAAATCATTGAATTGGTAAGAAGGTTGTTTAGAGGAGGACCCATAGATTAGGGTTTGGAAGATGTGAACAGATACCCATTTACTGTTAATATCCAAAACGTGAGAAATCCTCCCGATTTCAAGCTTCCTATGATGGAAATGTATGATGAAAAGACCTATCCAATGATTCATCTGATGAGATATATCCGACATATGGAGATGTTGGGTGCTTCTGAGGAAGTAATGGAGCGGTGCTTCCCGTTATATTTGACGGGTCTGGGGTGATGTGGTTTAGACAGCTGGAGATGGGTCCATTAGTACGTGGACTGAGTTAGTGGACATATTTTTAAGACAATTGCGAGTTCATGTCTCACAATAGAAGAATATGATGACTTTAGCAAATGTGAAGCAAAGGCCTAGGAAGACCTTGAGAAGTTATCCAACAAGATTCAATGCAGCAGTGGCTGTAGTCGATAGATTGGACCCATCAGTGATTTCGATGGCGGCAATGTCTCGAGTCGGAAGCAAGACCGACTTCAGGGCTACACCTTAGAGAGATCCACTAATGGATCTTGCTGAGTTTTACAATAACGCCGAGAGGTATTTACATCAGGAGGATGTTAACGCTGAAGATGGACCTGAAGACGTCGAAATTTATGCCGTGGATGGCAAGGGATCCACTGGAGCGGGATTTGGAAAAGACAAAGGGAAAAGAGAAGCCAGTAATGATTTTGGAGAATTAAAATGACAAAGGAGAGAACTCAAATTCTCTTCCTATTCTGAGCTGACTGAAACTCTGGAAAGGATAAACCTAGATAATAGGCGGGAAATTCCCTATCGGAAGCCTCTGAGAAAAGAGCCCACTGATGGAGAGAAAGGATCAAGAAAGTTTTGCATCTTCCATGAGTTGGGCGGATACGAAACGAATGAGTGCCAACACCTTCATGATCTGATAGAAAAACTGGTTCAGAACAACCAATTGCTGCAGTACGTAAGGAATGGAGTTGCGATAGCATAACCGAGTAGCCACCACTCACAGCAGATACTTCAAGGAATGCCCTGGGATTTAGGCCAAGACATATAATCCCATAAGTGAGATAGGTGTGAAGTCAGATCCGACTGCTACCCTTTGCTTTGGTTTCTTTTTTTCATTTTTCTTTTCATATATTAGGAGTAAAAACAATAATAACCCCAGACCGCTTAGACGTGTGCTAAACCTAGATTGGTTCCTAGTCATGCTCTGAGTTAGATATCTGGGATGACTGCTTAGGATAATAATCTCAACCCGCTTGGACGTGCACAAAACCTAGATTGGTCCCTTTCCATGCTCTGAGTTGGATGTCTAGGATAAAAAATTTAAAATTTCTGCTTATATAATTTCTGCTTGTTTGCTTAGTTAGAAATTTGAATTTTGAAAAATCCATATTTAATGTGATGACTGATTTTGAACACCATAAAGTCCTAACCAGAGAGACGGGACAAGAGTGCAAGGTGCAATCCCCCTTACCAAAGAGCAGTGGATAGACTTTTGTGATATCGAACGCTATAGAGTCTTGTTCAGAGAAACGGGACTAGAGTGCAAGAAGTAAGTCCTCTCACCAGAGAGTGAGCGGATGGGCTTACTTAGCCCCCTTAACTTAATAAGTAAATAATCCGAAGTGATCAACCGCCAAAACCAAAACAACAAACGATCTGGAGAGATCGTCCCTTAAAATAAACATTAAACAATCTGAAGAGATCGTGCATCAAACTTAGATGGTCCGAAGAGATCAAACTTTAAAACATAATTATTTTGCGAAAAGGATTTGAATGCCTTATAAATAGAATAAAATGGATAAATCCTATATGAACATAAGATGATTTTGATATATGATATGATATGGTGTGATTTTGATATATGATGTGATTTTGATATATGATATTATAACTCTAAATTAAATCCGAGTGGTAATGATGTAAATCCCAAATGAACATGGGACATTAGAGACGTGTAATATAATTAGAGACATATGATGTAATAACTCCGAATGAAACCAGAATGATTGTGATGTATAGACTGCAATTAGGTAGAGTCTAGAGTCTTAGGCTATAATAGGTTTGGAACAACTTGCGAGTAACGAAATAATCCAAAGGAACTGGACAGTTCACCAAGGCTAAAGTAGTTGGAAAGCTCAACAATCGAAGACTCATTATTGGAACTTGTTTTGGAGCAGAGCACACATTTCATATTAAAGGCGTACTTTGAGGGAAAGTGTTAACTGAGTTTTTTAACCTAATGGAATTCAAAAGGATTTAACACATTCAAATTAAGTTAGAACGACTCGAAACTTGACCGGAATGGCTAAAAGTACAAGACAAAGAAACATAAGAAGTTTGGTCTAGAATTACGCTAACTATTCAGATCGGTATCGTTCCAATTGGATTGGATCGGTACCGATCCAAAATGCTAGCTCATGGTTCCTTCTAACCACTTGCCTTGCACTCCTATGCCCTTATTAAGCTCACTTATCAAGTTTGGTAACATTCGGAGCAACCTTGTTCAAGAAGTATAGACTCGTTCAAATACCTACCCGCTTTTAGATCGGAGCAACTTAAAATGAACCTGTAGAGCTCATACGGACTCAAATTGACTTGAAATTTAGAGAGGACGCTTAGAAGACATAACAAAGGCTTACACTAAAAACGAAGTCATTTGGCCATGCCAATTTAGATTAGCACCGATCCAAACTCATTGGATCATCCGATCCATTTAGGGTGGGCCCTACCTTCTATGATCTATAATATAGGTCCTACACATCCTCTAGAAGCTACCTGTGAATTTTCTTTTCATTTCGATTATGATTGAGCGTGTTATGAATGGATCTCCTCCAAATTGAGCTTGTTTGACAGATCAGGTCCAACCTGCCTAGGATGGGCTCCACCGCATGAGATCTGATTTGGAGGCTTTCCTACTCATGTACATTGCATTTTTAAAGTTTCGTATCATTTGGCTAAGTATTGATTAAGTTATGGATGAATCTTCTACGTAGAGATGCATTGGATGATATATGAAGATGGTTAATCAAACTAACTCCAAGCGACTTAATATTCGGACAACACACTCAATTATGGGATAGTAAGACAACCAAACTGAGAAGACTCAAAAATTGCACAACTTTCTGGATTGGCACCGATCCAAAAATTTAGCTCCAAACACCCCCAAACTTCTTAAGCAACCTCTGTATGATGACTTCAAGCTTTTGGTAAAGTAGCTCTGGCCCAAATGCTCTCTAATCCCTATAAATACCATCATATCTATAACAGTAGAGGAGATCTGATTTCTTCTGAAGGTCTGCCATTATTTCTTTACTCTTCTTCTTCCACATAGCAATCATTAAGGGACAACTGATATCGTCCTTTTATCTCTAACAATGATGGCTTGATCTAACCTAAGAAAGGAGAATTATATTATAATCTAAACTCCTTCATAATAGCAGTTGATCAATAAAAGAATCTATAAGTGGACGTGGGCTTTATTCATGCCGAACTACTATAAAAATCTCTTATCTCTTTACCTTTTCTTCTATTTGCTATTGCTTTTTATATTTTATTTGCCTTGATAAATAGGGCTAGTGCTTTCACATTCAAACTAAGGTGTTGATCCATTATCTAGGTTAACAGTGAAATTTCTTAGGATTGGCTGGCTACTACTTGAGATTCATTAAGAACTTCTCTTGTATAGTTGCACCAATGGCGAGGCTAAGCGAGAAGAGTGAGCAGTCTGTCTGGGCATCGGACTGTGGGAGGGCATTCAAGAAATTGAAGCATCGATTGACAGGTGCACCTGTGTTAGTGATACCTGAAGGGAATGATGAGATGACTATGTGTACTGATGCTTCAGCAACAGTATTGGGTGTAGTATTGATGCAAAAAGGTTGGATGATTGCCTATGCATATAGGTAGTCACGACAGAATAAAGTTCAATATCCGACTCATGATTTGGAGTTGGCAGTAGTAGTCTTTGCTTTGAAGATTTGGAGATACTATCTATTAGGGGAGAGGTTTGAGTTGTATACTGATCAGAAGTCATTGACATATTTTTCTATCAGAAGGAATTTCGAACATAAGGCATCAAGGTGGTTAGAGTTTCTAGCATCACATGATTTTAGGATAGAATATACCCAGGAAAGGCAATAAAGTAGTCAATGCCTTGAGCTAAAAATAGCAAAATTGTGTTTTGGCTATGTTAGAGGAAGGGAATATTTTAGAAACCTTGTCTACGTGTGACGTACAGTTTCGGTCTACTATAGATTCAAGCAGTGCATTCACAATGCTAGCATGCTTACAAGTCAGGGCTATGGTGGTTGAAAGAATAGATAAGCAGTGGAAGAAAAATAAGTCTTGTGATGATTTGATGTTGATCTTGGACTCAGGAGCAAAGGCCATAGAACTGAAGTGATTTAGCGCTTATAGAGATGGAAAACCATGAAAGAATGGAAGGCTATATGTTCCGAGTGCGGAAGGACTGTAGAAAGATGTATTGGACGAATGTCATCGTTCAAAGTTTATCGTACACTCTAGAAGCACGAAGATGTACAAAGATATAAAGAGGAGTTTCTTCTGGGAGGGGGTTGAAAAAGATGTAGGGGAGTATGTGAGAAGATGTCTAACATGCCAACAAGTCTAGGCAGAACTTTAGAAGCCAAGTGGGCTCCTACAGCCTTTGGATGTTCCAATTTCAAAATGAGATTCAGTATCTATGGATTTCACATATCATTTGCCAAGGTCGAGAGCGGGGAATGAGATCATATGGGTCATGGTGGATAAATTAACTAAGCATTCCCATTTCATTCTAGTAAAGGCCACAAGAACTGCGCTGAAGTTTGCAAATACACACACACATATATATATACATATATACATACACACACACACATATACACATACACACACACACATATATATTAGGGTGATAGTGAGATGGAATGGGGTGCCTGGCAATATTGTCAATGACCGTGATCCATTATTCACTAGTGAGTTTGTGTGTAGCTTGCAGAGTGCTATGGGGTCAGACCTATGCATGAGTATTGTGTACCATCCTCAAATAGATGGGCAAACAAAGTGGATTAACAAGGTCCTAGAAGATTTGCTTAGGGCTTGAATTTTAAACTTTGGAGGATCTCAGGAAGATTATTTACACTTGGTAGAATTTTCATACAATAATAACTACCAGAATAGTAATTTGATGGCTCCATTTTAATTATCGTATGAAGATCGCGCAACTCGCATGCAAGTTGGTTGGAGGTGGGGGATAGATTATGCTAGGTCCAGAGGTAGTTAAGGAAGCTACATAGAAAGTAGAGCTGATCCGAGCTAGGATGAGAGTAGCGTAATCAAGGAAGAAAAGTTATGCCAATGCTAGTAGAAAAGAGCTGGAATTCGCAATTGGCGATCAAGTGTTCGTAAATATTTCTCAGTTAAGAGGCATGATGCGCTTTGAGAAGACTGGGAAGCTATCATCCAGATACGTAGGACCATTTCCATTTACAAAAAGGATTAGGAAGGTAGCATATAAGATGGAACTGTCTAGTACTTTTGCAGGGATCCATAATGAGTTTCACATATCACATCTACGGAAATGCACTAAAGTTTTGGGTGCAGTAGTTAATTCAAGGGCAGTAGAGGATCGAGTCATAGAACCAAATATGACCTATGTGTGAAGACCGATTCGAATAGCGGACCAGGATGAGAAATGGCTTCGGAACAAGGTGGTGAAGATAGTCTGTATTTAGTGGAGCATGGATCCAAAGGATTGAATATGGGTAATAGAGGACAATGTCAGGATGACCTTTCTTGAGTTGTTTGTTCCAGATTAGTGTATGAGCTTTATATTGTATTGCATTGATTTTGAACCATATATATATATATAATATTATGGTTGATTATTATATTAGTATAAAGCATTAGTACATTTTACTTATGGATTGGGAACCCATGGTTAGGCTTAGGGTAAGCATGGGATAGTTGGCAAATCATTACCTAGCCTTCATTGAATTTGGGGGGCAAAATTCCTTTATGGAGTGTAGGCTGTAACAACCCCTAATTCAAGCTTAATTTAATTAAGTAAAGGGCCAAAAGAGGCTAAATAAGAAAATAAAGGAGACAATGATTAGTTTTTTTGAGCGAAATGTGTGATCCTCTAAAGTATAGGAGAGCACACAAGTACATATATAACACTGATAACAAAGGAGCTGCCAACATGCCTAGCAGGCGATAAATAATAATACAGAAAGAGGTAGGAAAAACAAACTTACGTAACTTTCTGAATAAGCTCCGGCAAGGCCACCACCCATTACACGTCAATATCGAACTCTAGCAGGGCCACCGTCCGATAATGAAGTGTTAGAAGTACCCAAAATAGTCCAAGGTGCAACCAAGTGCACAAATGAGATCAAACAAGCTACTCCACTAGAGAATGAACGCCTCATTGCTAACGTTAAAATGATCCAGATCTAAAATATGAAGTCTCTCCAAACATCTATCCTACAACCAACAATCCTGCAATCCTTGCGACAACAACCCTGAAATCCTAAAAAAAGCTTTTTAGCACCATTCTTAGCCTAAAACTTATGCCTGTAGATGGAACTATATAAATATATGAAAACGAGTATGTGGGCCAAAGCCCAAGTAATTATAGGACAACAAACATGACACTTTTCAATTATTCAATTCTTCTAAAATTAAAACAATAGTTTAAAAGACATGTTAATGATGGCTTCTTAAAGAGATGAGAATAAAGAGGAGATAAAGAAAATACATGCTAAGAAAAAGAGAAGAAGATCTAATCAAGGTTTCTTTAAAGATTTAGGTGAGTAATACTTAACATTTTATTTAGTTCATTTTGGTTGATTTGGATCACATTATTTTGTTGGTATTCAAATAACTTTATGTTAAAACAAAAACCAGATATGATTTCCTAACGATTGTTCTAGAGATAGTAATTTGAAAAGCTTATGGCTTAGGAATAAATTATTATAAATTTATAAAGTAAAAACTTAGAAAATATACAAGGAAAAGTAACATGTAATTCAAATGTAAGATAAGGTAGGGATAAAGGAATTATTCACAAAATTTCCAGAATTTTATAAGATTTTCTATACTTAAACTAAGATGGAACTAATGAAGAACCTCGCTAGTGGAAAAAGGGGATCTGCGCTAAGAATTGATGGAATATATATATATATATATTAAAATAATTATGTAGGGGACATGATCCATAAAAATAGCCGAAAAGATAAATAAAGGACACTGTAAATGTCAGAAAAAGATAAGGTAATGTATATAATGGCGACGCGTTGTAAAGGGTTACGTGCCTTGTCAAAGGTACTAGATATTATCAGATATGGAGCTAACAAGGCCAAATATCTCAAGGGAGAACCACACCTAATAAAATCGCACTGGGTAGTGGGATAGTGATTTGCCAAAGGAATCTAGGAACTTTCTAAGAGAAAGTAATTCTGCGCAGCAAATTTGCAAAGGAAAAATAGTTCCACAATCAGGTGAAGAGAATAAGACAAACTCTGCCATCATACTATGCCACAATTTAGGAGAGAACACATTCAATAAGTAAAAAGTGTATTATACATATGGGTCAAGGTAGGGTGTACTATGCCAAAGTATTATGGGCGGAAGCAGGGTATGGAAAACCTACTGATGCCGAGTAAGGATGCTTAATCGAATCCACACTTGAAGAAACTTCAGGTGAGGAGACACATTCAACTTCTAGAGGTTTGAAAGGTCTGATTCTATGTAACATCAAACTAAAATAAAATAATACCGTAGGGGGCTGGTTCTATGTAGTAAGGGACTTCATGCGGCTGATTCTTTGTAGCCCAGAATTAAATAATTAAATGCGACCTGAAGATGGCTAATTCATAGCAGGTTAGAATTAAATGAATATGTATTGGACAAGAGGCTACAGGTGGCTGATTCATAGTAGTCCCATGTCAACATTAAATAAAATAATTAAGACTTACGGGGTGCTGATTCATAGCAGGTTCAATATTAAATAAACTAAATAAAAGAATCTGTGGATGGTTGTTTCATAGCAGAATGGAATCCAACAAGGGATAAGAATGAGGACTGTGGGTGGGGTAGTCATAGTAGTCCAAAGAAAAACAAAAGTAGTTCTATGAAGGGGGGGGGGGGGGGGGTAATTTCATGCAGACCAATGTTAAACAAACATATGAATTAACACTATGGACACAAGGGTCCGTGTAGTATAAGCAAAACATAACAAGAATTAAAAAGGAACCATATCGGAATGTAGTAGTAACTATTTAGATTGTACACAACATTAGATTTTCACTTCGGTCAATTGGGATTGGGTGAGAACAGCGTAGGGGCGCAGAAGTATCTATGTCAAGTAAGACTTTGGAAATTTCTAGGGTAAGTAAATATAACCTTTATTTTGTGTAGTATTATGTATGTAGTTTGTGGTTGCGAGGGGATAACCCGTTCCATGTTATGTAGCATGGTCTCATTATGTAATTTATGATGTATTTTCGGGTCAGTATTATTCACACTAGACTTTAAGTTTGATCCTTCATTTTAACATTGTTTTTCCCATAAACTTACGGTTACTCATTTGACTAGGCTAAGTTTATGGGATAGTCAGGTTATTTTTGGCACAGACTGAAGATCAAAGATGGTGCAAAAGGCCTAGTTATTTGTTAGTGTATGATTTATTCCACTGTTATAAGTGGTTGGATGGCATCATTATATGTAGACCCAACCCTCTGCTATGTATTTTTTATGTTATATTTTGACCCCTACGTGGGTACGACTTGAGATTAACTTTGAACATGTATGTAATGAATATTAAGGCAGATTTGATGAAATGGAAATAGTTAGTTGTTCTGTTTACTTAGACTGCTTTATATGGAACTCACTCTTGGACCCTAGAAAATAATTCTAATGAAGACTGCAGCATCATTGGGATTCATTTTCTAGTCTTCTAGTGGGGGATGTTACAGCAGACTACACTTAAAGAAAGGGGTCGACCGCTTGGGTGAAACCTTGAGCGTGTAGCTCCAGATTTTGCCCAATGTCGATGTTGTGCATTCTTCGTTAAACCTAAGTCCATAGACAAACTCAAACACATATCCATACACACATATACATGAATTCGAGCAACAATCATCATGAATCAAACACATAATGAAGCTTCTAATTCATAGTAAATGGGTTACAATTAACTTATTTTATACCCGAACAACAATTCAATTTTACCAATGCATTTAGACATAGATTTTTTGAGTGGAAAACGCTCACCTTAGCTTAAGAAAGCTCCACGCTTCTCATCTTGTTTCATAGCTCTAAAAAATACAGATTTTCCATTTACTATAAATGCTACGCAACACCAAACCTACACCAATCCGATTTTAATGGCTCTTTGGGGTGTGGAATTATGTTGAGAACTTTGGATTTAATTTTCATAATACTTAGGATTTTATTTGATTTTATATTGATTTTTGAAGAAAGAGTGGTTAGGGGTTCATAATTGTGTATTAGCGGAGAATAGGGATAAGGAGCTCATAGTGAAACGATGCAAGTAGCTTCTAAACTTTTAACGAAGCAAGGAAAGGTGGACAATTTTCTTAGGTGAAGGAATAAGCCTAATGGGATTCATTTTCTTCATATTTGCATTCTTTTCTTCCTTTTTATTTCTTCGTCACAAATCAATTATTTTCCATGATAATCTTGTTAAATTATTAAATAAAATTCGTATTTATCTTTAATAAACATTTTATCACAAGTAGAAAAAAATCCATAAGCATTTCTCATAATTTAGTTTCTTTATATAATTACTTCTATATTTTCACGTTTAAGCCCATTTATTAAATATTCTGAAATCTCCTTAATTGAAATAAAATAAAATACCTTTTCATTTTTTTAAAATAAATATAATTTTATTTACTATCAACCCTAAACGGTATAAAATATTTCATTAGCTTTTAATAAAATTTCATATCTAAAATATCAGTATTTCTCACAATAATTAAATTCATCATTTGTTAATAATTCACAGCTTGTAAAATATTTATCTCAAAAATAATTTATCATTAAATTCCCCTTTTTATTAAGTATATCACCATTATTAATTTTAATTAATTCTTCTCAACATTGGGTTATTGTAATTTCCTATAGGGAAAATCCATAACGAGCTAATACAACATTCATCTATAATTTGTTACAACCATGCAATCAATAATACCCAACCAATATAAGGCTTAAATAGTATAATAACAATCATTAGACCCCTCGGTAGTTAATCAAATGAAATGGTTTATCATCTCGCTCCCGAATGTGAATATATTATTAAAGAACATTATAAATAATGTTGACTAATAATACGAAGAATATGGCTTGTTAATGGCGACCAAATGTGAATATATCTTTGAACTAACACTAACACGTCATACTTACCGCTTTACTTAATCTCTGAAATAAAATTTGGATGTGCACAGTCTCAATCCAAATTAATAACCACAACGGTTTCTCTGAATCAGAACAGTATATCATATAAACAATAGCCACAGATCACAGCAGAATAATAAACCTATAGATATATACGAACTATGAGTCTACAAAATAATATCTAGACCCATATAATATACATCTAATACAACTCAGTATCTAAAAATGTACATCTCATATAAACATATAAAATCCTTAGCGAGATAAAATGGTTTACCACTCTTCTAGCATATCCATCCATAGGTCTACACGTCCTGTAACCTGAAAAGTCTCGATTTAATCCGAGTATTATAAAATAAATGGTTCTATATCTAAATATCTAGAAAGGTGAGAAAAAGATATAATACTAGGATATATGACATATAGATAAATACAGATGTCATATATATAAACAAGTCGTAGAATACAATCCAATTATAATTACATCTCAAGACATAAGAATGCTACAATCACAAAACAGAAATAAAAAACAAATCCTCAAAATCCATCGCACGACACAAAAATCATAAAACAAAATGTCAAAAAGCCTAAAATTCCAGAATAAATAATGATATCTCAAAATCTAGAAAAACAAAATCCATAATGATCACAATGATCGTATTCATACCATGGAAAACAAAAGGTGGTATCACTCATATCGATCCGATACCATTGATCATCCATACCGCGAAAACAAAATCTTAAAGTCCAAGAAACCAAGTCTATGCCTATCATAATGATTGTAAAAACATAACTCAAAGACTGGAGAAGATATAACTCATTCTGATCACAAGGATCGTATAAAAATTCAGGAATATACGTTTTAAGGATCTGTTAGCCCCATGTCGAACACCAAAAGAGAGTAAACTCTAAAGTGCCAAATACTATCACTTTTAGTAATCATGAGAACTTAACCAAAACATCCCATACCATCTTGTGAAATTCAAGTATTTACCAGAAGCTGGTAAATCTCACTTGTTACAGATATAATTGGAAAACCTGAACTATTTTCTCTTAAGGATCTATCGGCCCCATGTCGAACACCAAAAGAGAATACAACTATAAAGTGTTAAATACTTCCTAAAAGAAATTGCAAGAATTTAACCAAAGCATCTCATAATACCGGTGAAATTCAAGTATTCGCTAATGGGTTAGTAAATTCCACTCAAACATTCTATTTAATGAGTTATACCATATTCGATGAAGCATTACTTGAAAACATTTAGATCAAACTAAGTTGATTAGTAGTACTTATTATATTATAGAATTAAGGCTCTCAAATTTTATCTAAGTCTATTCCAAATTCTTAAACCAAATGAAATACCAAATCCAAGATTTATCTCAAGATTTATTACATAATAAGGAATCAAATTTTTAGAGAACAATAAAATAGTTTTTGAAAGCATTATCTACATATACTAATCTCACAAGTTTTATTTGAAACTTTTAAATTATCACTTTCCTTTATAAAACAATTCATTCCAAAATATACCTAATTTTTAATCAAATTTAGAGTTTTAAAATCTGTAGTTTTGATCCTTTAAGTCTTAAAATTTCGCAAAACTCAAAATATGAAAGTTGTAGATAAAAATACAAACTTTCCAAAAAGAAAAGACCATCAAAATCGAACTTATGTTGAAAAGTTATAATCGAAACAATTCTCAGGTTTTAAATTAACTGACGCTGTCAGGTATTCTCTAGCCAGCGACAAAGATATGCTATTTCAACCATTTAACCTTAAAATTTTACAGAACTAAAAACATGAAAGTTATAGATAAAAGTCTAAGCTTTTCAATAATACAAGATCATCAAATTTGGACTTACAGTTCCAAAATTATGGCCAAAACAATCCTTAGGTTTAAAATTCATTATCCCTTTCATTTTTCTCAGGACAGCGACACTAAAACGTATTTTTCACCATATAAACCGCAAAATATTGCAAAAATCAAAACACAAAAGTTGTAGATAAAAGTATAAGCTTTATAGAACATCATTAATTATCAAATTCCAATCAGTAGCGAAAAATATATGGCCAAGTCAATTTTAGGCTTAAAACTCATAAAATTATATTAAAGAAAGAATTGTGATTGCACTTTAAATTCTATTTCAAGTCAGGTAAACGAAAAATTTCTAAAACTAACTAAAAGAGGATTTTTTTTCTCATTGAATCTAGTTTCAACCTAAAAAGATTGACCTCAAACGGTTTTGAATCATGTAAGTTATCGATGTTTTACTGCAACACATTTTCCTAATGCATTTTCAGCAACCATATTAACCCAAAATCATCATCTTAATTCGCAAATTCAGTCAGAACATCAAACATACAACCAATTATTCAAAGATAGATGTCTGAGAAATAAGCTCACCAATACAGACTTGAATTTAAGCCGAGAATTTGAATTCTTCTAGGCTAATTTGTTTCAGCAATTACCTAGGTTTAATTTCAACAATTTGAAAAGAAAGATTACAACCCTAAGCAAAACTGAGCTCGGTAAATGAATTAGACACACTAGAAGATGGAGGAGATTACCTAAAATTGATTTCTCTAATTATTGGACAAATGCCCTTGATTTGCACTTAGATTTGGAAGAAAAATAGAGCTTGGATTTTGAGAATAAGAGGTTTCTAATTTTTAGATTTTTGAGCTGCAAATAAAATGAGAAGGAAATGAACTTAAGTTTTATTTTCTCCTCACAATATCTCCTATATGGGCCAAATGGGTTTGCATAAACCCAATAAGAGAAAAACATGATTATATTTAATGTTTTACTTATTATAAAACATTGTTTTCCTGTGTTGTAAAAATCGATCTAGGGCGCCGCCTGGGGGTAACGGGTGCTAACCACCTCGTCTGGCATGTAATTGGAAATTCTAGGCGTTCTCCTCGCCTAATTTCCGCCACGCAGCCTGGAATCACACAATGCCGCCTATTGCCGATTAAAAGGGAGTATACCCAATTTTATTAATAAATCTGATTTTATTTTTCCATTAACATTTTCTCATCCATTTAGCTATAGAAAAGACCGATCCTCTTAACCTAAACTACCGGAAATGTGTTTAAACATCAAAGATTGGATTTTTAAAGATTTGAACCCAAAACGCAAAAATTGGTATTTTCACCCAAATAAATGGCAAATGCATATGTAAAAGTGTTAGGAATTCATACCCAACAATCAATGATAGTTACAGACAAAGATGTGAGATAAAAATCTCACCTTTACACAAAATTTATGAAAAAGAAGCTTGAAAGCAAGAAAGAATCAACCCAAGAAGCTTGAATCAATGTCTCTATTTGAATTTGGAGTTAGGATTAATAGTTTAGGCAAATGGGCTAACCCAAACCCAAAACCCAAAGTGAAAAAGTAACAAAATTCCATTAACTCCAAACATATCAAAGTTTACACTCAAAAAGATCGCAAACGATGTTTTGAACTCAATGGAAGTGGTTTCGAGTCCAAATTCGACCGTATGCAAAAAGTAACTTTTCAGACTAAAAGCCGACTAACGATATAATATCTAAATAAAAAATTTAAATATCAAATCGTAAAACATGCGGGTTGTTACAAACTCCCCTCCTTAAAGAAATTGCATCCTCGTAATAATTAAGAAGAAAATATACAGTAACAACCATAAAAGCATATTCAACACAAAAGAAGTTTGAAATAATAAGTTCACCATAAAGAGCACGAGAAAGTAAGTCCGGATGTGTTCGCTCGATGAATTCTCTAGTTTCCCAAGAGCAATCCTTAGGATTTGAGGACCATTGAACTTTAACAAGCGGAACATCTTTATTTCGAAGGCGTTTGACCTCCGAAGCAATAATACGAATAGGATGTTGCTCATAAGTTAAATTAGGCGAAACTTCAATTTCTTCCACAACACCGGACTCAAGAATTGAACCGAAATCTCGAAGGCATTTCCGTAATTGAGAAACATGAAACACGTCATGAATAGCCGAAAACTGAGCCGGTAATAAAAGGCGATAAGCCACAGAACCAATACGTTCGGTGATAGGAAATGGCCCAATATATCGAGGCGCTAATTTTCCCGATCGACTGAAACGTACAACACCTTTCATAGGTGAAACATGAACAAACACAAGATTTCCTACAGAAAATTCTAATTTCCTTCTCCGGTTATCGTCATAGGATTTTTGTCTACTATGGGCTTCTTTCATCCTATAACGAATAAGGTCAATCTTTTCTGTGAAATCATGAACAAAATCTGGACCTAAAACCAGTTTCTCACTGGCCTCAAGCCATCAAGAAGGAGATCGGCATGGCCTTCCATAGAGTGCCTCGAAAGGAGCCATACAAATACTAGATTGGAAGCTATTATTATAGAAAACTCAACAAGAGAAATATGATCTTCCCAACTTCCACCAAAATCAAGAACACATGCACGAAGAAGATCTTCAAGAGTTTGATTCACATGCTCAGTTTGTCCATCGGACTGGGGATGATAAGCGGTGCTAAAATTAAGCTTCGTTCCCAAAGCTTTTTAAAGACTCTTCCAAAATCCACTAGTAAACAATGGATCACGATCACTAACAATAGAAGTAGGAACTCCATGCAATTTAACAATTTCTTTGATAAAGAGTTTGGCCAAGAGAGGAACGGTTCGGTTAGACCGAACGGGAATAAAATGGGCGGATTTAGTAAGTCTATGAACTATCACCCATAAGCTATCATAACCCGAACGAGAATGGGGAAAGCCGTCTATAAAATCCATGGAAATTTGATCCCACTTCCAAATTGGAATTTCTAAAGGTTGCAATAACCCACCGGGCCTTTGATGTTCGGCCTTAATGAGTTGGCAAGTCATGCAACACTTAACAAAGTTAGCAATATCAGATTTCATTCCCTCCCAATAATAAAGTCGCTTCATATCCGCGTACGTTTTACTACTACCGGGATGAATGGTAAATCTAGAACGATGTGAATCTTCTAAAATATCTTTACGAAGATCACTAATATTTGGCACGATAAGTCTACCAAATTTTCGAATACCGCCACAAGAATCAATATCGAAGTCTTTCAAACCTTCAATATCAATTTTATCCTTAAAATTTTGGCCAAGAAGAGCCAATTCGGGATCTAACTTTTGAGCTTCAAGAATGCGGTCTAAAAGAGAAGGATGAGCCTCAAGACTACATAAAGCAAGAGATGAACATAAATCGGAAACACGATCTCGAATCTCACAAGTGGATAGAATTCCGAGATCATTCCGTTTGGATATCATCATAGAAACAACCGCTTGTTGCTTACGACTATGTGCATCGACAACACGATTTCCCTTTCCGGGAGTATAAAGAATGTCAAGGTCATAAGCAGCAAGAAATTCGAGCCAACGTTGTTGACGCAAATTTAGTTCCTTTTGAGAAAATAGACACTTCAAAGATTTATAGTCAGTGTAAAGAATAAACTTTTCTCCCAAAAGATAATGACGCCAAATACGAAGGGCGAAAACAATAGCTACGAGTTCTAAATCATGAGTGGCATATCTAGTCTCAGTAGGCTTCAATTGCCTAGAAGCATAAGCAATAACACGTTCTCTTTGCATAAGAACGACACCCAAACCAACGCGACTAGGATCGGTGTAAACAGCGAAATCTTGATTCCCCTCGGGAATAACAAGAATAGGAGCATCAGAAAGGAGTTCTTTTAATTTTTGAAAAGAAGCTTCACATTTGTCCGACCAAATGTATTTAACACCTTTCTTTGTCAAACTAGTAAGAGGCACAGAAATTTTGGAAAAGTCCTTCATGAAACGGCGGTAATAACCTGCCAATCCAAGAAAACTACGAATTTCCGTCACACTCTCCGGTCTCTTCCAATTCTGGATCGCTTCAATCTTTGAAGGATCCACGGAAATTCTGGATTCGGAAATAATATGGCCGAGAAACTTCACACGAGATTGCCAAAAGTGGCATTTAGAAAAATTTTCTTTCAATTGATTGCTCCTAAGTGTTTCCAACACAATCCGAAGATGCTTTTCATGCTCCTCCTCGGTTTTAGAATACACAAGAATAGCATCAATAAAGATGAGAACAAATCGATCGAGGAAGTCTTTGAAAACTCTATTTATAAGGTCAACGAAATAAGCCGGAGCATTCGTCAAACCAAATGGCATAACAAGCCATTCATACGATCCGTAAAGAGTACAGAACGATGTCAAAGGAATGCTATCCTCTGCAATACGAAGCTGATGGAAACCGGTAGCTAAATCTAATTGTGAGAAGACTCTAGCACCACTAAGTTGATCGAATAGATCATCAATCCGAGGCAAAGGATATTTATTCTTGATAGTAAGATCATTAAGCTTGCGGTAGTCAACGCAAAGCCTAAGTGTACCATCGGATTTCTTCACAAAAATAGCCGATGCTCCCCAAGGAGAAGAACTAGAGCGAATAAATTGCTTCGTCTCGAATTCGGATAATTGTTTACGCATCTCCTCATTTTCTTTATTGGACATATGATAAGGAGGACGAGTGATAGGTTGAGCTCCGGGGATGAGATTAATTTTGAACTCAATTGCTTGCTTAGGTGGTAATCCTAAAACAGGCTCAAATACGTCGGTAAATTCATGAATAACGTGAATAAGAGAAATAATATCTTCCTCATCATCATTATCGTCATCATAAGGATTTAAAGAATATAAAGATGCAACCAAGCTGGAATCCGAATCTTTAAGGTCAATAGAAATCTGCTTAACAGATTGAGGATGTCGAAAATGAATAGTCCATTCAGGACATAGGATTTGGGCTTCATAGCGGTTAAGCCAATCCATTCCCAAAATCATTCCAAAGCCTAAGTAGCGCATAACATGCAAATCGGCTCGGAAAGAAAAATCACCCAAATAATCTCGACATCTTTACACAATAAACTAATTTTTGCGGATCCACCAACCGGATTCGCAATTCTCAGTGAAGTCATTAAACACAAAACATCCAAAGAAAAAGTATCAACAAGTTCTTTTGATATAAAAGAAAGGGACGCACCCGTATCAAAAAGAACTCGAATAGGATGATCACGAAATAAAATAATGCCATCAAGGATAGAATGAGAAATACCTTTACCACGAGATGTGTTGCCAGGGGCTTGAGCAACATTAAGCTTTCCCTCCTTCCTGTTTTTAAGTTTGGGACAAGAAGATAAATAATGATTCGAACTTTTGCAATAGCGACAAAAGAGAGGTTTCAGACATCTATTGGCATAATGGTCTTTAGAACCACAATTGTAGCATTGCCCACTACTAAGGGCAGAAGCCTTTGCTACCGGAATTGCTTGCTTCCCTTTCTTGTTGGGATAAGGCCCTTTGAACTTAATAGGCCTTTTCTTGTTGTTGCTGAATTTTGGTTTGGCACCAACAACATCAGCATCACTCTCTTTATCTGCCTCTTCAAGTCGAACAGCGATATCAACAAGCTGACAAAAGAAACTTCTAGCTTTAGAAGTAACGACTTCTTGAGATTTTTATTCAAGCCATAGACGAATCTCTGATTTTTCTTCAATAGGGTATTAATGTATTTAACCCCGTATTTAGAGAGAGATTCAAAAGACGAGACATAGTCTGCCACGGAGGATTCACCTTGAACAAGGTCTATGAAACGGCGAGCTAATGTCACCTTCTCAGCTTCTGGTACAAATTTTAACTCGAATCGTTCTTGGAATTTCTCCCAAGTAAGATCTGCTTCAACTATTTTAGAAATAAGAAGCCCATACCAATATAATGCTCTTTCTTGGAGCATACTAGAGGCCACCTGAACACGTCGAAGATCAATAAGATTCATGCGAGAAAAGATTCGATCGCACGATCGCAGCCAAGCCTGGGCTTCGATAATAGTCTCAGAACCTTTGAATGGCTTCCCACCCAAATTGGTATAATCGCTGCACAAACATGCAAACCCAGACCTAGGGTGAGTGGACTCCGGATTTGATCCGGCTGCTTGAGCATTCCTCACCAGATCAAGAAGCTACTGGGCAGACATAAATACTCCATCCTGGGGAGTAGCATGAGATTGACTGGCGTTGGAACGACCAGGTCTAACCATTTCTCTTCCTTAGAAAGAAAGAAAGGAGAAAGAAAAGGTTATTCACCAAATGAACATCAAGCAATCTTGATAGATAAAACAAGGAATCATAAGGAAAATATGATGAATCAGTACGAAACTCGAATTAAATCCTAATGCATGATTCCTAGATGGACTTAGGACAATGATCCTTGCTAGATTATTCTACATTGTTCCGAAGATTAGCTCTGATACCAAGCTGTGGCGCCCCACCTCTATACCCACGCTAGCCAAGAACATTACGGAGTAACGTTGTCAACTAGCACGGAGAATAAGGCTGTTGAGGAGCGACCATCCGTGTAATTGCTTTGTGTGAGCACCAATATGTCAGAGAGTACAAGGAAGTCCGACATGCCGATACAAACTCAAGGCTACTACACAGTGGCTATATATATTCTTCGGAAACAAACATAGAAATAAACATAACACAAATATGTCACAGACATCCATATCACAAAGGCGGAAAAAGATATGAATATAACACATGAAAGTGTACATCAGATTAGTGGTCAAACAAGATCCACGATATCACAAAAGAATGGTTACAAGTGCTAGACAAAAGAGTATACATCTAGAAGTCTATATCTCAAAGGTATACAACAAAAACCACTAGTCTAAGTAGTTAGCCAAAAGTCAGGATGATAATCCCAGAAGTGAAGTCAAGCAGAAGCACCTGTAACATCTCGGTCTGACCCGAGTATTATTTATAAGAAAATAATAAACGGATCAGTCTAGCTATAAATATCAGATAAAATGATATAGAATAAGAGATATGACATAACATATGATAACTATAAAGCCATACCATGATAAGTTTGAAATTTAAAATCAACAAGAGATTAATCAATATCACCATAATCTTCTCAAAGATCAAAAGGAATGTCATACTCAATATCTTCATTCACAAAACGTGAATGACACACAAATTCACCAATGCACAAATATTGATAACACATATCAATGAAAATCACGAAAATTGGTGAAACACAAATTCTAGTAATCATCAATGGAAATCCAGAAATCACAAAAATGATCGTAGAAACGATCAATCACAAAAGGGGGAGGCCTATCACAAAACGGGAGCATGAAAACTCACCAACATGTGTATCACAAATGGGACGCTATCCCATGGTCGCTAACCATAGAGCCGGTGCAACAACGTAGTACAAAGGTACGCCCGAGGAACCAGAAACTCGAATAGTTCGGAATAACAACATAGTACAACGGTACGCCCGAAGGTCCGAACTTCATAAAAACGTGGGTCGCTAGCCCACAAAAATTGGGTCGAAACCCCAAGAAATAAATAGGTCATCGGCCTATAATAAAAATGAGACGAAACTCAATAAAACGAGGTACTGTCCCCTACATGGACAAAGAAACATAGCATATCGCTAGTCATAATCACAAAAATGATCATCATCGATCATCAAGAAGCGTCAATTACAATAAGCTAGTAAATATATGAGCTTAGTCTCATGTCCCATAACCACTAGCTTAACTTAAATATTTATGAACAAATTGTAGATTTCCACTAGAAAATTGTCATAAGAGATTCAATTGAACAAGTCCAAGAATTAACCGACGAAGTAAACGCAAGTGTTTCATACCACTTGGTTTACGAAGCCGTTTAATTAGATTTCTTGTATGAGTGAAGTAAAGGTATTAAAATGACAAATCACAAAAATGATCGTAGAATCGATCAATCACAAAAATTCACATTCGATGACGTGAATAAAATCCAAAGAAATCAATTCCAAAGCCATCCAAGTGTATACATGCCTACGACATAACATAGTTCAATACAGGAAATTGGCGCGACCTAACAGGGCGCGACCTAAGGGGGTGAACGACCTAACACAGTCGAGCTAAGCATTGGAGCGACCTAACGAGGTGAGCGACCTAACATGGTCGAGCTAAGAAATGGTGCGACCTAACGAGGTGCGAGCTAATGTGGTGGTAAGGCCGAGCGACCTAACAGGGTGAGCGATCTAGTGCCGAGCGACTTAAGGTGGTCCGAGCCTGTGCCAAGCGACCTAAAGGTGCAGGAAGGCCGAACGATATAGCCGTACGACCTAAGGGGGGGGGGGTTGCGACCTAACGACCTATGGCGCATGAGGAGGCCGAACGACCTAGCGGCCTAATGGTGCACGCGACCTAACCAATGCCGAGGGAGTTTAAGGAAGAGAAGTAGGCCGAGCAACCTAACGACCTATGGGCTATGACCTAGGTTGTCGCGACCTAAGCCCGAACGACCTAACTGCAGGCCGAGAATTTGATGTGTGCAGGCCGAGCGACCTAAGCTCTAGAAATGCCAAATCTCACTCAATTTGCAACCGATCGAGCACGAATGCCAGGGGATTACGCCAATAGGCTACCCGGTCGTATTGGCTCCTCGGTGCATCACCAAAAACGTGTTTAAACATCAAAGATTGGATTTTTAAAGATTTGAACCCAAAACACTAAAAATTGGCATTTTCACCAATTCAATCCAAATAAATGGAAAATGCATATGTAGAAGTGTTAGGGATTCATACCCAACAATCAATGATAGTTATAGACAAAGATGTGAGATAAAAATCTCACATTTGCACAATTTATGAAAAAGAAGCTTGAAAGCAAGGAAGAATCAACCCAAGAAGCTTGAATCAATGTCTTCTCTTTAAATTTGGAGTTGGATGTTGGATTTGCAAATGATCTTGAGCTTGGAGTTTTAATTTCCCATTCCTTCCCCCATTTTTGATGAAGCTTGAGTGTTAGAAAATGAAAGTAAAGTTATGAAGAGAAGGGGGTTGAGTTAGGATTAATAGTTTAGGCAAATGGGCTAAACCAAACCCAAAACCCAAAGTGAAAAAGTAACAAAATTCCGCTAACTCCAAACATATCAAAGTTTACACTCAAAAAGATCGCAAACGGTGTTTTGAACTCAATGGAAGTGGTTTCGAGTCCATATTCGACCGTATGCAAAAAGTAACCTTTCGGATTAAAAGCCGACTAACGATAAAATATTTAAATAAAATATTTAAATATCAAATCGTAAAATATGCGGGTTGTTACAAATACACACTTGAAAACTTTTCTCAAAATAATTCTTCTTCACAAAATAAATTTCCTCAAAACTTTTACACACTTTCTTATACTTTTTTAAAACCTTATTAGTTCTAAAAATCAATTTAAGTTAATAACTTACATGTAAATTTTTTAATATATGACAATGTATCATATCATAATATATTTACATAATTCATCCAAATCATAATCAATCACAATATCTGGCAGGCATACAATCGCAACATCACATACCAAACAATTTCAAATTGTAGTATATAAATAAATATAACAATGATGCCTCACCATGATTTTCTAGTGGCTCACTTTGCCAGTAGGTTGTAGTATCGACCATGTGATCAACAATGCCTCGCCATCGACTTCAATTATCCACTCATGCTCGGTGGCTGCAATCATCATATAAAATATACA
Organism: Allium cepa; assembly: GCA_030765085.1. Taxonomy (NCBI): domain Eukaryota; kingdom Viridiplantae; phylum Streptophyta; class Magnoliopsida; order Asparagales; family Amaryllidaceae; genus Allium; species Allium cepa. The sequence goes on from CM060942.1 coordinate 191,430,280, forward strand.
TATACCTTTATATATAAACATATGAAGCATAACTTCATTTTCTTCAAAACAATTTCTTTACTTTACCACAATAATACATATGCCCAAAAATAAATTTCTAATCAAATTTTTTTCTAAAGCTTCAAAATTTTATACATATTTTTATATCATATAATTTACTAAAACATTATTTCAAAGTAAGATTTCTTTTACTAGCCTGACAGTTTCAAACAATCACAGCAGCGGATATAAACAAATACGGATAATACGTCTATGACTCCAGCTCCTCTCTTGAAATCCACAGCATTCTTTCCTGTAATCTATAATACTCGGTCTGACCCGAGCATTATAATGAAATAACACCCGAGTCAGTCTGGAATACCAGCGTGAGAAAATGCAACCAAATTGATTAATAAAGTTTCAAAATCCCTTTGAAAATCAAAAGCATCTCGTAAGACCACGCCACAAATAAACATATCGGGTTTTTACCTTACGATAGCTAAAACATTTTTTATAAAATCATCTAATATTGTAATGGTGTCTATATACAAATACTTATTCAAATAGCCGAAATTGTTACATTTATTAAATTCCAGCTAATAGGTATACAAACAAAACCGTAAAGGCATGTAGGGAGAATAGATTTCCAACTAATGACTAGGCACTGGGGAACCACCTATCACAGTACGTGGCCTAGATCACCGTACTGAGGATTTCTCCCAATCTCCTACAACACAAGACCGGGACTACCCCTTACTGTATAATCCTGAGTAAGATCACCCCACGGTTGGGATCAGCAACCGCACCACTAAGCCGAAATAAAAAGAGATATCTAAACAGGGATGACCTTACCCAAATGGGTGCTACTCACATAGCCTTGGTGCATAACCCCTGATTTACAGTCATTCCCGGTTGATGAGGTTTGAGGCTAAGCGTTACCTTTTACAACGTTTCACTTAGAATGCCCAACGACCACTAACGATGTTCCGAAAGCATTCATCCATACAAGTCCGTCACGGGTTCGAACGGAACCGAAGGCACAACTCCTATTACATCCATTTCGAAATCATCCTTAGGATTAGTAGCGATTAGCCCTTGCACTTCACTGCTCCATCTTCGACTCCGAACTCATTTTTTCCCACGAAAATGTGCAGACCAGAATGAAGTGGTTTTCGAGAAATTAATCCCGATCCCAGTCTCTTCGAAACGATCGACGCCTTGGCCAATATTGATAGTCGGTTATTTAACTATCAATTAACATCCATAAGCATCCATCAATAATAAATCATTATGCAACCACGCACAGCATAACAAAATTCCAAATCATTCTATCATAGGATATAAATGAAATATATCACGGATTACAAATAAAATTTCTATATTGTGAGGAATCCAGTTGGATCCCTCCAACCTGTTTCCCTGCATCCACAGATGTTAGCACAACAAATAAATATTATATCCAGACTGATAATAATATTCACATTCAACCAATCAATCATTCATTTGAATTTTAACTATTTAAATTAACTGGAAATTCCAGATGTGAGTGAGATTAACACACCTTGAGTTTCGTTGGGCTTTTAAATTTTGAATTAAATCGACCGCGAACGATTTAACCCAAAAATTTCGTTAGCTCCGATCGTCTCCAAATTCGCACTGCAACGTAGATCGCGTCTCTGCGATTCCGGCTTCGCCAGTTTCGTCGGAATCTGATAATATATGCAAAATATATGGTTTATAAAGTTTGATTATAAAATTAAACAATTTCCTTTTTATTCATTTATTTTAATCTATATTGTTGATTTGAAAACACAGATCCAGGTCGCAAGAAAATACTTCTTCTTCCACGCGATCGTCCAGAAGGTCTCGAACACATGTCGCCCCATTTGACCAAAAAAATCGCGACCATCGTGCTGCCTTAGGGCTCGATCAGGGAGCACCATGACGAAGGCCAACGTCACCTCCACCCACGACCCAAAAACTGTGAAGCTCGGTGCTATGCTTGACGCGAAAAACGTGCATGATCTCCGGACGAATGCGGCTCGAATACTCCTTCCACGCGACGTGAAAAGCAATCTCAACCGTAGGATCTGTAGTACTCGACGAGTTCTTCGATTCTCTAGTTGGAGGATTTCGAAATAAACGAGTAGGTTTCAAGAAAAAGGAGGAAGAAGACAAGTGTTTTTCGGCCGTGAAAAATATAAGCGGCGGCTGAAGAAAACCCTCTAGGGTTTCGGCCAAAAGAACGTATATATATACGTTTATAATATTATTTCAATATTAAATTCATTTTAAAACAACTTTTTCACACGATCTCCAAACGACGCAAGCCAACAGGCGATTATAATGTTTTACCTGCATTCCGAACACAATGAAACGTGTTTCAGAGGCTAATTCAAATATATGCGCGAGTTACGGGTATAAATTATCAATTTTAAATTAAATCAAATAAAATAGTTTCTACGCGTTTTGAGATGCCAGGGTCAAATGACATCTCTGATTGCTACGAAAATTGAAATCCTATAATAACTAACTATTTCGGATCCAATGGAACTAGTTTCGTCGAATTCCGAGACTGTGCCCCGGAAGGCTATTTTGACTCGTCGATAAATTCGATTGATTTTCAAAATCGTCGAAATCACTCAAAATTTCACTTTTAAAACTTTACTAACTTATTTATAAATCATGTAGAATCTATAATCCTATTTGAAACCATTCTGATTTATTTAAATCAAAATCTGATTATTTGCATTATTATATTATTAAATCTCATTATTAAATTAATATAAAATCCTAAATTTTGCTTATCGACTTTTGATTCCATACAAAAGTCAAATATTATAATTCAGATCAAATTAGACTTAAAATAAATCTTGGAAACCATTTTCATAACCATTTACATCCAGATTCACAAATTATCCCTATTTCAAATATTTAATTATTATTCAAATTCAATTGAATTTCCATATTTGAAATTCTAACAAATTTTATTAATTTAACCAAAATATTTTTACTTCAAAATAAATTCAAAATCCACATTTAACATGTAAAATGAATTAAATCTTCAAAATCTAACGACCAAAATTCCGGGTCGTTACATTCCTCCCCCTTATAAAAATTTCATCCTCGAAATTTGCTAAGGTATAAAAATGCTACTAAACTCATTTACTTACCTGAAAATTCATTCAATTAAAACTCACATTCACGTCCCAAAACCTTTTAGCTCAATTCCAAAACCATTCGCTTTATTTTTAATTCAAAAGCTTCGTTTACAACATCATTTCAAAATCACTTTCCTAGTTAGCCCAAAATTTTCAAAATTCCCAAAAATTTTCCAACTCCAAAAATTTTGGAAATTTTTTGACAGCGTCTCCTTTGTACGGAGAGCGTTTCACAATGTCACAATTGATATAAATATATATACATCGACCCACAAAATCGAAAAACAAAATTTACCACAATATATATATATATATACATATATATATATATACATATATATCATTTTCCAATTATATTGCATAGGCGTACCTTTTTATTAGCATTTTAAAAACAAGCGGCTAATTATATTGCATATACGCGCTCCAACTCTATCGATTGCCTCCCGTACCTGTACTTACTTAAACAAACACATCAGTTTTCAATAATATGAGAATTTAATAACATTCCATTCATTAATCTTAGCCAATTATAACAATTACATACCCAACCAACCGTTTCCATAAATCCTACTTGTAAACCATATTTTTAAGCAATTACAAGGTGTCAACACCATTAAATTTCCCTAATAAATCCAAATTTCATTTTACTTTACTCGAAAGGATTTACAACCAAGTTTTCTATATTCAATACATATTTATCACGACCAACTCAAAATCACTTCAATATGATCAACATGTGTCTACTTATATAAATTCACTTCTATGCAATTCCAAATTGATCCACAATCAATTTTATTTTCAATTTGATTTATTTACATCTCTTTTATAATTCACTTACATTTATACGCAAATCCACTAAATTAAGTTCCATCTCATTCCAATATATTCAAAACTAACTTCATTTACTTTCCTAAATTTATTAGTTTTGTTTACAACAAAACGACTAATCTCAATGCAAATTTGATGTCATTCAAGCAAACAACAATTATTTAAGTTTATAACAATTTTAAATTAATTCATTCTCAAACTATATTAATATCATTCCATTCTGGATTATTACAACTCATACATTCTTATTTTATCACAATAATTAATTAAAATCCTTTCACTTGCATTTCAATTTTATTATCTAAACAAATTTCATTCAAGACCACTTATAAAGCTTGACGACAATCATTTTCCAATTTGCTTAAGTTATTTCAATAACAAAATAACTCCATTTCTTCTTACATTAGTTTTATTTCCATTTTAAATTGATTCCTATTCAATCAAATTCCAATCCATTACAAATTTTAATTCAATTTGTTTACTTACTCAATCCATTTTAAATTTATTCACCTTCTTAATTCACTTCTGAATTTATTTTATCAATAACATAACCATTCCAATTATTCTAAACCAGAACTGGGATTTTATTTTGCTTTTTAAATTTTTAACAAGCTATCAAAATTTTATTCATTCCAATACAATTCCTATTTAATTTAGCTTCCACTAAGTTCGTTTCTAAACAATTCTTTTTGAATTTAGTTGAGTGAGAATTTAATTCATTCAATATCATTCTTACTTAATTTAAATTCCATTTAATTCAATTCTTTTCCAAATTTAATCCAAGTTTAGCTAAATTTTATTTAGCCAACTTAAATTCATTCCACTTCCTTTACTACTTAAATAAGAATTGAATTTCATTCAATATTATTTATAACGCAACTGAATTTTGATTTCAACTTCATCTAAATTTAACTCAATTTCTCTTAGTCTAAGTTAAATTCAATGCGATCCAATTTTATTTCTCCTTTTATATAAGTTCAAGCCTTATTTACTGACCTAAGTCCATTCACCTTTTATATTTCACTTGCCTTATCTCAATTTACATTTCATTTAGAATTCAATTCTTAAACTTTCCATTCTTTTATCATAACATTCAACCATTTCTATTTAGGTTTTACAATTCACCTCCTATTCATAAGTTTACCAACTTATTTATTTTAAAGGTTATATTGCTCATTTGAGTCATTTTCGCCTTATAATCACAATCCCAGATTTTTTTTATATATATATATATATATATATATATATATATAACACTTAATGGCTTAAGGGTATGAATTTTCATTCCTACTTATAACCCATCATTATAAAATCACTTCACATTCCAACTTTACTCCATTGAATTCAATTCCAATTTCAGTTTATTTAACTTATCTTAAGTTAAATTCAAATATATTTTATTCACCACCATTTACTCAAGTTAAATTTTAATCCCAGGATAACAATTTCATTTTTCCCTTCTTATTTAAATCAACTTCCCTTATAGGTTCAACAGTTGATTCATCCAAATTTCACATTATTTAAATAGAGTTCCTAGAATTCAATTACTCGGTTTTATTTCAAAACCATTTTGAAATAATAATCAACACATAGCCATTTGGTATATTAAATCAAATCTCCGAATTCCAAAAAACTTGGTTTTACCAAAACAAATTTCCCTTTTGAAATTCTAAAACATCTTGTATACCCAACAAGTCCAACAAATATCATAACCAATCCCCACGGTAGCAATCCATCACCTTAGAAACTCGAAAATGAATACTGATGGTGTGGCCATCATCATCAGGATTATTTTCCAGCGACTGAAGTGAGTTCAGTGATTCCTTACTTCCACAAATTCCTTTCAAAACAATTTCCATTCAGAAATATTTCCTAAAATAATACACCATCATTGCCTTCAAACACTTTAGAAACATTTTCAAACATTTCCAGGATTTTAAATTCCCAAAACTTTGTTTAAGCTCATTTTAAGCGCTTTTCAAAATTTTCGGGATTTAGATTCTGGTTTAAATCAAATTTTAGTTATTCTTCTTTTGGATAAATCATACTTATAGAATTCTATTTGGTTATAAACCATTTCAAATTTTAGATTCTTATATTTAATTATAATATTAACAACCAAACATCCAAATATATATAATTTTAGAAAATTATTCCTCTTATACCGAAATATAATTTTGGGTAAAACTATTTCATTTACCCACTTTAAAAACAATACAATGTTGGTTTATCTTGTTTAAGAGTTTAGAAACCCCTATCGATACGGTTGTACTTCCCGCACCGACCAGAATTCATAAACACCCAACCAATAAATCAACACAGTATAAAAACAATTTTTACACTCACTAACAAGTACGTGCTCATAGCTATTAATACACTCAACTCATTATAGAGTCCTATGGACTCTATTTAATGAGTAATTTCCCCAGAGCCAAGGTTATCGCCAACCTCGCTTTGATACCACGTGTGACGACCCGCTCTTCTCGACCCTCGAAAATCGACACAAAATATGCTACAATATAATATGCCGACGATCGAGTGCCGGAAAAGACAGAATGTTGGAGAAAAAGAAAGGAGATAGGAGAAAGAAGGAACTAAACAACAACAGAATCTCATAATCGCAGCGGAACAAAATATAGTACATAATATCAGATCTTTACACAAAATGAAAACTATATCTATTTTATACAATATACCATCATCAGAGTATCAGAGACAGACAATAATTACCAGCCTGATAGTTTCAAACAATCACAGCAGTGAATATAAACAAATACGAATAATACGTCTCAGACTCCAGCTCCTCTCCTGAGCTCCATAGCATCCTTTCCTGTAATCTATAATACTTGGTCTGACCCGAGCATTATAATGACATAATACGTGAGTCAGTCACCCAAATTGATTGTTAAAGTTTCAAAATCCCTTTGAAAATCAAAAGCATCTCCTAAGACCACGCCACGGATAAACATGTCGGGTTTTTACCTTACGATAGCTAAAACATTTCTTATAAAATCCTCTGATATTATAATAGTGTCTACATACAAAAACTTATTCAAATAGCCGAAATTGTTACATTTATTAAATTCCAGCTAATATGTATACAAACAAAACCGTAAAGGCACGTTGGGAGAATGGATTTCCAACTATTGACTAGGCACTGAGGTACCACCTATCACAGTATATGGCCTGGATCACCGTACCGAGGATTACTCCCAATCCCCTGCAACACAAGACCGGGACTACCGCTTACTAGATAATCTCGAGTAAGATCACCCCACGGTTGGGATCAGCAGCCGCACCACTAAGCCGAAATAAAAAGGGACATCTAGACAGGGATACCTCACCATAATGGGTGCTACCCACATAGCCTTGCTGCATAACCCCTGATTTTCAGTCATTCCCGGTTGATGAGGTTTGAGGCTAAGCGTTACCTTTTAGAATGTTTCACTTAGAATGCCCATCGTCCACCTGACGATGTTCCGAAAGCACTCATCCATACAAGTCCGTCCCGGGTTCGAACGGAACCCAAGGCACTTCTCCTACTACATCCATTTTGGAATCATCCTCAGGATTAGTAGCGACTAGCCCTTGCACTTCACTGCTCCATCTTCCACTCCGAACTCGTTTTTCCCACGAAAACGTGCAAACCGGATCGAAGTAGTTTTGGATAAATTAATCCCGATACCGGTCTCTTCGAAACGATCAACGCATTGGCCAATATTGATAGTCGGTTATTTAACTATCAATTAACATCCATAAGCATCCATCAACAATAATTAATTGCCCAAGTTATTTATTATCCTTAAAATATCTTTGCAAGATATATTTCCATTTCTATCTCTTGAAAACAGTTTGAACCACACACTCCTTATGGAATAAAGTCCCAAATATTGATTTCCACTGAAAACATCCAAGCCAATTACTTTAGATTTATAATAATTTAAATTATTTATTCTTGAAAATAAATTAAAACATTTATATTAAAACTACTTACATACTTAATTTAATATATATATATATATATATATATATATATATACTTTTAAAAATATTTCGAATAAAACTGCTTTATAAAATATAAACTATTTTCTTTAAAGTAAAGGTTAAGCTAACTAAATTTCTGAAAATAGGAGTTATGAAATTCTATTCAAGTTCCAAATAATATTTAACCAAAACCTATTCTTAAAATAAAACTATTCCATAAAATATAAATATTAAAAATTATCTTTGAAAAAATAATACCCATGAACCCTTTAAAATAATTACAACTATAACTATTTTAATACTATTTACCTTTAAACTTAACAACTTAAATAATTTCTTAAAATAAACATTCCTTCATTTAAAAATCTACTTTGAAACGTACTTGGCTTTTCAGAGAAATACACTTCCACTTCAGAATAAACCAAAGAATTCGTTTTATAAATCCTGCTGAATTTATCTAAATTCAAATTTACGTTTAAATCCTGTAAATTCCTTTCCACACTTTAAAAATAAACACCTTTTATTTTTATACACATCCCCACCTCCTGGAAATCACTTCCAAGGTATACTTAAAATATTTAAAATATGATTACTACATTCTTTACTCAAATTATACCTTTGAAAATCTATAAAAGTTTCTTGAGTAACTTAAATTAAAAATTTCCTTTTATATAAAGTTGTTATACCAAATATTTATATTAAAATTTCCTTTAGAAAACATAATACTAATTTACCTTTAAAATAATTTAATACCATAATTACTTAATTAAATATTTACTTATACTTGAAAATGATTAAAAATAATATATTTTTTCTAAAATATTCTAAAACACATTTTAAACTGCCAATTTATATTTGAAAGCTTTCCTGGGAATCATACTTAATTTCGAGCTAAAACACATTTTCCATCTATTTAAAAATAATTTCACTATTACTTTTAAACAATTTGCATTTCTTATCGGAATTCCCACAGAAAATCTATCTTTCAAAATTTATCCACCGATAAATATTCCATTTCATTTATAAACCCAGTTTATACATTTCCATTCCTTATTTCCTTTTAAATCACAATTTCAGAACACTTCAAATTCTAAACCAATATCTTGAATTTAATTTCCTTAAACTCATTTCTTAAAATTACTTTCAATCCCTTGTAATCCCAATTTATTTTATTTATATTTTAAAAATACCAGATTTATAATTATCCAACCATACACAACATAACAAAATTCAAAATCATTCTATCATAGGATATAAATGAAATATATCACGGATTACGAATAAAATTTCTATTTGTGTGGAATCCAGTTGGATCCCTCCAACCTGTTTCCCTGCATCCACAGATGTTAGCACAATAAATAAATATTATACCCAGACTGATAATAATATTCACATTCAACCAATCAATCATTCATTTAAATTTTAACTATTTAAATTAACTGAAAATTCCAGATGTGAGTGAGATTAACTCACCTTGAGTTTCATTGTGCGTTTAAATTTTGAATTAAATCGACCGCGATCAATTTAACCTAAAAATTTTACTAGCTCCGATCGTCTCCAAATTCGGACTGCAGCGTAGATCGCGTCGCTGCGATTCGGGCGTCGCCAGTTTCGTCGGAATCTGATAATATATGCAAAATATATGGATTTATAAAGTTTGAATATAAAATTAAACAATTTCCTTTTTATTCATTTATTTTAATCTATACCGTTGATTTGAAAACACGGATCCAGCCCGCAAGAATACTTCTTCTTCCACGCGATCATCCAGAAGGTCTCGAACCCATGCCTCCCCATTTGACAAAAAAATCGCGACCACCGTGAAACGTTAGAGATCGATCAGGGAGCACCATGACGAAGCCAACGTCACCTCCACCCACGGCCCAAAACTGTGAAGCTCGGTGCTATGCTTGATGCGAAAAACGAGCAGGTCTCCTGACGAACGCGGCTCGAATACTCCCTCCACGCGACGCGAAAAGCAATCTCAACCATAGGATCTGTAGTACTCGACGAGTTCTTCGACTCTCTAGTTGGAGGATTTTGAAATAAACAAGTAGATTTCAAGAAAAAGGAGGAAGGAGACAAGTGTTTTTCGGCCATGAAAAATATAAGCGGCGGCTGAAGAAAACCCTCTAGGGTTTCGGCCAAAAGAACGTATATGTATACGTTTATAATATTATTTTAATATTAAATTCATTTTTAAACAACTTTTTCACACGATCTCCAAACGACGTTTGCTGACAGGCGATTATAATGTTTTTTACCCGCGTTCCGAACACAATGGAACGTGTTTCGGAGGCTAATTCGAACATTGAAACGACCCGCAGTTCCGTACCCCTTGTGTCGACACTATTCTACATCAATCAACTCAAGTTGAACAGAAATACGAACCATTAGTGTTAAAGAAGAAGAAGTAGAAGAAGAGAAAACAGAAAACAACAATAGAATCTTACCAACACAGCGGAATAAAATATAATAGATATTCAATGATCTTTACACAAAAGAAAACTATATTTATTTACACATACATCATCAGAGTACATCATCAGAGTTCGATATCAATAACATACAACTGGATTCACATCGGAACAATAATCAAGTACGGAAGTATGTATCGCCATCCAGCTCATATCCTGAGCTCCACAGCATCATATCCTGTATCCTATAATACTCGGTCTGACCTGAGCATTACAGTTAAAGAACACCCGAGCCAGTCTGGAATACCACTGTGGGAAATCACACTCAAATTGATTATTAAAGTTTCAAAAATCCTTTGAAAACAAAAGCATCTCGTAAGACCATGCCACAAATAAACATGTCGGGTTTTTACCCTACGATAGCCAAAACACTTTTTTATTAAAATCCTCTAATGTTATAACAGGGTCTATTTACAAATACTTATCAAAATAGCCGAAATTGTTACATATATTAAATTCCATCTACTAGCCACAACCGTGGGTAGTACAAACAAAACTCGTAAAAGGCACGCAGGGAGAATGGATTTCCAACTAATGACTAGGCACTGGGGTACCACCTGTCATGGTACCTGGTTTAGATCAACATACCGAGGATCACTCCCGACCCCCTGCAACACAAGATCGGGACTACCCCTTACTGGATAATCCCAAGTAAGATCACCCTACGGCTGTGATCAACAACCACACCACTAAGCCGAAATAAAAGGGACATCTAGACAGGGATGACCTCACCCTGAAATGGGTGCTACCCTCCTAGCCTTGCTGCATAACCCCTGATTTTCAGTCATTCCCGGTTGATGAGGCTTGAGGCTAAGCGCTACCTTTAGAGAACTCATCTCTTAGAATGCTCATCGTCCACTTGACGATGTTCTGAAAGCATTCATCCATACAAGTCCGTCCCGGGTTCGAACGGAACCGAAGGCACTACTCCTACTACATCCATTTTGGAATCTCCTCAGGATTAGTAGGGACTAGCCCTTGCACTTCACTACTCCATCTTCGAATCCAAACTCGTCTTCCTTACGAAAACATACAACTGGATCGAAGTGGTTCTCGAGAAATAAATCCCGATCCCGGTCTCTTCGAAATGATCAACGCATTGGCCAATATTGATAGTCGGTTATTTAACTATCAATTAACATTCACAACATCCATCAACCATAAATAATTTATCCATATTATTTATTTATCTCAAAATATCTTCGCAAGATATATTTCCATTTCCAATCCTTTTGAAACAGTATCCAAATCACACTTTTTTCATGAAATAAATTCCCAACTATTTATTTCCACTGAAAGCACCAAGCACAAAAACTCTAGATTTTTAAAATAACATAAAATGCTTTATTATGAAATATACTTTAAAACATTTAAATTTAGAAAAATTTACTTTAATACTTTATTTAAAATATATACTTTAAGAATATTTAAAATAAAGCTACTTACAAAATATAAATCTAGATTTTTCTCTTTTTAAAACAAAATACCAAGTCACCTTAAAATAATTACTACGATAATAGATTTGAAAAATACTTACTTTAGAATTTTAAACATTTAAAAATAATAATTTTTTTTAAAACATGCTTTTTAAAACAACATTAAAGCCTTTAACTTATATTTAAAAATTTACTTTGAAAACATACTTGGCTATTCAGGGAAATACACTTCTTTTCACATCCTTTAGAAATAAATCACTATTTAATTTTCAACACATTTTCCCATTTCTTTAATAAATTCCCATCGTGAATTTATCCTTTCTAATATCCACTGATATATTACTTCACTTTTATAAACCCAGTTTGTAAATTCCATAGTCACATTCTCCATTAAATTTCCAATTTCAAACACTTGAATCAATTTCCAAATTGATTTCCAATTTTCTCCATTTTGAAATAAATTCCTACTTTATCTATTTCAATAAATTTAAAACTTGGATTTTAAAATAAATTCTTTATTCCTTTAAATAATATCACTTAAGGTTTAAAATTTGTTATTTCTCAGTTTATTCAAAATCCCCTTTCCATACTCGAAATTTATTTATTAGAATTTTAAAAAAAAAATCACTTTTATTCTTTTTCAATTTATCCTTCAATTTATTCAAATTATCTATAATTATTTTACATACAAATTCACCTTTTTATTTTCTTTTCAAAAATCCAATTCCCTATATATTTTGATAACTCAGTGTACCGAAATGTTCAACCAAACTATAACATTCAATATTCCAATATAATTCATCACAGAGTATCAAATAATCATAACAGAGAATACTAATAATCTAAATAAATGTTGAGGAATCCAGTTGGATCCCTCCAACCTGTTTCCCAACATCCACAGATGTTAGCACAACATAAAATACCAATTCTACTTCGAGGTGGAATATCGCGGTATATGAGATTTATATAATATCATCCGCTATTATGGGCGCATAGGGTCTCATACTCCAATATATACTATATATATTACTATAAAATATAGCACATCAAATCAATTCAATCATTCAACCAATTATTTAAAATTTAACTATTTAAATTTAAATAACCCAGATGAGTGAGATTAACTCACCTTTGATTTGTTTGCAATCCAAATTCAATTCCGACTTGATTTCACGGTTTTGACCTTGTATAAACAATTCATGATTTATTACTATTTGAACTAACCAAACAATAAATTTTCCATTCAATAATTTAATTTAAAATTTCTTTTCTTTAATACATTACTTAATAACTGGAATAATTATATGAGCAAATTCATTGCCAAATCTATTATTTCAAAATAAGCTCGTACCTTTTAAATGTATATGTATATTTATTCTTCCTTTGAAACCACATATATATACTAAAAAAATAAAAAATCTAATCTTTACATAACTTTCAGCATTTAAAATTCTTATATATATATAAAATTTCAAAAATCTATCTGTAAAAATTTCTCTGTTTAACTTACAATCTAAAATAGGCAGGCATATCAACATTTATTATTATAAATCTGTTATGCATCAAAATCAGTAAATAAACTGAGAATACTTACAACACAGACAACACTCATGCTCAAAGATCTTTGAACTACACATCGCGGTCCAAAACCCAATAACTTTGTCGAATCGCTACTCCAGTAGCCGCCGTCAATCATCACAACAGATCGCGGCTCACCTTCGAAAGCCAGCATAACCCAAAAATCGTGACTTGCCACGCATGCCATAGCCGAGTTCGTCGACGACTCTACTGTTGTGCGTGCATCGATCGCCATACCTTACACACATGACCCAGATATCGACGCCTTACTTGAATCGAGGAACCCACCCAATCCCAAAATCAACGAGCCTCCCTTTTGAATCGCGATTTCGAATCGCGTTCCTACTGATGTGATGCCCTCAATTACAGGTGAATTGGATTTCGAAAAAATCGAGAGAATGAAGGGAGGAAAAGAAATTGATCGAACAAGAAGACTCGGCCATTTAATTTTGAGTTATAGTTTTCTGTTGATTTGAAATTTTAGAGGAAAGATGCTCAGCCATCAAAGGAAGATAGGCTTGAGATATTCTTTTTCTTGATTTCGTTCGACTTCGTTCTGAATGGTAAGGAGAAGACATGATGTTCGAAAAGGAGATAGAAGGCTACAGTGATTAAAGGTGAAACGAAAAAACTCTGATGTGAAATAATTTCAACTGCAGTTGACTAATATAAATATTAAATTTAAATTCAAATTCGAATCGTTCTGATAAATACAACTTAAAAAATTGACCTCCTATCGAGGCATGACACTAGGCGTTTCTTATATTATACCCCTACTTCGAATGCAATGGAAAAAGTTTCGAGCCCTAATTCGTTCGTATGGAGAAGATAGCTTTTTGGATCCAGTTACTAAATTGATTTTAATATAGATTTCAACGCATTTATATATCGTATGCTCACACAACAACCCAAACACTACAAAATTTGAAATTCGACAATAATACAATATTACAGATCCAATGGAACTGGTTTCGTTGAATTCCGAGACTGTGCCTCGGAAGGCTATTTTTAAATATCAATTTAAACGATAAAATTTCAAAACTTAACAAAGCACTTCCAAATTCAATTTTAACACTTCTACTATCTTTAATATTATTAGTATAAATTTTACAAGCCTTCCAATTATTTTTAACAGGCTTAAAACTCCATATTCAACATTTTACCCAACTTCAAATTATTTAATTTAATAATTAAATAACCCAATAAATGGTGATATTTGAATTCAAGTTAAAAATTAAAATTTTAAATATTTAAAATCAATTAAATATTCTAATTTCAAATGCCTAAAAATTCTGGGTCGTCACAAACATATGCGCGAGTTACGGGAATAAACTATCAATTTTAAATTAAATGGATTAAAATAGTTTCTATGCGTTTTGAGCTATCAGGGTCAAACGGCAACTCTGATTGCTACGAAAATTGAAATCCAATAATAACTAACTATTACGAATCCAATGGAACTGGTTTCGTCGAATTTCGAGATTGTGCCCCGGAAGGCTATTTTAACTCGTCGATAAATTCGAGCGATTTTCAAAATCATCGAAATCACTCAAAATTTCACTTTTAAAACTTTACTAACTTATTTATAAATCATATAGAATCTACAATCATATTTGAAACCATTCTGATTCATTTTAAATCAAAATCTAATTATTTGCATTACTATATTATTAAATCCCATTGTTAAATTAATATAAAATCCCATATTTTTCTTATCGACTTTTGATTCCATCCAAAAGTCAAATATTATAATTCAGATCAAATTAGACTTAAAATAAATCTTGGAAACCATTTTCATAACCATTTACATCCAGATTCATAAATTATCCCTATTTCAAATATTTAATTATTATTATTCAAATTCAATTGAATTGCCATATTTGAAATTTTAACAAATTTTATTAATTTAACCAAAATATTTTTACTTCAAAATCAATTCAAAATCCACATTTAACATTTAAAATGAATTAAATGTTCAAATCTAACGGCCAAAATTCCGAGTCGTAACAAAGATATATACCTTTTATGAGAAGGTTCTAATTACAAATATATTTGCTTGCTTCAAAACATATTATAAATAATTTTATAAGAATGCTTCTTAAAAATAAATTACTTACAAAAATCCAAACGTTGCTAATCTTTCATCATACAAATATTCTTGCAAGCCTTTTTCTCCTTCATATTTATTTTAATCACATATTGAATATTAATGTAAAAATATACCGGTTTATTTTATGTGAAAATAATTTCCATTATTCCTTGTGGTAACTTCACGACCGAAGGCACCACTAGGTTCAAAATATCAAAAGTTAGACGGACATGAGCCTTAAGTGATAGCTTCTACCAAATACCGCACTCAAGATGGATCCTCAAATAAAGCATCCATCAATAAATGCAATCACATAAGGCAACTAAAGCATCAATTATTCAATCAAAATGACCAAGCTTCTCAGTCGAATGTGATCCATCAAATTTCATTACACATTCTAATCCTTAATGAATCAGATTACACTATTCAAAGCCATATCGAGGTTTAATATTTATTCGCTAACCCGACACCACAAGTTAGATAGACAACTTCTTCCTTCACACCCTTAAGAACTACTCGTATCCCATATAGAGAATTATATTAATAATGGTAGAAGTTATACATAAATATAATAAGATATATAAAAATATATACCTTGATGAATTCCTCGAATTTCCATATATAAGTCACATGTATACATCTATTATCCCTTACCATAAGGTAACTACCCAACACACCCAAGGGACTGATACTCTAAGTCTTACCTAAGGCCAAGACTCGTGTCTATTATATATAATATATTATTCTGAACCGACTTTGATACCAATTGTAACACCCACCTTTATAACCATACCATCAAAGAGTATTACTAGCTAATACTATTTGATAATACAGAGAAATGAGGTGATGTTGGGTTATCACACATGGATATTCCTCGAGGCTGACACTGATATGTATTTCACAAATAATAACCAACTCATATATATGTACTCAGTATCAGCATAAAGAAATAACCACGAATGTGTAACAACCCGTTTTCCTGCACCCTTTGAATCGACAATAAACCATACGTGTCCAACTCAAATTGAACGAAAAGACAGATCATTAAGGGTAAAAATAAAAATAAAGACAGAACAGAATCTCACACGAATGGAATAACATATATTATTTCAATAATAATCTTTACAGCGGAAAAATTTAAATACAATGTCAGAGTCTAACCTAAATTCAGCCTGGACAGTTACAAACATCTGTCCTTATAATTGCTGACAAACAACAAACAAAATACACTAAATACAGCGGATAATGGAATACGTCCATACGATGGTGAAGATATCCAGCTCCCCTCTGGAAACTCCAGCCGTATTCAAATAAACCAGAAACTACTCGGATCTGACCCGAGTATTAAAAATACCCGGATCAGGCTTGATAAACCAGTGTGAGAGACTCGAAATTTAAAATGACCATGTTATCAAAACCTTTGAAAAGAAGGGTGTCTCATAAGACCACGCCCACACATAAACACGAACGGGTTTTTACCTTATGATAACCAAAACATTTTTATACCAAAATACACTTGATTTTGTTTTTAAGGACATTCTTTTGAAAACACTTTTCAAATAAACTTATTCAAATAAGGTATCAATACCTGGATTAAGTCTAACGGAATATATCCGGACTGGGTCAACGGAATATATTGAACGGAATACATGATACCAAAAAGGGGTGTTGAAATGTTTGCAAGTAATTACAGCAATTTTGGGAATACAATCAAAACCGTAAATCTCATATTGGCGTTGGATTTTCAACATGACAGAGAACTAGTGGAAGGATCAATCTGTATCCATGGCTTACGTCCATGACTCAGATCCAATTATACAACAACACAAATGGCTAAAAGTGGATACAATTTGCGAATAACATCCAAGGACTCAGACTTTGCGCATCCCTGCCATGAGGCCCAGACGTATCTGGTACATGGGGCTCAGAACATCTGGTAATCCAATTCACAACTATCCGAGAATGCGAGCATATATCTGACCACATAGAATCCCATCATCACCGGGGTGTGAGGCTCGCGAAGCTACGATCAATTTCTTCAAAGCCACGCTTTTCATACAAAACCACACTTTGATCATAACAGGTTCCACTTTGAATGCCACACTGCCATTCCACGTCACACGACTGATTTCTAGAAATGTATAACTTCCTGAGCTCGTATGTCTCCGGAAAGGGTGTCAAGCTAAGAGAAGTTTCCTTCTCCGCCACCAACTGATATACAATTATAGAATCCACTCAAATGTGATTTGGAACACAATGTCAGACAAACATCCATACAAGTTCATTCTGGGACTGAACGAAACCGAAGGCACTCTCCTACTACCACTAGTAGAGAGTAGTCATTTCAATCCAAAAATCTCCACAACGAGGAGACCACTGCTATAAATAACTCTATAATGGGAGCGACCCAGAGCATGTTCAACAAGCAGTCTTCATGCTATAAAGATCCACGGTCTTCAATAATCATCATCTTCAACATGTCTTCACTTTATAACGTATACATTGGCTCGAAGTTGTTTTCGGATAGAAATTACCCAAATCCGACTGCGGTTCCTTCGAAGCCAATCATCGCTTAAAAAGATGTTAAGTTCATATGTGGATATCAATCGTCAATCAATTACTTCAACTTTTATTTAAATCAAATATTTTAATTAAATATATTCTTTTCAATTTATTCCATTTCTTTTCAAATGTATATGGAATCATTAAGCCTTGTTTATCAAATCATTTGATTTATTAAACCTTTCCTAAATCTTGAAATAATTCCAAATCATTTTCTCTTTTACTTAGGAAAACCTTTCCAAATCATTCTTTTAATCTTAGTCAAAGATTTCTTATATTCAAGCTATAACTTTTAACTTAGGGAAAATATTCCCAAATCATTCATTAAATCTTAATTAAAGATTTCTTTCTTAACTTCAAATCATATTCTTGCAAATCGAAGATTTTCATAACAAAGCACTACTGCCACATAAGATATGATAAATTTCACCTCTAGGGACTAACGACAAGTTTCACCTCCAGGGACTCATGGCAAGTTTCACCTCCAGGGACTAATGGAAAGTAATCATATATCATGAATATCCTTTTCATTTAGCGATCTTTGTCTTCAATATGTTTTATTTCGAAAATTAGTTTGAAGAGGTTTTCTTTTATCTTAGAAAAAGTTTAATATGATCTTTTAGAGCATCCAGGCTTTTCTTTCAATCTATTCCACCCCTCGCCTAAAAAGAGAAAACATAGGCCAGGTAAATTCAGGGCATTGGTTTCTCCATCCCTAACCTTAGTTAAACACCTGGTTTTAGCTTCCTAGATCTCAAGGTGGGACAAATGTACTAGTCGTTTCCGCATTCTCAATTATTAATCTTCATTTCAAAAATGATTTATTAAACTTCCAAATCATCATTTAAAACACTTAATTATACTTTTAAAAACATTCATAACTGATTCTAGGAAATATCGTTATGTTTAAACTCATATTCAAAATGCTATAGAATTCGCAGCATAAAAGTGCTACGGAAAGTGCTATATAAACTTACTTGATTTAATATTTGAAAATTTATATTTTCCATTCCAAATCTCTTTTAAACCATTTTAATAGATTTATCATATTTATTTTATATTTTTAATCAAATTAAATTATCATTTATAAATAAATTCCGTTTTGGATTCCGAACTGCAAAACCGTGATGTTTTTAGAAAATTGTTTTGGACAATTTCAAAATCTACTTGATGAAATCTTGATTATCTTTCTTCATTGGAAAACTATTATCATTGTAAACCAAAGAATTTTATTTCGAAGAAATCCGACTTATAAATCATTCTCTACATCAATTTGAAGTTACGGGTCGAAAATTACGAACGTCCGCTTTGCGACGAGCTCGATTTTGACCAATTTTGTGAATTGCTTGGAACTTATCCGAAACACTTCAATTTTTTTTTAAATCATATTTAAACTATTTTAACTTATTTAAAATCATTAAGAGGCTAAATAATTTCCATACACACATTTATATGGATTTAAATCTTATTCAGTTAACTATAGTTAATTACTTACCATTTCTCTTATCATTTATCAAACAAGTTATCATTCATATCACAAACATATAATCAACAATAATATCAACCAAGTTATCAAACATTTAATCATTCAACATATTTAAATTTTCAAATCATTATACTTGAAACAAGTTATGGATTTATTTGCAAATAAGAATACTCACCTTAACCAAAAGATTAACTTCCTACCACCATTCTTTCTGACAAAACTTCACTTAATCCTTTTATCTTCACCAAATTTTTTCCCTAGACTTTCCTTTTGATCCCGACGGCACTTCCTTCTCTTTTTCTTGCTCCAGAACTTCACGACTTGCTCCTCTTCCTCCATAGGTTCGGCCATGCCCTATTCCACTCCTTTCTCCAACATTTATTCACTTCTTAGATTCTAAAACATGTTCTAATGGTATTTTAAGGTCTTTGGCAAAGTTTGGTGGTGTTTGGAGTTGATATGGTTTTGAAAAAGTTAGTAAGCATTTGGAAGAGAAGAAGAAGCCATTAAAGAGAGCTTCAAGGAAGAAGAAGAAGAAGGTAGAAAATTGTGTAAAAGAAAGTAGAAAAATGCTGGTCTTATTTACAAAAAAAGAAATGAAGTGGTAAATTATCAAAATATCCTTTTATCAAATTATCAAACTAACCTTACTTCAACCTTAAGCAATCTCCACTTTTTCAAAACTTAACATCATCCTTTCGTTCCTTACTTTATGTCTTAGTCACTTAAAGATTAAGTAAAGAATATCATAATTATGTTGGTTTTGATTTGATGTGATTTGATGTTTACTTTTTCTCACTTTTGTTAATTCTTACTTACTTTTACAAATGGCTACTAGAAGTTTTCTTATCTTATTTAGTAAAAGTAAACATGTTTAGTGAATTATTTAATACTTACGCTATTTGAATATATGTTTCTATATAAAAAATAAAGGTGCGACGACGTTGGGACAACTTTTAAATCGACAAAACGTTGATTTTCGACAAAATGTTTTGCAGTCATATTTCGACGTTTTAGTTAAACTATTTATTTATGTAAACCAAATTTAAAAATAAATTTGTGTAATACTATTTAAAAATATAAACACTCATAAATTAATTAAGATAATTTATTTAACATTGAAACATACTTTTAAATCTTTAAATATACTTTTATTATCTTTATTAGATGTTTTCAATAATATCTATCCTTTTAAATAAGTATTTAAACCTTTTTATTTAAGCATTTGTTTATTTTTAACAAAACTTAACTTTTGTTGATTTGTTCTAATATCCAAATTTATACTTTTCAAATTATCAACTATAAGAACAAATAATTTCTCTATTACTATCTATTATATTTAACTTATTTACTTAAGTTTTAAACCTTTTTAAATTGAAAACAAACGAAATCTCTCATTTACGAAGTAACGAAATTACGGGTCGTTACATTCTCTCCTACTTAAAAGAATTTCGTCCTAGAAATTACCCAAACAAAAGTTTGCCTAAAACATTTATCTTCAAACTTAATTCCATATAATATACACAGATCATCCATATGAAATATCTTATTCGATCTCCTGTTCGAATACACAACTTTATTTCTGAACTAGTATCGATCCTCGATCCTCTAGTGCAGACTTTAATCAGGTTCTTTGCTCAGAAGCCTTTGCTTTCCATGCATAGCTCTCCACTATGATAGAAAACTCAAGTACCCAACCATAAACCCTAATCAATGTTCATCGTTATGAATCGAGTGGTAAATCCATTTTCGGACCAGTGTAAACATCTTAAAGTTCCGTACTTGGATATTAGGTCAAAATTTGTGTGACGAAATGATCTACATATAACATATGTATTTATTAAACCTCAAAAACTTTCACAAAAACTTTATCTTAAGATCAAACACTTTATAAAGGTGCTTCTTTATATAAGCCCTTTAATTACTTATTTCCAAATATTTTTATTAAAGGAAAATATCCTAAAGAAACAATTTTTCCACTCAAAAGATAAAAATTTCCCTATAATATTTTAACTCAATATATTTCCTTTAGCACTAATATTATTTATAAATCATTCATAAAACTGTTGCTTTAGTTTATTACATCTCATAATTTATGTAAATCAATCACATTTTAAAGACTTAAATCCAGATTTTTAACTAATGCTGGAATTCATTAATAAAACATTTTCTAGGTTATAATTTCCTTTTTTTTGTTTATAATCATATTTATAAATTATACTTATCCAATTTCATTTACTTAGAATATTTCACAATCTTTTACCAAAAGTTTTCACAAATTTTTTAGCATTTAGTTAGGTATGATTCAGAAATTTTCGACTATCCAAAATCGTCGAGAATTCCGCTTTATCTTATCAATTAGCGATCCTAATTATCTTTAGTTTAAAACACTTTTACAAAGATTACTAATCAATGATTCACATTATTTCTTTAACTTAAAAAAGTTACATAGATTGAGTAACTCCAAAACAATCCAAGGAATTGGGTACTACCAACAGTATTATATATCCCCTTAACAAGAAGAGTAATACTTAAGAGAAGTGCTTACCATCCGAACACATCTCTTGTCCATTTTTTTAGTTTATCTTCGAGCCAATCGAATTAGTTATCGTAAAATACCTCTTTTTATTTGAAATAATACCATTTTCAAAATCCTTTAGAGATTACTTTGTAAAACCTATCTTATAAATTCATTTTATCTTATATTAATTAACTTCATTTAAATTACCACAATTGTTTTCATCAAACTTAAATTCTCATTCTTTTTATATATAACTTTTACAAAATCATTTTCTATTATTTTCATCTTATATGTTCATTCCTTGAACGAATCTTATTACCAAACACTTTATAGTCAAATCGTGAAACTAAGTTCATAAGGTATTTGTACTTAAACTTTTAAATCAAATAATTAATCAATTCATGATAGTAACTTAACATTATCGTTTCTTAATTTATTATTTTTGGAATAAGTATTAAAGATCTTAATTACCCTATCAGATTTCTTACTTATCTATTGCCTTTATTAAAAATCTTATAGTCAAACTGTGAAATTCTAATCACAAGATGTTCATTTTTAAATTTCACTAATCCTGATTTTTTACTATACCATTTTTCAAAATATATACTTTATATTCAAAATATAATCCTAGGTAAAATTATTTCATTTACCAATCTTTTGAAAATCGGTGTGTCAGTTCATCTTGTTTAAATATTTAGGGACCTTCATTGATAACAGTGATCAGGCGCATCGATCAGAATCCATAAATCACTCAACAGATAAATCAATACAAAACATTTTTATTAGTCACTAAAAAATACGCGCTCATATATAATACATTAAAACTCATTCTAGGGTTTTACTAATCATATCTCTAATGATCACTCATCCTAGGGTATTCCTAACCCAATCTCTGATGAGTCTTTACCCAACTAAAGCCAAGGTTTTGCTTAACCTTCAGCTATGATACCATATGTAACGACCCGTTTTTCCGTACCCTTTGAATCGACAATAAACCACACATGTCCAACTCAAATTGCACCAAAAGACGGATCACTAAGGGTAGAAAGAAAAATAAAGACAGAACAGAATCTCACACAAATGGAATAACATATATTATTTCAATAATAATCTTTACAGCGGAAAATTTTAAATACAATATCAGAGTCTAATCTAAATTCAGCCTGGACAGTTATAATCATCCGTCCTTACAATTGATGACAAACAACAAACAAAATACACTAAACACATCGGATAATGGAATACATCCATACGATGGTGAAGATCTCCAGTTCTCCTTTGGAAACTCCGGCCGTCTTCAACTAAACCTAAAACTACCCGGATCTGACCCGAGTATTAAAAATACCTAGATCAGGCTTGATAAACCAGCATGAGAAACTCAAAATTTAAAATGACTATGTTATCAAAACCTTTGAAAAGAAGGGTATCTCAAAAGACCACGCCCACACATAAACACGGAGGGGTTTTTACCTTATGAAAACCGAAACACTTTTATACCAAAATACACTTGATATTATTTTAATGACATTCTTTTGAAAACACTTTTCAAATAAACTTATTCAAATAAGGTATCAATAACTGGACTAAGTCTAACGGAATATATCCAGACTAGGTCGGAACGGAATATATGATACCAAAAAGGGGCAGCTGAAATGTTTGCAAGTCATTATAGCTATTTTGGGAATACAATCAAAACCGTAAATCTCGTATTGGGGCTGGATTTCCAACATGATAGGGAACTAGTAGAAAGATCAATCTGTATCCATGGCTTACGTCCATGACTCGGACGCCGTTATAAAATAACACAAATGGCTAAAAGTGGATACAGTCTGCGAATAACATCCAAGGACTCGGACTTCGTGCATCCCTGCCATGAGGCCCAGACGTATCTGGCACTTAGGGCTTAGAACATCTGATAACCCAAATCACTGCTATCCGAAAATGCAAGCATACATCTGACCACATAAAATCCCATCATAACCGGGGTGTGAGGCTCGCGAAGCTACATTCAATTTCTTCAAAGCCATGCTTTTCATACAAAACCACGCTTTGATCATAACAGGTTCCACTTGGAATGCCACACTGCCATTCCACGTCACAACTGATTTCTAGAAATGTATAACTTCCTAAGCTCATATGTCTCGGGAAAGGGTGTTAAGCTAAGAGAAGTTTCCTTCTCCGCCACCAACTGATATACGTTTATAGAAACCACTCAAATATGATTTAGAGTACAATGTCAGACAAACATCCATACAAGTTCGTTCTGGGACTGAACGAAACCGAAGCCACTCTCCAACTACCACTAGTAGCGAGTAGTCCTTGCAATCCGAAAAATCTCCACAACGAGGAGACCACTGCTATAAATGACTCCATAATGGGAGCGACCCAGAGCATGTTCAACAAGCAGTCTTCACGCTATAAAGATCCACGGTCTTCAATAATCATCATCTTCAACATGTCTTCACTTTCGAACGTATGCATTGGTTCGAAGTGGTTTTCGGATAGGAATTACCCAAATTCGACTCTGGTTCCTTCGAAGCCAATCATCGCTTAAAAAGAAGTTAAGTTCATATGTGGATGTCAATCATCAATCAATTACTTCATTTTTACGTAAATAAAATATCTTTCTTTGATATATTCTTTTCAATCTATTCCATTTCTTTTCAAATGTATATGGAATCATTAAGCCTCGTTTATCAAATCATTTGATTTATTAAACCTTTCTTAAATCTTGAAATAATTCCAAATCGTTTTCTCTTTTACTTAGGAAAACCTTTCCAAATCATTCTTTTAATCTTAATCAAAGATTTCTTATATTCAATCTATAACTTTTAACTTAGGAAAAATATTCCCAAATCATCCATTAAATCTTAACTAAAGATTTCTTTCTTAACTTCAAATCATATTCTTGCAAATCAAAGATTTTCATAACAGAGCACTACTGCCACATAAGATATGGGAAATTTCACCTCCACGGACTAATGACAAGTTTCACCTCTAGGGACTAATAGCAAGTTTCATCTCTAGGGACTAATGGCAAGTAATCATACATCATGAATATCTTTTTCTTTTAACGATCTTTGCCTTCAATATGTTTTATTTCGAAAATTAGTTTGAAGGGGTTTTCTTTTATCTTGGAAAAACTTAAATATGATATTTTATAGCATCCGGGTTTTCCTTTCGATCTATTACACCCCTCGCCTAAAAAGAGAAAACATAGGCTGGGTAAGTTCAAGGCACTAGTTTCTCCATCCCTAACCTTAGTTAAATACCTTGTTTTAGCTTCCTAGATTTCCCAGGTGGGACAAATGTACTAGTCGTTCCCGCATACTCAGCATTAATCTTCATTTCAGAAATGATTTATTAAACTTCCAAATCATCATTTAAAACACTTAATTACTCTTTTAAAAACATTCATAACTGATACTAGGAAATATCATTACGTTTAAACTCATATTCAAAATGCTATAGAATTTGCAACATAAAAGTGCTGCGGAAATTGCTATATAGGCTTACTTGATTTAAACAACTTTTCAATATTTGAAAATTTATATTTTCCATTCCAAATCTCTTTTAGACCATTTTAATATATTTATCGAATTTATTTCACATTTTTAATCATTTAAAAATATCTTTTATAAATAAATTCCTTTTTGGATTCCGAACTGCAAAACCGCGATGTTTTTAGAAAATTGTTTTTGACAATTTCGAAATCTACTTGATGAAATCTTGATTTTCTTTTTTCATTGGAAAAATATTATCATTGTAAGCCAAAGAATTTTTATTTCGAAGAAATCCGACTTATAAATCATTCTCTACATCAATTTGAAGTTACGGGTCGAAATTTACGAACGTCCGCTATGCGACAAGCTCGATTTTGACCAATTTTGTGAATTGCTTCGGAACTTGTCCAAAACACTTCAAATTTGTTTTAAACCATATTTAAACTATTTTAACTTATTTAAAATCATTAAGAGGCTAAATAACTTCCATACACACATTTATATGGATTTAATTCTTATTCAATTAACTATGGTTAATTACTAACCATTTCTCTTATCATTTATCAAACAAGTTATCATTCATATCACAAACATATAATCAACAATAATATCAAACAAGTTATCGAACATTTAATCATTCAACATATTTAATTTTTCAAATCATTATACTTGAAATAAATTATGGATTTATTTGTAAATAAGGGAACTTACCATTTACTAAAAGATTAACTTCCTACCAACATTCTTTCTAACAACACTTCACTTAATCCTTTTATCTTCACCAAATATTTTCCCTAGACTTTCCTTTTGATCCCGGCAACATTTCCTTCTCTTTTTCTTGCTCCGGAACTTCACGACTTGCTCCTCTTCCTCCATAGGTTCGGCCATGCCATATTCCACTCCTTCCTCCATCATTTCTTCACTTCTTAGATGCTAAACCATGTTCTAATGGTATTCTAAAGTCTTTGGCAAAGTTTGGTGGTGTTTGAAGTTGATTTGATATGGTTTTGAAAAAGTTAGTAAGCATTTGGAAGAGAAGAAGAAGCCATTAAAGAGAGCTTCAAGGAATAAGAAGCAGATAGAAAATGGTGTAAAAGAAAGTGGAAGAATGGTGGTCTTATTTATAGAAAAAGAAATGAAGTGGTAAATTACCAAATTATCCCTTTACCAAATTACCAAACTAACCTTACTTCAACCTAAAGCAATCTCCACTTTTTCAAAACTTAACATCATCCTTTCACTTCTTACTTTATGTCTTAGTCACTTAAAGATTAAGTAAAGAATATCATGATTATGTTGGCTTTGATTTGATGTTTACTTTTTCTCACTTTTGTTAATTCTTACTTACTTTTACTAATGGCTTCTAGAAGTTTTCTAATCTTATTTAGTAAAAGTAAACACGTTTAGTGAATTAATTAATAGTTACACTATTTGAATATATGTTTCTATATAAGAAAATAAAGGTACGACGACGTTGTGACAACTTTTAAATCGACAAAACGTTGATTTTCGACAAAATGTTTTGCGGTCACATTTTGACGTTTTAGTTAAACTATTTATTTATGTAAACCAAATTTAAAAATAAATTTGTATAATGCTATTTAAAAATATAAACACTCATAAATTAATTAAGATAATTTATTTAACCATTGAAACATACTTTTAAATCTTCTAATATAATTTTATTATCTTTATTAGATGTTTTCAATAATATTTATGTTTTTAAATAAGTATTTAAACCTATTTATTTAAGCATTTATTTATTTTTAACAAAACTTAACTTTTGTTGATTTGTTCTAAAATCCAAATTTATACTTTTCAAATTATCAACTATAAGAATAAATAATTTCTCTATTATTATCTATTATATTTAACTTATTTATTTAAGTTTTTAACCTTTTTAAATTGAAAACAAACGAAATCTCTCATTTTCGAAGTAGCGAAATTACGGTCGTTACATTCTCCCCTACTTAAAAGAATTTCGTCCTCAAAATTACCCAAACCAAAGTTTGCCTAAAACATTTATCTTCAAACTTAATTCCATATAATATACACAGATCATCCGTATGAAATATCTTATTCGATCTCCTATTCGAATACACAACTTTGTTTCCGAGCTAGTATCGATCCCCCGATCCTCTAATGCGGAATTTAATCAGGTTCTTTGCTCAGAAACCTTTGCTTTCCTTACATAGTCTCAATTATGATAGAAAACTCAAGTACCCAACCATAAACCCTAATCAATGTTCATCATTAAGAATCGAGTGATATATCCTTTTTCGGACCAGTGCAAACACCTTAAAGTTCCATACTTGGATATTAGATCAAAATTAGTGTGACGAAATGATCTACATATAACATATGTATTTATTAAACCTCAAAAACTTTCACAAAAACTTTATCTTAAGATCAAACACTTTATAAAGGTGCTTCTTTATATAAGCCCTTTAATTACTTATTTCCAAATATTTTTATTAAAGGAAAATATCCTAAAGAAACAATTTTTCCACTCAAAAGATAAAAATTTCCCTATAATATTTTAACTCAATATATTTCCTTTAGCACTAATATTATTTATAAATCATTCATAAAACTGTTGCTTTAGTTTATTACATCTCATAATTTATGTAAATCAATCACATTTTAAAGACTTAAATCCAGATTTTTAATTAATGCTGGAATTCATTAATAAAACATTTTCTAGGTTATAATTTCCTTTTTTTTGTTTATAATCATATTTATAAATTATACTTATCCAATTTCATTTACTTAGAATATTTCACAATCTTTTACCAAAAGTTTTCACAAATTTTTTAGCATTTAGTTAGGTATGATTCAGAAATTTTCGACTATCCAAAATCGTCGAGAATTCCGCTTTATCTTATCAATTAGCGATCCTAATTTATCTTTAGTTTAAAACATTTTTACAAAGATTACTAATCAATGATTCACATTATTTCTTTAACTTAAAAAAGTTACATAGATTGAGTAACTCCAAAACAATCCAAGGAATTGGGTACTACCAACAGTATTATATATCCCCTTAACAAGAAGAGTAATACTTAAGAAAAGTGCTTACCATCCGAACACATCTTTTGTCCATTTTTTTTAGTTTATCTTCGAGCCAATCGAATTAGTTATCGTAAAATACCTCTTTTTATTTGAAATAATACCATTTTCAAAATCCTTTAGAGATTACTTTGTAAAACCTATCTTATAAATTCATTTTATCTTATATTAATTAACTTCATTTAAATTACCACAATTGTTTTAATCAAACTTAAATTCTCATTCTTTTTATATATAACTTTTACAAAATCATTTTCTATTATTTTCATCTTATATGTTCATTCCTTGAACGAATCTTATTACCAAACACTTTATAGTCAAATCGTGAAACTAAGTTCATAAGGTATTTGTACTTAAACTTTTAAATCAAATAATTAATCAATTCATGATAGTAACTTAACATTATCGTTTCTTAATTTATTATTTTTGGAATAAGTATTAAAGATCTTAATTACCCTATCAGATTTCTTACTTATCTATTGCCTTTATTAAAAATCTTATAGTCAAACTGTGAAATTCTAATCACAAGATGTTCATTTTTAAATTTCACTAATCCTGATTTTTTACTATACCATTTTTCAAAATATATACTTTATATTCAAAATATAATCCTAGGTAAAATTATTTCATTTACCAATCTTTTGAAAATCGGTGTGTCAGTTCATCTTGTTTAAATATTTAGGGACCTTCATTGATAACAGTGATCAGGCGCATCGATCAGAATCCATAAATCACTCAACAGATAAATCAATACAAAACATTTTTATTAGTCACTAACAAATACGCGCTCATATATAATACATTAAAACTCATTCTAGGGTTTTACTAATCATATCTCTAATGATCACTCATCCTAGGGTATTCCTAACCCAATCTCTGATGAGTCTTTACCCAACTAAAGCCAAGGTTTTGCTTAACCTTCAGCTATGATACCATATGTAACGACCCGTTTTTCCGTACCCTTTGAATCGACAATAAACCACACATGTCCAACTCAAATTGCACCAAAAGATGGATCACTAAGGGTAGAAAGAAAAATAAAGACAGAACAGAATCTCACACAAATGGAATAACATATATTATTTCAATAATAATCTTTACAGCGGAAAATTTTAAATACAATATCAGAGTCTAATCTAAATTCAGCCTGGACAGTTATAATCATCCGTCCTTACAATTGATGACAAACAACAAACAAAATACACTAAACACATCGGATAATGGAATACATCCATACGATGGTGAAGATCTCCAGTTCTCCTTTGGAAACTCCGGCCGTCTTCAACTAAACCTAAAACTACCCGGATCTGACCCGAGTATTAAAAATACCTAGATCAGGCTTGATAAACCAACATGAGAAACTCAAAATTTAAAATGACTATGCTATCAAAACCTTTGAAAAGAAGGGTATCTCAAAAGACCACGCCCACACATAAACACGGAGGGGTTTTTACCTTATGAAAACCGAAACACTTTTATACCAAAATACACTTGATATTATTTTAATGACATTCTTTTGAAAACACTTTTCAAATAAACTTATTCAAATAAGGTATCAATAACTGGACTAAGTCTAACGGAATATATCCAGACTAGGTCAACGGAATACATCGAACGGAATATATGATACCAAAAAGGGGCAGCTGAAATGTTTGCAAGTCATTATAGCTATTTTGGGAATACAATCAAAACCGTAATCTCGTATTGGGGCTGGATTTCCAACATGATAGGGAACTAGTAGAAAGATCAATCTGTATCCATGGCTTACGTCCATGACTCGGACGCCGTTATAAAATAACACAAATGGCTAAAAGTGGATACAGTCTGCGAATAACATCCAAGGACTCGGACTTCGTGCATCCCTGCCATGAGGCCCAGACGTATCTGGCACTTAGGGCTTAGAACATCTGATAACCCAAATCACTGCTATCCGAAAATGCAAGCATACATCTGACCACATAAAATCCCATCATAACCGGGGTGTGAGGCTCGCGAAGCTACATTCAATTTCTTCAAAGCCATGCTTTTCATACAAAACCACGCTTTGATCATAACAGGTTCCACTTGGAATGCCACACTGCCATTCCACGTCACAACTGATTTCTAGAAATGTATAACTTCCTAAGCTCATATGTCTCGGGAAAGGGTGTTAAGCTAAGAGAAGTTTCCTTCTCCGCCACCAACTGATATACGTTTATAGAAACCACTCAAATATGATTTAGAGTACAATGTCAGACAAACATCCATACAAGTTCGTTCTGGGACTGAACGAAACCGAAGCCACTCTCCAACTACCACTAGTAGCGAGTAGTCCTTGCAATCCGAAAAATCTCCACAACGAGGAGACCACTGCTATAAATGACTCCATAATGGGAGCGACCCAGAGCATGTTCAACAAGCAGTCTTCACGCTATAAAGATCCACGGTCTTCAATAATCATCATCTTCAACATGTCTTCACTTTCGAACGTATGCATTGGTTCGAAGTGGTTTTCGGATAGGAATTACCCAAATTCGACTCTGGTTCCTTCGAAGCCAATCATCGCTTAAAAAGAAGTTAAGTTCATATGTGGATGTCAATCATCAATCAATTACTTCATTTTTACGTAAATAAAATATCTTTCTTAGATATATTCTTTTCAATCTATTCCATTTCTTTTCAAATGTATATGGAATCATTAAGCCTCGTTTATCAAATCATTTGATTTATTAAACCTTTCTTAAATCTTGAAATAATTCCAAATCGTTTTCTCTTTTACTTAGGAAAACCTTTCCAAATCATTCTTTTAATCTTAATCAAAGATTTCTTATATTCAATCTATAACTTTTAACTTAGGAAAAATATTCCCAAATCATCCATTAAATCTTAACTAAAGATTTCTTTCTTAACTTCAAATCATATTCTTGCAAATCAAAGATTTTCATAACAGAGCACTACTGCCACATAAGATATGGGAAATTTCACCTCCACGGACTAATGACAAGTTTCACCTCTAGGGACTAATAGCAAGTTTCATCTCTAGGGACTAATGGCAAGTAATCATACATCATGAATATCTTTTTCTTTTAACGATCTTTGCCTTCAATATGTTTTATTTCGAAAATTAGTTTGAAGGGGTTTTCTTTTATCTTGGAAAAACTTAAATATGATATTTTATAGCATCCGGGTTTTCCTTTCGATCTATTACACCCCTCGCCTAAAAAGAGAAAACATAGGCTGGGTAAGTTCAAGGCACTAGTTTCTCCATCCCTAACCTTAGTTAAATACCTTGTTTTAGCTTCCTAGATTTCCCAGGTGGGACAAATGTACTAGTCCAATTATAATTTCCTTAGGTTATAATTTCCTTTTTTTTTTGTTTATAATCATATTTATAAATTATACTTATCCAATTTCATTTACTTAGAATATTTCACAATCTTTTACCAAAAGTTTTCACAAATTTCTTAGCGTTGAATTAGGTATGATTCAGAAATTTTTGACTATCCAAATTCGTCGAGAACTCCGCTTTATCTTATCAATTAGCGATCCCAATTTATCTTTAGTTCAGAAACTTTTACAAAGATTACTAAGCAATGATTCACATTATTTCTTTAACTTAAGAAAGTTACATAGATTGAGTAACTCCAAAATAATCAAAGGAACTGGGTACTACCAATAGTATTATATATTCTCTTAACAAAAAGAGTAATACTTAAGAGAAGTGCTTACCATCCGAACACATCTCTTGCCAATTTTTAGTTTATCTTCGAGCCAATCGAATTAGTTATCGTGAAATACCTCTTTTTATTTGAAATAATACCCTTTTCAAAATCCTTTAGAGATTACTTTGTAAAACCTATCTTATAAATTCATTTTATCTTATATTAATTAACTTCATTTAAATTACCACAATTGTTTTAATCGAACTTAAATTCTCATTCTTTTTATATATAACTTTTACAAAATCATTTTCTATTATTTTCATCTTATACGTTCATTCCTTCAACAAATCTTATTACCAAACACCTTATAGTCAAATCGTGAAACTTAGTTCACAAGGTATTTGTACTTAAAATTTTAAATCAAACAATTAATCAATTTATGATAGTAACTTAACATTATCATTTCTTAGTTTACTATTTTTGGAATAAGTATTAAAGATCTTAATTACCTTATAAGATTTCTTACTTATCTATTACCTTTATAAAACATCTTATAGTCAAACTGTGAAATTCTAATCACAAGATGTTCATTTTTAAATTTCACTAATCCTGATTTCTTATTATACCATTTTTCAAAATATATACTTTATATTCAAAATATAATCCTAGGTAAAATTATTTCATTTACCAATCTTTTCAAAATCAGTGTGTCGGTTTGTCTTATTTAAATGTTTAGAAACCCTCATCGACAACGGTGACCAGGCGCATCGATTAGAATCTATAAATCACTCAACAGATAAATCAACACAAAACATTTTTATTAGTCACTAACAAATACACGCTCATATATAATACACTAAAACTCATTCTAGGGTGTTACTAACCCTATCTCTGATGAGCACTCATCCTAGGGTTTTACTAACCCAATCTCTGATGAGTCTTTGCCCAACTAAAGCTAAGGTTCTCGCTTTACCTTCAGCTCTGATACCAAATGTAACGACCTGTTTTCCCGTACCCTTTGAATCGATAATAAACCACACATGTCCAACTCAAATTGCACGAAAAGAAGGATCATTAAGGGTAGAAAGAAAAATAAAGACAGAATAGAATCTCACATGAATGGAATAACATATATTATTTCAATAATAATCTTTACAGCGGAAAATTTTAAATACAATATCAGAATCTAACCTAAATTCAGCCTGGACGGTTATGAACATCTGTCCTTACAATTACTGACAAACAACAAACAAAATACACTAAACACAGCGGATAATGGAATACGTCCATATGATGTTGAAAATCTCCAGCTCTCCACTGGAAACTCCAGCCGTCTTCAACTAAACCTGAAACTACTCGGATATGACCCGAATATTAAAAATACCCGGATCAGGCTTGATAAACCAGCGTGAGAGATTCGAAATTTAAAATGCTATGTTATCAAAACCTTTGAAAAGAAGGGTATCTCATAAGACCATGCCCACACATAAACACGGACGGGTTTTTACCTTATGATAACCAAAACACTTTTATACCAAAGTACACTTGATATTATTTTAAATGACATTATTTTGAAAACACTTTTCAAATAAACTTATTTAAATAAGGTATCAATACCTGGACTAAGTCTAACGGAATATACCCGGACTGGGTCTACGGAATATATCGAACGAAATATATGATACCAAAAAGGGGTAGCTGAAATGTTTGCAAGTCATTACATCTATTTTGGAAATATAATCGAAACCGTAAATCTCATATTGGGGTTGGATTTCCAACATGATAGGGAACTAGTGGAAAGATCAACCTGTATCCATGGCTTACGTCCATGACTCAAACGCTGTTATACAACAACACAAATGGCTAAAAGTGGATACAATCTGCGAATAACATCCAAGGACTTGGACTTCGCGCATCCCTGCCACGAGGCCCAGATGCATCTGTTACCTGGGTCTCAAAACATCTGATAACCCAAATCACTATTATCCGAAAATATGAGCATACATCTGACCACATAGAATCCCATCATAACCAGGGTGTGAGGCTCGCGAAGCTACGATCAATTTCTTCAAAGCCACGCTTTTCCTACAAAACCACGCTTTGATCATAACTGGTTCCACTTTGAATGCCACACTGCCATTCCATGTCACACGACTGATTTCTAGAAATGTATAATTTCTTGAGCTCGTATGTCTTGGGAAAGGGTGTTAAGCTAAGAGAAGTTGCCTTCTCCGCCATCAACTGATATACGTTTATAGAAACCACTCAAATGTGATTTAGAATACAATGTCAGACAAACATCCATACAAGTTCGTTATGAGACTGAACGAAACCGAAGGCATTCTCGTACTACCACTAGTAGTGAGTAGTCCTTGCAATCTAAATAATCTCCACAACAAGGAGACCACTACTATAAATAACTCTATAATGGGAGCGACCCAGAGCATGTTCAATAAGTAGTCTTCACGCTATAAAGATCCACGGTCTTAAAAAATCATCATCTTCAACATGTCTTCATTTTCTAACGTATACACTGGTTCGAAGTGGTTTTCGGATAGGAATTACCCAAATCCGACTCCGGTTCCTTCGAAGCCAATCATCGCTTAAAAAGATGTTAAGTTCATATGTGGATATCAATCATCAATCAATTACTTCACCTTTTATTTAAATCAAATATCTTTCTTAGATGTATTCTTTTCAATTTATTCCATTTCTTTTCAAATGTATATGGAATCATTAAGCCTCGTTTATCAAATCATTTGATTTATTAAACCTTTCTTAAATCTTGAAATAATTCCAAATCATTTTCTCTTTTACTTAGGAAAACCTTTCCAAATCATTCTTTTAATCTTAATCAAAGATTTCTTATATTCAAGCTATAACTTTTAACTTAGGGAAAATATTCCCAAATCATTCATTAAATCTTAATTAAATATTTCTTTCTTAACTTCAAATCATATTCTTGCAAATCGAATATTTTCAAAATAGAGCATTACTGCCACATAAGATTTGGTAAATTTCACCTCCAGGGACTAATGACAAGTTTCACCTCTAGGGTCTAATGGCAAGTTTCACCTCCAATGACTAATGACAAGTAATCATACATCATGAATATCTTTGTCGTTTAACGATCTTTGTCTTCAATATGTTTTATTTCGAAAATTAGTTTGAAGGGTTTTTTATCTTGGAAAAACGTAAATATGATCTTTCAAAGCATCCGGGCTTTCCTTTCGATCTATTTCACCTCTCGTCTAAGAAGAGAAAACATAGGCCAGGTAAGTTCAGAGCACTGGTTGCTCCATCCCTAACCTTAGTTAAACACCTTATTTTAGCTTCCTAGATCTCACAGGTGGGACAAATGTACTAGTCGTTTCCGCATATTTAGTTATTAATCTTCATTTCAAAAATGATTTATTAAACTTCCAAATCATCATTTAAAACACTTAATTATTCTTTTAAAAACATTCATAACTGATTCTAGGAAATATCATTACGGTTAAACTCACATTCAAAATGCTATAGAATTCGCAGCATAAAAGTGCTACGGAAAGTGCTATATAAGCTTACTTGATTAAACAACTTTTTAATATTTTAAAATTTATATTTTCTATTTCAAATCTATTTTAAACCATTTTAATAGATTTATCGAATTTATTTCATATTTTTAATCATTTAAAAATATCATTTATAAATAAATTCCTTTTTGGATTCCGAACTGCAAAACCGCGATGTTTTTGAAAAATTGTTTTGGACAATTTTAAAATCTACTTGGTGAAATCTTGATTTTCTTTCTTCGTTGCAAACTATTATCGTTGTAAACCAAAGAATTTTTATTTCGAAAAAATCCGACTTATAAATCATTTTCTACCTTAATTTGAAGTTACGGGTCGAAATTTACGAACGTCCGCTATGCGAAGTGCTCGATTTTGACCAATTTTATGAATTGCTTCGGAACTTGTCCAAAACACTTCAAATTTGTTTTAAACCATATTTAAACTATTTTAACTTATTTAAAATCATTAAGAGGCTAAATAACTTCCATACACACATTTATATGGATTTAATTCTTATTCAATTAATTATGGTTAATTACTAACCATTTCTCTTATCATTTATCAAACAAGTTATCATTCATATCACAAACATATAATCAACAATAATATCAACCAAGTTATCAAACATTTAATCATTCAACATATTTAAATTTTCAAATCATTATATTTGAAATAAGTTATGGATTTATTGGTAAATAAGAGTACTCACCTTTAACCAAAAGATTAACTTTCTACCAACATTCTTTCTAACACTTAATCCTTTTATCTTCACCAAATTTTTTCCTAGACTTTCTTTTTGATCCAGGCAGCACTTCCTTTACTTTTTCTTGCTTCAAACTTCACGACTTGCTCCTCTTCCTCCATAGGTTCGGCCATTCCCTATTCCACTCCTTCCTCCATCATTTCTTCACATTTTAGATGCTAAACCATGTTCTAATGGTATTCTAAAGTCTTTGGCAAAGTTGGGTGGTGTTTGTAGTTGATTTGATATGGTTTTGAAAAAGTTAGTAAGCATTTGGAAGAGAAGAATAAGACATTAAAGAGAGCTTCAAGGAAGAAGAAGAAGATAGAAAATGGTGTAAAAGAAAGTGGATGAACTGTGATCTTTACAGAAAAAGAAATGAAATGGTAAATTACCAAAATATCGCTTTACCAAATTACCAAACCAACCTTACTTCAACCTAAAGCAATCTCAACTTTTTCAAACTTAACATGATCCTTTCACTTCTTACTTTATGTCTTAGTCACTTAAAGATTAAGCAAATAATATCATAATTATGTTGGCTTTGATTTGATGTGATTTGATGTTTACTTTTTCTCACTTTTGTTAATTCTTACTTACTTTTACTAATGGCTTCTAGAAGTTTTGTAATCTTATTTAGTAAAGTAAACATGTGTAGTGAATTAATTAATACTTACACTATTTGAATATATGTTTCTATATAGGAAAATAAAGGTGCGACGACGTTTCGATAGCTTTTAAATCGACAAAACGTTGATTTTCGACAAAATGTTTTGCGGTCACATTTTGACGTTTTAGTTAAACTATTTATTTATGTAAACTAAATTTAAAAATAGATTTGTATAATGCTATATAAAAATATAAACACTCATAAATTAATTAAGATATTTTATTTAACCATTGAAACATACTTTTAAATCTTTAATATACTTTTATTATCTTTATTAGATGTTTTCAATAATACCTTTCTTTTTAAATTAGTATTTAAACCTATTTATTTAAGCATTTATTTATTTTTAACAAAACTTAACTTTTGTTGATTTGTTCTAAAATCCAAATTTATACTTTCAAATTATCAACTATAAGAATAAATAATTTCTCTATTATTATCTATTATATTTAACTTATTTATTTAAGTTTTAAACCTATTTAAATTGAAAACAAACAAAATCTCTCATTTTCGAAGTATCGAAATTACGGGTCGTTACAGTATGTTTCCAGGATAGAACAATATACAGTATAAAATAAGTATGAGAGAACATAGAATAAAACATAGCAATAATATATAATAGAAATATACATGAGTTATCCAATTTATACAAGCTCATACATACATTGAAGGTGTGTCACAGATTCAGGGAATAACCCGACAATCAAGCTACTTGGATGGATACTAGCCTAATCTGGTTTACTCCACATTGTATAATAGGAGTACACTTATAATAAAATAGATACACTTATGGCTTACAGCTTGCTTACTCTCAGTTTGCACCACCACAAATATAATTCCCCATAGACTTGACCATGTTGAGTGATATTTACTTACAAAAAGCAATCAAACAAATATTGACATGCCACCCAGCGATGTTTACCCATTTGCTTGATGTTGATAAATTACACTCGCATATCTTATTCTATATAACAAGTCTAAAGAATATCCAGAAAAGTATTACTGAAAGTCCCATACTGGACGGTATTACTAATCTGTTTGTTCAGATTCATCGTTACATAGAATTGGTACAAACATGACATATATTTATTTAGAAAGAGATATAGATATATATACTTATTTGTAAAATCATATCTATAATTAGTAAATGCATTTACATATTTTAAATGGTAAAATACTAATTTCTTAACCTTTTATATTTAAATAATAATAAAATATTCATATATAACCTTTTGAAAACTCATTTTTATCCTTTAAAATCTTAGAAATAGATTGTAAAATCCAATATCACTCATTACAATCATTTCATAATTTTCTATAATTAAATACAAATTTTAAACTAAATTTATAATATCTAAACCAATTTCTTTTTGTTCCAAATCCATAAAATATATATTTTAAACTCTATATTATACTCAAAATTCATAAAATATTCTTTGAAAATTATAAACTAATAATTATAAATCATTTCATATTTTTTTAGAATTTTATAGGATTTTTGTAAATTTATTAAGAATTTTTTTTAATATTAAATAATCAATATATAAATTAAGTATTTATTCATAAAATAATTTCATATTTATGCTTTGTCAAACTATTACTTTTCAAACATAATTTTTATTAAATTTTCATTTTTAAAAAAAATATAAATTTGTATTATTTTTAGTTAGGGGGTGGAAACGGGGTCAACCTCTTCCCTTGAGTTGTCGACCGCTCAAAGGGAGGGGTCACCAATTAGGGTAAACATGGAGTGTATAACTCTAGATTTTTCCCAATGCGATGTCGTTTATTCTCCACCATTATCTTTTGAATCCAATTCCATGCACAAACCTAGATACATATCCACACATACCTCATATAAATTCAAGCAATGATCATCATGAATTAGAGGCATAAATAAAGCTTCCCATTCATAGTAAATAGATCATAGTAAAATCATTTTATACCCTAACAATGGTTCAATTTTAACAATGCATCTAAACGTAGATATGTGAGTGGAAAACACTCATCTTAGCTTAAGAAAGCTCCATTTTTCCTATCTTGCTTCATAGCTCTATAAAACCCAAAATTTTCATTTACTATAAATATTACGCAACATTACACTTACTCACAATCCGACTTTGATGGCTCTTTGGGGGCGTGGAATCATGTTGAGAAGCTTGGATGTAAGTGTTATAATTTTATTTGATTTTATATTGATTTTTGAAGAAAGAGGGGTTAAGAGTTCATAATTGTGTATTAGCAGAGAATAGGGACAAGGAGCTTACGATTGGAAAATGAAATGAGGCAAGTAGCTTCTACACTTTTCATGAAGCAAGGAAAGGTGAACAATTTTGTTAAGTGAAGGAATAAGCCTAATGGGATTCATTCTGTTCATATTTGCATTCTTTTCTTCCTTTGTATCTCTTCGTTACAAATCAATTTATTTTCCATGATAATCCTGTTAAATTATTAAATAAAATTTGTATCTATCTTCAATAAACATCTTATCACCATACAAAAAAATTCCATAATTATTTCTCCTAATTTAATCTATTTATATAATTACTTCTATATTTTCACTTTTAAGCCTATTTATTAAATATTCAGAAATCTCCTAATTTGAAACAGAATAAAATTCTTTTTCTTTCTTTAAACTAACTTGTAATTTTGTTTACTATTAACTCTAAACATTATAAAATATTTCATTCACTTCTAATAAAATTTCAAATTTAAAATATCAGTATTTCTCATAATAATTAAATTCATCATTTATTAATAATTCGCAGCTTTTTGAAATATTTATCTCAAGAACAATTTATTGTCATATTCCCCTTTCTATTAATTAAATCACTATTATTAATTTTACTTAACTGTTTCTCAACATAGAGATGTTACAATTAGCATCCATTTCCCATGTAGCCGAGGTAGGCATCCGAGTACCAACTTCAACATAAACTTATGAAGCTGCCTTTCCTCCTTTGCCATTAGTTCGAGTATTTACGGTTCCTCTAGTAGTGTTTTCTATTGCACCTCTCAATGTCAAACATCTACATTGCCCCTCCATTCATTTTTCTATGTAAGCATGTTTTCATACAAAATAGAAATAAAGAGAGTGAAAGCAATAACTGGAGGATAGATATATCCATCTATATATCAATATCAAGGTACAAGTATGTTATATAACCTAATTAATAATAGGAGAATAGATATATCCCCAAGGTATTAATTTTCAATGATCCAGTTTTAGCCTAGATTTCTAATTAAGTGTCCCTTAACCTAAGTTCTGATATTAAGTTGCAATATTCACCACTTTAAAACTCGAGCATGAACATTGATAATGCTCCAGTCATACCAAGAATTATTTTCAAGCGACAAAAAAGATTACTAATTTTTTCCCCACAACATTAAGTAAATATAATAACTAAATATATTTCATTACACGGTCATCTTTACATTTTTCGTTATATGAAGATGTGCCTGTATAGGGGTAAATATAACAAATATAAATACTAATGTCATGTCGACATATGAAGATACCTGCATGACAATTTAACTGGTTATACACCCTGTTTTTTAAACAAAGGAATACAAGAGTTACATTTATTAGCAACGAGCCTTTGCTTCACTTTGGATATCTTAATTCATCTTCCAAAAGGATCATGTCAATTCATAAACTCAACTTACTCGAATGAGTACTCGTGAGTTTATAGGAAAAGAAATAAAATAAAAACATGGATCAGGCATAAATCCTGGTATGGGTAATAGCTAACCCTTAAACATACGTATAGTGAATCCACACAGCTAAAGCATGGAATGAGTTTTCCTCTCATCAATTTATCATAGCATTTACGTCATATTATGTAAATAATCATCATAACATGAGCATACATATAGCATCAATTTCAAATATTTATACCTTATACTTGTCATTCAGTTACGAGCCATATACTATTCTGATTAAGTATACCCTATACTTAACACATTTTATGAACCGTATCATACAATCATCATGCACATTCACAAGCATCACCTAGACTCTTATTTTAGTGTCAATTTTGAAGTCCCTGTTAACTTTATTTAATGATTACCTCGCTAAGCTTGTTTATAACTAATTTTATCTTTTATTGACAATATTACTAATGAAATGGCCACTCATTTCATCAAGTGGGCCATCCAAACTAGAGCTACTCTGACTCTCGTAGGATGCTAAATGTACACATCCTTAATATGTTCTTGCAAGTGTCCTTGCTAAACGTTAATAACACCTCCTACTCACAGAAACATTTTCTTTTCCCTTTGTTGATTTATTCATTTTGATATTATTACTCTACCTAGGATTAATTTTTGAATTGAACCCTATAGACTTGTCAACTCATGGCACCTTGCCATATATTATTAAATTTTATAATTCATTAGTCTTGGCACCCTCGTATTCAACAACTCTATGAGTGGTATATTTTATGATATTCGGTTCAATCCATTTCTTTCATTCATTTGTTGTATACCCTAAACATTCTTTAGATAAAATATTTTTGTCTTCCATTTACATGATACAACTATAATTTCTTAACTTCTTCAAGCTTATTTCATTTGTTGTGTACCCT
The DNA here is from genome assembly GCA_030765085.1 of Allium cepa. Taxonomy (NCBI): domain Eukaryota; kingdom Viridiplantae; phylum Streptophyta; class Magnoliopsida; order Asparagales; family Amaryllidaceae; genus Allium; species Allium cepa. The sequence goes on from CM060942.1 coordinate 191,472,146, forward strand.
ACACATTATTATTTAGATAAAACATTTTTATCTTCCATTTTTATTTGGATGATGCAACTATCATTTCTTAGCTTCCCTAAGCTTATTTCATTCTTCAATCCTAAATAAGTTTCTATATTGAAATTATTTTTCTTTATCTCAATTCATCCTATGAAATTCTCAATCAACATTTTGGAAACCGACTTCCAAAATGCTACTAAGTATTCTCTGGTTTTACTCAAGGAAAATTAGCATCACCGGTTATCAAAAGTCAAGCTCTATGAACTATCACACACCAAAATTTAGATTTACCACATACCACAACCTAACACTATTGAGGTCAAGCTTTAGGAGCAATTGCATTTCTCAATTTACATCTATCAAAGGCCAGGTCATTGCATGCCACAACCTAGTGCTATCGAAGTCAAGCTATAACATTCCAACCTATTATATGTAAAGTTATCGCTTGTCATGGCCAAGTGCCATCGAATGTCAAGCTATCGCATATTATAGTGTAACATCTCCCTACTTGGAGGTTCCAAACTAACAGCTACGGATGTTGCAGTCATCCATAGTTATTTATCTTCGACGACCAAATACGACAGTGTTATATACATTGGTACATAGATCATAGAAATATGAAATTTTTAACAATTCAAAAACACATTTCACATTACATAACCCCAAAACGTTAACCACATCCATCAAATATAAGCATTAAAAATACGCCAAGAGCAACATATGAAGATGCCCTCTTGGTAGATCAGAGTGTACAATAAAGTTAATAAATCTGCCTTTACAACAAATCACACGGTAGAAAAGAAAAATTCTAATAACTATCTACCACCTGCATGTCTCTGGAAGCTTTATTCATAAAAAAAGGAATCCCGAGAACCTTAAATATCAAACTATTCAAAATCAATTGAGTACCTTAGAGTTTAAGGGAAAAACAAAAACTTCGAGTCAGGCATAAAGCCTGGTACGTATAATAACATAACATTTCAATCCTTTTTGATATCTAGTGAGACCATGCCGCTTAGCAGAACAGGTTTCCCCTCACTAGTATCCTAAAACCTTTTTAAAAAAACCATACACCGTGCTCCTACCTCCACAATGGTTAAAACATATATTTTAAAAATATTATGATGATATGCATACTTACAAACATTTAGGATTTCCCCATTTCCTATTAGATTTTAGTTTGCCTCAAAGAGGGACTATCCATCATATATTTATTTTACTTAAGTGGATGTGGACTATCGATCTAACATCTCATAGTTTTCCTATGATGGCTATAAACCTTTCATTAAACATATGGAGACTATCCATCCCCAACATGATATTGACTATCCATCAACCATCCCATAGTTTTCCTAGGATAACCATTAACCCATCTCCAATCATATGGAGACTATCCGTCTCCAAATTGATGTTGATTATCCATCATACATCCCATAGTTTTTCTAGGACAACTATGAACCCATTACATGGCCATTTAACTCATGCTATCAAGATGAATCTAATTATCTCATGCTATCCATATGATTAACTTATTGCCGTAGTATCCCTAATTATGGTTACATCCATTTAAATTTTACATTGGTATCCCCCAATGATTGTCAAAACATATAAGTGTTGATATCCCCAACTATTTTGTTGAACTCATTAAGCCCACCCTAGCATCCCCAAGGTTAAACAACATTTATTTATAAGGTTAAAAGAAAACAATTTTTCAACCCCTTCGAAAGTATCCCCTTTGAAAGCTTTGCTTTCGACCCTTTCGAAAGAAACCTTTCAACTCCTTTGAAAGCATAAACCATAAATTTTAAAACAATAGGTTCCAGCCTTTATAATACTTTAAAACCCTTCCTTCAAAACCTTTCGACTTAGTTGAAGTATCATTAAGTAAGAGTGGAAGCATAACTTCCAAACCATTTGTAAGTAAACCTTTCGAAAGCACTGGAAATCAAACCTTTCAAAACTATTGGAACTCAAACGGAAAGGCATTGGAAATCAAACCTTTCAAACCATTGGAACTCAAACCTTTTGGACCATTGAAAAGTAAACCTTTCAAAAACTCACAGGATTCAATTTAAAACATGTGGAAAACCTTTTTTGAAAACCTTTCGACTTCATTGGAAGAAACTTTTTGACTTTGTCGAAAGCTCTACTTCAAAAGCTTCAAAACATATCATTTGAAACAATAGGCCTCTACCTTTAAAACAACTCCTTCGAAAGCTTTGGGTTATACTTCAATTATAAAACAAGGGTAAATAATCTAAGTTGAAAGCTTTGATACCTTTCGAATGCATAGAGAAGCGGCTAGTTTTAAATCAAGGAAACCTTTCGAATTTGTCGAAAGCAATGAATTTAAAAGGTTGGAAAAAGCGGCAATAACCTTTCGACTGTGTCGGAAGGTTGAAAACAAAACAATGATAAAGCGGCAGTGACCTTTCGACTGTGTCAGAAGGTTCAAAACAAAAAATTGATAAGGTGGCAGTAACCTTTTGACTATGTCGGAAGATTTAAAACCTTTATTTTAGATAATTGACCTGGTGAAAGCAACCAAGTCGAAAGCTCCTTTTTGAAAGCAAGCAAGTGTAAGCTTTTGGTTTGTAAAACAAATATACCTAACCTTTTTGGCCGCCAACCTTTCAACTAAGCACCCTTTGAACTTCACTACACCAGAAAAGCCATTTTGCCCCAGCTCTGAGCTGTAGCAAAGTGATTTAGTCACGGTCTGAAGCCGTGGCGGAATGCGGAGTGGAAAATATTTAGCCGCGACTTAGAGCCGTGGCAAATATCTATTTAGCCACAGCTTTGAGCCGTGGCTAATTTTTTTTAGCCATAGTATAGAACCGTGGAGAAATATACATATACTAATATTATAATTTTTACCGGAATTTCAATTATAACCAAAGGTCCAATGACAATTTTACCATAAAATAAAAAAGATATCAATTTCGATTCCAAGATATAATTCGACACTTCTTAAAATTCTAGATAAAAAATCGAAATATCACTGCAGAATAAAATCAAATTTATATCATAAAATTTTTTCTAATATTTTAGTCAACTAAAACACTAAGCTACATTTCAAATATTCCTACAATAAAACTAAAGCACTGTAGGCACATTTACTACCATAACATGTTCCACGGATCTCCCAAACATATTTGTTTAAAGTAGAGTCACAAACAATAGTGTTTAATTGAAAGATACATTATGATTAAAAAAAGCCCATCAACTAATTGACTCATATGAAAGTTTGAAAGAAAGCTACAGCTTAAGGGTTTAGAAAGTTTTCAATCCTGTATTATGCGAAGTTCGTTCACCTACAAACAAGCAAGATAAGAAATCAGTAAGACAAGAACCACTGTGACTGAAAGCTAAGTTAATAAGTTTTATTTTATTTTATTTTCTTGGGCATTATTAGCATGACTAATAGCTAAGTTAATAAGTTTTATTTTATTATATTTTTTGTATTATACTTGTATCAAATGCTGAAAGCAGTAATGAGAACATTGATGATTTTGAAGCACAGTTCAAAGATGAAAATTCCTCCAACTCAAACAACAGTGTCCATGAGGCTTGAAGTAGTAATTAAACTGGATAAGCTTTTGTGTAGGCACGTATTATTCAATATTTTCTAGTGTTCAACTTAAATATGAAAAGTAATACTTGTAGCTATATTTGATTATGCCTTTTTCTGCTTCTACCTTCTTATTGCAGTTGTAGCTGGAGCAATGAAATCAATATGCAAAGTAAAGTTGAATAAAAAGAATTTAATGAAATGAATCATTAAATGAATGTGATTTTGAGTTATATAATGATATTCAACTTTAGTTGTAAAATGAATTAGCATTTCTAATGTTATTGTTAAGAATTGAATAAAACTTAAGTTAAGAAGTTGTGAATTAATAATAATATAGGAAGTGTTGTATAGAAATGTGAATATGGTGAATACTAAAATTCAATCCAAATTGAATATTAAACTAATTGAAAGTAAAAGTGCTAAAACCAAATTGAATGTAACGGAATAAATATGAATGTTTTGAGCGTAAAGTAAGTAAATTTGGTTATGTTGGATATGCATTGGTTGTTTGATGGATGTTAGTTGATTGTATAGAAATTCATATGGAATTGAATTAGTAAAATTAAAAGCTAGGTAATTGAATTCAAATTGGAAGTAAGTGAATCTAAATGGAATTGAATTTGATTTGAACTGGAAGTGAGCAAACTTGAATATAAATTAGTGAATGTAAACAAATTGAAAATGGATAAACGAATGTTTGTAAAAAAATCAAACGTTAATAAATAAAATGTGATTAATGTGAAAATCAATTTAATGAATATTAATGAGAAATGAATTTATATTGATTTGGTTATGGATTGATTTGGATAGATATTGGTTTATTGGATGTTAGTTGGATGATAGTTGTATGATGGTTGGATTTGTCGCTTATTGATTGCATTTGCTATATTGACATATATATTTGTTATATTGGTATATGTTGTATATTGGTATTACTTTCATATATACATGTTTCTCATTTGTTTGTTGAGTATTTAGTAGGTGCAGATAGCGCTTGCTTCGTATCTGGAGCTCGCTTTTGCGCTATATTTGCCGTATATGCTCGCTAATAATATATAAGGTACATATCTCGGATTACATATCGTGCTTTTACACTTTTTTCCCCTACACGAGCCTCATCCTCGAAGATGAGATGTATATTGGTGATATATATATATATATTTATATTTATATGTTGTGAACTATGATCGAACCGCGTACAGGAGGCCATGATGATTTTTTTGAAAATTTAAGGCGTTAGAAAGTTTTGAGAATTTTGGAAATTTTGTGATAATTGAAATTTTGATTTTTGAGTTAAAAGTTAAATGATATTAGTTGGTTTTGAAAAGATAACTAAGGATGGATTTGAAAACTTAGAAAAGTTTTGTAATAAGTTTAATTAAATGACTTGGGAAAGTTAAACACTTAAGAGATTTGGTAATTCAATTTGAACGAATTGTTTTGAAAGGCAAATGGATTTTGAGACCTTTTTCTTACTTAGTAATTTCGATGACGAAATTCTTTTAAGTAGGCGAGAATATAATGAACCAGAATTTCGGTCATTTAAAAATTGTATATTTAATTGATTTTAAATATTCATAAGTTAATTTTATAAGCTGGATAACTTATATTTTAAATACGGGGATTTAATCGGATAATTAAATTATTAATTTAATATTTGAAATTGTAGAAATAATTGGAATTTGACTTATATGTGAATGAAAATGACTTATAAAGTTGAATTAAATTCTATTTGAATTAGAATGATGTTGGTAAAATTTTAAAATTGATTTAAAAGTTAATTTGTAGAAATTGAATATTTTAATATTTAACTAACAGGTAAAAATAGTCATTTTCATACAGTATCGGATTTCGACAAAACCAGTTTCATTGGATCTGTAATGTTATATTATTGTAAGATTTCAAATTTTGTATTAATCGGACTTACAGTTTGGTCGTGGCAAACTAAAACGCGTAAAGAAATTTATTTAAGTAAATTTTAATTTAAACATTCGATTCGAAAACCTATCTTACAAATACGATTGAATCGGCTTCCTATATATATTCCATTGTGTTCGGAATAGGGGTAAAACATTATAAATGCCAGGCAACATACTTTGTTTGGAGTTCGGAAAATTTTTGGATGAATAGTGTCGCGAATTTCTTTAAAAGGACGTTATAATTTCTTTTTTTCACTCAAACCCTAGTCTAGGGTTACAGCCGACACCTTCTATTTTCAATGGCCGATATTTTTCAAACTTTCTCCCTCAAAATCTCTCAATCCATCAACCTATTCGAAAAATGTTCAACTACAAAGTGATTGACCTAGTCGAGATCTTCGTATCGAACGGCTGTAATCGGCTATAAGTCGTTCGATCAATGGTAATTGTGTTCAAAGGCCGGCCGTTCACATGCGATTTTCGAAGCCAATACGTGACCAGGTTCGCCACCATCGTGGCCGAAGGTGGAGCGGAGCTCGAGCTTTCAAACGGTGGTCTTGGGTCATCGTCGAGTGGAGTGGTGGAGTTGCGACAATTGAGTGATAAAGGCGGCTGGGTGGGTTTCGTTGCGTGATGAAAATGTGGGAGAGAAAGAAACACCACGCGACCCAGATCATTCAATTCAAAAATGAGCGGCCGAGATTAAAATGAAGGTTAGAATTAAAAAAATGTGTAAATTGTATTATAATAATTTGTATAAAATTTAAAACGTCATAACTTCTTCATACGAGGTCCAACTTTGACGAAACAATTTACATTGGGTCCGTATTGATGAGCATTACATTCTAGACTTGTTTAGAGTTGATTGGAGCTAGTGAAAATTTTGAGTAAAATTAAATGGATGTTTAATTTTATTCAGAATAAAACTACTGCAACTGCTATTGGAATCAAAGTGAGTACAACTCACTCTTTCCGACTCACTGATCCGGGCGTTCTTCTCTTTCAATGCTCAAGTCAGACGAGTATATTTACAGGTTTAGATTTGGTGCTTTTGGAGCTTCAGCAGGCAAGTTGGAGATCTACATCTTTGTATACACGCATCAATTTTGATTATCCATTGCTTAGTTGTTTTTATTATTGGAAATTGTGATGACATATTATTATAACTGTTCAGGCTGATAACTGGTGATTGATTGTTGAACTTTGATTGATGTATGTATACAGTTTCTGTTTTGTAAAGATCATTTGATATGATATTATATGTTTTCCATTACGATGTGAGATTCTGTATTGTACTGTTTGGTTTTCTCTTCTCTCTTTCTTCTCTTTTCTTCTCTTCTTCTCTCTTCTTTTCTTTCTCATGATTTTCGGTCAGTCTGTGCTTTTTTAATCGGACATGTGTGGTTAATTGTCGATTCAAAGAGAACGGATTTGCAGGTCTTTACAATATATATATATGTACATATGTATTATAATTATTATAATCCATCTGGCTTGTACTTCAAATAAACAATGAATAAAAAATTTTTTCTCTAAAGTTTAAAGTTAGATTTTTTTTTTGATTTTTATAGATTCAAAATTTCAAACTAAATGTACAAATATTTATATATAATTTACATAACCATACATAAGTATTATTAAGTCTAAATAATTTATTTTAAATGTATGTGCGTGTATGCCAAAATATATATTATAATACATACATACACATATATAATTTAAATATCATTATAATATATATATATATATATTAATAAAATAATGTCTCGATGGTATATATATATGTTAATAAACTAATGTATCAAAATTACACACACAAACATATATATCGAAAAAATTATTTTATCATGGCGGCTACAACCGAAACCCTAACCTCTAATCCAAATACACAGCCTCCAGACCCACTTGTCCCACTTGATCTTCAAATGATGCTGACTAATGTATTGAGAGGGAATCGGCGTACACAATTCAGATCTTCCTCATGATGCTGATTTTCATGCTGGTTTCTCTTCACATGCTGCTCCAAAATGCCTCGCCATTGGTGTTGACGGGTCTTCTAGCCAAAATACTCCTACCGCTGTAGAAGTGCATCTTACTGGAATCAATAATTCTACTATGCATGCGCCTATTATGATCGATAGATCTTAAAGAGTTGTGAATAGAGGAAATAGTTCTACAACTGCAGGGTTTATTCAAGATCCTTGAACATTTTGAAACAAACAAAATATAAAGAACAGATTCATAAGGTGAACAGGAAAATGGTGTGAATCATTCTAATTTTGATTTGAATATCAAAAGATGTGGGCGGATGTAGCTAAAGGGACAATAATGAATTTCGAAAACAGTTGAGGGATGGGAGACAAAGGGCGTAAGAAATTAACTTATTTTAAACCGGCATTTAATCAGGATAATAAATGGAAACCTCTAATCCATGAATAAAATTTGACAGATCTGAATTAAAATTGGGTAATAATATAGCAGTGTTTTTAGGACAAGACTATATCATACACATTTTAAAGCCAATATAGACTGGAAATCGAAAAGTAGATATGAAATGTTTACTAGACAATATGGTTTTCTTCAAATGCGATTTTAACATATAAAAGACCGTGAAAGAAATTTGGATAAGGGTCCTTATTTATTTGACTCTATAATTATTACATAAAAAAATGAAGTCATGGTCTTAAATTTGATAGAGATATTCTTACTACGATTCATGTATGGATAAAATTATTACATCTAGATATTTAATTTTAGGATGTTGAGGCGCTTAGTATTATTACTAGTGCACTAGGGAAACTTATTGAACTAGATGAAATCACATCTAAAGAATCAAGGCTGTCGTTTGCTTATGTTTTAGTTGAAATGAATGCATCTTCTAAATTTCCCAATGACATTGAGGTTCTCTTGTTCATTAGTGTGGAGATTTAAATTAAAGTAGACTATTAGTTCAAACCGAGTTGGTGTAATTTATGTCAAGTTTGTGGGCACATAGGACCATTAAGTGGCTTGTTCAATTCACTCTCTCTCATACTTTTGGACCGACAGAACGAGCTCAATTCAACCAGGTAAGGTACAAACTAGCCACGGAGAAGGGGATAAAAAAATTCATTGGGTTTATGACGGTGAATAGTTCGTCGTTATAAATTTGTAACGGTGACGTCTTCTGATTTATATATTTATGAGGCGAGCTCTTCACCGTTATAAACCAAACCCTACAAATTATAAGTTTATAACGGTGAAGACTTTTACGTTATAAGTTCATAACGGTGAAATCTTCGCCGTCATAAACTTATAACGGCAAAAACTTCGTCGTTATAATCACCAGCCCCTGTTCAGCTCACTAGTGATGAGATCAATTCAAACTAGTCATTGAGAAGTAAACAAGCTACATCTGATTACTCTGTGGCTTGTTTGACAACTGAACAAACTATTATTGGTTAAGCCTTAAATTCTCAATGCAAGAGGAAAGAAACCCAAGTTTGGCAACCAAAATCTTCTTATATGGATATTGATAAGGAAATAGCTCTTAATAAGGAGATCATAGATACAACAGATGATATTATTCTGAACTATATCCAAATAATAACGGCTGATAAAATTATTGAAGATAATAACAGCCACAATAATGAAGAGACTTATTCTAGAGCAGATGATTTGATAGAAGGCAAGAATAAGTTTGTTGAGCCAATATCTATAGAGACCGATTCAGAAACCAAAATAATATTATATGAACTCCAAGAGGAACAATATGTTGGCCAAAAAAACATTTCTAAGATGCTGAGCGTAGGTAGTCATGGTAATGGTTTATAGGTTGACGTTGGTGATGAAACTCAACAAATTATCTCTAATGGAGGAGAGAGTGACATACATGGTTCAGTTGTAAAGCTATCTGGTGTTCAAGAATATACACAGAGGAAAGGTGGCAACCCAGAACCCCTACAAGATTGCAGTAACAACCAAAGAAATGTGACCTCAGGTGACTTGGCACGTGCTGGCATTCAAGACACGGGGCGTTAGAAAAGTGGGCCTTCGAGCAAAGTGGAGACAGCGATCGGTCTATTGCAAGTTGGTGAGGAGGAACTTGGTTCCCAAATTGATGTTGTAGATGTACATGGATATGCAAAAAGAAGTGTAAATGTGCTATAAACATGCAGCAATATTTTAATGAATGTGGGTTCATTTCTGACAAGTGAGGCTTCAAATGACGTGAATGTTGCCGTTGTTGACATGGCAGGTTCTGGAATTCAAGCTTATGAGAAAGTAGTGAAGGCAGGTGGTGGTTTGCAAGGTGATGGTAATAATGCACAACAAGATAATTATGATATGCATAAAATTGCATAGGAACTTGATTTGTTACATGAATCCAACAATTACCAAAGACTTAAGGCTTAAAAAATGAAGGCATGTGCTAGTGTTTTGGCAGTCAAGAGAAGTAATTAGTTTGAGGCTTCAAAAGACGTACATTATGGTGTAGCTGATATGCATGGGTCCGATAAACTAGATCAAGTTGACAATGCACATAATAATTATAACACAATCCAAGAATCAATGGACGTGACTTGTAAGAATTCAGAAAAGGCGCCTTCTTCTTTCAATGAAGTAGTAATATTTAATGCTTCCAGCATTCCTATAATCAAAGAAAGGAAGGTAGTTGTTGCCCGTGTTGCTGAAGGCGAGGTGCTTGGTGACGACAAGGCAGCGGTGAATCTCGATTCTTCACTGAAAAACAGGGAAATAGGCATGGAACACAAAATAAAACAAAATAATTTAGAAAATAAAGTGCCTATTGGTAAAGATGGAACTGAGAATAATACAATGGAAGGGGTAAAAAAGGTAAAAGCAAAGGTATATTTAACTGACAACTCTGATACTTCACATAGTTTTGATGAATCCAAAGATGACATTAATACTTTTGATGAGGAAAATATATTTATTGAAAATATTGCTAATGCTAGTGATGATAACCCCTCAGCCAACGAGCCAATCAAGGATTTTTCAAGATATTAGTGACAACTCGGATTACAAAATTAGAAAGTCAAAAAGGGGAAGAAAGAAAAAACTTTTATAGTTATTCCTCCTAAAAGAGATAACTTAAGGAGAAGTAACAAAATTAAATGACAATTTTGAGCTGGAATGTTGAGGGAATGAACTCAGACAATAGATATATTGTTGTTATTAAACTCCTAGCGTATCATAAACCAAATATAGTTAGGCTATTGGAAAATAAACTTACTATAAAGGTGTAGAAAAGCTTCGACTACTAACAAATTGGAGTTTAATTTACAATAATGATGCTAAGGCGAAAGGTAAAATCTTCATTTACTGTACTCACTTGTTTGAGAGTTTTAAATTTGTTCTAAAAGCAAACAACATATTAGTTGCACTGTATCTAATAAGGAAGGATGTGAATTTCGTATTTCATTTATCTATGCAAGCAATAAATAGAAAGACAAATGTCATGGGAGTGCTTAAGCAGGGGATCAATTTGACTGATAAACCTATAGTTCTTATGGGTGACTTTAATAACGCCTTACATGCTAATGATAAAAAGGGTGGCCTAGCTATTCCGTTTAGTCATTTAAGAGGTTTTAATAATTATTTTAATGGCATCTAGTTTAGTAGATACAAAACTTCAAGGATTTAAATCTAATTGGAGGAATAACTACTAAGATAGATAAAGTTTTAACGAATGATTTGGTCCTCCATCTTTTCCCCTAATTAATTTTGATTTTTCTTCAAGATTATTCCAGTGACAATAATCTCATTCTGGTTAAATTTGAACCTTCGAGCAATAACATTAAGGGATCCCCTTTTAGATATTATAACTCTTGGCATCTTTTAGATAACCATCAATCGTGTTTCAAGACTGGATTTGAATATCACACTTGGGGTTCTGTTCAATATATTTTGATTCATAAGTTGCGACAAGTCAAGAAGGAACTAAAAAACGGAATAGAACCGGAAAGAATGAGAATCAAAATCTAATGAATAATGAACTGAATTTTCAAATGGCTTTGAAGGATTCAAACGACGATGCTGCAAATTTGACTTTATTTGATAATCTTGTTCAAGCTACTAGTAACATGGAATTAAATTCGATTTTTTTTAATGACAATGCTAAATAAAAGTCTAAACTTTCATGGTTTCAAGATGGGGACACTAATTCTAGATTCATTCATGCCAAAATGTCGATGAGAAGACAAAGAAATTGTTTACTTGCTCTTCTTAATGAACAAGGGGATCTGATCTATAATGTTGATAATATTGAAAAGGATGCATTAAAATTTATTCCGACCTTCGACCTCTTTAATGAGAAAAATAAGCAAAATTACCATTTTCCAATACAATGTAGACGAAAGATAAATGAAAAAGGCAGGAATTTCTTTCCAAAGCTGTATCTGTAGAAGAAATAAATAAAGCTATTTTCTCCACATCAAACGATAAGAGCCTGGTCTTGGTTGATTTACAACAATTTTTTTCAAAATTCATTGGGAAGATATCAAAGACATTCCTTTCGAGGCCATTAAACAATTGTTTGAAACATGCAAATTGGCAAAGGGAGTTAACCATAATTTCATAACCCTTGTTCCGAAGAAATTTAAGTCTTGCTATTTCTGATTATCGTCTGATATCTTGTTGTAATATGTACTACAAAATTATTTCTAAATTAACCAGTAATATAGTTAAATCTCTGTTTCCTTTGTTAATTTTGAAAATCAACTGTCATTCATCTAGGGAACATGCATTGCAGAAAATATTTTGCTGGCTCATGAACTTCTCAGGAGCTTCAAGGGAAAGGGCTTAGATAAGTTATGCATAAAAATGGAATTACAAAAAGCTTATGATCGGGTTAACTGATTTTTGATTTGTCATATTCTAAAAATGATGGGTTTTCCCTTGAAATTGACTAATCTTATCAGAGAACGTATTACTGCCCAATCCTTCTCTATTCTAATACAAGGGATACCTAAGGGTTTCTTTACTAGCAATTGTGGAATTGGACAGGGGGATTCTCTCTCTTTGTACCTTTTATGCATAGCTATGGAGTACTTCTCTATTCTCATGGAAGAGTGCATTGATGATGGAAAAATAAGTCTGATAAATGAAATCTCCCATGAAATTTCTCCTTTGCTTTATGCAGATGATTTGATAATTTTTTGCAAAGCAAATGAGAATTGTGCTAACAATTTAGAAGATATTTTGAGTCATCCTGAATCTAAAGCAGGGTTTAATATTAACCATAATAAATCCAAATTATATTTCATTAATGATTTTAGGAATAGAATTCTAATTAAAAATATGTTAAGAGTATAAGAAGATACATTTCCTGTTAAATACTTATGAATTCTTTTATCTTTTAATTATTTACACTACTCCGAATCTCCTATACAAAATAAAAGAAAGAATGGATAACTAGGACAACAAATTATTGTTAATTGCCGGGAGAGCAAAATTTATTCAGATTCTGTATTGGTTGATGATTTATCAAATCTCTATGGATTTAATTAGAAAAATAAACAAAATGCGTGCAGAATTTTTCCGGGAAGAGAAACATCATAAAATAGCATGGGAGGTGATATGTAGGCCAAACAAGGAGGGGGCATGGGTTTGAAAAATATTACCCAGCTTAGAAAAGCTACTGGTATGAAACTTTTATGGCATTTCTTGAATAAAAATAACATATGGTCTAAATAGCTTCATAACAAACATTGCTTGGATTAAAAAAATTGTACAATGAATATTGATAATAATAGCTCTTTCACATGGAAAACTATTCTGGAAGCTAGAGATAAAGGTACGCTTTATATTAGGAGAATTATTTCAAATGGAGAGACTGCCTCTTGATGGTTTGACACCTGGATTAATGACAAATTGATTGTTGATCTTTTAGGGTGGGCTATGGTTAAACTAGTGGGTTAGCAGATAATAAAATTAGTAGTATTATTAGAAATAATTAACCGGACCCGTCAATTTTTTCAAAAAAAAGAGAACTTGAAGCTTCAATTAAAAAAAAATCAGCATATGTACTAATAGAAGAGAAGATTACTGGGAACGGGATAATGGAAAATTTCATTTAAAAATGCTTGGGAAAAAGTAAGAACACATCATGATATACAATCTTGAGCAAATGTTATATGGCATAATATTATTAGTCAAAAAATGGCTTTTTACGTTTATCAAACTTTTATGGACAGAGTTAACACAAAAGATAAACTATCTCTTTGGGATGATTCGATTGATCCTAAATGTGTTCTTTGTGATTTAGAAAATGAGAGCATAGATCGTCTCTTTTTAATTTTAATTTTAGTGCTTTCATTTGGGTCTCCATCTATCTTAAACTCAAATTCCTCCACATAGTTCTTTAAATATGTGGGATGAAATGAATGAGATAACTAGGTATTTCAAATAAAATGGCCAGGTCCAAGATCTAGCGAGATGCAGTTTTGCTACTTCTATTTATTATATCTAAACGAAATCACATATCTTTGATGGATGTAAACATGATACATTGAAGCTTACTAGAAGAAATATTGTTGATGTAAATTATTAAGTAACGACTTCAACTAGAAGAACAGAAAGTAATGCTATCGATCATGAATTCTTAAATATGTGGAGTGTTGATGTGACGACCCGTCTTTCAATACCCAGAAAGACGTATCATCTATAAGAAAAGAAAGAGATAGAAATAGAAAAGATAGAAAGAAAAGAACAACAATCATCAGAATCTCACAGCGGAAACGAACAAAATATAATATTACACATATCCATTACATAGTTTTACATATCAGAGTACACAAAATAATACGACTTCATTACATTGGACATCCATAAGAGTCTGCCAAACCATACAACTCAAAATACAACATCAAAAGTCACTACAGCGGATAGAGATAGATAAGTACGCCTAGACTCCAGCTCCAGCTTCCAAAACATTTGCCAATCCCAACCAATCACTTGGCTACTCATAAAAATTTGAGTACCCAAGAGTTTATGAAAAACAAAATAAACTCCGGGTCAGACATGGGTCTGGTGTGAGTAAATAAGTTAAAGTTGTTTAACTTTAAAAATCATTTTGAAAACAAAAGGTATCACGTAAGACTTCCCACAAATAAACACGGGTAAGTTTTTACCTTACGCTAACAAAAACATTTGATAGGAAATCCAGTGATATTACAATAAGGTCTAGGGCTTTCAAGTAAATAGAAAATAGCAGAAATTGTTACATTCATTAAATTCCAGCTACTAGCCACGAAAGTGGGTAATACAATCAAAACCGTAGGGTCCCGTAGGTAAAATGGGTTTCCATCAATGACATGTCTACTGGGGTACCGCCCGTCACAGTACGGGGCCTAGATCACCGTACCGAGGACCACTCCCGATCCCCTGCAACACAAGGCCGGAACCATCCCTTACTGGATAGCTCCGAACAAGACAACCCCACAGTTATGGCCAACAACTGCCCACACAGCCGAAATAATAAGGGACTTCTAGACAGGGGTAAATCTCACTCTCAAGTGTGGGCTACCCACGAAGCCTTGCTGCACCTCCCCTGTTTTAGCCATTCCCGGTTGATGAGCCTTGAGGCTACGATTACCTTTAGAGAACACATCTCTTAGAATGCTTATCGTCCACCTGACGATGTTCTGAAAGCATTCAATCCATACAAGTTCGTTCCGGGTTCGAACGAAACCGAAGGCATTATTTCGTTACACTCATTTTGGAATCACCCTCAGAGTTAACGACAATAACCCTTGCACTCTAAAACTCCATCTCGATCTTCCTTTGAGATGTCACGACTTAACGTTTAAGTTGGATCGATGTGGTTTTCGAAAAATCAAATTTGATTCTTGATCCTGGTCTCATCGAAATCCAAACGTGTCTTAAAGGCCAAGTTGTTTAAATAATTAAAAAATTCAATTCAGTTTAAACATAACATCCACACAGTATTATCCACAGATAATAACCAATATCTATCACAGATATACTACATCTCATCACATAATATCTCAACTACCATTCAACAGATATCAACCATATTCAGATATTCAATTCAAACAATCATCCATAAGCAAGCACTTCTTTAATTCATATTATAATTAATTCAATTAATTTAAATTAAATTAACTATTTAAGAATTAATCACTTAATCTTTCTTAACCAAGCATTAATTAATTAATCACAATCATTTAATTAATTAATCACTTTTTAATTATCCTCATTATTAATTAATTAATCTTTATTAATTAATAATCCTTTATTTAACTATTAATTAATTACTATAATTATTCATTATTAAAACTTTATTAAAAATTAATCATTCCTTAATTGGTTATTAATTAAGCCTTAATTTATAATTAATTAATTCTTAATTAATTACTTAATTTAAATTAATTTATCTTAATTACTTAATTAATTATAAATTAATTAACCTTAATTATTTAAATAATTAAATCGTAACCATTAATTAATTATCTATTAATTATAAATTAATTAATGTTTGATTACTTTATTAATGAACTCTAATCAATCAATTATTAATTCTTAATTACTAATTAATTAATCATTAATCACTTAATTAATTAGTTACTAATCTCTTATTAATTAATCTTTAATCGTTTAATTAATTATCTATTAGTTATTATTTAATTTAATCCATAATTATCCAATTATTAATGCATAATTAATTAATTAAGCCTTAAAAAATTAATTAATCTAAATTTATTAATTAATTTAACCTTAATTACTTTATTTATTAAAGTAAACTTAAATTCTAATTTCAAAACTTAATTAAATTTCAAAACAAATAAATTTAATTAATTACTAAAAATGATTACATAATTAAAACATTTTCAATTTGTTAAAAACTAATTACCTTTTTTAAAAGTTAAATTTAAAAGAATTGTAAAATCATTTTAAACTTCAACCAACAAAATAAGAAATACTTTGAATTAAAAATATTTAACATTTCATAAAGTAGTTGAAATAAATTTTTAAAGTTTAAACTTAAAACAATTTGAAAATTTAAATTTGAAATCTTCAAACTTCACTTGCCCCCTATTTGTTTGACTCGACCAAAACTCAAGACAACACCAAAAATCAAACCCCTCCACTACCTTTCCCTCTCTTCTTAGTTAAAGCTTCAGCTAATCCAAAAACAAAAATACAAGAAAGAACACTTTACTCCCCAATCCCCTACACGAGCAACAGCAGCAACAATCCCGAGCACACACACGAGCCACACCCAAAACAACTCGAACGCTGCTTCGAGTCACCCTGACACCCCATCTCACTGACACGGTCGCCGTCTTGTGCACGTGCACGACTTGGCGACGCCGTCGCCACCATCCACGATACCTCGCGCAAACTCCACTTCGACCAACGACACAACTCCGGCCCTCAATCCTTACTTACACGAGCTAAAACAAAATCAAGACGGATCGAACCCAAAACCAAAACTGCATCACCAGAAAAACCCATCAACCCACGATTGTCGACCACCGTTCGCCTCGAGACTTCGGCCACAACATCGTACGACCCTGACGCAGCTTCGCCCCAAACCACTCGCGACTCGATCCATCCCTTCGTCCCTAGTTAGTCCTGTTTCGAATGCGAACAAATACAGAGCATAAACCCTAGTTTCACAAAATCCCAATTCTCTCCTAAATGATAATCACTTCAACCATTTTTCTCGAGTTTAACAACCATCAATACAACTTCAATCCAAGGCCCAATCCCTAGAATTGACCCAATCACAAGAATTTTGCCCAAAACCCAAATTCGGTCAACATAGAATTTCTACCCCAAATTCAATTTAAAAATCCTGAACTTTGCCTTAAAAATCATGTTATACGAAGAAGATTTAAGATGTTAATTCAATTCAACAAAATTCAAAGCATGATTTATCATGATATTAATTTTTTTTACTGCATTATCCTAATTCATCAGATTTTAAAACAGTTTCTTTTTAAATATCAAATTAATGCTTGATTCATCTTTAAATGAAACTACTGCATTGAAGATTCTAAATTAACAATGATTTGTTGAACACATTTTGAAGCTTTTGTTTTAAATTTACTCTGAACTTGAAGATACAGAGAAGCATCAGTAGTATTTTTAACATGCATAGTTAATTTATAACATATAAACAAAGATTATACAAAATAGGTACATGCAAGCATCAACAGGACTAACATTCACATGCAACATTTTTACTTAAAATTTCTGATTTTAAAATTTACTCACCTGAATTATTGCAAAGCAGAGTCAAAAAAATTGAATTCCTAGAAAATAACTGCAATTTTTAACTTGAAATTTCTTGATCCAACTATTTGCTTGATGATGCTTCAATCTCTAATCAATCAGTATTTAGGATAGAAGAACTTGAATTTTCTTTTCAAATTTGCTGTAACTTATTTGCAGGTTTTTCCTTTGAATTCTGTTTTGCAGATTTTCTTCCTGATTTGCTTTGCAGATTGAAGTTTTAGAAATGAGGCTAGAATGTTTGATGAATTTTGGTTAAAGTTGAAAGATTTGAAGAATTTCAAATTTGTTAATGAGGTTTGTAATTTTTTTTTACTTTGCTTTAGAAAATTTGAATGAGAAAATTTAGATGAAGAATAAGAAGTGGGTTTTTATAAAAATAGTTTTGTTTTATAAAAATTTAAAGAAAATAAATTAAATCTTTGACACTTGTCATGATACATAGTTAACTTCTTAACACATGTTTATTAGTGTGATTTAAATTTAAACAAGTGTACTTTTCATGCAAAAAGAAATTTAAAATGTTTTTACTAATTGATTTTCTTATTTTAAATCCATTTTTAATTCATATAAAATCAATTCTTCTTAAAGAAATAAATATAAATCAAATGTTATATCCTAAATAAAATTATGAAAATACTCTTTTAAACTCAAAGTATAATTTAGAATATAATTAACCTATTTTGAATCTTTCAGTTTAACAATTCAAATTCAAATTAAATTTTAAATTCAATTCAAAATCAAATTTGATATGAATACAGTTTTAACACATCATTACCCTTTTGTATATATTAATTTTAATTAAAATCAACATGCATTTACAACTTATTTATTATTATTGTTTAAAATACAATTTTATTAATTTGAATTAATTTATTTAAAAGATTATCACATTTAAATTGGGTTTGAAATTTCGGAATATCACATTCCTTCCCCTTAAAAGAATTTCGTCCCCAAAATTTAAACAAAGGATAATCCAAAATTTCATTCCATTCTACACTTCAAGCATACATAACATCAATACATAAGAAATCAATAAACAAAACATCCAAACAGCAATACATCCAATACAACATCACTAGCTATCCGGACACATATCCGGATAAGCCTTCCTAAAACTATCCAGAGTCTTCCAGGTACAATCTATGGGATCCTCACTCCACTGGACTTTAACAAGCTTCACTATCTTACTTCTGAGTTGCCTCTCGTCTTGATCAACAATCTGAACAGGATGTCTGACAACTGATAAGTCTGGCTCAACTTCTAAGTCTTCCTGCACAACTGGCTCCACAATAAGAGATGGATCGTGCACATATTTCCGTAGATGAGATACGTGGAAAACATTGTGAATTCCAGCCATCCAGACTGGCAATTCAATCCCGTATGCTATGGCACCAATCCTTTCGAGTACTCGGAACAGACCAATATATCTCGGTGCGAGTTTCCCTGTCTTCCCAAATATTACTGCTCCTTTAATAGGGGAAACTTTGACAAAGACTAAATCACCAATCTCGAACTCCAATTGTCTTCGTCTTTTATCTGCATATTTCTTTTGACGATCCTGATCAGCTCTCATCCTTTTCTTGATAAGCTCGACTTTAGCAGATGCTTCACGAATCAAATCTGGTCCAAGCACAAGACAGTCTTTCGACTCTATCCAACAGGCTGGGGATCTACACGGCCTTCCATACAGTGCTTCATAAGGAGCCATCTTAATACGTGCTTGGTAACTGTTATTGTAACGATAACGAATTTTGCCCGCTCGAAAATCGACATCCATACTTTACATCGTACTCGAATGCCGTAGATTCGACCGTTCAAATCCGATTCGCCGAAGCTTATAACAACATTAAGTAGATAACACAGCTGAATAAAAAGAATAATACATTGATATACAACACCGATACAACAGAGTGATACAATGAATATCAATATACATCAAAGATACAATAAAATAGCAGCGGAAAAGAAAAATAGATAGAACCAGCAGCGGAACAAATAACTCAAGATAGTCTTCAAGGAAGAACTCCAGCAGCAGCTCGAACCAACGTCACGATACACTAAGACAAGCAAGTCTCGTCCGGATCCAAAGACTGAAACTAGCTCCAGATAATCCACTATACCTAACTATCTGAAAAACCCAACTCTAGACTGCTCGTGTAGAAAATAATGAGCATCCAGAGTTTAGGAAAGGAACAATAAACTCCGGATCAGTCATGAGACTGGTGTGAGCAACAAAAACAATTTATCTTTTAATTCAATCAATAAAAGAATTTTAAAGTAAATTCGCAATGCTTTTTGAAAATAATAAGACCTCCCGCCACACACACAATGCAAACGCAGACTTGGAGGAGATTTCTTCTTATGATAGTCAAACATGCTTAATACGCAGAAAATTTCTTTGATATTATTATTATAAGTGCACGGTGCAGAAAAGCATTTCGAAAGTTGAATATAAATCTTAGCCAGCATAGGTACCATTATATTATGCCCGCTATAGATACCATATTAGATGGCAGGTTCTACAACTAATATCGTACAGGGTTTCGTATAGAAGATTGGATTTCCAACAAATGGTCAGGCCAAGGAACTTCCCATTGCCACATGGAAACGCCTCTGGAAGGACGTCCCGAGAACCTAACCGGATCTTTGCCAACACAAGGCCGGGTTACCCCTAACTGGGTAACAACTGACACGAGTATGCCATCCCCCGGTCCTTTAGGACCTTTAACCGAGCGCTCGATAACCAACATCACACTATAGTAAATAAAGTGTTTTCCACATGAGTAAGTATCTGGGCTCCATACCATGATACCACCCCTTTCCAAAAGGAAATGAACATACCCTAAAGGGGTGCTACCCCCTAATAACCTTGCTGCATCTTTCCTGTTTTGACCATTCCGGGGTGTGAGGCTCGACGAAGTCTCGTCCACAAAGCTACGCTTTGGTACAAAGCCACGCTTTGGGTCAACAAATGATCAAAGTAATGATCACAAAGATAAATGATCAAACAAATGATCATATCACAAATGATCAAACAATGATCATTTCACAGCAACACTTAGCATGTCACATTACCAAATTGGGAATATATCGCTGATAACCTTCAACTACATAACCTCTGAGCTCGTACGTCTCAGAGAAGGGTGTTAAGCTAAGAGAATAAATTCTCCGCCACCAACATAAATGTATTTGAAAGAAATCTGCTTTATATCTCAATTTGTAATGTCAGACACACAATCCATACAAGTCTGTTCTGGGTTCGAACAGAACCGAAGGCACTTCCAAAGAAGTCCTTGCAATCCGGATATTCACTAATCACGTTCGGACTTCCCATCACATATAGAGTCTCTATATCGGGGCCATTCGATGCAAAGACATTCGACGAGTTGTCCTTTCGTTTTCGAAAATATCCGGTCTTCACCACCGGTCTTTAAATGCTATCCATAACGACGTATCACATATTCGGAATGGGATATATGACACAAAGGTCCTCTCCCGGCTAAACCGAATAGTGAGCGCAATATTTCAAAAACATATGGATATTGGGATTTCAATTAAGTCACAACTTAATTATTCAAACATTTCTTTCAAATGGTTTAAACAAGTTACCATTTTAAATCTTTAAACAAGAAGATTTATTTCACAAAGATCAATTCATAGATTTCCAAAACAATTCCATTTCAATTGTATTAACTCGTTAAATCTTTAAATCAAAGATTTAACTTATAGCTTTCAAACCGTTTCTATAACTTGGAAATCATTTCCATTTTAAACTAGAAATCTTTTTAACACAAATTTGAAGTTCATTACTTATGTGAAAGCTTTTATTATTTGAAAATAAACAGTTTTCGTTTCAGAAAAAATCCAATTATATTTACACGAGTTAAAGCCCTTGAATTTTAAATTCAAATCCTCAAATCAATTCATTTAAAATAGTTCAACCCATATATAACTGGTATAACATTTTTAATCCCTAGTTTCAAATTATAGAATTCAGTTTCACATTTTGAATTTAAATTTAAATCAAATTATTTAAATTTCAAACTTTATCAAGTTATTCAAAATAAATTTCATCTTTGAAATTCCATTTCAAAAGCATTTCACTTTAAACCCAATCCATTTCTAAAACATTTGAATTTAAAAATTCAAATTCAAAACTATTTTCAAAAATCTGTGACTTACTCGATTTCCTCGTGAAGTCCATAATTGTGTGTGTATGGTGTGGTCCAGGGGTTTTAACACAATAGTGCAACAACAATCAATCATCACAGATCAAAACACAGAAATATAGTTGATAAGCGATATAACTATAACGCTTATCGTCCGTTCACAGATTCACAGATAATATACAATTGTAAATAAATATACACAGCTCAATCTACAGAACAAAATATCACAAATCAGATAGGATAATCAATTCAAGGCATTTCATACAATACAATCATTCATAAGCATTTAATAAACATTTGTAAGCAGGATTAATTAATTGTTTAATCCTAATTAATTCAATTCATTTCCAATTTAATTAATTACTTATGAATTTATTATTCAATTCAGATTTATTAATTCCAAATCATTTGATATAAATTAATTTATCAAACACTTTAATTAATTATTCTTAATTAACAAATTTATTAAATTAACCTTTAAACCAATTATAAAATAAATTAACCCCATAATTAATTATTTTAAAGAAATAAAATCTTTAATTACCTATTTAATTAATCCAAATCATTAATTATCCTTTTTAATTAATTTAAATAATTACAAATCATTAAATCTTCATATTTTTAAAGATAAAAACATTTATCTTATTAATGATCAATTTATCAAAAACAATTTATTTTCAAATATATTTTTAAAATTTCATTTTAAATTTAAGATTTAAAATGAAAACAAATTGACTTTGACAACGTCTTAAACAGTTTCAAAACCCCTTTTTTAAATTCACAAGTTCAAGAAAATATTTACCTTGATATAGAAGTTTAAAAGAATACAAAACCCAATTTCATTTTTTTTTATTATCTAAATCAATCTAAAGATTTACACTATCTTTCAAATGTTTAAAAACAAATTAACTTTTAAACAAACTTCTTTTATTTCAAAACTCAGATTCAAATTTGAATTTGAATACAGGTTTAAACTTGGGTTTAAATCTCTATCTTAATTTAAAATTTTACTTTTAAATTCAACCTATTAAAACCATTAAAGTTGTTTCAAATAATTTAAATTTCAAAACTTTATTATATTTTAAAACTGAGATTCCAAAACCAAATTGAATCATATTTAACTTCATTTTAAAACTCTACTTTTCATTTAAACTTGGTTTTTAAATTTTATTTTAAATTTAACAGGATAACAGGTTTTCCTGTGAAACCTGTAACCAAACTAGACTCGCGCCAACCCTCCAATCTCCCCGAGTCAAACACCCAAAAACATCAAGCAAAACCCGGAACCATGTTTTCTCTCAAATCTTAAAACCTGGCACTTGAATTGAAACAACTCGAGCCCAACTGTATATTGCTTCGAGTTAAACAACCAATTTCACGCGCTTCCCTCCGGGTTCTTACCTTCTTCCCCAAATTAACAACACAAACCAGAGAACCCACTTGCACGTGCAGGTGCACCATGGAGAACCGAAGCTCTGGCGCCCGCGATTGTCGTCGTCAAGTCGCTGGTGATCTCCTCTCACCATTCCAAACACCTAGTTTTCAAACCCGATCCAAAATCAAAAATCGAAAATTTCGAGCTACTCAACACAACACCTTCGTCTGAAAACTCCTTCCAATCCACGTCGTCGTCCACCGGAGGCCATGAAAACTCATCACCTACCTCGCCATATCCTCACGCCACAAATGCACGCAGACCGGAGCCACTCGATGCACCTGAGATGACACGGTCATCAAAATCTCGATCACAACCCAATTTAGGGTTACCATCAAAATCGATCAACCCCAATCGCCTCAGGGGTTTAAGCACCTTCCAAATAATTTTCTCCGACACCCCATAGGCTGCTCCTTCTCCAGCCACGAATTCGACCACCACGAATCGGTCGATCACCAGAAAATGGCCAAAACCCATTTCCATTCAAACCCAAACCACACCTTCATTTTGATTCTAAAAATCCTGATCTTGGCCTTAAAAATCATATTTTAGTTTACTGATTTGATCTATATCACTGAATAAATGAATTACTAAGTTTGAATTTTCACTTATATATGAACACTTGCACTGTTGTTTTGGTTTACAGAGATATGTGCAAGTTATTTTAATTTAAATTGACTTTTAAAATTAAGTTCATAATCAAACAATCAACTTTTGTTTATAACTCAAATCCTAACTGAGATCAAATCAAATGGTAAAGACTTCTTATCAAAATCTTAGTTTAAGACAAACACAGGCAAAACAGATTCATAGCAGCCCTTATGTATTCACATATACACACAGAGGAATCATCACAAACTAAGCATTTAAAGCATACTTACTTCTAGTTATCCACATGCAACTGATAGTTAGCATTTAGGTTTTAAAATGCAAAGTTACTCACCTGTTAGACCTGATGAGCAGAGCACCTGATATTGAAAAGTCTTTTGAAACTTTTGAAAACATGCTTGGATGCTTTTAAAACTTTGAACTGGATTTGCTTTGGCTTCGAAAACTTAGTGCTGTGATGCTTTTAATCTTGCTTTAGATAACTCAGGTTTTAAAGAATGCAGATGCTTTTGATTTCCAGATTATACTTGAAAACAGGGCTTTGATTTTCTTGATCTTCTTTTGTTTTTTGTTTTTTCTTAAAGTGAAGTTTTGTTTTAAGTTTTGAAACAATATAACTATATATTTACACAACCGGAATGAATAAATGAAATGGGAAGGCTGATATGTATAAAATGTGAAGTTTACAGTATGTTATTTGTACAGGGTATCATATTATATCTTATGTTTGTACAACAAGCATTGCTCATCTTGCATGTTGCATTAATTGCTAGAGGTAGGTTGCTGTAAAAATATTATTTCTTTCTTCCCCCAGAACTTGTTTTATTTGTTTGTACAGTTTGTTTCCATTGCTTCTTGTTTACATCATTGCTTTGCATATTTATTTGTTTGAATACTTTTATTTGCATTGCCTAGCTTGTATTTGTTTTCTCAGCCTACATATACTTATTTTTTTTTTCTTCTCGTACAGCTTATTTATGTGTACCATACTTAAAAATATTGTTTTTGGTTTGACAAGATCTGTTTTGGGCTGGAGATATCTTGCATTAATTTCTTTGTCCATATTTCCATGTGTACAACTATACTTTGGTTTGTTTCATTGCATTTATTAGCTTGTTTTTTTTTTTACTTTGTTTAATAGATTTTCTTGCATGCATACATATTCTACTTGATGGCTAAAGATAATGTTGTGGCTGCAGATCTTTCTTTGTATATTTGCATTAATTGCTTTGTACATGTTTATGCATGTTTATCTTTTAATTTGTTTGTTCTTTATTTTATTACTTTGCCTTTGTTTGTTTCTATTATCCTTTTGTTTTGCCTGCATATTTTTTTTTCTTAGTTCTGTTTTTATTATCTTCTTTGGCAAGCTTTTTGTACTTTTGCTTTCTAGTCTACTTATTAAATTTTACTCGGCTGCACACCTATTCATTTGAATACTTGATTATACTTACTTTTATTTTGTTTTGTTTCCTTCTTTTGTTATGTTTATTTACTTGCTCTTCATATTTGTTTTATGCTTTGTATTTGTTTTGTTGTTTCTTTCTTTTGTATGCTTATGTAAATGACATTTGTCTTGTTTTCCTTTATAAGTTTTCGTACCTATATTTGAATATATTTTAAAATTTACTTTGTTTGTAGATATTTTGTTTACTTATTTTATTATTTCCTTTGCAACTGCTTTGTAATAGAAATGACATTCCTATTTTATATATTGTTATAATTTAGCTATGCGTTCATTTTTACATTCTATAATTTATCATATATATATTCTTATTCCCACTTCTAATTTTAAATATTTAATTTAACTTTAATAGTTAATTTAACTTACATAAAAAAAAATTCAACTTAAATTATCAAATATTTAATTACTTATTTTATAGTATAGCTTGGTTGTATTTTATTTTTATTTAAAAGTTTAACTACCCATCATTTCTTATTTACTATTTACTATAAATCCCAATTCAAATACAATTTAAATATTCAAAATTTAAATTTATCCCAAAATTTATTCATAATTTACATTAACTATCAATTTAAAATTAATTAAAATTCGAGATCGTTACAGTTATTATAAGAGAATTCCACTAGATGTAGATGGTCTTCCCATGATCCACCAAAGTCTAATACATAGGCTCTCAACATATCTTCTAGAATTCGGTTTAGCCTCTCCGTCTGTCCATCTGTTTGGGGATGATATGCTGTACTCAATCTCAAACTTGTTCCCATAGCTGATTGCAATGCCTCCCATAATTTGCTGGTGAAGATAGGATCTCAATCACTTACAATACTGACTAGAACACCATGCAACCTCACTATCTCTCTCAAGAAAATTTCTGCTAGAGAAGCTGCAGTACGGGTTGCCTTAACAGGTGTAAAATGGGCGCTTTTGGTTAGACGATCAACAATCACCCTTATTCCTTCATTCCTCTTCTTTGTTCTAGGCAAACTGTCGATGAAGTCCATCGAAATCATCTCCCATTTCCATGTCGGGATCTCCAAAGGTTGTAACAAACCGGCTGGCTTCTGCTGATCTCCTTTTACTTGCTGGCAGATAGCACAACTATTAACGAATCTGGTTATATCTTCCTTCATGCCCTTCCACCAAAAGACTCTCTTCATATTCTTATACACCTTCGAGATTCCTGGATGGATATTTAATCTGAAGCGATGACTTTCTAACAACACCTCTTGTCGTAGATCCTTATCATTCGGAACACAGATCCTTCCGTTGATCCTCAGTGTCCCTTGGTCATCAATCTCAAAACTAGGACACTGACCCTTCCTAACTCTTCTGATAATTCCTCTTAATTTACTATCAGATTCCTGCTTGCTCGAAATCCTTTCCAGAAGAGACGAAACCACTTCCAAAAGAGATAGAACTGCATTTCTGCTAAGAGCGTCTGCCACAACGTTCACCTTCTCCGGGGTATACAGAATATCCAAATCATACGATGCCAAGAACTCAACCCGTCGCTGCTGTCTTAGATTAAGATCTTTCTGAGAGAAAAGATATTTCAACGGTTTGTGATCCGTGAATAACTCAAACTTTTCTCCTAAAAGATTGCGCCTCCAAATCTTTAATGCAAAAACAATGGCCAACATCTCTAGATCATGCATAGCGTATTTCTTCTCATGTGGCTTCAATTGCCGACTCGCATATGCAATTACCCTACCATTCTGCATAAGCACAGCTCCCAATCCAACAATACAGGCATCAGTGTCCACTTGAATTTAGCTCCCTACCTTGTCAGCTTTGTTAGGTGAGAAGAGATCTTAGAATAATCCTTAATAAATTTCCTGTAGTAACCGGCCAATCCCAGAAAACTGTGAACTTCTGTTGGTGTCCGAGGCTGCTTCCACTCCAAAATAGTCTCAACTTTAGCTGGATCTACAGCGATTCCCTCACCAGAAACAATGTGGCCCAAAATTTTTATTTCATATTTCCAAAAATGACACTAAAGAGAATTTCACCTTCAGAACATGCCTTCTCAGAGTTTCCAAAACTATTCTCAAATGCTGCTTGTGCTCTTCTTTCGACTTAGAATAAACCAAGATATCATCGATGAACACCAAAACAAACTTATTCAAAACATCTCTAAAGACTCGGTTCATCAGATCTACAAAGTAGGCAGGAGCGTTGGTTAACCCGAAAGGCATAACCAACCACTCATAGAAACAATTAGGTCCCGTAAATGCAGTTAAGGGAATACTGTCCTCAACTACCCTTAACTGATGGAAACCTGATGCTAGATCTAACTGAGAAAAGACTGATGCTCCATGAAGCTGGTCGAAGAGATCATCAATAGAGGAAGAGGATACTTATTTCGAATGGTCACTTTGTTTAACTCACGATAGTATACACAGAACCATAGCGACCCATCCGACTTGATGACAAAAACTGCAGCAGTGCCCCAGCAAGAAAAACTTGGTCTAATCAAACCCTTCTCCAACAGATCTCGAGTTTGCTTCACTAGTTCTTCCCTCTCCCTTGGAGCCATCCTCCTACTAGGTTGAATTACGGGTACTGCTCCAGGAACCAAATCTATACGAAACTCTATTTCTCGGTGTGGAGGCAAACACTTAACTTCTTCGAATACGTCAGAGAAATCCTGGACTACTTCAATATCTTCATCCTCCTCATGAAAAGTCTCAACTCCATGTAAAAGACTACTCAAGTGAATTCCAGAGTTATCACACATTACTCTGGCAATCCTACTGAGATCAGTTTCCAATGAAACTGTTCTCTCATCACAATTTAAAACAGCCTTATATTTGTCAAGCCAATCCATTCCCAATATAAAGTCCAAACCTTTAAAATCCAATACATAAGGGTCACAGGAAAAACTATGGGATAGATAGGAGATTCTCAAATCCTTACAGATCCTATCTAACTTGGTTACCCCTCCTATAGGATTAGATACATATATGGGATTGTCTACGGTACTAGGGGTAAGAAAGAAATTCTCTACAGTTTCCAGGGAAATAAAACTTAAAGAAGCACCAGAATCAAACAAGACATTAATATACTTTCCATTTAAAAGTAAGGTACCTTCTAAAACTCCTTTGCCCTTGACGAGTTTGATGGTGCGCCTTCTAAAGCAAATACTTTGTTCTGTTGGACCTTATGAAGGAGCGGGCAATCTTTAATCATGTGTCCCGGTTGGTGGCAGTCAAAGCAAAGAGACTTCTAAACTAAAGCTGACCCTGGTCCACTATAATGCTGTCGCTGTTGCTGAGACTCTCTTCTGGGACACTTATTTGCAAGGTGACCTTCTTGCAGACAAATATAACATTTGCATGGTCCATTGTTGTTTCTAGACTTTTTCTTGTTTTGCTTCTTCCAATTAGGATTGAATTTTCTTTTATTAGGGTTGGAAGAATTTCCTCTAGATGCAGCTACTCACGCCTCAGATCTTTTGTTCATCAAGTCTTTATATCTTAACGCCATGTCAATAAGCTCCACAAAAGACCCTTTCAAATGTGCAGTCATTCTTTCATGATGCTCAGGCCTCAACCCTTGGACAAACATCTCGTTCTTCTTAAGAGAGGTGTCTATAAGTCCTGGACCATAGCAAGATAACTCGTTGAATTTTGTCTCGTATTCAGCTATAGACATGTTTCCTTGTTTCAGATTCAGAAAATCTTGATAAAGACGAGTTCTTCCTGTAGTAGGCATGAACTTCTCCTCAAACATCTCCTTAAACTCTTCCAAGACATATCATCTTTCGAGATATTAGCAGTCACTGAATTCCACCAGACTGCGGCTCCACCTTGTAATTACCACGAAGCCATTATTCTCTTCTGCTCATCCGATAACCTTATGCTCTTAAAGATCTTCTTACACGAGCGAAGCCTGCTTGGAATTCTATTATAGTTTCTGATCCTTGAAACGGCTTTCCTCTAAAATGAACGAAGTCCTTGCATAATGCAGCAAAACTGACTGGAAACATAACTGGATTAACAGTCTCATTATCAGGCTGCTCTCTCCTATTACTGGTTGATGCACTTCCAATAACTCTTCCCCTTCTGCCCCTTGAACTCATTCTGGCTACCTGAACAGGTAACCCAACCAATTTTAGATAGGGATATAGTTATATAAGAAAATTACATATACGCACTCTCAAGATAGATACTACTCCAGAGCCTAGGTGTTTCTCAACCTATGCTCTGATACCAATCGTGACGACCCGACTTTCAATACCCAGAAAGACGTGTCATCAATAAGAAAAGAAAGAGATAGAAATATAAAAGATAGAAAGAAAAGAACAACAATCATCAAAATCTCACAGCGAAAACGAACAAAATATAATATTACACATATCCATTACATAGTTTTACATTTAAGAGTACACAAAATAATACGACTTCATTACATTGCACATTCATAAGTGGCTGCCAAACCATACAACTCAAAATACAACATCAAAAGTCACTACAGCAGATAGAGATAGATAAGTACGCCTGGACTCCAGCTCCAGCTTCCAAAACATTTGCCAATCCCAACCTAATCAGTTGGCTACTCATAAAAATTTGAGTACCAAAGAGTTTATGAAAAACAAAATAAACTCCGGGTCAGACATGGGTCTGGTGTGAGTAAATAAGTTAAAGTTGTTTAACTTTAAAAATCATTTTGAAAACAAAAGGTATCACGTAAACTTCCCACAAATAAACACGGGTAGGTTTTTACCTTACGCTAACCAAAACATTTGATAGGAAATCCAGTGATATTATAATAGGGTCTAGGGTTTTCAAGTAAATAGAAAATATCCGAAATTGTTACATTCATTAAATTCCAGCTACTAGCCACGAAAGTGGGTAATATAATCAAAACCGTAGGGTCTCGTAGGGAAAATGGGTTTCCATCAATGACAGGGCAATTGGGGTACCGCCCGTCACAGTACGGGGCCTAGGTCACCATACCGAAGACCACTCCCGATCCCCTGCAACACAAGGCCGGAACCATCCCTTACTGGATAGCTCCGAACAAGACAACCCCGCAGTTGTGGCCAACAACTGCCCATACAGCCGAAATAATAAGGGACTTCTAGACAGAGGTAAATCTCACTCTCAAGTGGGGTACCCACGAAGCCTTGCTGCGCCTCCCCTGTTTTAACAATTCCCGGTTGATGAGGCTTGAGGCTACGATTACCTTTAGAGAACACATCTCTTAGAATGCTCATCGTCCACCTGATGATGTTCTGAAAGCATTCAATCCATACAAGTTCGTTCCGGATTCAAACGAAATCAAAGGCATTATTTCGTTACACTCATTTTGGAATCACCCTCAGAGTTAACGACAATAACCCTTGCACTCTAAAACTCCATCTCGATCTTCCTTTGAGATGTCACGACCTAATGTTTAACTTGGATCGATGTGGTTTTCGAAAAATCAAATTTGATTCCCGATCCCGGTCTCATCGAAATCCAAACGTGTCTTAAAGGGCAAGTTGTTTAAATATTTAAACGATTCAATTCAGTTTAAACATAACATCCACATAGTATTATCCACAAATAATAACCAATATCTATCACAGATATACTATATCTCATCACAGAATATCTCAACTATCATTCAACAGATATCAACCATATTTAGAAATTCAATTCAAACAATCATCCATAAGCAAGCACTTCTTTGATTCATATTATAATTAATTTAATTAATTTAAATTAAATTAATTACTTAAGAATTAATCACTTAATCTTGCTTAACCAAGCATTAATTAATTAGTCACAATCATTTAATTAATTAATCACTTTTTAATTATCCTCATTATTAATTAATTAATCATTAATTAATTAATAATCCTTTATTTAACTATTAATTAATTACTATAATTATTCATTATTAAAACTTGATTAAAAACTAATCATTCCTTAATTGGTTATTAATTAACCCTTAATTTATAATTAATTAATCTCAATTAATTCTTAATTAATTACTTAATTTAAATTAATTTATCTTAATTACTTAATTAATTATAAATTAATCAACCTTAATTATTTAATTAACTAATCTTAACAACTAATTAATTAACTATTAATTATAAATTAATTAATGTTTGATTACTTTATTAATTAACTCTAATCAATTAATTAATTAATTCTTAATTACTAATTAATTAATCATTAATCACTTAATTAATTAGTTACTAATCTCTTATTAATTAATCTTTAATTATTTAATTAATTATCTATTAGTTATTATTTAATTTAATCCTTAATTATCCAATTATTAATTCATAATTAATTAATTAAACCTTAACAAATTAATTAATCTAAATTTGTTAATTAATTTAACCTTAATTACTTTATTAATTAAAGTAAACTTAAATTCTAATTTCAAAACTTAATTAAATTTCAAAACAAATAAATTTAATTAATTACTAAAAATCATTACATTATTAAAACATTTTCAATTTGTTAAAAACTAATTACCTTTTTTAAAAGTTAAATTTAGAAGAATTGTAAAATCATTTTAAACTTCAAGTAAAAAAATAAGAAATACTTTGAATTAAAAATATTTAACATTTCATAAAGTAGTTGAAATAAATTTTTAAAGTTTAAAATTAAAACAATTTGAAAATTTCAAATTTCACTTGCCCCCTATTTGTTTGACTCGACCAAAACTCAAGACAACACCAAAAACCAAACACCTCCACTACCTTTCCCTCTCTTCTTAGTTAAAGCTTCAGCTAATCCAAAAACAAAAATACAGGAAATAACACTTTCCTCCCCAATCCCCTACACGAGCAACAACAGCAACAATCCCGAGCACACACACGAGCCACACCCAAAACAACTCGAACGCTGCTTCGAGTCACCCTGACACCCCATCTCACTGACACGGTCGCCGTCTTGTGCACGTGCACGACTCGCCGACGCCGTCGCCACCATCCACGATACCTCGCGCAAACTCCACTTCGACCAACGACGCAACTCGGGCCCTCAATCCTCACTTACACGAGCTAAAACAAAATCGAGATGGCTCGAACCCAAAACCAAAACTGCATCACCAGAAAAACCCATCAACCCACGATTGCCGACCACCGTTCGCCTCGAGACTTCGGCCACAACATCGTACGACCTTGACGCAGCTTTGCCCCAAACCACTTGCGACTCGATCCATCCCTTCGTTCCCAGTTAGTCCTATTTCGAATGCGAACAAATACACAGCACAAACCCTAGTTTCACAATATCCCAATTCTCTGCTAAATGATAATCACTTCAACCATTTTTCTCGAGTTTAACAACCATCAATACAACTTCAATCCAAGGCCCAATCCCTAGAATTGACCCAATCATAAGAATTTTGCCCAAAACCCAAATTCGGTCAACACAAAATTTCTAACCCAAATCCGATTTAAAAATCCTTAACTTTGCCTTAAAAATCATGTCATATGAAGAAGATTTAAGATGTGAATTCGATTCAACAAAATTCAAAGCACGATTTATCATGATATTAATTTTTTTTTACTGTATTATCCTGATTCATTAGATTTTAAAACAATTTCTTTTTAAATATCAAATTAATACTTGATTCATGTTTAAATGAAACTACTGCATTGAAGATTCTAACTTAACAATGATTTGTTGAATACATTTTGAAGCTTTTGTTTTAAATTTACTTTGAACTTAAAGATACAGAGAAGCATCAGTAGTATTTTTAACATGCACAGTTTATTTATAACATATAAACAAAGATTTTACAAAATAGGTACATGCAAGCATCCACAGGACTAACATTCACATGCAACATTTTTACTTAAATTTTCTGATTTTAAAATTTACCCACCTGAATTATTGCTAAGCAGAGTAAAAAAAAATTGAATTCCTGGAAAATAACTGCAGTTTTTAACTTGAAATTTCTTGATCCAACTGTTTGCTTGATGATGCTTCAATCTCTAATCAATCAGTATTTAGGATAGAAGAACTTGAATTTTCTTTTCAGATTTGCTGTAACTTGTTTGCAGATTTTTCCCTTGAATTCTGTTTTGCAGATTTTCTTCCTGATTTGCTTTACAGATTGAAGTTTTAGAAATGAGGCTAGAATGTTTGATGAATTTTGGTTAAAGTTGAAAGATTTGAAGAATTTCAGATTTGTTAATAAGGCGTGTAATTTTTTTTCTTTGCTTTAGAAAATTTGAATGAGAAAATTTAGATGAAGAATAAGAAGTGGGTTTTCATAAAAATAGTTTTGTTTTATAAAAATTTAAAGAAAATAAATTAAATCTTTGACACTTGTCATGATACATAATTAACTTCTTAACACATGTTTATTAGTGTGATTTAAATTTAAGCAAGTGTATTTTTCATGCAAAAAGAAATTTAAAATGTTTTTTACTAATTGATTTTCTTATTTTAAATCCATTTTTAATTTATATAAAACCAATTCTTCTTAAAGAAATAAATATAAATCAAATGTTATATCCTAAATAAAATTATGAAAATACTCTTTTAAACTCAAAGTATAATTTAGAATATAATTAACCTATTTTGAATCTTTTAATTTAACAATTCAAATTCAAATTAAATTTTAAATTCAATTCAAAATCAAATTTGATATGAATACAATTTTAACACATCATTACCCTTTTGTATATATTAATTTTAATTAAAATCAATATACACTTACAACTTATTTATTATTATTGTTTAAAATATAATTTTATTAATTTAAATTAATTTATTTAAAAGATTATCACATTTAAATTGGGTTTGAAATTTCGGAATATCACAATTGATTTGAAAGATGAAGGATGAATTTAGTGTAGGCTAGACTCTGATCTGTTTGAGGTTGATGAGAATTTTATAATTCCAAAATACTACTAGTCGGTGCATCAATCTTGCATTTATTGATTAAAGGGGAATGAATTTTGAGCCATGGTTGATAAATGAACGTGATTGGAGATTTTGGCTGCGGTTTTCAAGTGGCAATATTTGAAAGAGAGAAAGAGAAGATTTCTTTGGAATAATAGCATGGATTATAATGTTTTCTTTATCTTTTATGCTATCATGTATTTTGCTTGCTTTTATATATATTATTGCTATGTACTGATTGTAAATACTTTCGATTAGCAATAAAGAAACCTCACTCTTTTTCCCTGTACATTGCTACTTTGGTATTGTACAGTTTTAATGAGGTGGTAATACTAATTTTTAAAAAAAAAAATTGGTTCATTTTTATTGTTTTTTCAAATATATTACAACACAAAATATAGAATATCAACTCAAGTTAAGTTACGTTCATCTAGTTATATATATTAGTAATATCAAATAAATGTAACATGTAAAGCTACACATATTCAATAAGTAATATCTAGTGCATATCTCCCCACCAACCATGAGTTAATTAAACGCCTATGGCATATGTTCATCATGTTATCTCCATGTTAGATCACCGTACTTAATATAAATATAATATTTGCATTATAAATATGAATATATTATATTATCAAAATATAAATTAAAGAAAAATTAAATTAATAATAAAATATTGTTAATAAAACATACTAAACATAAATACAACTTTATTATACAAATTAATCAAATTAAAATAATATCCCAAACTCATTATTAATCAATACTAAATATAATTTTACTAAAACTAGAATTCATATAAACACAAAATACGACACTATGCAGATTAATAAAAGGAATTTTTTCTATGAAATTACCCCTTTAACCCATTGTTAATGCACTTGATCCAACAATGGTATGAGAAACCCAATTGTTGTTTATGTGAATAGTTAACCAACCTGTATGGCAGTGTTTTGGAAAAACCCATTAGATGAATATCTAAGGAAAATGTGCTTAAACAAAAGATAATATTACTCTAATTAAGGAACGTTCTTATTAACGTAAACCTCCCAATCTCCTGGTCTTTACTTGGCTCGTCGAAGTGGTATATTCCATAGGTATGCCCTTGTGGAAGGTTAGAAAGTGTTTTGAGCCTTAGGTTTATTGAAATATGCAAATTTGAATTTCAGAAAATAAATTTAAAATTGATTTTAATTTAAAAAATTAATATACTAGTTTATGAGGATTACAAAATAATTTTTTTAAATTGTTCCAAATTTATACAAATATAAAATTTATATTAATTTATATAAATATAAGTTTTATAATTATAGTTAACTAAAATGTTAATTAATAAAAGGACATATATATATATATATATATTAAAAAACCTACAGAATTGTAAATGTTGTAATAAATTTAAAAATATATGTGTTATACGTATAATGAAAATGGAAGGTTTAAATAAAATTTAAAACCATACTGACTTAAGGGGGTATATATTGGATGTGTATAGACAAATGAAGTTATGAGCTGTACTCATCTCACCTGCATAATCGATAATACTACGTAAAGGTTAGTTTAAATTATGAATTTAAAATAATATTGCTCTGCATTAGTCATAATATAAATAGACTAAAATACATACCGTGGTTTTTAAGCACTCTTAAGCCACAGAATATTTATATCGATGTTTATATTACCACAGGATAGGTAAGAATATTAAGTAACTTTGTTAAATATACTCAAGGGTTACATAATTACCTCTATGATATCATAAAATGATGGGTTTAAGGTATCTAATGAAACTTATGATTTGTTAAGCACTGTTAAGGCTATAAAGATGATTAGGAGAAAAGTAAAAGAAATGTTATGAATTATATACGAGATATAATTAGTAAAGCGTTACTTACCATTTATGAGGAATACAATTTGTTGAGTACCGTCAAGATTGTAGAAACATGATAAATAGGTCCTAACACGCAATGAAGGAATTTATGCAATTCACATATCTCCTTTTAAGGTTTTTGAGAGATGTAGAATTTAGCGAGAGCCTAATTAGATAAATATAATAAACCAATCTAATAAGTAAATAACATATGAAATGTAGTCTAATTTTCTCCAATGAATTTTCATAAATTAAATGATAAACATGAAGCTATTTCTAGACAAAAACATACAAACTATAAAAACAAGTTAAGGAACTTTTAACTTGTGCTCACTTATGAATAAATATAATGTATTGTCCCCACCGAGCCAATGGATAAACCCGATAATGATGCCACAACCAAGTAAGTAAAGTAAACTGGTCATTATACTTTTAGCTTTCTCAATGTTATGTTGGCTAGTATGAGCATCACAAAATACGAACGTACAAGATATATTCAAACACCTACAAAGTTTGTATGGTTAGCAGTCTCATATCGCAAGGTATGAGATCTCATGAAAACTGTTTGATGCGAAAATAAGAAAGGGAATTTATGTCCTAATTGTGTACTTAATATGATAGGGTATATTGAGAGGTTGGCCTAATTAGGGACGACTCTCGACACTGAGCTATAAACTGACTTGATTGATATGAATTTATTGAAGTACTGTCATGTAGCTCCTTAATATTTTAAGTACAACTGAGAGTAAGTTCACGAAGGAATCGAGTATAATGCTTGTTGTTAAGTGTACCTATTTCTCGAATAGTTCAAAGAAGAGAAAACATAGGTCCAAGGGTAGTAAGGATAAAGCCAAGGCTAGTCATGAGAATGGTGAATGTCACTTTTTCTCAATGAAGGGATACTGGAAGAGTAGTTGTTCAAACAATTTGAGGACACTCCGGGGGATGGAATCTGATTTACAACTAAAGGTATTTTCCTTGTAGAAAATTGTTTATCTATAAGTGCTTCAATTAGGTTTTAGATACTGGATTTGGAACTCATATTTGTAATTCATTATAGGGACTTAGGAGCAGGAGGCCTGTGGCAAGTGGAAGCATGGAATTCCAAGTTGTAAATGGAGCTACTGTAATTGCCATCGAAATAGGAAATTACTATGTGAAACTTGCTAGTGGACATGTTTTCATTTTGTATAATTGTTATATTATACTGAACTTTACTACTGGATTAATTCCTATTTCCTGTTTGATAGGAACCCAGATATAGTTTTATGTGTAATGATGGCATTATAAATAGTTGTTATGATAATAAAATAGTTTGCTTTGGTACTCTGCGTAATGGCATTTATATGATTAATCATGGTCATCTATTTGCTACTAAAATAATAATGTGCCTAAAATAAATGATAGTTTCCTTTGTCATTGTAGACTGGGCCATATTAGTGGGAAATAATTGAATATGTTAAGAAACCATAAGTTTCTACCATCTTTTGATTCTGAATCATTTCATACTTGCACATCGTGTCTTAAAAGTAAAATGGCCAAGCACCCATTCAGTGAGAGCAATGAAAGGGCTGATGAACTCCTAGGATTAGTTACATACCAATGTATATGGTCACATGTCTACCACTACCAAAGGTGGAACCTCTTGCTTTGTTATGTTCACTGATAATTTATCTGGATACGGATATGTCTTCCTTATGACATATAGATCAAAGGACTATGATAACTTTATAGAGTATAGGAATGAAACAGAAAACTAAACGAATAAGAAAATAAAAATATTTCGATTTGATCGAGATGGTGAGTACATTGGATTTGATCTCCAAGAGTACCTAAAAGAGAAAGGGGTTCTCTCTCTACTCCATATACTCCTCAACATAAAGTTGCTTTAGAAAGGAGGAATCGGACTTTGTTAGACATGGTTTAATCGATGATGAATGACACTGTGTTGCCACTTTCCATTTGGGGATAAGAGCAAGACAATACGACATATGTATATACCATCTAAATATGTGTCAAAGACCTGATATAAGTTATAAAATGGTAAGAAACCCCATCTTAATTACCTAAAGGTGTTGGATTGTCTGACTTACATAAAGAACGTAAACCCTAGTAAGCTTAAGACAAGATCAGTTTTACAAAAGTTTATAGGGTATACAAGAAATTCTTATGGATACATAATCTATCACACATGGAATAAATTTTTTTATTTTGAGACATGCCACCTCTATGGAAAAGGAAAATTCCTTTCATGAGAGATCAATAGAAATCGAATATTTC
This sequence comes from Allium cepa, assembly GCA_030765085.1. Taxonomy (NCBI): domain Eukaryota; kingdom Viridiplantae; phylum Streptophyta; class Magnoliopsida; order Asparagales; family Amaryllidaceae; genus Allium; species Allium cepa. The sequence goes on from CM060942.1 coordinate 191,510,589, forward strand.
AATATAATTCAACAACAGTAGAAGATACAAAACCTATTAACAGATCTGGTAGGGAATCTCTTGCATTACAGAGATATTACGGGTTTCTTGTTGAAGGTAAAAATGCGGATTGTTTCATTCACGACGTCTATCCCTTCTTATACCGATAACCCTTGGAGAGTAACGACTCTGCCTTGTGGCTTGATGTTATGAAATCTAAAATGGCTCCATGCACAAAAACAAAGTTTGTACTATGGGGAATTTACTCGAATGGTGAAATCCATCCATCATATGAGAACAATGCAAATGTAAATGTAGAGATCTATAAAGAAAGGTTAAAGGCGAAAGGTTTCCTTCAAGTTAAAGGTTTTGATTATGATCAAACATTTTCTCCATGCTTAAATTAATTTGGATTATACTTGCAGTTGTAGCTTATTATGACTACAAAATATTGCAGATAGACATTGAAACAGTATCCTAAATAGTGATTTAGAAGTGACTATTTACATGTTGCAGTCAGAGGGTTTTGAGGCCAGTAGGAGCGACGACGGGGAATATGTACTCTTAAGATTAATCTATGGCCTTAAGCAAGCATCGAGGAGTTGGAATAAACATTTTGACAAGGTAATCAAATTGTCTGGTTAAAGTCAAAACACAGAGGAAGCATGCGTACATAAGAATGAATAGAAAGGTACTATAACATTCTTAGTATTATACATTATATGATGATGACTTGCTATTGATTGGTAATGATGTTCTTATGTTACAATCAGTGGAAACATGGCCGTCTAAAGTTTCTTGATGAAGACTTTAGGAGAGGCCTCCTTTACATTAGGCATTAAGCTCTATAGAGCTAGATCAAGAAGGTATTTGGGATTATCCCAATCAATGCTCATAGATACCATACTAGATGTTTTGTATGGAAAATTTTTAGTGTAGAAATGTTCCAATGTGATATGGAATTGTCCTTTTTAAGAAGGACTGCTTATCTACATATGAGGAAAGACTATCGATGACTTAGGTTCCTTATGCTTCGATAATAGGCCCATTAGGTATGATATTCTATGTACGAGATTGGATATTACTTTTGCATTAGGTGTGGTTAAACAATATTAGCCAAATTTGGGGGAAAATCAGTGGATGGATGTTAAGGTCATCTTAAATATATGAGAAATACTATGGATTTGTTTCTAATGTATGGAAACAACAACTCCTTATGAAGGGGCACTTTGAATTGATATTCAAAGTGATGCCCGATGATAGAAAATTAGTCTTAAGTTTCATATTTCCTTCAACAGATGGCATTATTTAGAAAAATTGTAAATAAGAAGTTGTGGCCGATTCAACCATGGAGGCCAAGTACACCGCCTTGAATGATGTCATAAAAGAAGTAGTGTGGTTGAGAAAATTCATTAAGGAACTAAGAGTGATCCCAAGAATTGAAGATCTATTGCTCATGTATTTTTACAATAATGCAGCAACATAGATTTCCAAGGAACCAAAAGCTTACAAGAGTTAATACACATCCTCTATGAATTTCAAATGATAAGGCAATTTATCAATAGAGAGAGATCGTAATTGAGAAGTGGACAATAAAGATAACATCGCAACTCCATTTACTAAGCCTTTCTTAGTTTAATTTAGGTAGACCAATTGAAGCCATGGGGATGGGACTCCATAATTAACCTCAAGTGCAAGAGAGAGATTGATAGAGTTAATGGTGTGCCTAAGGCGTAATTATGCAAACAGTTATATAACCAAACTCTATAAATAATCTTATTCGAAATAAAGAATTCTTTTGGTTTTTCCTTTAGATGTGTTCTTATATAGAGATATAAATAATGATACTTACAGCGAACATATAGAAGTAGAAAGGTCTTAAGAGAAGTAATTAGTTGATTGCTATTATCAATAGTTCGTAACTATGAGTATTGAATCGATATCTAAATACTTACTTCTTAAATGTTCCTGGTAGATATGTATCGAGAAAAGGATGTTGATATGTTTATTGAGATTGGTATACGTAGCGCTCTCCATACGATGGTCAGTGTATTACCGATGACCGTCGGGGAGCACCAAGGTGTTATATACTAGGGGTTGTTTGGAATAATCATAGAACAACTTGAGGATAGTCTTTTATAGATTAATATAACTAAGTCAAAATTGATGATCTCATGGTAATAACCAACATTAATATTTTGACTTAAGGGTACCGTCAATCTTGAGTAGCCAGGCTATATATCGATTACGGTCAGTCACATGGAACAACTATCATATTATGACCATAGTTGGGTGTATGTTGAATTAGTTGGTGTGAAACACTGTTCAAGAGTGTATTCATCTTTATCAATATAGAAATTTGGTATCATTGTAATTGGTAGTCGAAATAAAACCAAAATCTCTGGCCAGAGTCAATTTGTCAATTGATAAATATTACTGGACTAAACCAAGGACTTGAAAGTGGCCTATGCAATTAACTACAGATATTAGTAGAGTTTTTAACCTTAGGCCAAACTCTATATATCTTAGTGATGCAGTGTTGATGAAAAGAATACATGCGCAAAAAGTATTTACTAAGCACTACTTAATAAAGATTAGAAATTGAAATTTGCCTAAATGATCTACATGGGATGGAACTTGTGCTCGATATTGTACTTCAGCAAAGGCCACATGGACTTCAATATTTAAATTGTGTAAATATTGACTAAAGGGTCGAGTTCACACCAGTGAGTTAACACAACCGTGTTTTTAGTTAATTTTCGAGTTCGACCATGTAAAATTAATTCATAATGTTATAAATAAAATATAAAATAAATACAAATGTCATATTAAAATTTAATGGCATTTTAATTATTTATCTGAAGCCTAAAACTTAATTAAAATGATATATAAAATTTATACATTAATTTAACTAATGAACGATCCTAAATAAACAAATTAAATGATTGATTTAAATGTTGAATCAATTAGGTCTGAAATTTGAAAGCCTAGATTTGGGGAAGGCAGAGAGGTGTAGAAAGGGGAGTGGCGGCTATAACATGTAATAGGAGGGAGGGAACTTGGTCTTTAAAGGCAAGGAAGAAAAGGGCTATATGTTTGCAATCTAGTTGGCTATATATAGCCACCTTACTTATTCTCTCTTAAATGTTACCATCTATTGTTGATCGTTAGTGAAGCATTGAAGATGAGTTACATCTAGCAGCCAAGGAAGAGTAAATAAAAGTTCGAGGAAGGAAATAACTAAGGACCAAGACGATTGATAATCGGCAAGATCACGACGAGGAGGTAAATTATGTTTTTAAATTTATTCATATGCATGATTATAACCATACATGCTTCTCTGTACCTTTATTTAATTCAGTCAAGTCAATTGAAAAAATGGAATTAAATATAATTTTAATTAGATAAATAAGTAAAACATTTAATATATATACACATACAAAATCTTTCTAGTTTTAATAATATATATATATATATATATATATATTTCAGATCCATATATACATACATCAATATAAAAAAATTCTTTTGTTTCAGGTTAATAAATTTAAAATTTAATTTTTTTATTTTAGATTATATATGTACATATATTTTTGCATGAATTTATATTTATAATAAAATTTTCATCATGGTTCGAATAGTAAAAAGACCATTTTATTTTGAATTAATCAAATATTTAAGAATTCAAATTTTTGAACAAATCAAATATATATATATATATATATATAATTATAATCGTAGGGATTATTATTTTTTACAGTAAAAAAATTGTGCTCATGGGTTTGAAGTTTAAAAAATATATTTTTAACTTTTAAAATTCAAATTGTTTTATGTTCAAAAATTTAAATTATCAAATATATAAATATTTATAAGTGCTTGATACAACCATATATATTTATATTGATTATTAAGTTTAAGTAATTTATTTTAAATATATGTAGAGAGAGAAACGGTAGACATTTTGGTCACTTTAAAGGCTCTCTAGGAATAAGGCAAGGGATCCTATTTCATCTCTATTCATAATCGTTGTGGATTGCTGTAGTTGTAAACTCAATGAAAAAGATATGCTCTAAAATATACAGCTTTATCCCAACCGAAAACTTCCCTAATAACCAATCTCTTGTTTGATGATGATCTCATCTGCTTTACTAAACCAACCAAATCAAATGTTGATTGTATTTTTCGAACATGAAGCATTTTTAGAAGTTATTTGACTTCAACGTTATCCCTCAAAAGTATGATATTCTTATAGCTGGGCGCCCTTGACATCGAAGGGATTTAATCATCAAATACTTGTAATGACCCGACTTTTAGACCCTTGAATGTCGACACTAAATATATCCATGGTACTCGTGTGTCGAGCACCTAAGTGTTGAAAACAGAAAAAGTTAGGATAAAATAAAACAGTAGAATAGAATAAGAAAGAGTGAACACAATATCAGAATCTTACAATATAATGATAATATATAATATCAAAGAAATAGTACAAAGAGTTACTCCAAATATAGAAATTTCATAGTATGAAACCTAAGTACTACCATGAGCCTGGACACGTTATTGCATATCTACACAACGTCGATATATACGATACATAAATGCAGCAGAAATAAGAATACTACCATAGGTAATCATCCAACTCATTTCTTTAAGCTCCAAAGTATCCAAAGCTAAATCTAGAAACATACATGGGGCTGAGTCGACCATTATAAGAATCTGGATCAACTGGTCGTGAGAAACTCAAGAAATTGAGACAAGTAACAGTAACCATTTAGAACGTATGGATTATCATAGCAATTTCCCCCTCAAATGTAGCCAACCATTCATTAAGTTTGACATATAGTGAAATGATAGATAATTTCTAATGCGCAGCACATAAGTCATATCAAATAGTTGTCGTGTAAACATCAAAACAATAATAGATTTAAAATCAGTACTGCTAAGGCATGTTCGCATTTGGATGTTCCACTGAGATCTCCTTGGTCTGGCCGCATCCGAACTCTATGATAAGTATCAGAAACTACCTTTCGAGCATTAAATATCTCTAGATAGGATATACTCTAAGGTAAACATAACCGGTCCACCCTCGATGTGTCGTCTGAGTCATATCAACTCCCGCTAGCAATAATATATAAGCATTTCTAGATATGGGTTAATATACCCTTAATGTTCGCTAAATGGCCTTGTTATGTGCCTTTTCTGTTTTCTGTCATTTTCTCGATGTTGAGGATACGTTCAACATCTTTCACACGAGCCTTCACCACTCGAACAAAATATGAATCCCCAAATGGATTCCATCATCTTAAACAGATCATGAATCACTATATGGAATTGAGCATCTCGAACCTCCACATAGGTTCCCTGCATAAGTCCTTCGACGAATGCTAATGTTGTCGTCTCTTTTGAAATACTCCTTAAGATAGACAGTCCCACATGATAACATCATTTGAAATGTTATCATCGACCTCTCCCTTGGACTTAACCTTAGGGTAGACAACTCAACTCTATAATATTCCACTTAATAGCTGCTTTTAGAACATAGATCGTGTATATGTTTTCAAGTGATTATTGGTTTGAGTCATCTTACATAAGTATGCTCTTCCCACTTTCTGGACTCTTCAAAACCAATCGATGAATTTTCGGTTAACTCAATTCTGGTTCTCTCAGAAGTAAGCAAAAGCTAGAGATGTTTCATATCAATACTCCACCCTAGAGGTTCTCATTGGTATGAAATCGTGAAGCATTTCAATAACTTCTTAAGTCAATGTTTGGTCAAGTTCAATAAACGACTAATAGATTATTTAGTCAAAATAATTGCTTATACTAATCAATATTCGTACGGTTAACATGTTTCTAATATTCCAACTTAACCGTTCCTCGTTCAAGAGTGAAGACAGGTAAGTTAGAGCACTGGTTGCATCAAAGCCTTGCCTAGACACTTTATTCTTAAATCTCATAAATAGATATGTCTACCTCATCAGCTTTTAGTGTTAAGTATAGTATTATTGATTTCCATAAATAAGTAATAAATCAACATGATTAACACGTTTCTAGCATTTTTCAACTTTAATATTCTTGATAGGTTAGAGCTCTATTGCTCTATCCCTACTCGAACACCAATCTTAAGTCTTACAAATAGATAAGCCTTACTTCATCAGCTTTTAGTGTTAAACACTGTAAATTACTTTTCAAACAGGGAATTAAACAACTACCTATTTGGCCATTAAGCAATTCTTAACCTCTTTTTAAACCTTTTGTTTATACTTTTAAAACTCTTTTTAAAATGATACATACATATAGTAATTTATTTACCAAAACTTGATATATAAATATACAAGTCAAAGACAACTTATTCCATAAGATATAAGATATTTGACATATTTTATAAATATTATATATAGTTAAAAATACTTTCAAAATACTTTATAATACTTATAGTAGGTTTTAAACATTTACTCAAAATATTACTTCAAACTAACAAGTTTATAATTTCCTTAAAAGCTTGGATAAACAAGTTCTACTGTAATACCCTCTTCTTTAAATTTCATAACCACTTCTTAAAAAATTCAGAAGTATCTCAAACCACTTCTAATATACTCAAATATTAGTTAGTAAACACTATTAAAAATAATGAAACAAAATACATAAATTTAAATATCTTTTAAGCCTTTAAAGTGCAAAAGTCAAGGCTAAACGGAGTAGTTTTGCACAAGTGAAGTTATGGCCACTTTTCGAGATGTTACTCAACTTTTTACCGAAACAAACATATAAAATATTATAAATATGGTGAGAAAACACTAAGGATCTCTCCATAAAATTTCATAGAAATCATCGAAAACATGGCAATTTCGAACTGCATCTATAGCGTTTATCGCCATAAGTGCACTCTAAATCTGTGTCCAGTCTAAGCCAAAGTCCATCTATAACTAATGTGCTCTATTCCAAGGTATTTTCACAATTAATACAAGTCCATTAAAGTCCATAGACATGGATCATATATACTTCTTGTTTTCAAGACCAGAATTAAACAAATGTTTTCACTATGTCAATAACAATTCAATAACTTAAACGCAATAAACACAACATATATATGGTATATTTTCCATTAAAAGAGGTGTGTTAACTCACCTTTAACCCAAAAACAACCAAGATCAAAGCTAATAAATTCCAAACCCAACTTTGCAACTCCTTCCTCCTCTGGCTTTTCACTTATTTTTCTAACCTCCACTTGACTCCTTTACTCACAACCTTCCAAGGTAAGGGAAGTGTGGCTTTGTTTCTTCAACTTCTAGATAGGTAGGATGTTTTGAATATTTGTAATACGGATTCAATCCAAATTTGAGTTGGTTTGGATTTGATTTGCAGTCATTTTGCTTTATAAATTTAAAGATGAAGAAGAAGAAGAAGAAGAATCCATCAAAGATTGCTTGGTTTTTTTTGTAAATTGTGATTTACTCCTAAGGATGCGCCCCTCCTTTTATAAGCTTCATATGGTGTTGTCTGAGCTTGGCTTCACCTCCCCCATGCCATGGAAGACTCACCTCTCACACTTCTCCTTTATGCTAATTAACATTAACCCCTCTTATGATAATATCACTTATCCTAGTGGAAGCTTCTATAATGTTCTAACCATTATGAAGAGGAGAGTGTGTTAATTAGTTTCTAATTTGTCCATTTGATCATTAGACAAGTGCTAAAGAGTTAGAATAGCTTATATCAATGAAAAAGCTATATACCGATAAACCGGTTTCCGGTCACATTATCATTTTTCCATCGAAGAATATATTTTTGTAAAAAATTCCAAAAAAAGTTTCTTATCATTATTCATTGATTAAATGATGTATAACAAGGTTATAAAATCATATTTATAACACTTAACTATATTTCAAAATGTTTCGGTATTCAAAGATGAAGTGTTCGTATTTCAAGGTTGCAATATTCTCCCCCAATTAGAACATTTTATCCTCAAAATTGAAATAAGAACGATAATCAAAGGAGATAGAAGAAACAAGATACATATATAGAGTTCTGGTGAAACTATATACAAATTAAACTGCAAACCAAAATGCATACTAAGCGACTCCACCTCAAGTGGTGGGTACACTACAAGAGATGTACGATACTAAGATATAGAACAAGCATACAAAAACTCAAACAATATTCACAATTACTAATAACCAATGCTTATGGTTCGCTTAGGTTCAAAACCCTCCCATTGTCCAACGACGATAAACAATCTACTAAGCATACCTTACGCTCAACAACCTCAGGTCATTACTTAGATGATTATTCATGCTACTAAATAATAAATCAAAGAGTCATTCTCCAAACTCCTCATAAGCTAACAAACATAGTATATAAATGTACTAAAGCCCATACAATACATATGAACCATATGTATGCAATATCTTATCCCATCACTTACTCGATCACATAAATTTCACTTTCAAAGTAGTATAGATCACTTGATCTCTCTGGTGTGGGCTCTGATTTGGTACCTTGATTAGAAACCTCCATTCTTCTTTCATAGCTATATATTATGATAGAAAACAGTGGGGTCATATCATGAATCTATATCAAGTGTTCGTTGTCAAAAATGGGAGTGGAAAATTCCTTGTTTGGACCGATGTAAACCACCTCGAAAACAAGTACTCGAATACTGAATTAAGAATAGTCATGCTGTAACATCCCCAAAAAATTCATCAATTTAAAACCTAGTAGTTTAGTTGAATTTCTGAAATTTAAATTGAGTTAATTTGAATTAATTTCAAAATTTCAAAACAAATGAAATATTGAGGTTGTTTATATATATATAGAATGGAATGGATTTCAAATTTGAATTTGAATTTGAATTGGATTTGAATTCAAAATATTAACATATGTGTATGATTTTATTAATGTATGAATTAATATTAAAAAACATTTTCTTTTAAAAATTGTATAAATGTAAAAAGGGATGTAATTATATAAATAAGAAAGAAAAAATATATAAACAATTTTTTTAAAATATTTTCTCATGCAAAAGAATTTACAGGTGTTCTTATCTAATATATGTAACTTAACAACTATAATAACCTTGAGATAAAAAATGAACAAGTGTCATTATTTCAACTATTTCTACGATAATAAATAAAAATAAAAATGGAACTATATGATTTCTTTACTCTCATTCCTCTTATCACTTTTATCCCATTTTCAAAAACTTAAGAGAAGAAAGCCTGTACAGAATTTTAAATCAGAAAGAAAAAAATCATCAAGCAAAGTTTAAAACCAAATCAAACAAACCAGAGAAGCAATTCAAGAATATCACAAGTAATCAACAAAAATTTGAAAATTAACAGCCTAGCAAAATCATTAGGTGATCAAACGAAAAGGCTTCTCCTTTCAATCTTTGAGTCAGCAATTCAAGATCAAAAGAAGATTCAGGAAACAAGCATTGGAAACTAAAATTCAAGTCAGCAATTTAGCAAAGTTAACTCGGCAAAGCTTCATCATGTAAACAACAAGGAATCAAGGCATTATAATCAAATCCAGACAAAAAGCAATTCCAGTTTTCAAGTGATTAACTTCCAGAATTTCCTCTCAGCTTCTGTTTTCAGGCTAATATGTGAGTAAACCTTTCTAAGCCCTGATATCTGATCTGTTGTTTAAATGTATGATAGTTTGAACATTGGTTTGCATGCAAAAATATGTGAATATGTGCATAATTTGCCTGTGCATGTTCATGTGCAGGTGTATTAACCCCTGTCGTTAGTTCCAGGTTTTCAAAAAACCTGTCAAACCCAAAAATCTCTACTTCTAGTTTTTATTATATTGAAGTGTTAAAATAAAAGTGTTCAAATTCATCAAACTAAATTTTAAAAATACTTTTACAAACTAATATCAAGAATAAAGGGTCTGGAACAAGAAAGCACTATAAACTCAACTTATAATTAAAATTTGATTTCTTTGATTATTTGATTTAATTATATAACTTAAATTGTCCTTGAAAATATTGATTTTTAAGATTAAAATCAAGATTTTAAATTATATTTTGAATGAGCATTTTGACGATGAACTGGAAACGAGTTTTGGCGCTTTACTGGCGATCGAGGCATTTAGGATGGTCGGAACTTTGCCTGAAGATAGTTGGGGAGTTGTCGAGGCCAGGAAAAATGTCAGGTGATTTTTTAGTCACCGTGGCGTCGAAATTTGATCGATGAAGGGTCTAAGCCCTAAAATTGGTTGCGATCGGATTTGTTGACACTGCTGCATCTCTGATTGATTGAGTCGTACGAGGTTTTGGGAAATCGTAGTGGGGAAGGTTAGCTAGGTGTGGACGAAGTCTTAGACAGTCCAATGGTCGGCGTGGGGCGTTCGAGGTGATTCTCTGGTGATGGCTGCTGTACCTATGTTGATCGAGGCAACTCGATTTTTTTTCGAGTTTTATCTGTGCTTTTTAGTGTTTGGGTAGCAAGAGTGGGTCGAAGATGGTCTGTTGGTGGCAGTCTTGGAGGCCGGAGGTCTGACATTGATCGGTGCAGGTGCACGACACCAAGCTTTGTGTCAGTGGTTTGGTAAAAGGGAAGAAGCTTTGGACTCGAAGCAAACCTCAGGGGGAAATGTGTGATAACTCGAGATTGAGCTTGTGTAAAATTATTGATGCGCCAGGTAAAAACACTTAAAAGAAATTTAAGTTTGAAAATTTGGACGCTCAGGTTGATTTTCGGAAAAACTCGAAGTAAACAGTCAAGGTTCTCGGGTAAGACTTGTAGCGGGTCTTAAGGCTTATATGTAAAACGGTTTTTACTTTAAAAATTTTCAAACTTTTAAACATTCTTAAAACATGTTTTCAAATGATGGTTTTTATTAAAAGATTGAATCAATTAAGGATTTAAATAAGATATTTTCAAAGTAATTAAATTTTAAATTATTTAACTTTGTTACATTATTAAATTGTTTGTGCTAAATAAATAATGTAATTTAAAAGGATAATTAAGATAAAATGTTGTTTAAACTAATCTTAACCTCTTAACCTTTTAAAGTGACTAATGTGTAAAGATGATTTATTAAACAAGTTCTAAAAGATAACCAAAGTGATTAATAAATATAAAAAGATTTATCTTTTAGTTTTTTTATGAAATAAATGGTTTGTTAATATAATTAATAATAAAAAATAAATAAAATAATAATTACTTAATATTAAGGATTAATTAAATAAAAAATTAAGGTTAATTAATTTGTAATTAATTATTAAATAATAAGGAGTAACTAATTAATAAAAAATTAAGATTTAATTAATTAACAATTAAGGATTAATTAAATAAAAAATTAAGGTTAATTAATTTGTAATTAATTAATAATTAATTAAGGAGTAACTAATTAATAAAAAATTAAGATTTAATTAATTAACAATGAAGGATTAATTAGTTAAGATAATTAATTAAGGAATGATTAATTAATGAAGGTGATTAAGGCTTAATCAATTGTAATTAATGATAATTAATCATTGATTAAAGATAACTAATGAAAGTAATTATGTGGTTAATAAATCTAAAACCATACGATTTATTTATTTTAATTGAAGATGTTTGATTGTTATTAAATGTTGTGTGTTGGATTGAAATCTTTGATATGTAACTGTGATGCTATGTAATAATAAATTACTTTGTTCTAGGCTGTGATATCTGTGATGAATATATTTCTATGTGAATGTGAAAAACTATTGGTCCGTAAAACAGCATTTGAACTTCGATGCGACAGGGAGTTGGATTCCAGTTGGTTATCTGAAACCCACATTGAACCCTGAATGTGAATCTTTGTAATTGATATATCCACGTGTTTTTAAATTGAGCGCTCGCTATTCAGTTTAGCCGGGAGAGGACCTTGTGTTATATAGCCCATTTCGAATAGTGATACGACGAAATGGATAGCATTTGAAGACGGTGGTAAAGACCGGGCGTCTTTGAGAACGATATGATAACCGGGCGAATGACTCTGCACTGAGTTGCTCTGGTATAGAGATCTCCACATGTGATGGGGAATCCGATCGGGACTGTGGATGTCCAGATTGCAAGGGCTTCTTTAGAAGTGCCTTCGGTTCTGTTCGAACCCAGAACAGACTTGTATGGTTGTATGTCTGACATTATTTGAGATATAAAGCTGATTTTTTTCAAATACATTTTTGTTGGTCGCGGAGAATTTATTATCTTAGCTTAACACCCTTCTCTGAGACGTACGAGCTCAGATGTTATGTAGTTGAAGGCTATTAGTGACATACTCCCAATTTGGTAGTGTGGCATGCTGAGTGCTGCTGATCATCTGTTGATCGAAGCATGGCTTTGTGAAAAAGAACAGCTTTGTGGACGAGACTTCGTCGAACCTCACAACCCGGTTATGGTCGAAACAGGAATCGTTGCAGCAAGGTTATTTGGAGGTAGCGCCCCCTGAGGGTATGTCCATTTTCTTCTGGATTATAAGTGGTATCATGGTATGGAGCCCAGATACTTAACTTTGTGGTTGCTGCAAGCTTATTTCTTTTTGATTGTTAGTTGAGAAGCGCTTCGGATAAAGGTTGGTAACGATCGGGAGATGGCATACTCATGTCAGTAGTTATCTAGTTACAGAGGTAACCCGGCCTTGTGTTGGCAGAGATCCAGTTAGGTTCTCGAGGACGTCCCTCCAAAGGCGTTCCATTTTGTATGGGAAGTTCCTTTGCCTGACCATTTGTTGGAAATCCAATCATCCAATAAGAGCCCTATACGATTTTAGTTATAGAAACTGCCATCTAATATGTTAGCTATAGTAGGCATACTATAATGGTACGTATGCTGGCTAAGATTAATATTATACTTTTGAAATGTTTTTCTACACTATGCACTAATAATAATATCAAAAGAGTTTTGCGTATCAAGCATGCTTAACTGTCATAAGGAGAAATCTCCTCCAAGTTTGTGCTTGCATTGTGTGTGTGGCGGGAGGCCTTATGGCAGTTTCTTTTCCAAAAAAGCATCACAGATTTCTTTTAGAATTCTTTTATTTTGCTTTTGATAAAGATAAACTGTTTCTATTTACTCATGCCAGTCCCATGACTGACCTGGAGTTTATTGTTTCCTTCCTAAACACTGGGTGCCCATAATTTTCCACACGGGTAGCCTAGAAGCAGTTATCCGTGTTTTGGAGCTAGCTTGGATTTTGAAATCGTTTGGAAGATGTTGGATTCTGGAAGCTTTTGGCCTTGGAAATCTTTTGAAATGCTGGGGTTTTGAAGACCTTATCGAAGTTGAAGTATGTTAGAAAGTTGTTGAAGTTCTGTTGTCATTTTATTGTTGTATCATATATGTATCACTCTGATATTGGTGATCGATGTTGTAATGGATATTGTGTCAAAGTTGTGTCTGTATTTTGTTTAATGATATTCATTTTTCCGCTATTTATTTTCATCTAATGTTGTTACAAGCTCCATCCGAACTGGAGTTCAACGTTTGAATCTCCGGCAGTCGAATACAAATGAGGTATTTGATGTCGATTTTCAATCGCTGGATTTCGGGTCGTGACACATGCGAATAAAATGATCTATACATAACTTACATATTTATCCTATGGTTTCTTAACTACACCAATTCGTTTTGTAATCACCTTTATTTATACAATTAATTCGTCATTTAATACTAAATGACTTATGCATCATTTCATAAATCATAACTTTAAGTTTATAATCATTTTATAACTTAAGTTCATACTCGTATAATACTCCATTACATCCTAAGTGCATATACAAAATATCATTTTTTTTACTTAACATACATGTTTGACCATTTAACACTTGTTTTAACCTACAAACTTCACAATTCATGTTATATAAACTCATCTTTATATTTTCATAAAAACACCAAGCTTCAAGTTCTAAAACAATTCAGAAGTTCTCGACCATCCAAATCGTTGAAAATTCCATTTCATTTTAACATATGAAAATTATTAATCTATATATCATACAAATGCATAAACCAAACTTGATGTAAATAAACAAGTCAAAGATATTTTATTCCATAAGACATAAAATAGTTAACATATTTTTTAAAAACTATATGTACTAAAAAGTTATTTTAAAATACTTTATGATAATTATAGTAGGTTTTAAAACTTTTACTCAAAATATTACTTCAAATTAACAAGTTCATAATTTCCTTAAAAACTTGGAAAATAAGTTTTAGTGTAAAATCCTCTTCTTTAAAAAAATCAAAACTACTTTTTAAATACATAAATATCTCAAACCACTTATTTAAATACTCTAATATGAGTTAGTAAACACTAGTAAAAAAATAAAACAAAATACTTATATTTAAATATCTTTTCAAATCTTTAAAGCTCAAAAATCGAGGCTAAATGGGGCAGTTTTGTACTAGTGAAGTTTGACCACTTTTTGAGATGTTACTTAAAATTTTACTATCCAAGATTTTAATATCAACAAAGATACATATAAAATATTATAAATACGGTAGGAAATCCCTAAGGATCTATTTACAAAATTCCATAGAAATCGCCGAAAACAAGGCAATTCTGAACTGCATTTGTAGCGACTATCGCTATAAGTGCACTTTCAAATTCTTGTCCAATCTAAACCAAAGTCCATCTATAACCTTTGTTCTTTGTTCCAATGTCTTGTCATAAGTCATACAAGTCCGGTTAAGTCCATTCTAAGTTCATAGACATGGATCACATATATTTCTTGTTTTCAAAACAAGAATTAGGCTAATGTTTTCAACAATGTTGCTAACAATTCAACAACTTAAACCCAATCAAACCCAACATATATGTTTGTGTGTGTTTTTATTATATTTTCCATTCATAGAGGTTTGTTAACTCACCTTTGATCGAACAACAACCAAGATCCAAGCTAACAATGTAACGACCCGCAAATCCGTACCCCTTGAGTCAACACTATTCTACAACAATCAACTCAAGTTGTACAGAAATACGAACCATTTGGGTTAAAGAAGAAGAGGTAGAAGAAGAAAATAGAAATCAACAACAGAATCTAACCATCGCAGCGGAATAAAATATAATAGATAATAAATACCCTTTACTCAAACATCAAATATCTTTGTTTATATATTACATCATCAGAGTACATCAATCACAGCTCAACATCAATAACATACAACTGGACACACAGCAACTCAACACAGCGGAATATATATAAAAACAATTACGGAAGTACGTATCGTCATCTAGCTCGTCTTCTGAGCTCCACAACATCATATCCTATATCCTATAATACTCGGTCTGACCTGAGCATTACAGTTAAATAACACCCGAGTCAGTCTGGAATACCAGCGTGAGAAAATCACACTTAATTGATTATTAAAGTTTCAAAAATTCTTTGAAAACAAAATCATCTCGTAAGACCACGCCACAAATAAACATGTCGGGTTTTTATCTTACGATAGCTAAAACAACTTTTATAGAAATCCTCTGATATTATAATAGGGTCTATATACAAAAACTTATAAAATTGCCGAAATTGTTACATTATTAAATTCCAGCTACCAGCCACAGAGTGGGTAATACAAACAAAACTCATACAAGGCTTGTAGGGAGAATGGATTTCCAACTAATGACTAGGCACTGGGGTACCACCTGTCACAGTACGAGGCCTAGATCACCAAACCGAGGAGTACGCCCGCTCCCCTGCAACACAAGGCCGGGACTATCCCTTACTGGATAATCCCGAGTGAGATCACTCCGCGGTTGGGATCAACAACCGCCCACTAAGCCGAAATAAAAAGGGACATCTAGACAGGAATGACCTCACCCTGCTTGGGTGCTACCCGCCTAGCCTTGCTGCATATCCCCTGATTTTCAGTCATTCCCATTTGATGAGGCTTGAGGCTAAGCGTTACCTTTATAGAACATATCCCTTAAAATGCCCATCGTCCACCTGACGATGTTTCGCAAGCATTCATCCATACAAGTCCGTCCCGGGTTCAAACGGAACCGAAGGCACTATTCCTACTACATCCATATGGGAAAAATCCTCAGGATTAGTAGCGACTAGCCCTTGCACTTCACTGCTCCATCTTCGAATCCAAAATTTTTTAGAAGAAACGTTCAAACCGGATCGAAGTGGTTTTCGAGAAATAAATCTCGATCCCGGTCTCTTCGAAACGATCAACGCATTGTCCAGTATTGATAGTCGGTTATTTAACTATCAAATTCTTATTCACAAACATCCATCAAACAATGAATAATTTTCCAAAATTATTTATTAACCTCAAAATATCTCCACGAGATATGTTTCTATTTTCAATCCTTTGAAAACAGTTTCAAAACCATCTTTCCTTTCAGAATAGACTTTCCCAATATTTTCTATCTCCTCTGAAATTACCAAGCACAAAACTAGATTTTAAAATAATTTAAAACACTTTACTTTGAAATATACTTTAAAACATTTATTTTAAAACTACTTCAATGATTTGAAAAAAATACATACTATATGAATATTTGAAAATAAGGTTACTAAATAAAATATAAACTAGATTTTTATTTTTGAAAACAAAATACTAAGTCACTCTTTAAATAATTACTACTATAATAGGATAAAAAGGTAAGATTTACTTTAATATTCAAATATTTAGAAATAATAGATTTTTTCCAAACTTTCTTTTAAAATCAACTTAAAAACTTTTAACTTATATTTAAAAACTTACTTTGAAAACGTACTTGGTTATCCAGGGAGAAAATCCAACTTCAATCGCTTAAATCAATTTTTTCCCAAATTGATTTCAAACTTATCCCATTTGAAATAAATTTCTTTACTTGCTTAATTCATTTCAAAATTCATTAAGTATGGGCTTAATTAGTGTTGTTATTATTATTATTCATTTGATTCTAACTTTTAACTGAAATATACAAATTCCAGGTTTCCCAATAATTTAAATCTTAACTTTTAAATAAATGCTTGTTCTTTTGAATAATAATATTGAATTTTTAAAATTCATTAATTTCCTGTTTATTCAAATTTTCCTTTCTATACTCACAATTTAAATCAGATTATTTATTTCCAATTCATTCTTAAATTTATTCAACTTTCCCTATATTTATTTTACTTGAAATTTTACTTCTTTTGTTTTTCTTTCCAACATCCAAGTTATATATTTTTCTGGAAATTCATTATACCCAATTATCCAATCAAACCATAGCATTCCATATTTCAACATAATCCATCATAAAATATCAAATCATCATAACAGGGTAATTTAAATATCTTAAATAAATGTTGAGGGATCCAGTTGGATCCCTCCAACCTGTTTTTCCCTGCAACCACAGACGTTAACACAATATAAATATTTTCACTATAAAATGAGGGAAATCAATCATTTTAAGGTGTAGTATATACTACTATATAACACAACAACCAAGTCAACCATTCAAACAATTATTTAAATTTAATCATTTAAATTTAAATTTCAACTGAGTGAGATTAACTCACCTTTGATTTTATTTTGCAATCCAATCCAACTCGGCTTGTTTCTCTATTATTCTGGGCCTTAAATAAACATTTTACATTCATTAATATTTGAACAAATCAAATAACCAATTACCATTTAATAAATTATTTTAAATTAACAAATTTGGTTTTGAGTGAGTAATTCAATTTTCAACTAATTATTTATAGTTAATTATTTTTCAGAACTAATACAAATTAGATAATTTGTTTAACAAGTTAAGTACTGTGATACTAAAATTAAAATAAACTAGATCTTTTATCTCTTTTTATAAATTTCTTAAATAAGGATTTTTTTTCAACTACTTTTCCTTTAAAATTTTTCATATAAACTCCACAGCAATTTAAAATCCCTACATATTTTTCTTTGACCTAAATACGAATTCATACATATATATTAAAAATTAACAGAGAAGAGAGAATCTGTACCCAATGGAGAACAGACCCAGACGATCACTGAGGAACAGCCCGAGGTGTAGATGCAACCAGCAACTGGAGCTGCACCACACCACAAGGAGATAAACGAGGAAGGGAAAACCTGCTCAGCCTTTTACACGAGCACATGGAGAGCAACTTCGAGACTGACCACTGTTAGAAGATACGAGCCCAACTTGAACAATTACACTCGCTAAAATCAACTCCGGCATCAACGTCCAAAGCCACCTCCTTAACAACCAAAAACCCCCACATCTGTTATCGACAAGCTATATTCAACTCAGGCACAGCAAGGTCACCCATAGATCGAATGGCCATAGAAATATCAGATCCAATACTCGAAGGCTCAGATGTGTTGACGTTCGAAGCAGCGGCATTGATGTCCATGCCAGAGCGTGGAAGGGAGCACTTCGGATCTCAACTTCGAGCGCTTCTTCTTGGGCATTGGGAAAATCCAAGGCGAAAGGAAGGAAGGGATAGTCGAGGCAAAAGTCGAAGGAAAGAAATAGTCAGACGAAGGAAGAAGAAAAAGGGAGCTTGCGATCTGATTAAGGAGAAGGGGATGTTGCTATCGGCCATTGATTTCGATGTCAATTTTGTTGTTTATTTAACTGAAGGAAAGGAAGGGTTTATAGAAATAGTGGAAAACAAGAGAATGGCGTGCTCTGGAATGTTGTCTGTTGAAAGGGGACGCGATGATGTTGTTATGTACGAGAGGAGACAACGATATGAAGGGAGGGCAGCTGGTTGAGAAAGAATCTTGGCTGAATATAAAAAGAAAAGCATGTTTAAGAACGCACCGATGATATTAATTTGATCAACTAAAGTTTTATTAAATTTTCAACGCGTTAACTAATCGTATGCTCACACAGCAACTCCAATTACTACGAAAATTGAAATCCGATAAGAATACAATATTACGGATCCAATGACACTGGTTTCGTCAAATTCTGAGACTGTGCCTCGGAAGGCTATTGTTAAATTCAATTTAAACGATTTAAATTTCGAAACCGAACAAAACACCTCCAAAATCAATTTTAACACTTTTACTAATTTCCATATTATCGATATAAATTTTTATAAGCCATTAAACTATTTTTCAACAGGCTTAAAACTCCAGATTCAATAATTTATCCAACTCCAAATTATTTAATTTAATAATTCAATTATCAAATAAATTGAGATATTCATAATTCAAATTAAAATTACTCTATTGAATATTTTAAATCAATTAAATATTCCGATTTCAAATGCTTGAAAATTCCGGGTCGTCACAAACAAAGTCCAAACCCAACCTTGCAACATCTTTCTCCTTCCTCCTCTTGCTTTCCACTTGTTTTTCCTCCCTCCACTCCACTCCTTTGCTCACATCCTTCCAAGGTAGGGGGAATGTTGCTTTGTTTCTTAAATTCTAACTACATAGGATGATGTGCAATGCTTTAGTAGGCTTCACTCCATATTTTAATTGATTTGGAACTTATTTGCAATTATTTTACTTTAGTAATTTAGAGATGAAGTAGAAGAAGAAGCCATTAAAGGAAGCTTAGTTTTGGTTTATGATTTATTCCTAAGGATATGCCCCTCCTTTTATAAGCTTCATATGGTGTTGCCTAAGCTTGCCTTCACCTAACATCATGTCATGGAAGAATCACCTTCCATCACTTCTCCTTTATGTCTCTTTTCCTATATGCTAATTACCATTGTACCATCTCATGATAATATCTCGTATCCTAATGGAAGATTCTAAAATGTTCCAAGCTTTATGAAGATGAGAGTATGTTAGTTAGTTGCTAGTGTGTTCATTTGATCATTAGATAAGTGGCAAAGAGTTTGAACAACTTATATCAATCAAAAAGTTGTATACCAATAAACCGATTTCCGATCACATTATTCGAAGAATATATTTTTGTAAAAAAATTCCAAAAACACGTTTCTTATCATTATTCATTAATTAAACGATGTCTAACAAGGTTATAAAATTATATTTGTAATACTTAATAATATTTCAAAATGTATTGATATTCAAAAACGAAGTATTTGAATTTTAGGGTCGATACAATACTTCTCTCTACTTTAAAGCCTCAAAACTCTTACTTCTTGAAATTCTTCAACCTTTGCCTGAATATCTTTCTTAAATTTTAATCCTCTTTATGACAATATCATAAAGAAATTGTCTCCCATGCCTAATAATAAGCTATCACAAGCAATAGATTACTCATTGTACAATCTATTGCAAATGCCACGACCACTTATTAGACAGAACATTATGTCCTTCCCACTAAGCT
Organism: Allium cepa; assembly: GCA_030765085.1. NCBI lineage: Eukaryota > Viridiplantae > Streptophyta > Magnoliopsida > Asparagales > Amaryllidaceae > Allium > Allium cepa. The sequence continues at coordinate 191,530,770 of CM060942.1, forward strand.
AATTGCTATGGTAAGTAAAACCCTTAGCAACTTCCTTTGGCATGGGGATCCTTTTGCAGAGAAGCTCATTCCTATAGCATTATACATAATCCATATTCCAAAAGTAATATAGTGCCTTAGGCATTATGAACATTGAGCTCCAGAATATAGTGGCTATATCGAGATACTTTGAATTGATTCTTACTGGCAGTGATAACCTTTAGGTTAAGTGGATTGATTACTATCTAATCAAGAATAATTATTTTTGGGTAATGTAATCCCCTCCTAATGCTTGTTGGAGCTGGAGATGTGTTATCAAGCATAGAAGTACCTTTTTATCATTCACACAATGTAATGCAAAATGTAACAACCCATAATTTTTTCTTGGTAATTAATTCCAGTTAATTGCTTAATTGAAGATTTATCGAACTGATCAAGGACCACTAGCTCATATGGTAAGTGGTATGACTCTGAAGGCTGAGTAGTAGAGGTCATAGGTTTGAACCTTCGAGACATCCAAATAAGCACTTTGCTTGAATAAAGCATCCTCATTATATAAAAACAAAGTTAGCAAACTAATTACTTAAAAGGGAAAATTTTAAAGTTGAATTAATTAGGCATCGAGACCTATTCTATTGAGTTTGTAAATTTGTTTATATATGAAAAACATACATAGTCTATTAAAATCAAATAACATCACTAAAATGGTAAGAAAAAAAATTGGGGCAAAATGGTCATTTGGCAATGATCTCTATTTATACTTTCTAAAACGAATCCATAAATTTATTTACTTTCCGTTCATCTTATTCTTCATTTATTTCTTAAGTAAGAAAATGTTTTCTTAACTTTAAATCCATATAACTTCTTCATATCTCAATGAAAATTTCTAAATTAAATATCTAAATTCAAGTTAGAAGATCGTCTACAAATCTATATAACCAAGTTTGTATTTTGGAGAAGATAGAGATCGAATTCAGAAATAAAAGGAATGCTTTGCTTTAGGCTTGTATTTCTAAGGAGTTTGGTGAGTGGGGTTTCTTCTCTAAGCTATATGATCATTTAATATGTTAAAATCATGATAAATGATAAATGCTGGTTATGGCTTGAGCAACGTGATTGATTGGGATTTTAGAGATAAGAATATTGTTAAATGAATGTTTAGAAGCATAAATTATTTAATTTGATGTGTTAAGATATTTGGTATGAATTTAATTGTGTTTTCCTAATTCACGGTTAATGATATATAGAGTTGTTTAACAGTAATTGAATTATAGTTAAAATGGTCATTAAATAGTGGAAATATGGGGTTGGAGTGGTTGATCAAGTAGTTATAATCATATGGTTAAGAAAGTGTATGAATTCAAAATGATTTTTTTAATTATCTTTAGCAGTACTCATCCCATGGTGGATCATTGAAGATGTGGACTTGAATGGGAGGTGTAATAGTAGGTGTGAGGTCGCGAAGTCATGAGGTTCGACATCGGGGCATGGAAAGCTAAGGCGATGGTCGAGCATAGCTTAAATTGTAGGATAAATCTCATTAAAGGAATTAACCCCATCTAGGTTCAAAACCATATCCCAGTAAGCAAACAGTCAATTGGCCAGTGTAAAACAATCGACTAATCATAAGAGGTGTGCAGGGTGGAGTGTTTTAAAAGAAATAGGCTAAAATATAGCCTATAATAGTTGACTAGCTAGGTTTAACCAGTCGACTGTACAAGGGGTCATTCAATTGGTAAACCTTGGCATGTATATTATTCAACTATAGCCAAAATTAGGTAGAGCAAGCCAATTGAATCGCCAATTTGATTTAGTCAACTGATCAGCTGTAGCACGTAAATTTTGGGGATTTCATCGGGGTTTCTTTGTGAACTTCGGGATACGATATCTTTCGAGTACGAACTAGGATAGGGACATGGTTTGGAGAAATGGTCATCATTTTGTGAGGACAATGATTCATGAAGTTTTGATAAGTTTTGGAGTAAACTTATTTCATAGCCCAAGGGGACCCACTTTGACACATTTTTAGAAATTGTAGATTTTGAGACAGATCGAAAGGGTGTTTCGAAGATCTTGAATGACATGAAGGTCATAGGTAATGTTGGAGAAACATTTTAATATGTATGGTAAATTTTATAGGGTCATCCAGTGGTTTTTGATATGTGACAAATAAGGTATTTTGATAAATGATCTCATACGATAATCCGTATATCAATTAAGTTTGTACCTCTTGGCTTAGACTTTGGGATTCGATGTTTGTAGACGAATGGTACCCATCTTGTATTAGTGATCATAAATAGAATTGTTCTTACATTAGTGACCATACATGATATTGTTCTTATATTAGTGACCATACATGGCATTGGTATTATATTAGTGACCATACTTATTGAATTATCGTAGCATTATTCTTATATTAGTGACCATACTTGATAGAGTTTGACCTTACAAGGGGTCTATAGCCCACTACTTTAGTTCATAACGTTTGAGTCATGATTTGTGCCATGATATTTTGTATTTGGTAGTTTTATAGTATAACATAGCATTAGTATAAATGTCCTAACTTGTCGAATAAAGGTTAAGATACGGGTTGACGTATGGTTCCATTACGCAAGTAATACCATTTGGTTTTACTCATGATATATTAGAGTATTGGTAAACATACAGATTGGTAGTATTTCCTTTCCATCGGACTTTATGTCTAGCCCTCTCTTTGTTGTTTTTTGTAATCTATTCTTATGGGATTTGATGTATTATTTGCTATTGATATTATGTTGGATCTTATATCTCTTAATATGATATGCATTTAGCCTTCTACATATTTATGTTGATATTATAGTTATATACTTCCACTATGAAAATTAGTTAGTGCGGTAGATATGCTCTATGATATCTATTGTTGTTTATATATTTTACCATTAACGGAACGTCATCCGTGACACGGTTGGAGAATTTGGTTGCTTGAATACGTGAATTCTAGGTGTTACGAGAGGCGAATCATTACACAAATGCTAAACATGATCTAAAATTCTAGAAGTCACCAAAGATTGGTACTGGCTTGTTGTTCTCCAAAATGCTACCTCATAACCTCCAAGATTTAACATTATCCCTCAAAATGCTCTAGCATTTAATTATATCATAATCGTTATGTAAATCTTCTATACTCAAGCTCTCCAGTCATCATATGGATTTTGGTTTCCATCTACTCAAACCTCATGCTTGATCATCAATAACTAGTTCTTTGGACTACAAAGCTCAACAATCATTCAACACCTTTAGTCTATAACTCATTTTCGAAACTAAGAGATGTCTTCCCTTGAGAAACTAGAATCTGGAACATTGGTGGGATAATAAAGGGTAATTTTTCAACATGGATCACCAAGAGCGAGCTTGTCGAAAAAGGATCAATTGATAACGATGTTTTCTCTCTTTAAAGCACACATCTCGAGACTAATACCCATATATTTTTTGAATGTCACTACTCTTTAAATATATGGTGTAGATGTAACATCCCTAATTTTTAAAAACATTATTCAGGAGATTTAATTGGACAAATTAAACAAAATAATGTAAATATTAGAGTGATAAAGGTATTGAGACTTGAAAATTTAAATTAAAGGCCATGCTTAATTAAATTCAAAGAATGAGCTATGAAAAGTTTCATATGTAAACTAATAAGAAAACAATTAACGCATGTAATTATAGAAATTGCCGGGATACTCGAAATATGAGTTTCAAGAAAAATCGAGGTGATTTGGGATGTTTGGATTATGCTTCGAGCCATACTTGGTGTTGCTTCGAGTTTTTAAGCTACCTACTTTGAGCCATTTTCCAGGCTGCTTTGGGTCACTTGCATGTCACACGGGATCGGTGCATATCAGGGGAGTCGATGTATTCCTCGAGTCGGCATGATGCATGCATGGGGTTGCCACCTATCTCTTAGGATCGGTAGGAAGTGTGGTCAGCATGATGCATGCATGGGGTCGGCATGTCCTTTTAGGATCGGTAGGAAATGAGGTCGGCAACTTAGGATGAAGTCAGCATCAAGGAGATGGAAGGGATCGACATGGTTGGAGTAGCTTCAAGTCGGCGTGGACTTGAACTTGGATTGCATATTTGCCTGGGGTTGGTTGGGATTTTGTGTTAGCACCAAGTACGCTTCGGGTCATAGAGTTATTGGCTTGGATCGACATCTCATTCTCAGATTTGCATGGAAGGGAATGTATCGAGTCGACATCGAGGAGTGCTGAGGGTCGACAAGTATATGGAGGTAGGATCGACATCAAAGAACAGGTCAGCACCTTTAAGGGATAGGTAGGATTATGAGCACTTTAGGTCGGTACATGCATGTCTTTGAGTCAAGAGGTCAACTACGACATCTCCTCGGATTGACACAAGAGATTGGGTTAGTAACACTCCTGGGGTCAGTATCTTCATTTCGCTTTAGGTTGGCAATGTACTTTCCTTGGATCAGCATGCTGAATACTTCGGGTCGGTGCTTGGGTCTTGAATTAGGATCGATGTATTAAAGGCAACGGGTCGGTGTAGTGTAGCTTTGAGTCCAAGCATGATTTACTTCGGGTCACATGCGAGTTTGCTACAGGTCATTTGAGCATCTGCTTCGAGTCATCTCCGAGGCAACATTAGGTCGGCATGTCAACTATACAGGATCGGTCGTGATAAAGGGTATGGGTTTAGCTATGGTTTTGGTGGGCCTGTATCACTCAGATTGCCCAGTAACCAGGATTTTTCCTATAAATACAGCAGGCGGGGCTTCAGAAGTGGGATCTTTATTCTGTTTCCCTTCATCTTCTCCACTAAGTCTAGTCCATCATTATCATTTTAAAAACTTCGGACTGTAACTGTAGTTGATTCTGGTATCAATAAAAATGAAATTTTTGAAGTGGACATAGGCCGGAGTCAACCGAACCACTATAAATCCTCTGTTATTACTGCTTTCTTTTTAATTTTGATTGTTCTTTATATTTATACTCTCTATATACAGTCTATCTATTATCTATGACTATTAGTTGGTGCTTTCTTCTGCGTTTGGGTCGTAGTGATCAATTTTGGCACTAACATTTTGATGCTTTCACAGAGAAGGCTAGCGCTCAGGGATTTTGATGCCTGGATTTTGGATTTGAAGGTTTAGGAACTCAGATTTTAAAAGCTATGGTTAGGCAATCAACAAGGAGACAAAAATCATTAACAAGATGGAAACAATGATGATGCATGCTGCGCAGGAAAGGATGCTAAAGAGACAGGAGGATACAATTTCCCATAGAGTTGATGCGCTGGAGCGCAAAACCATGGGAACGGAGGAGGAAATCCAGGATCAGATTCAGGAAAAGGAAGCAAGGAGGATGAATGTTGGATGGAGCTATGGATTTTGGCATGGAACAGAACTTGGATGCATATTTGGAAAAGGATGATCAAGGATTCGCTCGTGGACTCAGGGGTAGGATGAAGTTATAATCAAAGACCATTTATGGACGCTCGTCCACAAGGGCATGTTTTAGGATTTTTTTATGGACTTGGAGCAGGATGGGAATGATGATCGAAAACAACCTACGGATGCTGGAATAGCTGGAAGTTGGAACCCAAGACTTGGAACGGGATTACCTGGCTTGGACATGGATTAGAATAACTAGGGGCAAGCCCCCAACAAAGGAAAATGGATCGATACTAATCATTTACATAGATGGGCACTACTCTCCCCATCGGAACTAGGGGCATGGATCTTGTTGGCTTTCCTAGGAATTGGACAATGATGATGAAACAGGGGCAGCCGTTATCGACCACAAACTGGAGCGAGCACAGCTTGAAAGCATCAATCATCAAATGATTAGGGTAGTATTCGATAAGTAGCACACTCTAGGCAAACAGCACTTACTCATGTACGGGGACAGAGACAACCCCTAGGCATGCTCTGAGATGTTGATAAACCGTGATGCTTTGGTTTGTGAAATCTTTTTTTTTCTTTTTGTCTTGGACACTTGCTTTTTCTTGTTTGGTTTTGGAGTTTGGTTTGAATTCCTGTTTTTTTTCTTTTTCTGATTTGATTATTGGTTTGGATGCTTGATTTTTGATTTGGATTTGGATTTTGATATGGATTTCTGGTTTGAACCTGGATTTCAGACTTGATTTAATTGACTTTTTATCTGGTTTTTGGAAAAAAGGTTGTTGGGCATGGATTATGCTTGACAAGGGTCCGAAGAGACCAGGATTCAGCCTAAGACTTATGCCTTATATAGTCTGTCACTTCTTATTACATGTCGTCGAGTATGGACTATGTTCGGCAAGAGTCCGAAGCGACCGAGATTCGGCTTAGGACTTAAGCCACGGCATTAATCAGCGTTTAGGGACACTAAACCAGGAGCACCATGGCATTACTTAACATATATCTTCGAGTGTTGAGTTCACTTGGCAGGAACCGAGAGAGGTTACAGATTCGGATTTCGGTTTTGGATGGCTAAGGATTGGCCATGATCTAGAGCGATCCTAGATCTGGATATCAACCCAGAGAGGTCGTGGACTTGGTTATTGGATTTGGATGGGTTATAACTTGGTGATTGGGTTCGGATGGATGTGGAATTGGATAAGGATTTGGTTATTGGATAGGGATCGAATATCGACTCTGAGCAGTCATGGATTTGGATGAGCAATGACACTTGGATAAAATGGATCGGATTATGAATCGGATGGTATGGATAATATATGGACCTTCAATGGTGGATTAAAAGCTATTCAAAACACGCCTTTCTACCGCAAGGCATGTTTTGGGGGGCAAATGTTAACCCACCTTTCGGCAAGGCCGTAGGCAAGCAGATTTAACTAAATTGATTGCTCAGTTATCGAGGCTGGAATACGATTGATTTGAGTCGACTGGATGGATAGATGATCAATCATGGATGGTAAACATGATTATGAAGATGGGATTCGACGTGGTTAATGCGAAAAGGGTGCGGGATACTTGAAATATGATTTTCGAGAAAAATCGAGGTGATTCAGGATGTTTGGAGTTTGCATCGAGCCATACTTGGTGTTGCTTTGGGTTTTTAAGCTGCCTGCTTCGAGCCATTTGCCAGGCTGCTTTGGGTCACTTGCATGGTCACGCGGGATCGGTGCAAATCAGAGGGGTCGGTGTATTCCTCGGGTCAGCATGATGCACGCACAGAGTCGGCACGTATCTCTTGGGGTCGGCAGGAAGTGAGGTCGGCAACTTGGAATGAAGCCGGCATAAAGGAGGTGGAAGGGATCAGCATAGTTGGAATAGCTCCGGGTCGGCGTGGACTTGAACTTGGATCGGCATATTTTCCTAGGGTCGGTCGGGATTTTGGGTCGGCATCTAGTACACTTTGGGTCATGGAGTGATTAGCTTGGATTGGCATCCCATTCTTAGATTGGCATGGAAGGGAATGGATCGGTTCGACGTCGAGGAGCGCTCGGGGTCGGTAAGTATTTGGTGATAGGATCGACATCAAAAAATAGGTCGACACCTTCAAGGGATCGGTAAGATTATAACTGCTTCGGATTGGTACATGCATGTCTTTGAGTCAAAGGGTCGGCTACAACATCTCCTCAGATCGGCATAAGAGATTGGGTCGGCATCACTCCTGGGCTCGCCATCTTCATTTCCCTTCGGGTCAGCAATGTACTTTCCCTGAATCGACATGCTGAAGACTTCGGGTCAGTTCTTGGGTCTCGAATTGAGATTAGTGTATTAATGGCAAGGGGTCCGTGTAGTGTTGCTTCGAGTCCATGCATGATTTACTTCTGGTCACAGAAGAGTTTGCTCCGGGTCATTTGAGCATATGCTTTTAGTCATCCCTAGGGAAATATCAGGTCGGCATGTCAGCTATACAGGATCGGTCGTGATAGAAGGTATGGGTTCGACTATGATTTTGTGGGCCCGTATCACTAAGGAATCCCAATAACTAGGATTTTGCCTATAAATACAACTGGCGGGGATGCAGAAAAAGGACCCTCATTCTGTTTCCCTTCATCTTCTTCACTAAGGCTACCCGCCATTATTGTTTTAAAAAACTCTAGACTATAATTGATTCCGATATCAACAAAAAAGGTAATTTCTGGACTGGACGTAGTCCAGAGCCAACCGAACCACTATAAATCCTCTATTATTACTGCTTTCTTTTTAATTTTGATTGTTCTTGATATTTATACTCTCTATATACACTCTATTTGTTATCTGTGACTGCTAGTTGGTGCTTTCATCCGCGTTTAGGTATTAGTGACCTTTTTGTGCTAACACACATTAGTTTTTATCAAAACTCAAAAATGCATACAAAAGAAATCAAGCCAGCCATTACCTAGGGAAGAAAGATGGAAAATCAACTAAATCTAAAGAATCAAGTTAGAAAAATAAATCAAGGATCAAATCTCAAATTCCTTATCCTAATCAAGCTGCATAATAATCACAGCCATCTCTATTTTTTTTTAGTGATCATTTGATTTCAGGTTTAAGTTTGAATCCGTTATAATGATTCTTGATGATGATATGCTTGGATTTCAAATACCATGAGGAATTTATATGTTATGTAAAACATTATTTTGGAGATGAGTTTTACTTTTTATAATTTTCCAAGCTATGGAAAGTTTTTTATGATATTTCAAAGGAAAATATGAATAATTTGGTTTAGAAATTAATTTCTGCTATATTATGAAGAATTTGGGTCTAAAATTTATGTATGTAGGATACCATATTAAAAGTGAATTTCTATGATTTTTGGGGATTTTTTCTTAGTATTTTACTATGGAAATTAAATTATTTTAGATGGAGGACTTAATTGTTTAAATTATTTGCTTAATGGAAGGCCTTATTTGTTAAAATATTTTTATTTAGATCTGAAATAATTACGGCAATTTTTAGGAAAGAATTTGAAAAGTTTATGACAATCAATTAAATGTTTACAAATAGGCAGGTTAGTTAAAAAGCAATCACTTAAAAAGGCATTAAAACAGTCTTTATCCAGAAATTATGTTTCGCCTCTTTCAGCGGTACCCGTCGACCCTATACTTCCACCTCTACCAAGTCGAAACCATCCAAGTTGAAGCCAATACATAAGGTATCAGTACATTGGTACATAGTGGATTGGAGAAAGGCGACATGTATGGTGGCAAAACAATGCTTTCGTAGCAGTCGAAGCCAGTTAGCTTTCGAAGGTCTTTGTTTTGTTATCCAAAGAAATCTGCATGCCTTGTTTCCAAAAGAATGCTTTCAAAGGTGTTTAATGTAGCTTTCGAAGAAGTTGCTTCTGAATTTGTTGTCACCTTTTTAGTTTCGAAAGAGTAGCTTTTGACTAAGTTATCTTGTTTTTAAATCAACACTTTCGAAAGGGTTGTTTGAACCAAGTCGAAACCATGCTGCTGGCCTTATGCCTTTCGAATGGATTGAAGCCATCAACTGGTTCGAAAGGTAGCTTTTGTTTTATAAATATAAGCCACTTTCTAAAGCTTTTGAAAGGGTATAATGGTTTCGAAGGCAATGGCTTCAAAAGGGGTTTCGAAGCTATCCTTCAAATGTTTTACTTAAATGACTTAAGCTTTCAAAAGGATAGATCTGAAGCCATTAGTTTTTCCCCAACTCTTTTATATGAAAGTTAATGTTTTCGAAAGGGGTGAAAGGGTGATTATGCTAAAGGATCGTGTAACATGGATAAACTACTTGTTCGGAATAATAACTAAGTAAGTAAATAATTAAAGCAGTAAATAAAAAGATACCAGAGATTTTTATATTGGTTCGAACTCCCGTTCTACGTCTAGTCCCAAACTCTTTCTGGAATTAAACTAGCAGCCCACACTTAACCCGGAGGAATAGGTTTACACCACCAGAGCAATCAAACAGGACTTCTACCGCCTAAGCAACCGAATAGGACTTCTACCGCCAAAACAACCGAACAGGACTTCTACCGCCAAAACAACCGAACAGGACTTCTTTACAAATAATAAAAGTATCTGACTGTAGTATGCTCTTTTAAATAGCATGAATAAGTCAATTAAGTACAAACATCCCATAATATTCTCCTTTATGATATACAGTGTAATGTGCTTTGAGAATTGTGGAAGATAGAGTGATCAACGATTAGAGAGGTGAAATGTTTGTTGAATTCTGAAATCTATTTATAAAGATTAAAAATTTGCAACCATTTTTGAAAGGTAATGATGAAAAGAAACAGGTGTAACTATTGATTTGAAGATGTTTCTCTTCGATGAAGAGAAGTGTCTTTTCACAAAATAGCCATTGCAAAATATTCAGCCGGCTGTATGGATTTATTCAACCTTATGAATTTTAAAATCAAAAATTGCAAAGGAATAGGCTATTTTTGGCCTAATTCAACCGTCTGAATGAATTCATTCAGCCGGTTGAATATTGTGAAGCAATAATTTTGTTTCAGCAAACAGTCGTTTGAATGAAGGCATTCAACCAGCTGTTTTCAGCCTGTTATGCATGGTAATGCATGTGTGTATGTGTTTATATATATATATATATATATATATATATATATATATATATATATATATTCAGGAGAGATTTTAACATATTACTAACTGATACAAAGACTCTAGATAATGGACTATCAGCTTCAAAATCGTCTGAATATGAATCTGCAACAAATCTCTTGCATAAATGATTAGTACACAAAAATATTTTTTATATAGTTTCACTACAACAAAAAGACCCTAAGATAGCGCCCGAAAAACGCTATTAAAGGATATTATAGCGGTTCGATAAACGCTGTATAACGATATGTGATTGAAAACAACCAACATTAGATAGCACAAAAAAAGCGCTATAAAAATTGTTAATTTCATAGCGCAAATATTGCGCTATGTTATTTATTTTTATAGCGGCAAAATAGGCGTTATTGATTAATATCACAGCGCTATTAGCCTGCTATGAAATTCGTTATTAGCCACAAAATACTTTTTGGTTTTTCTAAGATAGCACTAATATTGCGCTATAGAAAGTGGTAATAGCGGATTATTAGCGCTGTATTTGAACAGGTTATTGTAGACGGTGACTTGTCACAACTCCAATATGCCGCTATAAAAAGTCAGCTACAATAGCGCTTGTACTCTGCTATAATATCTTATTTTATAGCGCTTAACTGACCTACCATTCATCATTATTTATAGCACTTTTTGTAATACCATAGCGCTTTTTATGGTCTGCATCTTTAATACTAACAGATTTGATAGCGGCCATTAGGCGCTATTAAATATTATTGCGGTTTTGAAGTGCTATAATTTAATTTCACAATTCAAAATTTTTCTACATCCTACTAATAAATTGCAAGTATTAAATACCAATATCAAAAAGCACAATAATAATCATAAAAGATAATAAGTATAGAGATGTAACACATTACATTAAACATACCAAATATTCATACACATCAAAACGTAGTAGCAAATATTTTAAGCACACCCCAAAAAATAGTAGCATAGTTTAACAAAAAAAACAAGTACATATTTGATTGTTTGCATTAAAATGAAGATCACAACTTTAGCATCTTCTTCTTTCACACACCCGCAAATAAGATAAATAATTACATTAAGAACGATACATAATTAATGATAGATGTTTTTACATGTAACAAAAAACTAAATTGTTGCATATTATTGCATGTCTCATTTTATATTCATACATGTTACTATCCATTTGAATCTACATCAAAATTTCTGGCATAAGTTGGTAGCCAACTGACTTTTATCAAGTCAGAAGGGTATATACATTTTTGAATGATTAAAACTTTTAAGGAGTGACAAATGTAAAAGGTTGATGGTAATGGAAACAACATCACTTGATAGTTGATACACTTAAATCTCAGAAGTTGAAACGTTTTAGAGGGTTTCTTAGCTAGAACGACAATTATCTTTTTTTGCTTTCTTAGCTAGAATAATAATTCTCATTTTGTGCTTTGAAACTTGATATAGATGTGTTTTTAATAGATAGAAACATGTTCTAGAATAAATGGAAATTGTTTCATATACAACAAAAACATATTCGATGGTATGACAAAACAAAAAACAATTAGATGCAAAAGCTTTGGAATAAGTTTTTTGGTTCATCGTCTTTACATTTTACAATTGAACATTGTTTAATAATGAACATAAAAGTCGGCCAATTTACAAATGAAGAATACCTAAATTATTCAAATGTTAAACCAAAATTGTTGCCTGAAACTCTCATTTCATCAGCCTCTAATTCATTTTATAATCATAGGTAGAAACAACATCTGTAAACCAAGATATATTTATAACTCTAAGTTACTATCCATTTGTATCACTGCCTCACTTCATAACTTAACTCCTAAACCACTTCGTCCCAGCCTCATCACATACAAGCAAGCCACACTTTCCATTCACTGCACAGTTCTTCAACAGTTCAACCACTTATTTGCCTCAACACCAACACAGCAGTCCAAAATACATCCAGTAGCACTGCAAACACCCAGACCCATACCACTATTACCAAAATACATACAAACTCCACTGACATATACAACATTCACTTGCCTTTCCACTAAAAACTGCCCACCTGACCACCGAACAACCACAGTCATTTACATATCACTGCAATAAAAACCCACTACACATTGTCTGCATCACTAACCTCTTCCATACATCTGACATCAAGCAACTGCTGCTCTCCGAACATTACCTCAACAGTCACAACATCGCCTGACTGTTCGACTGTGCATCTCCCTGCAACCACTTCTAAAACATACCAGACCAGCTTCACACACTTACATACATCTGCAACATCAACCTTCCATTTATCTACACTTCAAATCCATACAACATTCACAAACCATAACAACTTGTGCCTATCACTACAGAACCCCTCTTCAATTCAGTTCATCTCCCACAAACCTTTGCTTACCATACACTTCAAACGCTCCTTTTCACTACAAACCGACCATACAACTTCACCAACAACCCACAGGGCAAACACTACAAACCATACTTCTTCAAAACTAAACAATTCCTACTGCCTACACAGCTGATCAGAACTCACCAGACCACGAACCAAAAAAAATAAAGAAAAAAAACCCTACCTTAAATCGACAATCATCAAACAAAACATTTGCCTTTGTGCTTCTGTTAGCCGCAACAGTCACGACCATCTCTACTAGCCTAGCATAGCAGCCACAATCAAACAACCCATCGCAGACCGAAATCCAATCTCAAACCGCGACCAACTCACTGCCAAACAAGAAATCAACCTCTTGCACTTCACTGATATCTCAACTCTCTATTAAACAAAACAGTGCACCTGACATCCTCTTACACGCAACCAGTTTCAACCCACATCTATTATACAGAGAAGTGCACTTACTGATATCTAAACTGCAACTAATCCCAATCTATACTTCTAAGTCTCCAGCTGTATCACAACATACTGCCACCATTACCGACCACATCACTACTTCACCATATCATAAAACAAACCAGTGGCCAATCAACAAGAATCTGCCATTACCCTCTCCCCAGAAATTGCTGTACATTTAACCTGATTCACTGCCAAAAACCATTTACACAGACTTCACTACAACTGAATCTCAACATCATATAAGGAATTTATTGATACTAAACATAAATCTAAAGTGGATGCATTTTCCTATGCGAAGATATCCAGTAAAAAAAGCTAAAAAACTGGAATAACCGTATAACAGTTTATGATAAAGTTCAATTCAGATGAATTTGGTGAGAAAGCAGTTGTGTATTATGAGAACCTTTTCAATAAGAGAAAATGTAAAGTGATGCCAACAATTTGTTTGTAGAATATCATTTCAGAGTATGGGAAATTTTATTTAAATGACAGAACAAAGTAGATTATACTTACTGAAAATTCATGTCATTACAACGTGTGCAGTAGGCCAAGCTATTATAGAACCAATGGCGTCTTCCATGTATTGTAATTCAGATGTTTGTCACCATAGCACAGCAGTTGGCTCTTTGACAACCTCTATCCAAACTTTGACTGCATTTAGTCCCAGTGGTTTAAAATGGACCAGTGCTTTTGGATCAGTTGACTCTACACGTCCTACAGCAACTAGTTTTTCCTTTTTTGATAAATCCATCAGCTTGCATTTATTGTTTGTTCTTGAATTTGCCGTCTATAAATTAACAAAAAGGATATGTTGTAGTTGGTTTATGTTGATAAAATATATTGATTAATCATTATAAAAAAATAATTTAAAAGACATGACAGTGCATAAAAATCAAGTACCATAAATGTTTGCACTATGGTCTGAGGCGTAGGAGATGCTGAAACATTAACCATCTCAACAACTACTTGGGACTCAGGCCATGCTACCTTCCTACCAACAGCTTCAACATGTATCATTGCAGGGGCTGGCCTCCACAAAAAAGAATCTTTTTTTATTAGATTATCTATCCAAACAATCATGGCGCACGGTCCAAGAGGAAGATCATTAATAATTTCATTTGAGTCACTCGAGTGTAATCGCCCTTCAGCCACTAATTCTTTGCTCCCTCCCCAATCATAAATTTTGCATTTGCATTCTAAGTTGCCACTTTTACTCTATTAGAGAAAAATGATTTACTCAGTAAAAGTTGTATATTTTAAAATAATATATCAAATCCTAAAGAAAATTGTTTACCACGTCCTCTTCTTCTTCAAGGTGATCACTAGGATGTAAAACAACTCTATTCGCTGGCCATGCCACTAAATCATCCTTTGCTTCCTCAATAAGTGTGAACCTAGATGTAGGTCTCCATAAAAAACATCTGCCTTTTTTGGTAAGTCTGTTAGAATTACCATAGCATCCGGTCCTAAAGGAATGTTATTAACAAAGTTGTTTGGATCCTTCGACACGACTCTTCCTTCGACAACAGTATCTTCATTCCCTCGCCAATCCAATAAATCACATTTCTGGAGTTTTTTTTATCATACTTGCACTGTAATTAATCAAAAAGAATAAGATATTAATTACTGAAAAAAATTAAATAAAAATGATGTGAGATCAATAATACAACGTACAGAAGGTGTGTTTACTTCTGCCCAGCTATCTCTACCCTGCAATATCATTGAAGGAACCATAGCGTTAAGTTTTTAATGCAAGTTTAATTTGGAATGCAATATAATGTAAAAACTACAACCCAAAATGCATAACAGCACACAAAAATCTAAATCTGCACCGTGAAAAGGAAATTTTGCATAATAAAATTGACTAACTACACGTGAAATGCAAAAAACTACAAATAATGCAAAATACTGCAAATAAATGTAAAAAAAGGGGATTACAGATGCAAAAACCAGAGCATAAGAATAAAAGTTTGAAAGATGACCCAAAGGATAGTCAAACAACCATATTACAATATGAAATATGATTAGGAAAGCTGTTGAAGTAAAACTCGTTTGTACAGAATAAAGAATCATTAGCTCTTTAGAGTCTGATATTTCATGCACCTATTAGACCTTGCACAGTTTTATTTTCTATTTTTCATTTTAAAAAAACTTGTTATTAATATAAAAACTGTTTGGATTTTTTAAATACAGCAAATTTGGGAAACTCAATGTCATAATATGTGGAGAAATTAAAAGTATATACAACATGTTTTGTTACCTCTAATCGATAACTGTCATGTAATAAAAATACCCACAACATGTTTGAAGCAAAATATTCCGCACGACGAAAACAGAAGACAACATTTCTGCTGAAAACCTAAAAAGAATGTGCCCAAATAAATGATTTGATTGTTTTGATACTACATACAATATGATACCTTGAAATGGGTCCACTGAAAAATATAATTGTCCAATTGCACTTGTATATAACCTTTGTATATGCTTGTACTGTAGTGCACATATGCGTAGAAAACTTAGTGAGGACGAAGTAAAGTGTAGATCATGAATTAAAAAGTTCACATCATGTTTGGTAAAGTTTAAACAAGTATTAGCTAAGCAACATATATGTTTTTGATGACTTGGTGTGATTATTGCTGTAAAAATGGAAGGCATGCCATGGTCTTCACAAATTAAACGTATAAAATTTTGAACTTGAACAATAATTTACAATTGAAGTTGTTATTTTCATATATATATATATATATATATTGCTTAATTAGGTTTAGGGTGCATTATGAACGTAAAAGAACTCAATGTGAAAGCAGAAGGTGTACAAGTGAGAACAAACCTGATTTTTCACCATCCCGAAAAATTTCTGCTCTAACTCCAAAAAATTTCTTTCGAGTTGCATTGTATGCTTATCCTTAACCTGTGCTAAAGTAGCCCTACTGATGGTCATATTTCTTCCCATTGCTCTTAATCGACCCGGTCTATCTTGTCCCAATACTTGAGAAAGTGCATCTTCTTTGTAATTGATTACCGAGCTCGATTGTGGAACAGTTTCAACTTGTTTAATCTTTTTCTACAAAAGTTAACGCACATAGTTATAAATATTGTGTATGGAAAATCCCATAAGTATGTCCTACATTTAAGTAACATAAAGAAAATATCATTTAACATAAAGAAAATATCATTTAGTTGCGTATGGAAAATCACAATATCATTTGTACTATCTCTTTCTTTAACCACTTTCATTTGTACATTTATTTACCAAGACTTTATTCAAAATCGAAACTTGTGTTTAGGAAGCGTCCATGGCGAAATACATAGTGCAATGGTACATAGTAGCATATGGAGGAAAAGAAGCACTGAACTCGATTAAGAGCATGTACGCTATGGAAATTGCTTTATGTAAAACTATACTTCAGATTTATACATGCAAACTAGTCATATAGGAGACTCCACACTTTTAAAATAAAGATATTTGAAACTGAAGGCTTTTAAATACATTTAAATATATGCTAACACAAGTTTTTATCAACTTACTATAGTATCTGCAACAGTCATATTCACTGGTTCACCGTTTTTCCGTGTGCGAGATTTAGTCCAAACTTGACTTCTCGTGATGGTAGAGCAATCGCCACTCTGCTTTTTCTGCATTCAAAAGAACATCAAATAACAAACGTATTAACTAAGAAGTTCGCAAATATTACAGTAAATAAAATTACTCTTTTTTACCATATCTTCAGCAAGTCGAGCCATTCCTTTATGACTGCATGAATGTGGCAACTGTTTATCTCTAATAGCTCTGTTCTTCATGATTAATGCCTGAAATAAGAGATTTAAATACATTATCAATATCATTTATGCTCTTAAACTTTTACAAAAAAAATAGATAACAGTAATAAAAAATACATGAAATTCCACACTTGCTTTTGACTTTACAAATTTCTTCCATTCAGTCATACTTCTGATGTTACTTGGTTTCAACTGAAGTTTTTCCTCCATGGACTTTGCTTTTACTATTTGTCGAACTAGTCTACATTTTGACGCCCTCCAAATACCTCCCAGTTGCTTAAATATCAATGTTTTTTGCCAATCTGCATCCAGTTTAAACCTCGCCTGCAACAATATAACATATTTGTGTGTACGTCTATTATAAATGGTATATATCTGATACCTGTTATGTATTCTAAAAGATTGCACTATTGGAAGAATAAAGCACAAGACTTGAAAGGAAAGGTTGAAATTCTTAATGCATTATGCAACACTTCAAAGCTGTAAAATAATCACAAAATAGGGGGAAAAGTTGTAAATGGAAAATAACTTTCAATTAACAAGTTAATTTGTGTATGTTAAATAACTCATTGATCAATCACTTTTCATATATGTTGCTTTGAAATCATATTATGATGTTCTATAATGTCACAGGTGGTGTGGATTACAGTTGCAAGCAAGAGAATGCGGTACAATGTTCATTTAACTTTTTGATTAACTTTATCTTTTGTTTGAATATTGGTTGATTACTGTTAATGGAATTCGATCCCGTGTACCATTGTTCCATGGGGACATCTTGTTCAGTAATTTGATCAAATTCTGTTGGACTATGACATGCTGATTTTCTTACCTTATGACTTGAATGAAGTTTACTTATTCTGTGCAAATACTTTTCAACTGTTGATCTTCCATTGAGGAAATATGTTTGCAAATCAATCTGCAAGCTTAGGGGAAAAGTGTAAGGAATTCATCACGACAAAGTGACATGACGAATAGATGTACAGACATGACGAATAGTGACATGACGATTTCCAGATGTTGTACAGACTAAGTTTAAAAATCAATAAGTTTGTCTTATACAGACATAAGATGTTGTACAGACATAAATAGACTATTTTATTAACAAATTTTTTTGATTAGGACTTAGTGAGAGAAAATGGTTGTACAGATATAAGTAGTTGATTTTTAATAATAACAATTGAAATTTTAACTACAGGAGAAAAAAGCAGGTAGTAGTTGAAGCATTAAAACCGTTGAAAATGAACATCATAAATTTCTGTATGGGACAGCTTGACTCAAACTGGTATTAAAACATATTTTCAGGTAAAACATTTAGTAGTTAAATAAGCTGTAGATAAAAATATATATGTCACCTGAATGCTTTCCCATAGAACATCTTTCAAATCATCACCAAGCTGCCTCCAATCAGTTAATGTAACCGGAACCACTTCTCGTACAAGCGGTCCTAGAAAGGAAGACAACTTGATGACCCATCTCCTATTGCTTCACCTGCACCATTGAATTCAACTTCGATTACCTCCTGAGAGCTGAATGGAAGCCTTCTAACTTTAGTTGGTCCTCTACTCCTTTTTCCCTCATTTAGGCATGCATCGCGACCTTGCATATGTCTCTCATCATTCACTGCACCTTCAATATTTTCTTCCGGCTGAATTGCATTGTCTTCAACTATTTGTGGGCTGTCATGTAGTTGAGCATTGTTGTTTTGTTCGTTTTGCAACTGATCGTTTTCCAATTCTTGTGGGTTGTCTTCATTATGAATCTCATTATCTCTTGCAATGCGTTTGTTTGGTGTAGATTTGGGGTCTTTGACTTCTTTTTGCATGTCAGTGCGCTTTCTCTTTTTCATAGTCCTGCCCATTTTATAAATTGATCATGTTAAGATTCATGAATTCTAGTCATAAATTTAACAATGTTTATTATGTCAAATGAAAGAGTGATGCAATTTCGAAATAGAACCAGTGCTGGAGCTGCATAGATTTAATCCAGGTCACATTATGGCACGACAGCAATAAAATGCAGCATATAAAATTTTGTAATCCTAGCAAGCATGTTTGCAAGGTAAAATAACATCCTATTTGAATAATTTGAATATTATATACATATTGCCTTACATAGTGTTCTGTTACATTCCATCTATTCATGGCATTTTGTCAATTTCTTACATTGTGCTCAAAATGTCATCAAATTTAAAATGGAACGTACAATTAGTATTACATTTAAATCAATGAGCTAAACTGGAAGAAATTCCAAACAACTGAAATAAAAATACAAAAGGCAACAGCTGATCAACTTTAAGAATACATGATTTTAAACATGATTTTTTTTTCAACACGTCAATTTTTTTTCTTCAGTTCAAGTTCAAAAACATGATTTTAAATTAAAGACAGACTAACAAACATGATTTTAAACAAAAGATTCATACTTCGAAATTTACTCAAATATGCCTTCACAATCTTCTCT
Source organism: Allium cepa (assembly GCA_030765085.1). NCBI lineage: Eukaryota > Viridiplantae > Streptophyta > Magnoliopsida > Asparagales > Amaryllidaceae > Allium > Allium cepa. The sequence continues at coordinate 191,550,346 of CM060942.1, forward strand.
AACATAACTAATATTTTCCATGGAATCAATATCCATATCAGTTTCTTCGCAATCTTCCCTAACAAAGCTAACTTCCGTAACATGATCATCTGTCTCCAATTCATGAAAACCTCTTGGTGGTGCCTTCATTACAACATACCAATTAGAATTATCATTCTCTCTTGAATAAAAAACTTGTTTCGCTTGAGATGCAAGGATATATGGATCTCTTACAAATGAAGCTTGACTTTGATGTAAATTGACAAGAGTAAATCCGTCTCGACATTCACCCCGTTTCCTATATTTTCCCAATGACACTTAAATACGGGAATATAAAAAACATGATAGTTTAACAAGATTATATCAGTCACTATCCCATAATAAGTGACCAGATCGACTCTTTGAGAAATATCTTTTGCACTTGCCCTACATATGGTAGTCGCATCATAAGTCACCCCATAATTTTGAGTTTCTCTCTCGATGTCTTCTGTGTGAAAACGTTGTCCGTTAATTACATACCTTTATAGGACAATGCATTACTACTCGGACCAAAGGCAATCCATTTTAATATTTCATCGCTCGTTGAGTGAAAAGGTATCTACAAAAAATTCATTAAATATAAATTTTGAAAAAAATGTTTTCTTGCTAATGAAATGATAAATTAAAGTTAAACTAACCTTCTTTTTAATCCAATCGGAGAAATTATCTATATGTTTTTTCCAAAGCAATGTAGCATTTTTTTCTAAACGCTTATCCAAATTTTGTAACTCCTCCAAATGCATACTGATGTTCAAAAAAAATTGTTTAAGTAATATTTAGCGATATAATTTCATAAAAAAATAGAATCAAAATATAATATGTACTTACTCTTCTAAATATGGTTCCACCGCATCCATATTCATTAACACAGCCAAATGAGCAATATCTTTTTCATTAGATGACAATTCTATTGTCTTCGATTTCAAAAGTGGACGTCCTTCGAGTATCACATTGTTCTCATAATCTTCATTTCGAACTTCTCCCTCCTCCATTTGTACTTTCTTCTTTAGAAATTCACCAAAAAATCTCATTGACTCTTCTGCAAGATAAGATTCTGCAATACACCCTTCAGGTCGAGCATAATTCCTCACATAATCTTTAAGTGTTTTCATGTATCTTTCAAATGGGTACATCCAACGAAAATGAACTGGACCACACAATTGCGCTTCTCTTCCAAGATGAATTGTCAAATGTATCGTTATAACAAAAAAAGAGGGTGGAAAATATCTTTCAAGCTCGCACAAAATTCCAACAATCTCATCATCAAGATGTCGTAACTTCTCTTGTTCAAGAACACGTCGACATATTTTATTGAAAAAAGAACATACACGGCTTATTGTTGTTCTGACTTTCTTTGGAAGTAATCCTCTAATTGCAACGGATAACAATTGTTGCATTAGAACATGATAATCATGTGACTTCAAACCACTAACTTTGCAGTCTTCTAATGAAACCAATCTTTTGAAATTTGAGCAATAACCATCAGGACCCTTAAAATCATATAATCATTTACAAAATAATTTTTTTTCCAGACAATGACAATGTATGGAGCTGGTGGAAGATATGTTCTATTCCCACGAGGTTGTACATAAAGACTTTGTCGAATACCCCAATCCTCCAAATCCTTTCTAGAATTAGTTCCATCTTTCGGTTTACTATCATGCAATATTGTGCCTAACAGCATTTTAGCAACATGAATAATATAACACTTCAATGAGATAAAAAATTTATTGTTAGGCTAATGAGAAAAAGGTATAATTTAAATACTAACCTCCCAATATTGCAAATCAAAGAAGATTGATCTTTTTTTCCACCTTAATAGCTCATCTTGCTCATCATCTTTTCTATTGTGCTTACTCTTCCTCTTTTTACTTGTTATCTTCTTATTCAACTTCATATTTAACTTCTTTTTGGTCTCCCGCTTTTTGGTTTCTCTATTCTTATCTTTTCCAAAAACATTTGGAAAGCTTTTCAAAATTACAGAAATGTTTCTTCCCGTGAGAATTCTAGGCTTGCTGCCTTTCTCTATGGTGTTATCAAACCAAGTTTTTTGTTTCCTCCATGGATGTGAAGGATCTAGAAATCTTCTATGTCCTATATAAACAATCTTTCGACTATGTTTTAACCATGGATGATGCATATTTACACCATATAATGGACAACCTTTTTCACCTTTCACACAACATCCTGCAAGATTTCCATAGGCCGGAAAGTCATTTATTGTCCATAGTAAAATTGCTCCTAAATTGAAAACGGTTCTACTAAACGCATCATAAATATCAATTCCATTATTCCACAAATGATTCAAGTCTTCTACCAATGGTACCAAATATACATTTATATCATTTCCGGGTTGCTTTGGACTAGGAATTAGTAATGTTAGCATAATATTTTCCTTCTTCATACACAACATAGGTGAGAGATTATATGTCACAAGCATGACTGGCCAGCAACTATATTTGGAGCTCATCGAACCAAATGGATTAACACCATCTGTGGAAAGACCAAGTCAAAGATTGCGTGGGTCGGATGAAAATGATTTAAACCTCTCATCCACTACATTCCATGTTACAGAATCTACAGGGTGACGCATTTTTTCATCATTACTTTTATTATTGAAATTCCACCTTAGGTCTTCTGCCATTTTTTGAGATCTATACATTCTCCTAAATCTTGGAATGATTGGAAAGTATCTCAGCACTTTAGCTGGAACTCCTAGAATAATCTCCTTTGAGTCATCATTTATCTTCCATCTTGAAGAGTTGCATTTTGGACAACTATCTAAATCTTGGTACTCATTTCTGAAAAGGCAACAATCATTCTTACAAGCATGAATCTTTTCGAATCCCATGTCAAATACTTTGAGGAATTTCTTTAAATCATATATAGTCTTAGGAAGTACATTATTCTTTGGTAACAATAACTGTAACAAGGCCAAAAGCTTATCAAACCCATTATCGGATAATCCGGTCTCGCATTTAAGATTGCACAAAGCAGTTAGGGCAGATAGTTTAGTTTGATCTATGTAATCAGGATATAAAGGGGTTTCTGCATCTTCCAAATTTTTAACTAAATCATCCTCTCGTTTCTTCACATCCTCCTTTTCTTTATCATGGGAGAAAAGTAGTATTCAAAAAATCTTCATCTTCATACCGAATGGCTTTAAGTAAGTCATATGTATTATCCAACTTGATTTCGTTGCCTACATTGACTTGTTCGCCATGATTATACCACCTACCGCTCTTGTACTTAAGATCCATCCCTCTTATAATCAAATGTTCAACGATAATGTCATCATGATGTCGACTAAGATTCCGAGAATCCACACAAGGGCATAAAAGTTTCTCCACATTTCTTAACTTTCTCTTTGCAGCATCAACAAAACACCTAGCCCCTTGCTCGTACTCCTTAGTTGCACTTCAATGAAAAATATAAAGACATAAATATTAATATTTAATATAAAATATGTTTTTATTTTTGAAATTAAACATCATTTAAAATATTGTATTATTTATTTACCTGTGTAAATGAACCCAATCTTTTTCCATCAGCGTATATAATGTGGAAACAAGCAAGTTTCTAGAATATGAAGCATATACATTAATAATCAAATACAAATTTAAAAGTGATAAAAACTAACCTCTTGCCCGTTAATTTATCAAAAAAAGGGTATTAGGAAGAGGGAAGGTTGTTATGTTGGGGTGGCATATTTTGAATGAAACATATTTGAACTATGCAGTAAAGCCATCATTGTTGGAAATCATTCATGCTATGCATCCACCAAAACAGCCTTACAACATCCAAAGTGGTCTGCCATGTCGTAGGGTCATTAACCTATGCAACTCTTTATTCATCATAGCTACTAGGACTCTATTAAAATAAAAGTAGGCAGTTGAGATATTTTGACAATCAATGCTTCTTTCCACGCTTTTTAACCGTAAATTGGAATCTGCCAAAACTTTGACGATTACTTTTGTCATGTGAGCTCACATGCCTAATTGATTCATTTCAAAATCTGATAAGAGGTCATTCCTATATTATTGTTTCCCAATATTCATTATAATATAAGCAACATTCACATGTACTGCATTATATTATGATTCTAGTCTTAGTTTTACATAAAAAGTGCAAACTACAAACATAATATGTTATACGTATACTAATTTTTAATGTTGGAAGTTCATACTCATTTTTATTTTCTAGATACAATAACTGTTATTTATTTATCAATAGTAGTATTCATGCATGTACAGTGAAATGTGTACATAGAAAAAGAACCACCTTTCCTCTTTTTCTAAAGGTATTTTATTTCAAAAATAATGAAATTGATAGCGTTATAGTTTTATTGTCGCCGATGTTTGAACTCAAGACCTCTAGAATCCGGGCTAGAGTTCTCGTTTAGACCGGGTATTCTTGTAATTTCAAAATGTTGTGTTATATAAAGATGAATAAAAGGAATATAAAATTTATTTTTCTTTCCCTGTATCAGAACAGTACATACAACTTAGTTTACATTTTCAGAAAACATTATAACTCAAAAATGATGTGCTTGCTGGACTTCAAATATCAATCAACATTTTTGAACCTGTGGATCATATAATTACAAATGAAATTTAGATCACCTGCATTTAAATTTACCAAAACAAAAGAGCAAAATTTATCCCTCCGCACACACAATTCATCAAATTTAAATAAAAAATGTCCAACTGAATTCTCATTGACATCAAGAAATGGAAAGCAACTACTTCATCATTTATTTATTATCGCAACTCATATCTTACATCACCTTAGCTTTAATTTCATAACCCAGGATTAATAATAAAAATACTTAGCTAATCCAAGATAGTAATAAAATGAAAAATAAGGAAGTAAAAAGTGAAGTAGCTAGTACTGGAAGTCTGGAACTAATTAATGTGAAGAACATAGCTCAATAGATAATCCAGAATCAAACAACTCTTCAATCATCTGCTCAATATGATGTTCTTCCAATTAGAAAAATCAAAAAATAAAATTGAGCGCTCACCTCCTCGCTACGCTTCTTGAATATAGGGAACGCGGCTAGTTGAATATAGTGGAACGCGGTCGCCTCTGGTCGTGAGAGGGGAGATCGAACAGCAGAGACGTGGAAATCGATTAAAACAGCGGAGATGAAAGATCAGAAGTTGTCAAATTTAGGGTTGGAAATTTGGAATGAAATTGATTAGAACATCGTCTGCGTAATGGAGGGAAATGAAGCGTGATGGAGGGAAATGTATATTTGGGGGGGGGGGGCTCTCTTTTGCAAAGCGTTACTTAGGTTTGGGTTAGGAAATTGATTAAGTCAGCAGAGAGTTGAATGAGAGTTAACCACATTAATAGCGCTTTACCATATCGAGCTATCTATTGGCGTAATAAGTAGTGAATTTTGTTGTAGTGTTTGTTACAATCAAAAAGATGTAAAATCGAGATTCCAACATTCTCCTCCTTTTTGCTGATGATAACTCTTCTCCCTTTTTATCATCGACAAAAAGAAAGAAATAAATGCACAGAAACATTTTGAACCATAGAAATAAAAACCCATAATCGAGATGTTATTACTAAAAGAGAATAACAAAATTTATAAAGCATTTGATAAATAGCTAGATAGAGAACCACAGAAATTTGAAAAGAAAATATTACAACCTAAAAAATTAAAGCTGAGTAGAGAGAAAACTCATCATCATCAAAATCCGAACTCGAAGATGAACATTGAAAGGGAGATGGATTGTAAGCTTCGGTGGATGAAGAATCGAAACAAGAAATTTTATCCCATATCTATGAGAAATGTGGATTACGGATCTTAAGGCTAAGATTAACCCTAGAGAAGGGGGGTGAATAGTGTTAATCAAGAATTACTAAACCTTTTTAATTTATGTTAATTTAGACACAAAAGTATGCAATATACAGACATAGATATGATCATAGAAACAATCACAGATGCAGAAATAAAATAAAAGCAGTAAAGAAAAGAACACACCGGATTTTATATTGGTTCGGAGTTACCCTACATCCAGCCTGCAATACAAGTACGGATTTCTTTTCAAAAGCAATTGTACAATTACACCCTCGGTTTCAAGGCTACGAGGTACACCCTTCAGAATTTCGATCCTCTGGGTAGAGATACTTGATTTCCGAGCCACAAGTTTACCCAATTGATTTACCAAGGCTACAATCACACCTTTTCCCTTTTGATTGATTTCCAAGGCTACAATCACACCTTTTCTCGCTTAATAGATTACAAAGAAGTCTATAACTCTGAATAGCACTGAGAATCTTGTAGAGATAGTGATAGAGAATCAAACTAGAAGTAATCGAGTATGATTCAATGTTGATTTCGGTAGAGTAATGATAAGAATATGTATTAAGAAATGAGGAAGAAGAAGAGGAGTGAAAACCAGAAAATTATGATTTTAAAATTCGTTGAAACTGACCCTTATTTATAGAAGAACAACAGCCATGACCATTCATAAAGAGTTATGACGAATAGACACTTCTTTTGAAATTTGAATTTTTGAATCAAACTGTCACCATGTCGACATGGTCATGCTAGGCATGTCGACATCCCAAAGGATTTTTTGGTGTTTTTGATTTTCTTTGAAAATAACCTTTATCTTATATAAAAACTAATTTAAACTTTATAAATGTACTTGACTATAGTTAAAATTCATAAGTAAATATAAAGAATAATATATATAGATTTTAACTATAATTTTATATTTAAATCTAAGTATAAATATTTAAAAGCTAAATATATTATTTAAAAAGATAGTTTAAAATCAGGAGTAATTAGACTTTGAAAATAAAGATGTTTTTGAGGCAAAAATTATTTAAAATCAGGATCGAGGGTTTTGAATCTTTTAAAAGGAAAGTTTTGAAAACATTTTGAAAACAGGATATAATTTTGAAAAATCATTTTGAATAAAAGTTAGCGGATACAAAACAATGTTCCACTAGATTTTTCATAGGTCATCCTACTTAGGGTTCCATCCCTTTAGCGGGCTCGAAGTGGATTCCATTCCAAGAATAAATTGGATTTTAAGATGCCAGTGCTTTTCTACGAGTTTTAACAAAAATTCCTAGTAACAATAAAAAATACTTATCTTTGAAATCTTGAACTCTTGATAATCTTGATACTCATGAGACTTCTATCTTGATATTTTATCTTGATATCTTGAATCTCTATACTGTACAATCTTCATTCTTAGTACTGCATAGTTAAATCCTGCATATACATATATATCTAAACTTATAATGTTAGTATTTATATTTTATATTCTATTCTAAGGTCGTTGTCATCAAAACCATCATCTCACGGACTAACAATCTCCTCCTTTTTGATGATGACAACCTTTGTTTATAAAATATTATTTCTATCCTAATAACTCCCCCTAAAACTAACAACCCCCCCTTAATCTATACCTAACTATCCTATTTTATATTTCTCCCCCTTTGTCATCAACAAAAACTTTATCTAAACTAGATAACTCCAAACTATATAACTCCCCCTAAAATTATTACTCTATGACATGTGATTATAATGATAGTGTTATCATAAATAATCAACACTTAAGTCTAATACTAAAACATAGTCCTAAACTATTAACTATCCTAACTAAGAATTCACAATAATACTTATTATAAAAACATATATAAGAACACGAGTTATTTATTACGTATATGGTTGTATTTATGTTTGCGTTTGGAAAACATAAAAACACAAACAACAACGGAAGGAAAGAGAAGAAACTAATGTGTGTTTCTGAACATAGGAGATCTATGAATCGAACAGTTTAGATAGTGGAAACAGAAATTTCCACGTTGTTTGACAAGATTCCCATTTTTGTCGAAACACCCTTCTCCAACCCACACTACTTGGTCATCATCCTCTTCGTGTGCTTCTTCCATGGGTTCTTCTTCTTTTTCTTCGTCGCTGGCCTTTTGTTCTTGATTGAGTGAAGAGTCTTCATCGATCAAGATAGGGTTGGCCTGGTTGTTCATTAGGAATTTTTGCAAATTCCTAAGAATCTTGCCTTGCCTTTTCTGTTCCTTTGCCATACGAAGTTGAGTTACTTGAATTTCAGTTAACATATGAAGTACATCAATCATAGACTCCTCTATTTTCGTTACATGAGCAAGAGTAGTGCATTAGATGGACCAGAAGTAGGAGAGGGAAATGAGAAAGTTGATTTTATGTTTGATTTTGAGGATGAAGCCATGATTTTATTTATTTCAGAAGAGAGAATGAAGAGAAAACAGAGAGAATGAATGAAAAGTCGAAATTGAGAAGAATATATAGCTAAAATTTTGAATTTTGGTCTGAAAACTTTAAAAAAAATCAAAAACGTTATATGTCGACATATATACCTAGGGGATGTCGACATGCTCTTTTTCAAATTTAACTCTTTGATTTATTTTGATACCAATTGTTAATTATACTTGTTATTTATATTTTATATTTTAGTTACTGAACAAATTCCTAATTCTCTTCTAAATTTAGTAAATATTGATTCATTTAAAGGTTTTGTTAAGATATCAACAATTTGATTTTCAGAATTGATATAATCGAGAGTAACTACTTCCTTGCTTATATTATCTCTGAGAAAATGATGTCTGATATCAATATGTTTAGTTCGAGCATGTTAAGGGGTATTTTTGGATAAATTTATCGCACTCGTATTGTCATAATAAATTGGAGATTTGAGAAATTTAAACCAAAATATTTTAAGGTTTGCTGCATAAATATTACTTGAGAACAAGCCAAAGCTGCAGAAATATACTCTGCTTCAGTTGTTGATAAAGAAACCGTGTTTTTCTTTTTACTAAGCCAAGAAATCAGATAGTGCCCCAAAAAGTGACAAGTCCCACTTGTACTTTTTCGGTCTGATTTACAACCAGCATAGTCAGCATCACTGTAAGATAATAAGTCAAAAGAATCATTTTTAGGGTAGAATAAACCATAATCAGACGTGTGTTTAACATATCTTATGATTCGTTTCAAGGTTTCTAAGTGAGTCTCTTTAGGTTGGGATTGATATCTGGCACAGAGGCAGACACTATGCATGATATCAGGTCTACTAGCAGTAATATAGAGTAATGAGCCAATCATTCCTCTATATAATTTTTGATCTACATCTTTCGAGAGATCTTCTTTACTAAGGTGCTCATTGGTTGCCATGGGAGTGGGTTTTCCACTCACAGTGGTCAAACCAAATTTACTAATTGGGTCTTTAGCATATTTTTCTTGACTAATAAAGATACCATTATCTAATTGTTTTATTTGTAATCCTAAAAAGAAATTTAATTCACCCATATGACTCATCTCAAATTCTTTTTTCATTATTTTAGAAAATTCTTTATTCATTTCAAAATTAGTTGAACCAAAAATGATATCATATACGTAAACTTGTACTAGTTGAATATCATTTTTATTTCTTTTAATAAAAAAAGAGTATTATCTACTATACCAATTTCAAAATTAGATTACAATAAATAAGATCTTAGTCTATCATACCAGGCTCTAGGAGCTTGTTTTAGACCATATAGTGCTTTTTTAAGTTTGTAAACATGATTTCGTAATTTATCATTTTCAAAAAGTGGTGGTTGTTCGACATATGCTTCTTCTTTTACAAATCCATTTGAAATAATTTGAAATTATTATGATTTGCGAAAGCAAGTAGAATCCTAATGGCCTCTAATCTTGCAATGGGAGAAAAGGTTTCATCAAAATCTATTCCTTCTTCTTGACAATAACCTTGAGCGACTAAACGAGCTTTATTTCTAACTACCTCTCCTTGTTCATTCATTTTATTTTTATAAACCCATTTAGTTCCAATTATAGTTTTATTTTCTGGTCTAGGAACAAGTTCCCAAACGTCATTTCTAGTAAATTGATTTAATTCTTCTTGCATAGCCAAAATCCATGAATCATCAGTTGAAGCTTCTATTGGATTTTTGGGTTCAATAGTTGATATAAAAGCTACATTACTCATTTGACTTAGTTGATTTCTAGTTTTAACAACAGATTGCATATCTCCCAGTATATTTTCTATAGGGTGATCTTTTAAAAGTTTTGTCCTTTTATTAGGATGATCAATTTCATTATTAGTTTCAATAGGTTCTTGATTTTGAGTGAGTAAATCCTATTCATCATTTGCATCTTCAAAATTTTTGAAATTTTCATCAAATGAAACATGCATTGTTTCTTCAATGGTATTAGTTTTTAAATTAAACACACTGTACGCTTTACTTCTATTAAAATATCCGATAAAGATACCTTTGTCGGATTTAAGATCAAATTTATCTAAATTATCTTTTGTATTTAAAATAAAGCATTTACTTCCAAAAATTCTGAAATAAGATACCTTAGATTTCTTTGAATAAAGAAGTTCATAAGATGTCTTATTAGTTAGAGGTCTAATTAAAGTTCTATTCAAAATATAACTGGTGGTAGCAACTGCTTCTACCTAAAAATTCTTTGGTAAATTACTATCTGTAAGCATAGTTCTCGCACACTCTTGAATCGTCCTAATTTTACGTTCTACTACTCTGTTTTGTTGTGGAGTTCTCGGAAATGAAAAATTGTGAGTTATTCCCTTTTTATTGCAGAATTCCTCAAACCTTTCGTTTTCAAATTCACCACCGTGATCACTTCGAATAGTTATATTTTTAGAGAAAATTGATTTTGAATTCTTTTTGAGAATGTCTTAAAACATTCAAAAGTATCGCTTTTATGTTTCAAAAATATTGTCCATGTAAATCTAGAATAATCATCTACAATTACAAAGACATATCTACTATGATTTATTGATAAAATTTAAGATGGACCAAATAAATCAAGATGAAGTAATTCAAGAGGTTTTGAAGTTGAAATCATATTTTTTAACTTAAAAAGATTTTTTCTAAGTTTTCCTACTGGACAAGCATGACATAAACTATCTACTTTAAAATTCATTTTAGGGTGACCTCTTACTAGATCATGTTTTAACAGTCTAGATAGGAGTTTGAAATTCAAATGCCCAAATCTCTTGTGCCAAATCCAAGGGTCACTTGTATTTGCCAATAGATACAGGTTATCATTTGAAACTTTCATACTAAGAATATATATATTCTTTTTGCTGACTCCCTCAAATATAATGGTTGAATTATTATCTTCGATGTGACATTTATCTTTTTCAAATTTAATTTTATAACCTTTATCACATAGTTGACTTATACTTAGCAGATTATGTTTCAGGTTCTTAACTAGCAAAACATTAGTAATAGTAAGAGTTTCAGAATTACCGATTTTGCCGATGCCAATCACATATCCTTTTGAATTGTCTCCAAAGTTAACTAATCCTCCGTCTTTGTATATATATCATTCAGTATATCTGGATTGCCAGTAATGTGTCTAGAACATCCACTATCAAGTATACATTTGTTCTTTCTGATCTGCATAATTTGTCCGTTGTGGATTGATTCCTCAACACCCATAAAGCATGATTCCTGCACATCAAACAATTTTGGTTGATAACCTGAATTTGAATCTTGATTATATGCAGACTTATGAAACAACGATGATTTGAATACTTCTAAATTAGTATTAACGAATATAGCCATTTAAAAAAAAAAATTCAAAAATTAGATTATGAAACTTTGAAAACCTTGCTCTGATACCAATTGTAAGAAATGCGGATTACGGATCTTAAGGCTAATATTAACACTAGAGGGGGGGTGAATAGTGTTGATCAAGAATTACTAAATCTTTTTAATTTATGTTAATTTAGACACAAAAGTATGCAATATACAGACACAAATATGATCACAGAAACAATCACAGACGTAGAAATAAAATATAAGCAGTAAAGGAAAGAACACACTGGATTTTACACTGGTTCGGAGTTACCCTACATCCAGTCCCGCAACACAAGTACGGATTTCCTTTCAAAAGCAATTGTATAATTACACCCTCGGTTTCAAGGCTACGAGGTACACCCTCCAGAATTTCGATCCTTTGGGTAGAGATACTTGATTTCCGGGCCACAAGTTTACCCAATTGATTTACCAAGGCTACAATCACACCTTTTCCCTTTTGATTGATTTCCAAGGCTTCAATCGCACCTTTTCTCGCTTAATAGATTACAAAGAAGTCTATAACTCTGAATAGCACTGATAATCTTGCAGAGATAGTGATAGAGAATCAAACTAGAAGTAATCGAGTATGATTCAATGTTGATTTCGGCAGAGTAATGATAAGAATATGTATTAAGAAATGAGGAAGCAGAAGAGGAGTGAAAACCAGAAAATTATGATTTTAAAAATCATTGAAATTGACCCCTATTTATAGAAGAACAACATCCACAACCATTTATGAAGAGTTATGGTGAATAGGCACTTCTTTTGAAATTTGAATTTTTGAATCAAACTGTCACCATGTCGACATGGTCATGCTAGGCATGTCGACATCCCAAAGGATTTTTTGGTCCTTTTGATTTTCTTTGAAAATAACCTTTATCTTATATAAAAACTATTTTAAACTTTATAAATATTCTTGACTATAGTTAAAATTCATAAGTAAATACAAAGAATAATATATATAGATTTGAAACAATAATTTTATATTTAAATCTAAGTATAAATATTTAAAAGTTAAATATATTATTTAAAAAGATAGTTTAAGATCAGGAGTAATCTGACTTTCAAAATAAAGATGTTTTTGAGGCTAAATTTTTTTAAAATCAGGATCGAGGGTATTAAATCTTTTAAAAGGAAAGTTTTGAAAACATGATATAATTTTGAAAAATCATTTTGAATAAAAGTTAGCGGATACAAAACAATGTTCCACTAGATTTTTCGTAGGTTCCATCCTACTTAGGGTTCCATCCCTTTAACGAGCTCAAAGTGGATTCCATTCCACGAATAAATTGGATTTTAAGATGCCAGCGCTTTTCTACGAGTTTTAAAAACAATTCCTAATAATAATAAAAAATACTTATCCTTGAAATCTTGAACTCTTGATAATCTTGATACTCGTGAGTCTTCTATCTTGATATCTTGAATCTCTATACTGTACAGTCTTCATTCTTAGTACCTACATGGTTAAATCCTGCTTATACATATATATCTGAACTTATAATGTTGGTATTTATATTTTATAATCTATTCTAAGGTTGTTGTCATCAAAACCATCATCTCACGGACTAACAATATCTTATTCAGGAAACCTTTTACGGAGTTGAATTTCTTTTCCGTTTCCTTTTCAAGAGGCTTATTTTCCCGATGAAGTTTCGAATTATTTTGGGATAGGGTGATGATAGCTTGTCCAGGGGAAGTTTCCTGGGCCAACATCTTGAATGTAATCATCGTCACTTCTTCTTCTTCTTCATGTTGGGTATGTGAAGTGGAGGAAACACTAGTGTCACGAGGTTGTGGAACACCTTGTTGAATATTGTGAGACCATGGTTGAAAAGAGATGATTTGTTATGGAGGAGGCCGATGTTTAGAAGACCCATCAATCCTACGGTTTTTGCGCCTAACTCACTAATGCTTGAAAACTCGGAGTCGGGCATTGGAATGGCAAAGTTGAGAAGGATACGCATAATATAAGCACCGTAATGAATGGTTTTATATTTTCTTCGGATTGTTATGTCTTGAAATTCAGCTAAATTGATTTTTTTCCCAATTGACTTGTTGGTTGGAGTAGATTGAATAAAGAGATTGAAAGTCTCTTTTATAAACTTTTTCATAACTTTCCGTTCGAGGTTGTAGACGAATGAAGGCACAGTGAATATGGCGTGCTTGCGGCCTGAAGTGCTAGATTTTAATGCACTTAAATTGTAAGGTGATCGGACAAGAAACAATGTGAAAACCTCATCTCTATGATCCATATCAACTTCAATATCGTCAATATCAACACCTTGATAGGGACAGTTTAAAACATTGCCTAATCTTTGCAAAGGCAAAAAGATTTTAGTGTGACGAACAATTGATCAAACACAATCTTCTCGATGTTGAGGATTATGATGGTTTAGATTGAGATTTGCTAGAAAAAGTTTAATTAAAAGATGATTAATTTTAACAATATTGGGAGCATACCCTATGAGACTATCAAAATGCAATTGCTCCGCCAATTCTCTAAATCGATAAGCTGCAAAATCCAGAAATTTCATGAAAGCCCCTTCAAAGATATTGGAATTTTTCATAGAATTGAATCGGGAGATTGCCACATCATTCCAATTCCATTGACGAATCTGATCTTCGGAGGGACCGGATGTGGATTCCCTTGTGCGCTTGGATCTAAGAGCCTTAGAGAGTAAAATTGATGAGTAAAATTTGAAAATAATAATAGAGAAAGATGAGCTAGGATTCTTAGGTGAATGGGTAAATGATGAAAAGACGAATATATACTAGGTGAAAAGTAAGGGCAAACTTGGAAGAAAATAAAATGTAAGGTCTAGTTCTAAAAAAAGCTTTATGAAGAATTCATCTTGTTGAATTTCTGGAAATATCCGTCTGAATTCCTCTAAATTTCATGCCGCAAGAAAATGGTTCATTTTTGAACTAATTCAGATGTCTGTTTTAAATGATTCAACCGTATGAATCTGGGAAAAAAAATCCTTGGATAATATTCTACCGTCTGTTTTATTACAGACAATCGGCTGAATTTAGTGAAAACTTATGGTTGCCTTTACTTTTATAACAAGTATTGTTATTAAAATATAATGTGAATATCTTTAAATAAACAAATAAGATTACAATTTTACAAATATTTTTAAACAAATTTCGAAGAGCAGCTTGGAGTTTGATATTCATTTGGTTCTATTTTGTGTTTTCTTGAAATGCCAGAGTGGTGGCCATCTATTGCCGTGTTCCCATGAATTTGGAGATAAAGGCGGACGCTATGGCAATAGTTCCCAAGTATTGCGTCAGGATGGAGAACAAATAGGAGACGGTTGATGAATCGTGCTTTAGGATGAGGAACCATAGAATTTCAATGTGATTTGTTCCAAAAAGCTTAAACGCTCAGCGTTAACTTTTTGTACATAATAAATTTTGCGCTGTAATTCTAGCGTTTCCCTTTAGTAGTGATGAATGTCATGTATCATTTCTCAGGTAGACGGTGAACCAAAAAATAGAGACCGTCTTGTTCTTTTATCAGATGGAGTGTAACCTATGTATGGAAGGAGGAAGAATTGATACTTGTTCATAAATTGGTGTTGGTATAGGTAAACCCACTGATCTCGAACTAGGAGAAGAATATGATAGAGCAGAGGATTCAGAATTATGCTTGGAAGACATTTTTTTAAAAAAAGAGAGTTCGGAGAAAAATTATTTCAAAAGGAAGAAAGGAGTAGAGGTATCTTTATGTAAAGGTTCATATAAATAGATAGGAGATTGGTGGTTAGGTTGTTAAGAACCAGAGAAAAAATTGCTTAAGGAAAAAAATGTGAGGTAAAAAAAATATAAACAATAAAAAATAGAATGAAAATCAAATTTAGTTGAAAAGAAAAGAGTAGCGTAGTTATAGAGCGCCAATTTTCCAAGTAAAAGATCCCGAGTTCAAGTCTTGAAAAAAAAATTATTTTTATTATTTTAAAAAAAAATTATAAATCCTTGACGGATAAAATTCCTAATTCTCTTCTTAAATTTATGAAGATATTTTCATTTAAAGGATTTGTAAATATATCTGCCAATTGATTTTCAGAGGATACAAATTCCAGTCTGACTAAATCCTTTTCAATATTATCATGAAGAAAATGATGACGTATGTCAATATATTTAGTTCGTGAATGACTGACAGGATTTTTGGATAAGTTTATAGCACTAGTATTATCACAAAAAAATGTTGATTTAGATAAATTAACACCAAAATCTTGGAGTGTTTGTTGCATATAAATGACTTGAGTACAAGCTAAGGCAGCAGAAATATAATCTACCTCACAAGTTGAAAGTGAAACAAAATTTTGTTTCTTGCTAAACCAAGAGACTAAGGATTGTCCAATGAAGTGACAAGTCCCACTAATACTTTTTTGATCCGTCCAACATCCTCCAAAATCATCATCACTATATGAAACTAACTCGAAAGAACATTCTTTCGGATAGGAAAGTCCAAAATCTTTGGTTTTGCTTAGATAACACAATATGCATTTACTACTCGCATATGCGATTCTTTAGGATTTGCTTGGAACCGAGCACAAAAACAAACACTCATCATTATGTCAGGTCTATTAGTGGTTAGATAAAGTAACGATCCAATTATACTTCGATATAATTTTTGGTCAAGGCTTTTGCCATCTTCATTCTAGAATGGTTGTACTCATTGGATTTGGTTTAGCAGAATTATTTTCCATATTCAACCGTATAATTAGATTATCATAATATATTTCTTGATTAGTAAAAATTCCATTTTCTATTTGTTTAATCTGTAATCCAAGAAAATAAGATAATCCTCCTATATGTGACATTTCAAATTCTTTGGTCATTATTTTTGAAAATTCCTGACATAATATTTCATTTGTAGAGCCAAAAATAATATCATCTGCATAAATTTGAATAATTAAAATACCTCTTTTAGTTCTTTTAATAAAAAGAGTTTGATCAACCTTTCCAATTTCAAAACCAGAATCTATTAGATAGCTCTCAAGACGTTCATACCAAGCACGGGTGCTTATTTTAGCCCGTATAAGGCTTTTTTAAGTTTATAGACGTGGTTTGAAAAATGTTCATGTGTGAATAATGGAGGTTGTTCAACAAAAACATTTTATTTTATATAACCATTCAAGAAAGCACTTTTAACATCCATTTGATAAAGTTTGAAATTATGAAAACACGCAAAGGCCGGTAAGATACGCTTCTAGTCGTGCAACTGGAGCAATGTTTCTTCATAGTCAATTCCTTTTCTTGATTATATCCTTGTGCAACTAATCTAGCTTTATTCCTAGTTATATTACCTTGTTCATCTGCTTTATTTTTGACGACCCATTTAGTACCAATGACTGTTTGATCATTTGGTCTAGGAATTAGTTCTCAATCTTCATTTCGTTCAAATTGGTTTAGCTCATCTTGCATAGTTATAATCGAATAGTCATCAATAGATGCTTCTTTTTCATTTTTAGGTTCGATTTGAGAAAGAAAAGCTACATGGCCCATTTGATCAAGTTGATTTCTAGTTCTAATATGTGAATTAATTTTTCTATGATATTTTCTACTGGGTGATCTCGTAAAATCCTAGGAGGAGATCTTAATTCATTTTCATTATGGATAATGTTTTCATTTTCCTCAAGGTTATAAACAATGTTTTCATCTTCTTCAAAATTAATTTGAGTAACCATATTTGTGACCGTCTTAGGTAAATTTTCATTATCCTCAAAAAATTTATTAAATCTGAAATATCATCGAATGATACATGAAGTGTTTCTTCGATTGTTTTTGTTCTTTTATTGAAAATTCGTTAAGCTTTGCTTCGATCTGAATATCCTATGAAGATTCCTTCATTGGATTTTGGATCGAATTTTCCAACCTGATCTTTTGCATTTAAGATAAAACATTTTGAGCCAAAAGTTTTAAATTATGATATGTCTGCTTTTCTTTAATGAAAAAGTTCATATGGAGTGTGTTTTATTATAGGTTAGATGGAAACATGATTTAGAACATAGCAAGCAGTTGCTATACTTTCTGCCAAGAAATGTTTTGGTAACGTGTTTCCATTTAACAAAGTCCTTGCACATTCTTGTAACGTTCTATTTTTTCGTTCTGCAACTCTATTTTATTGTGGTGTTCTAGGAAAATAAAAATTATGGTAGATTCCTTTTTTTATAAAAAAATGTTCAAATGCTTTGTTTTCAAATTCACCTCCATGATCACTTCTAATATTATAATTTTTTAATTTTTGATATTTGAATTCTCTTTGCAAAATTCTTGAAATTTTCAGAAGTATCACTTTTATATTTTAAGAAAATAGTCCAAGTTTATCTTGAGAAATCATCTACTATATTAAACACATATTTACTATTATTTATAGTTGAATTTGAGTTGGACGAAAGAGATCTAAATATAATAGTTCTAGTGGTTGTATAGTAGAAAAAAATTTCTTTGATTTAAAAGATGATTTTGATAATTTTCCTACTTGACAAGCGTCACAAATATTGTTTACTTTAAAGTTCATTTTTGGTAAACCTTTTACTAAATTATTTTTAGATAATTTATTTATAGTTTTGAAATTAATATGACAAAATCTTTTGTACCATAACCAAGGATCATTTTCTTTAGCTATTAAACACATATTTGTATTATGATTTATATTCATATTTAAAACTTAAATATTTTTATCTCTAAAACCTTCAAAAATAAGATATTTATTTTGATGAAAAATGCTATATTTATTTTCAGAAAAGGAAATATTGAATCCCTTGTCACACAATTAGCTGATACTAAGTAAGTTATGTTTCAAATTTTTAACTAATAAAACATATGTAATAAGAGGTGAATTAGATATACCGTTACTGCTTATATCACCTTTGCCGATGACATATCTTTTGAAATTATCTCCAAATATGACAGAACCTCCATCTAAGTAATTAATGTTTGATAGCATCCCTTTGTTTCCTGTCATGTGTTTTGAGTAACCACTGTCTAGTATCCATTTTCCTCTCTTTTTGGATGATACCTACAAAAGATAGAATTAAAATTGGTACCCACCATTTTATTTTGGGTTCTAAGATTTAGGTCTTAGGAAGCCAAATCCAACGGGGTTCATAATTCCTTTTGAAAACAAAACCTTTATTTATGTGAACAGTTTTTATAAAAGATTTTTTATACTTATTTCTTATTAAAGAATTATTTGTTTTAGAAACCTAAATTTTAATTGATGTAGAAAATTGGAAATTTTAGAACTGGATTTTTTAACTTTATTATTCCTTTTATTTGAAGAATTCTTTTTCTTTGAATAATTTTAGAGGATTGTTTATATCCTGGTCCTCTTTTATTTGAAATAGTTTGAGAATTTCTATAATTTTGGATAGATTTTCTCTACCTTTATTAAAATTAGAAATATTTTTAGTAACGTCTTCTAACTTTTTTTAAAGCTAGAATTATCTAACTCTAAAATCTTAATATTTTCTTTAAGGTCATGGTTTTCAAATAATAAAGCATCATTCTTTTCTTTCTAAGTTTCTTTCTCTTGACTTAGCAGAGAAAGTTGAGATGTCTTATTAGAACAAGACTCTTAAGTAACTTAGAGTTCTTCTTCTAAAATTTTATTTTCATCTCTTAGCATTTCTACTTCGATTTCAGTTCTATTCAATTTTTCAAGAGTTTCTTTATACTTTCTATTTTTGCCTTTTAGTTTGTCAAGTAATTCTGAATTGACTTTCACAAGGTCATTAAAAGTTAGATCAGTTACCTCATCTTTTATGGCCATAAAGCGAATGTTGGCTTGTCCTGAATCACTATCCGAGTCACATTCTGATGATGAAGATGATTCTTTATATTCCCATGTGACAGAGAAAGCATTATTCATGAATCTGTCCTTCTTGTCTTTATACTTGTATTCTTTTTCTCACGACGTTCTTTCTTGATGTGACCCTTTTTGTGACGTTCATAACATTCTAGTGTAGATGATGATGGTTTGTTGGTGTTGTTATTGTTGCTGGAGCTGTTCTTGATATTTCTAAATTTGTTGCTCTTTCTAAATTTCAAAAACTTTTGAAATTTTTTGTAATGAATGCCATATCATCTTCATTAGAATTTGATTCATCTTCTTCTGCCTGGAATGCTATATTTTTCTTATCTTGAGCCTGTACTCGTTTTGCCTGGAGATAAACTTCATAAGACATTAGATTTCCAATCAAATCGTCTGGTTTTATGGTTGAAATGTCGTTAGCTTCTTCGATTGCTAAGACTTTTCGTTCCCGCTCATCCGTTAGTGAGTTTAGGATTTTTGAAACAATATCAAAATTGTGTAAAGTTCTCCTAATGCTATCAAAGAATGATATATATCTTGATATCGAGAGTACATTTCATTTATAGTCTCATCTTGCTTCATTTTGAAATTCTGGAACTGATTTTTGAGCACAAAATTTTTACTTTGTTTAATTTTTTTAGTTCCTTCATGTGTAACTTTAAGTGTACGCCAAATTTCATGAGCAGTTTTACACATGCTTATTCTATTAAACTCATTTTTGTCTAATGCATAATATAACATATTCATAGCTTTAGCATTTGCAGTAGTATATAATTTTTGTGTATTAGACTATGTTGAATATTCAGTAGTAGAAATAATATATTTAGATTGCATAATGTTCCAAGTTTCATAACTACTTGCTTGTATATAGATTCTCATTCTAGTAGCCCAATAGTTATAGGTCATTTCACTAAATAGAGATGGTCGAGCAGCAGATTGACCTTCTAAAAAGGTAGTGTTAGAAACAGTGCTGGTATTGTTTTCCATATCAGATAACTATATTGCGATTATATGATGGCCTTGCTCTGATACCAAATGAAAGGGTGACTGTGCTAAAGGATCGTGTGATATGGATAAACTACTTGTGCGGAATAATAACTAAGTAAGTAAATAATCAAAGCAGTAAAGAAAAAGACACAAGAGATTTTTATACTGGTTCGAACTCCCATTCTACGTTCAGTCCCGGACTCCTTCGAGAATTAAACTAGCAACCCTCACTTAACCCGAAGGAATAGGTTTACACCGCCTAAGCAACCGAATAGGACTTTTACCGCTTAAGCAAATGAATAGGACTTCTACTGCCTGAGCAACCGAACATGACTTCTTTACAAATAACAAATGTATATGATTATAGTATGCTCTTTTAAATAGCACTAATAAGTCAATTAAGTACAAACTTCCTATAATCTTCTCCTTGATGATATATAGTGTAATGTGCTTTGAGAATTGTGGAAGATAGAGCGATCAACGGTTAAATAATGTAAGCACTTTGAGTGCAGTTTGAAAAATAGATAATAGATAAGAATTCAGGAATATTAAAATCAGTTTCAGGTGAAATATTTGTTGAATTCTAAAATCTATTTATAAAGATTAAAAAGTTGCAACCATTGTTGAAAGGCAATGATGAAAAGAAATAGGTGCAACTGTTGATTTGAATATGTTTCTCTTCGATGAAGTGAAGTGTATTTTCATAAAATAGTCGTTGTAAAATATTCAGCCGATTGAATGGATTTATTCAGCCTTCTGGATTTTAAAATCAAAAACAGCAAAGAAATAGGCTATTTTTGGCCTAACTCAGCTGTCTGAATGAATTCATTCAGCCGGCTGAACATTGTGAAACAACAATTTTGTTTCAGCAAACAGCCGTCTGAATGAAGGCATTCAACCAGCTGTTTTCAGCCTGTTATTCATGGTAATGCATGTGTGTATGTGTATATATATTTCAAGAGAGATTTTAACATATTACTAATCGATACAAAGACTCTAGATAAAGGACTATCAGCATTAAAACGGTCTGAATATGAATCTGCAGCAAATTCCTACATTAATGATTAAAACACACAAATATTTATTTATATAGTTTGTCACAATCAAAACGATGTAAAATCGAGATTCAACAAGAGGTACTTTCGTTTATATTCACTTTGAGGCGAAATATATTTTTAAAGATAAACCCAATGGTTCGAAAGAGGTACTTTCAAATGGTTTTGAAATGGGTACTTTCAAATGTTTTAAAAGGGGTATTTTCAATGGTTTCGAAGCTATGCTTCTTGGAGTTAATAAGCAATGCTTTAATACTTTCAAAAGGTATGTTTATGGGTTTTTGAAAGAGATGATTTAAAGTGTTTTGAAAGGCATAGGCATAGTGTTTTGAAAATAAGATTTGAATGCTTTCGAAGGAGGTCATCCAATGGCTTCGAAAGTAAAGGTTTAAGGTTTCGAAAGCCTTATTTTTCAAAGCAAAGAAATCAATCTCATTTTTAAAGGAAAAACCATGGAATAATAAAGGAGTTATAAAAGGGATTTTAAGTATGAAGTTGTTGAAGAAGCTTTCCTTGATAAAATAATAAGTTATTGGGATTAACCATGTTTTATATGAAAATAATTTCAAGAATATTAAACTACAGATGTTGGTGTTGTCATGTTATTGTGTTTGCTTCTTCTAATATATATTCACAGTATAATGGACCATAACTGTACCTTGGGGAGAAAATGACAAAATAACCAGCTAGGTTGACCCAGTAGTGAATATAAATTAACTCCAGAATGAGTAGAATCTCATCTAGAAAGTCAAATAGACCAGAATGTAGGATACCAAAATACTTATTAAAGAAGTTGTCAAATAGGCAGGTTCATAGTAAACCCATGAAAACTTGTTTAGAAAGAGTTATTGGCAGGGGCCAACAGGTTTGTAATGAACCCGTGAAAACTATATTCGGATTAAGTTATTGACAGAAGTCAAAGGTTCATAGTCAACCCATTGTAACTATGATAAGAGGGAAGTTATTGGAGATACCAATGGTTTAGGGTGAACCCATGAAATAATAAAGTTATTGGCCAGGGCCAATAGGTTCTTAGCGATTCTATGAAAACTAGAAAATGGAATAGGGAGTCCATAAGCTTTAAACAGATTATTAGTAAGCCCATTAAAACTAAGGTTAATAGTGACCCTAGAAACTATAACTGAGATAAATAGTCAAAATAAATGGGGATGAGTAATTCATATTGATCTTCTTGTTTGCGTATCATCATAATATTATGAATTGTTACGTTTTAACCATTGTGGATGCATGAGCATAATATGGTATTTATAAAGTTTGGATAAGATACTAGTGATGGGAAAATCTATTTCGCTAAGCAGCGTGGTTTCAGTAGATATCTAAATGGTTTGAGATGGTAGGTTATTATTCATACCAGGCTTTATGTCTGACTCAAAGTTTATATTTTTCCCTTAAACTCTCAGGGTGCTCAATTAACATTGAATAGTTTGAGAGTTGAGATTTTTAGGTACCTTATTAGACGAATAAGCTTTCGAAGATGTGTCTGAGGCAAGTTAGATAATAAGAGTTCTTTTCTATTTTGATTCTGCTGTGTTTTGTTGTAAACGCAAAGTTGTTTAATTTCCTACCTATATACTCTGATCATCCAAGGGGGCATCTTTATATGTCGGTCTTAGCATATATTGTAAGAATTATAATATGAACATGGCTCTCGTATCTGTGATTATGGAATCAATTCAAAATGTGGATTAAATTTGTGATTTTATTTCATATCCATGTGTTTCTCCTGTATCAGTGAATCTAACATTACCGAATTTGGTCGTCGAGGATTAATAACTATGGATGACTGCAGCATCTGTAGCTGTTAGTTTTGGGCCTTCAAGTAGGGGATGTTACAAGTTGGTATCGAAGCATAGGTTTACGAAAACTTAAAAGAAATTTAAACCTAAAAGATTTTTTTTCAAAAAACGATCAAATGAATGAAAAATAAGATCAAGGTTTGGGCTAACGCTATAGTAACATACTTGTATTTGATATATGTGTGTGTGTATGTCTATATATATAAGTACACATTCCCCTCTCTCTTAGACCATTCTTCTGTATCTTGCCAAGGTTCGTATGTAGATTTACAAGAAAGAAGATACGAAGGCAGGAAACGGAAGAGGAAATCTTGGTGGAGGAAGCACCACAACAAATGAAAATGCTCGACCCACCAGGAGGAACCCGGGTCGACAAGGCTAATGCTAATCAATATGCAGATGCTAATGTGGGTGCCGAAAATCTGCCGGTAGATGTGGGGATGATGTATCATTTCTTCGTCAATCTGATACAAGCAAAAGCAAGTGGTGGAGTAGTTGGGATTGTTAGAGGAGCTGATCATGTGGCTCTAATTTGGAATAACTATGCTAAGTTGAGTAGAGATTACACAGTCTTGGTGGGAAGCCGTTTTTGGGAACGGAGGATGTTATTGAAGTAGAGAATTGACTGTTGCATTGTGAGAGAATATTCGTTGACTTGGGTTGAATGATGAGCAGAAGAGGATACTAGGCTCTAGGCAGTTGTAAGGGGCAGCGCTTTATTAGTGGAGTAGTGTTTACCGGAGTTCCCGAGGTGGAGTTGACTTGGTCAGAATTTCGAAGGAGATTCGAACAGAGGTTTTTGTCTGAAGTTGTCAAGTCGTCATTGCTGAGAAAATTTATGGATTTAGTACAGGGAGAGATGTCAGTAATTGAGTATGCTACTAAGTTTGATGAGTTGTCCCAATATATGTATGCAACCATATACACCGTCATTAGGAGGAATGAGAAGTTCATTCGATGATTGAGACCTGGGATTGCTAAGGCGACCCTGCCACATCTTCGTGATCTTTTTAATGTAGTTTGGAGATGGAAATCCGATATGAGGAAATGCTTGCTATTTGTGAGATAGAAAATCCAGTTGAAACCCAGGGTTCTCAGGGAAAGAAGAGGAAGTTCTTTAAAAAGAAGGGAGCCTAGAAAGGGGAGGCTGCCAAAAAGGTAAAGGCTAATTTGGTCTGTTTCAAGTGTGATAAGAAAGGTCACTATGCTCATTAATGCCAAACAGGCAAGAGGAAGAAGGTTGTAGAAAAGAAAGGTGTGAAGTGCTTCAACTGTGACCAAGTTGGGCATTATAAGAATCAGTGTCCATAACCAATTAGGACCGACATAAAAAAGGTCTTTTCTATTGGACCATCATCTGCTAAGCCAACCGCGTCTAAAAAGGGAAAGGCTATGATGGAAGGTACACTTTTGATAAAGAGTGGACCAGTTAGGGTACTATTTGATACCAGTGCATCACATTCATTTATATCTCAATGTTTGGTTGATAAGTTATGCTTAGAAACCACATGCCTTGTTACTTCCTTCAGGGTTGCGAATCCGATAGGAGGGTATGCAACTCTAGGGATGAGATGTGACCAGTTAGAACTTGATTTGTTAGGTCATAAGTTTGCATGCAGTCTATGTGTTTTTGATTTCGTAGATTTCGAGATCATTTTGGGTATGGATTGGTTGGGTAAATATGAGGCTAGAATATTTTGCGAGGAAAGGGAGATATCATTAAGACACCCTGGTGGTCATCAGCGAATCATATTCTCAGTGAATAATTCCCACCGAAGTGGTCATTCTTTGTTAAGTGCTATGGAAGGAGGAGAAGAGTTAAGTCAGGTTCGAGTAGCATGAGAGTTTGCAGATGTTTTTGAGCCGGTTACGGGACTATCATCGAGATGAGCTGTTGAGTTTCAGATAGATCTTGTGCCAGGAGCCGAACCTGTTAGTATACCACCTAGCTGAATGACACAAACTGAGATGAAGGAATTAAAGGTGTAGTTAGCGGATCTAAAAGGAAGGAATTTTATTTAATCTAGAATCTCTCCTTAGGGAGCGACCGTGGTGTTCATGAAGAAACCAAATGGGTCGTTGAAGATGTGTATCGACTATCATAAGTTAAATGAGAAGATGATTAAGAATAAGTATCCTTTACTGAGAACTGATTATCTATTTGATCAGTTGTGTGGAGCAAGAGTGTTTTCCCATTTGGATATTGCAACAGGTTTCCATCAGTTAAAAATGGCAAAGGGTAGTATCCCGTTGATCACATTCTGGACTAGATATGGCTCAAACGAGTAGCTTGTAATGCCATTCGGGTTAATGAGTGCACCAGCTTTCTTCGTGGATTTGATGAAACGGGTTTTCTGAGAGTACTTGGATAGGTTCATATTGGTATTTATAGATGAGATGTTATTATACTCTAAGGATGAAAGAGATCATGAAGATCATTTTAGAGTAGTTCTTGAGACACCAAGGCAGCATCAGCTGAAAGCGAAGTTTTCTAAGTATCATTTTTGAAAGAAAGAGGTTGTGTTTCTTGATCGCATGGTTTCAGAGAAGAGCTTCTTAGTCAACGCAGATAAGATCAAAGCTATTAATAATTGGAATAGACCAGAAATGGTGACTGAGATTAGAAGTTTTCTTGGACTTGCTGGCTATTATCGGAGATTCATCCAGGATTTCTCGCTGATAGCAGCACTTTTGACTAAGTTGACTAGGAAGGATGTGAAGTTCGTTTGGTCTGAAAAATGTGGTGAAGAATTCCTTAAGCTAAAACATTTGTTGACCAATGCATCTGTGTTAGTAGTTCTAGACAGAAACCAAGGGTTGGTGTTGTCTACCGATGCATGTGGAACTAGATCGGGGGCGTGTTGATGTAGAAGGTAAAGTTATTGCCTATGTGTTAGGACAGCATAGACCGCATGATGTGACATATCATACTCATGATTTAGAGTTGGCTGTGATGATCTTTGCATTGAAGATATAGAGACATTACCTCTTAGGGGAGAGATTTGAGCTATACATAAATCATAAGTCCTTAAGATATTTATTCTCTCAGAAGAAGTTGAATATGAGGTAGCATAGGTGGCTTGAGTTTTTAGCAGTTTATGATTTTAGTATAGAGTATACACCTGGGAAAGGAAATAACGTAGCGGATGCTCTAAGAAAAAACATCAAAATGTGGTGTTGGCTATGTTGGTTGAATGGAAAGATTTATAAGCTTTGACTGCTTGTAGTGTGCAGTTAAGATCAACTGCTAGTGCTAGTCAAAGCACAGCCATGTTGTCCTATTTGGAAGTTTGACTGGTGTTAATCGAAAGAATTGCTTCTAAGCAGAAGGAAGATCCATTGTTTGCTGAGAAGACTAGAAGGCTTGACGTTGGATCTGAGAGCGATGATCTAAAAGATTTTATTCTTGACCAAAGGGGATGGTTGAGAAAGAAGGGACGGTTGTGTGTTCCGAATGTTGAGGACTTAAGAAAAGAAGTTCTTGAGGAATGTCATTGATCCAAATTTTTGATTCATCCTGAAGGAATCAAGATGTATCAAGATATGAAGGGGAGACTTTACTGGAAAAGTATGAAGAAGGATTTTGGCTTGTGGGTTAGGCGGTGTGTGAAGTGTCAACAAGTGAAGGACGAATATTAGAAGCCGAGTGGATTGCTTCAACCTTTAGAGATTCCAGTTTGGAAATGGGATTCGATATCCATAGATTTTATAGACGGGTTTCCAAGGTCAAATTGAGGAAATGAAAGTATATGGGTCATAGTGGATAAGTTGACCAAGAGTGTCCATTTCGTTTCAGTTAAGTCAACCAGGATGACATGCGTTTTAGCTAAGTTGTTCATGAAGAGCATAGTTAGACTTCATTGAATTTTAATAGTATAGTCAGTGATACCAATGAATTCTGAAAGAGTCTACATGAGATGTTTGGTACCAAGCTTAAGATGAGTACTATGTATCATCCTCAGACGGATGGGCAGACAAAGAGAGTCAGTGAGGTACTCAAGGATTTACTAAGAGTTTGCGTATTAGACTTTGGTGAGTCTTGGGAAGATCACCTACATTTAGTTGAGTTTTCCTATAATAATAGTTATCATATTAGTATTGGAATGGCGCCTTTTAAAGATTTGTATAGAAGGCTATGCAAATCACCAACATGTTGGTTAGAGACTGGAGACAGATTGGCCTTAGGTCCAAATTTGGGTAGAGAGGCGACAAATTGAGTTGATCCGAGAAAAAATGAAGGAAGCTCAATCCAGATAGAATGATAAGAGGCATAAAGACCTAGAATTCTTAGTTGGAGTAGGGTTTTCATTAAAGTATAATCAAAGGGTGTGGTACGATTTGGAAAGTCGTAGAAATTGGCAGCGAGATATATTGGTCTCCTCCAAGTTATAAAGAGGATCGGAAAGCTCGCATACATAGTGGAGTTGTCGAGTAATATGACAGGTGTCCATAATGTTTTTTATGTGTCTCATCTTCGCAAGTATGTGCATGATCCAGAGATTATTAGCCCTCCGATAGAGTTGGAAGATTTGATGGTAGAACCCAATTTAACTTTTGTTAGACAACCAGTTCGGGTTTTGGCTAAAGATGAGAAAATGTTAAGAAACAAGACAGTCACGTTGGTGAAAGTTCATTAGAACGACAACGAGAAGGACTCTATTTGCTCCCCTTATTTAAATTCTTCCTCTCTATACAAAGCTCCACCTTCATATATGCATGTAAATAAAAATATTCAAATGAGCCTTGATGCATATAGAAAATAAAATAATTGACTTTTATTTGCCAAAATCTTAACTTTTCCCTCCCCCTTTTATTATCAGCAAAAGAGTAATAGTGTTAGAAAAATAGTGATAAAATGATAGACATTAATGCAAAATTAAAACTCAATCGAATATAAATATTACATTTCAATAAAAAATCAAACAAAAATCATAAATACTCTGTTTGAAACATATTCCACTTTAGAACGACATGAATAATGTCATCATATAAAACCATGCAGTTGTGTCTATTTATGGTATATTTATTTCAGGAATTTAAATATCTACTAACCATGCATAACCGTTAGGACTTTTAAATGAGATTAGTGGTATTCTAAAAAAAAATTATGAAAAAAAATGAATTCAAGTACCTTGTGATCACGCATAACCGTGAGGACTTTTAAATGGGATTAGAATCAACTTGTCTATTTATAATCAATTTTAATATGTGTTCCATACATACATAACCGTGAGGACTTTTAAATGAGCATGGAAGCACATGAAAAATTCCAAATAATTCACCCATGCACAACCGTGAGGACTTTTAAATGAGAGTGAATACTTTGTTTTTTTTTAAATATATAAAATGAAAAACGAATGATTCTTGTTTAAATCACCACATATTGACATACTATATTGGATTATGACAAGTGATAGTCGATATAAATATGATAGAAATAGAAATGATCATGGAATTTTTACCAACAAAAAGTGTTTATAACTCTTGTTTAAATTTCTTAAGAAATTTACTAATTATACCATCTCAAGTTATGATATATGATTAATATCAATACTTATCACTTTTTCATTCACTATTTATCTTATAGATAATAAGTAGGGAATCAGATTAATCGATGTAGTTATTTAAAATCAAATCCAAAAATAATTATAAAATCAAATTTTCCAAAATGACTAATCTGAAACTAGGTCAAAAAAAATGATTTTCTAGAAGGGGTTTTATAAAAGAAAAAATATTTGCGATTTGAAAATTATTTGAAATGAAAAATATGCAGATTTTTTTTCTGAAAAACGATGCAGCTATAGAATGTCTCAACGTAAATCACGTTTCATTAGTAATTTTTCTACCAACTAAATTACCGGTATAATCTGCATCTGAATTTTTATTTCACTCGAGATTATAATTAATTGAATGTCATAGACCAGACTATGAAATTTGCAACGATTTCTTGAAATCCTTTTTTCAACTTTTTAAATGAAATTCTTTTGGATTTTAATTGAAGTGTGCCAATAAATAAAATCGTGAATATAGCGTCAGCCGTAAATAACCAAATATATTACCATACATCATCATTAATTATTAAAAATCATCAATAGTCCACAAAAATTGTTCAAGGATGATTGGTTAACAATTTTTAATAAGTCAAATTAATCATCAACATTCATTTTTTTATCAAATAACTGGCTGAAGTAATTCAAATCAGATATGGTGCAGATTATCACATTAATATATCGTTCAAGATGAATATACCATTACCTCTTTTACCTTTACGATATTTTTTCGTTGTTGTCCATTATGATTCTGTCGCCTTTTTACTAGGCTAAGGAACTTTGCTTTGTCGCTCGTTGTGTCCCTGGAACAGCCAGAATCCAAGTAACACTATTGTAGTTCCTTAGCCCACCCCCACATCTATACGTTAAAAGGTTTTTGTGACCTATTTTTTTATAGGTCCTTGGTTGTTAGTGGAAAAATATTTTGAAAAATAATTTCGTGGAGACCCAAAACTATTTATATATGTCCTTTCGGCATGCAAATTTGTTTGACTTTCAAAGATTTTATATTTGTGCCTTTTGGAACCCAAATTGGAATGGTTTCACGTGTTTGGGTCTATACCAACAAATACTTTGATTGTGTCTAATTTTTCTACAAATATTGCACTTGGATTTAACTTGATTAAATTTTCTTTTAACAGGTTCAGATTGATTACATCTAAGTCCTTGTCTAACTGTATTAACATTTTGTTTCCCTAATAGCATTTTCAACGATCTTTCTTCTTTGGAAAATTTTTCTAAAGTCGTTGACAATTGTTGGACTTGTTTTTTAAGAGATTCGTTTTCGTTTAATAATTGTGTGCACTTTTTAATAAAATTTTCTCTTCTAGTATTTTCGCTTTCTTTCAAAATCAAAATTTCATTTTCAAGTGATGTAATTTTAATTTATGATTTTTTAATTTCTTCTTCAAATGTTGGACACTCATCACACTTAGGGACCCTACTTTGATAGTTTTTAATTAATTGGTCAAGTTTTTTATTTGATTCTATCAAAGATCTCTTTGTGATTCAATTTTAGCGCATTTCTTCCTAAGTCTTTCAAAACAGCCATTTACTTTGTGGAAATATATAAGTAATTCTAAGTGAGTGAGTTTTGATACCTCGCTTGGCTCATCATCATCGCTATCAGTTATGTCACCTCGAAGACACACATCTGCTTTCTCCCTCTCACTGCTAGTGTTTTTATTAACTTCATCACTTGTATTCCACGTGGCTGCAAAATTTCTTCTTTTTGATTTCTTTTCTAGGTCATGTCGATTTTGTGGACAATTGGGATTGATGTATCCGGATTTGTTGCACTTATGATAGATGATTTCTTGCTGTTCTGGGTTATCTAGAACTTTGATTATTTTGCTTTTTAATTTTTGATTTAGAGCTGAATTTCTGTATTTGCGGTTCCACTTGTTGAATCTCTTTATTACCATTGCCAGCTCTGCTACTCCATCATCATCGTCATCATCACCACTTTCAGTTATTCCTTTGAGAGCTATTGATTTCTTTCGAGTATCTCCTCCTTCTCGCTCTTCCTTGAATTTCATCTCTAGCTCAGAAGTGGTGAGAATTCCGATGAGTTCTTCAACTTTGATTTGTTTTAAATCTTTCGATTCTTGAATGCCAGTCACTTTTGCTTCAAAACTTCGTGGAAGGACTCCAAGGATTTTTCGAACTATTTCCAATTCCGTGTATGATTTTCCAAGAGCTTTTGTTTTGTATACGATGTTGGAAAGCCGTCCGTACATCTCTTTAACATTTTCTTCCTTGGCCATTGTAAAATTCTCGTATTCGCTACTCAGCATGGAAAAGCGAGATTCCTTGACTTGAGATGTTCCTTCGTGAGTTACTTTAAGTGTATTTTATGCGTAGTAAGATAATGTGAGACATGATTAAATTCAAATCTAATGAACAAATAATATAATTCATAGCTTTGGCATTAGCATTCTGTAATTAATTTTCTAGATCCATCCATTGATCCACTGATTTATCTATTTCTTGATTATTTACGACTATAGTTGGTGCTCTATAACCTGTCTCAACTATATTCCAAGCATCAATGGTTTTAGAAAAAATTTCATTCTAATTTTCCAGTAAGCATATTCACCATTGAACATTGGTGGTCTAACTATAGACTGACCCTCAAAAAAAGCAGTATTAAAAGAAGCTATTTTAAAAATTCAAAATTTTAAAACAAAAATTGGTTTTTGTAAAAAAACCAATTTTTTAAAACAAAAATGGCTTTTGTACCCCGCTCTGATACCACTTGTAGGATCAATTTCACCTTAGAGGGGGGATGAATAGGGTGATACTATTAATTATAAAAATTAACTGTGGAAGTTTATATAAATATTTTTAACACAGATATATCAGAATAGCAACATAGATAATAGCAGAATAATAAATGTAGAAATAGAACAACGCGGAATTTACACAGCTTTGACAAAACCCTGCCTATGTGCTGCCCCCAAGGTTTCTACTAGAAATTACGCAGTCAAGCGCTTACATGCGTAAACTCATGACACCCGCTATCGACTAGCCTTAACTCTATGCTCAAAACCCTACCACAACTCAGCCATTGAGTTGCGAACACCACTGTAGTTCGTCCCCTAGTCACATGACTAGACAATACACAAGTTTAAAAAGGAAAAATGCAGTTTAAAGTAATTTAAATTCAAAACCCTACTTTTAAATTATACTAAAGCCTTTGTTAAAAAGTAAGGCCGGCCCTTTAATTTTTTTATTTTGTTCCTCTACTTTGCTCTGTAAAAATGTCGGCCTTGCTCGTTCCTCTTTTTATTTTCTCAAAACTAGGGCTTTGAGAAGTTAGAAGCCCCCGACTTCAAATTGATCAATCGAATATTCGATTAAGCATTGCTAGCTCTGTCGATTGACCGTCTCCTTGAGTCGCACTCGGCTGCTTCTCGATCGAGTTCGATCTTGACTTTGGTATGTAATTTATGCCTTTTCTTTTTTTGATTTGCTTGCATGAACTCGATACATTTACGGCCGATGATGACTTGGTATATAGGGTTTAATCCCCTATATTTTCGTTTGTATGTATTTGTTTGAGTTCGTCAATTTCTTTGTTCCGACTGTTCAATTTTGTTTCGATGCTGGTGATGATTTCTGACTTCTTCAGTTTGTACAATTCGCTTGCTTGTCACGGCTTGATTTCTTGGCTGTCACGGTTTGTTTGATTTTGTGGTCACCATGGCTTGACTTGATTTGACGATGTGTTCTCTGATTTTCTGAATACCACGGCTTTGGGTTTCTACAATTGAACTTGACATTGTTCGATTCTTTGCCATTGACTTGCCACGACTTTGTTTTTGGTTTGAACTTCTGTATCACTGTATATGTGCTGTGATTGAACTGCAGCTATATTTTTAATAATTTGAAAAATTCTTACGACACTGTTTTGGTTCGAACTGCTACTGTTAGTCTTCATGTAGCTTGACTGCACGAATATGTTTATGTTTGTAGCATACTCGACTTGTACCTTTTTATAATTGATGTTTCATGATATATGCATATTCTTGTTTACTTTGTAGACCTGAGCCTTGTGATCTTCATTGCATATTGAACTAAGCCCTGTTGTCCGTCATTTGATATTAACTCAAGTTGTACTTCATTGTTCACTGGTTTCTTGTATCCACACATCTTTGATATACTAGCTGAGTCTGCTTGGAGCTTTTGTTGCATGTTCATGTCATCTATGCTCTGTATATTACTATGTTGAAGTCACTGTTGCATTGCGTCGAGTCAGGTTCCATTGGTGGCTTCACTTTGGTATTGTTGCATTGTGTTGGGTTTAATCATGTTCATTTGATGCAATTTGGTCCAGACTTGAGTTCCCAATGTACATGTCTTCACTGTGTAGTCTGCACATATATATTCAGTTGAGCTTGCACTTGTACCATTTTGTTTTCACTTGAACTTGTACATGGTTTTGATACATGTGCATTTGTGTGCATTGTAAACTGCTCGACTCGAAGTCTGGTTGCATTTACGTTGTACTGGTGCAATTGATTTGAGTTCATTTCTTGTTTTACTGGATTGAACTGCACTGATTGTTTGTCCATGTGTACATGTTGCTCTCTGGTTTGCATTGATGATGTCGTACACTGTGTAAGTATTATAGTCTTGAGTCATGTATTGTTGTCACTTATGGAAGCTTGTGAGTTATTGTCTGGTTCATGCCTTGATATTGACTGTTGCATTGCTTTTGATCATATTTCACTGTATATCACTACATGTTGTATTTGCATGTCAAGCTTGTTTATGCTATTTCACTAGCTTGTGTTTTGCATTTAGCTGTACTCATTTCTGGCTTGCATTGTGTTGTTACTTCGAACCAGTGCATACGAACTAGTGCATGTTTTGTACTTGTAGTCTACACTACAACCACATTGTCACTGTATATTGTGTTGTCTGGTCATCGACATTTCACTGGTGCATATGTTTTGGTCGATGCTTGTTTTGGTTGTCTTGACCATTTTCTTAAACTTGTACATTTTTAATTTGCACCTGAGTTGAATCCAGCTTAAAGCTCGGGTTTGACCTTGTGCTCATGTTGTGATTTTATTTGTATTGCACTTGAGTTGAACCTCACTTTTCATTTTGGTTTGACCTGTGCTCACCTATCGCTGTAATTTTATCAAATGTATATATCAGTGTGCACGACCTTGTGGCATGTACAGTGATACACTGTACATGTCACAAGCTGTTCGTGTATGATGAATTCAAAATGAAATGATGACGAACAACCCAAAAAACCGAGGCAAGTAATATTTTCAAAATACACATTTTATTTTATACTGCAAAAATATTTCCTTTTCAATTTTACTGCGTCAGTATTTATTTTTGCAAATTTCTCAGATGCTGGATTTAAGTTAAAGACAAAATACGAGTGATTGAGTGAATTGTAGTGAGTGCATTTGTAAATGATAAATTGTGATATAATCAAATTTGTATTGTAATTGAAATTGTGTATATATACAGTGAGAGTTCAAATTTGTACTATTCAAAATTGTAATAAATATTTATTTGAATAAAATATCTGTTTGAATTTAAATATTATGTTATTTATTTTATTCTACAAATATTTATTTAATTATGTGAAAAATAAAATAGTACATTAACAAATACATTTAAATGATATATATATGTTTATTATCATCAAACAAAACTCATATACTCGCATATTCAACAATATGTTCTATATTAATTTTATATAGACAGTTGCTAGTCAGGTAGGCTAGTGTGGTAGCTAGGGGCTGTTATAGATGATTGCTATGTTTAGTATTTAGTCCCTACTAAATTTCAAGGATGAAATTCTTTAAGGGTGAGCCTGTAAGATCCCTAATTTTAATAACATTATTCAGGAGATTTAGTTGCTTAAATTAAATGGAATAATGTAAATATTAGAGTGATAAGGGGATTGAGATCTAAAAATTTAAATTAAAGGGCGTGCTTAATTTAATACGAAGAATGAGCTATGAAAAGTTTCATATTTAAGTTAATAAGAAAACAATTAACGCAAAGGTACTAGAGGAATTGCTGCCATCACGATCCCTTAAAATTCTCGTTTCATTTTCTTTTTAACATTAATTTTTCTCAAAACTTAAAAACCCAAACAAAAGAAATCAAGCCAGCCAATACCTAAGGAAGAAAGAGGGAAAATCAATTAAAGTTAAAGAATCAAGCAAGAGGAATTATTCAATGATCAAATCTCAAATTCCTTATCCTAATCAAGGTGAATAATAATCAAAACCATCTTTTTTTGTTTTAATGATCATTTAATTTCAGGTTTAAGTTTGAATCCATTACGATGATTCTTGATGATGATATGCTTGGATTTCATGATATGTTATATTCAAACAAGTTTGTTTGATAAATGTTTTATATGGATTTAGGGATAAAATCGTTTACATTATGTTTCGAATACCATGAGGAATTTATATGTTATGTAAAACATTATTTTGGAGATGATTTTTAATTTTTATAGTTTTCCATGTAATGGAAAGTTTATTATGAATTTTCAAAGGAAAATATGAATAATTGGGTTTAGAAATTAATTTCGGCTATATTATGAAGAATTTGGGTCCGAAATTTATAAACGTTGGATAACATGTTAAAAGTGAATTTCTATGATTTTTGGGGATTTTTTTTAAGTAATTTACTATGGAAATTTAATTATTCAGATGGAGGACTTAATTGTTTTAATTATTTGGTTAATAGAAGGGCTTATTTGATAAATATTTTTATTTAGATCTGAAATAATTACGGCAGTTTTTAGAAGAGAATTTGAAAAGTTTATGGCAACCAATTAATTTTTACAAATAGGAAGGCCAGTTAATAAGCATTTACTTAAAAGGCATTAAAAAAGTCTTTACCCAGAAATTATGTTTCGCCTTTTTCAGTAATACCTTTCGACCCTATACTTCCGCCTCAACTAAGTCGAAACCATCTAAGTCAAAACTAATACACAAGGTGTTAATACCTTGGCATATAGTTTATTGGAGAAAGGTGGAAGGTATGGTGTCGAAACCATGCTTTCGAAGGGGTTGAAACCAATTAGCTTTTAAAGGTCTTTGTTTTATTATCTAAAGAAATGTGCTTGCCTTGTTTCCAAAAGATTGCTTTCAAAAGAGTTTACTGTAGCTTATGATGAAGTTGCTTTTGAATATGTTGCTACCTTTTTGGTTTTGAAATGTTGGCTTTCAACTAAGCTATCTTGTTTTTAAATCAACATTTTCGAAAGGGTCGTTTGAACCCAGTCGAAACCATGCTGCCGACCTTATGCCTTTCGAATGGATTGAAGTCATCAACTTGTTCGAAAGGTAGCTTTTGTTTATAAATATAAGCCACTTCCGAAGCTTTTGAAATGGTTTAATGGTTTCAAAGGCAATGGCTTCGAAAGGGGTTTTGAAGGTTTCATTCAAATGTTTACTGAAACGATTTAAGCTTTTGAAAGGATGGTTCCAAAGCCGTTAGTTTTTCCCAAACTCTTTTATATGAAAGTTAATGGTTTCAAAAGGAGACTTTCATTTATATTCACTTTGACCTAAAAGATAATGTAAAAGATAAACCCAATGGTTTTGAAAGAGGTACTTTCAAATGGTTTTGAAAGTGGTACATTCAAATGGTTTCGAAAGGGGTACTTTTAATGGTTTCAAATCTATGCTTCTAAGAGTTAATAAGCAATGCTTTAATACTTCAAAAGGTATGTTTTATGGGTTTCCAAAGAGATGATTTAAATTGTTTCGAAAGGTATATGCTTAGTCTTTTGAAAAGAAGATTTGAATGCTTTCGAAGGAGGTTATCCAATGGTTTCGAAAGTAAAAGTTTCGAAAGCCTAAGTTTTTAAAACAAAGAACCTAATCTTAGTTTTAAAAGGAAAACCATGGCATAATAAAGGAGTCTTAAAATTCCTTTTAAGTATGAAGTTGTTGAAGAAGCTTTCCTTAAAATAATAGGTTAAAGGGATTAACCACGTTTCATATGAAAATGATTTCAAGGATATTAAACCATAGACGTTGGTGTTATCATGTTATTATGTTTGCTTCTTCTAATGTATATTCACAGTATAATAAACCCATAACTGTATTTTGGGAAGAAAAGAGTAGAATAACCAGCTAGGTTGACCTTGTAGTGAATAAAAAGTAGAATTGCATCCAGAAGGTCAATAGACCAGAATGTGGGATGCCTAAATACTGAGTAAAGAAGTTGTCAAATGGACAGGTTTACAATAAACCCATGAAAACTATGTTTAGACAGAGCTATTGGCAGGGGCCAACAGTTTTGTAGTGAACCCATGAAAATTATATCCTGATTAAGTCATTGATAGACAATAGGTCCATAGTCAACCCATGAAAACTATGGTAAAAGGGAAGTTATTGGAGATACCAATAGGTTCAGGAAGAACCAATGAAACAATAAAGTTATTGGTAGAGGCCAATAGGTTTTTAGTGACCCCATGAAAACTAGGAAACTAGACAGAGAGTCCATAAGCTTTAAAAAGGTTATCAGCAAGCCCATGAAAACTAATAGGTTAATAGTGATCCTAGAAACTATAACCGACACAGGTAGTCAAAATTAATGGGGATGGGTAATCCAAATTTGATCTACTTGTTTGCATATCATCATAATATTTTGAATTGTTAGGTTTTAACCATTATGGATGTAGGAGCACAGTATATGGTTTTACCAAGTTTTGGATAAGATATCGGTGAGGGGAAAACCCATTTCCCTAAGCGGCGTCTCTTGCTAAATATCTAAATTGTTTGAGATGGTATGTTACTTTTCATACCGGGCTTTCTTTCTGACTAAAAGTTTATGTTTTTCCCTTAAGCTCTTAGGTGCTTTGTTAACTTTGAGTAGTTTGAGAGTTGAGCTTTTTAGGTATCTCATTAGATGAATAAGCTTCCGGAAACATGCAGTAGGCAAGCTAGATAATAAGAGTTCTTTTCTGTTTTGATTCTGTTGTGTTTTGTTATAAAGGCTAAGTTGTTTACATTCCTAATTATACACTCTGATCATCCAAAGAGGCATCTTCATATGTCGCTCTTGGCATGTGTTATAATAATTATAATTTTTATGAATGTTGTTCCTGTATTTGGGATTATGTAATGAATTTAAAATGTGGATTTGAAATGTAACGAATTTTTTTTTTGTGAAATCTATGGTTTTATTTTATATTCATGAGTTTCTACTGTATCAATAAATCTAACATTACCACATTTGGTCGCTGAGGATTAATAACTATGAATGACTACAACATCCGTAGTCGTTAGTTTTGGGACTATAAGTGGAGGATGTTATAGTTGACTTCTAGCTAATTATATTTTTCATCCACCCTCTGCTTGCAGTAAAGTTGAATGGTTTAAAAATTTTAAAGCAACAAAATGGAAATTAAACTCATCGGTCCAAAACCATGCTTTTATTATTAAAGAGATCCATTGCCGTAATTTAAAAGGGAAGAAATAATTGAGTCTTCCTGTCTCAAAGTTAAACCATCTCAACAACTTACTTCATTATACACAAACTGAATTTGAGGGATATTTATAAGTTAAGGAATGATAATCATCATATTGTCTACTCTAGATTAGGATTATTTTCATTTCTCTTCGGTATTGTTTGTCCTTTTGTTTTTGATGGCCTTTTTGAATTTCTTTTATTTACTTGTATGTAATTTTGACTTTAGTATATATGGGTCAGGCTCCTAATAAATTACCCACCTTGCCTTTCAAGAAAAATTATATCAATATATATGTATGTATTTATGTATATTTAAATTTTAAATTACATTATACATGCATACATACATTAATTAACTAATGATCAAATTATATATATATGTACGTATATATCTATGTATGTACGCATGTTTGTATGTATGTATTAATAGTTTACATTAATGTAAGTATAAATGTTTATGTATGCTTATGACATCAAACTAACTTATTAATATAAAATCACAATGGTTAATCACACACCTGTGACATATATTCATCATGTTACCCTTAGGTTAGATCACCATACTTGATATAGTTATAATGTTTACATTATGAATATGAACATATTGTATTATCAAAAAATTAAATTAACAGTAAAATATTATTATTAAAACATAAAATTTTAATTTACAAATTAGTCGGATTAAGTAATATCCCAAACACGTTTATTAGTCAATACTAAATATGATTTGGTATAAAATTATTGTTCAAATAAACACAAAATATGATCTTGTGCAAATTAATAAAAAATAATATTTTATGAAATTTCCCATTTTAACACTTCCCCTAATGCACCTAATTCAACAGATTCTACAATATATGCATGTATCAGCTTGACTATGTTACATAAATGACACAACTACCTTAGCTATCTTATATAGCATCCTTGGGTATAATGTTCTTTCTACCTGAGAGCTAAGCTGCCTCTACAACATTAGCGAACTAAACTCCAGAGTTGGAAACATTCCTCTTTATTTTGTTCAAGTCTGTAAAAATTAGCCTCCAACTAACTCCTTCAACAAAGTCCATATTTGTTACTTCTTCTACTTCTTTCTTCGGATGCTCATATCATCATCACCTTTAACCAAGCTATTAAATAATTATTTTTCTTTCTAGAGTTATATTATTTCTTAGTATTGACGCTAATTTGTTCATTTTTATTACAGATAAACTCAACAAGTTAAGGACTCGCCCTACTAATGATCCTCATATAAAAGTGGTGCACAACCCATCTTATGAAGCTAAGAAGCGGGAGGTTTTGATAGGCATCGACATTCTTTAAGCCTACCGTCTCATCCTACCTTCGGTTTCTTTCCGAAGAATTCCATTTCCTCAAGACCAAAAAATTCCCTATGGCTAGCGTGATAGCAAATAGGACCGTAGAAATAAAAGGATGAAAAAAAAACTTTCAACCATCATAATGGATAGTTTATAGATCTTTCTAAAATCGAAAAAAATCGTGCCCCCATGTGTATATCATGAGCCAATAATCCACATAGTCATCTTAGGATTTAATGGCTATTTTATTATGTAGTTACTACCTTTGTTGTTGCCTCTTTATAATACTTAATATCTAACTTTATTATTTATTTCATAGTGAACTTTTTTTTATTGGGAAACTTATTATTGTGATAACACAAAAAACCCAAACTCTAAAGTACCCATCATGCAATAGATTGCCACCACCTTGTTTAAATGAGAGTCTATTGAGACTCTTGCACCAAACCGAAAGTATTCCAAGAAGAACCAACCTCCAAAGGGTGTTTGCATCAACAATTTTCATCTTTTTCTCTAATCTGCTCTACATATAAAGAATTACCCAAGGCATCTCCCAAAGTCAGGATCGTTTCCATCTTTGGTGAGTTAGAAAAGCTACCCTCTATGGTTTGTTACTTCTCACATTGTCTCACATTCTATTAATCCTTCTACTAAGGAATACTAGGAAACCATCATATTTAATCTATAGTAAAACCTTCGTACTTTAAAATCTTATATTAATTTATAACAAATATATTTATACTTAGCAAATTTTATATATTATGGAGACTTGCTCAAGGCCTTGCAACTAAAAAAGGCTTCAATATTCTCTAAAGGGTTTGCTCTAAAGTAGAGAGTGAAGCTAAACAAGAGGTCGTAAAATCCCATCTCTTCTTGAAGGAGCTGGATGTGTCAAAAAACAAACTTTATAAAGCCTGAAAGAATATTGAGTCCATGGAAGCATCTTTTATCTTGGCCGACATGAAATTAACCAACCAGGTTGTTGCTTATGAGAGAACTATCTCATATCTTTATATTGTCTTCTCTGCCTACTTTATAGCTCGAAAATCTAGCCAAGAATTAAATCCCTCCTTTCTGAAGGATAGTAAAAATCCCATTTGTCCTAGTTCATTAATACATATGAAGAGAAGAAGAAGATTTATAAAACTAAAATTATGTATCATGCTTAACAATCCATGCATGATACATGCACTAAATTTTTGTTGTTTTGTATCATGTTTAACAATCATGCACTAAATTATGCAATCTATAAAATTAAATTTTTTGTTCCAATATCTATTCATTTACTTATACTTAGCTCATTTTTAGACTAAAATAATATGCATAATTGTTTGCTTCTAAACCAAAGTAAAACAGCGTGTTCCTAACATACAAAAGACATTGCACATCCCAAATGCTGACTTCATGCTAGCTGACTCATAACATTCGTTTAAGTGACCAAAAAACCAAAGTAGGGGAAACTCATAACAAACAATTTACTCAATAGTTTCGATCTCCTAGGTTAAAACACCTTAGATTAAGATACCAAATTATTGGCATACTTGGTATAGTCCAATTTTTTATCAAGATCAGAATAATTTTTTATTAGGAACTTCAACTGCAGTCAAGGTGTTTCCCTAATGATGAGGTTCCTAGGCAAAAAAATTAGAATTCTCTCAAAGGCTTTGTAGATTTTCAAATATAATTATACCACCATCATCCATTCCTAAAGTTGCTTAGAAAGGGCAAATCCATCACCTAATAGCGAAGTCCACGAGGGTTTGATAGACATGGACAATCATATTCCCCTAGCAATGGTTTTTCAATCCAAGTCTTGGGGGTACCTCCTCAGCATCATCTAGGATTTCATCATCTAACATATCTTGTTGCAAGGGCAATTTCATATCCTAACACTAAACATTAAATCATATATGTCTTGTTCTTGGTCATGTTCTCATCCTAAGCAGCCAAGAATTTTTTAAATGAAAATAAACAATAACTTTGTACTTAGATAATCTTAAACCCTGGCACATTTTGGCTATTACGTATACCCCTCACTTATGAAAGAGAAAATTTTACTTTTCTAATTCTAATTCTAATATTATATTGTTATTTTCAAAGAACTAAGTGTTGAAGTTTAAAGCATAAAGATTTTCCAACATCAATCAATTCTACATGTAACTATTATGTTAAACATACAAAGATATTGAAAATAAAATAAAAAATCAAATGTTGTTATTTAAGTAAAAGTGAATCAACTACAATCAATCTATATGCTAGCAATTATAACATGTAGTTAGTAACAAAATATGTCAAGCTTGGAACATCGCTTCAAAGTTTACAAGATCAAGTCACCTTAGCTTATATTCGAAGGCCATCCCTGTAACAAAAAAAGCCTTAACACAACTCACTTTGGAGTTTTAGATGCAAACATATTTCTATGGAGTGAGCTAGTCAAAGGAAAAGAGGAATTATCAAAAGATAAATCCTAGAAATTAATGCCGATGCTAGTAGTTAAGGAGTAACCATAGCTTATTCCCTAAAACCATAAGAGGAAGATGCAAGAGGTTTTAATCTCCACTCGTCCCAAAAACTAAAGTTCTTGCTCGGAGATAACCCACTCCCTAAAGTCAAACAATTCTTTTGGAGAATACACATCAACATCTGATTTACGAAAAATGTACATCAACGGTTGATTAGAGTAATTTTAGATGTAGCTAAGAACCATTTGATGGAAACTTCGCCGGTCTCTTAGCTAATACCGACAAGAAAGTCAATCAAATGCATGACTATCTTTTGAGTATTTAAGGTTACTATGAATATGTCCTTGTAGCTCTGATTGCCTATTAATTTCCTCTTCGTCTCACATTTATTATGCAGGAAGGTGATCTTGATCGCATTCTCTGAATCTCTTTATTGCATCAGCTTCGTACCGCAATATGCAATCTATATAATGGCCATTTTCATTTCCTTGAAGGGTTGGTCATATGACCATAGTTTGATACATAGGAGAAGTATAAGCTCTTGGTT
Organism: Allium cepa; assembly: GCA_030765085.1. Taxonomy (NCBI): domain Eukaryota; kingdom Viridiplantae; phylum Streptophyta; class Magnoliopsida; order Asparagales; family Amaryllidaceae; genus Allium; species Allium cepa. Next base: position 191,593,027 of record CM060942.1, read on the forward strand.
GTTTGCAACTCAAGTCAATGGAAATGAGGAAGGGATTGGAAAAAATATCATAAATAATAATGACGTACCCTACAAGTTTGTCATTTGTATGATGTATATGCACTTTATTATCATTTGACTTGTTGTAATTTGCAACATAATTCTCTTTGTAATATAAATTTTTAAATAAATGTATTCATTCATTGGAAAATACTCGTCTATGCTTGAAATTTATGCCATGGATATGAAAGTACTTTGTTCTTTGAAATAATTCCTTTTCTGCTTGAAGAAACACTTAATATGGTAAGACAAAATGGATATTTCAAAAACAAGTTATCATTCATCTTTTGAAGATATTTAAAAATACATGTAATTTATAGAACTAAGAGTTTCTGAAATAATTAAATGGCTTTTTCAAAATATTAAGTTTTTGAAAATAACTGTACTATTTTATCAAATGACTGAAAGCATTTCAAACTTAGAAGATTTTTTAGATAGGTTCGGTAATATTTTTAGTATTAAAAATGTTTGTGAAATCTAATATAATTTTTTAAAATAGCATTAAATAAAAAAAAAGTCTTTTGGGGTATTGTTTCGAAAAATACTTTAAATTATTGAAAATTTGTGCTTAAATAGCTTTGTAGTCATGAAAATAAATGATATCATGTTCAATGTTACCTTTAAAGAAGCTTTGAAAGAATGATTTATACTTGAAAATCTATAAAATGCCTTTGTATTTTAGAAAATACTAGAAAAAACTTTGTACATTTACCTTGCAAATCTTGAAAATGATGATTTCTTCTAGAGGCCTCATTTGATTTGCATATTTCTTTTGAATACTTAATTGAATTGAAGCTTTGATATTTACTTTAATCTTTAATTGATTATGAAGCATCGTGGGCTCACTTTTGGTTTATTTAGGCCCATTTAAATGTACTTTCATGAGGTTACTAACAAGGTGTGATCATAGCCCATGAGCTATATGGCTACCTGTGAGGAAGAGGAAATTACCAAATTTTGAAGCTTCAACCCATATCAGCGTTAAGGGCTTCACTCCAGTTTATTTGGATACTCCTTCACATCCGTTCGAACCAGTTGACCGAATTGACCTTATGTGAATATGGTCAACCCTTAAAATTACAATTTTTATTAAAAACATACTATTACTACAAAAGCATATCCGCTTGTGGCTTGAATTAACCACTAAAATACTTTATTTACACAGAAACTCTAAATTTGAGTAATATGGCAACAATTATTTGCACGCAGCATCAGTTGATGAAAACATTTCTTTTCAAAATAATATGGATCTGGTGATAAATACATATTCAGTGTTTGCTTTTCTTTTGATAACATTTTGAAAATAATTCCATTAAAAAAATTCCATTTTCGATGAATGAATCATTATGTAAGAGTATGGGGGAAGGATATTAGACAATTCCTTGAGTATATAAACTGTAACATCCCGATTTGAAGCCCAAGACCTAAACGCTGCAGATGCTGCAATCATCCATAGTATTAACTTCTGGTGACAAAATATGGCAATGCTAATGGTATCTATAATATCAGAAGCACTTGAATATGAACAAAATCATACATTTCTAAAAACAATATTTTACTGATTACATTTCAAAACAAATTCATATCCAGTTTACATAATTTAAAAATGTTTCCCAGGTAATGATCAAATATATCAATTATAAAGTATGCCAAGAGTGACATATGACGATGTCCTCTCGGTTGATCAAAGTAATATAGTCACTCTGACTTATATACACAGCGGAATCAAAACAAAATGAAATGAAACTCCTAAATAGCTATTCGTCTGCCACTTGCTCATCTCTAGAAGCTTTATTCGCTAAAATCTCAAAAACCTAAAAACCTCAACCCTCATCCTACTCAAATCAATTTTGAGCACCCGAGAGTTTAAGGGAAAACAAAAACTTCGAGTTAGACTTAAGCCTGGTGTCACGACCCGAAATTCAATGTTCAAAAATCGACATCAAATACCTCACTTGTATTCGACTGCCAAAGATTCAAACATCAAACTCCAGTCGGATGGAGCTTATAACAACATTAGATGAATATGAAATAGTGGAAACAAAATGAATATCATGCATCACATCATAGATACAACATCATCATAATATCCATTACTACATCAGAGTGTCATAATACATATATCACAACTCCAAATAGAACATCATGATAGAACAACAAGTGATCATATGCCAAAAAGCCTTCAAAGGAATGAAGCGATAGCGATCTTCCAAAAAAGTAATCACCATGATATCCAAAGCTTCTAAAATATCTCCAAGGTAAAAGCCTCCAAAATACTGCTAACACCAGAGCACGGAAACCTGCTACTAGGTCGCCCGTATGGAAATGATGGGCACCCAGATTTTAGAAAGGAAACAATAAACTCCAGGTCAGTCATGGGACTAGTATGAGTAAACAAAAATAGTTCCTTCTAAATAAACAAGATTTATAAAAGAAAATCCGGTATGCTTTCGAAAAATGAAACTACCATAAGACCTCCCGCCACACACACAATGCAATCGCAGAATTAGAGAAGATTTCTTCTTATGATAGTCAAATATGCTTGATACGGGAAAAATTCTTTGATATTATTACTAGTGCATAGTGTAGAAAACCATTTCGAAAGTATAATATTAATCTTAGCCAGCGTACACATTCCGAACTATGCCTACTATAGCTACCATCTAAACAGTGGTGACCATCATAGGTAAATGGCAGGTTATACAACTAAAACCGTATTGGGTTCGTATTGGGAATTGGGTTTCCAACAAATGGTTAGGCCAAGGAACTTCCTACTGCCACATGGGTATGCCTCTGGAGGGACGTCTCGAGAAGCTACCCAGCTCTCTGCCAACACAAGGCCGGGTTACCTCTGTAACTAGGTAACTACTACTCGAGTATGCCACCCTCCGATCGTTTGGGACCTTTATCCGAGGGCCCTCTACAACAAAGCAACAACCACACAGTAAATGAGATTGCAGCAACCACATAGGTAAAGTATCTGGGCTCCATACCATGATACCACCTTTTTCCAAAAGGAAATGACATACCCTAAAGGGTGCGACCCTCGTAACTTTGCCGCATCTTTCCTGTTTCGACCATTTCCGAGGTGTGAGGTCCGATGAGGTCTCGTTCACAAATCTACGCTTTACACGAAAGCCATGCTTTGATCACAAATGATCAACAAGTGATCATCAACACACAGCAGCACTTAGCATGCCACACAACCATATTTGGAGTATATCGCTGATAACCTTCAATTACATAACCTCTGAGCTCGTACGCCTCAGAGAAGGGTGTTAAGCTAAGAGAATAAATTCTCCGCCACCAACATATATGTATTTGAAAGTAATCTGCTTTATATCTTAAAGTGTAGTGTCAGACACACAACCATACAAGTCTGTTCCGGGTTCGAACATAACCGAAGGCACTTCGTCCAATAAAGGAAAAGGCCCTTGCAAATCCGGGTATCCACAATCCCGATTGGACTCCCCATGAATGTGGTGATCTCTATACCGGAGCAACTCAGTGCAGAGACATTCGATAGGTTATCCTATCGTTTTCAAAGACACCCGGTCTTCACCACCGTCTTCAAATGCTATTAATTTCGTCGAATCACTATTCAGAATGGGTTATATGACACAAAGGTCCTCTCCTGGCTAATTCGAATAGTGAATGCTTAAATTTAAAACACGTGGTGTATTAATTACAAAGATTCATATTCAGGGTTCAATGTGGGTTTCAGATAACTAACTGAAATCTGACTCCCTGTCGCATCGAAGTTTAAATGCCGTTTTACGGGCAAAATGGTTTTCACATCAATACGGAATTAAATCACAAATCACAGTTCAGCACAGAGCAACTCAAATCACATAGTATCACAACCACAATAGAAATATCAATCCAGTGCACAACAATAGTTAATCATTTTTAATCAAAGTGAATGTGATTTAAATGAATCAACCACATAAATATTTTTATTAATTATTTTAAATCAATGATTAATTATTCTTAACAATAAATTAATTAAATCTTAGTCAACCTTATTAATTAATTATTACTTAATTAATTATTTTAATTAACTGCCAATTATAAATTAATCACCTTAAATTATCTAATTAACAATTCTTAATTACAAATAAATTAGACACTTAATCATTAATTAACCAATCTTTAATTACAATTATAAATCCTTAATTACTTAGTTAATTATAATTATTAATTTAATAATTCCTGATTGCTTTCCAAAACAATTGATTAATAATAATTATTTATCTAAATCAACATAAAAAACTTATTTAAACTTTGAAAATCAATTTATTTCTAACTTGAAAACTTTAATTAAGTTTAAAACTTGTCTTACATTAATCACTTAATTAAAGTATTATATTGGATTTTAAAACATTGTTAAGTATTTATTTAATTTATTAAAACTTGAAATAAATTCTTACTTAAGTTGTCAAACAATAATTACTTTATTAGTACTAAAATTTGTTTAACAACATTAACTTAAATTTATTGGGCTTAACCCTTTTGAAACAAAACCCGAGATTACCCCAGGTTATACTCGATTAGACACTCGAGTTTCTCACCATTTCACCTGAGACGTTCCTCGCGTACGCTTCTTCTTCCTCTCTTTTTTTTTCTTTTTTTCCCAGTTAAGTTGAGATTTAGTTTAAGTACAAACCATAGTATCAGGTAAACCCTCACACGTACCCAGGCATAACTCGAAGCATTCGACCATTTTACTCGAGTAACAACTCGAGTCGCTCACCTCCACCAGTTTCATACATCAACCCGATATCGTGCACATGCACAGCATCGCGCCATCGCTCCGGCGAACTTCAGTATCTTCGGCAAGTCGCCAATCTCACCTACACTCGAAATCGACACTCGAAATCGACACTCGATTCGACACCAAAAACTCGAAATCGAAATTAAGCAGTTTGCCCAAAAAACTACACTCGACCCAATCAACAAAAACACCTCGCCGCCGTTGCTCAGACCACCGGAGAAGCTCCAACTCCGTCCACACCACGTCAACACTCCACTCTACCATCCCCTCGAGTTTCGAGAAGCTCGGTCAACCAGAGGAGACGAACTCATCTCGTATTTTAACCACAACAAATTCGAAAATTAAACCCTAAAATGGCCTCGTCTAAACAATTCGTGTAGTAGAAAAAAAATTGGCAATTTTTCTGGAATCATCGATGAACAAACCTACTTCGCACAAGATTTCAACATCCAAAATTGAATCGATCATCATAAAATGGTGAAAATGCATATTTTGTTCAAATATGAACTGCACTCAGAATACTCCACTAAAAATTACCATTTTTGTTTTAAAAATCTTGTTTTTGAATGTTGATTCAAGCTATATAATCGAATTAATATTTTACGATATTCGAATTTATCCTAAAATTAACTTTTTACTGTAAAATTGAATTTTACAGAGTCACAACTTCATTATTAAGCTTTAAACAAAATTTAGATCATAATTTATGTTTTATACTAACTTAATTGTTGAATATTAAGGCCTATCAGAGACTAGTGAAGATGAAGTTAAAAAAATTATCTTGATTGAACTCTGTACTTAAAAAACAACAAAGATGACATATTCATACACGACATAGATATAAATGAAACATACATAGATATATTCATATATATATATATATATATATATATATATAATCATGTAACACAATATCATCTAGAATTCACATATTCCAACATTCATTGCTTTGAACTTTTAAGTTAAATGTTTACTCACCTGAAAGCAAGTTTGAACAGAACACTTTTGTGTTGAAAAATGCAGTTTTGAACTTCCTGCTTTTGTTCAACAGATTTGTTTTTTTTGAGTTTATAAATGTAGTGATGCTTATATTTTTTTCTTTCCTTTGATTTGCTATGTTATGTTTGAACGAGCAAGAACTGATATGGATGTGTATATATAAAGGAAATAGTTTGTACAGGGGAGGTGTTTCTGGTGTAGCTTATTTCCTTTCTTTTTTTATTTGATCATATTTTTTCTTCCTGCCTCCTTCTTTGACCAGACAAAATTTTTGTAAACATTTGAAACGACTTTATTTGTGCTTGAGAAGATAGCATTTAATGCAGTTGTTCCCATCTAAGTTGACATACTTACGCGTATGTACATTTTTTTTTGTTTTATACATAGATATTTATTTTAGCCTTGCATACATTTTTGTCTTTGTTATCACCTTGTTTACATAATCCACATGCAAGTCTATATGTATTTCATATGTTATTTTTATTAGAACTATCTTATGTATCCATATGAGTTACCTTATATATTTATGTTTAACACAAATTCTTGTTCTTTTTTTATAATAATTATTATTTATTTAAAGCTTAAACTACCAAATACTTTATTTATATCCATATATTTTTGTAATATTTAATATTAATAATATTTTATTTCTTTTGAAACTTTTCAAATTAAATTTCAAAAGTTCAAATAAGTAACCTAATTTAAATTAACAAATTTTGGGATGTTACACTTAGTGTGAATAATACTATTCATCTTTGTTATTTTATGTTAATTGAGACCACGCCGCTTAGCGCAATGAGTTTCTTCTCACTAACATTCTTTCAAAATATATCTTTTGCAAATCTTTTCCTACAACCAAAACTGGTTAAAATCTCTAAAGCACCATTATGTAAACATACATATCGGGTAGTAAAATGAACTATCTATTCATGCACTTTAGTTCTTTTGGCTACCTATTAACTTTGGCTGAATTGGTCCTACTAGACAATATATCAAAATTTATCTAACATTTGTTAGACATCCTCTTCTTCTTTTGGACGTTCCATCCTTAACTATCTGTTAAATTCTTCTCTTCTGAATGGTCTATCCTTAACTTGTTATCCTCTAGGGTTACCTGATCCTAATGGTTTTGCGAGCTTACCAATAACCTATCTGTATACAAATATTATTCCTTTCTGTGTGTATTCATATTTTTAGTCTACTATGAAAAAGCCCTGTACACTGGAATTTTGGACAAAATTAGCTGGGGCTAATAGCTAATGTATAGGGTGTAACCTTATACCAGTCTCGTCTAGTATTCTAAAATTTGAGTCATTTTACTTATGGATCCCTTACCAAAATTTTCCTTGAAAAACTTTTCAAAATGAATTAAAACCTTAAAATCAAACTCAAGAAGGAAAATTATATATTCTATTCTTATTCAAAATTACCTTGCTGTGTTTTATATATATTTTACCTAAATCTATTTTTTTGGTGGCGCACAAAAAACGCTACCAAAACTTATGGTTGCGTTTTGATAAACGCTGTGATATAGCCCACAACTAAAAATCCATGATTTTTAGTTGCATTTATTTTAACGCCACTATAAATTCTTTTATTGCAGCATTTCTCAGACGCCACCATAAATCCTTTTGTAGCGTCTTAAAAAACGCCACCAAAGGTATTTTGGGCGCTACCAATAGAGTTTCTAACTTTACCCCTATTTTACGGTTGCCTTTACTCAACGCCGCTTTATGTATTTCTATAGTGCTTTTGAAACGCTATTAAAAGTTGTTGATCATTTCGCACCGTTTTTTCATGCTATTATTTCTTGTTGGTGGTCTATTTTGTTTCTACTATATCAATCAATAATTACTCACATAATCATCATATTCAAACAATTAAAAAAATATTGATCATATAATCAAATAAGATATCCATAACCATTCTTATACAATAGTTTTTTGATAAAATGACTAAACTCACATACAATAACTATTCGTATACAAATTTACACACCTAGTACTAATAAAATGTTATACCAAACTAGTGCTAACAAAACGCTTGATTACCCATAATTCTTTATTGCATGCACAAGTGAAAGCTAGCACCATAAAAGTCCAACCTTGCTATCTTCGGAAATCCAATGCCTGCACAAGTGAAAGCACAACATATGATCAAACAATTATGTTATCTAATATCAAACATCTACAACATCTCCCTATGCACACTGCTTTGCACAGTGTCACACTTGCATCTCGTGAAAATTTTCTGACCAAAACCATCACGTACCACTACCCTGCCTTCCATCCACTCTGTCAACAACAAACAATTCACATACACTAAGTCAAACTGTCCCAACCATTCATCAAACACCAGCACAGTTTTCCCTGCCAACTACAGCAAAACTGCCACACACTTACTTAATCAGACCCTAGCCACACTTCATTCATCAACATATTAGCTACAAGAACCACCTCCTCCACCAAAACTATGCGCTGCATCTCATTTTTGCCTTCCATTCTCACATCAACTTGCCTTCTGACCATAACATCTTAGCAACCCCATATCCATCCCACTGTCATACATATTTCGTACTAGTCCAACTTCATCACTGTGCATATTTGTTTCAACCCCAATAACCTGCCTTGCCATACTACTTCCCAGCCAACATACCACTTCATAAAACATACTGCACAACCAGTTGCTCCACTGTTTCAATCACCATCCACTGTTTCCAATATCCTCCACTGTTTCAATCACCAAAAAACACAACCAATCAACTGAACTGCCACCACACTCCTACCCAACCAACTCACAAACTACAACAACTATAGACAGCCATCCTTCTACCCCATCTCACTACATACGAACTTCACTACCAGTAACCATCAACTTGCGACTGCGCATACGTGTTCATCATTTCAAACCCACATCTCCTTACTGCAAATCTAAACAACAACCCAGTAATACCTTTCACACACAAAACACTTCCTTCCACACTTCATTGACTCACTTCCCATTGCCTTTAGACTACCTGAACCATCCTCCATCAACCACTATTGCATCCCCATACCCCAGCATCTACAACTTCAAACAACCACTATTGCAGCTACAACTACTAAACTGTCACCCAACCATCACCATTCCAACAAAAACCCATGACAACCAATCATCAACTTGACCGTCTCCCCTGTATACATCAACATATTTATTATGTGACTTCGAACCTAAATGAATTGTAAAAATTTGGACTTGTGCAGCACTGCCTCATACTAAACTGTAAATATAAAGCATATATTTAAATAAGCGTAACATGTGCATAATAATACTTTTAATATTAACATCTGTAAACGTAAATATAATATAGATCATGGGATGATTATATGTAACAAAGGATACTCACCATATTAAAAATTCTAGGAGCATCAGATCCAGTCTCAACATCATGCCAGGTTTGGGCAGATATTGATCTCTTTAACAATGAGAACATAATTCTTAGATTCAATCAAGGAGTTGAGGGGTCCTCTAAAGGTTTCACTACATTATCTTCTTCCTTAACTCTGAAAATCGAATGAAACACGAGTTAATTTAATTGATATAGTAGAATACCTTAATTTAATTTAAATCACAAATTAGTTTAAGTTTGATCATTTGAACCCTTTAAACTATGCTTGTAAAACTAAAGAAGGTTGCTTCTTGTCGTGTAGTTTGAATAGAATTGAACTTTCGGCCGTCACTTGCATATTCACTATGTAATGCAAAAATACTGTCATAAGGATCATGCATTTTTGTCTCTAATATGCATGCCTCCTTATTTTGTTTCACTATCATATGCGAAACACCTACAGATTTTCCTAAACTAGTATAGTAGAACCAATACATTTCACCTTGTCTTTAGCCTATTATAAATGTGTGTTGCATGTGAACTTATATTTGTAGTTATAAAAGTCAGAATTAAAATTGAGCAAACTCATGCACTTATATTTGTAGTTATAAGATATGAAAGTATGACACTAGTAATTTGAAGTATGAACTTTAACAGTAACTTAGCATCATAGATTGGTAGTTAATCTTATCAATTACCAATCATGAAAAGCACATTAACAAAATTAAATAAAAGAAAGAAAAAAGTGCTCATATGGCTTTCAAATGTAAAACTATATAATCGATTTTGAATACAGTGGATGTACTCAACTGAAGTCATTTAAAATTTTCTTGTAAACATGTTTAAAACTGTTTCCTTTTGACTTGGTAATGCAAAGAAGTATATGCATTGATATGAAATGTAATTTATGTATTTATAAGTTTAAAAAAACACAAATATTGAAAGATGACAGACCACAATCCATGTGCTGAACATACTGTAGTTCTTTAACTTTAGTCGTAAACTCAGAGATGCCCATATCAAAAACAGCTCTTATACAATCATGAGAAAATAATCAACATTCTTACCAAATAGTGTGATTAATAAACAAAATAAACACAAATAGAATCTCAATTCCATACAAGAATCTCTAATGGCTGAAGCAATCCACTTGGATTCTGGTGTTCAGCTTTTGCTTGCTGGCAATTCAAGCACTCCTTTACACATAAGCCAATATCTTGCTTCACACCTTACCAGAAGAAACTTCTCTTCATATCCTGATACATCTTAGTTCCTCCTGGATGAATAGTGAACTTCGAACAATGGCATTCCTCCAAAACTTCTTTCCTTATGTTTCCTATACTCGAAACATACAATCTTCCTTTCTTTCACAACCACCCATCCCGGTCAAGAATGAAGTCCTTCAGGTCATCGCTGTTGGTTCCTTCCCTTAATTTCTTGATCCGATCAACTAACACTGGATCCTCCATCTATTTAGAAGCAATCCTTTCGATCATCACTCGTTGAATTTCCAAAAAAGGTAATACAACTATGTCCCCACTAGACATGGCCTTAGATCTCCACTGCACTCTACAATTTGCTAATGCTTCCAATTCTTTCCACTCAGCAATCATCGCTAACACTGCATTCTGATGTTTCCTGCTAAGTGCATTTGCAACCTTGTTGCCTTTCCCCAGTGTGTACTCAATCCAAAAATCATAAGCAGCTACGAACTCTAACCATCTCTACCGTCTCATGTTCAGCTCCTTTTGAGAGAACAAATATTTCAGCGACTTATGATCTTATATAACTCAGACCTCTCTACCAAAAGGTAATGTCTCCACACCTTCAAAGCAAAAATCACTGCAGCTAATTCCAAATCATGCATTGTATATATGACCTCATGCGTCTAAGCTGTCTAGAAGCATAAGCAATCATTTTACCTCCCTGCATCAGCACAGCTTCTAATCCTGTTCCATACGCATCTGTATAAACTACCAAATCCTGATTCTCTTCTGGAATAACCAACGCAGATGTATGGGCCAATAAATGTTTCAAACTCTAGAATGCTTCCTCGCACTTATCGGTCCACAGAAACTTCATATCCTTTCTCGTAAGCTTGGTCATCGGTGTTGCTTACCGCAAAATACCCTTAATAAATCTGCAATAATAACCAGCCACCCCAAGGAAACTCTTTATCTCATTTACTGTCTCAGGTCTTTTCCAACTATTCACCGCTTCAATCTTAGTCGGATCAATTGATAACCCTTCCTTTGAGACTACATGACCAAAAAACTTTACTTTCTTCTTCCAAAGTGACACTTTGGAAACTTCGCCTTCAGCTGATGTTGCCTCAGTGTTTTAAGCACCACCCTAAGATGAACTTCATGCTCTCTTTCATCCTTAGAGTAAATCAAGACATCATCTATGAAAACCAACATGAATATATCCAAGTGCTCTTGAAAAACCCAGTTCATCAAATCTATAAAGAAAGTTGGCGCATTAGTCAGTCCAAATTGCATAACTTATCGTTCATACGATCCATATATAGTCCTAAATGCCGTCAAAGGTATACTATCCTCTGCTATTCTAAGCTGGCAGAAACCTGTCGCCAAATCTAACTAAGAAAATACCTTGGCTCCACTCAACTGGCCGAACAAATCGTTAATTCTGTGCAATGGATATCGATTCTTTATCGTCCTCTCATTCAACTTACGATAATCGGTACATAACCTTAATAATCCGTCTGGCTTCTTAGCAAGCACTACTACTGCAACCTAAGACGAACTACTAGGCCTAATAAAACTCTTGCCCTCTAAATCCGCCAATTGCATCTTCAACTCCCTCATCTCTCTAGGGGTCATCCTGTTCGGCGGCCTACTCGCTGGTTCTGCTTCCGGAAACAAATCTATCCGAAACTCAATGTCTCATTTCAGTGGCAATCTAGCTATAGGCTCAAAAAAAATCTATGAATTATCCAACCATGAAAACTCGACTCAGCTCGTCATCTAATTTCATAACATCTAACAAAGCATAGATCTCATTGCCAGAACCTTCTATGGTATAAACAATTCGATCACTACAATCAGGGTGTCAAAGAGATATTTTCATATCTTGGCAAAATATCCTAGCATCATAGTCACTTAACCAGTCCATCCCAAGAATAATTGTGAATCCCACAAAATCAAACACATGCAGACTGCAAACAAAAGTATGACATAACAGGTCAAACTCTAATGGTCAAATCTCAACCCTAGAGTTGCATACCCTCCTATTGGATTCGCAACTCATAAGGAAGTAATTAAATATGTGGGTTCTAGGTTAAGCTTATCTATCAAACATCTAGATATAAAAGAATGCGATGCATGGGTACCAAATAGAACTCTAACAGACATACCAAGAATCTGAAGCATACCTCCCAAAACTGCCTTTCCCTTCTCCTACTCTGTCGGCTTAAAAGCAGCAGACTCCAATGCATACACCTTGCCCTTTCTATACTCAGCGGGCTCCTTGCACTGGTTTTTATAATGGCCGATTTGATCGTAGTTGAAGCACCTAATGTTCTTCTTCTCGATCACTTCCTTAGCCTTTCCAATACGACATCATTGGCAAAATGGCCTTTCTTGTCGCACTTGAAACAGATCACCTTAGACTTTCCTCTCTCCTCTACTCCACCCTTCTAAGCACCCTTCTTGTGAAAGAACTTCCTCTTCTGATTCTATCCACCCTGGACTTCTTTTACCTTGTTCTTCTCTTGACAAGAAAGCATTTCTTTATGTCTCAAAGCAATCTCCACAACCACATCACAGGGATCTCTGATATGCGGTAAAGTAACTCTGGCCAACTCAGACTTCAATCCCTTGATAAACTTCTTGTTCCTCTTGATCGCTGTATCAATGGCAACATAACCATATCTGGCTAGCTCTTCAAACCTACTAGCATACTCCAAAACAGTCATATCTCCAGGTTCTAGCTCAGAAAACTTCCTAATCAAAATAGACTGCGCCATAACCAACATGAACCTCTCTTGAAACCTCCTCTTAAACTCTGCTCAGATAATAGTCTCCTCATCGACTGCCACAATCACACTATTCCACCAAAATAAAGTAGCCCTCGAAGCTTTCTAAAAGCCAACCTCTCTTCTTCTCATCATTGAGCCTCAAATCTGCAAAAATCCTTTTGCAGTGCAACAACCAGTTCTCTACCTCAATAGCATCCTTGATTTCAATAAATGACTTCCTTCCGAGCTTAGTGTAATCTCCACTCTATTTAGCATAGTAATTAACAATCAGAGCTTCCTGAACTCCTCCTCCCACAACTCCAGCAACAACTCCCGCCTATACCATGTTCGTGAAAAACTAATACATAGCTTCTATTCCAATCTATAGGATTTTGGCACCCACATTTTCTGCTTGTGCCTAACCTTGGGTTCCCCTTGAATTAGGTCTGACATTCCCATTGGTGCTTTCCCTACCTGGGTTAACTCTTCCTCTTCTACCTTCTATATCTATATTCAAACCTCTTGAGATACAGAATAATAACCAAATCAAAGATAGGAGACTAGAGATAAAGTTTATACTTATATATAGGAAAATATAAGTATGTTACTATAGCATTATCCCATACCCCAAATCTACTTTGATTCCTTAGGCTTATGTTTTCAAAATCACTTTAATTAAAAAAATTCATGAACCTATGCTATAATACCAAGTTGTAACATCCCGAATCTAGAGGCCAAAAGCTAAGCACTACAGATGTTGCAGCTATCCATAGTATTAACTTCTGATAATAAAATACGACAATGCTAATAGTATCTATAATATCAGAAGCACTTGAATATGAACAAAATCATAGATTTCCAAAACCAATATTTTAGTAATTTCATTTCAAGACAAATTCATATCCAAGTTACATAATCCCAAAACGTTTTTCGAGTAATGATCAAATATATCAATTACAAAATACGCTAAGAGTGATATATGATGGTGTCCCCTTGGTTGATCAAAGCAATATAGTCATGTCTGACTTATATACACAACGAAATCAAAAAAAAAATAAACTGAAACTCATATATAGCCATCCATCAGCCACCTACTTATCTCCAAAAGCTTTATTCGCCAAAATCTCAAAAACCTAAAAACCTCAACCGTCAGCTAACTCAAGTCAATTTTGAGCACCTGAGAGTTTAACGGGAAACAAAAACTTCAAGTCAGACTTAAAGCTTGGTGTGAATAATATTGTTCATCTCTTTTATTTTATGCTAAGTGAGACCACACCGTTTAACAGAATGGATTTCCCTTCACTAACATTCTTTCAAAACATATCTTTTGCAGATCTTTTCCTACAACCAAAACTAGTTAAAATATGTAAAGCATCATTATGTAAACATACATATTAGGTACAAAAATGAAATATTTGTTCATGCACATTAGTTTTGTTTGGCTAACTATAAACCTTTGGCTGACTCGGGCCTACCAGAAAATATATCAAAATTTATCTAACATCAGTTAGACACTCATCTTCTTCTGGATGTTCCGTCCTTAACTATCTGTTAAATTCTTCTCTTCTACACGGTCTGTCCTTAATCTATCATCTTCTTGGGTCACCATATCCTAATGGTTTTGTGGGCTCATTAATAACCTATATGTATACAAACATATATTCCTTTCTATGTGTATTCATAATTTTAGTCTAGTTGTGACAAAGCCCTACACATTGAAATTTTGGACAAAATTAGCTCGAGCTAATAGTTAATGTATAGGGCGTGATCCTATATTAGTTTTATCTGGTATTCTAATATCTGAGTCATTTTACGTAGGGATACCTTCCCAAAATTTTCCTTGAAAACCTTTTCAAAATGATTTAAAACCTTTAAATCAAACTCAATAAGGAAAATTATATATTTTATGCTTTATTCAAAATCGCCTTGCCATGTTATATATATAATTTACTCAAATCTAGTTGATGATAACATTTAAATCTTTGAAAGTACCTCTTCCGGATCTATTGAAAGTACCACTTTTGAAACCATTGAAAGTATCCCTTTCGAAACCATGTAAAACCCATTCTTTTATCTAGGCTAAAACGTCAAAACCTTCCTTTCGAAATCAATCTCAAAACCATTTGGAAACCACTGGAAATCCTTCCTTTTGAAAGCTTTAAAAACTTTAGACATCTTTCTTTTAAAACCTTAAACTTGGAAAAATCTTTTCCTTCAATCTGTTGGAAACAACTAGAAAAATCATACCTTCGACTCCGTCAAAACCATTGGAGAACCATCCCTTCGAAACCTTCCTTTAAAACCTTTAGAAAGCATCAAACCTCGACAAAATTAAACCTTTCGAAAGCACCTGGGTTTAATTTAAAACATGTGGAGAAAAACCTTTCAAAACCATCAAAATCTGAGTCTTTCGAAACCAATTTGGGTTATACTTCAGTTGAGAAAAATGGTCAATAAAACCATTTAAGTCAAAAGCTTACCTTTCGAAAGCATTCCTAAGTGTAAAAAAGTGATGGTGTCGAAACCATTCCTTCAAAATATAGGAGACATGGGGAAATTTTAGAAAACAAGTAACCCTTTCGAAACCCTCTGGGTCGAAAGGTAAAAAGGCGGCAGCTAGGCGTTTCGACTTAGTTGAAAGCATTCATTAAAAACAAAGATGCAACCCAATCGAAATCATTTCCTTTTAAACTCGTTGACATGGTCGAAACCCTGCTAAGTCGAAAGCATCTTAGTCGAAAGCAAACAAGAGCATTTTTTCCTTTAAAATTAAAGCAAATCTTCAACCCTTTCGAAACCCCATGGTTTTGACCTTATACCTTTCGTCCACATCCAATTCATTACATACCAGTTGCCTGATACCATTTGCATTGGTTTTAACTATGTCGAAGGTAATAGTATGGGGGTGGAACATGGTGCTGAAGGTATCGAAATAATGAAAAACTGTTTATTTGTACTTTTGATCTATTTCTTTTGTATCTAACCTGCCTTGTTTGTCTAAGTCTGATTTGTTGCCATATTACTTTTTCAAAAGTGCTGCCATATTCCAAAAGAACTATTTTAAATTATTTTCAAAAAGTCCCTTTCTCCTTTTAAATATATAAAACACTTAAGTATCTTAAATAATTTTATATACCCATCAAAACACTTAGGAAAAATCTAGAAAATTCAAAAAAAATTATCTTTTAATATGTTTTCTAACATATACAGATTTTAGACCACAACCGATTATTATTTACCCGTAAGTAATTAATAACCAAAAACAACATTTTCTTTACTAGAGAACTCATATAAAATCCACATTAATTCTGAAAATTGAAACCCATCTCCAAACTATTATTTTTAATCTTTATAGTTTTAACAACCCTGGTTTTAGCGATTACTTGAGAATATTAAATTATAACGGCGGTTATAATTTAATAGTGAGAATTAATATTAAATGGATAATTTAAATTGTTTAGTGGGAATAAACAATTTAATTGAAAATAAAATGAGAAAATAAAGTTTTAAATAATGTTTGGAAATGAACTAGGATATTTTTTTTCTGAATGGGAAATTGAATTCTGTTGAATTTTAGAAGTAATAGACATGGTTTATTACACTTAGTTGAATAAATAGTGTATTTTATGGGAATAAGGGAAATTAATAACAAAAGTGTTTAAAAGTGTAAATTATCATTTTATATGATAGAAAATATTCGATTTCATAAATATATAAATTTACACTATTCGTTTGAATTAAAAGTTAAAGGAAAATGAATTTATATAGGTGTGCATGTGCATATATGTGATGAGTGTGAATTTTAATTAACTACATCTATGCCTTTTATTTTTTTAAGTATTTGCCCAATAGGCCCATTAGCCTGCTAATGGAAGGGAAGCACTGTGAAAACGTGGGCATGCTCATTTCTTAACTGACTCATCTTCCTGAACCAGCCTAAAGCTTAAAAATGAAAAGAAAAAAAAAGCAGATGGAACTTTACCAACTCTTATCAAATTTTCTTAAGGAATTCTTCAAATTAATCTTTCGGCAAGACAAACGTTACTCAAAAGTAGTTGAAGGCCAAATCCAAGCTAAAGTCTCCTTCTTTCTGGCATTAATCCACCTCTAATTTGCTGCGTAACTTTCGATTTCAGGTGAGTTTTACTCACATCAAGTACTGATTTTAAAAGCTAGTTGAATTTAGTGATAAGTGGTTATTGATAATCTTTTGTTTTGTTGTTTATGCACACTCATTTGTTCACTATAAATTAACCGATTGTCTTGAAATCGGTCAATAAAGGCTTTGTTGCATTGAAAATTTATAATGCATCCATGCCTAGAATTGTTTTGCACTCTTCCTCCTGTTGTATATTATATTGCTCGCATGCTTCTAGAACACACCCCTTATTTTCTTGCTGCCTATGTTCGTACGCCCCTTTATCTTTGCTCAGCCTTGAAAATCTGCCACTCATGCATGTGTAACGTCCCGCCTTTTCGCACGCTTTAAATCGACACACGCGCCCATTCAACCCATACGGAAGGGCGGATTGTTATGGGGTAGATAAGGGAAAACAGAGAAAGAAAAACAAATTAGAATCTCACAGCGGAAGGATAAAATATAATAATAAATGTACAGTTCATAAACTGTTTACAAACATTTGATTCTTCTTTATACAATAAATATCAGAGTTCACATACCAATCATAATCAATGCAGCGGAATTAAATAGTGTAGTGGAATATAATTAATAATAATAGTAGAAATCTCCGTCTTCGTCCTCCAGATCTAAAGTCTTCAATCCTGAAACGCTCGAACTGACCCAAGCGAATTGAAAAGACAAAACACTCGAGTCAGAACTAAAAGATCTTATGTAAGTTAAATTAACAGAAATAAATATGAGTGCAGTAACTTAAAAGATGCTCGGGATTCACATCTCTTAAGGATCCGTTAAACTATTTACTATGTAGTATATTTCGCTATTATAGTAGTGTCTAATTGTAAAATAAACTTACTTTTAAATAGCATTAAGGCTTTACATTTTCCACCTTAACACAGTTATATATTCCCATAGTCTATGCAGTACCGTAATCTCCCCCGTACTGAGCGTCGTCAGAGGGCACTTCATAAGTATGGTACAAAACCAAAATCGTATAAGGCGCGCTAGGGTAGGTGACATGGCATAACTAGGCAATGCCAAGGTAGATATACCAATTACGCTTTCGCGTCGGTGTTAACGTGTAGCCGCAGCTACCGCCCACCTCGAGCCACACCCCCAAATAAAAAAATTAAAAGTGGCCACCGAATCAACCCAAGAGTCAAAGTATAATATAGAAGGGATGTGTCCAATCAAAGGTGCTACCTTATTAACCTGTCAATCGCTCTTGTTTTACCCACCTTATGCCAACTCACGGGAGTTAGGTCCACGTATTTACCTTACAGGAAACGCCGCCACCAACCTACTTCATTCTGGAATCTCCACCGCGTACACAGTTGTTAAAGTGGTTTTCGGAGTTGGCAGAGAGTATGACATCTTCCGATCCCGGTCTCTTCAACAACCAAACGTTATTATAACACCGCGGTCTTTAAAAATAGTTTATACTTTAAAACCAAAATATAATTATCCATTTCAAAATCCATAAATACGATATCATTTCCATTTCCAAAATAATTCATTTTGACATTTTTTTTACAAAACCCAAATCAATGATATCATTTTTTTTTCAAATATATTTCTTTTCCACAATTATATTGCTTTAAAATTTATAATAATTGGAAACCAAACATTTGGATTATAACTTTTACCCATAATACTTCGAAAATTCATAGTTTAAAACCATAACTTCTAAAACTTGAATGGTTTGGATATTCAAACAGTATATAGCATAAAATAGTTTGAATTCAAAATCCCTTTATAAAATAAAATAATTTCCGCGACTTACAATTTATTTCATTTAAAATTTAGTCAAAATCCATAAATTTAAAATCGCTTTCAGTTTCAATAAACCACTTCAGTTTCAATATATTTCGAATTTCGAATATTAAACAATTGGAACTAAGGTTGGAAATTTCTATTTCAAAAATTTAAAGTCCTATTATTTATTTTGAAATATTTGCAAAATAAATTCGAAATTTTAAATAAAACTCAAATTGCTATTAACTATCAAAATTTCCTCCAATTTATTTATACTAGAAATATTCATTTAATCCATCTTGAATAAAATTTCAGTTATAAATATCATACCTTTAAAATTTCAAGTTAATAAATTCTAAATCAACTTATGAAGTTAAATTCTCAATTAAGCTCGATTCCAAATAAATTCTAATTCACCTTCCAATCTTAATTGATTTAAATCATTTAAAACTCTATATATTCTCAATATCTTAACATGTTCTTAACAATATAATATAAAATAGTCAAACTCCATTTTCAACTATTTATTTTATTCAACGAAACCATACATAGATTAAATTCAATATTTCAACTATAGATGTATAAATAAAATAAGATTTTATAAAATATCAAAATTATATTTATTGACCGTATCCTATCCAAACCATAGAAAATTTATTTCGAAAATAATTAAACATATATATATATATATATACACACACACCGCGGTGCCTGTATAAAATTTTCTATCCTATGGTCAAGTGATACGGATATTTATCATTTCAATCCACAATTTAAAAATAAAATTACGGTTATATATCATTTCAAACCGCAATTTAAAAATAAAATTAAGGTTATATATCATTTCAAACCGCAATCCCGAATGAAATGAAAATGCATGATAACTTGCAGTTTATATAAGATAGAACACATCATCCATTCATCCAATATCAATCATCAACCAATTTATTTCAATCATCATCAATTTATTTCAATCATCATCAATTTTAAACAAACATTAATATATAGCATATACAATATAACAGGAAATAAATGACATTTATTAACTAACAGTTTATATTCAAAATAAATTTATTAACTGTTTCTATCAGTTTATATGCAGATAAATAAATTTGAACTTTCAATTTATATGCAATAATAAAATTAATTAACAGTTATATTAAATAAATGTGATTTAACAGAGATAATGAATAAAACATGCCAAACAGTCATAAATAAATTTCTACTCGTATCTAAAATCAATTTAACAAACATAAGAATTTTAGAAGTTGCGAGTGGGTTAAAACACTCACCTTTTGAATTTAAATCGAATTTAAATCCGATTTAAACCCAAAAATTCGACGTTCTCCAAATCTGTCCAAACCAGCGCCAAAACGTTAGAAATTTTATTACGATCCTAACAAAAAAATGCGCATGAAACGGAGTTTGTAAGTGAAAAATATAGCGAAAATTGCGCTTGAATTTCAAAAATAAAATAACAATAAAAAGAGAACACAATTCACCTTGCAACATGCCACGTCAACCTCACTCCCCTCTTTCATAAACGCGCGCACAGCAAGTGGAACCCAACACACCTCCGATTGACCGATCTTTGACCACGCCTAGCCACCAATTCGACCGTCAATTCGCCGCAAAATTTCGTCGATGAACAACGTGCTAGCCCCTCTACATAACCCAGAAGGGATTTTTCGATCAGACACACCAGTCAAAAATGCCCAAATCAATTTTGACCGCGATTTCTTGTCAAACGATGCATCGAATTGAAAAATGAATTACACCATTGAATTACGCTCGTCGAGAGCTTCAACATATATTATTTTGAGATTTTTCTGATG
This sequence comes from Allium cepa, assembly GCA_030765085.1. Taxonomy (NCBI): domain Eukaryota; kingdom Viridiplantae; phylum Streptophyta; class Magnoliopsida; order Asparagales; family Amaryllidaceae; genus Allium; species Allium cepa. The sequence goes on from CM060942.1 coordinate 191,613,913, forward strand.
ACTTTGACTTTTTGACTCTGATTTTGAAATGGATCTGGATCTGAAATTTTGTTTGCCACTGAGGAGGAGAAGGAGCTGAAGAAATTTTTCGCGCAGACAAATGAGAGTAGGCGGAGGCTAGGGTTTAGCGGGGTATTTATAAATGAAGTTGGAATAGAAAGATGGATCCGAATTTAAATGAATTCACAATTTGTCAATTTAAATTCCAAAAATCCATTTATTTGATTTTTAGATCTTATTATGAATAAATGGTCAACTTACCATTTCTATCATTTCTGATTGCAATTAGCTTCAAATTTATTAACCAAACCTCCATATCAAATAAGGATTTATTGTAAAAAATTTAGTGTTTACCTTTAATTAAAGTAAATTCAATAAATTATAAAATCTTATTTCAATGAAATTTTATACCATTCGTATTCAATTCTCTTTATTAAATCAACAATCATCATCTTATGTATATATTTAACATTAGTATATATCCAATTACCCTAATTTCTTTACAGTTATCAACTAAATTCATATTAACGTAATTTTTTAATTACGTTTAATTGCAAAACATAAAATTTCAATTGCTACAAAAATTATATTTATTATAAATTGAATCCCAATCAATTTCAACCTTACAATTTAAATTAAATGGTATTGCACTAACCTTATTAATTTACATCCAGTTTCAATTAGTATAGAATTTGATCCTAATTACTTACCATCAAATTCATAAATTATCGATTACCTTCCAATTAAATAAATTTTTATTACAAATTGATTTACAGCCTAATATAACATTTACATTAAACCCATTTCATTCCACCCATTATTACTAACCTTAAATTAGCCTATCTTCATATTAAAAATAATCCTTTCTTTTTAATGATCTGATTGGATCTAAACATAAGTTTAAATTTAGGTATTAACATATATGCAATAAACTAGCATTAAATTTTGAAACGTGAACTGATTTAATTGGAAATAAATCACCCAACCCAAATTTATTTTAATAAGTTTCCAATTAAACCGATTAGATTCAATTCCAACCCTTTAATTGAGCCTATCATTACTTTGTAACGCAGTTAACACTTGTCTCACATTTCATTCCATATATATTCGAATTTGCAGCTTCCCTTTGTATAAATTATTATTTCCAAATATATTGAAGTTGTTATTCCAAATTATTGTTCTAACCCAACTATATACATGTGCTACAATTAGAAACTCAATTAATTCATTAAATAGGTTTCATTCTTTTATATTAACTTATGAAATAATTATGCATTTCCGTTGCTCATTACCTTTATACTTTTCAATTACAGTTCTCACCCACATAAATGAGACAATTAATTTCATCTAAATGTAATCGTTTTCCAATACATTAATAATTTTATTTCCATGTCTTATATTACAACAAACTATCCAATACGAAAAGTCTTAACATTGTTGCAAATACTACTTTAATTTACATTAACGCAATACTTAATTAAAATTATTGTAACTGATTTCAAAATTGTAAATTAACAAGTTTCCAAAATAGGCAACATACAATAATCGTTACTCTAACCTTTAGTCACATTAATACGCTTTAATTTCTCAAAATCAAAGTTCCCATTTGTTTCTTACATTTCAAACTCAAAATCAATTATAACAAATTTCAATAATTCCCTAGACCTTTCCTTTCCATTTATCCGTTTATCAAGTTTACATTAATAAATCTTTTCTTCCATTCCTCAAATTCAACAACTAGTTCTATTATGAATACTGTTAACGTTATTTCCAAATATCCCTTAATTAATATTATCGTAAAAATTTATTTATTTTTATTCCAATTGATTAAAAATTCAATTTCTAAGTCTTAATATACTCTAAATTAACAACTTCTAAACATGGTATTACTTCTCATATTTGTAACTTTTATTTATTCTATTAACATTTATTTCAAGTTCTAATTCTATCAACCAATTAAACAGTTAACTTATAATATATGCTTACAATCCAAATATTACACCCATTTGTCATATTCTGAATGGAATTAGCATTTAATTCCAAAATTTATCTAAATTTTACATTCAGTAACAAATAAATCAATATATTATTCCACACACTAATACACTGATTGCATATGTTTATACTATGCTCCATTTAAAACTAAGTCATAACAATTGAATGATTGTATTTCATTGGAAATGTTCATTAATTATTAACTTGCAAAAACGTATTTCATAAATTTACATCTAATTATTGTTAACCATGTTTTAGTACATTAATCTTTTTAATACTTACCTCTAATTTCACATATTCGCTTTATATCCAGGTATAAACCCTTATATCCCATTATAACTTAATGCATACAATTTACAACTTCCATTTTTATATTAATTTGAATTCCATTCTAGATAAAAAAAATTACATTCACTAATTCAACATCCCCCTTTGTTTCCTATACTAAACTTAAAGCCAAGTATGACAATTTACATTACTTCAATAAATTGCCATATAAAATTTAAATTGTTAATTTTAATTACAATTTCTACTACTCTAATATAAATTATAAATTTTTTATTTTCTTCTCTAAATTTAAATTATAAAACCTTAATTAAATTAACAAATTTATTTACCAAAATTTACGGGTCGTTACACTCTCCTCCACTCAAAACTTTTCGTCCCCGAAAAGGAAAAGAAGGAAAAAGAAAGAATTAAATAGACAATATATCTTATTCAAAATATCAACTTTATAAAACAATAATTTACCAAATTAATTAATTAAAATAAAATATAACAATTTATACCAATTAAATCTTTTTATACTCAAATTTAATAAAGTTTGGAAACATTTTCAAAATATTTCTAAGTTCAAAATTTACGGAAAATTTTAGCAGAGTCTCCTTTGTATGGAGAGTCTCGGGAGAAAATGTAATATTAAATATAACAAAATATCACATATAATACCAAAAATATTATATCCCAACACGGGAAAATATATAAAATAGCGCTAAAACCGAAATCCGAAACGTACCTATTTGTCGGGCAATTAACGCTTATTTATGGAACCAAAAGCAGTAGCAATTGCTTCCATAACCTGCGTTTCACTAATATAATCTAAAAGGGTTAACAATTTATATAAGATGAAATATTTAAGGTTGTTTCAACCACAACAACAATCAATACAACAAACACTTGCAACAAGGCATACAACCATAAAATCAATCATTCATTCATATCAAACAAACAATAGTTGTTCGGGTTCAAACTTTAAATTGTACAGAATGGAAAATAAACTATTTAGCGCACCTTTTATTCAACAGTCTTTGATGAAACTAAATAGATTATTTATTCATCCAACCAACTTTAAGGTATCCTTACCCAACAACCACAAAACAAACAAAACAAAAAAAAACAAAACAAAACAAAACAAACAACAATTTCAATCAATAAATTAAGTTCATTCTTATTAATTTCATATCATACATTGTTGTTTGATTTCCCTTTTTACTCATATAATGATTTCTTTTAATTCTCATTTATTTCTTTATTTGCGTTACATTCATTCATTTCTCAATTTCATTTACTAGATTTTATTTATTCATTTATTAATAATATTCATGTTCAATTTTAGTTACTTGGCATAACAGTTATACAAATTTTTCTCAATTCCTCTAATTGATTAATGGTTCAGTATTTACATTATTTGTTTCATAGGTTACAATTTCAAGTTTATTTTAAATTTCATTTATACCCTTGCATTTAATCACTTATTTTTAGTAAAAGTTCCAATTATAAATTAGTAATATTCCAATTTACTATACTTAATTGAAACTATTAATTAACGAAACTTAAGAATAAAGTACCGGGTTAAATTTCAAATCATTTTAAAATAATAGACAAATATATACTTAAAATTTATATATCCAATTATATTTAAAATAATTTAAAAATATTTATTTGTCTATCAAAATAATACTACGGTGGCCTTCCCGCTTTGAAACTCGAAAATGAATGTCGATAATGCGGCCGCCATCACCGAAATTATTTTTCAGCGACAGAGAGGGGAGTACAACTTATTTCTTTTAAAACATTTCTTTCAAATTATAATGAAATATTTATATCAGAAAATACTTCTAACAATATTATTATTATATTCCAAAATCCATTGAAAGAAATCTTCAAAAACCCCGGAACTTAAGTTCTAAGTTTCCACTTTTCATTTATTTTATTTTCAACTTAGTTTCAACTATTATTTATATTTTCATTACCTAACACTCAATCTATAGCAAAAAAATATATGTCTTTATAAAATATTTTTATATATAGAAAATATAATAGGCAAAGTTATTTTATTCACCTATATTAAAAACAAATATTATGTCGGTCTGTCCTATTAAGTGTTTAGAAATTCCTATTGATACCACAACGTCCCATGCACCAACCAGAATTTATAAATACAAAACGGATCAGATTAACACAATATTAAAACCTTTTTATAACACTAACAAATACGCTTTCTCATATATACACTCAGCGACTCCCATAGGGTATTACTACCCTATTAGTAATGAGTCAAACCCCACAAAGCTAAGGTTTATCGCTAAACCAAAGCTCTGACACCAGATGTAACGACCCGCATTTTCGCACGCTTTAAATCGACACACGTGCCAATTCAACCCATACGGAAGGGTGGATTGTTATGGGGTAGATCAGGGAAAACATGGAAAGAAAAACAAATTAGAATCTCACAGCAGAAGGATAAAATATAATAATAAATGTACACTTCATAAACTGTTTACAAACATTTGATTCTTCTTTATACATGTTTGTGTCAAAATTGGGCACAACACTCTTCGGAAGTTTTTGAAGAGATAATAAGTGAAGAAAGCAAATTAAAATGAGGATTATCTAACAAAAACTCCAAGCAACAGAAAATAAATTGCACAGAAGACAACAATTTAGAGTGGTTCGGCAATTTGCCTACGTCCACTATGAGGCTTTGTTATTTTATTGCTCGATATCCGGAGAATACAACTTTTATATGGCTAAGTACAGCAGTTCTTAAGCAAAAATTCGAAGTCAAAGGCAGCGGCGGTGCTCTGAAGTAATTCTGGCGGCGTCCGGGCGTGCTTTATCTCTCGAAATTCTCCGATCCCTTTTCTGAATGACCAGGGGCTCTATTTATAGGTGTTGGAGGCTGATATTTCTCCTAGAAATCAGGTAGACCACTTCCAGCATGTGAGGGGGCCCGCATGGCCGAAACCTGGAGATCCGGGCCCACATTGGGATCGATTCGACCCTAGGTTCGAATCGATCAAAAAAGTGTCTAATCGCGATGAAACTTGGCGTGGACATTCTTCAGCATGAGTGTAAGCTACTGTAAAAATTTCGTGGCGTTTGAATTTGTAGATCTCAAGTTATGATCGATTCAAGATTGCATTCCTGGTCAGCATGCGCGCTTCGAATCCATGGCCTTCGAATCGATAGGGTCGAATCCCTGGGTTTCAGCAGTTACAATTTGATGGGTTCGATGTTATGGATTCGAAGATACCCTTATGCGCGTCCTTCGTGTCATTCAGAGTGTCTCGTAGTTGGCCGATGCGAAGCCTTCTTTGCTTGATGGATTCGAAGGACCTTCTCGGGATGGAGTCGAAGATAGGAATTCTTCGAGGGATTCGAACCAAGGTAGGTGTGGACGGGTTCGAAGCATGGCCACCTCTGATGGATTCGAATGAAGGCATGTCCTTGATGGATTCGAAGGAAGGATTGCCTTGATGGATTCGACGGCAGGGTTCGAAGGTATACCCTTTCGATTCGATCAATCGTGCGTTCCTTCGTATCTATCAAGGCGTTCCATGGTTCGATCGATACGAAGGGTTCTCTGCTCCATGGATTCGAAGATGGTTATAAGTTGGAGTCGAGGCTTCTTGGACTTCATGGATTCGAACGTTGCTCCTGCTTATGGATTCGGACCTTGATCGATTCGACCCTGGGTCTCTCCGATGGATTCGAAGATAAGGCCTACCCTCCTTATTTTCTCTTGGCGACATCTTGAGCATATGAACTCGGATCTCCCCGAAATTTGAAACGCGGACTTCTACGATCTTTCTGGTCATGTCCTATCAATTGTGGATCAATCTGGACTCGGACAAAATTCATCGATATCCATAGCGAAGAGAAGTGCAACCAATCTCTGAGACGATCTGTCCCTTGTTTTTGGCCAATCTCTTGGTATCACGGCTTTGCCAAAAAGCGGGATAACATTTTTCCCCCCAAAGTACGTCTTGTGGGAACATGACGTGCTTTGAATAGTTGCCATTTCTTTCTGAAAAAATCATTGCCCTCTTTTTGTTGAGACTCGTACGATGTATTACTGTAACCTTGCCTTGATATGACTGATTGCTGAATAGTAGCGCTTAGCCACTGGCTGTTGTTGTTGTAACAGGATGACTGTTTGATCCCGATGTCCTTTGATGGATTCGAAGTCACGTTTGTTCGAATCGATCGTCTTCGAGTCGACGGTTTTTTTTTTTTTTTTTAATCCAGCCTTTGCCTAGTGCTTCCTTGAATCGATGATGCCTCGCATCGATAAAGTTGGGATGGATTCGATCGTGCAAGGGATCTGAAGGTAACGGGTTCGAAGTGGAATATGGATTCGGCCATGTGATGGATTCGAAGTTACGGCTTTTCACTGTGATGGATTCGAATGAAATGGGTTATCGAGTGCTTGTTCGAATCGATGGGATCTGGCTAGTGACCGGCGGTAGAAGGTAAACACAACCGGGAATCGAAAAGCCACGCGTTTTCTATGGAATCCATATAAATATCCAAGGCCGTCCTCATTTTTACTTCTTACTCTTCACTTTTTACTGTAGTTCTGCCTTCGAATCGGTCCTCCAACGTCAGATACAACTGCATTCTGCACGAATCGACCCAATTTCTCCAAGTTTCTCACCGCCATCGAATCCAATTACGGTAGGTCAAGAGATCGATCCGAGTGTAGAACAATGAAAACTGAAAATTTGACATCGACTTCAATCTTCTCTTTCGAAACCCATGAGTGATAGTGAGGTCTAAAGTGGGTTGACTCGATGGATCTGGGGATTGAGGCCATTCAAGTCGTATCGATTCTGAGTGTCATCTGGGAGAAGTGTAGGCAACGTTGGTTGTTATCCTCCTTCCTTGCTTCGCATCGATTAGGGCATAGGTAGTTCGAACCGATCAAGAAGGTGAAGCTTCGAATCGATGTAGGAATAGGTAGTTCGAATCGATCAAGATTGTGAGATTTCGAACCGATGGATTCGAAGGACCGTGCTGATCGATTCGAAGTGTTAATACCCTGATCGATTCGAAGATGTGCAGCGTTGATCGATTCGAAGTTACGCGAAGCTAATGGATTCGAAGCACCTTCTCCACCCTAAAGCTGCATCGAGTCGACCTTCCTTGCTTCGAGGCGCATGGATTCGAACGTCTTCGATTCGACTCGTATCGATTCGAGTCGATCGATTCGAACGTTCGAACATATTAAACTTCTAACTCTATGATTGGCTCCAACTTTTGAGTTTATGACCAACTTCAAATTTGAACTTTTCGTTGAGCTTAATGAACTTTAGCATACTTGACCCCGACGAGCTTCGGCCTTGCATAATCGAATCTAACTTGACATCTCCATTGAAGCTCGTCGATGGCACCATGACTTAAACAAAACACAACAAGTTTATTACTTGAACTAGTTAATAACTTCTGGGGGCTTGAAAGTGACGGTCAACAATGACGGTTGTTTTCATTCTCAAATCCAAAATTTCGTAGTTTGGACACCTCGTTTCATCTTTGTAAAGTCTGCTTAAATTTTTTTTTCTTTTCTAGCACTTATGTTGCACAACATATTCATACACTCTGCACCGCGGGAATGCTTGGGTTTTTTCGTTTTTAACGCCACTTTCTGGTGAGTTAGTTAATTATGGAGTCTTCGAGTTCTCAACAACAAGAGGCACAAAGCTCGCCCTTTCCAATGCTTGAGCTCCCGGACATCCCTCCTGAAGTCGTAGATCCGGCTCCGGATGAATTGCCGGAGGCCATATTTATCGAAGATCCGGTCGATTCTGTTCAATCCAATATCTCAGAGTCTCTGTTGGGTCGGTTATGTTCGAAACACAACATATCTTTGGACGACGTTCTATTACCCGGTGCCAGCGATAGACCACACAACCCTCCTGAGGGATATACTGCCTTTTACCGCCATGCCTGTGTGGCTGGATCTCTTCCTCCTTTTAACCAATATATCAGAGAGATGTTGTCGTATTTAGGAATCGCTCCTTCACAGCTTCATCCCAACGGGCATGCATTACTAAACAGCGTCTTCGTCATATTTATGGATTGCCTTTTTCGCCCGCCAAGACCTAATGAGATCAGGCACATCTTCAATTTTAAGAGTAGAGGTGATAGCCCGTCTTTCACTTTTCTGGAGGCGGTCAGGAACTGTCAGGTCGTAACTGGGGCTTGGACCAGGCTTAGTTATTTCAAGAACGAGTGGTTTTTTGTTCGTTGCCCCCCAGGGTTTGCCAGGAGATGGTTATCCAGACGTAAGCATCATAATTCGTTACTGAGTGGTCATTCTTAATACTTTACATTAATATTCTGCTACTCTCGCAGCCATTATTTCAAGACCTGCTGGTGGGCATTATAGGGGCGTCGTTCAAAGCTTGCAAAGGGTTCCCCATGACTTAAGGCACATAGATCTGCTATTGACCGATGATAACTTAAGGACACTGGGTTTGATTGAGATGGGACAGAGTATTGTGATTGAAGGTTTGGCGAAATCGGCCTCGAGGAAGAAGAAAAAAGTGGCAAAAAGAAGACCTGGCGTTGTAATAAGAGAAATGAGCGATGACGAAAGAACGCCCACAGATACTGATATAGCTGCCGACCTTTCCCGAATAGAAGAGGGTCATAAAGGCAAGGCTGTTGTACCTAAGCTTAAGAGACGGAAGTCTGTAGTTGTAACCCGTTCCCAACCTGGGGTTACCGTTTCCCGTGCCTCTCCTTGTCAGTCTGGAGACCTTTTCACCGGATTGGACGATATTCCCATTCCGGACTACGTATCTCTCCATCACGGGTCCGGGCTGGAAGAGCTCCGGGGAGCGCTTGACATAAGCGATTCTTTACCCGTTAGTGTAATCGACGCTTCTGGTTGGTCGGGGGGTTTGCGCATTTATTCACTTTTCACGACATTTCACGACTTCCACACGCATTGCAGTGTTTTTTCTTGGTACTTAATCGAATTGTTCCTTTTTATTTCAGGCATCATGTCGAATCGTCCTTCTACACTTGACAAACTTCGGCGAGTACACCATTCTTCATCCTACTATGAGTCTCGCCGCAGGGATTCTGACCGAGATCGTGAGCGGAGGTATTATGAGCAGGAACACCGCGATAGGGACCATTCCCGACACTACTCCAGCCAGGAACATTCTGATAGGGACCGGAGATATCGTTCACCCTCTCGTTCTCCTCCGTCGTCCAGGGGCCAAGTGCATGTAGTTGAAACTTCGCGGCAACAATCATCTCAACAAATTTCTAAACCTGGTCCACATCGCTCAAGGACCGACACAGCCACGACCGTAACCGTAGAGGAAGCACCCCTTGAACCGTCTGGTGAAGGGGCTATTAGAATTGCTCAGTTGAAAAAAGACTTTCCAGAGATATGCTTTGACGCCTATATCTTTCCGCCCAACCTTAAGAGAATTCCCGAAGAGGCCGTGCACACTGCCCTCAGCTATACTCGGGATTTTTATGCTCAATATAAAGAGTGGTACAGGGCAGCTGTTAAAGCCTCAAAAGTAGCCTTCGAACGGGCCAAAGTTATTGAGGGCTTGGAAGCAGATTTGGCTCAGAAGAACCGTATCGTTGACGTTCTTCAATCTGAAACGGAGTCTTCTCGCAAAGCTGAACTGGAGTCATTACAGAAGGTCGATGAGACATTGGCTGAGATGGCAAAAATGCAACAAGCGCACTGTACTTTAGTTGAGGATTTAGGCCATCGATACAAAAACGTTGAGGCCGAGCGAGATGCGGCGGTCAGGGAACTTGAGGAGTTAAAAGCTAAATTCGCCAGTTTAAATAAGGAAAACGATGATGCTAATGCAGCTGCACAGGAAGCGTGTGAGAAAGTTGTGTCTCTTCGAGCCGAGCGAGACGCAGCGGTTGCTAAGGTTGGAGCGGTGGAAGCAGAGGTAGAGGGGAGAGTTCAAGCGGAGATTTTCAGAGTAGAAGCTGAATTTGACGACCTTCTCGACACTTATAATGCCAATGTACTCGAGCACAGGAATCTCTCGTGGCTCGGAGATTATTCTGCACTCCTGCTCAGTGCTTGGAAAAAACTGGTGGCGAATAAAAGAGCATCTCTCCCTGAAGGTGCCGTAGATGAGTTTGAACTTGAATCTCGCTTATTGAACGAAGAGGAAAGGAAACTCCTCCATGACGCGATGATCACCGCTGAGAGGGAGAGACTTGGGTTTCATCATGTAGAGATGGGTGAAGGTTCTGGAGCCGCACATGACAGTGAGAATGTTCCAGTTGATGCTCCAACCCCATCTGGAGTTGTTACTACAGCTGTTCCACAAGTTATCCCTGCTTATAATCCGGATCGACCGGAATTGTCTCTCGGTACATCTACCGCTTCTGAGCCTGTTCTATCAACGAGCCACAGCAAAGAAGGTATTATAAATGTTACTTTAAGTGTTTCTGGAATTTTGAACTTGTAGTCGATCTTTTGACCATTTCTCTTGTGTTTTAATCAGTGACTGACAGCGATGCGCCAGCACTTCCAATTCCACAAGTTTCGCAGCCAACGCTAGGAGCCGTTGTTACTGAGGCCATCACGACCACTGTCTTTACCAGCGAGATGGAAGGAGGGAGCTCGATGTCGTTTGATGTTCAGATGATCGAGGAGCTTCTCAAACAACCTTGTGAACCTTTCCCTGACCCTTCCTTTACAATGGGTGGTGTTACCTCTTCTTTTAGCTCATTTATACCGACCGTCCCTGTTTCCAGCGCTGATCGATCAATCCGAGAAGAGGAAATTCTTGCTGAGATAAGTGCTGAAATGGCTACGGCAGTTGGTGGTTCTGGAGGCGATGTCGCTCCACCAAGCATAACTTCTTCAGTCATTACTTCTCTCACCAGCACTGTTATAACTTCTAGTGTTGAAGCTTCGCCACCCGCTTCGGCTCCTCCACCTTCAGTTCGCCCTCTAAAAAGGATCTCTGTCCCTTCTAGTTCTGAGGAAGATGTAGATATCATGCCAGACCCTGAGGACGCTCCAAAGAAGGACAAGAAATCTCGTAAGAAGCCGGGTAGCGGGTCTAGCGGCTCAACCCCAAAGAAGAGACATCGGAAGAAGAAGGACCGAACTTCTTGTTATGTCATGCAGTCGCGAAGCAGAATTTCTTTTTACTTCTCTTTTTGTCGGTTGTGTATGAATGTGGATCCGGCATCCACTTTATGAGTTGTTTTTGGTTTTATCATGTAATCAAACTCTTTTTTCGTTTGTTAATAAAATAGAAAACAGCTCTTTTCTTATTTGCTTAAGTATTGATTAGCTCATGCCCACATATGCTATAAGCCTTGTATACATGTCCGCACTTCGGGGACTTAACATAATCTGCCGTTAACGGTTTTGTGTACTTGTGGTGTTTTCACCGTCAAGTAGAGTTTGTTTTTTATTTGCCGAGTCTGAGAATCTTGGTCGCGAGTTGTAGTCGACGAATAATCGAATTTCGGACGTTACATTGCTTCGGTTAGCGATTAACACTTAGCTTTTTTGCTCCCTAGTCTCGGGGAATAACATTTGTGTTTTGGTGGTTGTGTTTAACGCAAACCTTAAGCACGTTTCCACATTCTGGGGACTTAGGATAATTTGTAATCGATAACTTGGTTCGCACTATGGGAATTTGAGAGTTATCGACGTTTTGCAATTTGGTTCGCGTTCCGGGAACCCGGAATTGACGTTTACACTCCATTTCACGCTCTAGGAATCTGGAGTTCGCGTGGACCCTCCGGTTCGCGCTCCGGGAACCTGTAATTTATGTTTATACTCCAATTCATACTCTGGGAAGTTGGAGTCTGTTCGCACTCTGGGAACGAATTATTTTAACGTTTATACTCCAATTCGCGCTCCGGGAAGTTGGAGTCCGTTCGCACTCTGCGAACGAATTATTTTAATGTTTATACTCCAATTCGCGCTCCGGGAAGTTGGAGTCCGTTCACACTCTGGGAACGAATTGTTTAACGTTTATACTCCAACTCTCGCTCCGGGAACCGAGAGTTGAGGTTTATACTCCAATTCATACTTTGGGAATTTGGAGTTGGCGGGGGGATTGTCGTGTGTCAATCCCCGTGAATGTTGATGTAGTATTCTATCCCCGAGTTCGGGTTTCACTTAGTGAGTGACTGGTCGCATCACAATCACTCCCTACTTGAATAAGTCCCTCCCCGTGATGGGACTTAGCCCTTCGTGCATTGTAATATAATGCGTCATATTCAGTAAACCACAGCTCTGGCTTGAAGAGATGGCATTTTATTGCTGAAACGAAAGAATACGGCAAAGTCAGTTGCCTTATTACAAATTTAAGTCTCAAAATACTAGAATAAAATGTAAGGAAGTAAATTGACAGAAAGTAAATAGGTAAAATTTCTCATATGTAGTAGCGACGAAGACTTTCGCTATTCCAAGCTCTCGGCAAGGTAGAACCGTCAACTGTTGACAATTTGAACGTGCCATCTCCGAGTTTTTGTGAAATCACATACGGTCCTTCCCAATTTGGCTTCATGTGTGAAGGGACCGGATAAACTCTTTTGAGTACGAGATCGCCGAGTTTGAAGGTTCGCAGACGGACCTTGGCGTTGTACAGTCGGGCGACTTGATTACGATATGCGGCTGCCCTCAAATCAGCCTCTTCGCGCTTCTCATCGAGTAAATCCAAAGATTCAGAAAGTAATATGGCATTTGTTTTCGGATCGTAATATGTTACACGATGGGAATGCACTTCCATTTCGACTGGAATAACGGCTTCAGAACCATAAGATAAGGAAAACGGGGTATGACCGGTTGCGGTTTTATGGGTCGTTCGATAGGCCCATAATGCCATAGGGAGTTCGTCAACCCATTTGCCCCCAGCTTTTTCCAGTCGCTTCTTCAGAATGGACTTGATAACTTTATTAACTGCTTCAACCTGACCATTTGCTTGTGGGTGTGCCACTGTTGAGAATTTCTTCTGGATGTGAAATCGTTGGCAGAAATTTTTGAATTCAGCACTGTCGAATTGAGTTCCGTTATCAGTAATGATAGTATGTGGGAGACCAAAACGGCAGATGATGTTACGCACTACAAAGTTGATTACTTTCTTTGTTGTGATTGTCGCAAGGGGTTCAGCTTCAGCCCATTTGGTGAAATAATCAACCGCGACGATGGCGTACCTCGCGCCACCTTTGGCCAGAGGCATTGTGCCGATGATATCCATTCCCCACACCGCAAATGGCCAAGGACTGACCATCTGGGTTATCTCAGTAGGCGGGGCTCTTGAAATTCGAGCATGTTTCTGGCATTTGTCACATTTTCTAGCGTAATCTGCAGCATCGCGATTAACGGTGGGCCAATAATACCCGTATCGAAGTATCTTCTTTGCTAGTGCTTGCCCCCCAGTGTGATCACCACATTCTCCTTCATGTACATCGTGTAACACTCGTTTGATTTCATCGTGTGCGATACACCGGAGGAGAGGAACAGAGTATCCTCTCCGATACATGACTCCATTCTGAATCACAAATCATGAAGCCTTTCGCAGAACTTGTCTTTTCTCACTTCGCCGCTCGGGCAATACACCATGTTCGATATAATCTTGATAAGGAGTCATCCACGACTCGTTGGTGGAGGTTGCCTCAAATGCGAAATCAGTCTCCCTTCGATCAATGCTCGGAGATGATAGGGTTTCAATCGGAACCACCCCCAACTGTTGAGCCTCACCCGTGCTTGCTAACTTTGCCAATGAATCAGCTTTCTGATTGTGCTCTCGGGGTATGTAGAAAATAGCATGGTAATCGAATTGATTAAGTATTTCTAGGACTTGAATTAGATAAGCGGCCAGTCTTCGATCCTTGGCTTGGTATTCACCTCGGACTTGACACACTATCAATTGGGAATCACAATAGATCTCTACAGCGATGATTTTCAGATCACGGGCAAGTTTTAGTCCGGTAAGTAGAGCTTCGTACTCGGCTTCATTGTTGGTTGCGCGGAACTCGAATTTCAAAGCATAACATATGGATCGTCCCTCGGGGGTCTCAAGCACTATCGCAGCTCCTGAACACCGATCGTTTGACGCACCATCGGTGTACATCTTCCAGATGTGTTCGGGAGATATGCTGGTTTCGGGCAAGTCTTCAGGAATAGTGAATTCGGCTATAAAATATGCTAAGACTTGGCCGTGAATGGCTCTCCTTGGAGTATAAGTGATGTCGAATTGACTCAGTTCGATGTTCCACTTCAGTAACCTACCAGACGTCTCAGGCCGCGTAAGGACCTGTCGTAACGGCTGATCGGTATACACAGTGATAGGATGAGCCTGGAAATATGGCCGGAGCTTCCTCGAGGAAATGACTAGGCAATATGCCAACTTTTCAAGCTTTGGATAATTTCTCTCGGCTCCGGTTAATCGTTTACTCACGTAGTAGACCGGCTTTTGCACTCGGTCTTCCTCCCGAATCAATGCAGCACTGATCGCATTCTCTGATACTGCTAGGTAAAGATATAACTGTTCATGATCTACAGGCTTTGAGAGGATTGGTGGTACGGAAAGATGTTGGATTAGTGATTGAAATGCGCCCTCGCAGTCCGTGTTCCATTCGAAGTTTCGTTTTCCCTTTCGAATTAAATCGAAAAATGGGAGGCATTTGTCGGTCGATTTTGAGATAAACCTGCTCAGCGCTGCCACTTTTTCGTTAAGACTCTGAACTTGCTTTATGGTTTTCGGAGTTTGTAGATTTCTGATTGCCCAAATCTTTTCGGGGTTGGCCACTATTCCTCGGGCATTGACAATGAACCCAAGAAATTTTCCGGATGCGACTCCGAAGTGACACTTGAGTGGATTAAGCTTCATTCCGTATTTCCGGAGGATGTCGAACATTGATTCCAGGTCCCTGACATGATCACTAGAGTATCGTGACTTCATCAACATGTCATCTACATATACCTCCATAGTTTTTCCAATCTGATTGGCAAACATTCGGTTGACTAAGCGTTGATAGGTCGCGCCAGCATTCTTTAATCCAAACGGCATGACTTTGTAGCAGTACAACCCCAAGTTGGTTACGAAGCTTGTGTGTTCTTGATCCGGTACATGCATGGGTATCTGGTTGTAACCTGAGTAAGCATCCATGAAAGATAGCAATTCATGTCCAGCGGTTGAATCTACCAGTTGATCGATCCGGGGGAGTGGAAAGCTGTCTTTCGGGCAGGCTTTATTTAGGTCAGAGTAATCGATACACGTTCTCCATTTTCCACTCGGCTTTCGAACAAGTACGGGATTGGACACCCATTCCGGGTATAAAGCGTCTCTAATGAACCCATTTGATTTCAACTTATCGACCTCTTCTTTCAGGGCAGCATATCTCTCTGGATCCATACTACGCCTTTTCTGCTTGACCGGGATATATCGCGGGTCAATATTCAAGGTATGGCTCGCAATGTCGGGCGAGATTCCGCACATATCAGAGTGTGTCCAGGCGAACACGTCAAGATTCGCCCGGAGAAAATCAACCAATTCCTGCTGTGTCTTTCGGTCAAGTTGAGACCCAATCTTCAATATTCTCGAGTCGTCGTGATCATCACCAATCGGGACATCAATGGTCAGCTCGGCCGGAGAAGCCTGACTTTCTGTAGATTTTTCTTTATTATCATTATCCCTCGGATCAAGATCCTTCTGGAATTGGTTGTGGTGCCCAGGCTGGAGCCCAGGCGCTAGTTGTCAATCGTCAGTCAAACGGGCGCAGAGAGATTCCTCTACGCCTTTCCCTTTCTCTTTCCGCTGCGCCTCTCGCAGCTCAGCAACATAACAGGCTCTTCCAGCAGCTTGATCTCCTTGTACAAGTCCTATTCCGTGGTCAGTAGGGAACTTCAGAGTTAAACACCATGGGGCGATAGCAGCCCTAAATTCGGCAAGGGCCGGTCGGCCCAAAAAAGCATTGTATGGGGAAGGAATATCTAAGACAACAAATTACAATATCCGAACTCTTCGGCATTCTCTCGCTCCCAACTCTACTGGCAATTCGACAATTCCGGTTGGTATTGTTGCACTCCCATTAAAGCCGTGGACGCGTGATTGACAAGGCTTTAAGTCCTTAGCTTCCATTTTCATTAAATCATATGCTCTCTTAAATAAGATATTTACAGAACTTCCGCTGTCTACCAGGATCCTCTTCATCCAAGCAGGACCAACTTGAGCGGATATAACCAATGGGTCAATTGTGGGAGCTTCGACTTTATCAGCATCTCGATTTCTAAACACTATTTCATCAGTCATTGTCTTTTGTTGCTTAGCCGGTGTTCCGTCTTCCGAATTGCTGCAACATTCAAAGTCGACATGCCTGATTGATCTAGCATATGACTCCATTTCTCTCCAACTTCTGTCAGCTGGATGAGGACCACCGCTTATGGTATTGATAACCAACCTTCCGCCTGTGCGAGCAGGTTCACCGTTTCTTTCCTGATTCTGTGTTCGATTTTGATTAGATAGACCTGCTCCACCAGACTGCGGTGTCCGAACAAACTGGTCCAACTTTCTTTCTCTGATCAACTTTTCAATGAGGTCTTGCAAATGTCTACACTCATTGGTATTATGCCCATAACTTTCATGAAACCTACAGAACTTCCCTGTCTGAATTTGCTTCTCCGATGAAGGCTTCGGAGCAGGCTTCTTGTATTGCATAGTATTACAAGTCTGTAGGTATACATTTTCCAGCGACGTGTTAAGCGGTGTATAATTGTCAAACATTGCGGCCCTACGCCTCGGACCACGACTTTGATTTTGCTTCTTGCTTCGGTTATCACCATTTCTTGATTGCTGGGCCTGTTTATTTTGAATATTCAATTCGACTTTTCCTGAATTTTCTCCGGATTGTTTAACTGCAACATTACTCTGAATCCCTTCATTGCTGGGCCTTGCATCGTCCTGCTTCCTAGACTGTTTCGCATCCTCTCGTCTCAAGAATTGAGCAGCTTTGGAATAGAAACGGTCCAACGATGCGGGAGGTTTCCCGGCTAGCCAATTTCCAAATTCGGAATCAGGGTCGATTCCTTTAGTCAGGGCCATTAGGATGGAATTATCATTAGGGTTGGTAATCTCTGCGCATGCAGCATTGAATCTCTCCAAATATCGTCTAAGTGTTTCTCCGGGAACTTGAGTAACACTTGATAGGGTATTAACATCTTTAGGTCGGGCAATATGCATGCGGAATTGTTCAACAAATTTAGTAGCTAGCTGGTCAAACGAAGAAATAGATCGGGGTGGTAATCGGGTGAACCACATTGTCGCAATTCCCCCTAAGGAAATAGGAAAACTGCGGCACTTTACTGCGTCATCAGCTCTTGCAGCAGTCATTGACCATTCATATTTCAGAACATGTTGATTCGGGTCGGAATTTCCTTCATACATGGGAAGGGTTGGCATTCTGAATCGGCGAGGAGGTTCAGCATACAATATGTCATCAGTAAATGGGGTATGACTCTGGGAGATTCCCCAGTCGTCATTTGTTAGGCCTTGACTCTCGCGAATCATTCGCCGCACCATGGCTGAGAAGTCTGGTATTGGAAAATTCTGTGGTTGGTGAGCCAAAGTATGGTCGGGTTCCATAGTGCGAGGAGGGATCGGACGCTGTCGACGATCCTCATCTCACCTCCTTGGCTCGATATCTTCTGGGATATATGGCTCTGGAGCCTGACCCTGCTGATGATAATTTTGATTGGAGTGATCTCGAGCATCAACCCCTATGTCAACTGCAGCGGTTGTAGCAGCTCGACCGTCTGTAGTGTATTGAGGAATAGTGCCTCCTCGGGAGGAGGGTCCGGTATGGAAGCTGGTGGAAGGGTCGACCCTTATCTGCCCAACGGTTACTGCCTGTTGACAGTCAGCGGCTTGCGTATGATTTCCGTCTAGCCTGGGACGGATAGATCGGGTATTGTAATCTGAGGAAGCGGAGCTTTCGGTGGAAGAACGAGGAGCTTGGTCCCTTTTGGATTTTCTTCGTTTTTGGTGATTTAGTTGATTGGTCAACTCAGCATTAGCGCGCAATTGCTCAGTTAGCTGTTGTCTGCTCTGGGTTAATTCTTGAAGTAGCGCTTGGAACTCTTGCCTCGTAACCGGACCTGACTGATCCGTATGCCCAGCAGCGTCTTGGTTAGTGGATTGTAGTTGTGTGGGGTTTTGCCTATCCCGGCCTTCCTGATCACCAATGTTGGAAGTGGTTCTTGTACTCACCATTTTGAAACGTTGAATTCTTTCCTAGACTTTTGACAAATCTGAGTAGAATGGAAGGAGTTTGAGTATGCAATCTGGATCTCCCTCTTAGATTTATGCAATCCGGTATCGAAGATAGATCCAAGGAGCAGGAGAAAAAACTCACACTGGGTTTTTTCTCAGTGAAAGCACCAAAGTGTTTGTGTCAAAATTGGGCACAACACTCTTCGGAAGTTTTTGAAGAGATAATAAGTGAAGAAAGCAAATTAAAATGAGGATTATCTAACAAAAACTCCAAGCAACAGAAAATAAATTGCACAGAAGACAACAATTTAGAGTGGTTCGGCAATTTGCCTACGTCCACTATGAGGCTTTGTTATTTTATTGCTCGATATCCGGAGAATACAACTTTTATATGGCTAAGTACAGCAGTTCTTAAGCAAAAATTCGAAGTCAAAGGCAGCGGCGGTGCTCTGAAGTAATTCTGGCGGCGTCCGGGCGTGCTTTATCTCTCGAAATTCTTCGATCCCTTTTCTGAATGACCAGGGGCTCTATTTATAGGTGTTGGAGGCTGATATTTCTCCTAGAAATCAGGTAGACCACTTCCAGCACGTGAGGGGGCCCGCATGGCCGAAACCTGGAGATCCGGGCCCACATTGGGATCGATCCGACCCTAGGTTCGAATCGATCAAAAAAGTGTCTAATCGCGATGAAACTTGGCGTGGACATTCTTCAGCATGAGTGTAAGCTACTGTAAAAATTTCGTGGCGTTTGAATTTGTAGATCTCAAGTTATGATCGATTCAAGATTGCATTCCTGGTCAGCATGCGCGCTTCGAATCCATGGCCTTCGAATCGATAGGGTCGAATCCCTGGGTTTCAGCAGTTACAATTTGATGGGTTCGATGTTATGGATTCGAAGATACCCTTATGCGCGTCCTTCGTGTCGTTCAGAGTGTCTCGTAGTTGGCCGATGCGAAGCCTTCTTTGCTTGATGGATTCGAAGGACCTTCTCGGGATGGAGTCGAAGATAGGAATTCTTCGAGGGATTCGAACCAAGGTAGGTGTGGACGGGTTCGAAGCATGGCCACCTCTGATGGATTCGAATGAAGGCATGTCCTTGATGGATTCGAAGGCAGGATTGCCTTGATGGATTCGACGGCAGGGTTCGAAGGTATACCCTTTCGATTCGATCAATCGTGCGCTCCTTCGTATCGATCAAGGCGTTCCATGGTTCGATCGATACGAAGGGTTCTCTGCTCCATGGATTCGAAGATGGTTATAAGTTGGAGTCGAGGCTTCTTGGACTTCATGGATTCGAACATTGCTCCTGCTTATGGATTCGGACCTTGATCGATTCGACCCTGGGTCTCTCCGATGGATTCGAAGATAAGGCCTACCCTCCTTATTTTCTCTTGGCGACATCTTGAGCATATGAACTCGGATCTCCCCGAAATTTGAAACGCGGACTTCTATGATCTTTCTGGTCATGTCCTATCAATTGTGGATCAATCTGGACTCGGACAAAATTCATCGATATCCATAGCGAAGAGAAGTGCAACCAATCTCTGAGACGGTCTGTCCCTTGTTTTTGGCCAATCTCTTGGTATCACGGCTTTGCCAAAAAGCGGGATAACAATACAATAAATATCAGAGTTCACATACCAATCATAATCAATGCAGCGGAATTAAATAGTGTAGTGGAACATAATTAATAATAATAGTAGAAATCTCCGTCTTCGTCCTCCGGATCTAAAGTCTTCGATCCTGAAACGCTCGGACTGACCCGAGCGAATTGAAAAGACAAAACACTCGAGTCATAACTAAAAGATCTTATGTAAGTTAAATTAACAGAAATAAATATGAGTGCAGTAACTTAAAAGATGCTCGGGATTCACATCTCTTAAGGATCCGTTAAACTATTTACTATGTAGTATATTTCGCTATTATAATAGTGTCTAATTGTAAAATAAACTTACTTTTAAATAGCGTTAAGGCTTTACATTTTCCACCTTAACACAGTTATATATTCCACAGTCTATACAGTACCGTAATCTCCCCCGTACTAGGCATCGTCAGAGGGCACTCCATAGGCATGGTACAAAACCAAAATCGTATAAGGCGTGCTAGGGTAGGTGACATGGCACAACTAGGCAATGCCAGGGTAGATATACCAATTACGCTTCCGGATCGGTGGTAACGCATAGCCGCAGCTACCGCCCACCTCGAGCCACACCCCCAAATAAAAAAAATCAAAAGTGGCCACCGAATCAATCCAAGAGTCAAAGTATAATATCGAAGGGATGTGTCCGATCAAAGGTGCTACCTTATTAACCCGTCAATCGCTCCTTTTTTCCCCACCTTATGCCAACTCACGGGAGTTGGGTCCACGTATTTACCTACCAGGAAACGCCGCCACCATCCTACTTCATTCTGGAATCTTCCCTGCGTACACGGTTATTAAAGTGGTTTTCGGAGTTGGCAAAGAGTATGACAACTTCCGATCCCGGTCTCTTCAACAACCAAACGTTATTATAACACCGCGGTCTTTAAAAATAGTTTATACTTTAAAACCAAAATATAATTATCCATTTCAAAACCCATAAATACGATATCATTTCCATTTCCAATATAATTCATTTTGATATTATTTTTACAAAACCCAAATCAATGATATGTTTTTTTTTTCAAATATATTTCTTTTCCACAATCATATTGCTTTAAAATTTATAATAATTGGAAACCAAACATTTGGATTATAACTTTCACCCATAATACTTCGAAAATTCATAGTTTAAAACCATAACTTCTAAAACTTGAATGGTTTGGATATTCAAACAGTATATAGCATAAAATAGTTTGAATTCAAAATTCCTTTATAAAATAAAATAATTTCCGCGGCTTACAATTTATTTCATTTAAGATTTAGTCAAAATTCATAAATTTAAAATCGCTTTCAGTTTCAATAAACCACTTCATTTTCAGTATATTTCGAATTTCGAATATTAAACAATTGGAACTAAGGTTGGAAATTTCTATTTCAAAAATTTAAAGTCCTATTATTTATTTTGAAATATTTGCAAAATAAATCCAAAATTTTAAATAAAACTCAAATTACTATTAACTATCAAAATTTCCTCCAATTTATTTATACTAGAAATATTCATTTAATCCATCTTGAATAAAATTTCAGTTATAAATATCATACCTTTAAAATTTCAAGTTAATAAATTCTACATCAACTTATGAAGTTAAATTCTCAATTAAGCTCGATTCCAAATAAATAGTAATTCACCTTCCAATCTTAATTGATATAAATCATTTAAAACTCTATATATTCTCAATATCTTAACATGTTCTTAACAATACAATATAAAATAGTCAAACACCATTTTCAACTTATTTATTTTATACAACGAAACCATTCATAGCTTAAATTCAATATTTCAACTATAGATGTATAAATAAAATAAGATTTTATAAAATATCAAAATTATATTTATTGACCGTATCCTATCCAAACCATAGAAAATTTATTTCAAAAATAATTATACATATATATATATATACACCGCGGTGCCTGTATAAAATTTTCTATCCTATGGTCAAGTGACACGGATATTTATCATTTCAATCCGCAATATAAAAATAAAATTACGGTTATATATCATTTCAAACCGCAATTTAAAAATAAAATTACGGTTATATATCATTTCAAACCGCAATCCCGAATGAAATGAAAATGCATGATAACTTGCAGTTTATATAAGATAGAACACATCATCCAATATCAATCATCAACCAATTTATTTCAATCATCATCAATTTTAAACAAACATTAATATATAGCATATACAATATAACAGGAAATAAATGACAGTTATTAACTAACAGTATATATTCAAAATAAGTTTACTAACTGTTTCTATCAGTTTATATGAAAATAAATAAATTTTAGCTGTCAATTTATATGCAATAATAAAATTAATTAACAGTTATATTAAATAAATGCGATTTAACAGAGATAATGAATAAAATATGCCAAACAGTCATAAATAAATTTCTACTCGTATCTAAAATCAATTTAACAAACATAAGAATTTTAGAAGTTGTGAGTGGGTTAAAACGCCCACCTTTTGAATTTAAATCGAATTTAAATCCGATTTAAACCCAAAAATTCGACGGTCTCCAAATCTGTCCAAACCAGCGCCAAAATGTTAGAAATTTTATTACGATCCTAACAAAAAAACTGCGCACGAAACGGAGTTTGTATGTGAAAAATATAGCGAAAATTGCGCTTGAATTTCAAAAATAAAATAACAAAAAAAAGAACACAATTCACCTTGCAACATGCCACGTCAACCTCACTCCCCTCTTTCATAAACGTGCGCACAACAAGTGGAACCCAACACACCTCCGTTTGACCGATCTTTGACCATGCCTGGCCACCAATTCGACCGTCAATTCGCCGCAAAATTTCACCGATGAACAACATGCTAGCCCCTCTACATAACCCAGAAGGGATTTTCGGATCAGACGCACCAGTCAAAAACGCCCAAATCAATTTTGACCATGATTTCTGGTCAAACGATGCATCGAATTGAAAAATGAATTACACCATTGAATTACGCTCGTCGAGAGCTTCAACATATATTATTTTGAGATTTTTCTGACGACTTTGACTTTTTGACTCTGATTTTGAAATGGATCTGGATCTGAAATTTTGTCTGCCATTGAGGAGGAGAAGGAGCTGAAGAAATTTTACGCGTAGACAAATGAGAGGAGACGGAGGCTAGGGTTTAGCGGGGTATTTATAGATGAAGTTGGAATAGACAGATGGATCCGAATTTAAATGAATTCACAATTTGTCAATTTAAATTCCAAAAATCCATTTATTTGATTTTTAGATCTTATTATGAATAAATGGTCAACTTACCATTTCTATCATTTCTGATTGCAATTAGCTTCAAATTTATTAACCAAACCTCCATATCAAATAAGGATTTATTGCAAAAATTTTAGTGTTTACCTTTAATTAAAGTAAATTCAATAAATTATAAAATCTTATTTCAATGAAATTTTATACCATTCGTATTCAATTCTCTTTATTAAATCAACAATCATCATCTTATGTATATATTTAACATTAATATATATCCAATTACCCCAATTTTTTTACAGTTATCAACTAAATTCATAATAACGTAGTTTTTTAATTACGTTTAATTGCAAAACATAAAATTTCAATTGCTACAAAAATTGTATTTATTATAAATTGAATCCCAA
Source organism: Allium cepa (assembly GCA_030765085.1). NCBI lineage: Eukaryota > Viridiplantae > Streptophyta > Magnoliopsida > Asparagales > Amaryllidaceae > Allium > Allium cepa. Next base: position 191,637,686 of record CM060942.1, read on the forward strand.
TCAATTTCAACCTTACAATTTAAATTAAATGGTATTGCACTAACCTTATTAAATTACATCCAGTTTCAATTAGTATAGAATTTGATCCTAATTACTTACCATCAATTTCATAAATTATCGATTACCTTCCAATTAAATAAAATTTTATCACAAATTGATTTACAGCCTAATATAACATTTACATTAAACCCATTTCATTCCACCCATTATTAATAACCTTAAATTAGCCTATCTTCATATTATAAATAATCCTTTCTTTTTAATGATTTGATTGGATCTAAACATAAGTTTAAATTTAGGTATAAACATATATGCAATAAACTAGCATTAAGTTTTGAAACGTGAACTGATTTAATTGGAAATAAATCACCCAATCCAAATTTATTTTAATAAGTTTCCAATTAAACTGATTAGATTCAATTCCAACCCTTTAATTGAGCCTATCATTACTTTGTAACGCAGTTAACACTTGTCTCACATTTCATTCCATATATATTCAAATTTCCAGCTTCCCTTTGTATAAATTATTATTTCCAAATATATTGAAGTTGTTATTCCAAATTATTATTCCAACCCAACTATATACATATGCTAAAATTAGAAACTCAATTAATTCATTAAATAGGTTTCATTCTTTTATATTAACTTATGAAATAAATATGCATTTCCGTTGCTCATTACCTTTATACTTTTCAATTACAGTTCTCACCCACATAAATGAGACAATTAATTTCATCTAACTGTAATCGTTTTCCAATACGTTAATAACTTTATTTCCATGTCTTATATTACAACAAACTATCCAATACGAAAAGTCTTAACATTGTTACAAATACTACTTTAATTAACATTAATGCAATACTCAGTTAAAATTATTGTAACTGATTTCAAAATTGTAAACTAACAAATTACCAAAATAGGCAACATACAATAATCGTTACTCTAACCTTTAGTCACATTAATACGCTTTAATTTCTCAAAATCAAAGTTCCCATTTGTTTCTTACATTTCAAACTCAAAATCAATTATAACAAATTTCAATAATTCCCCTGACCTTTCCTTTCCATTTATTCATTTATCAAGTTTACATTAATAAATCTTTTCTTCCATTCCTCAAATTCAACAACTAGTTCTATTATGAATATCGTTAACGTTATTTCCAAATATCCCTTAATTAATATTATCGTAAAAACTTATTTATTTTTATTCCAATTGATTAAAAATTCAATTTCTAAGTCTTAATATACTCTAAATTAACAACTTCTAAACATGGTATTACTTCTCATATTTGTAACTTTTATTTATTTTATTAACATTTATTTCGAGTTCTAATTCTATCAACCAATTAAACAGTTAAATTATAATATATGCTTACAATCCAAATATTACACCCATTTGTCATATTCTGAATGGAGTTAGCATTTAATTCCAAAATTTATCTAAATTTTACATTCAGTCACAAATAAATCAATATATTATTCCACACACTAATACACTGTTTGCATATGTTTGTACTATGCTCCATTTAAAACGAAGTCATAACAATTGAATGATTGTATTACATTGGAAATGTTCATTAATTATTAACTTGCAAAAACGTATTTCCTAAATTTACATCCAATTGTTGTTAACCATGTTTTAGTACGTTAATCTTTTTAATACTTACCTCTAACTTCACATATTCACTTTATATCCAGGTATAAACCCTTATATCCCATTATAACTTAATGCATACAATATACAACTTCCATTTTTATATTAATTTGAATTCCATTCTAGTTTAAAAAAAAAATTCATTCACTAATTCAACATGCCACTTTGTTTCCTATATTAAACTTAAAGCCAAGTATGACAACTTACGTTACTTCAATAAATTGCCATATAAAATTTAAATTGTTAATTTTAACTACAATTTCTACTACTCTAATATAAATTATAAAAAAATTATTTTCTTCTCTAAATTTAAATTACAAAATCTTAATTAAATTAACAAATTTATTTACCAAAATTTACGGGTCGTTACAGCATGCTTGCAGCATGGCTTTCGTACTTCCTTAGTGCTGTTGCTTTGAAAAATTGTCACTCTCCAAATGCATATTTGTCTAGTGCCTCAAATTTTGTATGCAATATGTTCTTCTATGTTGTGCTTTGTACGTCCCTACCTAGGGGTGATTTGTGTGTTGCCATAACTAGTTTTGTCCTTTAATTGCTTTGTTGCTTTGAGATTGTACCCACCTCCCACAACTTGTTGTTTTGACTTGTACGTCCTTGGATGTTGTGCTTTTAAATTTGTTCTTGCATCCCTGATCATGTTGTATTTTTATACATCCTGGATGCTATGATTTGTAGCCACTTTTAATCTCTTACTGGTTTTTGTTTTGCTTGGTCTTACTGAATTTCCTGTTAGTGTACATCTTTCTGTTGTTATTTGTGATGATTTTAGTTCATGGATGGTTTTAGTTTGGTAGGGTTGAATCTGATGTTATATATATGGCTTGACTTAGTCAATGTTTTATTAGCAGCTCTCAAATGAATTTGTGATATATTTGTTTATGTATAACAATAATCTGACATTTTCAGATCAACTTAAGTCTAAGTAAATACAACTTGTTTCATTGTTAATCTTATGAACTCTTTGTTTGGACCAGATAACATATGTCCATGTTTTCAAACAGTAGTATAAATAAAAGGTAAACCGAAAATTTACAGTCACAAGTATGAAAAAGCAGGGATGAAATAAATAGAAGTATGAGACCAATATGCTTCTTTAATCAAATAATTTTTATAACGTGTGATATGGATTATAGAAGAAGTTATGTACATACTAGTTTGGAGCTAAATGCAAATCCACCTGTTGTAAGAAGTAACATCGCTACCAGTATGGTTCTTCATGCACGTGCCTGTTACCTTAGAGATTGATGACTACACCTTATTATTTCAATATGCACATCTCTGCTTATGGACCTGTACTTGCTCATTACTGAACTAAAAGATGTAATTGTTTCAGCCTTACTTATTGCACATCCTATATTGTTATTTGCACGTCCTGTACATATCCTTCGCTTTGAGAAATGGTCACCCACTCAAGCATTTTTGCTTGAATTATTTCGTCCCTGATGCCATAATTTGTTTCCTTGAATTTATTTAGTTTTCTTTATACTTGTCCTAGTGCTAGATGGGTCATGTCCCTGTCACTTTATCTAGTTACTTTAAATTTTCAAGTCCCTATCCTTACGTATAATTGTACAGTTAATATAAACTTGGGGTTGAGCTGGTCGACCCCTAGGTCGACCAGGGAACCCTGGTTTGTGTGCCTATTCTTTTGGTGCCCTCGTTTGTTTTATGTTGATTTTCAAATGAATTTTGCTCGCTTTCTTGTGTCTTTGCAATCTGATTTCGTAGTGCTTTTGAGAAATTTGCTGGCCATGAAGCCTATCGATAGGCGAGTCAAAGTTTTCAGAACTTTTGGGTTCAAATTTGAATTGAATTCGAATTAAATTCGAGTACTGTTTTCATTAAGTTTTGATGGATTTCTGAGTTATCGAGCATGGATTTTTATAAACAATTTCAAATAACTTTTCAAAATAACTTGGTTTTCAAAATTATTATTATTAGATATTTTTAAATTATATTTCAAAATAATATTTAATTAATCTCTATAATAAGGGAATTTTCAAATACCATCTTCAAAAGTGATTTCTAAAAATGGTTTTAAAAGCTTGTTTTCTCAGATATATTATTTTATATATATAAATATACAATCCTACTCTATTCGAACGTATGAGAAAGAGAATTAAACGATTTAGTAAAACACATGGTATGGGACATGTGCGTTTACTATTTCGGTTAATTCCGGACTTGTACGATCGAAGCTATTTGAGATTATTGATTCTGAAATGTTTTGCCATTTTATGGCACATTTTGAATTTTATAATTCCTATTTATTGGAGTTATTTAAGATGACCAATGTTAGGTAAGTATTATGGTTTGAGATCTCCTATGTAGGATTGTGGTCGATGAGAACCATCATGATGTTTTGTTTACTTGCCAATGATATATGGCAAGTCTTGGGTTAATGATTTCACATTTTTAAATTTATAGTTTATGAGGAACCATCTCGATGTTTTCACTTGTCGATGAGATGAGACAAGTTAAGATGCCATTTAATATTCGTCGATGAGATGAGACGACTATGATGTCTCTTTACCACTCGACAATGAGATGAGGTGAGATATAATTTTCTGAGTTTTATGGTGTTTCTAGTGTGGCATCAACTAACGGGTAGTAAACCGTTAAGTGCGAATGTGTGACATGGGACACACGTCAACACTTTTTGGGCTCCTATCCGTGAGTTTGTGAAACATTCACGATGTTCACCTAATAGAACTACTTTGAGAGGTGTTAGCGACCTAGTTATGAGGATGAACTGCTTTGGGAAGGGGGGTGTTAGCGACCTTGTTAGGGCTGACAAAATGGCTTATAGAGGTGTCAGCGACCTTGTCACGAGGATGAACTGCTTTGGGAGGTGTTAGCGACCTTGTTAGAGGCTTCGGCCGATGGAATTTGGCACGTGCAGCATTGCTTTTGCAATTGCGATTGGGGATCTGGCCAATCCGGGGTTTTTCTGAGTTTTGGGTTCATCGGTTTTGACGCATTAGTGCTAAGATTTTTCAGAGTTTTGAACTCGCATCGAATTCTTTATTTATTTTGATAATTTATGAGTTTGAATTCGTATCGAGTTCCATGAGCTTTTGTGATTGAGTTAAATATGTGAGATTTAACCGTCTTGGCTTACTTTTGAGTTTGAAATCACTTAATATTATGGATTTATCGCCGATGATACGAAGCACTTGTGTTTTATTTAGAGTATTGAGTTTGAGTTACCATTTTCGAGATGTTTTGTAACAACCCGCATATTTATCGATTTTATATTTAAATATTTTATTTAAATATTTTATCGTTAGTCGGATTTTAGTCCGAAAAGCTACTTTTTGCATACGGTCGAATTAGGACTCGGGACCACTCCCATTGAGTTTAAAATGCCGTTTGCGACCTTTTTGAGTATAAGCTTCGGTATGTTTGGAGAAAGTTGATTTTTGCTACTTTTCACTTTGGGTTTGGTTTGGGCTCAGCCCTATGTTAACTAATGCTCAAATCTGAGCCACTCTTCCCCACTCACTCTCATTCTCTTCTCATTTCAGTCTTCTTAGCATTAATGGTGGGAGAGATTGGAAATTAAAACTCCAAAACCCTAGTTTCTCTTGCAAATCAAATTCTTAGCTCCAAACTCAAGAAGAACCCATTGGTAAGCTTCTCTTCTTCTTCTCCAACTTATTCTCTCACCAATTTCAGAAATTCCTAAACCTAATTTCGGGAATGTTCTTGTTTTTGAGCTTAGATTCAAGCTCAATTGAGTTGTATTGAAGAGAGGTTGATTCTCCATTTGCTTTCAAGCTTCTTCTTGTTCGATTTTGTGAGATTTTTATATCACATCTATGACTATAATTATCTTTGGTTGTTGGGTATGAATTCCTAACACTTCTTCATGTGCATTTGCTCTCGATTTGGATTGGTTTTGTGAATATTCCAATTTTTGGGTTTTTAAGTCAAATTTGTGTGAAATCCTTTTATGGATGTTTGATCATGCTTTTAGTGATGCACCGAGGAGCATATAGGGCCGGGTTGCCGATTGGCATAAACCCTTAGAGCCATTGTTCGTCCGGTTGCATTTTGGAAGAGTTTGCTCTTCATTTGAATAAGGCTGAAAAACAGCCCAGGCATGATTCAGTCGACTGAAAACTCTGTTCAGTCGACTGAACCTGGAACCCGAGAGATTCCAGGCATGATTCAGTCGACTGAAAAATTCTGCACAGTCGACTGAACCTGGAAACAGAAAGTTTCCTGAACCTGGAAAATTTCCAGGTACAGGGTCAGTCGACTGAAAACTCTGTTCGGTCGACTGAACCTGCTGTTTGAGTCCAATTTGCCTTTTTGGATTGAATTTCCAATTTAAATCGATTCATGATGATCCTATTTATTGTCATCATTTATTATCATCTTTGATGACTTATTTTCTTTGGGAATTTTAGATATATCCACTTCGATGGATCCTTTATCGATTTCGTTGGATTTTTATTCACATCTTCGAATGTGATCTTTGTGATTGATTGTTTCTACAATCCCCCTTGTGCTTTGTCACTTTAAAAATATAAAGGTTTTCTATACTAGTAGTAAATATTAAAACTCTTTTCTCAAACGATTTCAATACTATTTTAATACCAAATTCGTTTATAAAACCGTTTTCCAATCTATTAGTATATATATAAACCTTTACCTCACTCGTATGAGAAATCTAATTAAACCACTTAGTAAAACGAGTGGTATGAAACGCTTGCGTTTACTTCGTCGGTTAATTCTTGGACTTGTTCGATTGAATCTTTTGTGACATTCTTCTAGTGGAGATTTACAGTTTGTTCGTAAATGTTTAAGTTAAGCAAGTGGTTATGGGACATGAAGCTAAACTTTTATATTTACTATCTTAGTGTAATTGACACTTCTCGATGATCATGACGATCATTTTTGTGATTTAGACTAGCAATGTGCGATGTCTCTTTGTCTGCGTGGGAGACTAAACCCCGTTCGTGTGTCAAATTTGTGGGGTAGCTACCCACGGTCTTCGGACCATTCGTGTGTCAGGTCTTCGGACCATTCGTGTGTCAAATTAATGGCTAGCTACCATGAGATAGCTTCTCGTTCATGTGTTACAGCTGTTGGTGAGTTTTCATGCTCCCGTTCATGTGATAGGCCTCCCTCCCTTATTTTGTGTGATTTCTGGATTTCGTGTGTCGAATTCTGGAATTTTCTTCTTCACCTATTTTTGTGATTTCTATTGATATGATTTATCAATTCTTGTGCATAGGTGAATTCGTGTGTCATTGACTGGATTTCTTGTGTTGATTTCTGGAATTTATGTTTCACCAACTTTGTGATTTCTATTGATATGGTTTATCAATTCTTGTGCATAGGTGATTTCGTGTGTCATTAACTTGTTGTGAATACAAGTTTTGGGTATGATACCCTTTTTGGATCTTTGAGAAGATTCTTTGATATTGATTAATCGTTTGTTGATTATCATTTACATACTTATAGTAGTATGCCATTATGAATATTATACGTCTTTGCCATATCTTATATGTCATTTATTGTGGCTTGGTGAATGAAATCAGGAGTATAACATCCCTTTTTATCTTGAGTAGATTATCGTGATATTGATATATCCCTTGACGATTTTCAATTACTTATGTATATATCACAGCTTGGCATTGTGATTATAATGTGTTTAGTCATATCTCCTATTCTATATCATGTTATCTGATATTTATAGTTAGACTGATCCGTTTATTATTTTCTTATTAAATAATACTCGGGTCAGACCGAGATGTTACAGGTGCTTCTGCTTGACTTCTCTCTTGGGATTGATTTCTCTTGCTTTTGGTTAACTACTTAGATTAGTAGTTTTTGTTGTACACATTTGAGATATAGACTCCATAATGTATACTTATTCTTTTGTGTAGCTCATGTAACTATTCTTTTGTGATATTGTGGATCTTTTTAGACCACTACTCTGATGTACACTTCCAAGTGTAATATTCATATCTATTTTCCGCCTTTGTGATATGAATTGTCTGTGACTGATTTGTGTTATGCTTATTTCTATATTTGTTTTCCGAAGGATTTATATAGCCACCGTGTAGTAGCTTTGAGTTTGTGTCGGTATGTCGGATTTCCTCTTGAAATAGAATGCATGTTATATTATCTGACATATCGGTGCTCGTACAAAGAAATTACACGGATGGTCGCTCCTCAACAGCCTTATTCTCCGTGCTAGTCGACAGCAATCACCGTAATGTTCTTGGCTAGCGTGGGTATAGAGGTGGGGCGTCACAGCTTGGTATCAGAGCCAAACTTCGGAACAGTATGGAATATTATAACAAGGATCATCGTCCTAAGTCTTTCTTAGGAGTCGTGCTTTAGGATTTAATTCGAGTTTTCGTACCGATTCATCCTATTTTCCTTATGATTCCTTATTTATCTATCAAGATTGCTTGATATTCAATTTGGTGAATAACCTTTTCTTCTTCTTCTTTCTTTCTAAAGGAAGAGAAATGTCTAGACCAGGCCGCCCCAGAGCCGTGCCATCTAGCACTCCACCCCAAGATGGAGTTTTTATGACTGCACAACAGCTTCTTGATTTGGTAACAAATGCTCAAGCAGCTGGAGCTAACCCGGAACCTACTCACCCAAAGTCGGGATTTGCACGCTTGTGTAGCGACTACACTAATTTGGGTGGGGAGCCATTCAAAGGTTCTGAAACTGTTATTGAAGTACAGGCTTGGCTAAGAACATGCGATCGCATCTTTTCGCGCATGAATATTATTGACCTTCACCGAGTTCAGGTGGCCTCTAGTATGCTCCGAGAAAGAGCATTGGATTGGTACGAGCTTCTTATTTCTGAGATTAATGAAGCGGATCTCACCTGGGAGAAATTCCGAGAACGCTTCGAGTTGAAATTTGTACCGGAAGCAGAGAAAGTGACATTGGCTCGACGGTTTATAGACCTTGTTCAAGGTGAGTCCTCCGTGACTGATTACGTCGCCTCCTTCGAGTCGCTTTCCAAATATGGGGTTGAATACATCAACACCCCTCTAAAGAAGAATCAGAGATTTGTTTATGGCTTAAACAAAAGTCTCAAGAAGCCATTACTCCTAAAATTAGAAGTTTCTTTCGACCAACTCGTTGATATCGCTCTTCGTCTTGAAGAGGCGGATAGGGAGAATGATGTTGAAGTGGTGGGTTCCAAACCAAACTTTAACAACAAGAAGAGGCCAAGCAAATTCAAAGGTCCTTATCCCAATAAGAAAGGGAGGCAAGCAACTCCTGCTGAAAAGACCTTTTCCTCTACTCAAGGGAAATGCTATAATTGTGGTTCGAAAGACCATTTTGCGAACAAGTGTTCAAAGCCTCGTACTTGTCGCTATTGCAAAAGTCCGGACCATTTTATGCATGTGTGTCCCAAACTTCAAAATAGGAGGGAGGGAAAGTTAAATTTTGCTCAAGCCCTTGGCAACACATCTCGTGGCCAAGGTATTTCTCATTCTATTCTGGACGGAATTATTTTATTTCGTGATCATCCTATTCGAGTTCTTTTTGATACGGGTGCGTCCCATTCTTTTATATCAAAAGAACTTGTTGATACTTTGTCCTTGGATGTTTTGTGTTTAATGACTTCTTTGAGAATTGCGAATCCGGTTGGTGGATCCGCAACAATCAGTTTATTGTGTAAAGATGTCGAAATTATTTTGTGTGATTTTCCTTTCTTAGCCGATTTGCAAGTCATGCGTTATTTAGGCTTTGGAATGATTTTGGGAATGGATTGGCTTAACCGTTATAAAGCTCATATCCTATGTCCTGAGCGGACTATTCATCTTCGACATCCTCAATCTGTTAAGCAGATTTCTATTAATCTTAAAGATTCAGATTCCAGCTTGGTCGCATCTTTATATTCTTTAAATCCTCGTGATGACGATGATGATGATGAGGGTGATATTATTTCTCTTATTCATGTCGTTCGTGAATTTTCTGACATATTCGAGCCCGTTTTAGGATTACCACCTAAGCGAGCAATTGAGTTCAGAATTAATCTCATTCCTGGAGCTCAACCTATCACTCGCCCTCCCTATCGTATGTCCAATAAAGAAAACGAGGAGATGCGTAAACAATTATCTGAATTGAAAACGAAGCAATTTATTCGCTCTAGTTCCTCGCCTTGGGGAGCTTCAGCTATTTTTGTGAAGAAATCCGATGGTACACTTAGGCTTTGCGTTGACTACAGCAAGCTTAATGATCTTACTATCAAAAATAAATATCCTTTACCTCGGATTGATGATCCATTCGATCAACTTAGTGGTGCTAGAGTCTTTTCACAATTGGACTCGGCTACCGGTTTTCATCAGCTTCGTATTGCAGAGGATAACATTTTTTTGACATCGTTCCATACTCGGTATGGATCTTATGAATGGCTTGTTATGCCATTTGGGTTAACAAATGCCCCGGCTTATTTCGTTGACTTAATGAATCGAGTTTTTAAAGACTTTCTCGACCGGTTTGTTCTCATCTTTATCGATGATATTCTTGTTTATTCTAAAATCGAGGTGGAGCATGAAAAACATCTTCGGATTGTGTTGGAAACTCTTAGGAGTAATCAATTAAAGGCAAAATTTTCTAAATGCCATTTTTGGCAATCTCGTGTGAAGTTTCTCGGTCACATTATTTCCGAATCCGGAATTTCCGTGGATCCTTCAAAGATTGAAGCGATTCAAGATTGGAAGAGACCGGAGAGTGTGACAGAGATTCGTAGTTTTCTTGGATTGGCGGGCTATTACCGTCGTTTTATTAAAGACTTTTCTAAAATTGCCGTGCCTCTCACTAGCTTGACGAAGAAAGGTGTTAAATACATTTGGTCGGACAAATGTGAAGCTTCTTTTCAGAAATTAAAAGAACTTCTTTCTGATGCTCCTATTCTTGTTATTCCCAATGGGAATCAAGATTTCGTTGTTTATACCGATGCTAGTCGCATTGGTTTGGGTGCCGTTCTTATGCAAAAGGAACGCGTTATTGCTTATGCTTCTAGGCAATTAAAGCCTGCTGAGACTAGATATGCCACTCATGATTTAGAGCTCGCGGCTATTGGTTTTGCTCTTCGGATTTGGCGTCATTATCTCTTAGGAAAGAAATTTGTTCTTTACACAGATCATAAGTCTTTGAAATATTTATTCTCTCAAAAGGAACTTAATTTGCGTCAACAGCATTGGCTCGAATTTCTTGCACCATATGATCTTGATATTCTTTATACTCCCGGTAAGGGTAATCGTGTCGCCGATGCTCTTAGCCGTAAACAACAAGCTGTTGTTTCTATGATGATATCCGAATGGAACGATCTCTAGATCTTATCCACTTGCGAAATTCGAGACCGTGTTTCTGATTTATGCTCATCATTTGTTTTATGTAGCCTTGAGGCTCATCCATCTCTTTTAGACCGCATTCTTGAAGCTCAAAGGCTAGATACTGAATTGGTTCTTCTTGGCCAAAATATTAAGGATAAAATTGATATTGAAGGTTTGAAAGACTTTGATATCGATTCTCGTGGCGGCATTCGGAAATTTGGTAGACTTATCGTGCCAAATGATAGGGATCTTCGTAAAGATATTTTAGAAGATTCTCATCACTCTAAATTTACCATTCGTCCCGGTAGTAGTAAAATGTACGCGGATATGAAGCGACTTTATTATTGGGAGGGAATGAAACTTGACATCGCTAACTTCGTTAAACGTTGCATGACTTGCCAACTCGTTAAGGCCGAACATCAAAGGCCCGGAGGGTTATTGCAACCTTTAGAAATTCCAGTTTGGAAGTGGGATCAAATTTCCATGGATTTTATAGATGGCCTTCCCCGTTCTCGATCGGGTTATGATAGCTTATGGGTAATTGTTGATAGACTTACTAAATCCGCCCATTTTATTCCCGTTCGGTCTTACCGAACCGTTCCTCTTTTGGCCAAACTCTTTATTAAAGAGATTGTTAAATTGCATGGGGTTCCTACTTCAATTGTTAGTGATCGTGATCCATTGTTTACTAGTGGATTTTGGAAGAGTCTTCAAAAAACTTTGGGAACGAAGCTTAATTTTAGCACCGCTTATCATCCCCAGTCCGATGGACAAACCGAGCGTGTGAATCAAACTCTTGAAGATCTTCTTCGTGCTTGTGTTCTTGATTTTGGTGGAAGTTGGGAAGATCATATTTCACTTGTTGAATTTTCCTATAATAATAGCTTCCAATCTAGTATTGGTATGGCACCTTTTGAGGCACTCTATGGAAGGCCATGCCGATCTCCTTCTTGTTGGCTTGAGGCCGGTGAGAAGCTGGTTTTAGGTCCAGATTTTATTCGGGATTCTACAGAAAAGATTGATCTTATTCGTCATAGGATGAAAGAAGCCCAGAGTAGACAAAAATCCTATGCCGATAACCGGAGAAGGAAGTTAGAATTTTCTGTGGGAGATCTTGTGTTTATTCGTGTTTCACCAATGAAAGGTGTTGTACGTTTCAGTCGATCGGGAAAGTTAGCGCCTCGATATATTGGGCCATTTCCTATCACTGAACGTATTGGTTCCATGGCTTATCGCCTTTTATTACCGGCTCAATTTTCTGCTATTCATGACGTGTTTCACGTTTCTCAATTACGGAAATGCCTTCGAGGTTCCGATTCTGTTCTTGAGCCTGGTGTTGTGGAAGAGATTGAAATTTTGCCTAATTTAACTTATGAGCAACATCCTACTCGTATCATTGCTTCGGAACTCAAACGACTTCGAAATAAAGATGTTCCGCTTGTTAAAGTTCAATGGTCTTCGAATCCTAAGGATTGTTCTTGGGAATCTAGAGAGTACATCGAGCGAACACATCCGGACTTACTTTCTCGTGCTCTTTGAGGTGAACTTCTTACTTCAAGTTTCTTTTGTGATTGAATATGCTTTTACGGTTGTTACTTTATGTTCTCTTCTTAAATATTGCGAGGACGCAATTTCTTTAAGGAGGGGAGTCTGTAACAACCCGCATATTTATCGATTTTATATTTAAATATTTTATTTAAATATTTTATCGTTAGTCGGATTTTAGTCCGAAAAGCTACTTTTTGCATACGGTCGAATTAGGACTCGGGACCACTCCCATTGAGTTTAAAATGCCGTTTGCGACCTTTTTGAGTATAAGCTTCGGTATGTTTGGAGAAAGTTGATTTTTGCTACTTTTCACTTTGGGTTTGGTTTGGGCTCAGCCCTATGTTAACTAATGCTCAAATCTGAGCCACTCTTCCCCACTCACTCTCATTCTCTTCTCATTTCAGTCTTCTTAGCATTAATGGTGGGAGAGATTGGAAATTAAAACTCCAAAACCCTAGTTTCTCTTGCAAATCAAATTCTTAGCTCCAAACTCAAGAAGAACCCATTGGTAAGCTTCTCTTCTTCTTCTCCAACTTATTCTCTTACCAATTTCAGAAATTCCTAAACCTAATTTCGGGAATGTTCTTGTTTTTGAGCTTAGATTCAAGCTCAATTGAGTTGTGTTGAAGAGAGGTTGATTCTCCATTTGCTTTCAAGCTTCTTCTTGTTCGATTTTGTGAGATTTTTATCTCACATCTATGACTATAATTATCTTTGGTTGTTGGGTATGAATTCCTAACACTTCTTCATGTGCATTTGCTCTCGATTTGGATTGGTTTTGTGAATATTCCAATTTTTGGGTTTTTAAGTCAAATTTGTGTGAAATCCTTTTATGGATGTTTGATCATGCTTTTAGTGATGCATCGAGGAGCATATAGGGCTGGGTTGCCGATTGGCATAAACCCTTAGAGCCATTGTTCGTCCGGTCGCATTTTGGAAGAGTTTGCTCTTCATTTGAATAAGGCTGAAAAACAGCCCAGGCATGATTCAGTCGACTGAAAACTCTGTTCAGTCGACTGAACCTGGAACCCGAGAGTTTCCAGGCATGATTCAGTCGACTGAAAAATTCTGCACAGTCGACTGAACCTAGAAACAGAAAGTTTCTGAACCTGGAAAATTTCCAGGTACAGGGTCAGTCGACTGAAAACTCTGTTCGGTCGACTGAACCTGCTGTTTGAGTCCAATTTGCCTTTTTGGATTGAATTTCCAATTTAAATCGATTCATGATGATCCTATTTATTGTCATCATTTATTATCATCTTTGATGACTTATTTTCTTTGGGAATTTTAGATATATCCACTTCGATGGATCCTTTATCGATTTCGTTGGATTTTTATTCACATCTTCGAATGTGATCTTTGTGATTGATTGTTTCTACAATCCCCCTTGTGCTTTGTCACTTTAAAAATATAAAGGTTTTCTATACTAGTAGTAAATATTATAACTCTTTTCTCAAACGATTTCAATACTATTTTAATACCAAATTCGTTTATAAAACCGTTTTCCAATCTATTAGTATATATATAAACCTTTACCTCACTCGTATGAGAAATCTAATTAAACGACTCAGTAAAACGAGTGGTATGAAACGCTTGCGTTTACTTCGTCGGCTAATTCTTGGACTTGTTCGATTGAATCTCTTGTGACATTCTTCTAGTGGCGATTTACAGTTTGTTCGTAAATGTTTAAGTTAAGCAAGTGGTTATGGGACATGAAGCTAAACTTTTATATTTACTAGCTTAGTGTAATTGACACTTCTCGATGATCATGACGATCATTTTTGTGATTTAGACTAGCAATGTGCGATGTCTCTTTGTCTGCGTAGGAGACTAAACCCCGTTCGTGTGTCAAATTTGTGGGGTAGCTACCCACGGTCTTCGGACCATTCGTGTGTCAGGTCTTCGGACCATTCGTGTGTCAAATTAATGGCTAGCTACCATGAGATAGCTTCTCGTTCATGTGTTACAGCTGTTGGTAAGTTTTCATGCTCCCGTTCATGTGATAGGCCTTCCCCCCTTATTTTGTGTGATTTCTGGATTTCGTGTGTCGAATTCTGGAATTTTCTTCTTCACCTATTTTTGTGATTTCTATTGATATGATTTATCAATTCTTGTGCATAGGTGAATTCGTGTGTCATTGACTGGATTTCTTGTGTTGATTTCTGGAATTTATGTTTCACCAACTTTGTGATTTCTATTGATATGGTTTATCAATTCTTGTGCATAGGTGATTTCATGTGTCATTAACTTGTTGTGAATACAAGTTTTGGGTATGATACCCTTATCTTTGAGAAGATTCTTTGATATTGATTAATCGTTTGTTGATTATCATTTACATACTTATAGTAGTATGCCATTATGAATATTATACGTCTTTGCCATATCTTATATGTCATTTATTGTGGCTTGGTGAATGAAATCAGGAGTATAACATCCCTTTTTATCTTGAGTAGATTATCGTGATATTGGTATATCCCTTGACGATTTTCAATTACTTATGTATATATCACAGCTTGGCATTGTGATTATAATGTGTTTAGTCATATCTCCTATTCTATATCATGTTATCTGATATTTATAGTTAGACTGATCCGTTTATTATTTTCTTATTAAATAATACTCGGGTCAGACCGAGATGTTACAGGTGCTTCTGCTTGACTTCTCTCTTGGGATTGATTTCTCTTGCTTTTGGTTAACTACTTAGATTAGTAGTTTTTGTTGTACACATTTGAGATATAGACTCCATAATGTATACTTATTCTTTTGTGTAGCTCATGTAACTATTCTTTTGTGATATTGTGGATCTTTTTAGACCACTACTCTGATGTACACTTCCAAATGTAATATTCATATCTATTTTCCGCCTTTGTGATATGAATTGTCTGTGACTGATTTGTGTTATGCTTATTTCTATATTTGTTTTCCGAAGGATTTATATATCCACCGTGTAGTAGCTTTGAGTTTGTGTCGGTATGTCGGATTTCCTCTTGAAATAGAATGCATGTTATATTATCTGACATATCGGTGCTCGCACAAAGAAATTACACGGATGGTTGCTCCTCAACAGCCTTATTCTCCGTGCTAGTCGACAGCAATCACCGTAATGTTCTTGGCTAGCGTGGGTATAGAGGTGGGGCGTCACATGTTTAATCTCTTAAGTAGCATTCGTTACTTAAGTATCGAGCTTATGAGTTATCTATTCATCCTTCCCTCTCGGGAAGAAGTATCTTTTGTCTATTCTGCTTCATATTATCATTATTAACTGTTTTGTTTAGCTAGACTGACCCGAGTATTTTTACTCGGGTCAGCCCGAGTTGTTTCAGCTATTCGTTTTTGGGCATAGCTTGAAGTTTAGGTTGCAAATCTTCTGATCTATCACTTGAGTAGTTATTTCTTTCGCATACTCTGATGTATTTATATTTGATTCGATGTATATGGTGTGGTCGAGTACCACCTTTATTGTATTCATATTGTATTGTACTATACACGTATCAGTGTATATGTGTGTGTGTATATATATATATATATGTATATATATGATGTTGATTACTGTTCTGTGATGTGTTTTACATTTAGTTATTGTATTTTGTTCTGATAGATCCTATAGCCACCTATGGCTTTGTATTAAGTAATTATTGGATATGTCGATCCACTTGATTCAGGAAAAAATGGCATTGTCGACGCATTCAATAGATATTTAAGACAAGGCTATAGATGGTCGCTCCCATCCAGCCCTATTCTTTGCATTAGCAAACAGTATTACCCAGTAATGCTCTTTGTTAATGTGGGTCTCGTGGTGGGGCGTTACAATAGTAATTCGCAAGGCATTTAGATGTATTTAATAGGGTTTTTAACCTTAAACATATCATATAATCAATATGAACATGTATAAATCGTCAACAAGCATATATAAACATTCCATCATTTAAAAACATGGAAAAACATTTGCAAATAAATTAGGAATCATCTTAAAACTGAAAACGAATCAAAATAGAGATGCAAACATTATTTACCTTAGCTTTTATTGTTAAAGAGATTGAGATATGAATAGATTTGATTTGCTTAAGCTTCTTCCCAGCTTTCTTCTACCTTTTTCCCCTTTTCTTTGTTAATGGTGGTCGACCTTGAGTTATGAAATTTGAAAATGAAATGAACGTGTATTAGAGTATACATGGCCAAGTATTGAGGTTATAGGAATGACCTCTTTGCTATTTTACCCCTACTATATAACATTTTAAACCCTTTTTTAGTTCATTGTTAAATGGCATGCCTACCCCTTTAATTAAATCAAATCTCAATCCTCTAATCAACACGTTATTTTATTTAATTTATCTAATTAAGTTTTCTAAATAATGTTTTCAAAATATAGGGTGTTACATAAATCTTGGAAGAATAAGTGAAAAATATTATGGAATATGAATGCCACTTGGGTATAAACTTATATCATGATAGATTCTAAAAATCAAGTGGTATAGTTTTAAGTCAAACTTGTAGAAAAGGCATTTATAGAAGTCCAATATAATACATGAAGAAATTCATGAATCCATAGAAGTCTACAAAATCCATAATAAGACCATTCATGATGTTGTTGACATATCAAAAACTAGAAAAACATAAAAAATCTAAATGAAAACAAGAATACATAGAGAATGTGATATCCCGGAAATTTTGACAATAACAATTTTATAATTTACGTCAAAATTTAATTGATTCGACCATATTGTGAGTAATAAATTTAAATTAAATGTAATAATCTTCTTTAAAATAAATATTTAAACTGATAATCTATCTTTAAAGACTAATAAATTGTTTTATATTTGTAATGTATACATATCTGTATATATTATAAATAGATAATCTTTGTTTTAAATTTAATAGACATAGGCATGATTTCTTAATTGAATATTTTTGATAAATTAAAAATTGGATTTAATTTGATATTAGGTTATTAAATAAATAACCATATGATTTAATACTCAAGATAAAAAACTTGATTATCTAAAATTGATTTAGCTTAAGTTTAAAATTTAAATAAAAAGGTTTGTTTGTCTTAAATATGACTTGATAAAATAAGTCTTTCAAAATGTTTGAAATAAAATAAACCTTATAAATATTTAACATAAGTATGTAAATAAATTATAAGTAAATTAAGTATTGATAGTTAAGTTTAAAAAATAAAAGTGAAGATAAAAATAAACAAAGAGTAAAAAGGCAAACCAGGTTGAAGCATCTTGTATATAACCTGTAAGTGATTATGCAAAGCAAGTAAAAGAAAATATTAAGTACTTAGGGTATGAAAACAAAACCAGGCTTGAAATGTTTGTAATCTGTAAACTAAATAGGCAAGACAAAGCTAAAGAAAAATCTATCAACATCAAAATAAATATCTATACAAGATAAATTAAAGTATAACCAGACAAAGCGATAATAAAAATTTTAGTGCATGAAGTAAAACACAAACCAGGTTAGAAAAGATTGTATGGAAAGTTAGTTATGTTGCTTGTAAGTAATATGCAGAACAAAGTTTGAAAGAAGATAAGCATGGAATAGGACAAAAAGGAAAATATCAACATACTAAAGGGCTAAGCAAGAAACATAAAAGACATTAGCATTTAATAACACCATCTCAGCACAAAACTTGGTCAATTCGAAATATTTGAAAACCATTTCAGTTTGTACAAGAATCTGGCCAAAGCAAAAAAGGAAATCATCTCAGCCTCCATATAAGAAAAATATCTCTGACCTAAAGTAAAGCTTGTTCCAGATAACACCTACCCCTTATTCATAAGCCTGTCTTCTTATATATATATGTAATACTTTTGCGTTCAACTAAGCTAACCAGAAAAAATAATATAAGTAAGCTTTTCCTTTCTTTCACAAACTCAAACAATATCATACAACTTCAACAATCAAAGGCAAGGGGATTTCAGTTTTCAAAGCCCTGTCTTCATTTTTTTCAAAATTGGTTTCAAACAAGAAAGGCTCTGCCATTTTTTAAATACTGTGAGTAACTCTTTTAAATAACTTAAGTTTTTAAACTTGTTGCATGCTAAAATTTGAATGCTTAAATATATTGTGTAGATATTTATATATTCATTCCTCTGAGTGTTGTGAGATGAAAATCTCTGCATAATCAAGCCTGCAAATTCAACATGTTTTCATCATAAATCTGCTCTGTTTATTTTTAAGTGAGTAACTTAACTTTTTAAAACTTAAAGTAAAAGTTGTTGCTTGCTAGTTCGTTAAGGTGATATGTATTGCATGAATGAAACCTGATGAGAATATTATTTTATGTATGCTGTGTGTTTTTACTCTGCACTGTTCTGTTACCCTTTCCAGCCTCAAAATTTCCAAATAAACACATTATCACTTAATCTAGTTTTTTTTTAGGATTCAACTTACAAATCAAAGATGTTTGATTTAACATGAATAAATGTTTAAAAAATTTAAGTAAGCCATAAATGAAGCTTGTTGCCTCTGGAAGTATAATAAACATCTGGGCATGTTAAATAAATCAAAAACTCAAACCTTTAAAAGTGTAATTCCAGTATTATAAATTGAATATTTAAATCAAAATATGATTTTTAAAACAAAAACTATAAATTTTAGTAAAAGGGTTAAGATGTAATTCTGGTTTGAACATAATATGCAAATTCTTGACTTTCTGGTGATCAAATGGACTGGAGAGGTCGGGACTCTTCTGGTTGATGGAGGATTGATCATGGATGCTAGGAAAAATGGATGAAGGTGATGAAGTTCACCAAGGAAGATGCGGCAGTGGGTTTTCTTCTAGAATCCTAAATTTTGCTGTGATTGAGGAAGCGATTGTCACGGCCGAAGGAAGTGATCGAGTGCAGTGAATTTTGGGGTGGTGGTTGTTGGGTCGTATTCGAAGTCGTAGCCGGAATAGGGGATTTTCTGGAGGCCAAGGCGTCGTGGAAGAGGCGGCGACAGGTTTGGATGTGGTGGACCGAGCAGTTTTCAGATTTGGAGCTCGAACCTTCATTTTTGATTTTTGCGTTGGATTGTCGTGTTGATACTTGCGAGGGAGTGTTGGGGTGATGGATGGTGTTGAGGGATCATCGAAGGTGAGCTGCGTCGACCATCGGCACCATGCATATGCACGATGCACTGGGTTGTGCCTGGAAGGGTATATTGAAGCAGGGGTACTCGAGTCTTTATGAAATTGACTCAGGGTAAGTATCATGCGAACTCGAAGCACGCTCCTACTTGACTCGGAGTAATGTAAGGGGGGACCTGGGAAGGTTAGTAACAGGTTTTAAAAACCTGTAAGGTTCAAAATCTCTTTAAACCTGGGTTTTAAAATAAGAAATAGATATTTAAAATAGGTATTCAAATCAAAGATAAGTTTGGATTAAAATGAAGTCTGAATCTCAGTTTAAAATAAGATAAAGATTTAAAATTTTAAATTATTTGTAACCACTTTAAAAGGGGAATTGTTGCTCGAGTTTCACTCGAGTGATTCGAGTGTTGGACTCGAAGAAATTTGAGGTTTTGCTCGAAGAAGTTTTTTAGTTTATCTCGGGTATTTTAGTTACAGGGTTTAAAACCTGTAAGTTTTATAAAATTTTTAAAACTGAGTTTTTAAATGAAAAATATTTATTTAAACAAGGTTGAAATCAAGTTAAGTTGGTTTCAAAAGTTGTTTGAATCTCGGTTTTTAAATAAGTAAAGTTTTTTTTTTTAATTTAAAATTTTTTTAAACAAATTTGAATGATAAAGAGAATTTTTGAATTTGATTTGAATTCAAAATGAAACCGTGTGTAAATTCCTTTAATCTTCTATTTTAAGATAACTATTCTTTAAGTTGTAAAATAAAAAGGAGTTTGGAATTATTAAGATTAATTTGATTTCATTTAAAATCTTAAATTTAAAATGAAGTTTAAAATTAAATTTAAATTAAATTGTTTAAATACCTTATTAATGATAAATTGATCATTTAATAGAAAAAGGGTTTCTAAAGACTCAAGTATTTGTAGTTATTAAGTTAACTAAATGGATAATTAATGACTTGAATTAATTAACTTAGAAATTAAGAGTTTAAATTTATTTAAATAAGATATAAGTTAATTAATTTAAAGTAAATCAATTGGTAATTAAGAAATCATTGATTTAATTTTAAATTTATGATTAGTAAATAATTAATGAATTAATTAGGGATTAATTAATGAGTATTAAGATTAATAAAAATGTAATAGATAATAAATTTTAGCTAATTACTTTAGGAAAAGTAATTAAAGAATTATAAATAGTTAATGAAGGTCATTAACTAAGATTATGAAATAATCAATTAATGGGATTATTTTTAATAATTAATTAAATTATTTATTTAAGATAAGCAATTGTGAATTGTTAAGTATAATTACTTAACGAAAGTAATTAAGAAATTAATTACTCATTGTAATTAATTCTATGAATTGTTTAAGTTAATTAATTAAATTTAATTAATCTAAATAACCATTTGAGGATGTGATAAGTATAATTACTTAGGGAAGTAATTAATGATAATTACTGGATGTAATTAATTGAGGGTGATTTAATAATCAAAGTAATTGGAATATAATTACTTATATAATTAATGAGGGGATTAATTAGAGAAAATTAATTAAGATATTATTAATTAATTTGATGAAGTAATTAAAGATAGTTAATTACTAAATAGTATTAATCAGAGGTGATTAATAAATGTAGTTTAATTGAAGATTAATTACTTAAGGTAATTAATTTAAAACAGGGAATTAATTGAAATGTAATTAGAAATCATTAGTTGATATAATTAATGATGGGATGATAAATTTAAATTAATTAATAATAAGTAATTAAGAGTAATTAATTAGAGTAATTAAGAAGTAATGTAATGTTTGTAATTTAAGGTTAATTTCTATACTTGGACAAGATAATTAATTTGTGAAAATAATTAAAGGATGATTACTTGAATATAATTAAATGTTAATTAGTCAAGTATGATTAAGTGAAAATTTATTAATCGATTGATAAATTGATTAATAATTAAATAAGCAAGAGTTATAATGGTGTAGCAATTAATTTAATTCACTTTAAATTAATTAGAGATGTAAGTAATTAATTTAATTCATTTTAAATTAATTATAGCTGATATGATTACTTATGTATGGATGATGATATCATTTACCTTGAATGATTTAAGTTCTCAGATATGAGAAATTGATGCTATGTGGTATGGATGCTTTGATTTAAATATGATGATAATATGAATTATCTGTTATGATGATAATATGCATTCTCTGTTTGTAGTGATAATATTGATTATCTGTTTATGATGATAATGTTGATTTTCTATTATGATATTGTGAATTATCTATCTGTGTGTATATGGATAATTGAATTGAATTGTTTTAAACTTTAAAACAACTTGGCCTTAAAAGACACGTTTTGGTTTTCGATGAGACCGGGATCGGGTTTTCCACATTTGGAAGTCCGAAAACCACATCGATTCCAAATTAACGATAGGTCATGAATCTGAAGTGAAGTGAAGATTCAGAATGCAAGGGTTATCGTCTTTAACTCTGAGGGTGATTCCAAAATGAGTGTAACGAGATAACGCCTTCGGTTTCGTTCGAACCCGGAACGAACTTGTATGGATTGAATGCTTTCAGAACATCATCAGGTGGACGATGAGCATTCTAAGAAATGTTCTCTAAAGGTAATCGCAGCCTCAAGCCTCATCAACCGGGAATGGCTAAAACAGGGGAGGTGCAGCAAGGTTAGGTGGGTCATGCCCAAGCAGGATAAGATTTTCCCCTGTCTAGATGTCCCTTTTTATTCGGCTGTGTGGACAGTTGTGAGCTCCAACTGTCGGGGTTGTCTTGTTCGGGACTGTTCAGTAAGGAATGGTTCCAGCCTTGTGTTGCAGGGGAGCGGGCGTACTCCTCGGTACGTTGATCTAGGCCACGTACTGTGACGGGCGATACCCCGGTAGCCCTGCCATTGTATGGAATCCAAAATCCAATAAGTGCCAACGGTTTTGATTGTATTATCCACTTTTGTGGCTAGTAGCTGGAATTTAATAATGTAACAATTTCGGCTATTTTCTATTTACTTGAAAACCCTAGACCTATTATAATATCACTGAATTTCCTATCAACTGTTTTGGTTAGCGTAAGGTAAAAACTTACCAATGTTTATTTGCGGGGAGTCTTATGTGATACCTTTTATTTTCAAAATATTTTCAAAAGTTAAGCAACTTTAACCTGTTACTCATACCAGACCCATGTCTGACCCGGAGATTATTTTTGTGTTTTTCATAAACTCTCGGGTACCCAAATTTTTACGAGTAGCCAAGGGATTCAGGTTAGCTTTGACGAATTCTGGAGGAGCAATGGAGCAGAAGGCTTCAGCGTTGTAGACTTACATATAGTTCCGCTGTGTTGGTATCCATGAGTCGTTTTGTTTGAGTTGTGTTGTATTAACTAGACAGGTGTTTATAACTGTCTAGTATGTGATGTGTTATCCGTAAAACTCTGATATATGTATAATTATGTAATAGTTATGTGATCTATTATATTTTGTTCCATTCCGCTGTGAGATTCTGATGTTGTTGTTCTTTCTTCTCTATCTTTTCTATTTCCTCATCCCTTTCTTTCTTTTAGACAAAATGGTTTTCTGGGATCAGGAACCGGGTCGTCACGGTTGGTGTTAGAGCGCCAGGTTGAGTGAATACCTCGGCTCTTGAGTGATTTCTATCTTGAGAGAGCGTATTTGTTATTTTGTAATATATATATATATATATATATATGTATATGTATATTTCTACCTATTTGTTGTGTTACCTGTCCGGGTTATCCAATATAAGTTATAAAGGTAGATAGGGTAGTGGTGTGTGTAACACGACTACCAATGGTTGGAGTATGAATATTTGAGGTTGGAAGTATATATATGTCGAGACTGTAGACCTTTTACCGTTTCGAGTGAGCTTCGGGTGATGTAAGGATTTCATCGATCTCTGAAGGAAACCTGTTAAGGTTCGGAGTTCATTTTTGAAGTGTAAGTTTGGATGAGCTAGAGTTTGGATCTGTTGGTTGGACAGAAGTGAGTCATGATATCTTATCTCAGGATATTGTAGCTGTGTGATGAGACATAGTGACTGTGGAAGCCTCCGAAGATGTTTCTTTGGAATAATTTAAGGGAGTGTATCTGCTTCGGTGTTGTGACTGAGTTTAGTAGAATGTTTCTGTTAGTTTGAGGTCCGAGTTTCTCGAAGAGCTCTAGATTAAGAATTTCTTGGCATTGGTGTATTGGCAAGGAAGTTTTTGACTTCTGCATCAGCAGTGGAATTCAGAAGCAGCAGTGTGGTTCCGTTTCTTTGATGAATTAACTAGATAAGTGTAGGCTGTTCTGTTTGGTAAAGAGAGAACAGTTTTTCTTTGGTCGTGGGCTAGATTGATCGCAAAAGTGACTTGCGATTGTTTGGGTGTTCTCTTGGGCTGTCTGATTTTTCTGGATGTCTCCAGGAAGTCAGAGTTTTGTCCGTGTATAGAGATTGAATTTGGCATCGACTGGATTCTAGGAGTGGTACCGATGGTTCAGCTCAGTAGTAGGACGATTTCTGGAGAATGAGTTTGGTGAAGCAGCTCGAGTATTGGAGGAACTTCTGAGTTTCTTTAAAGGATCTGTTGACCATAGTTCTACGATATGTTGTCCAATTTGTCCTCGAGATCATCATCAGCATTTTCATCTACTCAGTCAGAGTCGCGCAGTGGAAGCATGGTAGCAGCTGGTTTAAAGTGGAAACAACTAGAATTTGCATTATTTTGGATTAGAGAGTTTCTACTGGAAATTTTTCAGGATCTTAAGACCAGATTGGAATGCATCTGTATTATCCTTCCATATGAGAAGAAGTAAGATCAGTCTGCTGATTTTGGAATTGAGTTGTGATCTGATTTTTGAAGTTAATCTTGGAAATATCTTTTTGTTGGATTGTTTTTGGATCAATTTGTTTCTGGGGGTATCAGCAAGGGTTGAGCTGATCAGTAAGGATGTAGGAAGACCAGGATCGTCCGAAGAGTTTTGTGGATAAGAGATGAAGAAATTTGGAGTCCGTAATCAGAGATTTGATTTTGGATAAGTGTTTAGTTTCAGGATTGGATTGTCAGTTTGGGTAACTGGAATTCGGAGTGTTTCACGTATCTCTGAGGGAGTACGTGTAAGATCTATCTTTGATTTTAGAGTCAGCTGTTCAGGGAATTTTGGTTGTTGGGTCAGACTTATCTGTAGTCTGATACCCTGTTTTGTTTTGTAGATGCAGGTAAGTAGAAATTTAGTAGCTTAGTAATATTGATTGCTTGGATTCTGTAAAGAGAGTATCCCAATGTTTATATTTGGGTAAACTCGAGGAAATTCTATTTAGAATTTTATCTGGACAACTAGATTTGTAGATTGGATGAATTGGTTGCTATGATTGCTAGAATATGATTGATATCTGTCTGTGTTTTAAAATTAAATCTTTAAATAAATTATTAAATTACCTTTTTTTTAAATTTCGGGGAAGAAATTCTTTTAAGGGGGGAGGAATGTGATATCCCGGAAATTTTGACAATAACAATTTAATAATTTATGTCAAAATTTAATTGATTTGACCATATTGTTAGTAATAAATTTAAATTAAATGTAATAATCTTCTTTAAAATAAATATTTAAACTGATAATCTATCTTTAAAGACTAATAAATTGTTTTATGTTTGTAATGTATACATATCTGTATATATTATAAATAGATAAACTTTGTTTTAAATTTAATAGACATAGGCATGTTTTCTTATTTCAATATTTTTGATAAATTAAAAATTGGATTTAATTTGATATTAGGTTATTAAATAAATAACCATATGATTTTAATACTCAAGATAAAAAACTTGATTATTTAAAATTGATTTAGCCTAAGTTAAAATTTAAATAAAAAGGTTTGTTTGTCTTAAATATGACTTGATAAAATAAGTCTTTCAAAATGTTTGAAATAAAATAAACCTTATAAATATTTAACATAAGTATGTAAATAAATTATAAGTAAATTAAGTATTGATAGTTAAGTTTAAAAAATAAAAGTAAAGATAAAAATAAACAAAGAGTAAAAAGGCAAACCAGGTTGAAGCATCTTGTATATAACCTGTAAGTGATTATGCAAAGCAAGTAAAAGAAAATATTAAGTACTTAAGGTATGAAAACAAAACCAGGCTTGAAATGTTTGTAATCTGTAAACTAAATAGGCAAGACAAAGCTAAAGAAAAATCTATCAACATCAAAATAAATATCTATATACAAGATAAATTAAAGTATAACCAGACAAAGTAATAATAAAAATGTTAGCACATGAAGTAAAACACAAAGCAGGTTAGAAAAGCTTGTATGGAAAGTTAGTTATGTTGCTTGTAAGTAATATGCAGAACAAAGTTTGAAAGAAGATAAGCATGGAATAGGACAAAAAGGAAAATATCAACATACTAAAGGGCTAAGCAAGAAACATAAAAGACATTAGAATTTAATAACACCATCTCAGCACAAAACTTGGTCAATTCGAAATATTTGAAAATCATTCCAGTTTGTACAAGAATCTGGCCAAAGCAAAGAAGGAAATCATCTCAGCCTCCATATAAGAAAAATATCTCTGACCTAAAGTAAAGCTTGTTCCAGATAACACCTACCCCTTATTCATAAGCCTGTCTTCTTATATATATATGTAATACTTTTGCGTTCAACTAAGCTAACCAGAAAAAAAAATATAAGTAAGCTTTTCCTTTCTTTCACAAACTCAAACAATATCATACAACTTCAACAATCAAAGGCAAGGGGATTTCAGTTTTCAAAGCCCTGTCTTCATTTTTTTCAAAATTGGTTTCAAACAAGAAAGGCTCTGCCATTTTTTAAATACTGTGAGTAACTCTTTTAAATAACTTAAGTTTTTAAACTTGTTGCATACTAAAATTTGAATGCTTAAATATATTGTGTAGATATTTATATATTCATTCCTCTGAGTGTTTGTGAGATGAAAATCTCTGCATACTTCAAGCCTGCAAATTCAACCTGTTTTCATCATAAATCTGCTCTGTTTATTTTTAAGTGAGTAACTTAACTTTTTAAAACTTTAAGTAAAAGTTGTTGCTTGCTAGTTCGTTAAGGTGATATGTATTGCATGAATGAAACCTGATGAGAATATTATTTTGTGTATGCTGTGTGTTTTTATTCTGCATTGTTCTGTTACCCTTTCCAGGCTAAAAATTTCCAAATAAACACATTATCACTTAATCTAGTTTTTGTTAGGATTCAACTTACAAATCAAAGATGTTTGATTTAACATGAATAAATGTTTAAAAAAATTAAGTAAGCCATAAATGAAGCTTGTTGCCTCTGGAAGTATAATAA
This sequence comes from Allium cepa, assembly GCA_030765085.1. Classification (NCBI taxonomy): domain Eukaryota; kingdom Viridiplantae; phylum Streptophyta; class Magnoliopsida; order Asparagales; family Amaryllidaceae; genus Allium; species Allium cepa. The sequence goes on from CM060942.1 coordinate 191,664,652, forward strand.
ACATCTGGGCATGTTAAATAAATCAAAAACTCAAACCTTTAAAAGTGTAATTCCAGTATTATAAATTGAATATTTAAGTCAAAATATGATTTTTAAAACAAAAACTATAAATTTTAGTAAAGGGGTTAAGATGTAATTCTAGTTTGAACCTAATATGCAAATTCGTGACTTTCTGGTGATCAAATGGACTGGAGAGGTCGAGACTCTTCTGGTTGATGGAGGATTGATCATAGATGCTAGGAAAAATGGATGAAGGTGATGAAGTTCACCAAGGAAGATGCGGCAGTGGGTTTTCTTCTAGAACCCTAAATTTTGCTGTGATTGAGGAAGCGATTGTCACGGCCGAAGGAAGTGATCGAGTGCAGTGAATTTTGGGGTGGTGGTAGTTGGGTCGTAGTCGAAGTCGTAGCCAGAATAGGGGATTTTCTAGAGGCCGAGGCGTCGTGGAAGAGGCGGCGACAGGTTTGGATGTGGTGGACCGAGCAGTTTTCAGGTTTGGAGCTCGAACATTCATTTTTGATTTTCGCGTTGGATTGTCGTGTTGATGCTTGCGAGGGAGTGTTGGGGTGATGGATGGTGTTGAAGGATCATCGAAGGTGAGCTGCGTCAACCATCGGCACCGTGCATATGCTCGGTGCACTGGGTTGTGCCTGGAAGGGTATGTTGAAGCAGGGGTACTCGAGTCTTTATGAAATTGACTCGGGGGAAGCATCACGCAAACTCGAAGCATGCTCCTATTTGACTCGGAGTAATGTAAGGGGGGGGCCTGGGTAGGTTGGTAACAGGTTTTAAAAACCTGTAAGGTACAAAATCTCTTTAAACCTGCGTTTTAAAATAAGAAATAGATATTTAAAATAGGTATTCAAATCAAAGATAAGTTTGGATTAAAATGAAGTTTGAATCTCAGTTTAAAATAAAATAAAGATTTAAAATTTTAAATTATTTGTAACCACTTTAAAAGGGGAATTGTTGCTCGAGTTTCACTCGAGTGATTCGAGTGTTGGACTCGAAGAAATTTGGGGTTTTGCTCGAAGAAGTTTTTTAGTTTATCTCGGGTATTTTATTTACAGGGTTTAAAACCTGTAAGTTTTATAAAAAATTTAAAACTGAGTTTTTAAATGAAAAATAGATATTTAAACAAGGTTGAAATCAAGTTAAGTTAGTTTCAAAAGTAGTTTGAATCTCGATTTTTAAATAAATAAAGTTTTTTTTTAAATTTAAAATTGTTTTAAACAAATTTGAATGATAAAGAGAATTTTTAAATTTGATTTGAATTCAAAGTGAAACCGTGTGTAAATTCCTTTAATCTTCTATTTTAAGATAACTATTCTTTAAGTTGTAAAATAAAAAGGAGTTTGGAATTATTAAGATTAATTTGATTTCATTTTAAATCTTAAATTTAAAATGAAGTTTAAAAGTAAATTTAAATTAAATCGTTTAAAATACCTTATTAATGATAAATTGATCATTTAATAGAAAAAGGTTTCTAAAGACTCAAGGATTTGTAGTTATTAAGTTAACTAAATGGATAATTAATGACTTGAATTAATTAACTTAGAAATTAAGAGTTTAAATTTATTTAAATAAGATATAAGTTAATTAGTTTAAGGTAAACCAATTGGTAATTAATAAATCATTGATTTAATTTTAAATTTATGATTAGTAAATAATTAATGAATTAATTAGGGATTAATTAATGAGTATTAAGATTAATAAAAATGTAATAGATAATAAATTTTAGCTAATTACTTTAGGAAAAGTAATTAAAGAATTATAAATAGTTAATGAAGGTCATTAACTAAGATTATGAAATAATCAATTAATGGGATTATTTTTAATAATTAATTAAATTATTTATTTAAGATAAGCAATTGTGAATTGTTAAGTATAATTACTTAACGGAAGTAATTAAGAAATTAATTACTCATTGTAATTAATTCTATGAATTGTTTAAGTTAATTAATTAAATTTAATTAATTTAAATAACCATTTGAGGATGTGATAAGTATAATTACTTAGGGAAGTAATTAATGATAATTACTGGATGTAATTAATTGAGGGTGATTTAATAATATAAGTAATTGGAATATAATTACTTGTATAATTAATCAGGGGATTAATTAGAGAAAATTAATTAAGAAATAATTAATTAATTTGATGAAGTAATTAAAGATAGTTAATTACTAAATAGTATTAATCAGAGGTGATTAATAAATGTAGTTTAATTGAAGATTAATTACTTAAGGTAATTAATTTAAAACAGGGAATTAATTGAAATGTAATTAGAAATCATTAGTTGATATAATTAATGACGGGATGATAAATTTAGATTAATTAATCAGTAATAAGTAATTAAGAGTAATTAATTAGAGTGATTAAGAAGTAATGTAATGTTTGTAATTTAAGGGTAATTTCTATACTTGGACAAGATAATTAATTTGTGAAAATAATTAAAGGATGATTACTTGAATATAATTAAATGTTAATTAGTCAAGTGTGATTAAGTGAAATGAATTTATTAATCGATTGATAAATTGATTAATAATTAAATAAGCAAGAGTTATAATGGTATAGCAATTAATTTAATCCACTAAAATTAATTAGAGATGTAAGTAATTAATTTAATTCATTTTAAATTAATTATAGCTGATATGATTGCTTATGTATGGATGATGATATCATTTACCTTGAATGATTTAAGATATCAGATATGAGAAATTGATGCTATGTGATATGGATGCTTTGATTTAAATATGATGATAATATGAATTATCTGTTATGATGATAATATGCATTCTCTGTTTGTAGTGATAATATTGATTATTTGTTTATGATGATAATGTTGATTTTCTATTATGATATTGTGAATTATCTATCTGTGTGTATATGGACAATTGAATTGAATTGTTATAAACTTTAAAACAACTTGGCCTTAAAAGACACGTTTTGGATTTCGATGAGACCGGGATCGGGTTTTCCACATTTGGAAGTCCGAAAACCACATCGATTCCAAATTAACGATAGGTCGTGAATCTGAAGCGAAGTGAAGATTCAGAATGCAAGGGTTATCATCGTTAACTCTGAGGGTGATTCCAAAATGAGTGTAACGATATAATGCCTTCGATTTCGTTCGAACCCGGAACGAACTTGTATGGATTGAATGCTTTCAGAGCATCGTCAGGTGGACGATGAGCATTCTAAGAAATGTTCTCTAAAGGTAATCGCAGCCTCAAGCCTCGTCAACCGGGAATGGCTAAAACAGGGGAGGTGTAGCAAGGTTAGGTGGGTCATGCCCAAGCAGGACAAGATTTTCCCCTGTCTAGATGTCCCTTTTTATTCGGCTGTGTGGACAGTTGTGAGCTCCAACTGTCGGGGTTGTCTTGTTCGGGACTGTTCAGTAAGGAATGGTTCCGGCCTTGTGTTGCAGGGGAGCGGGCGTACTCCTCGGTACGTTGATCTAGGCCACGTACTGTGACGGGCGATACCCCAGTAGCCCTGCCATTGTATGGAATCCAAAATCCAATAAGTGCCAACGATTTTGATTGTATTACCCACTTTTGTGGCTAGTAGCTGGAATTTAATAATGTAACAATTTCGGCTATTTTCTATTTACTTGAAAACCCTAGACCTATTATAATATCACTGAATTTCCTATCAACTGTTTTGGTTAGCGTAAGGTAAAAACTTACCAATGTTTATTTGTGGGGAGTCTCACGTGATACCTTTTATTTTCAAAATATTTTCAAAAGTTAAGCAACTTTAACCTGTTACTCATACCAGACCCATGTCTGACCCGGAGATTATTTTTGTGTTTTTCATAAACTCTCGGGTACCCAAATTTTTACGGGTAGCCAAGGGATTTAGGTTAGCTTTGATGAATTCTGGAGGAGCAATGGTGCAGGAAGCTTCAGCGTTGTAGACTTACATATAGTTCCGCTGTGTTGGTATCCATGAGTCGTTCTGTTTGAGTTGTGTTGCATTAAATAGATAGGTGTTTATAACTGTCTAGTATGTGATGTGTTATCCGTAAAACTCTGATATATGTAAAATTATGTAATAGTTATGTGATCTATTATATTTTGTTCCATTCCGCTGTGAGATTCTGATGTTGTTGTTCTTTCTTCTCTATCTTTTCTATTTCCTCATCCCTTTCTTTCTTTTAGACATAACGGTTTTCTGGGGTTAGGAACCGGGTCGTCACAGTTGGTATTAGAGCGCCAGGTTGAGTGAATACCTAGGCTCTTGAGTGATTTCTATCTTGAGAGAGCGTATTTGTAATTTTGTAATATATATATATATTATATTATATATTTCTACCTATTTGTTGGGTTACCTGTCCGGTTTATCCAATATAAGTTATAAAGGTAGATAGGGTAGTGGTGTGTGTAACACGACTACCAATGGTTGGAGTATGAATATTTGAGGTTGGAAGTATACATGTAGAGACTGTAGACCTATTACCGTTTCGAGTGAGCTTTGGGTGATGTAAGGATTTCATCGATCTCTGAAGGAAACCTGTTAAGGTTCGGAGTTCATTTTTGAAGTGTAAGTTTGGATGAGCTAGAGTTTGGATCTGTTGGTTGGAAAGAAGTGAGTCATGATATCTTATCTCATGATATTGTAGCTGTGTGATGAGACATAGTGACTGTGGAAGTTTCCGAAGATGTTTCTTTGGAATCAGTTAAGGAAGTGTATCTGCTTCGGTGTTGTGACTGAGTTTAGTAGAATGTTTCTGATAGTTTGAGGTCCGAGTTTCTCAAAGAGCTCTGTTAAGAATTTCTTGGCATTGGTGTGTTGGCAAGGAAGTTTTTGACTTCTGCATCAGCAGTGGAATTCAGAAGCAGCAGTGTGGTTCCGTTTCTTTGATGAATTAGGTAGATAAGTGTAGGCTGTTCTGTTTGGTAATGAGAGAACAGTTTTTCTTTGGTCGTGGGCTAGATTGATCGCAAAAGTGACTAGCGATTGTTTGAGTGTTCTCTTGGGCTGTCTGATTTTTCTGGATGTCTCCAGGAAGTCAGAGTTTTGTCCGTGTCTAGAGATTGAATTTGGCATCGACTGGATTCTAGGAGTGGTACCGATGGTTCAGCTCGGTAGTAGGACAATTTCAGGAGAATGAGTTTGGTGAAGCAGCTCGAGTATTGGAGGAACTTCTGAGTTTCTTTAAAGGATCTGTTGACCATAGTTCTAAGATATGTTGTCCAGTTTGTCCTCGAGATAATCATCAGCATTTTCATCTACTCAGTCAGAGTCACGCAGTGGAAGCATGGTGGCAGCTGGTTTAAAGTGGAAACAACTAGAATTTGCAGTATTTTGGATTAGAGAGTTTCTACTGGAAATTTTTCAGGATCTTAAGACCAGATTGGAATGCATCTGTATTATCCTTCCATATGAGAAGAAGTAAGATCGGTCTGCTGAATTTGGAATAGAGTTGTGATCTGATTTTTGAAGTTAATCTTGGAAAGATCTTTTTGTTGGATTGTTTTTGGATCAATTTGTTTCTGGGGGTATCAGCAAGGGTTGAGCTGATCAGTAAGGATGTAGGCAGCCCAGGATCGTCCGAAGAGTTTTGTGGATAAGAGACGAAGAAATTTGGAATCCATAATCGGAGATTTGATTTTGGATAAGTGTTTAGTTTCAGGATTGGATTTTCAGTTTGGGTAAATGGAATACGGAGTGTTTCACGTATCTCTAAGGGAGTACGTGTAAGATCTATCTTTGATTTTAGAGTCAGCAGTTCAGGGAATTTGTGTTGTTGGGTCAGACTTATCTGTAGTCTGATACCCTGTTTTGTTTTGTAGATCCAGGTGAGTAGAAACTCAGTTGCTTAGTAATATTGATTGCTTGGATTCTGTAAAGAGAGCATCCCAATATTTATATTTGGGAAAACTCGAGGAAATTCTATTTAGAATTTTATCTGGACAACTAGATTTGTAGATTGGATGAATTGGTTGCTATGATTGCTAGAATATGATTGATATCTGCCTGTGTTTTAAAATTAAATCTTTAAATAAATTATTAAATTACCTTTTTTTTTAAATTTCGGTGAAGAAATTCTTTTAAGGGGGGAGGAATGTGATATCCTGGAAATTTTGACAATAACAATTTAATAATTTATGTCAAAATTTAAGTGATTTGACCATATTGTTAGTAATAAATTTAAATTAAATGTAATAATCTTCTTTAAAATAAATATTTAAACTGATAATCTATCTTTAAAGACTAATAAATTGTTTTATATTTGTAATGTATACATATCTGTATACATATTATAAATAGATAATCTTTGTTTTAAATTTAATAGACATAGGCATGTTTTCTTATTTCAATATTTTTGATAAATAAAAAATTGGACTTAATTTGATATTAGGTTATTAAAGAAATAACCATATGATTTTAATACTCAAGATAAAAAACTTGATTATTTAAAATTGATTTAGCTTAAGTTCAAAATTTAAATAAAAAGGTTTGTTTGTCTTAAATATGACTTGATAAAATAAGTCTTTCAAAATGTTTGAAATAAAATAAACCTTATAAATATTTAACATAAGTATGTAAATAAATTATAAGTAAATTAAGTATTGATAGTTAAGTTTAAAAAATAAAAGTGAAGATAAAAATAAACAAAGAGTGAAAAGGCAAACCAGGTTGAAGCATCTTGTATATAACCTGTAAGTGATTATGCAAAGCAAGTAAAAGAAAATATTAAGTACTTAAGGTATGAAAACAAAACCAGGCTTGAAATGTTTGTAATCTGTAAACTAGATAGGCAAGACAAAGCTAAAGAAAAATCTATCAACATCAAAATAAATATCTATATACAAGATAAATTAAAGTATAACCAGACAAAGCAATAATAAAAATGTTAGTACATGAAGTAAAACACAAACCAGGTTAGAAAAGCTTGTATGGAAAGTTAGTTATGTTGCTTGTAAGTAATATGCAGAACAAAGTTCGAAAGAAGATAAGCGTGGAATAGGACAAAAAGGAAAATATCAACATACTAAAGGGCTAAGCAAGAAACATAAAAGACATTAGAATTTAATAACACCATCTCAGCACAAAACTTGGTCAATTCGAAATATTTGAAAATCATTCCAGTTTGTACAAGAATCTGGCCAAAGCAAAGAAGGAAATCATCTCAGCCTCCATATAAGAAAAATATCTCTGACCTAAAGTAAAGCTTGTTCCAGATAACACTTACCCCTTATTCATAAGCCTGTCTTCTTATATATATATGTAATACTTTTGCGTTCAACTAAGCTGACCAGAAGAAAAAAAAATAAGTAAGCTTTTCCTTTCTTTCACAAACTCAAACAATATCATACAACTTCAACAATCAAAGGCAAGGGGATTTCAGTTTTCAAAGCCCTGTCTTCATGTTTTTCAAAATTGGTTTCAAACAAGAAAGGCTCTGCCATTTTTTAAATACTGTGAGTAACTCTTTTAAATAACTTAAGTTTTTAAACTTGTTGCATGCTAAAATTTGAATGCTTAAATATATTGTGTAGATATTTATATATTCATTCCTCTGAGTGTTTGTGAGATGAAAATCTCTGCATAATCAAGCCTGCAAATTCAACCTGTTTTCATCATAAATCTGCTCTGTTTATTTTTAAGTGAGTAACTTAACTTTTTAAAACTTAAAGTAAAAGTTGTTGCTTGCTAGTTCGTTAAGGTGATATGTATTGCATGAATGAAACCTGATGAGAATATTATTTTGTGTATGCTGTGTGTTTTTACTCTGCAATGTTCTGTTACCCTTTCCAGGCTCAAAATTTCCAAATAAACACATTATCACTTAATCTAGTTTTTGTTAGGATTCAACTTACAAATCAAAGATGTTTGATTTAACATGAATAAATGTTTAAAAAAATTTAAGTAAGCCATAAATGAAGCTTGTTGCCTCTGGAAGTATAATAAACATTTGGGCATGTTAAATAAATCAAAAACTCAAACCTTTAAAAGTGTAATTCCAGTATTATAAATATTTAAGTCAAAATATGATTTTTTAAACAAAAACTATAAATTTTAGTAAAGGGGTTAAGATGTAATTCTAGTTTGAACATAATATGCAAATTCGTGACTTTCTGGTGATCAAATGGACTGGAGAGGTCGGGACTCTTCTAGTTGATGGAGGATTGATCATAGATGCTAGGAAAAATGGATGAAGGTGATGAAGTTCACAAGGAAGATGCAGCAGTGGGTTTTCTTCTAGAACCCTAATTTTTGCTGTGATTGAGGAAGCGATTGTCACGGCCGAAGGAAGTGATCGAGTGCAGTGAATTTTGGGGTGGTGGTAGTTGGGTCGTAGTCGAAGTCGTAGCCGGAATAGGGGATTTTCTAGAGGCCGAGGCGTCGTGGAAGAGGCGGCGACAGGTTTGGATGTGGTGGACCGAGCTGTTTTCAGGTTTGGAGCTCGAACCTTCATTTTTGATTTTCGCGTTGGATTGTCATGTTGATGCTTGCGAGGGAGTGTTGGGGTGATGAATGGTGTTGAAGGATCATCGAAGGTGAGCTGCGTCAACCATCGGCACCGTGCATATGCACGGTGCACTGGGTTGTGCCTGGAAGGGTATGTTGAAGCAGGGGTACTCGAGTCTTTATGAAATTGACTCGGGGGAAGCATCACGCGAACTCGAAGCACGCTCCTATTTGACTCGGAGTAATGAAAGGGGGGGACCTGGGTAGGTTGGTAACAGGTTTTAAAAACCTGTAAGGTTCAAAATCTCTTTAAACCTGGGTTTTAAAATTAGAAATAGATATTTAAACTAGGTATTCAAATCAAAGATAAGTTTGGATTAAAATGAAGTTTGAATCTCAGTTTAAAATATAATAAAGATTTAAAATTTTAAATTATTTGTAACCACTTTAAAAGGGGAATTGTTGCTCGAGTTTCACTCGAGTGATTCGAGTGTTGGACTCGAAGAAATTTGGGGTTTTGCTCGAAGAAGTTTTTTAGTTTATCTCGGGTATTTTAGTTACAGGGTTTAAAACCTGTAAGTTTTATAAAAATTTTAAAACTGAGTTTTTAAATGAACAATAAATATTTAAACAAGGTTGAAATCAAGTTAAGTTTGTTTCAAAAGTAGTTTGAATCTCGGTTTTTAAATAAATAAAGTTTTTTTTTAAATTTAAAATTGTTTTAAACAAATTTGAATGATAAAGACAATTTTTAAATTTGATTTGAATTCAAAGTGAAACTGTGTGTATATTCCTTTAATCTTCTATTTTAAGATATGTAACGACCCAGAATTTTGAATAATTTAATTTGGAAATATTTAATTAATTTTAAATATTTGAATGATGATTTAAATTGAATTCCAATAAAACTTTGAATTTGGCGATTAAATTATAGAATTTAATTTATTGAGAGTTGAATAAAAATTTAAATCTTCAATTTTAAAACTAATTAAAAATATTTCAAAGGCTTGTAAAATTCATATTGATAATATTGAAGATTTTAGAAGCTTCAGAATTGAATTTGAAAGTGAATTGTTCAGTTTTGAAATTTAATCGTTTGAATCGATATTAAAAATAGCCGTCCGAGGCACAGTCTCGAAATTCGACGAAACTAGTTCCATTGGGTCCGGAATATTGAATTATTCTAGGATTTCGAATTTCGTATTTTTCTGAGTTAGTATGTGAGCACACGGTGAGTAAACGCATTGAAATTTAATCGGATTCAATTTAAATTTAAATTTTAAATTTAGTCAACGACATACACACGTTATCTCCTTTAATCACGCGCTTGAAGTACGCCTAGAATCACGGCTACATCGTGTAAACCATGATGCCTCCTTTCGTTTTTAAAATCCCTCTCTCCCCCAATTCAGTTCGAATTAAAATCAATGGCGACTGAAAAAAATTCACGTTCGAAAAAAATAAATAAATCAAAACAAATCAAACAATGGTGGGCCGAGCTTCGTTCTTCTTTGAAAAAAAATAAAATAATAAACCCAAATCAATGGCGCGCGCGCATAGGGAGAAGCGGCGACGCAATGGAAGCTGAGGCGAGGTCGCGTGCGATTCAATCGGCGGCGGCGCTAGGGCTCGGCGCTCGCGCGCGCGTGAGACAGCAAGGGGTAGCGGCGATCGATGGCGGCGACGACTAGGGATTGGCGAAGTCGCGATTCAGTGGGACGCGATGCAGATTCGAGGCACGGCGGCGCGCGATGCCGTGGCGCGCGTGTGGAATGATGGAGGCGACGGCGACAGGGCGTTCGCGAGCATGGTGATGGCCGATGGCACTCGTGAGGAGGGACGTCGACGAAGGCAGGGGTAGCAATGTTCGTCTCTGGTGATTTCCAGTGAGGTATAAGATTTTGATTTTTTTTAATTTTTATTGTGATATGTGAAGTGATAATGAAATTATTGGTTAAAATAAAATCTTGGTTAAATCAATTTAGTTTAAGAGTTTGTAAAAGGAAGTTTAATTGTTTAAATTAAATTTTTGTTAAATAAATTATAAAAAGGAAAACTTGTTTTATAAAAGAGATTTGTTTAAAAATTTATAAAGTTATTTAAGGAAATTTGATTTTTAAGTTAAATAAAGAAATAAATAAATTAAGCTATTAAAGGGTAAGTGATTTTTTCCACTTAGTTCGAATATTCTATTTAAAAGGAAAAATTTATTTATAACGAATTTAATAGTTAAAACCAAAATGTGTTAGTTGATTTAATTTATAAAAAGGGAAATTAAATTGTAGTTAAATAAATTTGTTAAAGAAAATTTAGTTGAAGTTTAAATTGAACTAGACAGATTGTTAGGAATTTGATTTATTGGATAAATAAATTATTTAAAAGAAATTAAGTTAAAATAAAAATTTTTAGTTAAAATAATTTATTAAACAAAGGAATTTCAAAAGATTGAAGAAATTTATATAAGCAAGATGTTAGAATTATTTTAAAAAGAAAATCAGTTTGAATCTTTAATTTTTAGCTTAAAATAAAAATCATTAACTTGAGATGAAAATAATTAGTTGAATAAAATTATTTAAAGGAATTGGTTTAGAACAAAACCGATGAATTAAAATTATAAAATGGAAAATTTATTATTCGATTATTTCGAATATTAATAAATTGTGTAAATATTTATACAAGGTATAAATGAAGAAAACAAGTTGAATTGGAAGCGGATGGCAAACGGGAATAAAGGTGAGAACTTCTCACTCAAAAAGGAATTTTGTTATTTATTTAAATTTTAAATAGTTAGATTTAAAATTGTTTGACTGTGTTGATTGAATGATTGAATGATGATTGTTATATATATATATATATATATATATATATATATATATATATATATTGGATGTGAATAGACCCTATACGCCGTTAGTAAGCGGAGGTTATTTATTACACACATATACCGCGATATTCCACCTTGAAGTGGAATTGGTATTATATTATATATAGCAATATATATATATTGGCATATGTATATATTGCAGTTGATTGATTTCCCGCATTTTCTTTTAGCGGATGAGACCCTATACGCCGTTAGTAAGCGGATATATATTTATAAAATCCCATGTACCGCGATATTCCGTCTTGAAACGGAATGGTATTGTGCTAATGTCTGTGGATGCAGGGAAACAGGTTGGAGGGATCCAACTGGATTCCTCACAAATATTTGTTTAATTTCATATATTGTGATATTTGATTGTTTATCATGGATGATATATGATGTTTGAAAAGTCGTGATTGACTATTGATGTGTTGCATCATCGGATCCAATTTTTGAAGTTTAAAAATAACTATTTTGATTTCTAAAATAATTTTTGAAAGTATACGTTTATAAAAATATTGGAATTGATTCATCTTAAATAAATAAACGTTATAATTTTAATATTATAAAAATTATGATTTTTGAGAAATACAGTTAAAAGTTAATTTTTGAAATTTTGGGATTAGTGATTTTATAAAATAGTTTGAACTGGGAATTCTGAATTTATTATAAGAAGTTTAAAATAGGATTTATAAATTTTTTTATTTTATAAATCAGAATGATGAAATTATAAAAGAATTTAAAGATGTTTAAAGTAATGATATAAATTGATTTATATTAAAAGATTTATAAGTTGATATTTATAAATTTAGAATATCTTGAATTATAAAACGAGCTTTTATAGGTGATAGAATGATTTGTAAATGAATTTCATAAAGGAATGAAATCTATAGAATTTATGAAATTTGATTATTTTATAAATTAAAATGATGAAATTATAAGGAGCTGAAAGACGTTTTAAAATAGTAATATAAATTATTTTATATTAAAAGATTTATAAATTGATATTTATAAATTAAAAATATTGGAATTATAAAACGAGCTTTTATAAGTATTTGACTTATAATATGAATTTTAGTATATCATTGAGATATGAAATTGAATAGATTTATAAAGGAAATTTATAAAAGAAAGCTGTTATAAAATAAATAGAAATAGAATTTATAAACATTGTTTTATCAATCCGCAACGACTTATTTTGATAAGGAATTGTTGTAATTTATTTATGGAATTATATTCATGTTTTAAACAGTGAATAATTCTTTAAAATAAAATGAATAGAAGTGATGAAATTTATTAACAAGTGTATTCATGTTTTTGAATAGTGAATATTTTGTTAAAGAAATTATTTTGGACGTGATGTTTGAAATAGAATTAAAACGATCTAAAGATGTTTTAAAATTACTGAGATTCGAAACCATAGATTTCAACATTTATTGTTGAAATAGACGTTTTCGAGAAATAGAAGGAAATGGCAGATTATAACACTGTTGTTATAATAAATGATTTCCGAAAGGAAATGTTTTTGTATAGTATTGGGATTTATATATCTATTTTAATTTCGAATCCCTATACTAGTGATTTTGGGTTGTCGTAACGATGTTTTACGCAACAAATCGTTTTGGCCCAAATAAATATGGTTAAGTGAATAATTTCCTTAAAGAATGAAATATATACTTGATTTCGATTAGAGTATATTAAATATTTTCTAAGTATAGAAAATAAAAAGATCTGTGAATTACTTATTTTTAATAAGTATAGAAATGCTTTTCCAATATTAAGTGAATATTTGGAATTTATCTTTTTGAAGATAAATTGAAAATGAATATTAGAAATCGAATGAAAATCGTATATTCATAAATATTTTGGAATGTAAATTCAATATAGAATTTATAAATGAAATTGGGAAATTAGATTTAAAAATAAATATTGATTTATTTTTAAAGTATGGAAATTATGTTTATATCTTGTAAAGATATTTTTGTGAAATAAATAATTTGGAAAATTATTTGGAATCTGGTGATGTTGGCATATCTATTGATAGTCCAATAACCGACTATCAATATTTACCTTTAAATAGGTATTTGTTTTGATTTGTTTGAAATTGGATGCCACCCTTATTTTTTTTTAAAAATAAGCGCTCACTATTCGGGTTAACCGGGAAAGGACCTTGGGGTCGTATAACCCATTCCGAATATGTGATACGTCGTTATGAATTGCATTCGAAGATCGGTGTTGAAGACCGGATATTTTCGAAAACGAAAGGGTTTCTTGTTGATTGTCTCTGCACTGGCTGATCCCTGGTATTGAGATCTCCATATGTGATGAGAAATCCGAACGTGATTAGAGATTATTCGGATTGCAAGGACTTCTTTGAAAGTGCCTTCGGTTCTGTTCGAGCCCGGAACAGACTTGTATGGATTGTGTGTCTGACATTACAAGTTGAGATGTAAAGCCGATTTCTTTCAAATATATTTCTGTGGTGGCGGAGAATTTATTCTTTTAGCTTAACACCCTTCTCTGAGACGTACGAGCTCAGAGGTTATATAGTTGAAGTTATCAGCGATGTATTCCCAATTTGGTAATGTGACATGCTGAGTGTTGCTGAAATGATCATTGTGTTGATTATTGTGATAGGATCATTTATTTGATCGTCTATCTTGGTGATCATTGTGTTGATCATTTGTTGACCCAAAGCATGGCTTTTGTATAAAGTATGTTTTTGTGGACGTGACTTCGTCGAGCCTCACACCCCAGAAATGGTCAAAACAGGAAAGATGCAGCAAGGTTATGAGGGGTAGCACCCTTTAGGGTATGTACATTTCCTTCTGGATAGAGGTGGTATCATGGTATGGAGCCCAGATATTTAACCTATGTGGTTACTACGAATTTATTACTTTGTGGTTGTTGGTTTTCGGGATCCCGTGAGAAAGGTCGTTTACGATCGGGGAATGGCGTGCTCGTGTCAGTAGTTACCCAGTTAGGGGTAACCCGGCCTTGTGTTGGCAGAGTTCCGGTTTGGTTCTCGGGGATGTCTTTCCAGAGGCATTCTCATGTGGCAATGGGAAGTTCCTTGGCCTGACCATTTGTTGGAAATCCAATTCCCAATACGAAACTTGTACGGTATTAGTTGTAGGACCTGCCATTCACTTATGGTGGTCACCACTGTTTGGATGGTAGCTATAGTAGGCATACGATAATGGTCGTATGTTGGCTAAGATTTATATTCTACTTTCGAAATGAATTTCTTCTACACTATGCACTAGTAATAATATCAAATGTTATTTTTAATGCGTATCAAGCATCTTTGACTATCATAAGGAGAAATCTCCTCCGATTCTGCGTTTGCATGTGTGTGTGTGCGGGAGGCCTTATGGTAGTCTCATTTTTAAAAGCATTGCGAATTGAAATAAAAATATCTCTCTATTTTGATTTTTAAAGAAAAATAAACTGTTTTTAGTTCTCGCACCAGTCACATGACTGACTTGGAGTTTATTGTTTTCCTTCCTAAACTCTGGGTGCCCACCAATTTTCACACGGGCAGTCAAGAGTTAAGGTTTATCAGGATATTCTGGAATTCAGAAATTGCTGGAAGCAAGATGGATGGCATGGCGTAATACTAGTATAGTATTTCTTTTTCCGCTGTTGTTGTTATTATTGTACACTCTGATGATATGATGTAATGTAATGTAATAACTGATATAGTTCTTTGTTTAAAGATTATCCATTTATTATTATATGTTGTTCCGCTGCGAATTGTGAGATTCTGATGTTGTTCTGTTCTGTTCTATGTTCTTTGTTTAAAGTATAAAATTTCTATTCTCTTTTTCTTCTATTTTCTAATTTTCTATTCTTTCTTCTCTCCATCTTCTACCTTCTTCTCTTCTTCTTTCTTTCTTCTTTCTTAAACCCATAACATTTCGGTTTTTCGGCCTTCGATTTCTCGGCAGTCGATAAAGTGAGTATCGATGTTGAATTTTCGAAAGTCGAAAATTTCCGTTTGTTACATTTGGTATCAGAGCTTATGGTTAAGCGACGACCATGGTTCTGTTGGGTATTACTCGTTAGAGATAGAGTCAGCAGTACTCTAGAATGAGTTTGAGTGTAATAATAGATATGAGCGCGTATTTGTTAGTGAATATAAAATTGTTTTTGAATCGGGTAAATAAAGTAATTTTGCCCAAAACTATTTTTGTATAGAAAAGAAATGGTTTTCTATGAATTATTATAGTATATGGTTGCATGATTGTTAGAAGTGATAATATAGAATTATTATCACTAGTATATGGAATAAAATAAGATGGATTGGATTCAAGAAAATTAACTTGATAATTTATTCATTTGTGAAATAATTTCAAAAGGAATGAATCTAAAAATGGAATGTAAATAAAATAGAATTGAATTTCTAAGTGAGAATGAGATGAATTGAATATTGAAATGAATTAGTGAATAAAACTAATTTAAAATAGTAATGTGAATTACTAAATGAAAGTTAATCGATAGAATTCAATATTTAGAATTGAGAATTTAATTCAAATAAATTTAAATTGTGAATTGAATTGAAATGTAAAAATTTGATGAAAATGGATATGTAACTTCAATAGTGAAGTAAAAACGTATAAGAAGCATATATTGGAAATTTTGTAATAGAATTGGCAAAATAGTTTGAATGTTGGATTTGGATGCTACTACTAGCAGGTTATACAGGTTATACAGGTATATAAAGAAATTGAGATTTGATTTCAAAGATTAAAATTGAATCGCTCGACAAAAAGGTACGTATTTCAATTCCAGTATGAGATTTGATGACTTTCTTCTCTAGCCACTTGGCTTTTCTCTTTTCATTTTGATTCTGAGGGGTCATGGTGCCATTTTGTAGTCGTACCGAGCTAGCCGCGCAAAGGAGACGCTGGCGAAATTTTTCGAAAATTTAGGGTGTTAGAAAAATTTTGAGAAATTTTGAAATTTGAATTTGAATTTAAATTTGAATTGTTAGGAAAACAATGTTGATTGAAACTTATAATTGAAGTTGGAAAGATAGTTGAAATGATTGAAACTCTAATAAAAAGATTTAGGTTAGTAAGTTGATAAAACAATTTGGATTGTGAAAAATAGTAGACAGGATAAGGGCATTCTTCTTAACTTGTAATTTCGGGACGAAATTCTTTTAAGGGGGGAAGATTGTAACGACCCAGAATTTTGAATAATTTAATTTGGAAATATTTAATTAATTTTAAATATTTGAATGATGATTTAAATTGAATTCCAATAAAACTTTGAATTTGGCGATTAAATTATAGAATTTAATCTATTGAGAGTTGAATAAAAATTTAAATCTTCAATTTTAAAACTAATTAAAAATATTTCAAAGGCTTGTAAAATTCATGTTGATAATATTGAAGATTTTAGAAGCTTCAGAATTGAATTTGAAAGTGAATTGTTCAGTTTTGAAATTTAATCGTTTGAATCGATATTAAAAATAGCCGTCCGAGGCACAGTCTCGGAATTCGACGAAACCAGTTCCATTGGGTCCGGAATATTGAATTATTCTAGGATTTCAAATTTCATATTTTTCTAAGTTAGTATGTGAGCACACGGTGAGTAAACGCATTGAAATTTAATCGGATTCAATTTAAATTTAAATTTTAAATTTAGTCAACGACATACACACGTTATCTCCTTTAATCACGTGCTTGAAGTACGCCTAGAATCACGGCTACATCGTGTAAACCATGATGCCTCCTTTCATTTTTAAAATCCCTCTCTCCCCCAATTCAGTTCGAATTAAAATCAATGGCGACTGAAAAAAATTCACGTTCGAAAAAAATAAATAAATCAAAACAAATCAAACAATGGTGGGCCGAGCTTCGTTCTTCTTTGAAAAAAAATAAAATAAAATAAACCCAAATCAATGGCGCGCGCGCATAGGGAGAAGCGGCGACGCAATGGAAGCTGAGGCGAGGTCGCGTGCGATTCAATCGGCGGCGGCGCTAGGGCTCGGCGCTCGCGCGCGCGTGAGACAGCAAGGGGTAGCGGCGATCGATGGCGGCGACGACTAGGGATTGGCGAAGTCGCGATTCAGTGGGACGCGATGCAGATTCGAGGCACGGCGGCGCGCGATGCCGTGGCGCGCGTGTGGAATGATGGAGGCGACGGCGACAGGGCGTTCGCGAGCATGGTGATGGCCGATGGCACTCGTGAGGAGGGACGTCGACGAAGGCAGGGGTAGCAATGTTCGTCTCTGGTGATTTCCAGTGAGGTATAAGATTTTGATTTTTTTTAATTTTTATTGTGATATGTGAAGTGATAATGAAATTATTGGTTAAAATAAAATCTTAGTTAAATCAATTTAGTTTAAGAATTTGTAAAAGGAAGTTTAATTGTTTAAATTAAATTTTTGTTAAATAAATTATAAAAAGGAAAACTTTTTTTATAAAAGAGATTTGTTTAAAAATTTATAAATTTATTTAAGGAAATTTGATTTTTAAGTTAAATAAAGAAATAAATAAATTAAGCTATTAAAGGGTAAGTGATTTTTTCCACTTAGTTCGAATATTCTATTTAAAAGGAAAAATTTATTTATAACGAATTTAATAGTTAAAACCAAAATGTGTTAGTTGATTTAATTTATAAAAAGGGAAATTAAATTGTAGTTAAATAAATTTGTTAAAGAAAATTTAGTTGAAGTTTAAATTGAACTAGACAGATTGTTAGGAATTTGATTTATTGGATAAATAAATTATTTAAAAGAAATTAAGTTAAAATAAAAATTTTTAGTTAAAATAATTTATTAAACAAAGGAATTTCAAAAGATTGAAGAAATTTATATAAGCAAGATGTTAGAATTATTTTAAAAAGAAAATCAGTTTGAATCTTTAATTTTTAGCTTAAAATAAAAATCATTAACTTGAGATGAAAATAATTAGTTGAATAAAATTATTTAAAGGAATTGGTTTAGAACAAAACCGATGAATTAAAATTATAAAATGGAAAATTTATTATTCGATTATTTCGAATATTAATAAATTGTGTAAATATTTATACAAGGTATAAATGAAGAAAACAAGTTGAATTGGAAGCGGATGGCAAACGGGAATAAAGGTGAGAACTTCTCACTCAAAAAGGAATTTTGTTATTTATTTAAATTTTAAATAGTTAGATTTAAAATTGTTTGACTGTGTTGATTGAATGATTGAATGATGATTGTTATATATATATATATATATATATATATATATATATATATTGGATGTGAATAGACCCTATACGCCGTTAGTAAGCGGAGGTTATTTATTACACACATATACCGCGATATTCCACCTTGAAGTGGAATTGGTATTATATTATATATAGCAATATATAAATATATATATATATATATATATATATATATTGGCATATGTATATATTGCAGTTGATTGATTTCCCGCATTTTCTTTTAGCGGATGAGACCCTATACGCCGTTAGTAAGCGGATATATATTTATAAAATCTCATGTACCGCGATATTCCGTCTTGAAACGGAATGGTATTGTGCTAATGTCTGTGGATGCAGGGAAACAGGTTGGAGGGATCCAACTGGATTCCTCACAAATATTTGTTTGATTTCATATATTGTGATATTTGATTGTTTATCATGGATGATATATGATGTTTGAAAAGTCGTGATTGACTATTGATGTGTTGCATCATCGGATCCAATTTTTGAAGTTTAAAAATAACTATTTTGATTTCTAAAATAATTTTTGAAAGTATACGTTTATAAAAATATTGGAATTGATTCATCTTAAATAAATAAACGTTATAATTTTAATATTATAAAAATTATGATTTTTGAGAAATACAGTTAAAAGTTAATTTTTGAAATTTTGGGATTAGTGATTTTATAAAATAGTTTGAACTGGGAATTCTGAATTTATTATAAGAAGTTTAAAATAGGATTTATAAATTTTTTTATTTTATAAATCAGAATGATGAAATTATAAAAGAATTTAAAGATGTTTAAAGTAATGATATAAATTGATTTATATTAAAAGATTTATAAGTTGATATTTATAAATTTAGAATATCTTGAATTATAAAACGAGCTTTTATAGGTGATAGAATGATTTGTAAATGAATTTCATAAAGGAATGAAATCTATAGAATTTATGAAATTTGATTATTTTATAAATTAAAATGATGAAATTATAAGGAGCTGAAAGACGTTTTAAAATAGTAATATAAATTGTTTTATATTAAAAGATTTATAAATTGATATTTATAAATTAAAAATATTGGAATTATAAAACGAGCTTTATAAGTATTTGACTTATAATATGAATTTTAGTATATCATTGAGATATGAAATTGAATAGATTTATAAAGGAAATTTATAAAAGAAAGCTGTTATAAAATAAATAGAAATAGAATTTATAAACATTGTTTTATAAATCCGCAACGACTTATTTTGATAAGGAATTGTTGTAATTTATTTATGGAATTATATTCATGTTTTAAACAGTGAATAATTCTTTAAAATAAAATGAATAGAAGTGATGAAATTTATTAACAAGTGTATTCATGTTTTTGAATAGTGAATATTTTGTTAAAGAAATTATTTTGGACGTGATGTTTGAAATAGAATTAAAACGATCTAAAGATGTTTTAAAATTACTGAGATTCGAAACCATAGATTTCAACATTTATTGTTGAAATAGACGTTTTCGAGAAATAGAAGGAAATGGCAGATTATAACACTGTTGTTATAATAAATGATTTCCGAAAGGAAATGTTTTTGTATAGTATTGGGATTTATATATCTATTTTAATTTCGAATCCCTATACTAGTGATTTTGGGTTGTCGTAACGATGTTTTACGCAACAAATCGTTTTGGCCCAAATAAATATGGTTAAGTGAATAATTTCCTTAAAGAATGAAATATATACTTGATTTCGATTAGAGTATATTAAATATTTTCTAAGTATAGAAAATAAAAAGATCTATGAATTACTTATTTTTAATAAGTATAGAAATGCTTTTCCAATATTAAGTGAATATTTGGAATTTATCTTTTTGAAGATAAATTGAAAATGAATATTAGAAATCGAATGAAAATCGTATATTCATAAATATTTTGGAATGTAAATTCAATATAGAATTTATAAATGAAATTGGGAAATTAGATTTAAAAATAAATATTGATTTATTTTTAAAGTATGGAAATTATGTTTATATCTTGTAAAGATATTTTTGTGAAATAAATAATTTGGAAAATTATTTGGAATCTGGTGATGTTGGCATATCTATTGATAGTCCAATAACCGACTATCAATATTTACCTTTAAATAGGTATTTGTTTTGATTTGTTTGAAATTGGATGCCACACTTATTTTTTTAAAAAAAATAAGCGCTCACTATTCGGGTTAACCGGGAAAGGACCTTGGGGTCGTATAACCCATTCCGAATATGTGATATGTCGTTATGAATTGCATTCGAAGATCAGTGTTGAAGACCGGATATTTTCGAAAACGAAAGGGTTTCTTGTTGATTGTCTCTGCACTGGCTGATCCCTGGTATTGAGATCTCCATATGTGATGAGAAATCCGAACGTGATTAGAGATTATTCGGATTGCAAGGACTTCTTTGAAAGTGCCTTCGGTTCTGTTCGAGCCCGGAACAGACTTGTATGGATTGTGTGTCTGACATTACAAGTTGAGATGTAAAGCCGATTTCTTTCAGATATATTTCTGTGGTGGCGGAGAATTTATTCTTTTAGCTTAACACCCTTCTCTGAGACGTACGAGCTCAGAGGTTATATAGTTGAAGTTATCAGCGATGTATTCCCAATTTGGTAATGTGACATGCTGAGTGTTGCTGAAATGATCATTGTGTTGATTATTGTGATAGGATCATTTATTTGATCGTCTATCTTGGTGATCATTGTGTTGATCATTTGTTGACCCAAAGCATGGCTTTTGTATAAAGTATGTTTTTGTGGACGTGACTTCGTCGAGCCTCACACCCCGGAAATGGTCAAAACAGGAAAGATGCAGCAAGGTTATGAGGGGTAGCACCCTTTAGGGTATGTACATTTCCTTCTGGATAGAGGTGGTATCATGGTATGGAGCCCAGATATTTAACCTATGTGGTTACTACGAATTTATTACTTTGTGGTTGTTGGTTTTTGGGATCCCGTGAGAAAGGTCGTTTACGATCGGGGAATGGCGTGCTCGTGTCAGTAGTTACCCAGTTAGGGGTAACCCGGCCTTGTGTTGGCAGAGTTCCGGTTTGGTTCTCGGGGATGTCTTTCCAGAGGCATTCTCATGTGGCAATGGGAAGTTCCTTGGCCTGACCATTTGTTGGAAATCCAATTCCCAATACGAAACTTGTACGGTATTAGTTGTAGGACCTGCCATTCACTTATGGTGGTCACCACTGTTTGGATGGTAGCTATAGTAGGCATACGATAATGGTCGTATGTTGGCTAAGATTTATATTCTACTTTCGAAATGAATTTCTTCTACGCTATGCACTAGTAATAATATCAAATGTTATTTTTAATGCGTATCAAGCATCTTTGACTATCATAAGGAGAAATCTCCTCCGATTCTGCGTTTGCATGTGTGTGTGTGAGGGAGGCCTTATGGTAGTCTCATTTTTAAAAGCATTGCGAATTGAAATAAAAATATCTCTCTATTTTGATTTTTAAAGAAAAATAAACTGTTTTTAGTTCTCGCACCAGTCACATGACTGACTTGGAGTTTATTGTTTTCCTTCCTAAACTCTGGGTGCCCACCAATTTTCACACGGGCAGTCAAGAGTTAAGGTTTATCAGGATATTCTGGAATTCAGAAATTGCTGGAAGCAAGATGGATGGCATGGCGTAATACTAGTATAGTATTTCTTTTTCCGCTGTTGTTGTTATTATTGTACACTCTGATGATATGATGTAATGTAATGTAATAACTGATATAGTTCTTTGTTTAAAGATTATCCATTTATTATTATATGTTGTTCCGCTGCGAATTGTGAGATTCTGATGTTGTTCTGCTCTGTTCTATGTTCTTTGTTTAAAGTATAAAATTTCTATTCTCTTTTTCTTCTATTTTCTAATTTTCTATTCTTTCTTCTCTCCATCTTCTACCTTCTTCTCTTCTTCTTTCTTTCTTCTTTCTTAAACCCATAACATTTCGGTTTTTCGGCCTTCGATTTCTCGGCAGTCGATAAAGTGAGTATCGATGTTGAATTTTCGAAAGTCGAAAATTTCCGTTTGTTACAAGATAACTATTCTTTAAGTTGTAAAATAAAAAGGAGTTTGGAATTATTAAGATTAATTTGATTTCATTTTAAATCTTAAATTTAAAATGAAGTTTAAAAGTAAATTTAAATTAAATTGTTTAAAATACCTTATTAATGATAAATTGATCATTTAATAGAAAAAGGGTTTCTAAAGACTCAAGGATTTGTAGTTATTAAGTTAACTAAGTGGATAATTAATGACTTGAATTAATTAACTTAGAAATTAAGAGTTTAAATTTATTTAAATAAGATATAAGTTAATTAATTTAAGGTAAATCAATTAGTAATTAAGAAATTATTGATTTAATTTTAAATTTATGATTAGTAAATAATTAATGAATTAATTAGGGATTAATTAATAAGTATTAAGATTAATAAAAATGTAATAGATAATAAATTTTAGCTAACTACTTTAGGAAAAGTAATTAAAGAATTATGAATAGTTAATGAAGGTCATTAACTAAGATTATGAAATAATCAATTAATGGGATTATTTTTAAAAATTAATTAAATTATTTATTTAAGATAAGCAATTGTGAATTGTTAAGTATAATTACTTAACGGAAGTAATTAAGAAATTAATTACTCATTGTAATTAATTCTATGAATTGTTTAAGTTAATTAATTAAATTTAATTAATCTAAATAACCATTTGAGGATGTGATAAGTATAATTACTTAGGGAAGTAATTAATGATAATTACTGGATGTAATTAATTGAGGGTGATTTAATAATCAAAGTAATTGGAATATAATTACTTATATAATTAATGAGGGGATTAATTAGAGAAAATTAACTAAGATGTAATTAATTAATTTGATGAAGTAATTAAAGATAGTTAATTACTAAATAGTATTAATCAGAGGTGATTAATAAATGTAGTTTAATTGAAGATTAATTACTTAAGGTAATTAATTTAAAACAGGGAATTAAATGAATTTATTAATCGATTGATAAATTGTTTAATAATTAAATAAGCAAGAGTTATAATGGTATGGCAATTAATTTAATCCACTAAAATTAATTAGAGATGTAAGTAATTAATTTAATTCATTTTAAATTAATTATAGCTGATATGATTGCTTATGTATGGATGATGATATCATTTACCTTGAATGATTTAAGATATCAGATATGAGAAATTGATGCTATGTGATATGGATGCTTTGATTTAAATATGATGATAATATGAATTATCTGTTATGATGATAATATGCATTCTCTATTTGTAGTGATAATATTGATTATCTGTTTATGATGATAATGTTGATTTTCTATTATGATATTGTGAATTATCTATCTGTGTGTATATGGATAATTGAATTGAATTGTTTTAAACTTTAAAACAACTTGGCCTTAAAAGACACGTTTTGGATTTCGATGAGACCGGGATCGGGTTTTCCACATTTGGAAGTCCGAAAACCACATCGATTCCAAATTAACGATAGGTCATGAATCTGAAGTGAAGATTCAGAATGCAAGGGTTATCGTCGTTAACTCTGAGGGTGATTCCAAAATGGGTGTAACGAGATAATGCCTTCGGTTTCGTTCAAACCCGGAACGAACTTGTATGGATTGAATGCTTTCAGAACATCGTCAGGTGGACGATGAGCATTCTAAGAAATGTTCTCTAAAGGTAATCGCAGCATCAAGCCTCATCAATCGGGAATGGCTAAAACAGGGGAGGTGCAGCAAGGTTAGGTGGGTCATGCCCAAGCAGGACAAGATTTTCCCCTGTCTAGATGTCCCTTTTTATTCGGCTGTGTGGACAGTTGTGAGCTCCAACTGTCGGGGTTGTCTTGTTCGGTACTGTTCAGTAAGGAATGGTTCCGGCCTTGTGTTGCAGGGGAGCGGGCGTACTCCTCGGTACGTTGATCTAGGCCATGTACTGTGACGGGCGGTACCCCAGTAGCCCTGCCATTGTATTGAATCCAAAATCCAATAAGTGCCAACGGTTTTGATTGTATTACCCACTTTTGTGGCTAGTAGCTGGAATTTAATAATGTAACAATTTCGGCTATTTTCTATTTACTTGAAAACCCTAGACCTATTATAATATCACTGAATTTCCTATCAACTGTTTTGGTTAGCGTAAGGTAAAAACTTACCAATGTTTATTTGTGGGGAGTCTTACGTGATACCTTTTATTTTCAAAATAATTTCAAAAGTTAAGCAACTTTAACCTGTTACTCATACCAGACCCATGTCTGACCCGGAGATTATTTTTGTGTTTTTCATAAACTCTCGGGTACCCAAATTTTTACGGGTAGCCAAGGGATTCAGGTTAGCTTTGACGAATTCTGAAGGAGCAATGGAGCAGGAGGCTTCAGCGTTGTAGACTTACATATAGTTCCGCTGTGTTGGTATCCATGAGTCGTTTTGTTTGAGTTGTGTTGTATTAACTAGACAGGTGTTTATTACTGTCTAGTATGTGATATGTTATCCGTAAAACTCTGATATATGTAAAATTATGTAATAGTTATGTGATCTATTATATTTTGTTCCATTTCGCTGTGAGATTCTGATGTTGTTGTTCTTTCTTCTCTATCTTTTCTATTTCCTCATCCCTTTCTTTCTTTTAGACGAAACGGTTTTCTGGGGTCAGGAACCGGGTCGTCACAGAGAAAACCCGAACATCAGAAGTAAACCAGATGTTTAAAGATAACCAAAATATCATAAGAAAGATCCATAATTATAAGGTGATGACTATAGAAGACCATCCATATATATGCCGATGATATAGATGATGTAGAAGACCAAAGTAGTAAAATGTTCACCATATTGAAGGTCTAAGAATCCATGTAGAGTATGACACTGAAGATCAAAAGTCCATATAAAATTCCAAAGAATATCATAAAACCAAGAATACTTACATTTGAAATAGAATACCTAAGATGTCCAAATATAACTGAGGTGTCCATATATCGAAATATCTCCATGTTTGAGGAAACCCATATTTTCCATAATAAGAAAAACAATAACTGCTAATTATTTGCATTAAAATTGGTGCAACGTCATGCCGGTTTATATATTTTTGATCTTGCTTTTTTGATTCTATTATATAGTTTAAAAGAGTATCCAAACAAGATTAAAATAGAAAGAAAGAATAAAACTCAAATGAAAATAGGGAAGATAAGAAGAGAAAACAACAACGCATAGAAATAAAATGAAGCCACTAGATTTTTATAGAAGTTCGAACTATAGTTGTCCTACATCCTCTATATCTCCAATATTCACCATCTTCATATTCCATCATTACAATTTTTAATTTTGGAGTTGCAATGTGTTTTTTTTAGTTCAAGAGTGAAGGAAATAGTGGAGTGGAGGGAGCTATAGATTTTTGGTGTATTTTTGTCAAGGAGAAAATTGCCCCTTTCTTTTGTTTTGAACCTAAGTATTTGTAGTTGTGAACTATTGATTAGAAGCATAGCCCATTTCTTTAAGTGGAGTATTTAAAGTTGTGAACTATTGATTAGAAGCATAGCCCGTTTCTTTAAGTGGAGTATTTAAAGTTGTGAACTATTGATTAGAAGCATAGCCATTTTCTTTAAGTGGAGTATTTATAATTGTGAACTGTTGATTGGATAGTTTTAAATGTCATGGTTGATTTGTTTACTTAGTTGTTCACTAGTCATCAACCGAATCATTATTCTTATCTCAACTTTTGTTATCTTCGGATTATGTGGAGTAGTGGGTTGAGAAGAGGCTAAAGGTGCATCTCTTTTTTCAGAACCTGAAGAGGTTCCGTATCTTGTAGAAACCATTGTTGGAAAATATATTTTTTCAAAGCAAGGTTTGGAAAAGGGCTATTATTCCATACTTTTCCAAAACAAAATTAAAAAGAGGAAAGCTATTTTTCTTTGTAAAATCATTTTCGTATTTAAATCAAGGAAAAAGGAAAAGTGTTTCACCAAAATAGGAACAAATACGGGGGAGAGTATCCTTTTGAAGGAAGCTAAAAAAGAAGAGTTCTATAAAAAACGAACTTTTAGAAACAAAAAAGGAAAGGATTTGGTAGTCTTGGGTGAAAGAATCAAATCATTTTCTCTTCTTATCTAGTGTATCAATTAATCCTTTTATTTTTGATATTTTCCATTCTTATCTTCCCTATGTTTAAATATGCTTTTAAGCTCTTTAGTGTATATATACACACATGGATGCACGCATACACAATGTTTGCATCAATTTTGACATAAATATCAATGAAGTCCTATAAATATCCATAAAATAATAGAAAACTAGTTGCAAATAATTGAGATTTACAATAATAGCCAAGATAAGAAAGTAATTCGTAATCTGTAAATGAAAACCCAACATAACATCGAATTAAACCACAGTTCAATAACTAACTTACAAACAAAAAAGTATTAAAACTAATAGAAAATAATAAAAGAAATTTCTTTTTAATTGAAGGTTTAGTAGTGTTTTTTTACTTTTGATAATTGTTTATAGTATACCCATTTGGTTATGACATTGGCAATAAGCTCATCCGACATTCTTTTTAGCCTTCGGCGGAGGGTAGCCATGGCAAGATATGGTTTCTCCAATTTAAAGGAACATGTGATATAAATAATCATTTATAGGAGTAAAAAGGAAAATGCCTTTTTCTTCCAAGACGTTTCAGTTTTGCCATTTGGATTTGGTTCGTTCGAGCACAATCCTTAAGATTTGATTAGAGTTCTTAAGCAGCCGAGTAAACAATTCCTTTATCTCTTGGTTCAGAGCACGAATCATCTTCCTAATCCAGGCATTTCCCTAAAGTGATTCTTAAGATATTCCAAAGTATGTTATATATGGAGATAAGGTAGAGCTTGGACTTGACAATAAAGCTCGTTATTTCCTTCTTCTTCTATGACCAAAGTGGCAAGAAATTGTTTGTTATCTTCACTAATAAGTTAAACCCTGATGCTAAGCATTAGATCTAAGAAGTAGGTTTCCTCACTTGAGTCATGGACTTCTTGAAAATATTTGTCGAGGTTATCCATCTTAAAGTTTTAAAGAGAGAAAGCAAGTAGTTGTAATTATGTCCAAACAAGGAGCAAAGGTTTAAACCCTTCCTCCCATGCCAAATTATTGATGTAATATTTTGCTGCAATCAACAACTATCCTCTGAAGCCAAACTTAAGTGTAAGAATTTCAGTATTCAGAGTTTGATCTGAATTAGTAAAGATTTGTACAGTAGTAAAAGCTAAGGAGATTAAAGTAAATGCGAAGAAAACTAAAACAAGTGCGAAAAACAATAGAAGATGCTGACATATAGTGGTTTGGGAAAAATCCCAATGTCTATTGTTGGCACTTCACTTCTAAAGAGTTTATTTAAGGATTGTAAATTGAGGCTGGAAGTTATACATGATTTTCGCGAATTACTCCAGTCTTGAAAAGCACTCTGTATTTTATTATTTAAATTATTGCTTAATGATTGCTATGGAATCCGTATCTATTTATAGAACTTTGGAGTGGGTGCAGATTGATGACATGGGACACGAGGATGGAATAAGATGTCAAATTATTAACATTTGGCTCTCATCCATCATCTATAACCTTTGATTTATAAAATGATGATGAGTTTTTTATGATGTATATCTCTCTCTAGAAGCTTTTTCAAGGTTGATCACTATTTAGTGTTTGGCTAGGTGTTTGTGACCTGTAATCATGAGAAATATGACCCTCAAACCTCGATATTCGACATTATCTACTTTATACAAAAAGATTAGAACAATAAAGCGATGAATATTATCATCCTTTGATTATGGTACCCTTCGGTCGATGAATATTTTAAAAATTTTAATACATATCTGACAAACATATATAAATGGGGCTTGGAATATTAATCCTTTAGGCATTTTGGTTATAAGAGTGAAACATTTCACTCTTATTCTAGGACTGGAAACTAATTTAACTTTATTGTGTTAAACTAATTTTTAGCCCAACATAAAAATATTTCAAAAGAAATAAAATTCAAATAAAATTCCAAATATGCATGTAATCAAAATAACAAAATTCAAAGTATTCAAAATGTCCAAAGTATAATTCATTTTTCTCTCATATGCAAATGATATGAAATTCGAGTATATATGCAATATTCTTTGTCCAATAGTCGATATGCAAAATAATACAAGTCATTCCCATTGTTTTATTCTAAAGATCAAGGATGACATCAATATGCATTCCTATTTATAAAGGTCCTTATGTTCAAAAAATCAAGTCATCTTCTTCTTCGTCGGCTATTAAATGAGGTCTTAAGCACTTAAGAGAGCTTAGAAATGTCAACTCTCAAATAATGATTTGGGATAAGAAAGAGAAAGAGGAGGGGATCCATGTCATCATCTCAGGCTTATAGCAGTTCACATATATCACTATCATAGTCATGGTAACAACAAAGGTGGCATGGTTGTATATGAGTGCTTTGAAGCGTTATTACATGAAATTTCTATCCACATTAATACACTATCTCTTCGCGTGACTCATTAACGTTGCCCACATCTTCCTTTTTCGCATACATTTGAAGTGATTATGTTTAATGTGGAAACACCACCGCACTTCAATAAGTATCCCTTACTGTGGCTGTAATGATCCTTTTTTCCATACCCCTTGAATCGATAATAAATCACACATGTCTAATTCAAATTGCATGAATAAGAGGATCATTAAGCATAGAAAGAAAATAAAAACAGAACAGAATCTCACATGAATGGAATAACATAAATTATTTCAATAATAATCTTTTCAAAGGAAACTTTTTAAATACAATATCAGAGTCTAACCTAGATTTAGTCTGGATAGTTATAAACTTTTGTCCTTACAAATGCTGAAAACAACAAAACAAATGCAATAGATGTAGCAGATAATTGAATACGTCCATACGATACTTGAAACTCCAACCGTCTTCAACTCAGCCTAAAACTACTTGGATCAGACCCAAGTATTAAAAATACATGGATCAGGCTTGATAAACCAGCGTGAGATACTTGAAATTTTAAATGTATAGATCATGATGACGTTATCAAAACCTTTAAAAAGAAGGGTATCTCATTTGACCACGCCCACACAAAAACACGGACGGATTTTTACCTTATGATAACCAAAACACTTTTATACCAAAATACACTTGATATTATTTTTAATGACATTCTTTTGAAAATACTTTTCAAATAAACTTGTTCAAATAAGGTATCAATATCAGGACTAAGTCTAAAGTAATATATCCGAACTGGTTCAAAGAACATATGATACCAAAAGGGGTAGATGAAATGTTTACAAGTCATTACAACTATTTTGGAAATACAATCAAATCCGTAAATCTCATATTGGGATTGGATTTCCAACATGATAAAAAACTAGTGGCCTTTTCTCTGATCCATGCATAACAAACATAGTTCTCGCAGTCCCTTAATCACCTTTCTCAAGCTACTCACTTGGAACTTTACTTGCTATACTACTACCGATAACCGATTATTCCCTACTTTTCTCAAACTAACCACTTTATCAAAATGGGACAATAAATGCCTTGATGGACGTTTTCCCCCAAAGGGCCCAATGTATTGGACACCACCATACATACTCACTAATTCCTAGTTTGTGTCTATCAGACCACATAGTATCATATACCATCTTCCAGGATGTAAGGCTAGTGAGGCTACGCTCAATTTCTTCAAAGTCACGCTTTTCATACAAAACCATGCTTTGATCATAACAGGTTCCACTTTGAATGCCACATTGTCATTCCACGTCACATGAATAATTTTTAAAAAAGTGTAACTTCCCGAGCTCGTATGTCTCGGGAAAGGGTGTTAAGCTAAACGAAGTTGCATTCTCCGTCACCAATTGATACACATTTATAGAAACCACTCAAATGTGATTTAGGATATAATGTCATACAAACATCCATACAAGTTCGTTATAGAACTGAACGAAACTTAAGGCACTCTCCTACTACCAATAGTAGCAAGTAGTCCATGCAATCCGAAAAGTCTCCATAACGAGGAGACCACTGCTCTAAATAACTCTATAATAGGAGCAACCAAGAGCATTTCAACAAGCTGTCCTCACTCTATGAAGATCCTCGGTCTTCAATAATCATCATCTATGACATATCTTCACTTTCGAACGTATATGTTAGTTCGAAGTGGTTTTCGGATAGGGATCACCTAAATCCAACCACGGTTCCTTCGAAGCCAATTATCGACAAAAAGATGTTAAGTTCATAAGTGGATATCTATCATCAATCAATTACTTCATCTTTTATAAATATCTTTCTTAGATATATTCTTTTCAATCTATTCCATTTTCTTTTCAAGGGTATATGAAATCATTAAGCCTTATTTATTAAATCATTTAATTTATTTAAACCTTTCTTAAATCTTGGAATAATTCCAAATCATTTTCTCTTTTGCATAGGAGAACCTTTCCTAATCATTCTTTTAATCTTAATCAAAAATTTCTTATATTCAAGTTATAACTTTTAACTTAGGGAAAATATTCCCAAATCATTCAATAAATCTTAATCAAAGATTTCTTTCTTAACTTTAATTTCATACTCCCGCAAATTGAAGATTTTAACTACTGCCACCTTAAATATGGTAAATTTCACCTCCAGGGACTAATCGCAAGTAATCCTACATCATGAAGATCTTTGTCTTCAATATGTTTTATTTTTAAAAATTAGTTTGATGGAGTTTTCTGATAGGAATCACCCAAATCCGATCTCAGTTCCTTCGTGCCAATCATCGATAAAAAAAGTTAAGTGGTTAATTAACATTCAAAGAATTTGCTTCTTTTCTTTTATTTTGGAAAAACTTAAATATGACTTTTTAGAGCATCTGGGCTTTCCTTTCGATCTGTTAGACCCCTCGTCTAAAAGATAAAGCAAAGGCCAGGTAAGTTCAAGACACTTGTTGCTCCATGCCTAACCTTTGTTGCATACCTTGTTTTACTATCTAGCTCACACAAGCGGGACAAATGTACTAGTCGTTACCGCATACTCAGCTTGTTAGCTTTATTTTGGAATTGATTATAAGATTGCAAATTATCTTTCGAACTTTTAATTTTCCTTTTTAAAAACATTCATAACTGATTCTAGGAAATATCATTACGTTTAAACTCATATTCAAAAGGTTATAGATTTCGCAGCATAAAAGTGCTGCGGAAAGTGCTATATAAGCTTATTTGATTTAAACAACTTTTTAATATTTTAAAATTCATATTTTCCATTCCATATCTCTTTTAAACAATTTTAATAGATTTATAAAATTTGTTTCATATTTTTGATCATTTTAAAATATCATTCATAAAGAAATCCCTTTTTGGATTCCGAACAAAATCGCGATGTTTTTAGAAAATTGTTTTGGACATGTTTCAAACTCTACTTAATGAAATCTTGATTTTCTTTCTTCATTGAAAAGCTATTATCATTGTGGACCAAAAAAAATTTATTTCAAAGAAATCTGGCTTATAAATCATTCTCTACATTAATTTGAATTTATGGTCGAAATTTACGAACTACCGCTACGCGACGAGCTCGATTTTGACCAATTTTGTGAATTGCTTCGGAATTTGTCCGAAACACTTCAAATTTATTTTAAACCATATTTAAACTATTTTAATTTATTTAAAACAATATTTTCATCATTTCAAACTCTTTTTTCATTTCATTTCATATTATGATTTTATATTATTATAAAATTATTTTCAATCTTTTTAGATATTTCGAAATCATTAAAAGACTAAATAATTTCCATACACACATTTGTATGGATTTAATTCTTTTTTAACTAACTGTGCTTACTAACCATTTCCCTTATCATTTATCAAACTATGTTAGCATCCATATAATCAATCACATAATCAACCTATTTGCAACCAAGGTATCAAACATTTAAATATTCAACATATTTAAACTTCCAAATCATTATACTTGGTATAATTTATGGCTTAGTTAATAAATACAAGTATTCTCCCTTAACCAAATCGTTTAACTTTCTACCAACATTCATTTAATCCAACACTTTACTAAATCATCTTATCTTCACTGAACCATCTCCTAAACAACTCCATGTCACTTCCTAGTGCTCAGCCATCACTTCACTTCCACTTGCTCTTGAACACAAGTCTTTCCCTCTTTTTTGCTCTCGACCAAACCTTCCAACAACACCCATAGGGCTTAACCTCCCCTTGATCCTCCCCTTTCTCCATTGTTTCTTCATTTATTAGATGTTAAACCATGTTTTGGTGATATTCTAAGGTCTTTGACAAAGTTTGGTAGAGTTTTGACTTTGTTTCATATGGTTTTGAAAAAGTTAGCAAGGAAATGTAAGAGAAGAAGCCATTAAAGCTCTAAGGAAGAAGAAGAAAGTTTAGAAAATGAAGAAGAAAAAGAATGAAAAGTATGTGGAATTTGTGAAAGAAATGGTAGGTATTTATAGAAAAAGTTTGAAATAAAATATTATTATGTAAAATGACCAAAATACTCGGTACTTACCTTTTAAGCAGCATTATTTTTTCAACACTCAACATCACATGTCAAATCATTACTTTATGTTATTTTCACTTATGTATTAAGTAAAGAATCTAGTCATTATGTTTGTTTGATTTGATGTTTACTTTTTGACTTTTGTACTTTTTTTGTTCTTTGTGCTTACTTTTTCTTAATGAAATTCTAGAATTTTCTAAGTATGTTTAATAAAAACAAACTTGATTAGTGAATTAACTAATACTTGTAATATTTGATTATTTGTTACTATATAAGAAAATAAAAGTGTGGTAACGTTGTAACAACTTTTAATCGATAAAACGTTGATTTTCGATAAAATGTTTTACGACCACATTTTGACATTTTAGTTAAACTATTTATTTATGTAAACCAAATTTAAAAAGAAATTTGTATAATGTTATTTAAAAATATAAAAAATTGCAAATAAATTAGAATAATTTATATAAACATTGAAACATACTTTTCTGAAATTAGCATTTGGTCACTTTTGACGATAGCAAATGTTACTATTTTTGTATGTACTTCTCTTTCTAAATCCTATCTTGTTTCGTTTGAATCATATAACTTTAGTTCATTTATATTTTAAATTGACCAAATTCTGGGTCGTGTCAGTGGTGCCGTTAACCTACAATAGTTAATAATGTCGACATTCGATGGGTTATATTTTCAATTTTAGATAGCTTATATTATTCATCCTTTGATTGCTCATACTCATCAACCTTCGATAGCTTTATTCGTCAAACTTCGATAGCTCATATTCATCATCCTTCTATAGTTATATTTGTCGTCATTCGATAGCTCATATTCATCAGTCTTCAATAGCTTATATTTTTCATCCCTTGATAGCTCATCTTCAACAAGCTTTGTGTAACGTATACGGATTTTCGTTGCCGAAAAACCGAATAGTTATGGGTTTTAAAAAGAAAAGAAAAGAAAGAAGAGAGAAAAAGAAGAAAGAAAAAGAAAAATAGAGGGAAAAGAAGATAGACGATTTTTAGAAAACAGAGAATTAGAAAAACAGAAGATAGAAAATTTTAAAAATAGAACGGACAGAAAGGGAACAACAGAACAACAACAGAATCTCACAATTCGCAGCGGAACAACATATAATAATAAATGAATAATCTTTAAACAAAGAACTATATCAGTTATTACATTTCATCACATTATATTACATTACATCAAATCATCAGAGTGTACAACAACAACAACAAACAGTGCAGCGGAAAAAGAAATACTATATAAACTAGTAATACGCCATGCCATCCAGCTTGCCTCCAGCAACTCCAGAATATCCAGAATATCCTGATAAACCTAACTCTTAACTGCCCGTGTGGAAATTGGTGGGCACCCAGAGTTTAGGAAGGAAAACAATAAACTCCGAGTCAGTCATGTGACTGGTGTGAGAACTCAAAACAGTTTATTTATCTTTAAAATCAACAATAGAGGAATATTTTAAACTCAATTCGCAATGCTTTTAAAAATGAGACTACCATAAGACCTCCCACCACACACACAATGCAAACGCAGACTTGGAGGAGATTTCTTCTTATGTTAGTCAAAGATGCTTCTACGCAAAAATCAAATCAATTTTGATATTATTATTAGTGCATAGTGTAGAACAAATCCTTTCGAAAGTAAAGATATAAATCATAGCCAGCATAGGTACCATTATATTATGCCTACTATAGCTACCTCCTGAGGAAGCAGGTTCTACAACTAAAACCGTACAAGTCTCGTATTGTTTCTTTGGATTTCCAACGAATGGTCAGGCTAAGGAACTTCCTACTGCCACATGGGATCGCCTCTGGCTGGACGTCCCCGAGAACTTAACCAGCTCTCTGCCAACACAAGGCCGGGTTACCTTTATCACTTGGTAACTACTACACGAATATGGCATCCCCCGGTCCCATCGGACCTTTAACCGAGCGCTCGTCACCAACAACACCACACAGAAATAGATATAGTGTATCAACATGAGTAAGTATCTGGGCTCCATACCATGATACCACCCTTTCCAGAAGGAAATGCACATACCCTAAAGGGAGCTACCCCTCATAACCTTGCCGCATCATTCCTGTTTTGACCATTACCGGGATGTGAGGCTCGACGAATTCACGTCCACAAAAACACACTTTGTACAAAAAGCCGTGCTTTGGGTCAACAAATGATCAACACAATGATCACTAAGATAGACGATCAAATAAATGATCCTATCACAATAATCAACACAATGATCATTTCAGCATCACTCAGCATGTCACATTACCAAAATGGGATATATTGCTGATAACTTCAACTATATAACCTTTGAGCTCGTACGTCTCAAAGAAGGGTGTTAAGCAAAGAATAAATTCTCCGCCACCAACAGAAATATATTTGAAAGAAATCGACTTTATATCTCAACTTGTAATGTCAGGCATACAATCCATACAAGTCTGTTCCGGGCTCGAACAAAACCGAAGGCACTTCTTACGAAGCCCTTGCAATACGGGTATTCACAATCCCGATCGAATTTCCCATCACTTAAGAGATCTCTATACCAGGAGCTACCCAGTGCAGAGACAATCGATAGGTCATCCTATCGCTTTCACAAATACTCGGTCTTCAACACCGATCTTCAAATGCAATTCATAACGACGTATCACATATTCGGAATGGGTTATACGACCCCATGGTCCTTTCCCGGTTAACCCGAATAGTGAGCGCTTATTCAAAAATAAGTGTGCATTCAAATTCAAACAAATCACATCAAATACCCATTCAAAGGGAAATATTGATAGTCGGATATTGAACTATCAATGGATATGCACACATCACCAGATTCCAAATAATTTTCCAAATTATTTATTTTCCAAAATATCTTTACAAGATATAAAATTTCAACACTTCAAAAATAAATCAATATTTATTTTTAAAACAATTCTCCTTTTCATTTATAAATTCCATAATGAATTTATATTTCAAAATATCCATGCATATGCGATTTCAATAATCCATTCCAATTTATCTTTAAAAAGATAAATTCTAATTTTTCACTTCATATTGGAAAACATTTCCATACTTATTAAAAATAAGTAATCGACAAATCTTTTTATTTTCAACCTTGGAAAATATTCAATATACTTAAACCGAATTAAGTATATAATTCATTCTTTAAGGAAATCATTCTCTTAAACATATTTATTTGGGCCAAAACGAATGTTACGTAAAACATCGTTACGACAACCCAAAATCACTAGTATAGGGATTCGAAATTAAAATAGATATATAAATCCCAATACTATACAAAAACCATTTCCTTTCGGAAATCATTTACTATAACAACAGTGTTATAGTCTACCATTTCCTTTTATTTCTCGAAACATCTATTTCAACAATAAATGTTGAAATCTATGGTTTCGAATCTCAACATGTTTAAAAACATCGTTAGATTGTTTTAATTCTATTTAAAACATCACATTCAAAACAATTCCTTTAACGTGTTATTCACTATTCAAAAATGTGAATAAACTTTGTTAACAAATCTCATCCTTTTATTCATTTTAATTCAAAGGATTATTCACTATTCAAAAATGTGAATATAACTCCATTAATAGGTTACAACAATTTTCTTGTCAAAATAAGTCATTTGCGAATTTATAAAACAACGTTTATAAATTCCATTTCTATTTATTTATAAAAGCTTCCTTTTTTATAAATTCCTTTATTAACCTATTCCAGTTCATAACTCACTTATAAACTACAAGTTCATATTATAAGTTAATTACCTATAAAACGATTATTTTACAAAATCGTTCATTTAACTTCCCAAATTATTAATCTTAACTTATAAGATTGTTTATTTATCCAAGATTCATTCTTTCGATAACTTTATAAATTTTATAAACCTATTGCTTATAAAATTTCATTTATAACTTCACAGTTTATAATTTCATAAATTTCATTCATTTAGGAAATTCATTTTCACTACATTCAAACACTTATAAAAACTCGTTTTATAATGTCCATAATTCAATTTATAAATATCCATTTATAAATCTCTTAATATAAATCAGTTTATATTATTATTCTAAAACGTCTTTAAATTCCTTTATAATTTCATCATTTCGATTTATAAAATAATCAAATTTTATAAATCCTATATTTAAACTTTTATCATATATTCAAAAATCCAATCTAAATTATTTTATAAAATCATTAGTTCATATTTCTTAAAAATCAACTTTTAATCGTATTTCTAAAAATCAGCTTTTTTACTATATTTCACAAAAACCATAATTTTTATAACTTTAAAAATTATAACGTTTATTTATTTGAAATGGATCAATTCCAAAGATATTTTATCTTTTCAAAAAATCACTTTAAAAACATTTTAAAATCCCAAAATCTGGGTCCAATGATGCTACACACCAAATAGTCAATCACGACAACAACGATATCATATATCAATATGATAATCAATCAAATATCTAAATATCTGAAATAAAATAAATACTGTTGAGGAATCCAGTTGGATCCCTCCAACCTGTTTTCCTGCATCCAAAAACATTAGCACAATACCAATTTCGCTCCAGTACGAAATTATCGCGGTACATGTTCTTAATAAATATTATCCGCTTAATAACGGCGTAATAGGGTCTCATCCGCTAAACAAAAAATGCGGGAAATCAACAACTGCAATATATACATATGCCAATATATATATATTGATATTATATATAATACCAATTTCACTGTTTATGAAATATTCGCGGTATATGTTTATAATAAATAACATCCGCTTACTAACGGCGCATAATGTCTATTTTAACAATCAATAATTTACAGTCATCATTCAAACATGCATTCAAATATTTTAAATCTAACTATTTAAAATAAAATCGAAACCTATTCGATTGAGTGAGAAGTTCTCACCTTGGTTTTAATTTCCGTTTTAGCTTTTATTTCGAATAAAATTAAACGCGCGTTTAATTTTACCTGAAATTCTCACTAACTCCAAACGACTCCAAACCAACTCCATCGCGTAGTGCTCGTCCATACGATTCCAACGCAACTGAGTTTGCATTTTTTCGACCTCGTATGAAAAAGTTATGATTTTTACAAGTTTGCACACAATTTTATAACTAAATTTACAATATAACTATATAATTTTAAACCCAAACTCACACCAGCCACAAGATCCAGATCCAACGCACCTACTCCATCTTCTACATCATGCGCATCACCTCCAGGATAAACACGTTGAGGCCGAACGCATGAACCCAATATGATGAACTAGGGTTCCAACTTCCACTTCCTTTACTCGATGATTCTTCGATCAAGATACACCAACGTGAAGCACTCCTCCTCCACCATGTTCGGCCCTAGGGGTTTGATACTCGGCCATCCCTGTAGCCTTGGAAGTCGTGTGCAGGTCGGCCCCTTTAAACCCCCCTATCTCCCACTACGATGCTCCATTTTAGATCATAGCCGTTCAACTTGTAGCTCTCACTCCCCTCTACAACATTCTAGTTGATGATTTCGCGAATCGATTGTTGGATGAAGAGAAAAACGAGGTGGAAGTTGAGAAAATTCTGGCCGTGGGTTTATTAGGTGGCGGCTAGGGTTTGCTAGTTAGGTTTTTATTTTATTTTTTTAATTTATGAAGAGGTGAGGTGTATTTATAGAGAACCGATCGACACTATTCATCCGGAAATTCCGAACTCCGATTTAGACGCCGTAACCAGCGTTTCTAAGGTTTACCCCACGTTCCGGACACAATGGAACAGGTTTCGGAAGCTAATTCGGAAGTATGTGCGAGTTATGGCTGAAAACGCTCAATTTGAATTAAACCGATTTAAACCGATTTCTAGGCGTTTTAATTTGTACCGGACAAACGGTAAATCCAAACGACTTGAAATTTGAAACCTTACAATAATATCACATTACGGATCCGATGAAACTGGTTTCGTCGAAATCCGAGACTTTTTGAAAAATGGCTATTTTGACTCGCCAAATTTAAATTAAAAATAATTCGATGCGTTTCGAGCTGCCACGATCAAACGATAGCTCCGATTGACACGAAAATTGAAATCCGGTAATAACTAACTATTACGGATCCAATGAAACTGGTTTCGTTCAATTCTGAGACTGTTCAAAAATTGGCTATTTTCACTAGTCGATTTAAATATTAAAATATTCAATTTTCACAGATTAACTTTTAATTCGATTTTAAAAGTTCTAAAATATTTCTATAACTCCAGTATGATTAAATAAAATTTTCCAAATTATTTACAATCATTTTTAACTCAATATTCAATTATTCCCATAATTTCACATATTAAATTATCGATTAAATAATCCAATTAAATCCAATAATTCAAATAAAATTTATTTGACTTAAAAATTCACTTATAAATATTTAAAATTAATTAAATATTCAATTTTTTATTAATAAAAATTCTGGGTCGTTACACTTTGATTGCTTTATTTTTTGACCTTCGATAGCTTATATTTTTCATCCTTCAATAGCTCATATTCATCAACCTGTGATAGCTTATATTTCTCATCCTTTAATAACTCATATTCATCAGCCTTCAATAGCTT
This sequence comes from Allium cepa, assembly GCA_030765085.1. NCBI lineage: Eukaryota > Viridiplantae > Streptophyta > Magnoliopsida > Asparagales > Amaryllidaceae > Allium > Allium cepa. Next base: position 191,704,293 of record CM060942.1, read on the forward strand.
TTATTCGTCAATCTTTAATAGCTTATATTTGTCATCCTTTGATAGCTCATATTCATAAACTCTCGATAGCTTTATTTGTCAACCTTCAATAGCAGTATTCATCAACCTTCGATAGCCCGTATTCATCAAAGTACACTTCTGCGAGTTCTAGAGTTAATTTGCATGAAAGATCAAAGATAAAGAAAATAATAACGAAATTTAAGAAATACTATAAAGAGATTTTGGTTAAAAGAAGATGGCAATATAATTGGAGAAGAGGATAATGAGACGGCAAACACACATATATGACACCAGTTGACCCAGGATTAAAGAAGGCAAGATAGGCGGTAGGAAAGTTATTCCACCAAGCCAATTATTTAACGAGTTATGCTAAATGTGCATAATATGTATCCCTTACCCATTGTAGTGTGGAAATGCATAGTTTATCCTATAATTGGTTATAATAATCAAACCAATTAATGGACCTTATTCATTAGAAGCTAAAAGAGTAAGTTAAGACGGGTAGGTTATAGTAGAATAGCATACTAAAAATGTTCATTTTATTTGAGTAAGAAGAAATAGGGCCACAACATCATTAGTACATGTTAGTGTAAAAGGGAAACTTCCATCAATTGTTTCTTTTAAGTTATTTGGGTTGTAATCACTAGTTGTCTCTTTTCGAGATTGAAAATTGTAACGACCCGTAAATTTTAATTAATAAATTTGTTAGTTTAATTTAAATTTTGCAATTTAATTTAGGAAGAAATAAAAATTCTAGAAGTTATAATGAAGCAGATGATAGAAATTTAAATATAGCAATTGAAATTAAGATTTACAAATTCAAAAAGTAATTGCAATCAATTGAAATTGTGAATCTTTGTCATACTTGGTTATAAGTTTAATATAAGAAACAAATGGGAATATTAAATCAACTAATGAAATGTTATAATCAGAAGTATAATGGAAATGCTACTAATTTAATATAATAAGAAGGTAAGTAATAAATAAATGATTGTAAACTTTATTAATTGAATTAATGTGCAAAGGAATTGAATTAAACATAAATAGCATGAATAGCATGTATATTAATAAAAGAAATTATGTAATAATTGATTATAATTTTTGCATTAATGAATGAGATAAGGAATGTTAGTAATAAAAGAATAATTAAAATAAACATTTAACCAATGGATAAAAGAAAAAGGTCGTAAGAATAAAAATGCAATTCAAACGTGATTGAAACGACTGTTTAAGTTATAATGGAGTGTAAATAGAAATGGTGGAAAACATTATAATTTGTTAATTAAATATGATTGTGTAATTAATACTGAAAGAAACAAAATTTGAAAATAGTATTAATAAAATAATAATTAAAATGAATTGCAACTGTATGAATGGAAGTAAATTGTAATAAATGGATGTAAATATTAATTAATTACTGGAAATAAATCTAAATGTAGGTTTGGATAGAACATAATTGGATGTAATTAGGAAGTATGTTATTTAATAAAGGGTAGAATAGCAACTATTATAAATTACCTAATTAATTGGTCAATGAATTTATTTGAAATAACATTCATTTAAATGTTGAGTAATTATAATGTCGTTATCGACAATAAGCGTTACTTTAATAATTATGATTAATTGACAAATTAATACGGGAAGTGTGTAAAGTAATAACTAAGAAAGTAATACATTATAAATTAAATATAACCTAAACTTAAGAGTAAGTTAAAGGTTAAAATTGAATCTAATCCATTTAATTGGAAACTTATTAAAATAAATTAGATTCAATTTATAATAAAGGGGTTATTTTTAAGAAATTGAAATAAATACTATAATTGGTAAATTAAGTTACTTTAAATTGAGATGGGAATTGGTTTAAAGAATTATAATTTATAAGTAAATCAAGATGATAAAATTTATGTATTATAGAAATTGAATTTTTAATAGTGAGTTAATTTATTTAATTTATAATAGTTGGATTTATTGCAAATGAATGAAATCAAATATGTAATTATTACGTTAATGCAAAAATTAAGTTGAAATCAGGAAATATTTATGTAATAATTTTTAATCCAATGGTAAACCCTTCTATTTGAAATTTATGAATGGAATAATTATGGGTTAATTCAATTAATAAATTTTGGGAATTTATCTATAATTTTTAATTTTATGAAATTGAAGATTTATATTGATTTATCTTTAATAAATTGACATTTAAAAATTGTTAAATCATTAAAATTGTTTGAGAAATATAAAGGTGACAAAATTGTCAATTTTTTAATTGGATTTAATTAATTAATAATAAATTTATTTAATTAGTGTAAAAATAGCCATTTTGGCCACTGACTCGAATTTCGACGAAACCAGTTTCATCGGATCCGTAACGGTGATTTTTGTAGGATTTCAAGTTTCGTATCGATCGGATTTGTCGTTTGATCGTATGGGCTTGAAACGCCTTGAAATCAATTTAATTAAAATCAATTGAAATCAATTTGAAAATATTGATTTCAACATAACTTCTTCATACGATGGAATTTGGACATGAAACTTTTTCCATCGCGTTTAAAATATTTTAAAACACCTATTTTGATATATGGGTTTACCCAATTTCGTTCCAGAGTCAGAACGGGCTTTTTGGGACAATTATCGTTGAGCACGTTTGTAATTCGGATCTATCTGTCTATTCCAAATTTATCTATAAATACCCTGCTAAACCCTAGCCTCCGCCTATTCTCATTTATCTGCGCGTAAAATTTCATCAGCTCCTTTTCTTCTTCAATTGATGCAAACCCTAGATCCAATCACAATTCAAAATCAAAGTCAAAAATTCAAAGTCCTCAGAAAAATTTGAAAAAAATATATGTCGTAGATCTCATCGATACGAATCTACGTCAAGTATTCGTTTCTGTAAATGACGCTCGAATCATCCTAAAATCACGGTCAAAGTTCAAATTGGGTGTTTTCAATCGAGTCAGCGATTGGCGAAATCAAAATATGGGTTTTGTTTGGCTTGACATCAGGAGTAGTTTGGTGGTGGGCGCAGCATAAATTGATAACCAAGGCGTCTGATTTTGGGCAAACAAGATTCGGCAAACCCTAGATTAGGGTGGCGATGGCCGGTTGATGGAGGTGAACGAAGGGGGACTGTGGGGTAGAGGACGTCGTCACGAGGCTAAAGGCAGTGATGCCGAGGGCAGGAGTGGCGTATGGAGGCCAAAATTGCTGGTCAACGACGTAAATTGGGGTGCGTGACTGTAGCGAGATGAAGGGAGGCAGCATAGAATTTGCGCGTACAAGGAAGAAACGCGTTTTGCTGACATGGATTATGTTGTGAGTGAAAGTGTTCTTTTATTGTTATTTTTAAATTTAAAATTCAATCACGTTTATCGCTATAACTCTCACATATGATATCCGATTGACGCTCTGTTTTCTCCACTAGATTCGTATTGGAATTACGTACTTGATGACACTAGTTTGGATGAATTCTGAGACGGTCAAATTTTTGGGTTTAAATTGGATTTAAATCCAATTTAAATTCAAAAGGTGAGTACTTAAGCCACTCACAATTTCTAAAATTTCTTATGTTTGTTAAATTGATTTATGATGTGTTTAAAATTTTATTTATAGCTGTTTGGCATATATTTCATCATTTTCTTAGTTAAATTGCATTCATTTAATTTACGCGCTATTTAATTCATTATTGAATTTAAAAATGCCAGTTGATTTTTAATTTATTTATTCATTGCATTTAAAACTGCCAGTTAAAATTTTAGTCAAATTTATTACTGCATATAACCTGCTAGTTCAATTTATTTATTATTGCATATAAACTACAGTTAAACAGTTATTTAATTCATTATTGAAAATTAACTGTTAGAAATTAATTATTATTTATTTATGTGATTGTTTGAATTGGATGATAAATTGATGAATGTTTGATGATTGATATGAGGGATGAATGGATACTGTATTTATATTGTATAAACTGCAAGTTATTATGTATTTTCATTTCATTCGGGATTGCGGTTTGAAATGATATACAACCGCATTTTTATTTTTAAATTGCGGGTTGAAATGATAAATATCCATGTCACTTGACCATAGGACAGACAATTATATACAGGCACCACGATATATATATATATATATATATAAAAAAATATTTTTGAAATGATTTTCTATGGTTTTGGAAAGAATTCAGTTTTAATAAATATTTAAATTTTGATATATATATATATATAGTAAAAATTCTTGAATTTAGCTATGTATAAACTTGTTTCGAATTTTATAATAAGCTAAATAATGAAGTTGATTTCGTCTATATAATATGGTTAAAAATATATTTGAATTTCTATTGTATATAGAGTTTATAATAACTTAAATAAAAGTAAGGTTGAAGATAAATGTGAATATGATTTGAATTAAAGTATCTAAGAATTTTCCTCGAAAAAATTGTTTTGAAATGTAAATAAATTAAGATTTAAAAGGTATGATCTTATAGCTTGATTTTTGATTAGAGGATTTAAACGAATATCAAATTGATTTAAAGAATATTATCAAGTTAATTTAATTAAAAGAATATCCTGATATTAAAGTTTAAGGGTTTTACTTGAATAATATTTGTTTAGTAAGTAAATATTTTAAATTTAAATAATAGGAATTGAATTTGATATATATTAAATTACCAAAGGATCCATTTTAAAATAGTGGAATATTTAAAGATTGAAATATATAAACTATAAAGTTTTGAAATATAGAATATTTAAGCTTTGAAATATATGGGAATTAAAATGTTTTATTTGGAGGTTCAAATTGATATTGGGAATTTATTGTGAAATTTAAAGAAGCTGTTTATTTTATAAAGTAATATAGTACTTGAACCATTAAGTATTAAAAGTTATGTTTCAAAGCTATGGTTTCAAGGTGTATATATTTGGAAATACTATGATTTTGGGAAAGGGATATTTATAAAATAAAAATGATATCATATTGATTTGGGGTTTTAAAAATATAAAATGATATCGTATTTATATGGTTTCAAAGAGATATTATATTCTGGTTTAAAGTATAAATTATTTTGAAATAACCGCGGTGTTATAATAACGTTTGGTTGCTAAAGAGACCGGGATCGGAAGTCGTCATACTCTCTACCAACTCCGAAACCACTTTTACAACCGTGTACGCGGTGGAGATTCCAGAATGAAGTAGGATAGTGGTGGCGTTTTCCTTTGAGGTAATTACGTGGAGCCGACTCCCATGAGTTGGCATAAGGTGGCTAAAACAGGAGCGATTCTCGGGCCAATGAGATCATTCCTCTGATCGGATACTCCTCTTCGATATTATACTCTGACTTTGTTTCGGTGGCCACTTTTGATTTCTTTGATTTTAGGGGGGAGTTTGTCCGAGGTGGGCGGTAGTAGCAGCTACGCGTTACCACCAGCCCGGATGCGTAGTTGGTATATCTACCCTGACATTGCCTAGTTGTGCCGTGTCACCTACCCTATCGCGCCTTGTATGAGTTTCTATTTGTGTCGTGCCTATGGAGTATCCTCTTGTAGCCTCCCGATCAGGAGGTATTACGGTACTGTATAGACTATTGGCATTATTTTTGTGTTAAGGGCTATATGGGAAACCCCTTAACGCTATTTAAAAGTAAGTTTATTTTACAATTAGACATTATTATAATAGCGCAATATACTACATAGTAAATAGTTTAACGGATTCATAGGAGATGTAAATCCCGAGCATCTCTTGAGTTACTGCACTCATATTTATTTCTGTTAATTTAACTCACATAAGATATTTTAGTTCTGACTCGAGTGTTTTTGTCTTTTCAAATTCGCTCGGGTCAGTCCGAGCGTTTCAGGATTTGAAGATTTAGCTCTGTTGGACGAAGACGAAGATTTGTATTATTATTATTTATATTATTGCACTACACTCATACTGTTCCGCTGCATTGTTATTGGTATGTGTAACCCTGATATGTATTATATAAATATAATCAAATGTTTTTGTAAACAGATTTATAAACTGTATATTTGATTATTATATTTTATCCTTCCGCTGTGAGATTCTGTTTTCTGTTCATTTCTTTCTTGTTTTTGTTATTTACCCCATAACAATCCGCCCTTTCATATGGTTTGTATTGGCACGTGTGTCGATTTAAAGCGTGCGAAAAGGCGGGACGTTACATTTGGTATCAGAGCTTTGGTTTAGCGATTAACCTTAGCTTTGTGGGGTTTGACTCTTTGTTAATAGGGTAGAAATACCCTATGGGAGTCGCTGAGCGTATATATATGAGAGAGCGTATTTGTTAGTGTTGTAAAATGTTTTAATATTGTGTTAATCTGTTCCGTTTTGTATTTATAAATTCTGGTTGGTGCATGGGACGCTGTGACATCAACAGGGATTTCTAAACACTTAATAGGACATACCGACATAATATTTGTTTTTAATATAGGTGAATGAAATAATTTTGCCTATTATATTTTCTATATATATAAAATAAATTTTTATAAAGGTTATATTTGGTTGCAATATATTAGTTGTTAGGTAATGAATTTATAATTAATAGTCGAAATAAGATTGAAAATAAGATAAATGAAATTGGAAACTTAAAGCTTTAGTTCCGGGATTTTTGAAGATTTCTATCAAATGATTTTTGAATATAATAATAATATTTTAGAAGTATTTTCTGATATAAATATTTCAATATAATTTGGAGAAAAAATTGTTTTAAAGAAATTTTGGAAAAAAAGAATAAGTTCTGTACTTCCTTCTCCGACGCTGGAAAATAATTTCGGTGATGAGTGCACGCATCATCGATGTTCATTTTCGAGTTTCGAAGTGGGAAGGCCACTGTGGCAGTTCGACTACAGAAATTTTTGATAAACAATATAAATTTTGAGTTGTTTTAAAATAAATGGATATATAAGTTGTAAGTATATATTTAGCTATTATTTGAAAATGATTTGAAATTAAACCCGGTATTAGTTCTTAAGTTTCCATTAATTAATAAATTTCAATTATTGTAGGATTGGAACGTAGGAAATTAATAATTGAAACCTCTTAAGAAAATAGGAGATTTAATGATAGGTTATAAATGGTATTAAATGAAATTTAAAACTTTAACCTATGAAATAAAAGGATTATTATTGAACAGTAAATTTATTAAAAGAAATAAGAGAAATTCTATGATTTTAATTACATTCTTAAAAACATATCTATAACTTACCAAAGATTAAAAGTTGAAATGTTAATAAGAAATTGTAATACATATTATTCAAGTAATGAACTTGAGATGATGAAATTTTTCATTGAAATTCTTTAATAAATAAGAATTGGATGTTGCGGTGGTTGTAAACTTAAGTATATTGAGATAATATTAATTTAATGTATAAACTTAAGTTATGACTGAAAGGCCACCAGTTAAATATAATAGAAAAGTTATTTATAAAGAAATGAAAATAAATGTAAGAAGTATTGAAGTCATTTATAATAAAAATAAATGGAAAGATGAATATGATAAATAAATAAAGTTAAGAAGTGAATAAATGAATGTAAAATAATAAAAGTAAAATTCATGATATGAATAAGTGAAAATGAGATTTTAGTAGAAATAAAGCAAATAATTGTAAGAAATAAGTGAGAAGAAAAATGTAAATCAAAAAAATAAATCATTATTTGAAAGAAAATAAATCAAACAACAAATATTATGAAATGAAAAAAATAAGAATGAATTTGACCAATTTTCTTAAATTGTTGGTTGTTTGTTTGGTTTATGGTTGTTTGGGAAAGGATACTTTAAAATTGTTTAGATGGAAGAATAATCTATTTAGCTTCATCAGAGACTGTTGAGTAAATGGTGCGCTTAATAGTTTATTTTCCATTCTATACAATTTGAAATTTTGAACCCGAACAACTATTTATTTTGTTTGATATGAATGAATGATTGCTTTGTGTTGATGTTTGTGTGATGGTTGTATGCTGTTTGTTGCAATTGATTGTTGTTGTATTGATTTGGTTATTTATAATTGAAACCACTTTAAATATTTCACTCTATATAATTTGTTAACCATTTAGATTATATAAGTGAAATGCAGGTTATGGAAGCAATTGCTACTGCTTTTGGTTTCATAAAATGATCGTATATTGCCTGACAAATAGGTACGTTTTCGGATTGCGTTTTATAGCGCTATTATTTTGGAAAATATATGTTGTATATTGTTTTATTTTGATATTCTATTTTCTCCCGAGCCTCCCCGTACAAAGGAGACTCTGCCAAAATTTTCCGTAAAATTTTGGACTTAGAAAACTTTGAAAAAATTTCAAAACTTTATTTACTTGAATATAAAATGATTTAAGAGTTATAAATTGATATATTTTGTTTAAAATAATTGAGTTTGTAAATTAATTTTTATGAATTTAATATTTTAAATAGGATATATTGTTTTCTTAAATTGTTTCTTTTCCCTTCTTTTTCCTTTTCGGGGACGAAAAGTTTTGAGTGGGGGAGATTGTAACGACCCGTAAATTTTAATTAATAAATTTGTTAGTTTAATTTAAATTTTGCAATTTAATTTAGGAAGAAATAAAAATTCTAGAAGTTATAATGAAGCAGCTGTTAGAAATTTAAATATAGCAATTGAAATTAAGATTTACAAATTCAAAATGTAATTGCAATCAATTGAAATTGTGAATCTATGTCATACTTGGTTATAAGTATGGTTATAAGTTTAATATAAGAAACAAATGGGAATATTAAATTAACTAATGAAATGTTATAATCAAAAGTATAATGGAAATGCTACTAATTTAATATAATAAGAAGGTAAGTAATAAATAAATGATTGTAAACTTTATTAAATGAATTAATGTGCAAAGGAATTGAATTAAACATAAATAGCATGAATAGCATGTATATTAATAAAATAAATTATGTAATAATTGATTATAATTTTGGCATTAATGAATGAAATAAGGAATGTTAGTAATAAAAGAATAATTAAAATAAACATTTAACCAATGGATAAAAGAAAAAGGTCGTAAGAAGTAAAATGCAATTCAAACGTGATTGAAACGACTGTTTAGGTTATAATGGAGTGTAAATAGAAATGGTGGAAAACATTATAACTTGTTAATTAAATATGATTGTGTAATTAATACTGAAAGAAATAAAATTTGGAAATAGTATTAATAAAATAATAACTAAAATGTATTGCAACTGTATGAATGGAAGTAAATTGTAATAAATGGATGTAAATATTAATTAATTACTGGAAATAAATCTAAATATAGGTTTGGATAGAACATAAGTGGATGCAATTAGGAAGTATGTTATTTAATAAGGGTAGAATAACAACTATTATAAATTACCTAATTAATTGGTCAATGAATTTATTTGAAATAACGTTCATTTAATTGTTGAGTAATTATAATGTCGTTATTGACAATAAGCGTTACTTTAATAATTATGATTAATTGAGAAATTAATACGGGAAGTATGTAAAGTAATAATTAAGAAAGTAATACGTTATAAATTGAATATAACCTAAACTTAAGTGTAAGTTAAAGGTTAAAATTGAATCTAATTCGTTTAATTGGAAACTTATTAAAATAAATTAGATTTAATTTATAATAAAGGGTTTTTTTTAAGAAATTGAAATAAATACTATAATTGGTAAATTAAGTTACTTTAAATTGAGATGGGAACTGGTTTAAAGAATTATAAATTTATAAGTAAATTAAGATGACAAAATTTGTGTATTATAGAAATTGAATTTTTAATAGTGAATTAATTTATTTAATTTATAATACTTGGATTTATTGCAAATGAATGAAATCAAATATGTAATTATTACGTTAATGTAAAAATTAAGTTGAAATCAGGAAATATTTATGCAATAATTTTTAATCCAATGGTAAACCCTTCTATTTGAAATTTATGAATGGAATAATTATGGGTTAATTCAATTAATAAATTTTGGGAATTTATCTGTAATTTTTAATTTTATGAAATTGAAGATTTATATTGATTTATCTTTAATAAATTGACATTTAAAAATTGTTAAATCATTAAAATTGTTTGAGAAATATAAAGGTGATAAAATTGTCAATTTTAGAATTTAATTTTTTTAATTGGATTTAATTAATTAATAATAAATTTATTTAATTAGTGTAAAAATAGTCATTTTGGCCACTGACTCTGATTTCGACGAAACTAGTTTCATCAGATCCATAACGGTGAATTTTTGTAGGATTTCAAGTTTCGTATCGATCGGATTTGTCGTTTGACCGTATGGGCTTGAAACGCCTTGAAATCAATTGAAATCAATTTGAAAATATTGATTTCAGCATAACTTCTTCATACGATGGAATTTGGACGTGAAACTTTTTCCATCGCGTTTAAAATATTTTAAAACACCTATTTTGATATATGGGTTTACCCAATTTCGTTCCGAAGTCAAAACGGGCTTTTTAGGCCAATTATCGTTGAGCACGTTTATAATTCGGATCTATCTGTCTATTCCAACTTTATCTATAAATAACTTGCTAAACCCTAGCCTCCGCCTATTCTCATTTATCTGCGTGTAAAATTTCATCAGCTCATTTTCTTCTTCAATGGATGCAAACCCTAGATCCAATCACAACTCAAAATCAAAGTCAAAAATTCAAATTCCTTAGAAAAATTTGAAAAAAATATATGTCGTAGATCTCATCGATACTAATCTACGTCAAGTATTCGTTTCTGTAAATGACGCTCGAATCATCCAGAAATCACGATCAAAGTTAAAATTGGGGGTTTTCAATCGAGTCAGCGATTGGCAAATCAGAATATGGGTTTTGTTTGGCTTGACATCAGGAGTAGTTTCGTGGTGGGCGCAGCATAAATTGATAACTGAGGCATCTGATTTTGGGCATGCAAGGTTCGGCAAACCCTAGATTTGGGCAGCGGTGGCCAGTTGATGGAGGCGAACGGAGGGGGACTGTGGGGTAGAGGACGTCGTCACGAGGCTAAAGGCGGTGATGCCGAGGGCAGGAGTGGCGTATAGAGGCCGAAATTGCTGGTCAACGACGTAAATTGGGGTGCGTGACTGTAGCGAGATGAAGGGAGGCTGCATGGAATTTGCGTGTATAGGGAAGAAATGCGTTTTGCTGACGTGGATTATGTTGTGAGTGAAAGTGTTCTTTTATTTTTATTTTTAAATTTAAAATTCAATCACGTTTATCGCTATAACTCTCACATATGATATTCGATTGACGCGCGATTTTCTCCGCTAGATTCGTATTGAAATTCCGTACTTGATGACGCTTGTTTGGACGAATTCTGACAAGGTCAAAATTTTGTATTTAAATTGGATTTAAATCCAATTTAAATTCAAAAGGCGAGTGTTTAATCCACTCACAATTTCTAAAATTTCTTATGTTTGTTAAATTGATTTATGATGTGCTTAAAATTTTATTTATAGCTATTTGGCATATATTTCACATTTTCTCAGTTAAATTGCATTCATTTAATTTACGCGTTATTTAATTCATTATTAAATTTAAAACTGCTAGTTAATTGTTAATTTATTTATTCATTGCATTTAAAACTGCCAGTTAAAATTTTAGGTAAATTTATTACTGCATATAACCTGCTAGTTAAATTTATTTATTATTGCATATAAACTACAGTTAAACAGTTATTTAATTCATTATTGAAAATTAACTGTCAGTAGTTAATTATTATTTATTGATGCGATTGTTTGAATTGGATGATAAATTGATGAATGTTTGATGATTGATATGATGGACGAATGGATACTGTATTTATATTGTATAAACTGCAAGTTATTATGCATTTTCATTTCATTCGGGATTGCGATTTGAAATGATATACAACTGCATTTTTATTTTTAAATTGCGGGTTGAAATGATATACATACATACATACATACATATATATATTTGAAATGATTTTCTATGATTTTGGAAAGAATACAGTTTAATAAATATTTAAATTTTGATATATATATATATAGTAAAAATTCTTGAATTTAGCTATGTATAAAATTGTTTCGAATTTTATAATAAGCTAAATAATGAAGTTGATTTCGTCTATATAATATGGTTAAAAATATATTTGAATTTCTATTGTATATAGAGTTTATAGTAACTTAAATAAAAGTAAGGTTAAAGATAAATGTGAATATGATTTGAATTAAAGTATCTAAGAATTTTCATCAAAAAATTTATTTTGAAATGTAAATAAATTAAGATTTAAAGGGTATGATCTTATAACTTGATTTTTGATTAGAGGATTTAAACGAATATCAAATTGATTTAAAGAATATTATCAAGTTAATTTAATTAAAAGAATATCCTGATATTGAAGTTTAAGGGTTTTACCTGAATAATATTTGTTTAGTAAGTAAATATTTCAAATTTAAATAATAGGAGTTGAATTTGATATATACTAAATTATCAAAGGATCCATTTTGAAATAGTGGAATATTTAAAGATTGAAATATATAAACTATAAAGTTTTGAAATATAGAATATTTAAGCTTTGAAATATATGGGAATTAAAATGGTTTATTTGGAGGTTCAAATTGATATTGGGAATTTATTGTGAAATTTAAAGAAGCTGTTTATTTTATAAAGTAATATAGTATTTGAACCCTTAAGTATTAAAAGTTATGTTTCAAAGCTATGGTTTCAAGGTGAATATATTTGGAAATACTATGATTTTGGGAAAGGGATATTTATAAAATAAAAATGATATCATATTGATTTGGGGTTTTAAGAATATAAAATGATATCGTATTTATATGGTTTCAAAGAGATACTATATTCTAGTTTAAAGTATAAATTATTTTGAAATAACCGTGGTGTTATAATAACGTTTGGTTGTTAAAGAGACCGGGATCGCAAGTCGTCATACTCTCTGCCAACTCCGAAAACCACTTTAACAACCGTGTACACGGTGGAGATTCCAGAATGAAGTAGGATGGTGGCGACGTTTTCCTTTGAGGTAATTACGTGGACCCGACTCCCGTGAGTTGGCATAAGGTGGCTAAAACAGGAGCGATTCTCGGGCCAATGAGGTCATTCCTCTGATCGGATACTCCTCTTCGATATTATACTCTGACTTTGGATTGTTTCGGTGGCCACTTTTGATTTCTTTGACTTTAGAAGGGAGTTTGTCCGAGGTGGGCGGTAGTAGAAGCTACGCGTTACCACCAGTCCGTATGCGTAATTGGTATATCTACCCCGGCATTGCCTAGTTGTGCCGTGTCACCTACCCTATCGCGCCTCGTATGAGTTTCTATTTGTGTCGTATCTATGGAGTATCCTCTAGTAGCCTCCCGCAGGAGGTATTACGGTACTGTATAGACTACTGGCATTATTTGTGTTAAAGGCTATATAGGTAACCCCTTAACGCTATTTAAAAGTAAGTTTATTTTACAATTAGACATTATTATAATAGCGCAATATACTACATAGTAAATAGTTTAACGGATCCTTAGGAGATGTAAATCCCGAGCATCTCTTGAGTTACTGCACTCATATTTATTTCTGTTAATTTAACTCACATAAGATCTTTTAGTTCTGACTCGAGTGTTTTTGCCTTTTCAAATTCGCTCGGATCAGTCTGAGCGTTTTAGGATTTGAAGATTTAGCTCTGTTGGACGAAGACAAATTATTATTATTTATATTATTGCACTACACTCATACTGTTCCGCTGCATTGTTATCGGTATGTGTAACTCTGATATGTTTTATATAAATATAATCAAATGTTTTTGTAAACAGATTTATAAATTGTATATTTGATTATTTTATTTTATCCTTCCATTGTGAGATTCTATTTTCTTTTCATTTCTTTCTTGTTTTTCTTATTTACCCCATAACAACCCGTCCTTTCGTATGGTTTGTATTGGCACATATGTCTATTTAAAGCGTGCGAAAAGGCGGGACGTTACAAAAATGTGTACTCTATGCTATGAGACGTGTTCCTATTTTACTACCGTGTTGACTTTCTAGATGAGCTTTGACCGATACACACGCATACACATGCATACATACATACATACGTATGTACATACATATGTGCGTGTGTGGGAGGGGGGATAGCACAAAAAGAGAATCTCATATTAAAAACACTTAACTAATGATTTTTTGGGTTGTTGCAAAACCCACGGGTCACTATTCTATGCCTCAAAAGCTAAATAGTGTGAATGTGCTTGTGTGTTCTTGTAAAATATAAGAAAAGGTTCTCAAAAGTTCAACATTAACTGCGTGATATGCCAAGGTTTATCATACGCATTAACTCATTGGCTAAATTTCGATTCCATTAAAATGTGGCTTGATTTTGTTTAAACATTAAAAGACAAATACTTTAAAAAAATTATTCAAAAAATGGAAAAAAAATCAAATTATTTTATAGGTTTAAATGGAAGGAATAAGATTTTTGAACAAAAAATGAGAAAACCTCCGATTTTAAATTGCTAATGCTCGGTATGGAGAGGGCCAATGTGCTAGTGAATATAAATTTTACTGTTCAGTAGGTGGACAATATACAAAAACACAGATAAGAATGTGGAAAAAAGCTATTTTAGATTTGTAATTTCTATTTTTATATCTTGTTGATAATAAAGAAAACTGGTTTTAAAAACAATTCCACATTGAAATTTAAAAATAAACCTCCTCATGTGAATTGTACTTGGAAAAGTTGGAAAAGATTTATGGGGCAAAAGACAAATTTTTTTGAGGTTTGTACATAACAACAAAAGAAGGGTTAAAATATCTAAATTCCTTTTTTGGCATAAAAGTATAGATTTTGGAACACTAAATTTTCAGAACTTTGGATGTTAGAAATGGTGTATTAGGTGTTGGATGATAGAGCTTGGATGCAAAATTGGTTGAACCATACTCCTATTCGTAGGAGTATGAAAATTTTTATGTGAAAAAAAGGATTTTTATTTTTTGAAAACTTACATACATATAGAACTGGCGGTATATATAGGTTGTCTGCACCATATTTTCAAAATTGGGTGTACACTAATCGGTTGGATAGTTTAAAATGGTTCCATGCTATGATGGATGATTCAATCCTTGAGGAATTTTGGGGATAAAATTCTTTTAAGGGAGAAGAATGTAACACTCCCGTAAAATAAATAGTAATTAGTTAAAAGAATTAACGATTTATTTTCAAGACTCAAAAATGAAATTTGAGCAAATATCAGAATTTGACCACGAGTTTGGACCATTATGTTTGTGGTGACTTACCAAGCAACTTTCATACATGAAGCTTCATGATCGGAGTACAAAGGAAGAAGTTATTGATGTTTGAAGATTTTGGGCCAAAAATAATTCCAAACAAAATTTGGAAAATAAATAGTAATAAATAATAATGACATTTAAAACAACGTAAAAGGGAAACAAATCACTGACCCACCATGGGTCGACACCTAAGTAGAGTTAATCGACCACTAGCGGTCACATGCTCCAATCGACCGATTGGGAAAGATCGACACACAATGAACCTTGGCCTGAATGAACATGTAAATAATTATCTAATGTATCAAAATGATTCAAGCGCCTTTAAATAAGGCCCAGTCCCTCTCTTCTCTTTTCATATTTTCTAAACTGAGCAGCAATGCTTTGCCATTTCTCCTTCTCCGCTGTTTCTAGAAGTTATAAAAATATCAGACACGCCTATATATATATATATATATGAATGTATGTATATATGTGTGTGTGTATATATGTATATGTATGTATATATATTGAAGAAGGATGGGAGATAAAAGAGAAGAGAAGGAGGGCGAATCAATTCTGTGAAAGAGGTAAATTTAAATTATATAATTTAAATTCCACTTAAACTCTAATCTCCCGTCATATCTGAAATTCTAATGCGTATGTATATGTATTTTGGTTGAAAAAGAAAAGGAGTCAAATAAAAGAATTGATTTGGATTTGGATATTTGAAAGCCATAAGATGAGTGGGAAACTATGTTATTTACATAGTACTAATTCTGTATCGTTTAAATTTTATTTTTGTTATTAAGACCATGTGAAAACCACTGAATCGTGGGCGTAAATAAATGAATCTAATTTGAAATCTTTGCCTACATATTTAGCATACTATTCAACTTTGATAAAATGGTATATACACCATAAATCTAGAATTTTGGAAGAATAATCCCTAAAATTTGTGAAATACGATATCGATAGAATTGGGTAGTTATTTCCAGATTTTTTATTTTGGTTTAATTTTTAATCAATTAATTAGGATGTTCTAATTTAATTTGGGATTCTAATCTTTTATATTTTACTCATTGAAATGTAGATTGCCAAAAGGGAATTCCATAAACTATCCAATCTTATTATATATGAAAAGTGCATTGTTTGAAATAACAAAGAATATTCACAATCAATAAAAATAAAAGGAGATAATTCCATATACTTACAAATGTGAGACAATCCCACTTTTGGTAGTTTATGTAAGGTCGATATTTCCCTTTTGGGAAAGATACAATGCCAGTACATTAAAGTTTAGAAATAAATATTTTTTATGGAATTTGCACATGAATGCATATTCATAGATTCCTAAGTATAGAAACTAAAATGGTACAAATAAAATATAAATAATCCTATTTACCAATTAAATACATATATAAAGAAAAGTATAAGTTTAATAAATAAATTAATAAATATCAGTTATCATACTAATTGCAAACAAAACACTAAAATATGGATAATGTAATGATTTAAGCAGTTAAGGGGAAGTTAAAATAATGAATTAAATATAGGTACTAATTCATTTAATGGATTTAATTACAAAGACCATATATGATATTAGTAAATGAAATTAAATAGGCACGATAATTAAATTTGAAATGTATAAATAAATGCCATTAATAATTTCCCAATTTGAGTTTAAGAGATCATTTATAAAGAACATTAATTGGAGGTAAAAGAAGCAGTAAATGACATTCAGCAACATTAATGAGGATAAAAGTTAAAGATAGTAAGCATATAAAATAAAAGAGTGTTCATAGAAAATAAATAAATGAACTTAAGAGGCGCAATAATTTTCACATTTGAAATTATCTGGCCTTAATAATGCATTCGTGATGGGTGTGAATGAGCGGGTTTATTTCAACATTTGGACTAATTATGAATGACTGGTTTAGAATGGATTGGGATGCGAGGTCGGTAGAGTTACACTATGGATGTCTGGCCTGCGCAAAGGGCTACGAGCAGTTGTGTATGCATACTACTGATGTGAGACATCTCTAACTATAGGACTCATGGGAGGGATATACATTCATACAAATGTTTGGGAAAATAAACTAAGGGTTCGTCTTAGATTGAAGTATTAAATGTTTAGAGTGCCTATAGAGTAGTCAAGGGGTTTACTTAGACATTGAAGATATTAAATGGTCGTTGGGCCCACATTTTCCCTATTTAAGGAGTCTTAAATAACCGGCGAAAGTGCCCAATCAGGAAAGGAGTCTGCTTCAATTCAAAGGCGGAGGTACTAAGTAGTCATAATGGGTATTTTCCCTGATTTTCATTGGGAAAATTTAAACAGAAACTGTATAGAGAGGTCGACACTATGTTGGCATTGTGTACCGGTATTGGTAGATTAGGGCTGGGCAAGGTCGAAGCGTTCATCAGTCTTGCATGGTTATTAGCAAAGGCTCGGGTTAAGCTTGTACGGATTATACTTCTTACTGGTGTAGAGTCCATATAGGATATGCATTGGCCTTAAAGTTTGGTTGTTTGTTTATTTGGTTGGAAGTCAATTAGTTAACACTTATATGAGTCATTTGAAATGCATTAGTAGTAAGGCTAGTTTAATTTATATAATCATTTTAGGAGTCATCAGCTTTCGTAGTTAGAGTCGGTTGACCATCGATTATATTACAAGGGTTTCTTTTTTGGATGTACATTGGCACTCATCTATATAAATATACACACATGTTTATATATATACACTTATACTTCAGAGTAGGTTAGACATATTGTATGCATATATGGAGTTAAAAACTCTAATCCATAAATAAAAGGCATAACATTTGAATGGAAAGCAATCGACACAAATTAGTTTTGTGAATAAAGTATGTAATTTATAAATTTCTAGAACATTGTTCCGACACCTTCCTCATTGCAACCTACATGATAGGTTTAAAGGGCCATGATACTAGTACAAGTCGGGCATGGTAGATGAACAGGTCTTCTCTTTCATGCACAAACTAACAAGACAACTAGATATCCAAGGAATTATATTATTTCCAAGGCAGTGGCCTTAGTCGAAATATATATTTTATTATATTTTGCTACTCCACGGTGAGTTCGTATAGATGGCTCTCTGCTATATTTATGTTTATTACAGGTTACTGATGCCAACGATTCGTACCCTAATATACTTGGATTTTCGATTTAGTCCAAGATTGGACCCATTAAGATAGGACTTTTTACATACCCTAGTTTACACTTTTGTAGAATGAAAATCTACTACTAGAACACCACTTTTTAAAGTAGCAATTATGCTTATTGGTCATGTAGGATGCAAATTTACTTATATTGTTAATGGTTTAGATATATGGAATATCGCACAAACTGAGTACACCGAACCTCACACCAATTATGCAATGAGTAAAAGGAGCAAGCACTCAATAATTCAAAGATAATAAATATTTTATTCAAGCCTTGGATAAAAATGACTTTAATAAAATGTCGTTTTATAGAACTATATATGAAATTTAGAGGACATTACAAGCCACACAAGAAGTCACTAGTAAGGTTCAGAAAATCAAGATTTCTCTATTAACTAACTCATTTCAGTTATTTAAAATGAAACCTAACAGGTCTATTTCTGAAATATATTCTAGATCTTAAGATATATTGTATGATTTACTTTCACTAGGAAATTTTTTTACTAGGGAAGACCAAGTCCATATAATTCAAAATTAACTTTCAAGTGAATGAGATCAAAAGACTTTGTCAGTAGTATAGAACAACAGTATAAGTACCGTGAGAGTAGAAAAATTAATTGAAAATTTGATGTCATATGAAATTTTGTTGCAGGGAAAAAAGGAAGACTAGGAAAATGAAAATAAGTCACTCGTTTTTAACCCTACAACCGAAGAACAAAAATCAAATGACGACAATTAAGCGATAGCATTTATGACAAGTAATTTCTGAATAAAGTGGAAAAAATTAGAAAGGATGGGAAAAAATTATATCAACAAAAAAAACTCCGAGAATTCACCAAAATGCTTCGAATGCGACAAAATTAGACACCTGAAAAGGGATTATCTAATAACGAAGAAATCAAAGGACTCTCCTAACATATATTAAATCAAAAGGAGAAAACAAGCATTCACGGCAACTTGGGATGATTCCAACACCACTTCAAGCAACACAAGTTCAGACGTAGAAAATGCAAATTTGTGCTTTACGGTAGAAGAAGAACAAAGCTCCAAATAGTTCGGTAGCACTAAACTCTACTTAATTTTTTTTACACATAGGCATATTTATGTTTGTTATGAGAATAAACTAAATAATAGAATTAAAACTGAAAAGACACTTCAAACAGATAATAATATATGATTAATATTTTAAAAAAATTCTATATATAAGAGCAAATACAAATAAATTTAATTTTGTTAACACCGATTCTTAAATAAATTAAACAAACTAAAAATAAGAATAAACATAATTGAAAATATAAAACGAATAGATAAAATATTTGTACTTATAAGAGTTTGGTATATTCTCATAAAATGTCGGTCTTAGGAGGAGGGTCAATAGATATATCAAGTTTATCATTTATAATCGGTGTAAGAGGACCATTGAGAGGAGGATTAGAGGAAAAAACAATGGTAAGGAAAGAATCAAGGCTAGCAAAGGTTCATTGGGAATAGTTTGAGAAGGGATAGATGCTTCTATTGTCGGGTTAGGCTTGACTTCCACTACTAGGGAGGATGGTTTTGAAGAGGCACTATATCAGGCATTGGAGGAGGAGTGGAGACATCTTCTTCAGGTTTGAATGAGTAGGTGGAATATGACTGCTCAAATGAGTAGTAGTACATGTAGATAGGAGGTTACCATAGTAGGAGATATTAACTTGTCTAGTTCTATTTTGGAAGAGGACCACAAATAGTAGGGTATGCAAATATGCTTTGAGATGATTTCAACAAGAGCTCTAGCAATGGTTGGTCGGTATCGAAGTTTGGTATTTTCATCAAAAAAAATGCTCACTAATATGACTAGCCAACCAGGTGAGGCCCTCCAAAGACTGGAGTGAAGATGGAATACCAGAAATGTTTGCCCAAACTAGAATGGACAAGATCTGCTGAAGGGCAAAGTCGACCGATGTGCTTCATTTGGTTACAATGAAAACTTTCCCATCAATAATACAAGGATACGCTTCCAATGCCATTTGTCTTTCCACTTCATCTCCAAAATAATAAAAAACACTACAAGAACGCTAAAAGCCGTCGTTATAATGGTCGTCGCCCAATAGTATAGCGACGGCTCCGTCACATAAATAGCGATGACTCGCGACGACAAATGTGCCACGTGGAAAAAATTTCAACGCCTAAATGCCGTCGCTAGTCGTAGCTCGCCGTCGCTAACCTAAACCATTTAGCCGTCGCTAGCCGTCGCTAATCTGAACCAGATAGCCGTCGCTAGCCGTCGCTAATCTGGGTAAATTTCTATGCACATGCACAGCCCATATACACTTCAGCCAATCTGAACCAAACAACCGCTATACACTATATTCATCAAGTATAACCATCATATATCCATCATATAACATCACTATACATTTAAACAATATAAAATCCAACCAAATCTCATTTTCAAATCCAACCAAATCCATTAACCAGAATATGTACATAGTAAACCGAAATTTCTACATAATATCCCGACATAATATCCAACCAAATCCATCAACTAGAAGTCATCTAAATATGTACATAATATCCTGAAATATATATACACCATACCAACCAAAATGTGTATATACCAAACTATAAGCAAACAAACATACCTACTCCTCGCCATCGCTGCCGTCCTCCCATGCTGTTGCAAATAGGCCGCAATCCACTCATCTTGCTGTTGCTCAAAAAAACTCTTTCTCCAATCATTTATTTCTTCTACTGTCTCCCTCAACTGAGCAATCTCCGCCTCTTGCTGCGACCTCCTGTATGCACTCTGCATTCTCATCGCTTGTAAAATAATTCATAATTATTTATATATTAGTATATATATATAATATTACTAAATTATTTAACTATTCATATGCATGAGTAAATTTATATATTAGTACATGTCAAAATTTACCTCCACATTTCCATAGCTATACCGTCGACTGGTCCGAGAAGGCGAGTCAATAATAGCATCCCAAATATGGTTCTCCTCCTCCAACGTAAGCTCTTCCCGACCAGTGGACTGTGCTACACGAGCCCGCTCTGCTTCGTACCTCTTCTGCGATTACAAACAATTGTTTTACAAGATAAAAACCGAATTTTAAAATTTTGAAAATAAAATAAGACAAAATATTGTTATTAACAGTAAATTAATTTACCATTACGGATTGCGATTTGTCATCCGTCCACTCGTACGAAACATTGCCCTCTTCGTCAGTCCTCTCCACGACATGCGTGGCCTTGAATAGCTCGGCCATAGTGGGCTCGCGGCTGTATCTCGCGGCCTGAAAATATATAAATATTATTGCTAATCTGATTATAAAATATTGTAATAAAATGTAAACACGGTTTATAAATTTAATTACCAGCTTTCTCTTATGCTCTTGAAAGGATTTGGAGCCACCACGGCGCAATGCAGGATTTTTATTCCTGTTTGCCCGGCTACGCGCAGATAACTCCTACAAATTAAGATAATATATCACGTATATATCTTGCGAGATTTATATTAGATTTAAATAACAAAGCAAACATATATTACTTACTCTTACTGCCGGACTGTCCCAAAGCCGAAGAAAATCATTCCATACACCCTCACCCATCCAGTTCGGCTTTTCCCTGAATTCTTAGCCTTGGACAATATATCACTGTAATTTTTTCTCATTCGTTTGTTCCAGTGATTTAAAAAAACATCCAAGTCATCAGGGTCGACGCGGACTGCAGCCCGTAAATTAAAATTATTTTAAGTTATATAGATTATATTAATTTACAACTGAAATTCAAACTACTACTTACAAGTAAATCCGCCTGTATGGCGTTCTTGATATGAGGGGGGATGTCGTCCCAGCGAGGCCAACAACCATCCATCCGGCTCTGAAAAGCCTTCCTCGAAACCTGTAAAATATAATCTGATGGCACCACCTCAAAGCCACTGCAAAATTTATGATATACATGTTTAGTGGATTTTAAAACTTATACTTTAAATAAAATTGATACTTACCCATCACTTCTAGGAACGACTTCTGCAATCGGACGTAAGTCCGGTGCAGTGCCACTACCACCTGCACCGGGAGATGGGGATGGCGTGCCACCACCACCTACACTCCGTCTCCTGCCAGACATATTTGCTGTAGAAAAACAATATCATCAGAGAACAATTATAGAAATTCACTACTACATAGCATGTTTCAATCACTTTCACAGAAACAATTATAAAAATTTACTAGTACAAAACATGGATAAAAATTATATAAATAATCATCACATAACCATAATAGAAATTCACTACTACATAGCATGTTTCAATCACTTTCACATAACAATTATAAAAATTTACTAGTACAAAACATGGATAAAAATAGCTAAATGATCATCACAGAACAATTACGGAAATTTACTATTACATCGCATGTTTCAATCACTATCACATAACAATTATATCAATAACGATCAGTCTTCATCGTTTTCTGATTCAGATTCAGTCTCGTATTCTATCTCATTTTCTTCGGTACATTCGAATGCATCAAATAGGACGTTCGATTCATCATTCAAAGGCCCTACATCAATATCATCAGTTATTATTATTTCTGTATTTGATTCAAGATCAGCTTGATATGCTGCTTCATCTGGAATATTGTTTCCATCAAACGTAAACCTTGGTTTTGTTTTGAAAACAGCGGACCAGTCTGCTTTATCTCTTTTCAAAGATGGATACGAAGCAAAATAAACTTGTAACACTTGCTTGGCTAATACAAAAGGATCGTACTTATAGTAGTGTGATGTATGCCTTATTTCAATAAGTTTGTACTCTTTATGCACGTTGAGTCCGGAACCAGGAACGTTACTGAACCAATTGCACTTAAATAAAAAAACCTTTTCTAAAGGTTCAACATAATATGTCAATTCTATAATCTGTGTTAAGACGCCGTAAAAATCTTTTAAATGCTCATCTGGATCATCACTGCCTTTGACAAATACCCCACTGTTATATGTTAATTTTTCAGCACCGTAATCTTTTGTGTTGAACTTAAACCCGTTGACGAAGAATATTGGATAAGTCTTCACATTTCTTTTCGGTCCAATGGCAAGATGTCTTAAGCCTTCATCAACGACACAGTTTCTTGGCTCATAAACATAGTTCAAAAACCATTTGGCAAATTCTTTATTGAGATCGCCAGATGGATACTGTGATTCATAGATACTGCATATATGTAATATGTGTTATTATTATGTATGTACAAGTAAATTACAAGTGAATTGATTATTACCTGACAAACGGTGCGACTTCGACACAATTTAAAAGAACATACGTGTGCGCTACATGGTGGTCTCTATCGTCCAACCATATTTCCACACATTTTCCACCAGGTCTACCATGTTGTCTAAAAACAGATAACATTGTTTGAGAAGAATTTTGTTCAACGACTTCCTTATTTCGAGGAACAGTTACAAACGTTAAGTTCACATCGTCCTTAAAGTAGTGAGAGAAAAAAAATGAGGCTTCTTCTTCAAGATAAGGTTTGCATATCGAACCCTCAACTCGAGCTTTTTGTCGAATCTTCTTCTTCAGATGATTCAAGTACCTATTAAGATATTTATTACATATTTAGATATACAAATTTGAATTTGAAATTGACATGAACATTGCACATGTTAATTTACCTCTCAAATGGATACATCCATCCATATTGCACAGGACCTCGAAGAAGTGCTTCGGATGGAAGATGAATAGGTAAATGCTCCATTACGTTAAAGAAACCAGGTGGAAGTATTTTTTCCAGTTTGCATAGCAATATGGGTATTTCTACTTCAAGTTTACGTATACGATCCACCTTTAATGTTGTCGAACAAAGCTGTTTATAAAACAAACATAACTCTGTTATGACGTTCCATACTTTTACGGGCAACAATTCTTTGAAAGCCACGGGGAGTAAATATTCCATCATGATATGACAATCATGACTTTTCATCCCACTCAATTTACTATTTTTGAAGTCAACACATCTACGAAGATTGGAAGAAATCCCATCGGGAAATCTTAATTCTTCCACCCACTTTAGCACGAGTTTTACTTGCTTATTGTCTAGCTCATAGCATGCTTTCGGTTTTTTATTGCCATTAGGCTTCATATGAAGTTCCGAGCGCTTACAATAGTTTGCTATATCGAGCATCGAATTCAAATCGTTTTTGGTTTTGCCCTTTACATTCAAAATTGTATTAAACAGATTATCAAACACATTCTTTTCGTTGTGCATCACGTCAACATTATGTCGGAGTAAGAGATCTTTCCAATATGGTAACTTCCAAAATATACTTTGTTTGCACCAATTATGAATGTCTGACTTTCCTGGGATTTCAGTCTGGACTCCAGTTTCATGTATCTTTGGATAGCCTCTTACAATTTCGTATATTTCCTCGCCTGACCAAACCTTAGGTGGTTTTAGATTCTCTTCTCTGTTGGCTATGAAAATTTTCTTATCTCTTCTAAAACTATGATTAGGATGAAGAAAACACCGATGACAATCAAACCACGAAACTTTCTTCCCATATCGTGACGAAAATGCTCGTATTTCTTCCATACAATAAGGGCATGCTAGACGACCGGTCGTACTCCAACCAGAAAGCATCTCGTATGCAGGAAAATCATTTATCGTCCATAACAAAGAAGCGAATAACCGAAAAAAATTTCGTTGATACATCGTAAATTTCGACTCCTTCATTACACAATTTCTTCAACTCTTCGATCAATGGTTGTAAATAAACATCAATTCCTTAGGTTGGATCATGAGGGCCGGGAACGACAGTGGTGAGAAACATATATGGTGTCTTCATACACATCCATGGAGGTAAATTATACGGAGTAACGATAAGGCCAGGATGAATATTTACTACCAAACTGTGAAAATGGTGAAAATCCATCCGTACATAAACCAAGTCTGACATTACGGCTTTCCGCAGCAAATGTGGGATAAGTCTTATCGAAATGTTTCCATGCTTCACCGTCGGATGGATGTATCAAAGTTCCTTCTTCCGCTGTTCTCACATTATGCCATCGCATATGACAGGCCGTAGCAGAAGATGCATATAATCTTTGAAGTCTGGGAGTGATGGGTAAATAATGCATTCTCTTGTACGGGACTTCTTTCCCTTTCTTCTTTCTTGGTTTGTATCTTTCTTCGTTACATATTTTGCATTTTCTGAGATCAACGTCGTCTTTCCAATACAACATGCAA
The DNA here is from genome assembly GCA_030765085.1 of Allium cepa. Classification (NCBI taxonomy): domain Eukaryota; kingdom Viridiplantae; phylum Streptophyta; class Magnoliopsida; order Asparagales; family Amaryllidaceae; genus Allium; species Allium cepa. Next base: position 191,729,940 of record CM060942.1, read on the forward strand.
CCTTTCACATATGCATCTATCTTCTCAGACGGTTGACCGAAAGCGGACATCAATTTTTTTACTTTATAATGACTATCACACATCAGATTATTAGGTGGCATGTGTCGTTTTGCAGCTTGTACAACTGCTGTAAATGCTGCTTCCGTATGGTTGAATTTTGATTTCATAGTTATGTATTCGACGGTTACTGAAAGTTCGGTTCCGCTTTTACATCCGTCCCACAACGGCCTCTTAGCAGAATCCAACAAATCGTATATTTTTTTAGCTCCCGCTGTCGGTTCTTTTTCTACATTTTCGTCTTCATCGACTGCTTTAGTTGTAGGAAACATTGATCGTGCTGCATCATCCACCATATTTTCTATCGGATTCGTCATCATATTACCATCCTCTAAAACTTCAGTATTAGGTGTAGGTTCAACAAGTTCTCCATGACGATCCTAGAAATAATAATCAGACACGAAACAATATTGATACAAATGTACTTCAACTATATCCGGTTTCCAATGCTTCAAATGTTGGCACTTACTACACGGGCAACGAATTTCTGTATTGTTTCGGTTATTAGATTTAGCAAATCTAATAAATTCGTGTACACCGTTCTAGAAATGTTGCTTTATTGATCCCTTCTTTCCAGTTCTGACTTCATACATCCAAGTACGGTCGAAAAAATAATTGAACATTTTTCCTGATTTGAAAATGTATGTTAGACAATTTAAATCATTAATTTTCAACCATTCTCCATTGTAAAAAGTTCATCGTTCCAGAAAATTCAAAATATGAACTTCACTTTATTTTTTTAATTTTTGGTATTTTGGTTTTCACTTCGGTGGGTCAGTCATCCTACTTCCATTACAAACACAATAATGTAATTACATTTTATAAATCATTTCAGATTAAACGGTTCAACAAAATTCCGTTAGCACTTCCCTTATGTTCCCTGTATCGTACACAAATGCGTGTACACAGGAAACGTAAAGGAAGTGCGATCGAGATTTTGTAACGGTTTAAAATGAAATGATTTATAATATGTAATTACTTTATTGTGTTTGTAACTTATCTAATGCAGGGACAAATCCGACAAATATTGTATCAGATGAATATAAATGTCCGTTCCGTTACAAAACGAACATCCATATAACGATCATATACAACACTTGCCCGACGGGGCCAAAGCCAATCTAAGGGATAAAAAAATTTCTTTAAATTTCATCAAATATTATTGTTCTTTTCAAATTTTGACAATGTTTCAACTATTTATATTTTATTTCAAAAATTTGTGTATTTAAATTTTAGTTCAACATTCGATTAACAATTTTAGTTCAATATTCATTTCTTTATTTTTTTACGACATAGATTTTATGTGACTATTTGTTGTTGTTATATTCATTTCTTAATTTCTTTTCAAAATCGATTTTAGTACAATATCAGTTGTGTTTAAAGTCATTTCCTAATTTTCTTCAAATAAATTAGATATTTGCAGAATTTTTAATGTTCTCATATTCATTTCTTTAATTTTTTGTACAAACTTTATTTTTTACAATATATACAACCTTTTGCATTTTGGCCGTGGCCAGCCGTCGCTAGTCATCGCTAAAATTATTAAAATGGTCGTCGCTCAATTAACAGGGTAAATATAAGAATTATCAATGAATATAATTACAAAACAACAAATTCTAATTATCAAATAGATAATTAGAAAACAATAAAAAACTAATTATTAAACAAAAATTTGTCAATTTAAATTCACTTAACAACTTAAATTTGTAATTTATCAATTTCATAAACTATGAAATACTTTCATGTAAATTTATCAATAACCAAATTAATCATTAATATACACTATTTTTTCACCTAAAACAACTAACCATGTTAATCGCCAACACTAATTATCTACATCAACCATTTATTCAACTTGATCATGATAACTTGATCATGATAAACTAATTAATATGTAATACTTAATTCAAGTTCATGATAATAAACTAATTAATCTACTACAATAAATCGTAATTGAATTAGGGTTTAAACTAAACCTAAAAACATCAAATTTACATGCAAACAAGAGATTAAGAGCATACCGACACAAATTTGGGTGATTTGGAGGCGTTGAAGGCTGGGGCTCCGGCTATAGTGATGGGGGGCGACGGATTGGAGAAAGGAGGAAGAGTTTTGGGGAGGAAGCAAAATGAATCTGCTGCTCTCAGCTTGGACCTGTATATTATGTATAGCGATGGCTAGCGACGACTAGCGATGGCCACTTTTTTTAGCCGTCGCTAGGATCCGTCGCTATATAAAGCCTTTTTTGTAGTGAAATACATGTCACTGTCAAAGCTCACATTCACCGAAACTTTAGCTTCTCTTGGCCCTAAGGCGTTTCTTAACAACATAGTATGGGTGTCCATCATCCAAAAAGAAACCTACTAGAGTATTTCACCAAAAAGCTTAGCAGTAACTACTTCTAGAGAAGGAAATATTACTTCATCAACATTACTGGGGACATTATATTGTTTGGAGACATATGTTCCTACATTGTGCGACTTGTTGTAAAGGAGCAAAGAACAAGTAAGTTTACTCACATTTGGAGCAGGGTCATTGTCAACACTTCTTTCCATTAGGGCATTGCCATCATTAGTTATAGTAGTTCGAACAGAACTATATCTTCTATCGAATTAAAACCAATGGAAATAGGCAGTTTTTAATCAAGGTAACATCAGAATCTCTAGTAAACTTAACCCCTAATTGGAAATGCCACCAGGAACGCTCATGTCGTGTGGAGCAGTTGTAGAAGAGGGATAATATCAAGCAAGAAAGAGGGAGAGAAACATGGTCGTAGGTTGATGCTGAAACAAAAGACAATGCCTTAGATTTGCATTTTGGATGGGTCATTGGCATCAAGTCAGCCAGTGAGGGGAAATCATTGTCAGTTAGAGCGAGCAGTTTGTACGACTTTCCAGATCTGGTGGTGGGCGCATCTAGCTGCGAAGGCAATTTCAAATTAGGGGATCCAAAGTATCCCTTTTTAATGGGGTTACTCAATGATAGGGAGGAGGTGAGAAGATGCGGTAGGTAAAGGGAGGCATGATTGGAAGAGGAGGCTACGAGCAAACCCTAGGAACAGTCGCTATTGACAGAGTTTATCATTTAAAAGCAGTGAGAGAAAAATTTGGGCCATTTAAATATGTTGTTATTCTCATTTGTTATTTATAAGTATTCTATACATTTCACTCTTATAAGTACAAATATTTTATCTATCCGTTTTATATATATATTCAATTATATTTATTCTTAGACACAACAGCTCTATCTATTTCGCCCAAGCCTCACACTGATGACTTAGACGAAGGGATTGAATATAGCATTGCATATTTATTTCCTTCTTAGGCATCTTCCTATGATGTCTTTGTTAATTGTTTTCTTTATGCACTATCAGGATATTATCATCTAGTGCGCAAAGTTATATGAAAGTGGACGGAACGTTATAAAAACCGGCTTACCTTGAAAAAAAAACACCTTATTATATAATATGGATAGTAAATTAAAATAAGATATAATGACAATAAGCATCAGTGCAGGCTAAAATGGCACAATCTTTCAAAATTTGAACTTTAAGAATTTCCATATTTTATCACATTTTCAAATTTCAAAATAACGGCTTTATTGATTGTCACTTGCCTATCTAGTGCTTATTTTTTCACCATATCTCATTCATGCATTCATACATCACTTTATGTCAAAATCCAAAACAAAACAAAAAATCTCCATTCTCTATTTTTCCTATATACAATGACTTCATATCAAGCTTCATCTTCTAAAACTCATGGACTTTCCTCAAAAATTTAGAATCGGCTCTATAATAATAAAGAATCAACGATTGATTTCATAGATTACAAAGAGTATACAAATGTTTTTTTGGTCACTACACAAAATTTAATGATTTTCCCTTTTAGATTTTCTTCTCTCTCTACGAAAAATAGAATTTTTGTCCCTTCTCATAAAATAATTTTTCTTATTATCCTAGTCTTATAAAAATGTTTTATGCAGAAGTAAATGGTATTTTTTATGAAGGTAACGGTGATCTTGTTTGGAGTAGTGTAAAGGCACTATTACTGTTTTGGATCCAAATTAACTTAGAGAAATTTTAGGACATAAAAATAATGGCAATGGTCTTTTGAAAGAAGAAATGTATTAAAATAATCGTGAATTTTACGTGAATTTTTGGAAATGATTTTGAAGTAGAATGTAAAAGGAAATTTTTTTTGACCAACAGCAAGTTTTATGTGTTTCATTTTACCATAAAGTATAACTCACGGAACTGGGAATTATAATAATCTTACCACAAAGATATGTAAAACTTCGTTTTCAATTTTTGTAAAAAAATATAAACTAGTCACATGTTATTTTTTTCGATTTTGTGGCTAAAGGAGTTTCAAAACATGAACATACACTTATTATGAAGTGCATTTAACAAAAATCTTTACCTATTTTGGAGTTGATTTAAAAAGAGAACCCACTTCTAAAATAAAACATTTTGAAAAAAAGAATCTTTCTCTTATGCATATTCTTACGTGTTTGAACAAATGAATCTCTTGTTGAAAAAGAATAAAAATTGGCTATGGAAAATATTATGGAGGAAAGAATGGAAGAAAAGAAAGAACATAGCATAAAAATTGAAAAGGAGGAAGAAGAAGAAGAGAAATAGGGTTCTTCTCTATAGAGCATTGAGAGACAGAATAGGCCATGCAACTTAGACCTAGAAAGAAACTAAGAAAATCTTTTCGAAAATCAAAAGGAGCTTAAGAAATCCTTTAGAAAAAATATTTCAAAACTTTCAAGTAAGACGGGTCACTTCTTTGGAAAAATCAAAAGTTAAATTTGTGGCCACTCTACATCTTCATCTACCTCTTTCTAAAACTTTGTGTTTTTTTTGAATCGGTACTTTATACACAACATATCACTAGGACAACATATCAAAAATAATGTGGCAATATATGTTCGAATCACACTACGCAAGTTTTGAACTTGTGCCCTCTCACACTAAAGTCAAATCACTTAACCATTAGGCCAATGGTGCTTGTCAAAACTTTCTAAAACATTATGTTTTACTTTCTTTTAGTGATTTGTATATTTCTTTCTCTTTGATTACTTACTTTATTCTAGTTAATGAAATCATTTGGATTATCAAGTGCATAAAAATTATAGTTGTTTTATTCTCTGTAATAAAAATAAAGTAAAATTTAAAAAATAATTATATATACATAAACAGAAATATAAGAAAAATTGAATATGCTAGAAATAACATATTTACCGACATACGTATATCCATATGATTAGATCAAAAGACTTTGACAATCAAAGAGACTGACAATATAAGTACTATGAGAGTAGAAGAATTAATAAGCAATTTAATGTCATATGAAGTTCAGTCACAACACAGAAAGGAAAGATAGGCACTTGAAAAGAGCCACTCGCTTTTAACAACATAACTAAAGAATAAGAATCAGATGATGAATAATAAAAAGATAGCATTTATGATAAGGAATTTTGGAAAATTTCTGAAATACGAAATAAGGAACAAATTCAAAAGGATGGACCGCAATAACAACAATAACAACTTTAGAAAATATGTGAAATGCTTCGAATTAGGCATCGAAAAATGGACCATCTAATACTAAAGAAATCAAAGGACTCTCAAAACACGAATTCAATAAAAAGGGAAATGAGTATTTATAGCAACTTGAGATGATTCTGACACCACTTCAAGCAACACAAGTTTAGATGTAGAAAATGTGGATTTGTATTTTATGGCAAAACTAGAATAAAGCTCTTGATAGTTTAATAACACTAAACTCTATGGAATTCTTTTTACATACAGCCATATTTAAATTTGTTATGAAAATAAACTAAATAATATAATTAAAATTGAAATGACACTTCAAATAGATAATAATATAATACTAGTATTTAGATTTTCCTAAATACAAAATTATATAAAAGAATAAATATAAATAAATCTTATTTTTTTAAAACAAATTCTTGCATGTATTAAAAATAAGAATAAATACATAAACTAAATAAATAAAATATTTGTACTTATAAGGATGAAATGTATATAATATTTATAAATAATAATAAGGTTGACAACATATTATAAAATATGGATAATAGTAAATTAAAACAAAACATAATGAAAATAAGTAAATTATCAAAATTTCAACGCATGCCTCGATATACCCCAATGAATATGTCGATACACACATGGATGAAATGGTACAATCTTTTAAAATTAAAACTTTTGAAGTTCCTAATTTTTCTCCCTTCTGCAAATTTCAAAATAATTTGATTGCCACTTACCTATTCAATGCCAATTTATTCACCTTGTTTCATTCATTCACACATTACTTCATTCCAAAATCCGAAAACAAAAAAAATCTTCGTTCTCTCATTTCTCTGTAAACAATGGCTTCCGTCAAGCTCCATCTTCTCAAACTCCATGACTCTCCTCAAAAATTAAGGATTAGCTCTATAACGATGAAGAATCAATGAAAGCTTTCGTATATTATAAAGAGCATGCAAATGTATTTTCTGGTCGTTTCACAATATTTGATGTTCCCTTTTTATGGTTTATTTTCTCTTTCAATGGAAAATAGAATTTTTGGCTTGGTTGATTCCTCGCAAAATAATTTTTCTTATTATTCTAATCATGTGAAAATGATTTATGCAAATTTAAGTGGTAAATTTTGTAAAGGTAACAGTGACCAAGTTTGGAATAGTGTAAAAGACACTACTATTGTTTTAGATTCAAATTTTCTAGAGAAATTTTAGATGTAAAAATTGTGGCAATGATCTTTTGAAAGAAGAAATACATTATAATAATAATGAATTCTTACATGATTTGTTTGAAAATGATTTTGAAGTAGAAAGTAAAAAAATAAAAATCTTCGACCAAGAGCAAGGCTTGTGATTTTTATTTACAATAAAATATGACTTCCTGAATTAAGGACTATAATAATCTTAATTCAAGCGTTTGTAACGCTTTGTTTTTAATTTTGTAAAAAAGATATAAATTGGGAATAAGTCATTTTTCTGACTTTATGGCCAAAGGAGTTTCAAGACATGAACATATACTTTATCATGGAGTACATTTACTAAAAAAACTTTACTTATTTTGGAGTTGATTTAAAAGGAGAACCTACTTCTAAAAGTAAACATTATGACAAAAAGAATCTTTTTTATGTATATTTTATATGAGTTTAAACCTTATGATGCTGAAGAAGTATAAAGGTTGGCCATGGAAAATATTATGGCGAGAAGAATGGTTGAAGAGGAAGAACATGGCATAGAAATTGAAGAGGAGGAGGAAGAAGTGGAAGAAGAAAAGGAAGAGGATACTTCTCTTGAAAGCATTGGGAGCAGGACTAGACCAAGTATCTTAGACCTACAAAGAAACTAAGAAAAACTTCACGAAAATCAAAAGGAGCTAATGAGATCATTTAGCAAAAAGATTTCAAAACTTTCAAGGAAGATGGATCACTTTTCTGGAAAAATTATAAGTAAACTTGGTATCCACCCTTATCTACCTCTTTCTAAAACTATGTATCTTATTTTCTTTTAGTGATTAGTATCATTATTTCTCTATGATTATGTACTTTGTTCTAGTTAATGCAATAATTTGAATTATCAAAAGTATGAAAATTATGCATGTTTTATTCTTTGTAAATAAATAAAAATAAAATAATTTTTTTAAACAAATAATCATATACACATAAACGGAAATATGAGAAAATTTGAATATGTTGACAATAACATATATAACGATATGTATATCTATATGGTACCATATCGAAAACTTATAACCATATGTCGACAAACATGAAGATCTACGTCGACATGAAGAGATAATTTTTTTTTAATTTAGACAAACTTAATTATTTAACCTATAGAGGGAATATTTATAAATGAATTTAACACAATAAATACAATATTTTAAACCAGAAAAATAAATCATCTTCAACTCTAAACAATACTTCCATTTATTAGTAAAATACTCCAAAAATGAATAAAGAAGGAGAAATTTCTAATGAAAATATGAGAGAAAATCTAGAGAATACTTTGCAAAGGGTCAAGATAGCACCATAAACCACCTTAAAAAACTAGAAGCATTTGAAACTGAATTAAAAGCAGATTTGAAACAAAAGATAAGATGATTAAATAACAGAGTAGGAAGGTGGGTAAGCTTAAATAAATCACGGGCAACCTTAACTGCGTCAACCGTGACTTAAAGAATAAGATCAATGTGGATTTTTCTAGGGTAAATCTACATTCGATCTCAAGATTTAGAGTTTGGAATAACAAAAGATATTAGCGTCTAAACTAAAAAGATCATTCGAAGCGGAGTTTTGGAATACTCCAGAGTCAAAAGAAGATGAATAGTGAGGGACACGAATGGATTTTGGAACCGTAGGGAATGTTCTAAAATTCAAAGGAATCGAGTCAAAAAGGAAGAGATTCAAACTCAAATGAAAGTGATTCTGTAAATACATTCACTCCATATGCTGAGTTTTGCCTAGAGCTACCAAAGCTCTGATACCAACTGTGACGATCCGATATTTTCAACCATTCGCATCCATTTTAAGTGTATAGGTAGACACTCATGCTGGAATTGAATTGCTCAAAATAGCGCGTTGTAAATAAAAATTTGGCAAACCTCAAAATATACAGTAAATAAAATCACAGATCACAGACACAGAGTAATAATAATGCAGCGGAAGTAAAAGAGATAGTAGTTCATGAAGCTACTATATAAATATATCAGAGTTACATAAGATACAACAGAAGAAATAAATTACAAAATAAGTCTCAATACATAGAAATCTACTAATACAATAGCCGGAAAGGACCAACAGACTGAAAAGATAAAACTAGACAGGCGATAATGTCCAGCGATTCCAAATCTCCAGAAAGTGGAAATCCAAATCTGTGAATACTCAGGCTGACCCGAGCATAAATAAAAATACAACACTCGAGTCAGGACATACATACTTATACAATGTAAACCAACTCAAGTGAACTGTAGTAAAGGTACAAGTAACTTAAAAGGTGCTTGGGACCGCCCATCCTCTAAGGATCCGTTAAACTATTTACTATGTAGTATATTGCGCTATATACAGTAGTGTCTAATCAGTAAAGTATAATCATATAGAAAATAGCGTTAAAGGGATGGTGAACCTTAACGCGGTCGGATCTTTAAAACCAAAATCGTAGTGGGCTCGATATAAGGATATGACACGGCATGCAGGCAATGCCAAGGTGGATACACCGCTTGCACTCCCGGACCGGTGGTGCCGGCAAGCCTGCAGCTTCCGCCCACCTCGAGCAATACCCCCGAATCAAAGTGGCGCCACGTATCGAATCACAAAAGTAATAGAATGGTTTCCGATGGAGCATGTTCGATGAAAGGGTGCGACACTTTGTGTCGCCCGATATAGCTCCTGTTTTAGTCATATATGCCAACTCACGGGAGTTGGGTCCACGTAATATACCTCGAGAACGTCGCCACCATCCTACTTCATTCTGGAATCTCCACCGCGTACACAGTTGTTAAAGTGGTTTTCGGTATTGGCCGGCTATAAGACAATATCCGATCCCGGTCTCTTTAACAACCAATCGTTATTATAACCCGTAGTTATAACTTTAAAACAATATTATATACTTCAAAATAAAATATCATTTCGACCCAAATCTTTATCAAAATAAAGATTAAATCATTTCCAAACCATTTCAATATATCATCATACCATATCTTTCAATTCAAATATGTATCAAAATAAATATCAAGTCATTTCTAACCATTTCAATATATTAAATTGCCATATCCTTTCAAAACTTCCTTTCAAATCATTTTAATATATCAAAATATCATAACCTTTCAAAGCTTCATTTCCAAAATATCATATCTTTCAGAACTTCTTTTCAAATCGTTTTAATATCAAAGTATCTATCTTTCAAAACTCCATTTTTCAAATCATTTAATATCAAAATATCATATCTTTCAAAACTCCATTTTTCAAATCATTTAATATCAAAATATCATATCTTTCAAAATTTCGTTTCAAATCATTTTAATATATCAAAATATCATATCTTTTCGAAACCACATCTCAATCATTTTAATATATCAAAATATCATATCTTTCGAAACTTCGTTTCAAATCATTTTAATATATCAAAATATCATAACCTTTTAAAGCTTCATTCCAAAATATCATATCTTTAAGAACTTCTTTTGAAATCATTTTAATATCAAAATATCATATCTTTCAAAACTCCATTTTTCAAATCATTTTAATATCAAAATATCATATCTTTCAAAACTCCATTTTTCAAATCATTTAATATCAAAAATATCATATCTTTCAAAACTTCGTTTCAAATCATTTTAATATCTCAAAATATCATATCTTTTCGAAACCACATTTCAATCATTTTAATATATCAAAATATCATATCTTTCGAAACTCCATTTTTCAACCATTTTAATATATCAAATAGTTATATTTCAAAACAAATTACTTCATTATTAAATCATAAAATGAAGTTATTACATTTAATAATTAAATTATTAAATGCCAAAAGTTTAAACTTTTCAATGTTCATTTATGCACTTAAATTTATTAAAACAATGAAAATTCAAGTTTCGCAGCATTTAGAAAATGCTACAGAAAGTTACATTCAAAAAAAGCAATTAAATTTAACAAAAGACAGTATTAAAAATGCTGTTAATTAACTTCAAATATTCAATGGAATTTCACAAACACTTATATTTTTATTTAAATCATTTTTAACTTATAAAATCATACATTTTCACATTTATAAGCATCATTTAATTTTCCTTAATTCATGATTTTATAAAGTTAAGTTTCCTTCCAAAAATCAATATTTATTAATAATTCACTTATTAAATTTCAACATTCAAATTTAAATTCATTACATTAAATTTCAACTTAACACTTAAGTTTAAAATTTCAAATATAACTCAATATTCACTCATTAACATTTTAACTTTATTCAAAAAGTCATTAATATGTTATAAAATCATTTTAAATTAATTTAAATTCAAAATATCATATATTTATCATATTTCAAAGTTAATTTAAATTCCATTAAAAATTAAATCAAAATTTCCAAAATAACTTACATTCAGATTTTCTAACTTTTCCATAATTTATTTAACTTATAGATTTCCAGAAAATCAATAATACTTTACAAAAATTATATTTTTATTTAATTTTAAATCAAAATATTATAATAATTAAATTTATAAAATATTTTAAAATTTTTAGAAAAACATATTTTAACTACGGGCCTGTATATGATTTTCTACGCTAGGTAAAGTGATACGGGTAATATATCATTTCAACCCGTAATTTACAAAGAAAAATCCGGGTTTTGTCATTTCAAACCCGCAGTCCCAAGTAAATAAAATAAGTTGAAAATCGTTCAGGCCTATCATTTCATCCCATAACGTTTTTCCCCTATTCTAAAGTTCGTTTGCGTATATATCATTTCAACCCATAGTGATTCTAATCTAAAGGGAATTTGCAATGTGATGAACAGATAAAATAAACAAAATAGCATGAAATAACAGTAACATATAATATAATAGGTGTAATAACAGGTGTGAACATCATATGATAATAATATAAGCAGTTATAACATGATCATATAGTTCTACAGATTCACAGGGTGTCAATTTACTACTTATATAAGTACATAATGTCTGGTGAGAGGTACTCACATGTTCAAAGCCGGAGATCGCTGCCAAAGCACACATAACGACACTATGAAGGCATGACAACACGGATACAACAAGAGAGTGGAGAGCCAAAGCTAATAGCCTTGTTCAAACATTTACACAAAACAATAGAATAGATATAAGTTTTCGACACAAATTATCACTAAACAATGCTAGAATTGGATGTACAAAACAAAGCCAAAGTGTTTGCACTTGCTTTCTACCTCTTACGCTTCAGCTATGATCTGAAATGGAACGGCTATAGCATGGTTTTAGATCAGGTTTGGGTTCCTAAAGGTTGGCCATAGCATGGGCAATGATGGAGCAAAGGTTTGTGACACATGAATTACAAGTCAATGCAAACTACATGGTTTTCTAAGCAACAAAAAGGTTCGGCCACAAGCTAGCATAGCCTGTCCAGGTCTGGGTGGGGTGGAGGATGACGTGGCATAGGTGTCTCAGGTCAGCTAGGGTAGTGGTGGTGGTGTATGTGGCGGCCAAAGTGAAGTTTTGAGGTGGTGGTGCTAAGGTAGGCTCGGCTAGGTGCATATATGTGGTGTATGTTCATATTTTTGTGGATCTAGTCAACAAAAAGGCACGGCCATGGCTTGGCTGTGGGCTGGAGGAAGTGTTGACCAGATGTGGTGGTGGTGGAGGAGGCCAAGGTGGAGGAGATGGAAGGAGCTTAGCCTTGAAGGTGAAGAAAGCAAGAGCAAAATCAAAAGAAAACAAGAAGAAAATGAGTAGAAGGAAGAAGAAGATTACCAACTCTTTGCCTAAGGAATGGAGGCCATGATTTTTGTGATCAAGAAGAGTTTGTATACGGGAATGAATGAGAAAAAAATGTTCAGCTAAAAGAATTAAGGTCAGCCAAGCAAAATGAATGCGTGAGTTTGGAAAATGAAGAGGTGGAAAGCAAAGAGTCACAAGCAGCTAAAGAGTCACAAAACCTTTCATATTTCTTATATATGTTTATATAACTTGATATTTATGGAAATAATAATAATCCCAGACAAAATTTATCAAAATATAAAAATATATATAATATTTATTAACTGTATAAAGTTAAATTAAGGAAAATAGCTAAAAATAGTAAACTAGTCTAGAAAATTTGAAATTAAATGAAATAAATTTTAGAAAATTCATATGAGCTTGTAATATATTTTTAAACATAAATAATAATATAAAGTAAAAGTAAATTCACAAAAAAATTTATTAAATTTAAACATAATTTTAATGAGGAAAATAGCAGAAAATAAGAAAACAGCCTTTAAAAAAAAAATCAACACAGTAAACTTTGGAAAAATTATAACATCACTTTAAAAAAAAATATTAAAAGACAAAATATAATTAAAATAACCCATTAACATATAAGAACAAAAAAATTAAATTTAAAGAAAATAGAAAACGATTTAAAGAAATTTCTTAAAAATCTAAAACATTGTCCAGAAATTACAAATAAATCACCATTGACTCTGGAAAATTGTTTACTTCATTTTAAAATTATTATAATACTAAAATATACATACAATAACATATTAAAATAAAATATGACAAAGAAAATAAGATTTATATAATTTAAAATAGACAAAATTGTTAAACAAATCAAAGTACACTCAAAATTGAAATGTACATAACTTTTACAGTTAAGTCCGTTTCCAACGAAACGAAAAGCAATTTTCAAGTTATTTCATCTATTTTCATAATAAAAGATAAAATTTAAGATTTTAAATAATTTAAATTTTAAGTTTTAGAAGTCAAAGTTTGAACAGTTTGACCAGAAATTCACTTTACAGTAAAATATTCAAATTATACTAGTTTGAACTATAAATCACTTAAAAGTCACATTTATAATTAAAATAACATAATTTATTAATTTTAATAAATGAATTAAAATATTTAAATAAAATTTCAAATAAAATAATCAAAATAAACAATTAAAACAAATCACAAAATTCAGGGTTGTTACAATTTATATCCTCGAAGGAAATAATGCATATGTCCCCAAGGATGTTGGATACGGAGAAATAGAAGATGGAGACATGGATATTGATAAAGTGTTTCTTGAAGAATGGAAGTGATCTCAACCGATCATATCTTTGGCCCTAACAGTGGATGGATTAAAGGACCTTCAAAGAAATCTTAAATATCTATTAGAAATTGTCTTTATATGTTTGCCTTGTGTTTCTATATTATGTTTTTGTTCGTATAATTGTATATGCATGGTTTAGTAATTTATGTATAAACTAGTTTGTTTGAAATGTCTTATATATGGTTGTTAGTTTAATATAAATAAAAGTGTTTATATTTATTTAATAAAAAAGTATATGCTTACAATGATATTCATATTTACTATGATCAACACCTCATCACCCTATTAATATTAACTAATTTTTTTGTACAAATTATCCTAGTTTTGTTGATGATAAAGAGGAACAGAAAAATGTATAAAATATAACTATTAGAAAGATAGGAGATCGTTAACACAGGGGGAGTTAGATTTGAATTAACATTATATTTCATCCAAGAATATTTAGATGGTAGTGATCATCAAAAAGGAGGAGAATGTTAGAACCATAGGTATAGGTTCTGAAAGTAACAACCAGATAAATATTCTTATCGATGATTTTACAAGTTTATGTAAGATATAGTGCAAGAAATATAGGAATACTATCTAGACAAATTATAGGATAATCAATACAGATGTAGTACACATATCGAGGCAGATCAATACAAGAATTTAAGTATAAGACCAGGTAGATTAAGAGGAATCATGATCAAAGAAATAAAAACAGGACTAGTAGAATAAAGGAAATTCAAAGCAAAGCTGAGGACACTTGAGACTTGAGGAACAATGGTGGGAAGAGTACAAGACAACAGTAGTAGGTTTTTAAAATATATAGTTTTAGATTTAATTTTTAAAGATCTCATCTCAATTCTTTTAATTTTCTCTTTAAAAACTCATTATTTTATTCTCCATGATCTTTTTTTTATAAAAGTTCAATATTTATTTTATAAGTTAAAAGAGTTAAAAACAATATTTATAAAAAAAAAATTCCATATTACACTAGGATATGTTGACATATCCACAGTGTTGTATGTCGGCATACTAGCCACTATTTGCAACCTTTCAATAATGAATGGACATTTCCTTTCACTCCTTCACGAAAAATCATTCTCTTCATCTTTTACTTAAAGGCTTTGGACAATGAATTTTTGAAGTGATTCTCTCCCATTTCTCTCACTCTCTTCGTTCTTACATTTGCAAAAGGTTTGTTTATTCATGTGTAATTATACTTTGCTAATCCGCTCTCTTTTTCTTTATTTCTGTATGGATTTGGAATCTACAAAAGGTCAAAGACATCACATACAATTCTTTATTATTTCCTCTATCTTCTTATCATATTCCTCAAAGAAGTTAAAGATATATTGCTACTGAAGGTCTATAGGAATTTATGTTAAAACTACTTGAATTATGATCGAAAGGTTAAATTTTTTGTAGATATTACTGTGCCATTTGTTTGTAAAGGTGTATCCTACCATCCATAAAAATTCAAGATTGTATAGGTTATCTTGACCGCTCTTAAAAAGTCAGGAGGTCGGGTTTTCTTACCACCCTCGGAAATGCAAGAGGTTGGGTGTGTCCTACCACCCATAGAAAGTCAAGATAGATGTTGCTTGCCACCTAATCCAAGGTCAAGTTATAAATGTGTACTTTCCACCCATGGAAGTGCAAGTTTGTTATAGTAGAAATTTTGTCCTGAGTACACGACTGGATGTCGAATTGAGAATCCAAACCAGTATAAAAATTCTTTGTGTCTTCTCTTTACGTATATTTCTTTTACTTTCTACATTTACTATGTTACTTCTATGAAACTGATTCTATTTTTTTAAGTTTGATAATCATAATATAATCTGGAAATAAGTTTAAAAACACTATTCGCCCCCTCTATTGTTACATCATCCTTAAGATCCATCCCTCACGGTATTATGGTAGCGCATCAAACCCCACACAGTCCACGGAAGTGATGCTTTAGAAATGGGATTATATAATCATGGATTTTGCTGATGGATTGTTTAAGCCAAATGGGGTAAATAAATATATTCGTGTCATAGTTAATAGATTAACTAAGAGAGCACACTTAATACATGTTAAGTCAAAAACAACGCCTACATTAGCTAAGCATTTTACAAATAATATTTTACGGCCACATGGAACTCCAAGTAGTATTGTGAGTGACCGTGTTCCCTTGTTTAGTACTAAATTATGTAATAACTTACAGGATATATTTATGAACTAAAAAGTGGGTGCTACTGATCATTCTTAAATTGAAAAATAAGTGTGAACATAATGCTTAAAGGTTTGTTTAGAACTTGTTTCTTAAACTTGGAGGGTCATGGGAAGACCACTTGCGTTTAGTCGAGTTCTCTTATATTAACAACTACTAGATAAGAATAGGCATGGCACCTTTTAAGGATCTGTTTAGTGGATCATATGATCACCATAATGTTAGTTAGAAATAGGTGATCGACTTATTTTTGATTTAGATTTAGTTAGAGATGCGACGGAAAGGGTTGACCTTAATCATAATCAAATGAAGGTAGCTCAATCGAGGAAGAAGAGTTACTTTAATCGAAGGCACAAGAATTTAGATTTCTTTATTGGAAACCTGACCTTCAAGAATGTATCATCAATGAAAGGAGTTATAAGATATGATAAATCAAGAAAGTTAGCATCTAGGTTTGTAGGATCGTTCACTTTCATCGAGAGGATCAAAAAGGTTATTTATAGTGTTGAAGTGCTGAGTAAATTAGCAGGTATCACAATGTCCTTCATCATCCCCGACCAAAAAAGTGTTTACATGATCCCAAAACCACTATAGAACCAAATGCTTTGAAACACTTAATGGTGGAACTAGATATGAATATCGGTAAACAATCAACTCGTACAGTCCATTGAAATATAAAATAAATTATATAAGTGGTGGTTAGATTGGTAAAAGTTCAATAAAGTAACGATAATAGGGTTATACCTAGGAAACCTAGTCTAAATGCAAGGAAGCTTATCCTGAGATATTTGATGCATGATATGGTATATTGTTGTACAAACTTTTGTCTAGTAGTAATACTAGTGATGTTTTGTTGTGCTCACATGTATACGTTAATATTTTGTCCGTTTCTTATCCATATTTCAGGATAAAATTCCTACAAGGAGGAAAGACTATAATGCCACGATTCTTCAATATGGAGAATTGTTGTTAGATTAATTATTTTTTGAATAAGAGGTAACAACACTTTGAAATAGAAACATATAGAAATTCCAAATTAGTGAAGCATGCAATTATTTAATTAGGTGAGATGATAATTTTGGGAAACTTTAAATAATAAAATTGAATATGAAGAAATTTAAAGTAAAAAAGGATATTGATTTTTAACTTCAAAATAAGATATGGGTTAGTTTAGGGCTTGTTTTATACCAAACAATGACACAAACACTCGGAGAATGAAAGTAGAGAATTAAGTGAAGAAAGTAAATTAAAATAAAAAATAATAGGCATGTAGATTTTATAGTGGTTCGACTAATCATTGCTTATGTCACTTTTTTTGATGATTTGATTGTTGTTTACAAGAGCCGTTCTTATGGATCAGTGATGATCCCTGAAATTACAAGATCAATATCGAAATTCATAAACAACTGAAATAGATCCCTCAATACATACCTTACCCCTCTATTTATAGCCGTAGGTCGCTAAAATCATCTCCACTATGTTCACACTCACATTTTCCACAACCAGGAAGAGAAACGCTAGGAAGTTCATAGCCACATCAGCCACAATCAGAGATCACTATTGATCTAAGATGAAGGATCGGTACCGATCCATGAGCTTGCTTCATGGGTCTCCACTACGGCCTTGGGTAGGCATGACTTGCTTATGCCTTAATCTTTTCCATCTTATTTGCTTTGCTAAAAGCTTGGTTCTAGGTGAGTTGCTTGGTTCGGGGTGGAATGTAGTACTTGGCATCATGTGTACGTGGCACTCGATGGTAATTACTTGCGAACAATCCAACAAAGGTTGGAGAGGGTTCTAAGCATCTTAGTTTGATAATGGATGGGATGGATAGAAATTTTGGTAGGATTTTAGGGATCGGTACCGAACCTAGACTAAGATCGGTACTTATCCAACACTTTGGTAAGATGTTGGTTCGTGTGTTACTCATAGGCATATGGCGTGTAGACCTTCTTTTGGAGGTTGATCGCTATGTTTTTGGCTTGTCCCCTTAGTTGCACTTGGCATCTGAGTTTAGTTATCACTCTAGGCTCTCTGCCTCGATAACCTTTGAGTTTGATTTATCATATTTGTTCGAAACAGCCTGGTCAGAAGGCTACACAACATTCCACCCTGGCTACATAACATTCCACCCTAAAAGTACATCTTTTTTCCAACTGGATGTGATTTTAATTGGAACAAATTGGGATTTCAGCAACAAATTTCAATTCACACTTCGAATGATTGCTATCTTTTCTTCGGGCATATTAGTGAAGTGCATAATCTTTGACCACTCATTGCAACTTTTTGTTTGACTTATGCCTGTTAGTACCTAGAATTATAAAACTGGAGTGTGCTCTTGTAGCTCATCACTCTAAATTAAGAAGCTTCAGACTTCCTTCTTGGATTCCATAGGTTTGAACTTGTTTCCTTGTTATTCCAGTTGTTAAGTGTCATATATGCATGTGCATATATATGTTAACCGGCTGTCATGCTCTACATACACATGTACATATATATTCATACACATATACACATAAATGCATCCATTTTTCCCTTTTTTGTGAGTACGGCATCGATCTGTATAGATCGGTACCACTCCCAGACTTCAGAAAATTAGGGAAAAAATTGCCTATTTTACTAGGTTCATGATTATAAGTCCTTAGCTAGCTCTTTCTCATCTCTTTACTATGGCCTGTGTTTATTTTTGAGACTTCTTCATTGAGATCACCATTAACAGTCTTCCTTTCAAAGCACCTGACTTCGATGTTTACCCCAAGTTGTCGCTGCTCATAACCTCAGCCTCCAGCCTTCAATGTCATTCATCCCTAGCACGAACGACTTGAGTTTCCACTTAAATCCCGTCACGATCCTCGCTTTCCATCTTTCTAGGTAGGCAACAATGTTGAAGGTCAACTTTACTAGAATCTTGCACCGTCGACCACACATTAAATGAGGAGGAGAAAGAGGCTGGCAAATTTTCAAGGGTAAGGTTGGGGATCAATGCGGATCCTACCTTTCGGAAATTTGATCGAGCAATATTGAAATTTTTTGAAAAAAACAGTCAAAGTTTCACAAGTAAAATCTTCCAAGTACTATAATGGGGTTACCATTGTGTGGTTGACAACACGAAGACTATGGGGAAAATTAGCGACGATGGTCACTTTGGTTCATAAGAAGGCCTTTGAATGAACTGTTGCATGATATCTGATGCTACACTGTACGCTCTCGAATGCACATATTGCGTGACATTGCAAAACACTATCAATTACTTAACACTTTACAACGTTTTCATTCTGGCACAGGGATGGCCTTTAATATTTCTGATATCACTTATATGTTGACTTTTGATAGCTATGGATCATACGTGTTCCTAGCGTCTCTCTGCAAAGGCTGTGGGCCCCTCGACTTTCAAGAATGCTGAATCTAATACTTATTCTAGCTTAACTATAGTTCCCACTATGAAGCATACTCCGACAACACCTAGATCTCATTCCATTGGTCATCAAGCCAAAGAGCCTCTCTAATTGATTTCTTCCTGGTCGGTAGAAGGTCCCCAAGTAGAGGCTGTAACGGATGTCAATCATGGTGATGCAAATATATTAGATAACCCTTTGGATTCTCTTCCCTTGAACCTCAAAAGGATATGCGAAAGGCACGACATCCCGTATAAGGACGTGTTAGTTCCTTCTCCCCATCAGCAGGCATATCTTTCGCCAGCGGGGTATACCATGTGCAACTGATACATGTTCCTGGCAGGGTGAGTTCCATCATTTAATCAATTCATCTGTCGAGTTCTATAATTTATGAAGCTAGCTATGGACCAATTGCATCCAAATGGTAATGTCTTCCTGAACAGCATATACATCAACTTTGCTCGATATTTGAATCGCATACCCAGTGATGAGGAAATTCGATACTTGTACAATTTCAAACACTAAAATAAGTCTCCTTCACTCACATATTTGGAACCTTCCAAAGGTTGAAGGATAGTAATGAGCACATAGAATAAATTACGTTACTCCAAGGACGAGTTCTTCTTTGTATGTTGCCCACCCGGATTTGCACAGAGGTGGTTATCCGGACGTAAGTTACACTTTCATCCCTTCTCATTTGAGCACACTTCATAATTTCGTTGGTTCAAATTTTCTTCTTTTGTTCTTTCAGATATATCAAGCAGACCTAGAAGTGCGGCCTTAGCGGAAACCCTTAAGACTGTCCATCAGGTTTAGACCGAAGAAAGAGAGGCTAGATCACTTCTCGCTGATGAAAATTTGCTGGCTGTTAACTTACTGGAAGGATGCCGTAGTGTGATTATATATTGACGGCCAGTGACAATGATGAGGATGACTCTTTATCAGGGAATAATAGCAAGGGTCAAGGAGTGCCCCCAGTTCAAATTCATGTAGCAAAAACTGAAGAAGTGCATGAGCATGTTAAGGAAGGCGAAGGTGGCGGAACAGACCATGATGATTTTGATGTCGGCCGTGAGCCCTCCCAGGACGATGGCGATGATGGCCAAGATTTTCTCTTAAAGCGATGACCTAAGATAAAAATTAACCCAATGCAAACTTCGACACAACCTATACCAGCCATTGTAACATAAGAGAACCGTATTCCATTTCTAAAGACATCCATCGGGACATCATTTCGATTCCAGATTAGTTTGGTTCTTTCGGCCTAGCACTACAAAAAACAAGCTTATTACAACCCTTCCTTTACAACCAACATAAATTAACAGTTGTAATAAATATTTTATAACAACAATTTATTTTAGTAGTTGTTAAAAAGATACTTTTAACAACTTTTATTTATGCAGCAGCAGTTGTAATATACGTGTGTAACAACTGCTTATTTTTGCCCCTCGTAAATATCTATTTATAACAACTGCTTTTGTCAGTTGTCTCCCTAAGTTAATTTTCTGCTTAATGAAAACAACAATTTCTCGCCCAACATTTCTTTGACCACTCAATTTATTAAAAAGTTGGCCATCAAATTACCTAAAACTAAACCTAGACCTCATCACATTGCACTAGTTGCCTTGCCATGGATGAACCTTCTCGTTGTTGTTTCCATCATCGACGAAACCCTCTTCCAAACCCTAACCCACTACTCTCCACCAAACCACCTTGCCGTCGTCGCCATCGCCAAAACCTCTTATAGATGCTAAGATGCTACTCTCCGCCATCTACTTTGCTTACATATATTATTGCTGATCATAGGTATCGAATTATTAAGTTACTACGTCGAATGTTTCTATAAATATCCTTGTTTTGGATTTGCTTTTGGTTTGCCTTTTCTTTTCCCTTCTTTCTTTTAGGTTGCAGATACCTTTATCTGATTTATCTTGATCATATTATGAAAATTTATGTTTGAGGTAATTTTGTTTTCTATTTTTATTTTTTGATATGAAATTATTATTGGTAGTACCCGTTTTGTTCCATTGATGCTTATTCAACCGTTGTTGATTTGGAGTATGTTGTCGTTTTCTTATAAAAACTAATAGTTTTACATGTATAGGTTAAGGTATTTGATGCTTAGGGATTGGTAATATTTGTAGGAGTATACTGGATTGAATCATTGACATTCCTAACACTGGATGTACCAGATATATTTGGTGCTTTTCCAGACAAATTGGTTATTACAATTATGGGTAGCTTAAGACTTGTTATAAAATAAATGGTTGGATGGATTAGTTCTGTGAATGTTGGGTTTTTGGATTTCATTTAATTGGACCGTTGATTCTAGAATCCAAGTACCAAGTAGTCATATCATAATAATTATCAAATTAGGTAATAAATCGATGCAATTTTGTAAGAGCCCGCTAATTCGTACCCCTTGAGGCAACACTATTCTACCTAAATCAACTCAAGTTGTACAGAAATACGAACCATTTGGGTTAAAGAAGAAGTTGTAGAAAAAGAAAATAGAAAACAACAACAGAATCTAACCATCGCAGCGGAATAAAATATAATAGATAATAAATGATCTTTACTCAAAAATCAAATATCTCTGTTTATATATTACATCATCAGAGTACATCAATCACAGCTCAACATCAATATCATACAAATGGATACACAACAACTCGACACAGCGGAATATATATAAACAAGTACGGGAGTACGTATCATCATCGTGCTCGTCTCCTGTGCTCCATAGCATTATATCCTGTATCCTACAATACTCGATCTCACCGGAGCATTACAGTTAAATAACACCCGAGTCAGTCTGGAATACCAGCGTGAGAAAATCACACTCAATTGATTATTAAAGTTTCAAAAATCCTTGAAACACAAAAGCATCTCGTAAGACCACGCCACAAATAAACATGTCGGATTTTTACGTTACGATAGCTAAAACAATTTTTATAGAAATCCTCTGATATTATAATAGGGTCTATATACAAATACTTATAAAATAGCCGAAATTGTTCCATCAATTAAATTCCAGCTACTAGCCACAAAGTGGGTAATACAATCAAAACTCGTACAAGGCACGTAGGAATGGATTTCCAACTAATGACTAGGCACTAGGGTACCACCTGTCACAGTACGGGGCCTAGATCACCGTACCGAGGAGTACGCCCGCTCCCCTGCAACACAAGACCGGGACTATCCCTTACTGGATAATCCCGAGTGAGATCACCCCGCGGTTGGGGTCAGCAACAGCCCACTAAGCTGAAATAAAAGGGACATCAAGACAGGAATGACCTCACCCTGCTTGGGTGCTACCCACCTAGCCTTGCTGCATAACCCCTGATTTTCAGTCATTCCCATTTGATGAGGCTTGAGGCTAAGCGTTACCTTTATAGAACATATCCCTTTGAATGCCCATCGTCCACCTGACGATGTTTCGCAAGCATTCATCCATACAAGTCCGTCCCGGGTTCGAACGGAACCGAAGGCACTATTCCTACTACATCCATTTTGGAAATACCCTTAGGATTAGCAGCGATTAGCCCTTGCACTTCACTGCTCCATCTTCGAATCCAAACTCGTTTCCCACGAAACGTACAAACCGGATCGAAGTGGTTTTCGAAAAATAAATCTCGATCCCGGTCTCTTCAAACGATCAACGCATTTGTCCAATTTTGATAGTCGGTGATTTAACTATCAATTAATATTCACAACATCCATCACACAATAAATAATTTCCCAAATTATTTATTTATCTCAAAAATATCTTCACAAGATATAATTTCACTTTCCAAACTTCTTGAAAACAGTTTTCAAAACTATCAGCCTTTCTCAAAATAAATTCCAGGTATTTCTATTTCCACTGGAATTACCAAGCACAAAACTTAGATTTTTAAAATAATTTAAAAAACACTTTATTGTAAAATATATTTAACATTTAATATAGAAAAATTACTTTAGTACTTAATTTAAAATAATACTTTAGAAATAATTAAAATAAGTTTACTTTATAAATATAACTAGATTTTCTTCTTTAAACAAAATACCAAATCATTCTTTAAATAATTATTACGATAATAGATAAAACAAATTAATTAGTTTAGAATTTACTTTAAAATATTTAAATTAAAACTACCTCAATAATTGATTAAAAATATATACTATGTGAATATTTGAAAATAAGGATACTTATAAATATAAAGTAGGTTTTCACCTTTAAACAGAATTACTAAGTCACTCTTTATAAATTATTACTACGGTAATTGATTTGAATAAATATTTACTTTAGAATTTAAACATTTAGAAATAATAAATTTCCAAGAAAATACTTTGTAAAACAACATTAAAACCTTTATTTTATTTTAAAAAAAAAACTTACTTTGAAAACGTACTTGGCTATCCAGAGAAATATACTTCTCCTCACAACCTTTAAAAATAAACCACTATTTATTTTTAAACAAATTTTCTCATTCCTTTAATAAATTCCCACCTTGAATTTATTCTTCCAAATATCCAATTTCAAACACTTAAATCAATTTCCAAATTGATTTCCAATTTACTTCATTTATTCAAAAATCCTTTAATTTCAGATTTTATTCCTTAATTATAATTTAAAATACTTTTAATTGAAATACCAATATAGATTTCTCAATTTACTTCTTATTCCTTGAAATAAATTTAAAACTTTAAGTTTTAAAATAATTCTTATTCATTTAAATTAATATCACATAATTTTATAATTCATTAATTACTGTTTATTCAAACCCTTTCTTTTCATACTCGAAGTTATTTATTAGTATTTAACATACTTCCATTTCTTTTTTTTCAATTCATTCTTAATTTATTAAATTTTCTAAGATTATTTCATTCACAACTTTACTTCCTTTATTTTCTTTCCAAAACCCAATTTATATTTTTTTTTTGGTAATTCATTATACCTAAATATATCCAATCAAATAATAACATTCAATAATCCAATATATTCATCATAGAATATCAAGTAATCACAACAGAGAATATTAAATAATAAATGTTGAGGGGTCCAGTTGGATCCCTCCAACCTGATTTTCCTGCATCCATAGACGTTAGCACAATATAACATGCCAATTCCAGAATATACCATACTATAGCACATCAATAAATTCAACCATTCAAACAATTATTTAAATCTTATCATTTAAATTTAAATTTAAGTTAACTGAGTGAGATTAACTCATCTTTTATTTTATTAGCATCCATTCCAATCCAGCTTGTTCTTCACTATTTTTGACCTTGTACAAACATTATACAATTTATTAATATTTGAAATAAATTGATCTACTAATTTCCCTTATATATTTTAATTCAACTTAATAATTTGTACTTAAACTAATTCCTATAATAAATTGTTTCCAGTAACTAAGATAAATTAAATAAGTTTATTAAATACATTAATTACCCTAAACAATAATTTAAAATTCCTATATTTTTTCCCAAAATCTTCTATACACATATTTATGTTTATCTATTTATTCTAAATTTAAAATAGCTATCGATTTCATATATATACAAACCTAAAATTATTTCTTCTCTGTTTACGAGCATATGTATACATATATATACATCGGGAAAGAAAGAAAATAAAACAACAATACCTCACCGCACCACCCTGGGTTCGAACCACCACCATAACGTGCCAAAAGCTGCGCCCTGAAATCACGCTACGCCACCGATAATCCCCACTGCCTTGTCGCCGATCATCACTCGCGACACACAGTGAACACGATGAACCTCGCTCGAGTTCCTGGCGCCACCTGGCCTTCACGCGTACCCCACTCGCTCTTAAAGCCCTCAGCGCCACCACGCGTGAAGTCGCCGACCCTCCCTTTATGATTAAAACCCTAGATCGACACTCCCATCAGGTCGTGGTCCTTCGAATTTACATGCGTGCGATCAATTTCATGAATTTTTGGAGGTGTGATATGAAGAGGAAAAGAGGGATTCGAATTCGAACGGAGGAGAGAAGGAAACGAAGGAGGAAGACGTGGTTTTGGATTTGGGTGTGGTCGCCATTATTAAAAAAAATTCTGTTTAGGACTTTGATTTAGGATTTAGGTTGCATGATTTTATAAAAGGGTTCAGCTTGGCTTTCTTCAGAAGGAAGACGTGAGTAATAAAATTTGTTTATTATTTTTTTTCTTGCGATTTATAAAGAGAACAAGGGGACACGATTTTAAGATAAGAGTTGTGGCGTATAAAAAAACTTGACTAATTAAATTA
This sequence comes from Allium cepa, assembly GCA_030765085.1. NCBI lineage: Eukaryota > Viridiplantae > Streptophyta > Magnoliopsida > Asparagales > Amaryllidaceae > Allium > Allium cepa. The sequence goes on from CM060942.1 coordinate 191,755,676, forward strand.
AATTTCATCTGATTATTATCAATTAAAATTTTAGCGCGTTTATATATCATACACTCACACAACAACTCCAATCATTACGAAAACTAAAATCCGATAATAATATACTATTACGGATCCAATGGAACTGGTTTCGTCGAATTCCGAGACTGTGCCTCGGAAGGCTTTTTTTTTAAATTCAATTTAAACGATACAAATTTCAAAACCGAACAAATCAGTGTTAAATTAAATTTTAAAACTTTTATTATCCTCAACATTATCAATAAAAAATTTCCAAGCCTTCAAATTATTTTTAATAGGCTTAAAACTTCATAATCAACATTTTACCCAACTTCAAATTATTTAATTTAATAATTCAATTATCAAATAAATTGTGATATTTGAATTCAAGTTAGAAATTAATCTTTAAATATTCAAAATCGACTAAATATTCCAATTCTAAATGCTCCAAAAATTCCGGGCCGTCACGTTCCTCCCCTTTGAATTTCATCCTCGAAATTACTAATTAGGAAGAATGGTCCAATACCCATTACTATTTCTCCAAAACCAACAATTGAACATTCTACCAACTATCCTTTTATAAAACACCATTATCATTCTTATTAACTTCTCTACTCTCCATAGTTTTCAACTATTATTACTTGCTCAATCAATCAAATTTCAATTTAAACCAAATTTTGAATTATCAAAATTTTCTCAAAATTTTTCCAACTCCCCAAATTCCCAAAAACTTTCGCCAGCGTCTCCTTTGCGCGGCTAGCTCGGTACAACTACAAAATGGCTCTACGGCCCCCAAATCCAAAAAGAAAACAAAAATCCAAGTGGCTCGATCAAAATCCCAATCAAATTTCACAACAAATTTAAATACATACCTTTTTGTCGAGCATTTCAAATTTTATCTTTTGAAATCAAATCCAATTTTCTTTTCCCTTTATAATACCTGCATATCCTGCTTAGCACTAATATCCAATCACAATATTCTCAAAACATCATATCAACTTTCTTACAAAATGTCAGTGTTTATTCATTCAAATATTAACTTAGATTATATTTGTACTATCAATTTCCAATCAAGAATTCACCATTCCCTTCTTAAGTTAATATAAGCATTTTATATGTTTCTTATATTTATTTTCACCTCACCATTCTAGTTTATATCTATTTATATTCAAATCGATTCTTTCATTTCCATATGAATTCAATTTATCATCAACTCTAAATTTTGAATTTTATTTTTCATTTATACTGATTCATGTCATTATTTTAAATTAGTTTCATTTATTGATTTATTTAAATTTCCAATTTGAAATCGTTTTGTCGTTAACTAAAATTTTCAAAAAATTTCTAACTCCTAAAATTTCTGAATTTTTTTGGCAGAGTCCTTTCTATGGAGGAGCTTTTGCAATTTGACAAAAGACATAAATATATATACATCGACCCACATGGTCGGAAAAACCAAAAACAGTTCATATTTCCTATTTTTATTGCGTAGGCATACCTTATTTAGCATTTTTAAGCAAGCGGCTTATTTATTTAGCAGTTAGCGTGCCCAAAATCCAGCCACACGGCTTTCAGGTACCTGTACTTACTCAATTTAAACATGTAAGTGCCAAATATATGAAGTTTAACAACGTTTCACTTACTTGCAATAGTTAAACACATGAATTCTCTAAAGGATATTCTCACCAAACATTTTTCCGTAAGCAACTTATACAATTTTCATACTAATTCCACTGTTCCAATTAATTTATAACCATTTTCATTCAATTTGAATGGTTTTCAATCCATTCGTATACAACTTCATCAATTTGAATGTTTTAAACTCAATCGCTTACATTTAATTTATTTTTAAGCAAACCAAGCTCATATTTAATTCATTGTTCTCAAAATCAGTTTATTTTACTCCCATCAATTCATATAATTTTAACTACTTCCATTTACATCAAAGGACAATTTACTCTATGCAATTTGACGAGATCTATGTGAATAAATAAATATTTATGTTTTATAACAAATTTAAATTAATTTCAACTCAGTTTATACTTAATGCTATTCCATTTTTAAATTTATTCACAATCCGTATATTCTCATTTTCATTGCATTTCAGATTTGAATCCATTCACCTGCATTTCATTTTATTAACCAAACTAGTCCATTGTTCAAACGGGTTCCATTCAAAATCATTTGATCTAGCTCGACACATTCTGTTTGATTTTCATTCACAATCCATTCATTTACATTTCATTCCAAATTTGTTTATTCCAAAATATTTCATTTAGCTCGAAAACAATCCAAGCTATTTTATTCAACAACCATTTCAATTTTATTCACAATTTATTCATTTGCGATTCATTTAAATCCATTCTATTAACTTGAAAACATTCTATTTTTCTCATTAGCACTAAGTTATTTCGGCTCCTTAACAATTTTAATGGTTTACAATTATTAAATTAAGAATTTCATTCCATTAAATATTATCTGCAACTCACCGAATTTTATTTCAATTAAAATTTAATTTCACTTGATTTAAAACCAATCCAATATTATTAATCTTAGTTTAAGTTGAATTCAATTCAACTCTCCTCCATCCATTTAGCTTAAGATAATTTACTTCAATTTATACAAATTTTATACATAAGTTCCTTTTCATTTTACAAGTAAATTTGCTTTTCCATTCAACTTAATTCTCTCTCAATCAAATTTCATTTTAAATCTGCAATTTCATTTGATTAGTTATTATAGAATTTAACTTCTCAGATTCAACTCATTCAATTTATTACATGGCCATTTCAAATTTATTTCCACTTATTTGGATTTTATTCGCAATTCAAACCATCACCGTTTTAATCCAATTTCATTTTTATTCGATACATTCCCAATTATATTTAATTTGTTAACACTTCAAGTTAAATTTTAATTAATAACTCAAGTTCTGATTCTATTATTCACTTTTAATTATTACCATCCAATTTATTAACTTACAATTCAAATTCATACTCGATTCATTTAATTAATTGCAAGGCCACTTTCAATTATATTTCTTCACTAATGATTCAAGTCGAATTTGATTTATAACTTGAGTTTTATTTTTTAAACTTCATTATTAACTCACAATTCAGCTTTATTTAGCTACAATAGGTTCCACTTACACAATTCATTAACTAATTTATTAACAAATTAGTTCTCCGCTATTTATAGTTCAATACTTGATTTTTAATTCCAAATATCACTTCATTTAATTTTCTTACTTTAATTTATTTTATAATTCAAGTTTGAATTTTGTATTCCATTTTCATTTTTATAAGTCACAACTTATTATTTACACAATTCCATTCATTATAGGCTTGAATATATTCATCTTTTATTTTTAACTCAAGCCTTATGCTTATTTATAACCCAAGCATATTTTATTCCATGCATTTTAATTCTTTTATATTCTATTCTGATTTATTTAACTCAATTCGATTTCAACTTAATTCGAATACAACTGGATATTATATTCAGCCTATTCAATTAATTTCAATCCAGTCAAATTTTTATTTCCCGGTCTAAGTTAATTTCATTTTTTTACTTTTCACCTTTAACTTAAATTTCAACATTCAAAGCTTATATTTCTTTCCTGATTTAAAACTCATCTCAATTTATAAGCTTACAACCTATCTCATCAGAATTTTTAAACTTCCGGTTTTTGTTTCAAATTATTTTGAAATCTTCAACATCTCAAATCACATTTCTCAAAAGTTAAACCGATCCTGGTTTTATTCCCAACAAATTTCTTTTAGGACTTTCAAAACAACTAACTTTTTCTGAACAAACCAATTTTTGGCAGCAATCCTTCACTTAGAAATTGGAAAATGAATACTGATGATGCGGCCGTCATCATCAGAATTATTTTCCAATAATCCAAGTGATTTGAATGCTATATCACTTTCAAAATCCCTTTAAAATAGATTCCCATTCAAAAATATCTCCAAAACAATGATGCCATCATTTATCTTCAAAATACTTCTAAATCCCCGGGATTTAAATTTCCAAGTCCTGCTTAAATCAATTTTAACTATAATTCATTTGTATAGTTTATGCTTATACAAATTCTCATTTGATTATATTTCAATTTATAATTTACATTTATAATTCATATTTATAAATTTCATTATATAATGAATTTATTCCCTTAAACTTTGGTTATATTTTTCAATTTCTTGCTAAATTTTCACTTAACGATGATAATACTTTAATATTATTCTTCCTAACATCCACGCAACCATATATTAGCTAAATAGTTTTCAAAAACTTTTCTTTATATCAAAATATGTTTTTGGGTAAAATTATTTCATTCACCCACATTTAAAACAATACCGTGTCAATTGTTATATTTAAGTGTTTAGAAACCCCTTCAATACAGTTGTGCAGATTGTGTCGACGAAGGTTCATATGCCACTCAACAAACCAATCAACACAATATTAAAACAATTTATATTCACTAACAAATACGCGCTCATATCTATTAATACGCTCAAACTCATTCTAGAGTACTATAGACTCTATTTTATGAGTAATTCCCACCAAAGCCAAGGTTATCTCCAACCTATGCTCTGATACCAACTTAACAGCCCGCTAATCCGTACCCCTTGAGGCAACACTATTCTACCTAAATCAACTCAAGTTGTACAGAAATACGAACCATTTGGGTTAAAGAAGAAGAGGTAGAAAAAGAAAATAGAAAACAACAACAGAATCTAACCATCGCAGCGGAATAAAATATAATAGATAATAAATGATCTTTACTCAAAATTTAAATATCTCTGTTTGTATATTACATCATCAGAGTACATCAATCAAAGCTCAACATCAATATCATACAGATGGATACACAACAACTCGGCACAGCGGAATATATATATAAACAAGTACGGGAGTACTTATCATCATAATGCTCATCTCCTGTGCTCCACACCATCATATCCTATATCCTATAATACTCGGTCTGACCCGAGCATTACAGTTAAATAACACCCGAGTCAATCTGGAATACCAGCGTGAGAAAATCACACTCAATTGATTATTAAAGTTTCAAAAATCCTTGAAAAACAAAAGCATCTCGTAAGACCACGCCACAAATAAACATGTCGGGTTTTTACCTTACGATAGCTAAAACAACTTTTATAGAAATCCTCTGATATTATAATAGGGTATATATATAAATACTTATAAAATAGCCAAAATTGTTACATCTATTAAATTTCAGCTACTAGCCACAGAGTGGGTAATACAAACAAAACTCGTACAAGGCACATAGGAAGAATGGATTTCCAACTAATGACTAGGCACAGGGGTACAACCTGTCACAGTAGGGGGCCTAGATCACCGTACCGAGGAGTACGCCCGCTCCCCTGCAACACAAGACCAGGACTATCCCTTACTGGATAATCCCGAGTGAGATCACCCCACGGTTGGGATCAGCAACCGCCCACTAAGCCAAATAAAAGGGACATCTAGACAGGAATGACCTCACCCTGCTTAGGTGCTACCCACCTAGCCTTGCTGCATAACCCCTGATTTTCAGTCATTCCCATTTGATGAGGCTTGAGGCTAAGCGTTACCTTTATAGAACATATCCCTTTGAATGCCCATCGTCCACCAGACGATGTTTCGCAAGCATTCATCCATACAAGTCCGTCCCGGGTTCGAACGGAACCGAAGGCACTATTCCTACTACATCCATTTTGGAAATATCCTCAGGATTAGTAGCGATTAGCCCTTGCACTTCACTGCTCCATCTTCGAATCCAAACTCGTTTCCCACGAAACGTACAAACCGGATCGAAGTGGTTTTCGAAAAATAAATCTCGATCCCGGTCTCTTCGAAAACGATCAACGCATTTGTCCAATATTAATAGTCGGTGATTTAACTATCAATTAATATTCACAACATCCATCACACAATAAATAATTTCCCAAATTATTTATTTATCTCAAAAATATCTTCACAAGATATAATTTCACTTTTCAAACTTCTTGAAAACAGTTTTCAAAACTATCTGCCTTTCTCAAAATAAATTCCAGGTATTTCTATTTCCACTGGAATTACCAAGCACCAAACTTAGATTTTTAAAATAATTTAAAAACACTTTATGGTAAAATATATTTAACATTTAATATAGAAAAATTACTTTAGTACTTAATTTAAAATAATACTTTAGAAATAATTAAAATAAGTTTACTTTACAAATATAACTAGATTTTCTTCTTTAAACAAAATACCAAATCATTCTTTAAATAATTATTACGCTAATAGATAAAACAAATTACTTACTTTAGAATTTACTTTAAAATATTTAAATTAAAACTACCTCAATAATTGATTAAAAATATATACTATATGAATATTTGAAAATAAGGTTACTTATAAATATAAACTAGGTTTTCACCTTTAAACAAAATTACTAAGTCACTCTTTATAAATTATTACTACGGTAATAGATTTGAATAAATATTTACTTTAGAATTTAAACATTTAGAAATAATAAATTTCCAAGAACATACTTTGTAAAACAACATTAAAACCTTTATTTTATTTTTTTAAAAAAACTTACTTTGAAAACGTACTTGGCTATCCAGAGAACTATGCTTCTCTTCACAACCTTTAAGAATAAATCACTATTTATTTTTAAACAATTTTTCTCATTCCTTTAATAAATTCCTACCTTGAATTTATTCTTCCAAATATCCAATTTCAAACACTTAAATCAATTTCCAAATTGATTTCCAATTTACTTCATTTATTCAAAAATCCTTTAATTTCAGATTTTATTCCTTAATTATGATTTAAAATACTTTTAATTGAAATACCAATTTAGATTTCTCAATTTACTTCTTATTCCTTTAAATAAATTTAAAACTTTAAGTTGTAAAATAATTCTTATTCATTTAAATTAATATCACATAATTTTATAATTCATTAATTACTATTTATTCAAACCCTTTCTTTTCATACTCGAAGTTATTTATTAGTATTTAGCATACTTCCATTTCTTTTTTTTTCAATTCATTCTTAATTTATTAAATTTTCTAAGATTATTTCATTTACAACTTTACTTCCTTTATTTTCTTTCCAAAACCCAATTTATATTTTTTTGATAATTCATTATACCCAAATATATCCAATCAAATCATAACATTCAATATTCCAATATATTCATCATAGAATATCAAGTAATCACAACAGAGAATATTAAATAATAAATGTTGAGGGTTCAGTTGGATCCCTCCAACCTGATTTTCCTACATCCACAGACGTTAACACAATATAACATGCCAATTCCAGAATATACCATACTATAGCACATCAATCAATTCAACCAATCAAACAATTATTTAAATTTTATCGTTTAAATTTAAATTAACCGAGTGAGATTAACTCATCTTTTATTTTATTAGCATCCATTCCAATCCAGCTTGTTCTTCACTATTTTTGACCTTGTACAAACATTATACAATTTATTAATATTTGAAATAAATTGAACTATTAATTTTCCTTATATATTTTAATTCAATTTACTAATTTGTACTTAAACTAATTCCTATAATAAATTGTTTCCAGTAACTAAGATAAATTAAATAAGTTTATTAAATACATTAATTACCCTAAACAATAATTTAAAATTCCTATAATTTTTCCCAAAATCTTCTATACACATATTTATGTTTATCTATTCATTCTAAATTTAAAATAGCTATCGATTTCATACATATACAAATCTAAAATTATTTCTTCTATGTTTACGAGCATATGTATACAATATATACATCAGGAAAGAAAGAAAATAAAACAACAACACCTCACCGCACCACCATGGATTCGAACCACCACCACAATGTGCCCAAAGTTGCGCCCAGAAATCACGCTACGCCACCGATAACCCCCACTGCCTTGTCGCCGATCATCACTCGCGACACACAGTGAACATGATGAACCTCGCTCGAGTTCCTGGCACCACCTAGCCTTCAAGCGAACCCCACTCGCTCTCAAAGCCCTCAGCGCCACCACGCGCGAAGTCGTCGACCCTCCCTTTATGATTAAAACCCTAGATCGACACTCCCATCAGGTCATGGTCCTTCGAATTCACTTGCGCGCGATCGATTTCGTGAATTTTTGGAGGCGTGATATGAAGAGGAAAAGAGGGATTCGAATTCGAACAGAGGAGAGAAGGAAACGAAGGACGAAGACGTGGTTTTGGATTTGGGTGCGGTCGCCATTATTAATTTTTTTTCTGTTTTGGACTTTGATTTAGGATTTAGGTTGCGTGATTTTATGAAAGGGTTCAGCTTGGCTTTCTTCAGAAGGAAGACGTGAGTAATAAAATTTGTTTATTATTTTTTTTCTTGCGATTTATAAAGAGAACAAGGGGACACAATTTTAAGATAAGGGTTGTGGCGTATACAAAAAACTTGACTAATTAAATTAAATTAAATTTCATCTGATTATTATCAATTAAAATTTTAACGCGTTTATATATCGTACACTCACACAACAACTCCGATCATTATGAAAATTGAAATCCGATAATAATATTCTATTACGGATCCAATGGAACTGGTTTCGTCAAATTCTAAGACTGTGCCTCGGAAGGCTATTTTTTTAAATTCAATTTAAACGATACAAATTTCAAAACCGAACAAATCAGTGTTAAATTAAATTTAAAACTTTTATTATCCCCAACATTATCAATAAAAAATTTCCAAGTCTTCAAATTATTTTTAATAGGCTTAAAACTTCATAGTCAACATTTTACCCAACTTCAAATTATTTAATTTAATAATTCAATTATCAAATAAATTGTGATATTTGAATTCAAGTTAGAAATTAATCTTTAAATATTCAAAATCGACTAAATATTCCAATTCTAAATGCTCCGAAAATTCCAGGCCGTCACAAATTTAGTTTTTTATTTGATTGCAAGTAAGATATTTTTTTAATGTATTATTGTTTATTAATACCCTTAAAATTTATTTTATGAACTTAAGTTGAACCAATTGTTCAAAGATATACAAAACATATCTTTTGAAACTTTAAACTTGTGTTTGCTGACCATTGCCATTATTGATAAGTCAAACACAAACCTGTGAAGATAAAGACATAAAGACAGGTCATCATTATGTTCATGTGTTTGAAAACTGAACTTAAAAACACAAAAAAACTAACAGCTCGATTGAATTTTAAATTATGATTTGAAGGTTGCTTTGTTATCTTGCATGACCAAATTCTTAACTAATTGCTAGTATTGAATGGAAACTATGAACATGTTTTGAATTTGTTTTGAGATCAGTTGTCACAGAATTACACAAACATTTACAGAACTAAAACTTCAAATTTTCTAATCCTAGTGCATATCTATCAAGTTACAAGGTCATTATCTTCATTCTTACATATATCAAATGTAAATTGCCTGGAAATGCGCATATCATTGCTTTACAACATATACATGCTTTTTTATAGTCAAGTAGCATATAGTATAAAATAGTAGAGAAATGAAACCATAAAGTCGTTTCATTCATTACTTTAACTAATAAATCTTATAAATACAACTTTAACAAAGAAACAACAACATACCATACAATCAAGTACAAAATTCACGTCAAAAACACAATAATAGGTTATAAAGTCAAAGTAATAAAATAAGGCACTTTATTTTGACTTTTATTAAGAAATATATAATTAATATATATGATTATTTATATTTCATTTTTCTTAGTACAAATTTCGTATATTGTGTTTTTATACATATAATAATGTAGTGCAAGTTCCTTTTTTTGCATATGTAACTAAATGATAAACCATTATTTGTCAATAAAGTACATATAAAGAAGCGATTATTTAAAACTTGCTAGTTTCTTTTGTCATTATAGATACTAGTTTCTTTTGCATGCATGCCCTATTAGATCCATATAATATATGGACAAAACATGGATCAACCTACCGAGATTTCGTAATTTTTTATTATTAATTTCATACTTATAACTATTCAAGGTTGAATATGAACATGCTTATTTTTTTTCATAGAATGATAGAAGAATATAGGCAAGCTGCCAGAATTTTTGTATATAAGCATGTAGAAAGCTAGGGGGATCTAGAAAAAATTATTTATCCATTTCGTTAATGTAGGAATCTTATTTGGCTTTCTCCAAGAGATGTAGTGTCACATTTGGTGAGTTTCGAAATTGATCCAATATGTGTGTATATATATTTATGTATGTATGTATGTATGTATGTATGTATGTATGTATGTATGTATGTATGTATGTATGTATAGACACACATATGGATCTTTCATGGAGAAGCGCACCATTCACAAAATGAAGCCAACGAAGTCGTAGATACATACATAATGTACTTAGATGCAAAGACTGGTGACAAGGAGAATGAGTACCATGTTAATGATAAACAAAGGGAAGGGACTAAGAAAATGTTGGAGACCGCTAAGATTCCTCTATATCCTGGTTGTACAAGCCATATAAAGTTATCGGCTACAATACTTCTTTATAAACATATGGCTTGAAATGGTATAACTGACATAGCATTTATGGAACTTCTTAAGCTCCTTAGGGATATGCTATCTAAGGAAAATGCACACTTCCTGGTTCCACTTACGCAAAAAAGAAGTTGATTAAATCATTTGGTATATGTTATAGGCATTACATGCATGTGTAAATGATTGTTGTCTATTTAAAAAAGAGTTTGTACATTGTGTTTTTTGTTCTAAATGCGGAAAATCTTGTTGGAAAAAGAACAAGACAAGGGAAGATGGAAAGAAAGCCAAAACACCTATAAAGTTTTGAGATACTTTTCACTTATACCAAGGTTGAAAACAATGTTCATTTAGATGGAGACTCGGAACAATTAAGATGGCATACCAGTAATAAAAGAGAAGATTGTAAATTTTAGTATCCCATAGTTCCTCTTAATGATCTATAATTGATAAAATGCATCCTTTCTTTGCATCCGATTTAAAGATCTATAATAAAAGAGAAGACCGTAAACTGTAACCTCTTTAGTGATTAGAATTCTACATATAGTTGTTGGCCAGTATTTCTTATTGCTTATAGCTTCTCTTTGTGGCTTTGTATGTACAAAGATAATATGATGTTATCTTCATTAATTCTTGGACCATGACAATGAGGAAATGATATCGATGTGTATGTTCAACTATTTATTGAAGATTTGAACAAATTATGGAATAAAGGGATGAAATTGTATGATGCATACAATCATAACGAATTTAGATCAAAAGTAATTCTGATGTGAACTATAAAGGATTTTCCAGCTTACAAAAGCTTAGCAGCTTGCACTATAAAAAGTAAGAGATTATGACCTGTTCATAGCATTGATATATGTTTGATATGGCTACCATTTAGTAAAAAATGTGCATAATTGGGCCACTGACGATTCCTTACACCTAACCATGAATATCACCATCATAAAAACTTACCTAATGGAACCATAAAAAATAGATGCCTCTAATATATACTAGTGATCAAATCTTCGATGATCTCTAAGTTGTTGTTAATGATTGGGGGAAAAACAAAGAAGAAAGAAAGAGACAGTAGGAAAAGAAAAGGGGGGATGGGAAGAAAAAAGGAATCCAGATGTGGAAAAAGAAGTCCATTTTTTTGCCTTCTTCGAAGGTAAGATATAGATAAAGATAAAATGTCTTATCCATTTTTATCCATGTCTAATAATTAGTATTTTACTATCAGTATATTTTGCACATTTTTTTGACTTTCATAAGCACTTACTTTGGGTCACAGTCCATATGTAATGCATGTCGAGAAAAATATTTACGAGAGTATTCTTAGTACACTAATTTATATCAAAGGAAAATCAAAAAATGTAATTACTTCACGTTAAGATCTAGAAGCAATTTGTATAAGAGAGAAGTTGCATCTTATAGATGTTGAAGTAAAGTATTGCTTACTACTGGCCGTGCGCCTTAGCAGATCAAGAGAAAGAGATGTTTTATGATAGAATGAAAATTTTGAAGGTGCTTGATGGGGTATAGCTCAAATTGGGAAATGTTTTGCAAGAAAGTATAAAATTTCAAGCCTCAATCCCATTATTTTGTTTTGCTGCAACAACTATTTTCCATAGTATTTAGAGGGCGCTTGCCTGTAAAGATGAGGAATGCATTACTGTGACTATATTCATTTTACAATAATATATGTCAAAGAGTACTTGATAGAGATAAATTAGAATCCATGGAAAATCTGGTCGCATTTACATTATATGACCTTGAGAGATTATTTCCCTATCATATTTTGACATCATGATTTACATGATAAAACATTTAGGGAAGGAAGCAAGAATTTGTTGACCGGTACAAAACCGGTTTGAGAGGTAAATTATTTTATGAATACTAAACGTAATTAATAAAATATGCACTTCAAAAAGAATTTTATGCTCGTATCTTGATTATAAGAATATGAAAATACTGAAGGGTTATGTTGAAAATCAAGCTAGACCTGAAGGATGCATAATTGAGTGCTATCCTGTTGAAGAATGAATCAATTATTATGCTAGATATATTGAAGATGGGTTTGAAATTGGAGAAAGAAGAAAATCAAAATGAAGTGCAGCAAAATGTTTCCATACTTGATGGACATACTATTTCCAAAGGAAAACCCATGTTAGTTTCTAAGGAGGTGATTGATGCTACTCATGGATATGTTTTGTTCAATACAGATGAAGTGGAGCTGTATATAGAGTAAGTAGAAGTTCAACTAGATTATTCTATATAAAAGAAATTAAATTTCAAATTGTATATTTGCAAATCAAGAATGCACAAGGAGGAGTTGAAAAGTTTGCTCCATCGACTTTTACAATCAGATACTTTTACTCATTGGTTTGGAAAAAGGTTGGAAAAGTTATATTTTCTTTCATTAAAATAATTAAGCTTCATATATGCACACACTGCTGTTGTATTACGTTATATATGTCTAGGTTAAGGATGAGAGAAATGCTTCCGATGTAAGCAAATAATAAAATGGCTTTCGTATGAGCCTCGGCCCAAGTAGTTTCTTATACTGGCTATATTGTCAATGGACAACGTTTCCATACTAAAGACTATAAGAAGCCTACATAAATTAGTAGTGTTTCCATTGAGATGAATACTATTCGTGCAAACGAATCCATTAAGAAAATTATTTATTATGGCATCTTATTTGTGATTTTATCGTTGGACTACCATTTATTTCGAGTTGATTTTCAAGTGTGATTGTGCAAATATTTACCATAGAGTTAAATTTGGTTGCCATTAAGGCCAATGACTCAAGAATGATGATTATATGGCCCAGAAGTCAAGTACAAAGGATCGTATGAAGTCGGGATTGAATGGAATTGATAGATATACAATGTAGAATGCTCAAAGTATGAAAATTGATAGATAGGAATGATTGGCATATATTGGCTCATATAAGAGGGATCGACATACTACATAGAAGGGGGATAGGCACATCTCAAAGCACAAGAGCATTTTTGTGGAAACTATCCATATCTCAAGTTCTACAAGTCTATTCCCTAAGAAATTTGAAGAACAAGATATATGGACCCTAGGAAATGTACACTAGGGATCGTCTATCAAAAGACAATATTGGAGGGATCGACACGTTTCCCTTGGAAGGGATCGGTTTAGGATAGAATGCAAGCAATGTTGAAGCAAAATCAAGCAATAACTCGAGCTCCAGTGATCCAAATGACTTGAAAATTGGAGGTTAAACCTTGCATAAGGAAGCCACTGTAGGGACCGCTCCCAAATATTCAACCAAAGAAGGGTTGGTACCGATCCCTCCACATTGGGAATTAGGCTTAGAGATCTCTCTAGTGGGCCTATATGGTTTATAAGGTTCTTCTTCTGAGATTTTAGAGATATATTTGGTCATCTCCGTCTATAAGTACTGGCTTGATGGGTCATTCTAAGGATCCTTACGCTGCTTATTATTCTAGTTTCCACTGTAATTAAGTACTTAATATTTCTACTGCTGTAATAAGAGTGATAAGTGATTAATAAAGGATAATCATCAAAGTTGATGTACGGATATAACGCCGAACCACTATAAATTTTTGTGTCTTTGATTACTTCTTTTTCTCTGTTGTTATCTTTATCATTTCCTCGGTTTAGTTTAACCGTTTTTCAATTATTTCTCTACAAAGTTTATTCTTCGGTATTTTTGACCAATGTAGTTGCAAATATTTTGGTGCTTTCACTAAGAACGCTGATTCTCAGCTTATTAGGACCCCTTTGTTACTATTGGATTGGATAAATCCTCCAAAGGAGATCCATAGTTAACTTCAAGAAGTTTCTCATACTACTTAGATTTTTGGAAATCTAAGAAAAGCTATCAAAAATGGTGAGGAACACTAGAACTACTTTTCAGAACGTTGAAGGAAATGAGAATGCTAACTTCCAGCAAGAAAGCCCAAGCAATCAACCTATCGATGTGAAAGTTGAACCAGTTGAAGTTCAGAATCCCACTGAGTCTATCACAGGAGCCGAATTTCATAATCTAATGAGAGAGCCAATGGAGAGCCATCAACAGTTAAACCAGCAGATTCAGACTATTATCAACTTAATGAACCAACTCAATCAGCAACAGCGAAGAGAAGCTGGAGGGAGCATAGAATAACATTGCAGTAAAGCAGTCTGATGAATTTTATAGAAAAGTTCAAGTGAATGTCTTGAATAAACTAATTCAACAAAAGAAAGGCAGAGATGGGGGGCATGAATGAAAGAGGTATTCTGAAAGAGGAAAGCCTAGGGTTTCGATGTACGATACTTACACGCTGTTGAATACGTCCTTGGATAATATCTATTAGCCTACTTGCAATCCCATGCAGTATTGGAAGCCGCCTCCAAAAGAATCAACGGAGAAGCAAAAACAAACCGGGATATATTTTCGGTTTCATGAGTGCTATGTTTCCAATACAAATGAATGCAGGCGTCTCCAGGATTTTACAGAAAAGCTGATTCGAGAAAGGAAGTTACAACAGTTTGTGAAAGCCCATAGGATGGTAGGCAGGGGACATCCGACCCTAATCAAGGAAAAGCACCTCTTAAGGCTGAGGAGCCAGAGCTGCCTAGTGGAAGATTAGTAATCAATACAATAGTCAAAGCTGTGTGTTAGGCTGATAAAAGTTGGCATGAGATGGACCTCTATGCTAGCGTGATTAAGCATGATGGATTTTGAATGATGTTCAAATACGAAAGATGGAGCTCCGACAAAGCAGTAAAATATAATTACGAATGATACTGTGTTTAGGAATGGAGATGTAGATAACATGAAGGCTCCAACGATTGACCTAATGGTCATTTTGGTCATGATCGGCCTCGCTCTTGTGAGAAGGATATTGATCGATTATGGAAGTTCTGTAAATACAATTTTCAAGAAAGCTTGAGATCGAATAAGGATGGAAGCCAAGGATTTAAAGCCGTCTAAAGCTCGCATGCATGGTTTTAGCGGCATTGCAACTGAAGCCGTTGGTTATGTTGGACTATCTACAGAGTTGGGTGAAGGTGACCAGATGATAGTGCGGATCTTGCCATTTGTTGTTTTGGATGTTGAATCTCCATATAATGCTTTTCTAGGCCGACCAGTGGCCTTAGCCGAGTTTTGGGCAACTCTGGCCCAGGGTGTTTGACTCTGAAGTTCCCAATGGAGTGTGGCATTGGGGTTGTTTATGTGAGAAATGCGGATTAAGGATCTTAAAGCTAAGGATAAACACAAGAGGGGGGGGGGTGAATAGTGTTTTAGAGAATTGTTAAATCTTTTTAGTTTTTGTTAATTGAAACACAAATGTATGCAATATTAACACACAGATATGGTCATAGAAACAAACACAGATGCAGAAATAAAGTAAAAACAGTAAAGAAAAGAACACACCGGATTTTATACTGGTTCGGAGTTATCCTACATCCAGTCCCGCACACAAGTACGGATTTCCTTTCAAAAACAATCTTTATAATTACCCTCGATTTCAAGGAAACGAGGTACACCTTCCAGAATCACAATCCTCTGGGTAGAGATACTTGATTTCCCGGGAAATAGTTTCACCCAATTGATTTCCTAAGGCTACAATCACATCTTATCTCGCTTGATTGATTTCCAAGGCTACAATCACACTTTTTCTAGCTAAGTTGATTACAAAAAGCCTATAACTCTGAATAGCACTGAGGATCTTGTTAAGATGGTGATAGAGAATAAAACCAGAGATAATCTAGTTAGATTCAATGTTGATTTCGGCAGAGTAATGATAAGAATTTGTATATAGAAATGTGGAAGAAGAAGAGGAGTGAAAAACTAGAAAATCTATGTTAAAATTCGTTGAAACCAACTCCTATTTATAGAGGAATAACAACCATGTCCATTCGTGAAGAGTTATGACGAATAGACACTCCTTATGAAATTTAAATCTCAACTAACACCATGTCGATATGGGGTACACGAGTATGTCGACATCCCAAAGGGATTTTTGGTGTTTTGATTTTCTTTGAAAATAACCTTTATTTTATATTAAAACTATTTTAAACTTTATAAATATACTTGAGTATAATTAAAATACATAAGTAAATATAAAGAATAATATATACAAAATTTTACTATCATTTTATATTTAAAATCTAAGTATAAATATTAAAAAGTTAAATATATTATATTTAAAAGATTGTTTAAAAACAAGGATAATTTGACTGTGAAATTAAAGATTATTTTGAGGCTAAAAGTATTTGAAATCAGCATAGATGTTTTTGATGCTTTTAAAAGGAAGATTTTGAAATCATTTTGAAAACAAGATATAATTTTGAAAAAACATTTTGAATAAAAAGTTAGCGGATGCAAAACAATGTCCCACTAGATTTTTCGTAGGTTCCATCCTACTTAGGGTTCCATCCCTTTAACAGGCTCGAAGTGGATTCCATTCCACGAATATATTGGATTTTAAGATGTCAGTGCTTTTCTAGGAGTTTTAACAAAATTTCTAAAAGATAAATTACTTGAACGCTTGATAATCTTGATACTCATGAGTCTTCATTCTTGATATCTTGAATCTCTACACTGTACAGTCTTCATTCTTGGTACCTGCATGGTTAAATCCTGCATATACATATATATCTAAACTTATACCGTTAGTATTTATATTTTATAATCCGTTCTAAGGTTGTTGTCATCAATACCATCATCTCACGGACTGACAATTTCCCCCTTTTTGATGATGACAACCTTTGTTTATAAAATATTACTTCTATCCTAATAACTCCCCCTTAGTCTATGCCTAGCTACCCTTTTTATACTTCTCCCCCTTTGTCATCAACAAAAAACCAACTCTAAACTATATAACACCAAACTATAGAACTCCGCCTAAATCTAATACTCTATGATATGTGATTATAATGATAGCGTTATCATAAATAATCAACACTTAGATCTAATAATAAACCTAATCCTAAACTACTAACTATTCTAAGTATATAATAACCGTATAGTTATATTTATTAATAGGGAAGAACTCATATAAGAACACAATTTATTTATTAATCACATAGTTATATTTACATTTTCGTGGGAAACGTAAGAAGGAACATACACAATGGTAAAGAAAGAGAAGAGACCAATGTGTGTTTTTGAACATAGGAGATCTATGAGTCGAACAGTTTGGATAGTGGAAACAGAAATTTCCACGTTGTTCTACAGGACTCCCATTCTTGCCAAAATACACTTCACCAACGCAAATGACCTTGTCATCATCTTCCGCATGCGCTTCTTCCATGGGTTCTTCTTCTTCTTCGCTGGCCTCTTGTTCTTGATCTCCTGAAGAGTCTTCATTAATCAAGATTGGGTTAGAATGAATGTCCATTAGAAATTTTTGCAAATTCCTAAGGATTTTGCCTTGCCTCTCTTGTTCCTTGGCCATTTGAAGTTGCATTACTTGAATTTCAGTCATTAACTGAAGTGTATCCTTTAGAGAATCCTCTATTTTAGTCACACGAGCGAGAGTAGTACGTTGAAATGGACCAGACGTAGGAGAGGGGAACGAAAAGGTTGATTTTATGTTTGATTTGGAAGAGGAGGCCATTGATTATTTGATTTCAGAGAAAAGAACAGAGAGATAATAGAAAGGATGAATCGAATTTCGAAAATGTGAAGAATATGTAACCAATTATTTGAATTTTGGTGGGAAAAATTTCAAAAATATAAAAACGTTGTATGTCGACATAGGGTAGAGGGGTATGTCGACATGGTTCTTGAATTTTTGCCTATTTAATTTATTTTGAATTAATTAATTATACTTTGTTTATTTATATTTTATATTTTAGTTATTGGACAAATACCTAATTCTCTTCTTAATTTAGTAAATATAGATTCATTTAATGGTTTTGTTAAGATATCGGCAATCAGATTCTCAGAATTGATATAATCTAGAATAATTACTTCCTTATTTATATTATCTCTGAGAAAATGATGTCTTATATCAATATGTTTAGTTCGAGCATGTTGAGTAGTATTTTTGGATAAATTTATCGCACTAGTATTATCACAATAAATTGGTGATTTTGAAAATTTTATATCATAATCTTTTAAAGTTTGTTGCACATATATTAGTCGAGAACAAGCCAAAGTGGCGGAAATATATTCTGCTTCAGTTGTTCATAAAGAAACTGTGTTATTCATTTTACTAAACCAGGAAATCAGAGAATGCCCCAAAAAGTGACAAGTTCCACTTGTACTCTTTCGGTCTGATTTACATCCAGCATAATCAGCATCACAGTAAAATATTAAGTCAAAGGAATCATTTTTAGGGTAAAATAAGCCATAATTAGAGGTGTGTTTAACATATCTTATGATATGTTTTACGGCTTTTAAGTGGGTCTCTTTAGGTTAGGATTGATATCTTGCACAGAGACAAACACTATGCATGATATCAGGTCTACTAGCAGTAATATAGAGTAGTGATCCAATCATTCCTCTATATAACTTTTGATCTACATCTTTCGAGAGATCTTCTTTACTAAGGTACTCATTGGTTGCCATTGGAGTGGGTTTTCCACTCGCAGTAGTCAAACCAAATTTATTAATTTGGTCTTTCGCATATTTTTCTTGACTAATAAAGATACCATTATCCAATTGTTTTATTTGTAATCCTAAGAAGAAATTTAATTCGCCCATATGACTTAACTCAAACTCTTTTGTCGTTATTTTAGAAAATTCTTTATTCATTTCAGAATTAGTTGATCCAAAAATAATATCCTCTACGTAGACTTGTACTAGTTGAATATCATATTTATTTCTTTTAATAAAAAGAGTATTATCTACTTTACCAATTTCAAAATTTTATTGTAATAAATAAGATCTTAGTCTATCATACCAGGCTCTAGGAGCTTGTTTTAGACCATATAAAGCTTTCTTAAGTTTGTAAACATGATTAGGTAATTTTTCATTTTCAAAAAGTGGTGGTTGTTCAACATATATTTCTTCTTTTACAAATCCATTTAAAAAGGCACTTTTAACATCCATTTGATATAATTTGAAATTATTATGATTTGCGAAAGCAAGTAGATTCCTAATGGCTTCTAATCTAGCTACGGGAGCAAAGGTTTCATCAAAATCTATTCCTTCTTCTTGATAAAAACCTTGAGCAACTAAAAATGCTTTATTTCTAACTACCTCTCCTTGTTCATTCATTTTATTTTTATAAACCCATTTAGTTCCAATTATAGTTTTATTTTCAGATCTAGGAACAAGTTCCCAAACTTCATTTCTAGTAAATTGATTTAGTTCTTCTTGCATAGCCAAAATCCACGAATCATCAATTGATGATTCTTTTGGATTTTTTGGTTCAATAGTTGATATAAAAGGTACATTACTCATTTGACTTAGTTGATTTCTAGTTTTAACTACGGATTGCATATCTCCTAGTATATTTTCAATAGGATGATCTTTTGAAAGTTTAGTCCTTTTATTAGGATGATTAATTTCATTGTTAGTTTCAGTTGACTCTTGATTTTGAGTAATTAAATCATCTTCATCATTTGTATCTTCAATTTTTTTGAAATTTTCATCGAATGGCACATGCATTGTTCTTCGATGATGTTAATTCTTAAATTAAATACACTATATGCTTTACTTCTATTAAAATATCCGATAAAGATACCTTCGTCGGATTTAGGATCAAATTTATCTAAGTCATCTTTAGTATTTAAAATAAAACATTTACTTCCAAAAATTCTAAAATAAGATACTTTAGGTTTCTTTGAGTGAAGAAGTTCATAAGAAGTCTTATTAGTTAAAGGTCTAATTAAAATTCTATTTAAAATATAACAGGCGGTAGGAACTGCTTCTGCCCAAAAATTCTTTGGTAATTTACTGTCTGAAAGCATAGTTCTCGCACACTCTTGAATCGTCCTATTTTTACGTTCTACTACTCCGTTTTGTTGTGGAGTTCATGGAAATGAAAATATGTGAGTTATTCCCTTTTTATTGCAGAATTCCTTAAACTTTTCATTTTCAAATTCACCACCGTGATCACTATGAATGGTTATAATTTTTAGAGAAAGTTGATTTTGAATCCTTTTTGTAAAGTTCTTAAAACATTCAAAAGTATCACTTTTATGTTTCAAAAATATTATCCATGTAAATCTAGAATAATCATATACAATTACAAAAACGAATTTACTACGATTTATTGAAAGAATTTGTGATGGACAAATAAATCAAGGTGAAGTAATTTAAGAGGTTTTGAAGTTGAAATCATATCCTTTAATTTAAATGAACTTTTTATAAGTTTTCCTAATTGACATGCATCACATAGACTATCTACTTTAAAATTCATTTTAGGGAGACCTCTTACTAGATCATGTTTTGACAGTCTAGATAAGAGTTTGAAATTCAAATGCCCAAATCTCTTATGCCAAATCCAAGGATCACTTGTATTTACCAAAAGACATAAGTTATCATTTGAAACTTTCATAGTAAGAATATAAATATTCTTTTTCCTAACTCCCTCAAATATTATGGTTGAATTGTTATCTTCAATGTGACATTTATCCTTTTCAAATTTAATTCTATATCCTTTATCGCAAAGTTGACTTATACTAAGCAGATTATGTTTTAGATTTTTAACTAGCAAAACATTAGTAATAATAGGAGTTTCAGAGTTACCGACTTTGCCGATGCCAATCACATATCCCTTTGAATTCTCTCCAAAGTTAACCAATCCTCCTTATTTGTATATTATATCATTTAACATATCTGGATTGCCAGTCATGTGTCTAGAACATCCACTATCGAGTATCCATTTGTCCTTTCTGATCTGCATAATTTTTTCGTTGTGTATTGATTCCTCAATAGCCAAAAAGCATGATTCCTGCACATCAAACAATTTTGGTAGACAAATTGAATTTTAACATTGATTATATGCAGACTCAAAAGACAATGATGATCTGAATATTTCTAAACTAGTATTAACAAACATATCCATTTAAAAAAAATTCAAAAATCAGATTATGAAATTTTAAAAACCTTGCTGTGATACCAAATGTGAGAAATGCGGATTAAGGATCTTAATGCTAAGGATAAACACTAGGGGTGAATAGTATTTTAGAGAATTGTTAAATATTTTTAGTTTTTGTTAATTTAAATATAAATGTATGCTATATTCTGATACAGATATGTTCACAGAAACAAACCCAGATGCATAAATAAAGTAAAAACAGTAAAGGAAAGAACACATTGGATTTTATACTGGTTCGGAGTTACCCTACATCTAGTCCCACACACAAGTACAGATTTCCTTTCAAAAACAATCTTTACAATTACACCCTCGATTTCAAGGCAACGTGGTACACCCTCCAGAATCACAATCCTCTAGGTAGACATACTTGATTTTCCGGGCAACAAGTTCACCCAATTAATCCCCCAAGGTTATAATCACACCTTATCTCGCTTGATTGATTTCTAAGGCTACAATCACACCTTTTCTCGCTAAGTTGATTACGAAATGACCATAACTCTAAATAGCACCGAGGATCTTGTTGAGATGGTGATAGGGAATCAAACCAGAGATAATCTAGTTAGATTCAATGTTGATTTCGGCAGAGTAATGATAAGAATTTGTATATAGAAATGTGGAAGAAGAAAAGGAGTGAAAAACCAGAAAATCTATGTTAAAATTCGTTGAAACCATCCCCTATTTAAAGAGGAATAACAACCATGTCCATTCGTGAAGAGTTATGACGAATAGGCACTTCTTTTAAAATTTAAATTTTGAACTCAACTGACACCATGTCGACATGGGGTATATGAGTATGTCGACATTCCAAATGGATTTTTGGTGTTTTGATTTTCTTTGAAAATAACTTTTATTTTATATTAAAACTATTTTAAACTTTATAATATACTTGACTATAATTAAAATACATAAGCAAATATAAGGAATAATATATACAAAATTTTACTATAATTTTATATTTAAAATCTAAGTATAAATATTTAAAAGTTAAATATATTATATTTAAAAGATAGTTTAAAAACAAGGAAAATTTGATTTTGAAATTAAAGATTATTTTGAGGCTAAAAGTATTTGAAATTAGGATAGATGTTTTTGATGCTTTTAAAGGAAGGTTTTGAAATCATTTTGAAAAAAGATATAATTTTGGAAAATCATTTTGAATAAAAAGTTTGTAGATACAAAACAATGTTCCACTAGATTTTTCGTTGGTTCCATCCTACTTAGGGTTCCATCCCTTTAACAGGCTCGAAGTGGATTCCATTCCACGAATAAATTGGATTTTAAGATGCCTGTGTTTTTCTAGGAGTTTTAACAAAATTTCTAAAAAATAAATTACTTGAACTCTTGATAATCTTGATACTCATGAGTCTTCAATATTGATATCTTGAATCTCTATACTGTTTAGTCTTCATTCTTGGTACTTGCATGGTTAAATCCTACATATACAATTATATCTAAACTTATACTGTTTGTACTTATATTTTATAATCTATTCTAAGGTTGTTGTCATCAAAACCATCATCTCACGGACTAACAGTTTATGGTGATCAGAAGACTAAACATGCCTGTTATGTAGCTGAGTTGAGGGATTTTCAACGCAAGGAGAAAGGTAAGCGTGTGGATTGGTCATTCCATATCCAAGCTGCTGAAGATTGATAACTAGCGCCTGAGCCATGGCTCGAGCACCATAGTTGGTTCCATAGAGATGTATATCCAAGGGATGATGAGGAGGAGCCCAAAGAGACTAAGGCTACACCGGCTGAGTTGACGATTGATATCACGACTAGCCACAATGACCTATCATAGGTCCTAAAGATCGGATCACAGCTCAGCCCCTCGATGATGAAAAAATTTGCTCGATTTCTTTGAGCGAATCTCGACATGTTCTCTTGGACTCATTCTGACTTGTGTTGGATCTCGCCTTCCATTGCAACCTATGCATTGAATGTCGACGAGGCATATCCCGGTGAAATAAAAAATACGTGGTATGGATCAGGAGAGATCTGCCGCTCTCAAAGAGAAGGTGGATAGACTCAGGATAATAGGTTTCTTCACGATGCCCTCTATCCTAAGTGGGTATCTAATTCTATACTAATGAAAAAGACGAATGGGAAGTGGAAAACATGCATTGATTACTCAGATTTGAACAAGGCATGCCCAAAAGATAGTTTTCCCCTTCGAAGGATCGACTGGTTGGAAGATTCAATCGTGGGACATGAACTGCTATCTTTTATGGATGCGTACTCACGATATAATCAAACCTTGATGCACATCTACGATCAAGAGCACACCCGCTTCATCATCGACATTGTATTGTGTTGCTATGTGGTGATGCTGTTTGAACTAAAGAATGCAAGAGCGACTTATCCGTACTTAGTCAATAGGATGTTTAATGATCAAACTAGAAAAACGATGGTAATGTATATGGACGACATGCTCGTGAAGTCATGATGATCAAGTGACCACATTAGAGACTTGGCAGAAATATTCAACATCTTTCGACAATACAAAATGAAAACTAATCCTTTGAAGTGTCCTTTGGCATAACATCAAGGAATTTCTTGGATTTTATTGTAAATGCCCATGGAATCGAAGTGAATCCCGAGAAGTCCAAGTTATCCGCGATATCCAAGTGCCAAAGACTATCAAATAAATACCAATTCTGAATGGGAAAGTTGTTGCATTAAGTTGATTTATTTCCAGAGCTATCGGTAAATGCATTCCTTTCTTTGACTTGATTAGGAGAGGAAGATGGAATTTTAAATAGGCACAAGATTGTAAAGACGCATTTCAAGCTTTGGTGAACCACTTGAGAGACCTCCTGTCCTACCGAATCTAGTGGATCATGAAGATTTATAAATCTACTTAACTGTGTCAATACATGCTATAAGTGCAGTTGTGCTTCGTGAAGAGAAGCAGATCTAGATACTGGTTTACTACGTCAGTAAGAGATTGATGGGTGCTGAAAGGAACTTTCCGAAGATGAAAAAATTAGCATACTACTTACTAATTGCATCACGAAAGCATTGCCCCTATTTTAGGCACACCCGATCAATGTTTGCACCGACCAGCCATTGTGATAGGTCTTCCAGTAACCTGAGATGTCTGGAAGGTTGCTTAAGTGGAATATCAAGCTTAGTCAATTCGATTTCACTTACCTTCGTCAGAAAGCTATTCAGGTTCAAGCATCAGCAAATTTCACAGCAGAATTCACTTCCAAGATGATTTCCCGAAGAGCGGCGAAATCCCTACCATACTACTGAAATTGTATACTAATGGAGCATCCAATGATTGTTGTTTTGGAGTGGAATTGTACTTTTAACTCCCAAAGATTGGTCAATCTGCTAGGCTTTAAAGCCTGATAGTCCAACGATAAACAATGAAGATGAATAAGGCTTTGATCGCTGAACTCAAACTGACGAGGGAACTGGAAATAAAGTCTCTTGAAATCTTTTGTGATTTACAATTGGTTGTATACCGAGTCAGTGAGATTGCCAAGTTAAGGGACAATGACTTGCTCCATACCTTACCTAAGTCTTAGAGTTTTTGACTGATTTTAAGTATTATGACATTACGCACATCCCACAGTATAAAAATAGAGAAGCCAACTGATTGGCAAAGTTGGCTAGCACCGCGGATGCACAACATATGGGTTTGGTTCCAATCGAAGTGTTAAATGCTCCGACTATAAGCTTGTTGGAGGCCCCCTGGGTATTAGAGATGGATTCGGAGAAGGAGTCGTGGATGACTCCGATCAAAGATTATTTGATGCAGGATGTTCTTCCTGAATGAAGGAATGAAAAGCCATAAGTCCTCCACAAAGCTTCACGGTATATCATACAGGAAGGAATTATGTATAGAAAGAGCTTTTCCATTCCCCCACTCTGGTGCATCGCTCATGATGAAATAAAATGAGTCTTAAAAGAAGTTCATGAAGGGGAAAGCGATGATCACACTAGGGGAAAACTCTTGCAAAGAAAATACTCAGTTGCAGGTATTACTGACCGATTGTTAATCGAGATGGTGCTTATTATGTAGGCAATGTGACAAGTGCTAAATATATGCAAAAGTTCCAAGAGCTCCATCGATGAAAATCACACAAAACAGTTAGTCTGTGGCTATTTTCCATATGGGGTATAGAAATTATCGGTTCCTTACCGATCTCTAAAGGTGGTGCGACGTATGCTATCGTAACAGTTGATTACTTAACCAAATGGGCTGAAGCTGAACCTTTAGCCACGAACACAACCTAGAAAGTAGTCAACTTCTTTTTCATAATATCATCCATTGTTTTGGCCTTCCACGAACCATTGTGACAGACAATGGGACTCAATTCGATAGCGCAAAATACAAAGATTTTGCCATCGGCATCATATCGAAAAGAGATTTGCAGTAGTTGCTTACCCTTAATCGAATGGACAAGTTGAAGCTATGAACAAAATCATAAAATCCATTTTGAAGAAACATTTGGGAATGGTTAAAGGTAAGTGGTGGATGAACTCTTGACAGCAGCATAGGCTTATCGGACCACCAAGAAGTTTGCGACTAGCCATACTCCATTCACCCTTACTTATGGTTTCGAAGTCGTTAATCCTATTGAGCTCGAAGTCCCTTCTCATCGAGTGACCTACTATGACCCTAAAATGAAAAAAGATCTTCTCTTCGAATCTCAAGACTTTATAGATGAGAATCGTAAAGAAGCTAATTTGAGAGTTGTTGCACATCGAGACTGAGTCGCCCGATACTACAACATTAAAATCCTTCCTGGAACCTTTGAGATCGGTGATCTTGTCTTGAAACGGGTATTTCCTACCCCATCATACATTAATCTGACTAAGGAAGGACCGTATGTCCTTGAGCAGAGGCTTAGAGAGGGAACTTTCAAGCTAGCTACTGTTTATGGCATCGTACTCCCATGAACGTGGAATAGAGAGCATTTACGATGTTATTTCACCTAGTTTATTTCTTTTTCATTCATATTTACTTTCAGAATTTGTTTTAGCATTTGAATTTTTAGATATCTAGAAAGATGATTTATGCCATTTCTTTCCGTTTAGCAAATAAAGTGTTGAACTTCCTTCACATCTATGTTTTACCACGTTATATGTTAGTTACATTATAACACTAACTAATGATAACATATCTGAACAGGTTCCCAGAGTTTGGAGCGAGCTATTACGTTAGGTCCCAGTTGATCTAAACAAAATGCACATGGCCAAACCATTCATTTGATGATTCTTTTCCATAACCCTATGAACGAAATACATAACAAGGAATGGATAAGACTTGACCATCCAATAACCAATTAAATCCTACCAAGCGATGGACCGCCATGAATAAAATGCGGTTTGATATGATAGATCACTCATTAAATTAAACCCTAGATCCTAGGGATAAATTGATCAATTAAGAATAGTATGATCTGACTATTCTATTAAATAACTCTAAGTCCCCAGAGTGCAAACTAGAGTATAACATAAATCGAGTGTGAATCGACCATCCGTGAACTAACTCTAATTCCTCAAAGTGTGGGATGGAGTATAAACATAAATCGAGTATGAGATAACCACCCATGAGTTAACTCCAAATCCCCAAAGTGTGGATTAGAATATTAACATAGATCAAATGTGAATCAACTACCCACTAAGCAACTTTTATCCCCATAGAGCAGATATGAGTAGAAGAAAATAGAAGAGTGCGGCCTGACCACTCGCTATTTTACAAAATTTGACCTGAAATCAACGGGAGGATTGTAAATTCACTAAGGATGGAGTTCGACCATCCATTGACCAACTCCACTAACCCGAGACTAGGGGCAAGAGTATAATCACTCAAGCCGTTGAATCTGATGGCATGACACCTAGGCTCGAGCCCGATGTTTGGTACGACTCAAGGCCACGACCATATGGAGGCCTCGGGATTGATTAACGGATTATCATTAGGATCTACGAGCAATGAGTTATGAATACATTCAATGGAAAAGTAATTGCTCAACCACTTAAATAACAATTCACACAAATGTTCGAGAGAAAACCAAAACCTTTTATCAACTTATAAACTACAAAATGTTTATACAATTTCATTCCAAAAATAGGGACTGCACCCGCAAAGTCGCGGCGAACAAAAGAGAAAATGACTAAACAAGTTATGCACAAGCAGGACCGAAGTGACGGCTGTTTCTTTGATCTTCTCTCCTTTATGGATTTTTTGGGAATGGTAGTGTTTGAACTTCCGCTTGGTCCCTTTCTTGTTCCTTTGCCGCCTTCGATGGGAGAGCATTCGAAGCTTGAAGGAAGTTCTCTAAGAATCAACCCACTGGGCGAAATGACTTGTAATGAGATAAGGCGTGGATCATCAATGCCCACCTCAGCGGATCAGATTTGACCTTTCTCTTTTGCAACTCCTCATTTTCAGTGCGCTCCTTTAAGCTGATCTCATCAATGTGTTCGAAGGTGAAGATAATCACAAAATCATCAAATTCATCCACCGGCAGCAGATTTTCAGCCTTATCATCGTCGAGTGCTCCGATGACTTGAGCATCAGGCCCTAGAATATCGATGGCCGCTGGAATTTCTCTTGATTTCTCTTGTTGCTCCACGGCAGCCTAACTTTTAGAAGTTTGGTCAAGATCTGGAAAACCTACAGGTTTGTCAAAACAAGGAGATAAGCTTAAAACCATTAGTCATGAAGAACAAAACCTCTCTAAGAGTGGAGAGTAAAGTGGAATACCTAAATCTGGCTGGCTCTTAGTTGTCATCGGAGTGCTCCCTCCCAAAATAAGGGTCAGTACTTTGATTGGTAGCCGAGTTTATCGGATTGTAGCTCAAGTATTGCCCCAGGAGAAAAGAAACTGATGCTCTAGCCGCTTGAAAGGAAGAGGGGTCCTTAAGATCATATTTCAAGGATTCAGTAATAATTTTTACTTTACTAGAAGATGCTAAAATGTCACTATATTAGAGTCTCGCAGTAGCAAGGTCTAAGGGTTCATTTCCATGAGTGATCTCTAGCACCAATTTTTTTAGCTAACTCGGCTTTACTCATCTCCCTCTTTTTCATCTCGACGATCTACTCCCAGGCTTCGACGAGTGACTTAAGATAACCTTCATAGGGAAAGTTCAAGTCATAGTGGATAAGGACTTTTAGCCTTGAATTTGATGATCAGTGGATCAAGTAGGTCCTTAATTGCATTCAGATCGGTCATTAGCATCATCCACCAGAGCTTCAATTTGTTCCATTTTCTCTTTATAGCCTTCCTCTCATGCCTCTTCTTTAAGGGCTTTAATTTTAGCAAGTTGTCCGTCAACTCTTATTTGCAGACTCTCGCCTTCAACGACCTCCTCGCAATACCTCTGTGATTCTTCATGTGCCTCAATTTTCTCTTCCTTCTCTTTCCTAAGAAGCTCTTCAAGCTCCTCAACGCGGCAAACTAAGATATCTTTCCCCTTTTGCAGGGCATCCTTTTTTGGAGCGAGTGCACCGCTACGATTGAGGGCATCATTGATTTCTTTCTTATGGGTGGCTTTCAAATGACTTACCGCTTTAGATATTTCCTTAGCGCTCTTTTTTGCCACAGTCAGTTTTATCACCAATTCTGAGATTTCATTATCTTGGTGCTTGGTTATATCTTTATCGTGGATCACCTCTAGCTTGAGACGATCTATCTCATGTTATCACTTAATAGATACTTGAGTGATTTTTTCTACTAAATGCTGGAATGAATTATGCTTCACGAAGACATTGTTGACACATGCAAAAGAGCTAGCTTTGGCGTTCCTTGGGATTGTGTGTATTGAGGGAAAGAAGTTGAGCCCATCGACATAAACTTTTGGAAAATTAATCTAAAGCCCAGCCAATTTCTCTAATGTAAAGGTTTCGGGAGCAGGTGCCTGCAAAGATGGATCAGAAGTAATATTGGACGCTTGCTTGATCTTAGTTTATGGGATTGCCTAGAGCTAGAAGAGCCAAGTGCTGCTCATGTGATCTGACAACTTGAGGCCCTTGAAAAAAAGTCTGGTTGCCACTGTAAACAAGAAGGTTAGGCTCCTGGTGGGTGGCTTAGATGGGATTTATGCCTGAAAGAAGAAGACTCCCTTGAACCATAGTTATTTCCCATCCGTCATCTCTTTCTCTACGCCTACAAGGTTCTACATCGTGGCTGGATTTATAATGCATCAAAGTGCCCCTTAGATCAAAAGCCCGAGATTGAGTCATTGCACCTACAAAGACCAAATGAGAACATGTAATTAACCATTATTCAAAAGATTGATGAAGAACATGTAATGAAATGCATGTGATTGTAAGTATCCTAATGATCCCCCCAAAAGACCAATAGCTGTGGCCTTGTTTATGGGCATTTTCTCCCCTTTATTGGCAGGAAGAATACCATCAACATTCTTGGCAAGAGAATTGAGCCCCTCAATATTGATGTTTAAGAAGCCATAGGTCATATTGTCTTCAGGAATCTAGAGATTTGAAAATCCTTTCATTGAACTTTGTAAGTGTTGGGAAGATGATTCTTCGTCAACAGATGTAATAACGAATTCTGGATCTGTAACAATTTTTCTTCTATGAAGTTTACATGCTAGTTTTTTATTTCTTTTGATTGCTGTCTGGGATTGCACGCCATATGACGGTTCGACCACAGGTGCTTTGCCTGGGCCTGCATCAATGTTGCCAGACTCATCATTTTGGGCACCCCTAATTTCACCTTCTTTAATGTCATCTTGAAAACCCTCGACTGGGGAAACGACAGGATTGCTGATATCCCTTTCTTTTTCTATGATGTTTCTCTGTAATTCTAAAATTCTGGGGAGTCCAATACGACGACCCTCTTCCAGCTGTCCAAATAGAGATAACGATTCGTCAGTAACGAGAGGTCCAATGTCCCTGTCTTCAATAGGGATGGCGCGGATCACGAATATTGCTCTTGAAAAACTAATTCCCTTAGGACATGGGAGGACTCTTGTAGATATTCATGATGTTAGGTTGATTCAAAAATATGACTTGGAATAAAGGACTTAAGAGTGAAGTAAAGACAATGCTTACGTCTTTCCAACCATCGTCTTGTGAAGCCAATGGACACGGAACATAGAACCAGTCATGTTTGAAAAGAGAAAGTATATAACAAGCACCCATCAAGACTTGGAAGTTAGGTGAAGACTTGAGAAATCATACGAAGGACTTCCTGATTGCCATTTAAAGTTATAAATAACTCTTATATCTTCAGGAGTTGGTGGGAAAAATAGAACGCGCATGAAAAACAGAAAGGTTCCATAGAGAAAAGCGTAGCTATTTTGGTGAAGTTGACTGGAAGCTATTCTAAGATATCTTAACATTTCTCGAATGAAAGAATTGCAGGTGGCACATATCTAGCCAGCATATGAATTTATTGCATGTTGTGTACCCCTCTAGGGGCAGATGATGCCTATCATTAATAGAACGAACTAGGACATAACCAGCCTAGCGTATCTTCGAATGGAATTTCGCGTATGGAACATAGCCTATAAAGGGCGGCCTCACCAATTTGGGAGGCTTAAGAATTTATTGGATTATCTAAGAGAATGGCACCTTCTACTATGTTGGGCGTAGGACTTAAATCTTCCACCAGGTGGACGGGAATATAAGAAAAAAGGTTGGTCGATAGGCCAGAAATCTCCATTTGTTCAGTTTGGAAACTAGGAAAAAGCCTACAATATGTGTTGTGGAACTCGAATCTACTCCGGGTTTGCTACGGTGAGGCCAGTCCGAAAGGCATTGCATCTAAATGCTCTAAGCGTCTAAAGTCCATGTTAATTATACTCAGTAGACAATCAAGGTTAGAAAAGTTTACCTGTTCCCCTCTAATGCTAGTGTAGTGTATAACAGAAATAAACAATTTAAAATCAGAAAATGAAGTTAAATGAAGAGATTTTGGATTTCGACTAGAGTGACCGACATCGCTGACCGTTTGAAATGACGAAGAGATTGATTAGATGTAAAAGATTAAGGATAGACTATCGACACATCAGAGTATGAAATCTATTACTCAAGTCCATGCGCTATGTCTTAGTTCATTTTGGAAGTTCTAAGGATTTAATTATTCGATCTCAACTTCGATAGTGAATATGCAAGTTCTGTTGTTCATTGTCATTATATGTTCAAGTTCATTAAAATGAGATTCGATTTCAATTTAAGGCCTAGAGATTAGCCAAGTCTAAATATGCCAATCCCTAAAATGTCGATCCCTAGAATGCCGACCACTAGATATCGACCCCTAGATGTCGACCACTTCCCTTTTGCAAAAATACCAATCCTTTTCTTTAAACAAAGACACCGACCTCTTTACTTCACCATCTTCAACCAAAACCTCCAATACCTCCACTCTAACGATCCTTTTCACTCCACTTCTTTTTAACCATCCTCCCATAAAGCTCCCATACTAATTCCTCTCCCACGTCATCAAGCGATGAATCGTTGTATCCACGCTATACAACAAGTTCCAAGCCTATATTCTCCCTTCTTTGTCCTCCTTACTTATTCTATCGAACCCTATCCACCAATGATTCACCTCCTCTAGGCCCTTCGATCACCTATCATCGTGGCCTCGAGCACCATCCTAATCATCGATGGCACATAATCCACTATCTCATCATGAAATCGAAAGTTAAAAAATTAAAAACCAACCTATGTGAGTGTATGTATTAGGGGTATGGGTGAGAGCTTTGGAGATGTTTGAAATGGAAGGATAAGGGAGGCAGGTTCCTGAAGCAGGTTGAATTGCAAAATGGTTTTGTTTTGGAGTTAAGGGAAGGAAGAAAAGAGGGTTCAATTTTGAATGCAGGCACTTGATACTTTAGAAGATGGTGGAAATATTAAGCAAATAGGGATGGAAAGAAAGAATGGTAGCTTATATAGGGAAAGAGGGGTCGACACATGAAATAAGGAGAGAAGGATCGACATAAAATATACCGATCCCTATGATTATGTGACTAAGAAAGAAGAAAGTAGGAAGGGATCGGCATGAAAAGTATTAACTTATACACAGGAGAAGGGTTCGGCACAAAGGGCGTCGACCCCTGTAAACGTGAAGAAAGAGAAAGGGATAGGCTAGCAACATGCCGATCCTTGTGAATACAAGGAGTGCAAGGGATGGAACGGCTAAGCACATGCCGATCCCTATAAACTATCAAAAAAAAGGGAGTAAGGGGTCGACCATGAGTATGTGCACAAATAAATATAGGCATTGAAATTATTAAAAGCATGCACATATAAAATGCGATGAAAATTAGCGACAACCCGTGAATGTACACACACATCTAGAAGCCAACAACAAGAACATGTACATGAACGTGCATGTGTGTCACCCAAAGGTTCAATATTTTGAAATCGATAGAAATTGAAATTAAATCTGAAGCCTTCAAGTTCGAGGCTGGACCAAACAATCCAAGCTTGTTAGTCTTGTGGAACCAAACTTAAAAATATCAACTGATGGAGTATAGCCCTAGATTTATACTATTGGAAATAGTTCAAGCGTCATGGCGATCAATGTGAAATTCAGCACCTTGGAAAAATGATTTGACAAAGGAATAACAACCATTCAGGAATCTAGATAGATCTCTTTTCGACTGCTCAAACTCGCTATGATTCAAAGCACATCATGTTCATCACAAGACATACTTTGGGAGGCAAGTGTTATCTAGCATTCTAACCCGACTATATCGAACTGATTGCATGAGTTAGATTCAACTGCCATCAAGGCTAACGACTCCAGAGTGATGATTGTGTGGCCTAGAAGTCAAGTAGAAATGATTATGTGATGTCAGGATTGAATGGAATTGATAGATGCACAATATAGAAGGCTCAAAGTATGGAAATATGGCTCGATTAATAGGAGGGATCGACATAGATTGGCTCATATAAGTGGGAACGACATACTGCATAGAAGAGGGATCGGCATACCTCAAAGCACAAGAGCATTTTTGTGGAGGACTATTCATATCTAGAAATCTATATGTCCAATCCCTATGAAATTTGAAGAGCAAGATATATGGACCCTAGGGAGCTTACCTTAGAGATCGTATGTCAAAAGGACAATATTTGAGGGATCGACATGTATCCCTTGGAAGGGATCGACAGAGGACTACATGCAAGCAATGTCGAAGCAAAGATCAAGCAATAACTCAAACTTTAGTGATCCAAATGACTTGAAAATTGGAGGTTAAACGTATTTTTGCATGAAGAAGCCATATAGGGATCGCTCACCAAAATCCGACCAAATAAGGAATTGGTAGCAATCCCTCCTCATTGGGAATTGGCCTAGCGATCCCTTTGGTGGGCCCATGTTGTTTAGAAGGTCCTTCTATCGAGATTTCAAAGAGATATTTGGTCATCTTCATATGTAAATACTAGCTTGATGGGTCATTCTGAGGATCTTTACACTACTTATTATTCTAATCTTCATTGTAATCAAATACTTACTATTTTCTATTGTTGTTATTGGAGTGATAAGTGATTACTAAAGGATAACGTTCAAAGTGGATGTAGGCATATAACGCCAAACCACTATAAATTTCTATGTCTTTGATTACTGCTTTTTCTCTATTGTTAGCGTATTCATTTCCTCAGTTTAATTTAACCTTTCTTCACTTATTCTTCTACAAAATATATTGTTGGGTGTTTATGACCAATTTAGTTGCAAACAGCAGGAAAACTTCAAACTGTAGGGTCGATGAGAAACACTCAAAATAGAAAACCATTGATGCACTAGCTTTCTAAAATAGAATTTGATACTATAATGAGTTTCTATCATTGTCTTCAGAAAACTACTGTTGCCCGAAGATAGGCAATAATGGAAAGACGTAAGCATTCATTGGCCAATTGAATGGTTCGACTCTTCATCACAAGAATCAGCCGTCGCCTAAAGATAAAGCAGCGTCGAAGGGATATCCCTCGGAACAAATCGCTTGCGTACTTGTAAATTGGCGCACAACCGAATTTCCAATATTCAACTTAAAAAGATCTTTGATGCAGCCTAAAGATAGGTAGCCTCATGAAAATGTTGCTTAAAATCAAGCACCTAAATCACAAATTCTTGGAGATATGAATTGACACATGAGCATGACTTTGGTAATGTCGTTAGCAGTCAAGCAAGGCACACATAACTAAGGATAAGCAGGGAATCCATGGAAAGTTGGAAATTAAATCAACGGAATTCCTCAATCACATATTAGGATTGAGCGCTAGACTTAGGGAAATTGAATCGTTTGCCCTACACCTGTCCATCTCCCATAAATGTCCAAATAGAGGCATCCGAATTGCTAATCTCACAAATAGGAATAGGCGTACAAATACTTTGTAGTAGGGAACATCACTAAGTCCAAACAAGAATAACCATAGAGTTGGTTAGATAAAAGTTTTGTTTACAAGACAAAGCACTATGGCAGAAAATTGCCACCCGAGGAAAATCACGGAACTGAAAACATTGGCTAACAAGAATAACCATAGAGTTGGTTAGATAAAAGTTTTGATACATACATCCAGAGTGACATTGGCTAACAATGTCGACTCGGAAGGATTCAGTCAAAATCAAGGAACTGAAAACATTAAAACTCAGAGCTTGGAATCAAACAGCAAAATCACTAGTTCCTAGAGATAGGAATTACCATGAAAATAGGCTGGGGCAGTCAAACATATTGCTTAGGAAATCTAGTCTTTCGAAAATATACGGAATTAGTATTTAAAGTGATCGGCCCTATGGACTAGGGCATATACACCTACCCTTGATCGAAATAAACTAGACCGAGCCTAAATAGGAATGGCCCCAGAATTGGCTAAGCCAAGCTACATTAGAGTTTTGAATGGAGCTAAGTAATAGAATATGCCAAAATAACCGCAGGAGTATTATTTATATGGATAGAGTTGCGATAAATAAATAAGA
This sequence comes from Allium cepa, assembly GCA_030765085.1. Classification (NCBI taxonomy): domain Eukaryota; kingdom Viridiplantae; phylum Streptophyta; class Magnoliopsida; order Asparagales; family Amaryllidaceae; genus Allium; species Allium cepa. The sequence continues at coordinate 191,791,140 of CM060942.1, forward strand.
TGCATGGAAACACAAGAGGTGCAGCAGTAAGAAAAGGTGATGCTCGTAATCGAGAAGTTAAACAATCAACTCCTGGAGATAGAGACGTGTGTGTAGATTGGATTTTGGAAACCACAAGAAAGGGGAATCGGCATTATCGATGCACACCCGATGGTGAGGAAAAGAATAAAATATGTTATCCTTGCAATAGACTACTGAGCAAAGAGGAACTGCTTGCCATGACCAAGGTGAAAATGGACAAACAGATGAGTGGAAGCAGTTAGCCAAAAGTTCTCGATACCCATAGGAACCTTTCGGTACTAATAGGCTTAGTATTGAGTCATTAATATGTTAGTTTTTTAAGACAGAGATTGAAGAATGACTAGAATTTTAGCTACAGCCTACGTTAATCTACCATCGTTTAGAAATTGGCAACATCAAGAAGGAGTAATCACCAGCCTTTAGGAATTTTATTATTCTTAGGAAATAAGCAACTTCAAGGAAGGATGACCAAAATCGAATAATTTGTGCAATATTTTTTGGGGAACGAAAACTGTGCCAACCAAACTTTAATAACAATGCTAGAAACCAATTAGGACATGCTCGGTAGAAGATCAGTGAAGATAGCCATGGAAAATTGGAAGTACTATTATAATTTTCCCGATCCAAGAGCGGGATTGGGAAGCTTAATTAAATAGGGGGCAGTTAAATAATTTTCCCAATAACATCTAGCTACAACTGGAGCCTAGAATCAGGCATTTTAAACCTTTAATAAACAAGATTCGGTTATTGGCAAAGATCATACAATAAGGAAATGAACATCCCAGCTACTTTCTAAGACAGTTAGGAGCAACACAAGAATTGTGTTATCCATGACTAGTGTTTGGTCGAAAGGAAAGCGACCAAATACGTGCAAGAATGGATACGGAGTTGCTTAAATGGCGTCCCTATGTCGCAAAGCAGAGCACTTTGGGAACTGTAAGTAGGGCCGAATAAAGGAACATAATCAATGAAGTTGTTGGGATTTTGTCTTTCTGCCCAAAGTTATTGGACAAAGAAGACCGCTTCCACATAAGCACGGCTAAAATGAAGACTAATAGAACAAGCTTCGAAGAATCCCTGCTTGCTTCTCTTAATTCGTCCCATGCTCTTAAGGCCGTTTACTCACTTATAGGAGGAGGTGGACTTTGCAGTATCTCCATAGTAGAAAATGTGCCATGCAATTCAGTTGTAATCAATCATCCCGGTATGACAAAAAAAATGTGAAGCCTAAGCCGTGAAGTATCCAACTTCTGGAGGAGTTAAAGTTACTTCGCTAGACTAAAGATGGGATAGCAAGAAAGTCATTCTAAATAATAAAACTTACCTTTCAATATGATTGGATATGTTTTACTTTAAATAATATTCTCATATGAACAACACTCAAAACTCAAGGGAACTCGACATATGTTGACTAGTAGGTATCTGAGCATTAACCAGGTTAAGTCTAGTGTGTTATCTATGCAAAATGAGTTCAATGTTCCAAACACCATGAATGGACCATCCTGCGTAGATAACTCACTCAAACTAGAAAAATGAGTCACGTTATACTTTAAGATTATCTTTTTTGGACTTGCCTATTATCAAGGAGAAATCGATAATGGAGTCGCTGTCCGAAGCGACGCGAAAAGATTTTCTTTTCAAGATCACCACTAGTGTAAAAAAGAGAAAAGTGATACGATGGAATCATCCACTACGTCCTATATTGGAATAAATCATCACACAAGAATTCAAACAGAGATAGAAACTTAGCCAAATTCTTGAAAAGCAACGGTCAAAGTTAGAAAAATGGACTTGACTTTGGAACAAGGTGCATACGATAGAGGAAAAACTAGCTTCACCACTGGCCAAGTATAATCCAAAATTCAACCATCTCCCTTTGAAATTTTCATCATCCCAAAATCAACATGAAATATTTTCTATACGAACCTAAAGCGTGACATGATCTCTAGAATGTAGATTGTGTCACCAACAGAAACGAATGGAATTTCAACTGTAACTAAAATGAACGGTTAAAGGACAATCTACCAAATGAAAGCAATATCTGGAAACGACACTCAAATGATCAACCTAGAGCTAACAGAATATTAGCTAAGGGTTTGCCTCAATCTATAGCATAGTCTGTTTTCAACGAAAATGTACTATGGGGGGAAAATGTTAACAGGGTTTTTGACCAAGCCAATTTCAACTGCACGTTAGAACGTCAAAACGAAGATAAAACGATTCAAGGACTTTGAAAACATCATAAAAAGGCAAGAAGAAGAAAATGTTAAAAAAATGAGCAGAAAAAGTTGACTTGAGATTTTCAACTTTGCGCTTGGTGTCAAACCTGAGTCATATCTAAGCTAAACCGAGGATGAATGAAGGAAAACTTGAGCTGAGAAATAGAAAGAAAAGACAACATAACTTAGAGTTGGAACCAAGTCAAACCCAACATAAGATTAGGTCAGACCCGAATCAACTCTGAATTAAGTGACTTGGAGACGGGTCCAAGTCAAACCTAAGACAAACTAGGGTTAGACTTGAGTTGTGTGAGTCGGACTCACAAAACTCTTAGGTTGGACTCCAAGTACTAAAACCTATGAAAGACCCCAAACAAGATGAAGACGAAATGATTTGAAACTTGGAGAGCACAGTTAGAAGAGCTAGAGAAGCGACTTAGGAAAGTTTCAGTATGTTTGGAGGTAACTCCTTAACTCGGTACCAAGTTAAGGAATCTCAATGAAACGACTCCGAACTTGGTAAGCACACTTATAAGAAGCTAGAAAACAACTAGAGAAGTTTCACCAAATATGGGACTAAGTCCTTAACTCTGTATCAAGTCATGGTTTTGAGCTAGATCGAGTTAAGAATTCTGACGAATTAAGGATTTGACGAGTTTAAGATTTTGAGTTGAACCCGATTTATTTCCAAGTCTTGGCATCTTTATATTTTTGGCAAGTGATCCGTGAGTCTTCCTATGTGTGTTTTCATGAATTTTCGTAGAGTTCCACAGAACCAGTCATAAGAAATGAAGACTTGACGGTACATACCGTGGGATAACCCAAGTCATGGAAGGATTATAATCAAAACTCATCAACAACATACCAAATTACATAGAGGGGATCTAGACGAAGCGAGGAGCTCGAAACAAAAGGGTTTAGCCAAGCTATGGCTAAGGGTTAGACTCAGCCCCAGGTCAAGGGCTTGACTCGGTACCGAGTCTAAACCATAACTCGGGTTGTCAAAGTATTTCTTATACTACCTTGGTCCAGTCTTTGGACTTCTCTAGTAGCAGTTTTCTTATCCGATATGACAGCTACACCTATAAATACAAACCATGGAGCAACCAATAAATAATACGAATTCTGCTATCAATACGCAGGAATTCTATCTCTTCCTTGACTCTTTCTTCTTCACAACAGTCACCAGGGCAGCTCCTCTTGGAAATTCTAAGATTTACAACTTGTCTTACTCCTGTACTTGTGATTCTTTCTCTCTCAAACCCCTTGTAATCTCCTACAAATAAGATCAAATCAATAAGCAAAGTTATAAAGTGGATGTGGGCTTAGTTAACAGATGAACCACTATAAAAATCTCTCTGTCTCTCTCTTATTTCTTTACTTTATTACCATTTTCTATTATCCTTGCCCTATCCTAACAAGGTCAGTACTTTCGCATAATACTTTTGGGTGTTGATCCATTTTTTGAGTTAACATTTTGGTACTTTCACCGATAAAATTGAATCCAGGCTTAGATCTAGCTATCCACTTTGGATTGAATATATACAGATATCTTACTTAAATAAATCAATGATCTGTTGCTCTAATGGCTCCCAAAAGGAAATCTACATCCGGGAGATCCACTGATGAAACTGTTGGTGGTGATGAAACAAACATCCACCAAACAGAAGCTAACGGTAGAAATCCTTCTCCAGGCTCTTCTTCTCACCAAGAAGTTATCACAAGAGGATAACTCAACGAAATGGTTAATGAGCTTAACAAAAAAATAGTTTATAGCTAAAATTCTCTTATGGATAAGATTGATGCTTTGCTAGCACACATCCATCAGTGTTCCGAGAGCCGGGCAAGGAACTATAACTGCTATAGAACATGGGAATTTCTTTGTTCCAAGCTTAAATGGGAGGAACAACGAACAAAAACTAAAAGATGTAATCGGTGGAGCTAGAAGGATTGTTATAGGGATGATGGAAGTGCTCCTATTACTGGATTACAACCTAGTGCTAACCCAAATCTTGGAGTGAATACTCCTCGCGTGAACAATGCAATGCTTATTTCTCATACTGAAGGTGACTTGCAACTTGATGGAGATGAATTGCATCCAAATGCTAATGTATACAAGCAAAATGTTGGAAATGAAGTCCAAACTGCCATGATAAGGCTGACTGTGCATCAATGGAACTTTATAGGAGCTATTCTCTTAGAGAAAAGAGAACCTAGGCTTCAGTTGGTGAACATAGATCGTTTGCGAAGTCAAACACTCGACGTAGACCTTGATAGTCGACCTTTAGAATACTATGCCAGAAAAGACTACATCGCCAAAAAGAGATTAAGGGCAGGAAGAACAAGGAATGAGGTTCTGCACCAAGCCAAACTTCGTAAACTGAAAATGTTCTAAGAGAAGAACATTCTCGGAAGTTCATCTTGCTGACTATGCCATCATACAATGGAACTACAGATCTTAGGCAACAACATTTCTTGGAAGGAGTCGCTTCCATGTAGTTTATGAGACTTCCACCGAAATCCATTTCCACTTTTGATTAACTGGCAAATAGGTTTTTGGAGTAGTTCAGGCTCCATTCTACATGTCCCAAGGACTGATGTCATTTCTAGCCTATCATTAGGACCTAAAGAATCGCTAAAGGGCTTTCTGAGCTGATGGAACCGCTCTCTTGCAAGAAAATCTTCCCTTGCGCATCCATAAGCCACACACCACTTTCTTGACCGACAGAATCATGTCCTTGTAAGCACAAACTGCCATGTGCATCCATAAGCTGCACATCACTTCTTGAGCCAATCGCGCTCTTGCAAGAAAATTTCCCCGTGCGTCTCCCATAAGCCGCATGTCGCTTCTGGAGCCAATGGAACCGCGGTCTTTCCAACAATCTCCCTGTATGCGCAACCATAAGCCGCACCTCGCTGCTTGAACCGATGGAATCATGTTTAAGTATGCTTCACTTCTTTGCTGCTTGAACTGATAGAACCATGTCTAAGTACACTTCGCTCTTTCACTGCTTAAATCGATGGAAGTACATTCAGGTATGCTCCACCCCTCGCTTCTTGAACCGATGGAACTGTATTCAAATATGCTCCACTTATTTGTTGCTTAACAGATGGAACACGCTCCACTTCCTCGTTGCTTGAACCGATGGAACCGTGTTTAAGCATGCAATATTCCCATATATCATGATACACATATCGCTTCTCAAACTAATGGAGCCCCTATTAGCAAAATCCAGACCCATAGTTTATTGGGGTGGATACTAGGACACACACACAACACTTCACTTAATTTGTGTCATGTTTTTATTCTATTAGGGCTAACTTGTCCTCGCTTTATTTGCAGGTTCAATGGATCATAGGTCCATGTACGATTCCCTTAATGGTCAGATGAGCAAGCATAAGAGGCATGGCTCATGTACATAATCTTGTGGTTCTAGCCATGATTTTGATAACAATAGATGCTTTGGTTGAGACTGGGAGAGCAAAGATAGGGGCTATCAGTATTATGATTCATCCTCAGGGCGTAAGTCTTAATTCATGTCTCCTCTACCTAAAATTTTGGATAGATTCTCTGACCGACCCAATGACATCCCTCTTACCGACGTTTCTCATACCCCTACTTTAATCTCTTTAACTGCATAGTAAACGGCACAGCCTCGATAGTTCAAGCAATCATATAGACTTGTTGCTTTTGACACTTCTTGTGAGCGAGTTGATAAAAGACATATCCAAACTCCCATCATCATAACAGAGAAATAAATCACTTTTAATCCCCATATGGATGCTCTGAAGCATCAATTTCTAAAGACCTACTTTAATGCAGTCAAGTTTGCTTCTGATGTAAATGATATTCCTTTGCATGTCTTAGGTCAATGATGCTTATGACCGATACTTTATACGAAAAAGACTGGTTGAGGTGATTTCTAAATGCTGTGAAAGCAAAGAAGTTGAGCCACAAGGAATGAAGCTTGAGGCAGATCTGGACAAGAAAACCATATCTAATCTTGATGAGGAAGTCGCAAGGCTCATAAGTCATTGAAAGAAGACGAGAAGAAAGTCATAGACCGATCGAATCGGTCAAACAGGAGAGACAAAGCCATGAAAAACAAAGTGAGACTGCCCGTCATAGGAGTCACACTCTATCATTGAAGAAAAAGCGTCTAAACAAAGAAGTAAAGGAGCTAAAGAAATATCTGGATAAAGAGAAGAAAGAAAAAGACAATGCTCTTATGGAGGCTCATAACTACTACGAAGAGTTGGTGGATACTCACGAGGTGAGGGAAGAGGTGGAAGCTCGGGCCAAAGTTGTGGTAGAACAGGTCAAGGCCACGGAATGTGGACTAAAGATGAATTTGAGTCAGTAATAGTTCGCTAAATGTTAAAATGATCGGATTCAGGAAGCTGAAATGGCTCAATGATGATCACCCCAAGACCATGGCCTTGGCATAGGAAGAAATTGTAGATGAAAAACAGGAGTTCATTGGTGGAGCTGAGGATGACGTGAAGAAATTAGAACATGATCTTTTAGATGAGGTGGAGCTCGAAGTACATAAAGCCAACGAGCGCATTCTGCACCTGGAGTTGACTATTGGGGTCAGAATGACCAATGTGAAAGCTTCGGGTCTATTCCCCAAGATATTATAATAATCCTTACTTCTGGGCTCACGGCTACCTTCATCTCTCCATCAGATCCACAGTATAACCCAGATGAGCCTCGCCTCCAAAACATAGTCATGTTATCTCCCAACTTAAAAGGAAATTATGATGGCATCCAACTCACACCAAGTCCAAATATGGTGGAGGTATCTCACCGAACTCACCTATATTTAAGCGGGCTCAATAATAGCATTCGACTATTATGTTTCTCAGATTTTAGGTCAGGCTGCAATCGTCCCTCTCCCTGAAGGAACTTCCCAACTGGCACAATAAGCATCAACCATGAAATGAACGGTCGTGTCTTTTTTCGAGACCATCTCGAGTGTTCCAACTGGTGAGACCCTTGGCCTTGGTGCATAAATGATTAACGCTTTGCTGGAAGAAGCAACGGGTGACTTCTAAGGAAGTCAGGTGGATAAGGATGTTATTACATTGTGATCCTCGAGGAATTTCTCAAGGCCTACTATGAAAGAGTTGCTAGCATCCTAGAATCTGTTTTCCAAGGAAATTGAGCAGGAGAAGGTTGAATTCATTCCTCCTTCTTTTTCTAAAGCTTTGCCTTGCCAAACTATCTTTTCTCTAGTCACTCTTTCTGCCCCTAGAAGCACTCAAAGTGATCCCACTAGATCATCGCAAAGCACTTCTTCAAAGGGCTATGGAAGCGACGGGGGAAGCAGAAAGAATCTAAAGGAGCATAGTGCACACTACTCTGGAGAGGGAGCCAAGAATAAGAAGAAGAAGAGACATAAGCATTAGATGTAATTGTTTGTTTGCTTTCTATGCATAGCCGTAGGATTTTCTTTTGTATAGGCTGGCTTTGTATGGGTTCGTCCCCCATTTTTTTGACGTTGTGTTAATAAAAACTTGTTTTTATCAAGCTTTGTGTTGACTTGTTCGAGTTGTAAGAAATATGCTTATTTTTTTATGCATGTGCGAACCATTTCTTTGTTGTCACATCTCCAAATTACTAGCCCATCCTATATGTATTTAATCAAGATCAATCTGAATTATAATAGCGATTTGTTTCATGCTGTATCTATCACCTAGAGCTTAATGGCTTAGGTACCCATCTCCAGGTGCCCTTCTTTGACTATGTCTAACTCTGGGGTCCAATCGAATTTTAATCAAAAATGGTGGTCCAAACATCCATTTTTGGAATGTTTGCATCTAATCATGCCTAACTCTAAGCATTGATCAAAGTTGATCACTTGGTACAGTGATTTAGATATCCCTTATAAGGATATTTATTTCCAACCATGCCAGACTCTAGGCATCTATTGGATTTGACTATCTGGGATAGTGGTTTTTTCATTCCACTTTAGGATGTAGTCTTCGATAATGCCTTACTTCAGGCATTGAACGTGGTTTGTGTAGGTCCTCGCCTAACTTCGAGCAATGATATTTCGCCTTTCCTTCCTCTAGGCAAGGTGTCAGTGTTCTTATACAAGACCTCGCCTGACTTTGGGCTTTGGTATTTTATTTTGCCCTCCTCTAGGTATGGTGTTGATGCTCTGCTAAACTCTAGGCAAGAGCTACTAGGGCGAACTGTCTCGTTCCACTCTCGAATGTTTATACTCCAGCACCAAGTCAGGGATTGAAGGAGTTAATAGGCATTAGTCTCTGGATGCTAGGGACAACCTAACTTTAGGGCCCGATCAAGTGATAGAAAAGTTCGGTTGGCACCTATCTCTAGATACCTACGCACCTGCATTATGTATATGAAGATTCATTCATGTTAATCATAATTCACATTTTGGGGTTAAAAGGAGATAGAGTCATAGATTCAGGAAGTCGTTTCTTTTTAGATTCAAAGGAAATGACAAATTCTGTCTTATTATATCAGCATAGGTCAAATATTTACAAAGTATGACATATCATCATAAGTGCTCGCCATTCCATGCCTACAGAAGCGAAATCCCGTCAATGATTGCCAACATGAATGTTCCATCTCCATGCTTGTATTTGATCGCATAAGAGCCTTCCTAGCTCAGGATGGTATTCACGGAGCTTGGGAAGATTCATTTGAGAACGAGATCATCAAATTCAAAGGACCGACTCTTGAACTTGGTGTTGTAATATCGGGCGACTTATTTTTGGTGCACGACCGCTCTCAGGTTAGCTTCATTGTGCCTCTTATCGATCATATCAAGTGACTCCAGCAGGAGTTCCTCATTTTTTTAGGGCTGTACTTTGTCGCTCAATGAGAAAGTACCTCGAGTTCAATTGGAATTACAGCCTCAGATCCATAGGCTAGGTGAAATGGAACGTGGCCTATTGTGGACTTACGAGTCATTTCGTAAGCCCAAAGTGACAATGGTAGTTCATAGACTCACTTACCGTTGGCCTTATTCAGTCACTTCTTGAGAATGGACTTAATTGTTTCGTTCATAGCTTCTACTTGTCCATTCGCTTACACGTGCGCTACCGCTGCAAATCTCTTCCCAATGTGATGTCTGCGGTTGAAGTCTTTGAACTCAACATTATCAAATTAAGTTCCGTTATCAGAAATAATTGTTTGCGGAAGCCTAAAGCAATAGATGATGTTTTTGACGATGAAGTTAATCACCTTCCTAGTAATGATTGTGGCCACTAGCTCCGCTTCAGCCCACTTTGTGAAGTATTCGACAACTGTTAGGAAATAAAAATATACGGTTTTGATGACAACAAATATACAATGGTAATCGAATATGCATATATGTTTATATATATAGGTACTTGCTAGAGCAACATCAATAGAAAGACAAGAACAGGGCTCAAAGAGCACAACAAGAGACTACAAGTCGATAGGATTAGAGAAGCACATGAAAAAGAGCATAAAACTGATATGAACAATATCAGACGTCTGGGTGCACAAGCCATATGTCTAAAATAATTCTTTGGAACAACAGACAGACTAAACCAGACGTCTGGCAATTGCACTCAGACGTTTGATCTACTACTATATTCAAAAATATATATAGTATCAGACGTCTGAAACATATTCCAGACGTTTGATTTCAAACTCGGATTTTAAATTTAAACTTCAAGTGCCACATTCGAATAGACATCTCCGCTTCTCTTTGCTGCAACTCTTCATCGTCAACAGAAGCAACTGTAGAGCACTTGTTAATGGATGCAACTACTTAAGAAAACTCTCTACAACTATATATATCATCAAGAATTAAGATAACAAATTACCTTACTTACTTACGCTCTCTAATTACATAGTCTATCATATATTCTTGATCACTAGCAATCTATACTTGTATTTCACTCTTCCGTATATTCAGTTCCTCAAAAACAATACTCTCTAGATATATATTGGAAGCATTGCACTAATTAGCCAATATCCATGTTATAGAACACATATTTGACAAGAATAATTTATTGTAACCAGGCCTATTCCTCTGGGTGAAGCAAGGGTGTTTGATAGTCGAATTCCGAAGGGGAGCTTCTGGACTGGACGTAGGTTGGAAGGTTTGAACCAGTATAAAATCCTAATATGCTTATTCTATATTTACTTAGATTAATATTGTTTTAGTTGTATCATATATTTTGTCGCATATACTTGCATATACACTTCTCTTCGCTGCAACTCTTCATCGCCAACGGAAGCAACTGCTGAGCACTTGTTAATGGATGCAACTACTCAAGAAAACTCTCTATAGCTATATATATATATATATATATATATATATCATCAAGAATCAAGAGAACAAATTACCTTATTTACTTACGCTCTCTAATTACATACTCTATCATATATTCTTGATCTCCCACAATCTATACTTGTATTTTACTCTTTCATATATTCATTTTCTCACAAATAATACTCTCTAAATACATATTGGAAGCGTTTGTACTAATTAATCAATATCTGTGTTATAGAACACACATTTGACAAGAATAATTTACTATAACCAAGCCTATTCCTTCGGGTGAAGCAAGCGTGTTTGATAGTCAAATTCCGAAGGGGAGCTTCGGGACTAAATGTAAGACGGGAGGTCCGAACCAGTATAAAATTCTGGTATGCTTATTCTATATTTACTTAGATTAATATTGTTTTAGTTGCATCGTACATTTTGTCATATATACTTGCATATACACTACACGATCCACCCTGTAAACTTTCAATTGGTATCAACGTAAGGTTTGATCAAAGTACAGTAGCACATTTTTGAATCACTTTAATATGGCAAGTATTTTCCAAGAAGGTCAATCCATAGCACGACCCCCACTTTTTAATGGCTCTAATGATGCATATTGATCAGCCACTCAAAATAAATATGAAGCAGCTGACACTGCTATGAACACATGGAATGATGCACCAAAAACCGTAGCTTCCAATAATGCAAAAGCCATGATTGTTTTTTTTTCATTAGATAAGAATGAATTTTCATGTGTCATGTTATGTAACACTATATATGATATTTGGCGTACCCTACAAGTTACACATAAAAGCGCAAATAAATTTAAACAAACTAAGTTTTCAATTTTACAAATTCAATTTTCATCATTTAAAATGAAACAAAATGAATCTATAGTAGATATATACTCTAGATTCCAAACCATTCAACATGATTTTATGGCACTTGGAGTCAAATTCATAAATTTTGACTTAATATCTAGAATACTCAATTCATTAACTCCAGAGTGGGAAAAAGTATTAGCTATTGAAGAAGCTAATGATCTCTCAACACTCTTAGTTAAAGAATTGATAGGTAATTTAATGTCCTATGAAGCTAATTTGCAGATGAGAAAAGAACAAAATTCAAAGAAGAAAAACATAGCATTCCCAGCAACAAATGAAGACTCTAATTTAGACGAAGAAGACATCGTATTTATTGCCAAAAACTACAACAAATTCAAGAAATTTAGAAAAATGACCAGATTTCAAAAAGGAGAAATATCAACCTCTACAAATCAAACATCAATCAAATGCTACGAATGTAACTAGTTTGGACATATGAAGAAAGATCGTCCCAAGCTGAACAATGATAAAAAGAAGAACAAATTCGAAAAATTCAAAAAGAAGAAAGCTTTCAAAGTAACATGGGATGACTCGGATTCTTCAACATCATCAGATTATGATAGCGATAATGACGGAGAACAAGATAATATATGCTTTATGGCAAAAACGGATAAGGTATATCCTGAACTTAGCTATGATGAATTGTTAGAACTTAGCATGGAATTAGATGATAAATTTAGAAAAATTAAAAAATTGAATAAAGAACTTATAGCCAAAATAAATAGATTAGAACTTGAAGCAGGAATGTTAAAAGATGAAAAAATTATTTTTGAGGAGGAACTAGAATTATCTCAAGAAAAATTAAAAATAGTTTGGTTGAAAATGAGACTATGGCTATTGATTTTGGAAAAACTAGACTAGAAAAGAATAACTTGTTAAAAGAAAATATCAACTTGAACAGTAATATAAAAACATTGAAAATTGAAAATTTAGAATTAAAAAAATTAGATAAAATTACAAATAATGTTTCAAAATTTAATAAAGGAAAAAAAAATTTGAAAAATCTTATCAAAAATTCAAAACCATCAGGTAATAGAAATGGAATAAGATTTAAAAGTATTCCTAAACAAAAAGGGAATTATATTAAGAAATATAGTTTTATCTATCAAAAGACTAAAAAACCACCTAAGTCTAATACGAATAACAAAAAGTATAAAAATTTGGATTCCTAAGACAAATAATAATTTAAAAAATATATTAATAATTTTTTAGATAATGTAGCCTATAATAAAAACTATGTTCATAAAGGTACCAAACCTTCTTGGGTATGGCTACTTGCTCCTCCTAACATCTAGGACCCTAACAAAGTGTATGGGTACCAATTAAATCATCTTTTATTTTGCAGGTACCCAAAATAAAAAATAAGAAGAAATGGATACTTGATAGTGGATGCTCTAAACATATGACCGAAAACTCAAAAATGTTATCAAACATAACATACATCATGGTGGAACGGTAACTTTTGAAGATAACTCAAAAGGATACGTCGTTGGCATCGAAGAAGTCATCAACTCTGGGATTTCTGACTCTTCTATTATTATAAATGTTTTGTTAGTAGAAAATTTAAAACACAACCTACTTAGTATTTGTAAATTACGCGATAAAGGTTTTCAAATCAATTTTGTAAAAGATAGATGTAATATTTTCGACAATAACAAACAACTTATCTTTGAGAATTTTAGAAACAAAAATGTTTATGTCTTAAATATGAATATAAATCAAAATTCAAATTTATGTTTAACCGCCAAACATAACGATCCATGGTTATGGCATAAACGATTTTGTCAAATTAATTTTAAATATATTAATAAATTAGCAAAATATGAGCTAGTTAGAGGTTTACCTAAAATAAGTTACAAATAGAAAATTTATGCGACGATTGTCAAATTGGAAAACTAAAGAAAAGCGCTTTTAAATGTAAAAATAGTATTTCTTCAAAACAATCATTAGAACTATTACATTTAGATTTATTTGGTCCAACCCAAGTACGATCTATAAATCACAACAAATATGTTTTCGTAATAGTTGATGATTTTTCAAGATATACATAGAATTTATTTCTAAAACATAAAAGTGACACCTTTGGAATGTTTAAAAATTTTGCTAAAAGAATTAAAACTCAAATGTTTTCGAAAATTAAAAATATTCGAAGTGATCATGGTGGAGAATTCGAAAATGAACTTTTTGCCAATTTTTGTAATAAAAATTGCATAAGTCATAAATTTTCTTTTCCCCGCACACCTCAACAAACTGGTGTAGTCGAAAGAAAAAGTCGTACATTACAAGAATGTGCACGAACACTATTAAATAGTAGAGCTCTACCAAAACATTTTTGGATAGAAGCTATTGCTACGGCTTGTTATGTTTTGAATCGAGTGACCATACGACTTATGACTAAACATACTTGTTTTTGAAATATTTTTGGGAAGAAAACCTAAAGTATCATACTTTAAAACTTTTGGATCAAAATGTTTTATACCAAGTACAAAAGATAATTTGGGAAAATTCGACCTGAAGGCCGATGAAGGAATTTTTGTTGGATATTCGGATCGTAACAAGGCGTATAGAATTTTTAATAAACGAACTAACACAATTGAAGAAAGTTTACATGTTTCATTTGATTAATGTTTTCTTAACCATCACACTAATGAGGGTGAAGAAATAGTTCCAATAACAAATACAACAATTTTTTTAATAATGAGACAAATGCATAAATTAATACTTTAGTATCATCTCCTAGAATTCTAAAAGATCATCCAAAAGATAATATCATTGGAGATCTCAATTCAAGAGTAACTAGAAATCAACTTAACCAAATAAGTCATATTGCATTTGTGTTAAATTTTGAACCAAAAAATTATAAAGAAGCTACAGATGATAATTTTTTGATAATAGCCATGCAAGAAGAATTAAATTAATTTGAATGTAATAATGTTTGGGAATTATTACCAAGAGCAGAAAATCAATCAGTTATTGGAACAAAATGGGTATTTAAAAACAAAGAAGATGAAAACATAAATATAGTTAGAAATAAAGCACGTCTAGCTGCTCAAGGTTATAATCAAGAAGAAAGTATCGACTACGACGAAACTTTTGCTCCAGTAGCAAGACTCGAGGCCAGACATATATTACTTGCTTTTGCAAATCATCACAGTTTTGAATTATTTCAAATGGATGTCAAAAATTCATTTTTAAATGGTTTCGCTAAAGAAAACATATATGTTGAACAATCTTCATTGTTCGTTCATGAAAAATATCCTGATCATGTTTTTAAATTACAAAAAGCCTTATATGGATTAAAGAAGCCCCCATGCCTAGTATGAACGTCTTAAAAATCTTTTGATTACATCTGGTTTCCAAATGGGTAAAATTGATACGACTTTATTTATTAAACGAGAAAATAATGACATTTTAGTTGTACAAATTTACGTAGACGTTATTATTTTTGGTTCAACTAACGAAAATCTTTGTAATCAATTTTCAAATATTATGAAAAATGAATTTGAAATGTCTCACATGGGATAATTAAATTTCCTTTTAGGTTTACAAATAAAACAACTTGAAAATGATATTTTTATTCATCAAGAAAAATATAGTAGCTCTATTACGTCATTTTGAAATGGATAAAACTTCAAACAAACCAACACCAATGAATACTAGTGTTCACATGGAAAAAGATGATAACGGAAAATATTTTGATGAAAAATTATATCGTAGTATGATTCGCTCCATACTTTATTTGATGGCTAGTCGACCCGACATTATGGTGAGTGTATGTCTTTGTGTCGGATTTCAAGAAAAACCAAAAGAATCTCATCAAAAAGCTGTTGAAGGTATCTTACGATATCTATCTAGTACTAGAGATTACGGCTTGTTTTACCCAATGGGGTCATCGTTTGAACTAGTTTCATATAGTGACGCAGATTTCGGTGGATGTAAAACAGATCGTAATAGTACGAGCGAAACATGTCACTTTGTCGGACAATCATTAGTTTCATGGTTTAGCAAAAAGCAAAATTGTGTCTCCGTATCTACTTACGAAGCTAAATATATTTCAGCATCTCTAGCATGTGCACAAGTAATATACATGCAACAAACACTTACTGATTTTGGCAAAGTTATCAATAAATCACCAATATAGTGCGATAACACGAGTGTAATAAATCTACCAAAAAACCCTATAAATCACTCATGTACTAAACATATAGATATACAACATCATTTTTTACGTGATAATGTCGAAAAAAAATTATTACATTAGAATACATAAGTACCGAGAATCAAATAGAAGATATTTTCACAAAACCACTAAATGAACAAACATTTGTTAAACTCCGACATGATTTAGGAATATGTTCTCTTAATGATCTTCTAAACTAATACTTCATTTTCATTTATTTATTTTTGACTAAATTTTTTTTATCCACAATTAAAGTTGTTAACTCTTCACCTTAAATTTTTTAGGTAGTTGTTTTCTGAAATTACCCATGAATAACCTATGATATCATGTATAAATAGCTTTTTACAAAACAAAAAAGTAAAGAATATATAGATTTCATATTTTTTACAACAGAAAATAAAAGCATGTCTTTTGACAACTTCTATCTCTCCTTCTCGACACCAACAATGGATAGCTCAGCGGATATACCTCATCGCCTTCCTACTCCTACACCAGATCAGGAACCGATCTATAAGTGGTCTTCCTACCATATGGGATTCACTCCAACAAATGAAGTCCAGACGATCTCTATTTGTCTCTCCTAACACCAAGGAGAAAATTTATGAGATACATCACTATCAAAAACAGCAAATAGAATGACTAAGTTTCTGGAGAAAGTAGCGATAAAATTTTGAAATTCATGAAAGAAGGATGTATATGAACCACTTCCAATTCCTTGCAATCCTTTGGATGCTTCTGCCTCTTATCGTACATCTTTGGATCCTTCAACCAGGCGATTCTATGGTTCCCCAAGAACCCATGAACGTGTATAGTCTTCACTCAAGCCATGGAGGGATGACAAGTCCAAAGATCACAATGCTCCATTGTCATCTAAATAAATTTAATTATTCTCATTGTATTTTTATTTATGTATATTTGTATTCTGTTTCACAAATAATAATACTATGTTTTATTAAAATCAAACTCTTGAAAAATAAGCAACGCCCTTCAAAATTAGGCAATTTAAAGACAATTTGGTCATTTTAGACGTTTGAAATTTGTCATCAGACGTCCGTTACTCTTGTATCACACAAACTTTTAACCATCGTGCATATATCAGACGTCATATATAACCTTCCACATGTTTGAAAATTATCTCCGCTTAATAAAAAATAGAAACCAGTCTATTTCAGACTTTTGAACTACTGACTAGACGTCTAAACAAAGTCTCTGCCTTCATAACATAAAAACTCAGAAACCATTTTCAGATGTCTGATACCATATCCAGACGTCCGAGACAACTATCTGTCCTACAAAAATAACACTTCGACCTATTCCAAACGTATGATTCTACAACCAGACGTCTGATAATTCTCTCTGCCTTTCAAAATTTACAAATCGATCAATTTCAGACGTCTGCAACCAAAAATCATACGTCTGATTCTATTTACTATCTTCAAACTAGGTTAAATCTTTGACGTCTGATTCACCTTCCAAACGTCTGAAATTCAATCGATATTCTTAAATACCCAGATATCGTCTATTTTTTAATCTTTCTCACTTAAGTTTCATTTCATTTCTACTGCAAAGTCGATTCCCTATTTCTCAAAATTACTTTCTCTTCCAAACTCCCTCGAATTCGATGGCACCTAAGACAAAAGCCCTAAGATCTCTAAGCAAAAGCAAGACCAAGCAACTTCATCCAACCCCCAAGTATGTTTCAACGATCAAATCGAACGATGGACGAATCGTGTACCATATTCACTTAAGAGATACAAGGATATTCAAAAGAAGAAACTCCATACAGGTCCATTTGATAATTTGCTAAAGTTCTTGATGTATGATTTAGACGAAATGTGCGAGAGTGCTGGTTTAGAAACATTGATATCCTTTAATCCTAATAACATCCATATCGATCAACTAGACGTATTTCTTTTCTACGCTAATTTAATAGCACAACAATTTGGAACACTGATAACGATGATAATTGGCTATGATCAAGTGTTTACGGCAACACAATTAGACTTACTCTAGGGATCATAGGCCGAACTCTCGAATGTTCGGACACCAGAGAAGATTAATGTAATATTCCGGATATGCATCTCAAACCGAGAGACAATATAACACATCAAATATGGAAAGATGAAATGCCTAGATTTGCATCCAAATACCTACGAACTAAGGCGAGACTTCTCAGTAGAATGATTATCAATACTATCATTCCTCCCCTTGGTAGTCATGAGCAAATCACGGAGTTAGAGCACGAGGCCCTATATACTATATTCAGTGGACAAGGGTCAATTGGACAAAGTTTATATTTGACGAGCTTAAATATTTTTGGACTCGAGCACGTCCATTCATCATCAATCCTACATATATCATGAGACTTCTATGAGCTTACAACATCCCTCATATTTATCCACTTTTAAAGAGATTTCTCCGAAATATGCATCCATAAAAAATTTCTGCTGAATGCACTTACCAGAAAATCCTCTGGATTTTATATCATTTGAAGAGTGCATACAACGTCGTTAAGCCAAACAAGCTAGACCTCCAACTGGAACACAACCTGAACCACCACAAGTGGTGGAGCAACATCGCAAAAATACTCCTCCTGCTGCACCCTTTGATTATATATCCTAGAATGATATTTTGGAGAATCGCACTGAGACGAATCCAAATGAGAGTATTCGGGACTTAACTCTTAAAAATCAGCTTATTTTATCTTGAAATCAAAAATTATTGGCTAAGCGCATTGTAGTTTTGAAACATCCTTTGCTTCTCACCTAGCCATAGTTGAAACATCACTTTCAAATGTATAATCCGTTCTAAAGGAGGTTCTTCAAAGGGTTCATGGTCCTACACCACCTTCAGAAGATTGGCGAACTCCAGTGCCTTCTCCTCCTCCTTCAAAACATTCCAAATTTTGACAAGGAGAAAGAACCTTTAGAACAAGCTCCGACATCTCCTAAAAAACAAGCGAGTTCTTCTAAGGATGAAGATAAAGGAGATGATCGAGATAAAGCTTCACCAAAAAATCTTTAATTTTTTTAGGACTCCATCTTTTGTATCAAATGAAAAAAAATCATTGAATGTAATAGATTATTATGATTAATGAAAATTTCTTTTTGGTGTGTTATATATTTTTGTGTATATTTATAATCTTACAACAATTGGTAAATGCTTAATGGAATAGGCATGATATCTACATTTAAAAAGTTAAATCCTTTTTGATAATGCCAAATGGGGAGAAATAATAAAGATCACAATAAATGATGGAAAGCACATATTTAGGGGGAGATTTATGAAATTATATATAAGTACATTGTATAGTTGTCATCATTTAAAAGGGGGGACGTTGTTCGGAAATCAAAATCTACGATTTCGATGATAACAACTATATGGAAATCGAATATGCATATATATTTATATATACAGGTACTTGCTAGAGCCACATCACTAGAAAGACAAGAACAAGGCTCAAGGAGCACTACAAGAGACTACAAGTCGATAGGATCAAAGAAGCACAAGAAAAAGAGCGTAAAATCATATATGCATAATATCAGACATCTGGGTGCACAAGCCAGATGTCTAAAATAGTTCTTTGGAACAACAGACAGACTGAATTAGACCTCTGGCAATTGCACTCAGACGTTTGATCTACTACTATATTCAAAAATATATATAGTATCAGACGTCTGAAACATATTCCAAACGTCTGATTTCAAGCTTGGATTTTAAATTTAAACTTCAACTTCCACATTCGAATAGACATCTCCGCCTCTCTTTGCCGCAATTCTTCATCGTCAACAGAAGCAAATGTAGAGCACTTGTTAATGGATGCAACTACTTAAGAAAACTCTCTACAAATATATATCATCAAGAATCAAGAGAACAAATTACCTTACTTACTTACGCTCTCTAATTACATAGTCTATCATATATTCTTGATCGCTAGCAATCTATACTTGTATTTCACTCTTCCATATATTCAGTTCCTCAAAAACAATACTCTCTAGATATATATTGGAAGCATTGCACTAATTAGCCAATATCCGTGTTATAGAACACATATTTGACAAGAATAATTTATTGTAACCAGGCCTATTTCTCTGGGCGAAGCAAGGGTGTTTGATAGTCGAATTCCGAAGGGGAGCTTCGGGACCGGACGTAGGATGGGAGGTCCGAACCAGTATAAAATCATAATATGCTTATTCTATATTTACTTAGATTAATATTGTTTTAGTTGTATCATATATTTTGTCACATATACTTGCATATACACAACACGATCCACCTTGTAGACTTTCAACAACAACAATGTTGTAGTTCACGCCACCTTTGGACATTGGTAGCACACCAATGATATCGATTCCCTACACTGCAAATGACCAGGGACTGACCATATGCGTAATCTCTAACAGTAGGACTCTAAGAATTCTAGCAAACTTCTGGCATTTTCTGATGATTGGCTAGAAGTGTCCATAGTGAAGAATCTTATTTGCAAAAGTCTGCCCCTCCCTAGTGTGGTCACTATAGGCCCCTTTATGTACTTCTATCGGGACCCGCTTGGCTTCATCCTTAATAACACAATAAAGAAAAGGGACTAAGAATCCTTTCATGTATAACACTCCTTCCTGCATCATGAATCTTGAGGCTTTGCGAAGGAGCTATTGTCGCTCATTGTTCCAATAAGAGAGGATTCCCCTCTACAAATAACTCTTGATTGGAGTCATCCACGACTCCTTCTCACACTTAGCCTACAAGATCCAATCAACATCCATTTGCTGATGCTCCAACTGATAACACCGCAGGCACATGAGTTGCTCCTCCTCTAAGCTATCTAACTTAGCCAGCGAATCATCCTTCACATTCTCCTCTCTAATAATACGTGTTATCATACAATACTCAATATCATTAAGCAACTCAAGGACTCTGTTCAGATAATATTCCAGTCTCGCTCCTTTCGCCTGAAAATCTTTTCTCCCCTGAAAAACCAACAGTTGGGAGTAGCAAAAGATGTGCAAAGTTTGAATCCCAACTCTTTTGCAATTTTAAGTCCTACGATCAAAGCTTCAAACTCTGCCTCATTAATTGTCATGGGAAAATTGAGTTTTTGGGTCATAACAGATCGAACATTCTTTGAGATTCACCAACACAACACCTGCCCCAGAACAATGCTCGTTGGATACACCAACGGTATACATCTTTGACCCAGCATTTCACTCTCCACTACACTTCGGAGTATCATCTCAAGCAGTGTATTCGGCTATGAAAACTGCCAATGCCCAACCATGAGTCGCTCTTCGATATTGATATGTTATATTATATTAGCTCAATTCATTGTTCCATTTCAGTAACCTTTCATAAGTCTCATGTCATTGCAAGACCTATCTCAAAGGCTAGCCAGTCAATACTTCGATCGGATGAGCCTGGAAGTATGGACGGAGCTTCCTCGACGCAATTAATTAGCAGTATGCTATCTTTTCTAGCTTTGGATATTTCCTTTCTGCCCTGTCAATCGTTTTCTAATGTACTACACTGGTCTTTGGATTTAGGACTCCACATGCACAAGTTCAGGGCTCAAAGCATGTAGCAACAGTACTAGGTAAATAACAAGTCCTCGTCTTTCAATGGCTTTGATAGGATGTGAGGCCTCTCCAAGTGATCTACCAAAGCTTGGAAAGCATCTTTGCAATTCTGCATCCAAGTGAAATTGCTTTTTCCTTTCCTAAAACGTCAAAGAAAGGTATGCACTTGTCTTTGGCTCTTGAAATAAACTGACTTAGGGTAACAACCTTTCCATTCAGGCTCCGGACTTTTTTCATCTATTTTAGGGCTTTAATATTTTTAATGCCTCGATATTTTCTAGATTACCCTCAATTCCGCTCGAATTCACTATGAAACTCAATAACATTTCCGATGCAACTCCAAATGAACACTTCAATAGATCGAGCTTCATCCCATACTTGCGGAGCATAACAAACATCCTGCCAAGTCCTTAATGTAGTTCATCAATGCCATGATTTCACAAGCATGTCATCCATGCAGACACTCATTGTGCGTCAAATCTACTCCCTAAACATTGAGTTCACCAACCTCTGGTAAGTCACTCATATATTCTTCCAACCAAAGGGGATAATAAGATAGCACTATAACCCCATGTCATTTATGAAGCTGGTGTGCTCCTGACCTGGGACATGCCTTGGAATCCGGTTGTAGCCAGAATAAGCATCTATGAATGATAATAGTTCATGCTCGGCAATTTAATCTACCAATTGATCAATCTTCGCGAGTGGGAAGCTATCCTTCGGGCATGTTTTATTAAGATTGGAATAATTTATGCACATTCTCCACTTCTTGTTGGACTTCTTAACTAGGACTGGATTGGATACTCATTCCATGTATAGAGCATTGTGGATGACGCCATTGTCTTTTAGCTTGTCCATCTACTCTTTTAGCACAGTGAATCACTATGGACCTAGGCTGTGGCTTTTTTGTCATACAGGAACATGTTTCGGATTCACATTCAACGGTGGCATGCTATCTTTGGCAATATTCCATGCATGCCAAAGTGCATCTAGGCGAACACATCCAGGTTTGCCCAAATAACCAATCAATTCTTTCATCATTCTCATACTGAGTAGTGACCCGATGTTCAAGACACGTGTAGGATCATCCTAATTGACTATGATGTTAATCGTCAATTTTGTGAGTCCCAACCTCGCATCCTCTGGCTCCTTTCTTGGGTCTTATCCTTATGGAACCGGTGGTGCTGCCACAGCCAAGGCTTAGGTGGTGATTTCTATACATCTAATAACTTGACGTAGAGATTCTTCTCAACACCTTTTCCCTTCTCATGTTGCTTTCCATCTTTCAGCTCTGTGACATAGCATTTGCACCCGAAACTCTGGTCACCTTAAATAACTCCCACTCTATTATCTATTGGGAATTTCATCATCAAGCACCATGAGGAAATGAATGCTCGAAAATAATCTAGGGTCGATCAGCCTAGAAAAGCATCATAAGCAGAGAATATATCCAACGTGACGAAGGTCACAACCCACATTTTGTTGTCATCACCTTCTCTTAACACCACCATAGGTCCACACATCCAACAGGTTCCGTCATCATCCTATTATATCCCTTGATATGATATTTACACGCCTTCAGATATTGACCATCCAAGAGCATTTGATCGTAAGCTTTTTAAATAGTATATACACTGAACTGCTACAGTCGACCAACACTTTCCTCGCATTCGTCTACACACTCATGGCCGATATTACCAATGGATCCAATGTAGGGCTTTAACCCCATCAGCGTCCATATTCCTCAATACTATATCATCAGTCATCGTCCCAAGCTGCTTTGTCAGAGCTCCGTCTTTGATAGTAAAGCAACTCACGCTCATAGCATGCTTCAGAGCACTCACATATTTATCCATTTCATTCTAGATCTTCTTAGCTGGGTGAGGTCCACCAAAAATTATATTAACAATCAATATTTTTTCAAGCAGTGTAGGCTCATCCTTCCAAGGCTTGGCTTGCCCCTATTGGAATGATGGTCCTTGAGGGTTAGACCTTCTTTGCCCTTCATCTTACGAGGCTTTAATGAACTATTGAAACTTCTTCTTCATGATCAGGTTTTTGATTCCATCATGCAAGTTTCTGCTATCATTTATATTATGATCGCGAGTTTCATGAAATTAGCAGTACTTACCATAGCTTTTTCCTTCTCAATCGACTAACTCAGATGTGGCTTATTATGTTGTTCTATACCTTGTGTGGCAAGATATATGTTTTTAATGGAATTATTCAATTGAGTGTAGTTATCATACTTTGGGAACCTAGAGCACTTCTTAAAATCGAGCCTTCTGCTTCTGGCCCTCGATCGTTCTTTTTCTAATCACCGCCTTTGTTCTCAACGTTTACATCCATATTTTCACAATTCCATTCGGACTACATCACTGCAATATTATTTTGGAATACTTTGACCTTCTACCCAACATAGACTTTCCTGGCGGTAGTACTTGCCTCTTCCAAGCGCAAAACTGTTTCGACTTTCTATAAAACACATCCATCATTGGCGGGGGTTTCAATCAACCATCCCCAAAAACATTATCAGGATGAATCCCCTTATCAAAACCATCAAAACAATATCTTCCTATGCATTACTCACTTCCATAACAGCCATGTTGAATCTGGTTAAGAAATCTTTCAAATACTCACATGCTTCCTGGAAGAAGTTCGATAGTGACATTACATCCTTAGGACGAATAGTGTGCAAGTGGAACTGTTCAACAAATTTCTGCACTAACTGGTCAAAAGATGATATGGATCTTGACGAAGCCTGGGAGAACCACATCGTCGCAACGCTGTCGAGAAAAATTAGGAAGCGAAAACACCTGATAGCATTTGTCGCTCTGGCCGAATCCATACTTTATCATACTTCATTAAATGCTACCTCGGATCCGTCCTTTGATTATATGACGACATCGTTAGCATTACAAAGAAGACTCTTCATCCATTCAATGAATGGGTTCCAGCTAGAAGAAGAGCCATATTCATAGTTAGTATGGTGCTAAGTTTCATTCACCAACTTTCTCACCATATCAACCAAATATTCTGGCTCTAGGGGAATTACTGAATGACGGTAATTATGGTCCGCCCCAAGTGTATAGTGCTGCAAACAGGTTAGGATCATGATACCAGGGTTCCCCTGACTCTAAAAGAACCATTCGTCTAGCAGTACTATTATTTCAGTTTCTACATAGTGGATCGATAAAAACCGCCTGATCTCCAGCATTTTGGCCACCGACAACATGACCAGCCGCAGCAATAACATCATCATCCAAGACATCAACTTTCCCATTTACCAAGTTGAGAACTGATGTCGATATTGATCCCTACATGGGGTTCGGTATCGATCCCCAAACTTTATCCACGTGCAGTCTTCAATCTTTGCCTTGAAGTGTCATTTTTTTCTGACCATCTTCTGCTTTCCTTCCCTATGCTTTTGTCCGGATGATAAATAACTATCATACTTCAAATCGAAAGGCATCAACTCCTTTCGGCTCCTTATATGATTATAGGCCAATTGATTCAGTAAGTTGATACTCTCCTACATCTCCTGCTTCATCTCATCACGGCTCTCCTACAGCTTGTTGTTCATCTGCTTTACAATTCAGTCCAACTCAACCCTCATTATCATATCTGATGAGTTTTGTATTTCAACGGTGCTTGGTTTTGCAAATTTTAAACATTTCGAGGTTTGGTGTTCTCAGCATTGCTAACGGATCTAGAATCAGTGGTTTCTCTTTTCATGGGTCCATAAATCAAATTACTCCTTTGATATATACTGCTGGAAAGTGTGTAATCACGGGTTGGAAATATAAAACTAACTGATCTACCTCGTTGATTTAAGCTATCCAAAAGTAGAAAATAAATCCCAACAGACTGAGATCAACATTCTCAGTGGAAGCATCAAAATGTTTACAATAAAAACTGGCACAAACACCAAAGAATGAAAGTAGAGAATGAAGTGAAGAAAGTAAATTAAATGAGAAATAAAAAGACATTCAAATTGTATAGTGGTTTAGCTAATCGTTACCTATGTCTCGACTTTAATAATGATTTGATTGCTTCTTACAAGAGCTATTCTTATGGATCAATAATGATCTTAGAAATTACAAGAGCAATATCTAAATTCATAAACAACTAAAAATGTCGCTCGAAACATCACCCTCCCTCTTTATTTATAGGTGTAGGTCACCGAAATCATCTTCACCACGTTCATACCCATGTTTCCCACATCCAAGAATAGAAATGCTAGGAAGATCATGGCTACATCAGCTACAATAAGGGTCGGTACCGATCAAAGATTAGGGATTGGTACTAATCCATGAGATTGCTTTATGGGTCTCCTCCACGGCTATTGTTAGGCGCGACTTGTCTGTGCCTTCATCTTTTCCACCTTATTTGCTTTTCTAGAAGCTTGATTCTAGTTGAATTGCTTGGTTTGAGGGTGTAACGTAGTACTTGGCTTCATCTGTACATGGCGTTCGATGGTAATTACTTGTGAACGATCCAACAAAACTTGAAGAGGGTCATGAGCATCTTAGTGTGATAGTAGATTGGATGCATGGCGGTTTTGGTAGGATTTTGGGGATCGGCATCAAAACCTAACTAGGATCGGTACCAACCAACACTTTGGTAAGATGTTGGTTTGTGTTTTGTTGCTCGTAGGCGTAGGGCAGGCAAGCTTCTTTTGGAGATTGATCGATATGTTTTAGGCTTGTCCCCTTAGTTTCACTTGTCATCTGAGTTTTCTAATTATCACTCTAGGCTCTCTGCCTTGATAACCTTTGAGTTCGGTCGCTTAGATTTGTCTAAATACAGCCTGGTCACAAGGCTAGATAATAAAGCTTAAAATGGGAAATAGCCCAAGTCAAACTCTAATACTCATCCCATCCCTCGTTCTTTATTTGTTTTCAAAAATAAAAATCTTTCTTCATTATTATGTCCTCTCTTTCTCTCAATTAAAATTCCCCACAGTAAAATAAAATGAATATCCCATTCAAAAACTTAAAGAAAGTAGATCTAAGGCATATCTCTTAATCCTTAAACCATTCTAGGTAAGCAATATCGCTTTTGTTGCGTTTTCCTACCTGCTAATTTTGAATTTATGTTTTGAATGATATGTTTTTTGTTGTTTGAAATGGATTTTGGTTTATTTAGGACTAAAGATGATAATAAGTATGTAGATGTTGAATATCATAAAAAAGATAGCATTTAACTTGTAATAAACTTGTTACTGTCCCAATTCACGTAAAATTGTTGCATAAGGTTTATAACATGTTTTAAAGATTACTTTTTGATTTGAAGATGAAGGTTCATTTACATATTTGTTATAAACTTTAAAGGAAAAAATGTGCTATTTTCTAAATTAAAAATAGCTTAGAGATTCAAAAATGAGTATTTTTGTATAGATCACGGCTATTTTATTGAATAATGTGATTTTTAATTTAAAAATTTCTAGTATTTTTACTATTTTGTTATGATATTTAAGTCTTAAAGTGTCTTTGAATTTAATTAAATATGTAATAACTAAAAAAATGATTAGTTGAGGAATAAGTTCTAAAAACCATTGGAAATGGAAGACTAAAATTTCTGACAGGAGCCATGCAGACTAATAAGAAATT
This sequence comes from Allium cepa, assembly GCA_030765085.1. Classification (NCBI taxonomy): domain Eukaryota; kingdom Viridiplantae; phylum Streptophyta; class Magnoliopsida; order Asparagales; family Amaryllidaceae; genus Allium; species Allium cepa. The sequence continues at coordinate 191,817,908 of CM060942.1, forward strand.
AACATGTGTCTTGATTAGGTAAAAATGCATGAATTATGGTTGATTACTATTCTATAATTTTTAAATGGGCGACAACCATAACATAAAATAGTAATAAATCATGATGAATTTAAGTTGATAACATCTGGAGACCATATTGTATAACCTAAAATTATTTGCATGCGATGAATATAACTTGTAATAGTGATAATTTGCAACAACTAATAAGCGATAACCATAAGGCTCAACATTTACAACTTAAGGTAGATATAAGTTCGATAGCTATAGAATGCTATAACCTATTAAGTTATAACATATGATGGCACCAGCTAAAATAGCCTGTAATAGCTAAATGTTATCTTACGCGATGTTTGTATCAAAATTGGGCACAACACTCTTTGAAAGTATTTGAAGAGATAAAATGAAGAATAGAAATGTAAAACAAGGATTATCTAACAAACGCTTCAAGAAACAAATATGAAAACATGCAGAAACACAGCAATTTAGAGTGGTTCGGCGTATGGCCTACGCCCACTATGAAGTTGATGTGTTCCTGCATGTTTTCATATTTTTTCTTGAAGTGTTTATTAGATAATCCTCGTTTTACATTTCTATTCTTCATTTTTGTCTCTTCAAATACTTCCGAAGAGTGTTGTGCCCAATTTTGGTACAAATACTTTGGTTCTTTCACTGGGAAAACACAGTTTTTTTTCCTACTCTTTGGATCTGCTATCGATACCTGATTGCACAAGTCCAAGAAGAAGATCCAGGTCTCAAGTTTAGAATCCTTCCAATCTATTCATAGTTGAATCAGATTTAGGAAAGGACTTAATTATCCACCATGGTTAGCATAAGGACCGCCTCCACAGCTGTAGATCAAGAAGGATGGGATAGACTGAATCTTGTATAACTGCCTCCATCCAACCAGAATGCTGTCGGACCATCAGATCCGATAGACCCTGTTACCAGATGAGAGTTTTAGATGTTACTTCAAGATTTGACCCAAATTCGGCAACAACTTACTGAACATCTGCGCGCCAACACGGTGACCAACCAGCTGAATTGCCAAAGGCATAGAAGATCCAAAAGATATCATGCTTTTCATTCCTCCACCGAGATCTCAGCCTCATCCAACTATCATCACCGGTCTACGCGCTCACGGCTAGATGGGAGTAACACTCAAGCTACCGGGCATCAACCTGTAGTGAACATTGGGCAACCCAAAGTTGGCCTGTCAACCAGCTACCAGGCTGGACCATCCTCTAGGGGAGGTAATTCTCTTCATTATACCATAGTCATCTATGCTACCACTGCCACTGTTGAACCAGAGGTTGATGCCCGGAATCAACCAGATCTGAACCATCGCCAGCATGGACACTCTCCCGAAGCCTACGTTTCGGAGAACTTCGACCCAAGGAGACGAGATGCAGACCATCAACAGCGACCGATCCAACCTCGTATTGTGGAACTCAACCACACCCTGGCTTAGCAAGCAATGAATGTACAGATGCCGGACATTCCTGCGATGATCCATCAAATGATTCTACAAGAGTCAAGGCCTCACAAATGACGACTGGGAATCACCCAGAGTCATACTCCCTTTATTGACGAAATACTTTATGCTGAACCTCCTCGGCGATTCAGGATGCCAACTTTACCAGTTTATGAAGGAAATTCTAATCCCAATCAACATATCCTGAAGTATGAACGGTCGATGAGTGTTGCAAGAGCTGATGATGCAGTTAAATGTCGGAGCTTCCCGATCTCCCCGATCTCCCCGAGGGCATCGCTACTATGTGGTTCATACGATTGCCACCTCGGTCCATTTCTTGCTTCGACCAATTGGCCACTAAGTTTGTAGAACAATTCCACATGCACGTTGCAAGACCAAAGGACGTTAACACTCTGTCTAGTGTCATTCAAGCTCCTGGAGAGACACTTTGGCGTTATTTAGAAAGATTTCATGTTGCTTGTGCTGAGATCAGCAATCCAAATGATAACTCCATCCCATGGCATTGGCTAAGGGGATTGACCTCGATTCTGAATTTGGCAACTGGTTGGCCGGAAAACCACCTGCATCATTGGACCATTTCTATTCCAAGGAAGCCCAATTCTTGAGAAAGGAGGATGTGAAACAGTCTAGGAAGCAAGATGACACATGGCCAAGCATGGAAGGGATCCAAAGTAATGTTGTAGTTAAACAGTCAAGAGAGAGTTCTGGGAGAGTTCAGTTGAATATACAGAATAAACCAAATCAGCAGCGGGAGAACGTGAATCAAAATAGAAAATGAGATCAGAATCGTGGCCTACAACGCAAAACTCCTATATTTTATAATTGCACTCCTTTGAATACGTCGCTGAAGAATGTGTATTTACAAACTTGTAATACCATTCTATATAAGAAACCTGCCCCGAAACCATCGTCGGAGAGGCAAATCCATACGGAAAATTTTGTAGGTTTCATCAAAGCTATGGCCACAATACAAATGAATGTCGTTATTTGCAAGATATCGTTGAGAAGTTGATTAGAGACAGGAAGTTGGAACAATTTGTGCGGGCACTGCAGTGTGGAGGTGCTGGCCCATCGAATCAGAATGATACGCCTAATCTGACAAGACAGGAGGAACCCGCTCGTACCCGTGGAGGCTAATGATGAATGCTGTTAGTGGCGATCCTACGTTGTCAAGAGCCTGGAACGCCGAGTATCTTCGTCATTGCAACACATAAAAGGCTTTATTTATTTAGTCTATTAATCCTTTACAATTGTTTTTCGCATTTCGAAATTTGAATTTATAATAAGGCAACTGACTTTGTCGTATTTTCTCATTTCAGCAATAAAATGCAATCTCTTCAAGCTAGAGCTGTGATTCATCAAATGTTACATACAACCATCACGACGCATGAAGAGCTAAGTTCCATCATACGATGGAATTTATTAAAATAGGGAGTGACTATGAAACGACCGGCCACTCGCTAAATAAAACCCCAAGCACGAGGGCAAGTCACTACACTAAAGCCAAAAGGATTGATACATGACAATCCTTTGACAAACTCCAGTCTCCTAGAGCGCGAGCTGGAGCATAAACTTATAAATACGGTTTCGAAGAGGGTGGACCCATACACCTAACGACATCGACCTATCCTAACCAAGTTTGAGGAGGATGGATCTGTCCGTCTAACGACCTCACTTGTTAACTCAGCGTGGATGTGAATCGACTATCCACTATCCTGATAAATCCATCGTTCCCGAAGTGCAAATGAAATTCAAGCGCCCAAATAGGTGTGATTAACCATTTGTAAACCAACTTCGAATTCCCAGAGTGCAAATTGGAGTATAAACAACATCTCCAAATTCCCAGAGTGCGAATTGGAGTATAGACATCAACTCTGAATTCCTAGAGTGCGAGCCGGAGTATAAATATCAACTCCAAATTCCCAGAGTACGAATTGGAGTATAAAACATCAACTTCGAATTCCCAAAGTGCGAGTCGGAGTATAAACATCAACTCCAGATTCCCAAAGTGTGAGTTGGAGTGTAAATATCAAACAACTCCAAGTTACCGAAGTGCGAACTAGAGCACAAATGTCGATTATCTCCGGATTCCCAGAGTGCGAACCAGATTATCGATTGCAAACAACTCTGGGTCCCTAGAGTGTGATCAGAGTATAAATGTAACTCGAGTGCGAATTACCACTCATAAACTAACTTAAGTCCCCGGAGCATGGATACATACTTAAAACTTAAATAGGCATGATCGACCGTCGAAGTTTAAATACAAATCCCTGGAGAGTGGATGTGATGATTATTAAGTGAGCGAGTGTGGTTCGACCACTCAACTCTCACCTGTGTTAGCATCGATTCGACGATGATAAGCTCGACAAAATGAAGATAAAATGCAATTGCTGGCAAATCTTTACAACGCATACCCGAAACTGAGGGCAGGGCTTGAGTGTCAACCTTCGACTGAAGTAGTGCAACATCGAAGTGAAATGTAATCCCCATCGTGACTCGTGTTTGTGATTTCCAGACTTGACAAACAAAAACAAAACCGACTTAAAGGTCGGAACTCCGCATGTACACCGGAATGAAATTCAAACACTGGAACACTTAAGCATAAAAGACAATAATAGAGTTAAAGCCAAAAACAAAATTTCATTTCAACTAATTGTGGAAGAAGTTCATGTAAAAGTTTTTCCAAAATTCCTACTAGTAGGGGTCGAGCATGCATCTATACACGACCTATGAAAGGAAAGCAAAACAAATTTCTATCTACCAAAAAATGTGCCGAAGAGGCCTGTCTGCTCCTTTTTCTTTTTCCGCTTCCTCTTCGACGTGGAACTGCCAGAGCCGCCCGTTATTTTCCTCTTTGAGCCTTTACTTTTCGGGGGCCGATCTCTAGGTGGGGGCATGATTTCAACATCTTCCTCCGACCTCGAGTGTATGGGGATGCATCCAGAAGGTGGAATAAACATGCTGATGTCAGTAACTGTACTGCCAGGTGATATCATTCTCAACGGAGTCGAACCAGGCGCCGCCATTCCACCTTCAGAACTGTCACTGCGATTTGTTGCCTCCATTTCAGCATTGATTTTGGCCAATATTTTTTCTTCACGAATTGATTGAGCCTCGCTAGGAGCATCAGTGGTCTGCATTGAAGAGCTAGTAGCAGGCGTGATTCCACCTATGACAGATGGTATGTCCGCAAAGGGGTCACTATGGCGACTGAGGAGTTCATCCATCATCTGCTCCTCAATGGAAAGTGTGCCCTCTGCGTTCCATCGATCGGTGCAGTCGTTGCTATGGTGATTGCCTCGGTAATGATGGCCTCCTACGTTTGATGCGATTCTTGAGCTGCAGCAAGCGCTATAAGTCTAACTCCAGCCACTGGGCAGAGAAAAAGACAGACTGTCAGTAAATGCTTCAAATCAAGCCTTTTACTTTGGACACCTGTGAAGAATGTTAAGAGTACCTTCTTCAGTTAGGCTGGTGGACGACTGAGCGGCTTTAGAAGTATGCTCTTTAACAGGAGATAGCTGCAGCTGTTCTGGATCATAAGCAGGGTCATATTGGGGTTCAACTGTTGGTGCAGGTCCAGATTTAGTTGGCACAAGAATCTCGAGACTTTTATCATGATGTACAACACTTGAACCTTCCCCAACTTTCGAGCATTAGGCACCAAGCTTCTCCTTTTCGTGCGAGATCATCGACTCATAGAGAGTCTTTTTCTCATCTTCGCTCTGCACACGATTCTCGAGCTTAAATTCGTTGATTGATTCATTTGGGTGCGCTGCTTTCTCCTCCTCAACCAAACGGCCCTAGGCGTTGTAAGATGTACAGGGTATTTTCGAGCCAGGCCAAGTTCCTGTGCTTCAGCACATTAGCATTATTAGTGATAAGGAGATCTTCGATACACCCTTTAGCCTAGACTCCGCCGCTCGGACCCTCTACTCAACCTCAGTCTCCACCGGACGGACTTTCTACACTATCGCATCTCGTTCACCTTGAAGCACCACGACTTGATCATATGCCTCATGTGCTGCGGTATTGGTGTCCTCCCTCTCTTTAATGATTTCAGAAAGTTTGGAATTAAGTTCGTTAAGTTCTTTGAGGGCCGCATCCCGCTCGGCAGTAACGGTGGTGTTCCGATAGCCCATCTCCTCCACCAGGGCGTAGTGTGAATGCCTCGTCCTCTCCATAGCCGAGTTGGCCTCTTCAACGTTATGAATGGCCTCCATTTCTGACTTTCGGGAGGACTCAGCTTCAGTATTAAGGACTTGGATTATACTGTCCTTCTGAGCAAACTTATTCTCTAACTTCTTAATGGTGGCCGCTCGCTCAAAGGCCAGCTTCGATGCTTTTTTGCGACTTTCCCCCACTCCTTATATTGAGTGTAAATGTCATGGATGTAATCATGCATTATGTTCTTAGCATCCGTTGAAATTCGCTTTCAGTGCAAGGGGAAAATATAACCATCGAAGAAAAAATCCTAAAATTCTTTCTTCAATTGAGCGATTTTAATCGCTCCTTCCCCTGTAGGCTCAGTAACGACCTACTATGCAATTATGGAGCAATTGTCTCAGTTCTATGATGGTGAGTTTCAGGCTTATAGACTTGAGAAGATAGTTTCTGGCAGGGAGGCTCTACCACTTGTTTTCCATACTTTGAGGGGTATGTAGGGATTCTAAGAGGTGGGAAACAGGATCGGGATCAGGATCGATGTCTATAATCCTGTCCCAATCTCTGTCGTATCGTTCCTGACAAGAATAACCGCGGCCGCGATTTCTATCATCTTCTCTTCTACGCAACTCATGATATGTTGAAGATCGACGAGCTTTTCGAAGACTCCCTAACATCAAGCCTTGGCCGGACATTGTATCTGCAAAGTAAAAGAAGAATAGAGTTAATAATCTTCCAAAGTAAGCAACTTATGGTCGGGAATTGTGTAGTGCCGTGAAGTGTATATGTATGTACAACCCCCCGACCAACTGGAAATGTCGGCCATGCTTGTGGGCAGAGATTCTCTTAAATCAAAAGCACACTGCAGCTCATCCAACCCGGCGTCATCCTGGAGTGACACATAATCCGAGATTGGGATATTGGCGAGCCCTTCGAAGAGGTTTTCCACTTACGAAGGAGGAGCCTCTGAAATTTTAATCCCAGGAACAGGCAAAGATATGACCGCAGATTTCCATCTTACATATTTAGAGCATTTGAAATCAGTTGCCCTGCCTTTTCTTTTTCCTTCAGAATCCTGAGAAGCATCAGATGTCCCGGCCAAAAGTTCATCATCGGTGGACGTTCTTTCTAGATCAACCCCTTCTATTAGAACAACTCCAGGCGTCTTATGCTTAGCTCGTTTCTTCGAAACAACCCTTAGCGTTCCCTCAAGCCTTATACTTTGGCTACGCTCGATGAATCCAACGATTTTCAAATTTCTATCTATCAAGACCGAGTCAATGTCCCTCACTTCACTTGGGACTTCTTGGAGAACCTGTACCATCTCTTTAAAATGAGCGTCCTTAGGTCGCGGAATCACAGCTGTAAAGGAAGAAGAGATATAAAGTTGGCATCAGTCATGATCATCTTATTAACTACTTGAGAAGACAGGGGTACTTACATCTAAATAGCCATCTGCTAGCGAACCCTGGGGGCAGTGAATATAAAACCATTCCATCTTAAAGTAGCTCAACCTGGTCCATGACCCTATAACCACTTGACAATTTCTGACCACTTCCAGGAACGTATAAGAAGGGCTATCACCCCGACTCTTGATATTAAATAGGTATCTAATCTCGATCGGCGTCGGTGGTCGAAAGAGATGCTCCATGAATACGATGAATAGGATATTTAGTAGTGCGTATCCGTTGGGGTGTAGCTGAAATGGAGCGATTCCAAGAGAAGGTAATACTTCCTTAATGTATTGGTTGAATGGAGGAAGAGTTCCAGCTGCGCACGCATGATGATTGAATGCAGTAAACCCTTCCGGTGGATAGTGCGGTCTATCATTCAGTCCCGGTAATAGCACATCGTCTAGTGACAGCCCGTGCCTTAAACATATTCGCCCCAACGTGTCTTTAAAAACATTGGACGATATAGAGTCTGGTGGATTACCAATAAACGTAGCACCTGGTAACTCATCCAGAACCGGACCTATAACTTTGGGTTGTGAGCTTGAAGGTTCCATAACTAACTAACTTATGAGAAATCATTATTAGACGATAATAAGCCTATGCATCCCCTGGTGTGAAGTGTGTGAATGTGTTGTGCAGTGCAGTGCTGTATATTACTTGAAAAATTCAACAGAGTATGAGAAAACATGCAAACGACGAGACTTCAAAATTCAACCAGAGTGTCCGTCATCGCTGACCGTCACAACCGTGCCATCTAGACTACAGAGGCCGATCCGAGTTAAAATTTGTTAAGTGTTGTCAAATTACAGTTCTACCGACGAGCTTTGAAGGGCAATGAGATATGCAGTTCCACAGTTAAGTCAAGATATGCAAGGCAGAAGCTCGTCGGAGATAAATGCTCGAGCGTTCAAATTTTTCCTAATCCAGCAAAATTCAAATGTGGATCATTTCTTAAAAGTCTTAACTTTGTATCGATCGATAGTAGACTTCGTATCGATCAGGAATCATTAACTTCTTATCGATCGGTTTGCATTAGACTTCGTATCGATCGAAGATCGTTAGCTTCGTATCAATCCCCATCCGAAAACTATGTATCAATCACCTACCATGAATTCCAGATCGATCACAGGTTCCTTGGCTCCGTACTGAGCGCTTCGAATCAATACGAACCTTCACCATGCCATATTGATATGAAACTCACGTTTTCACCTATCGATCCCTCATCGATACGAATCCTTAACTTTGGGTCGGTACGAATCAGATATTCCCTTTCCTTCCATCGATACAAAATTAAAGATGAGCATCCCTCCAGGCATTCCTATGCGTCCCTCCACACCTCGTCTTCCCAAATCAACTCGGATTCAATTTCTACTTTCCTTGGCCAAATTCTGACATCGGCAACGCCGGAATCGACCACGACTTTGGTGGGTCGGCGTTGGAACCCGAATCTCGTCAAGTTAGAGTCGGTTTAATTAATTAATTACCTAATTTAAAATTTTGAGTTGGAGGCTTGATGATCCAACCAGTTTGGAGTTGGAGGCGTGTTTCTTTTCCAAGGTCGCTCTATCGATACGATGGCCTGAAGTAAAGTGAAAATAGACAAAAAATTCTAAGTCCAAAACTCTTTTATGTGGGCGTAAAACCGAAGGAGAGAAACATTTTGCCTCCTAGTCAGAATGACCGGTTCCAACAGGTCTAGCACTACATCGATACGAAGTGGCTAATCGAATCCAACAGCTCGAGTTTCATCGATACGAGATGTGCAATGTAAACTTTTCTGAAACATGGGATTATATCGATATGAAGCGCTAATTCGTATCCACTATCTTCAACTCCATTCGAGGCACATATTATCCCTTTCGTATCCATCAACACACGGCGCATGAAAGCTCGTGTCCATCGATACGAACAACGCATGAAGAACCAACTGCTCTATACGTATCCCTCATAAGTCCATCAATGCGGAATGCTTAGTTCTTATCCATCAGTGTGAATGGTATCGATGCGAAAACCAACGACATGAACGCAAATTTTCAACTCCTCGAATCGATCCCGGAGATGATCGATATAAAAAAACAACTTTTCACATCGATCCAAGGGAGGATCGATACGAAAGGATACTCCAAAACGATCGTCAAGCATTGTTATAACTTGAATTTCACATTGATTCAGGAGAGGATCGATGCGGAATTTGACGTGAGAAAACTGACAACGACTTGTAAACGCGTCAACGTTAAAGAGAGTCAGGTTAACATATATGCATATATGCCAGACTAATTTTCAACTTTCGATTTTCAAAACACACGGGTCAAATGCCCACCTTATGATGATTACTACAACAAACAACTAATCACTATCATATAGCAATAGGTTACAACGGTATGTAGTACAACAATTGGCATCAACAGCTCATAGTACTGAAGAACAAGCCAAGAAGTATAATTTTTAGCGAAAAGACGACGATCAGGATGAAAGATGCGACTATTCAAAGAATGTCATGTTCTCATAAGATGTACTTTGGGGGACAAATGTTATCTCGCCTTTTGGTAAGGCCAAGATATCAAGGAATTGACTGGGAACCAAGGATTACTCATCCCAAATGTCGAGTAAGCACAGGTTCACTATGGATGTTGATGAATTTTATCCAAGTCCGGATCAGGCTACATTGAAAAGACATGACAAGCAAAGTTGCGAAAGCCAACATTCCAAATTTCAAGTCAATCCGAGTTCGTATGCTCGAGTTATGATCGATACAAATCAAGAAAATCAACACAATCACATCCATCATTTTGCGTCCATCAATTCGTATCCATCAAGTCTCGGCGTCATCTGTTGTTCGTATCCATCGAGGGAATCAGCCATATTCGTATCGATCTTGTTCGAATCGATCCTGTTCGAATCCATCGGCATATGAGCACACCCCGTATTGATCAACTGCCAGAGAGAGTCTACTTCATATCCATCCGGACCCTCCTACTTCGTGTCCATCGACTGCAACACGAATGTAAATTTCGTAATGATCCAGCTACAGACATGTTTCATATCGATCGACCACGGATCGATATGAAATCAACGCTTCCCATCGATACGAAGCGCAATTCAATCAATCGATACAAACGGAACACCTACGATCGATACGAACAAGACAATGCGACCGATCGATATAAACAGAATAATACAATCTATCGATACCAATAGAGCTGCTATGATCGATATGAACAAGGCCTAGACATTGGATACGAGGGAGGAAGTAGTCAATGTGGCATGAAAAGTGAATCGACCCAAGAATTCAACGCCACGTCAACTTGCAAACACGTACTTGGACCGATATGAATAAGAGCGATATGAAGGGTATCGATACGAACGAAGCAGCCTAAAGAAAATGCAATCCTGCATCGATCATAAGTCACGATCCACAAGTCCAAATGCTATGAAATTTTTACAGGAGCTTACGTACGACCGAAAGAATGTTCTTGCCAAACTTCGACTCGATTGAATCAATTCTTGATCGATATGAAATTCGTTCGTATCGATCACTTATTGATTCGAAATCGCCTGGGATCGATTTCATGGGGCCCCCATGTGCCGAAAGAAGTCTTCCAAGATATGAGCGAGATATTTGCCTCTTATGCCTATAAATAGAGTCCTAGGGCCTATAGAAAAAGGATCTTTTGGCTTTTTAAGGTCCAGACTCTGCCGGAACCATCTTTTACTCCATTGCTGCTATTGTACTTGAATTTCATAATTATAATCCGCCGTAATCCTTTGTAATCAGTTGTAATCGGCAAGTTAATATCAATAAAGTCATCAACTTCACAGTGGACGTAGGCCATACGCCGAACCACTCTAAATTGCTACATTTCTACGTGTTTTCATATTTTTTTCTTGAAGTGTTTGTAAGATAATCCTCGTTTTACATTTCTATTCTTCATTTTTATCTCTTCAAATACTTTCGAAGAGTGTTATGCCTAATTTTGGTACAAACATGCCATAATCTACTGAAGTATAAAATGTGGTAGTAAATAACTTATGATAGGAATAGGTTACAACTACATTTATTTTAAAAAGTTTCTGTAACTTAAGTTTTATACACCGCAGTAACCTATGCATTCGTAACTTGCAATAGTCGTTGATTTTAAAAGTGGAACGGCTTATTTTAAAAGCATGCAAAAGCCTTTATAAATTATGATGGATCTTATTCTAAGGTAGAAATGACCTACAATTCTAAATATACAATGACCCTTGGTTTGAAACATGCAATGGCATTATAAGTAACTCACAATAGCCTTATTTAGTTAAGAAATGCGGCAACATAGAACTTTATAACATGTTGTAGAGTCTATATTATACATAAACGATTCATGTTTTATTGATACATTAGCTGTGTGTTAAAATATGTGATAGCTAATAATTACAAGTTTTTATTTTCTTTAAAACCATACATTAATGAATGTCATTTGAGAAAATCGAAATCGAAATTGAATGTAACAACCGACATTAAGGTAGCTCCTAAGGTCATTACTCCCTTGCCCTATAGCCACAAGGTCAATAACTCCCACTGCACAAGCATTGATAAAAGAATAAATAATAAGCACATAAGGTGGGTTTAGTGGGGACACTCATTAATGAATATAGAAAATTGGTCTAGGATGCATATGACGGAAAGGAAACTTCTCAATTAAGGCCAAAGTTAGCCTGATAGATTTCTAGTAGTCCTACAAAACTATTAGGCTACCGGTGACCCTAAAGGAAAAACTAATATGATGTATTAACACTTGATATTATGTATTTTAATAGATGCATCTTGGGTCCGTTGTCCCATTATATGACGACATCATTAACATGATGAACTTTTTGGGATATTTCTCCCGTAATATATCATTAGTGAACGGGGTCCTACTATGTGCTAAGCCTCATTCCTCATTCTTTCTCCGTTGATTTTCATTCATCAATCTACTTATGGTATCAACAATAAATTCTTGACTAGCCTGGTTATCAAGAGGGTGATCATCTGAAACAACCTTGAGTTTTTGAGTCTAGAAATTCTCTCGGTTAATTCGATGACGTCTAGGCTCTCATGTCTCTGATAGAACCACTCCTTTGGATCTTCTATGATGCCTAGTTGGTTCTTGGTGTTCGTTCCAGCGCCAACATGTTATTTATGGCATTATGTCCAACATCATTGCCAACGTCTTACAAATCATCTTCGCTATCAAACAAGTTAATGACATCAGGTAGCTGAACTCTGGGACCACCCTCATTTTTATCTATATCGATCTGATTTTGATCGGTACCGATCGCTCTAGTTGTGGTCAAAATTGACCACTTCCTATTGTCGTCTTCCTTGATCCTCTAATAGACTTTTCCTTCATTATTTGTTTTTCATCTCTTTTGTTCTAATCAGATGAAGAAGAATTCTCTTCTCCACTACTTGAAGATGATACATATCATTGGCCTTTCCTATGCCTCTGATATCGCTGGTTCAACAATGCAATACTTGCACCAATCCTATCAAGGGGATCACTAGCTGTCCACCATCCTCTTGTTTAATTTGGCCATCATCTTATCAAATTCAGACTTTATCACTATCTCCTACAGAGAAAATGGTCCTGACAAAGCAACCATTGGTTGGTTAGTCTCCTCATTGTGGTGAGAAGCTTCATCTTCTCCACCTACCATAACTCTAGATCTTCTGAATCCCCTAGGGGACATTACTTTGTATTTTGAACAATAAAATTCTAGATCTAAATTCTGGATGCTCTAATCCATAGTATTAAGCGAGATCTACTCTTAAGAAGCTCTGTTCCCAGTGATAGCACTAACTATGTTGAACCAAAATATTGCACAACACCCTCAATTGAAGGAAAACATGATAGATCTAAGAATATTAGAAAAAAGGAACACATCAAATTTTATAGTGGTTTGGAAAATTCTATGGTATACGTCCAATTTAATTTTATTATAGTTGGATTATGACATATGCAAGAGCATTGCAGTTCGGTTTTAGATCTAGAACAAAAAAACAGGCTCAAAGTGACAAGAGTTGTGCAGAGATTATACGATGAGGAAAGTGGAGGCCAAAGAGTGTCCCCTAAGGTTCCTTTTCTAGTAGCTATAGTACTTCTACTTATAGCAGAATCACCCAAAACAGTCTCCAAATCATGAAAGGCTGAGTTAAATCCTAGAGCTGAGAAAGTAGGAAGGAAGATCGAGTCATCCCATAAGAATAATTATCTTAGTATTGATCACAATTGTGATTGACACCGTCATGATTTAGGTCATGTCGTTTAAGACCTTTCTTCCATACATGCTTATATCTCCAAATCTTTAAGCTTCGTTCGTGGTTTTGCCTATTATATTATGTCGGTACTAATATGATTTGTCCTACATGGGACTTGTCTTTCTTTGCATAGCTTTAGGGTTGTTAGCCTATTTCTTCAGAGATGGATCCCTCACACACAATCAACTTGGCATATTACCACATTCCTTGATAAGGTAACAAGGCGACAAAGAAGAGATAGAGATTCCTCAAGGCAACCATATTGGCACCCACCGTTATTGTGATCGGTACCGATGACTTTTGTTCTATTCTCTTTCCAGCTTCTTTGAACTATCTCCCCTATCCATAATGAGCATGCCCCTAAGTTCTTGATCCATCCCGTCTTCATTTCGATGCCCAAATCCACTTGAAAACTACTCGGTTCAAATGATGGATAACACATGCACACACAAAGATATATATATATATATATATATATATGTGTGTGTGTGTGTGTGTGTGTGTGTGTGTGTGTGTCTAATATATGGACTACTCAAATTACATCACTTTAAACTCTATACAATCCCAAACTTTCCCGCTTCAAATGTCCATATAATGACTCTTCCTATAACTAACCTTTACGTACACCCACGACTTTTATCATCATATACATTCCATCATCCTTCTTAGCGAATTGAACAGTGCTACAGATCTTGACATTCAAGCAATGGTTGCTAAGCTCAAACATAATATATACTACCTATAACCTCCTCTATGGACTGGTCAAGAAATAAGACTGACCGACGTCTATAGGTATTTATCTTGAAAACACAACACCTCAATCTGACCTAAGGCGTTGTCATATAACAAACCTCGAGTCGGGCTAGAAATCAAGCTATGATTATAAAATAATCATAAACAATATATGTGCATTTTTGGGTTTAAAAGTGACATTTTCAAATGCACAGATGTCATTCATATCACACCATATCCCATCCATAATCTATCAAAATGGTTTTTACCAAATGTAGCATGGATCTATTCATCGCCACTCACTGTTGCGACTTTAGTCAGCTGGAATATCACAATTTGTCTATATTATATGAGTTTCTTTTTGTTGTAAAAGTATAAAACATCTTTTCAAATCAATCATTTTGAGGTCGGCGTTTTCTAGTTTTACTTCTAAGAAGGCTATGTTGTCTTCTATTTTGTGAGTCATAACAGGATTACATATTGATAAATCTCCTTAGTGGATTTACCCTCCACATAGACTATTCGCCTCGGTAGGTCACCACAATCTTTTTCACATGTATATTTCCAATTAGTTATGGTGGCCCCTACATAATCGATTTGTTGTCTACCCTTCTAGTATCTGAGAACATGATAAATCTTACTAGTGCTATAGTCCACTTCATCGTATATCTTCTAATGGCACTATTTTCCTTCATTTGTACTATCTCTCTGATAATCTTCAATATCTCTAATAAATTCATTTTTCCCATGAAACAAAATCATTTAGACATAGTGATAAGGGATAAGGCAATCATGATTCAGGTTGCGATCCTCAAATTAGCCTGTTAGGATGGATACTAGCAGTCGGTACCTCATATTGTTCTCGTCAAATGTTAAATCTTAACTTCCAAAACAATTGGCCTTCCAAAACATCATTATTCCCAAAATGACGTTATATCCCAATTAAATGTTATGTACGTGCAAAAAAAATATCATTGCCTAGGATCTTGGAAATAAAAATAACAAAACACACATCAATATTAATGGGATATAATGAACTTGCATATGATATCATGGGTGAAGCATATGTCATAATCTTGTACTTGTATTTCTAAAATCAAAATCACCCAAATTCATTCAAAACATATAATTCACCCATTCAAATTCAAACCAAGCAAGTGTAACATCCCCTATCTTGAGGCCCGAAGCTAAGCACTACAGATGCTGTAGTCGTCCATAATATTAACTTCCAGTGACAAAATACGATAATGTTAGTGGTATTCATAATATTAGAAGCACTTGGATATGAAATAAAATCAATACGGATTAAAACAACTTTTTTGATTACATTTCATAACCGTATTTCATATTCAATTGCATAATTCCAAATGTTTCCCAGGCATTGATAAAATATAATTATTATAAAATATGCTAAGAGCGACATATGAAGATGCACCCTTGGATGATCAGAGAACTAAATAGACAAAATTGTCTTAATACATCATAGCAGAAATAAAGATATAGACTCCTAATTAGCTATTCATGCCTCCTGCACGTCTTCGAAAGCTTTATTCGTCCACCTACTAAACCTAAAGAGTCCTAACTATCAATCTACTTAAATTAATTTTCAATATTCGAGAGTTTAAGGGGAAAACATAAACTTCGAGTCAGACATAAAACCTGGTGTGAATAATACTATTACACCTCAATTTACTGATATTAAGTGAGACTGTGCCGCTTAGCGGAATAGGTTTCCCCTCACTAATATCATATTAAAACATATCCTTTTGCAAATCGGAGTCCTACAATCAAACTGATCATAACAAAAATAGCAATATCATATATGTTAAAAAAGGTAACAAATGGACTATTTGTCCAAACAATATAGTTTTGTTTGGAAGACTACGAACCATTAACTGATTCAGGCCTACAAGACAAACTAAACAAATAATCTAATACCGGTTAGACAAACTTCTGGACGGTCTGTATTAACTTACTTCTCTAAGCGCTACCTGATCCTAATGGTTTTGCAGGCTCACCAATAACCTATCCTCCTTCACTGTAAATATTCTTTTCTATGTGTAACCATCACTTAAGTCTTACCTGTGACCAAGGCCTACAAACTGAATTCTGGACTAAATTAGCTAGGAGCAATAGCTAATGTATAGGGTGCGACCCTATACAAGCCCCGTCTGTTATTCAAATATCTTAACATTTTACTTAGGGTTAACTAACCTTCAAATTTTCCTTGAAAACATTTCAAACTGGTTTAATCCCTGTAAATCATACATAAAAAAGGAAAACACACTATTTTCTTTACTCAAATCTCTCTGCCATGGTATACGCTTTACTCAAAACATTGTTGATGAAAACATTCAAAACCTTTGTTTAAAACCTTTAGACAATCTCTTTCGAAACCATTGAAAGTACCCTTTCCGAAACAAGTAAACTACTGTACTTTGCAATATTAGGCTGAAAGGATAAAATACACCTTTCGAAACCATTGAAAATATACCTTTTAAAAGCTTTATAAAACCTTAGACATCATCATTCAAAATATTTCAAACTTGCCTTTCGAAAACATTGGAAACCTTCCATTCAATACTAAAGGTAACCTTTTGAAAACATTGGGGTGTCACCTCTTCGAAAGTTTTATCATATACCTTTTGAAAACATTGGGAAACATCCCCTTTGAAACCTTCATTTGGTACCTTCCGAAAGCATTAATGTCCTTTATATAAAACAAACCTTTCGAAAGCACTAAAGTCCTTTACATAAAACAAACCTTTCGAAAGCATTAAAGTAAAAATATGTGGAACATAGTTTCGAAACCTTTAAAACCACTCCCTTTGATCTTTGGGTTTAATTCCAAAATATCAAAAAGAATGTTAAAAGAACTAAGTCAAAAGCAACTCTTTTGAAAGAAATTTCCTAAGCAAAAGAAGTGGATAGTGTCGAAACCAACCCTTCGAAAGCAATAGAGAAGCGGTTCATGGTTTAAAGCGAAAGAACCCTTTCGAAAGCATTGCTTTGGAAGGTTGAATGCGGCAGCAGAGTTTTGACCCCTTCGAAAGCTTCTATTTAAAACAAAGGTAGCAACCTCTTTTAAAAACATTCTGTAAAATAATTGAAGCTACCCCATTCGAAAGCATTCTTTTTGAAAGCAAAGCAAGCGGCATTTCCTTTTAAAAGCAAAACAAGAACTCGACCCCTTCGAAAGCCCTATTTTGACTCTATACGTTTCGGCTATCTTCAATCCACTACATATCAAGTCTTTGATACCATGTGTATTGGTATAGATTAAGATGGAGGCGGAAGTATGTTGTCGAAAGGTTCCGTTGAAAGTGGCAAAACAGAAAAAACCTTAAAAACTGATTTTTGACTTTATAAAGGAATTTCTTTTCAACCAACCTTCTTATTTGTCATCAATTAATTGGTTGCCTGTTCTTTTCCAAAATATTTTCTAAAAGTACTGCCGAATTTCAGAGTTTAATAAGTTAAAACATTTATAAATTGCCCCTTCTTCTTTTATAAACAGATAAAACATTTAAGTCTGATACCTTAAATAATGTTATATATTTAATAAAACACTTAGGAAAATTGTCCAAAAATTCTCATAAATCAATTTTAATATGTTTTCTCACATATACAATTTTCTAACCAAAACTAACATATAATAGACATAATTAATTTTAAACCCAATTAATTTTTTTCTTCACCAGAAATTTCATAATAAATCCACATTAATTCAAAAAATTATGAAACTTGAAACCTATCTCTAAAATAATATTTTTGACTTTATATCAAAAATGCAAGGCATTTGGATGTCATTTAATAGGTTTTTCAAGTTAAAGCTTAACATAAAATCTATATGAAATAGCATAAATCATAAACAAGCGTATATCCTTTTAAACGGTCAAAACATGGCAAATCATTTGCAAAATAACTTTGGATCTCATCTAGAACTGAAAATAATAAAATGAGATGTAACATATTATTCACCTTTAGCTTGTGATTAAGGAGTTTGAGAATTGCTTCTTGAGTTAGATTGATTAAGCTTCCTTCCTCTTTATTTTAGCTTATCTTTCTAGTGCCCGGCCTCTTCTTAAATTTAGTTTTGTATATGAACGTGTAAAATGAAAGTGGCATGGAGGGTTTAGGGTATATGAATGTAACTTATTTCTATTTTACCCTTATCTATTTCCCTTACTTATTTCATTTTAATTCCCTTTAATTCATTGTTTAACTAGGCACGACTACCCTTCTATTATTCAAATCTCAATTCTCTTAACCATTTACATTATTTCATTTAATTTAATTAATTAAATGTCTTAAATAATGTTAATCAAAATTAGGGTTGTTACATACTCCCCTCCTTAAAGAATTTCATCTTCAAAATTATGACAAGGTACACATCATCAATCATAAAGGTAAAACATACCATGAAACAAGTCAAGATAAGCATCTCTAATCCTCCTCTTTATTTCCCAAGTACAATCTCTCCCATCGTCGCTCCATTAGACTTTAACTAATCTAGCCACTTATTCCTTAGCCCCTCTTTATCTCTCGTGACCATCCGAACTGACTTTCTAAATATAGTTAAATTCGGTTTCACTAATAAGTCCTCTAACATAGTTGGTGCTATAGCAGTCTTCAGATCTCGAATAGACTTCCTTAGATGAGAAATATGAAAAACATCATGGACTCTAGCCAAACTGTTCGGTAACTCTACCCTATATGTGGGTTTTCCTATCCTTTCTACAATAGGGAATGGTCCAATGAATCTTGGTGCCAACTTTCCTAATTTTCCAAATTGAATTACACCTTTCATTGGTGATATCTTGACGAAAACGTGATCTCCGACTGAGAACTCTAAGTCTTTCCGTTGCTTATCAGCATAGCTCTTCTGCCTAGACCGAGCTTCCTTCATTCTGGATCGAATTAACTCAATCTTTTCGGCAGCTTACCTAACCAAATGTGGACCAGGAACTAACATATCCCCGGCCTCTAAACAAACGGGTGATTTGCATGGCCTTCCATACTGACACAGCTTCTTCTAGGCTCGAACAGTTTAGATATCAAACTGTCGCAACCTATCCAGGATCTTCTTCACGAAATGATGATTTCGTGTCAAATGAACTGATAGAACGATAAATGCCCAATTCCATTGATCGTGAAGATACTGGAATCTAGCTATCTCCAAACCGTTGATCTCGCAAGATACCGTGTTGAAAGATCTACAATTCGATTGTTGATCACTCGAAAGTGATACCGAGAATTGGCTTCAACTTCGTTGATTCGCCCACGAATAACCCAAAAATGGAAAGAAGAAGGAGACCACACTCAACTTCAACAATGGTGGCAAAAGCTCACAAACAAATTTTATTCAAAAATCAACTCCCTTTACAAATGACAACACACCCCTATTTATAGGAAATTACAGCACACGCGACTTAACACCATACAATTCACGACATACGGCTTAACACAATTACAAGTTACAGCATCACACACGACTTAATACAATACAAGCGACCTAACAGCATACGACGTAACAACGTACGACTTAACAATACATGCGACATAAGAAAATACAACACGAGTTACAACATCACACGACCTGACAACACACGAGATAAGAAAATTACAACTGTGACGCCCCACCTCTATACCCACGCTAGCCAAGAACACTACGGTGTAGTGCTGTCAACTAGCACGGAGAATAAGGCTGTTGAGGAGCGACCATCCATGTGATTGCTTATCACACGGTGGCTATAAATAATCTTCGGAAACAAACATAGAAATAAGCATAACACAAATCAGTCACAGACATCCATATCACAGAGGCGGAAGAAGATATGAATATATAACTAGCACAGAAAGTGTACATCAGAGTAGTGGTCAAAAAGATCCACAACAATACAAAAGAATAGCAACACGTGCTATACAAAAGAATACAACTATGAGTCTATGTCTCAAGTGTAAACAACAAAAAAACTGATAATCTAAATAGTTAGCCAAAAGTCAGAGTAGCAAATCCCGGGAAGAAGTCAAGCAGAAGCACCTATAACATCTCGGTCTGACCCGAGTATTATTTAAGAAAATAATAAACGGATCAGTCTAGCTATAAATATCAGATGACATGGTATAAAATAAAAGATATGGCATAAAAATAAAATATCCATACTGACATACTACTATAAGTATGCAAATGATGATCAACAGAAGATCAATCAATAAGAGGTAAATCGATATCACAAGAATCTGCTCAAAGATCTAAAAAGGGCATCATACCCTAAACTTGTACTCATAACAAGTCAATGACATAAATTCCAGAAATCAACACAAGAAATCCAGAAATCACAGAAAAAGGGAAAGAGGCCTATCACATGACGGTCCGAAGACCATGGGGAGCTACCCCATATGGGTGAGTCGGAATCACCCAGATGAGGTCTAGGTTAACCAAAAAGCATAAAGGTATGTGTGAGCGGAATCACACAAATGGTGTCTAGCCTAACCTCGCAACAAAAAGGTATGTGTGAGTGGAATCACACAAATGGTGTCTAGACTAACCTTGCGGACAAAGAGATATGTGTGAGTCAGAATCACACCAATGAGGTCTAGTCTAACCTTGAAAACAAAGAGACATCGCACAATTGCTAGTCTAAATCATAAAATGATCATCATGATCAACGAGAAGTGTCAATTACACTAAGTTAGTAAATATAAAAGTTTAGTTTCATGTCCCATAACCACTAGCTTAACTTAAATATTTACGAACATACTTTAAATCTTTACTAATAAAATTGTCACTAGAGGTTCAATCGAACAAGTCCAAGAATTAACCGACGAAGCAAACGCAAGCGTTTCATACCACTTGTTTTACTAAGCCGTTTAATTAGATTTCTCATCCGAGTGAGGTAAAGGTTTGTATATACTAATAGATTGGAAAATGGGTTAAGAAAAGAGCTTTGTTATTAAAAATAGAGTTGAAATCATTTTGTTAAAAGAGTTTTGATATTTACTACTAGTATTGAAACCTTTATATTTTAAAGTGACAAATCACAGAAGCGATTGTAGAAACAATCAATCACAAAGATCACATTCGAAGATGTGATAAAAATACAAGGAAATCAGTTCAACAAGTTCTGTTGAATGTTTTTCAGATAAGATCCCCTACGGAGGGGGGTCCGGGGGGTGGCAACCCCCCAAGGTGGGGGTGCGGGGGCAACGCCCCTGCTATGGGGTTCGACCTGCCTGGTCAGGTCGCGGGGGTCCAGGGGGCAACGCCCCTGCTATGGGGTTCGACCTGCCCGATCAGGTCGCGGGGGTCCAGGGGGCAGCTCCCCAGGCGGGGTGCGGGGCAGCACCCCGTCCAAAACGGTACGACCTAGTGAAGACAAAATGAGGCCTAACGACCTAAGGGGGATAGGGTCGAGCGACCTAATGGTTGCGACCTAGGGGTCTAAGGAGTCAAGCGACCTAACTGGAGAAACCCTGTGGTCATGCGACCTAACTGAAATGGCCAAGCGACCTAACGAGGTTAGCGTGCGACCTAGGAGGACGCGACCTAATGGTCATGCGACCTAGTGGGATGAGCGATTTAAGCGAGCGACCTAGTAATTTGGGGCCGAACGACCTAATGATCCCGCGACCTTACAAGTATCACACGCGAGCGACCTAAGGGTTTTAACACGCGAGCGACTTAAAGGTTGAACGGCCCAGTAGTCCAGCGACCTAGGCGAAAACGACTTAGCTCCGAGGCGCACGAGCTATCCTGTAGCGACTTAAGGAATGGAGGCCGAGTTGCACGTTGGACGACCTAAGGAATGAAGGCCGAGCGACCTACGACCTAAGCTCGATAACGAGCTAACGACCTAGTGGCTTGGGGGAAACCGAGCGACCTAACGCTGCAGAGGGGGGTTTAAGGCCAGAAACGACCTAAGTGTTAGCGACCTAACGACCTATAGGCCAAACGACCTACGACCTAAAGCCAAACGACCTACGACCTAAAGCCCAACGACCTAATTCCGAGATGACAATATGTGCAGTGCGACCTAGCGCGATAACATGCGAGCGACTTAAGAGTTAGCTCGCGAGCGACCTAACTCCGAACTCACGAAAATGGCCAGAACGACCTAAATGCAGAAAATTCACAAAAACGCTAAAAATTGGAGTTTTTCGCCAATCCAATCCAAACCAAATGCAAATGTACATGCAAAAGTGATAGGGAATCATTCCCAACAGTCCAATATAGTTAAAGACTAGATTTGTGAGATAAAAATCTCACCTTTTCACTAAAATGGATGAAGATGAAGCTTGAAGCAAATGGAGAAGCAATCCAAAGCTTGAATCCAATATCTTCTACTTGAATTTGGAGTTGAATGTTGGATTAGCAATTAAATTTGATCTTGGAGTTTTAATTTCCCATTCTCTTTACCATTAATGCAAATTTCAAGTTAGTTAGGAATTTATGAAGAGTGAGGAGAAGGGGGTTGGAACTTGGGCTTAATAGGCTAAACTAACCCAAAGTCCAAAGCGGGAAAAGTTAGTGAAATTTCACTAACTCCAAACCTATCGATGTTTATACTTAAAAAAGTTGTAAACGGCATTTCGAACTCAATGGAAGTGGTCTCGAGTCCTAATTTGACCATTTGCAAAAAGTAGCTTTTCGGATCAAAATCCGATTAACGATATAATATTTAAATAAAATATTTAAATATAAACTCGATAAATATGGGGGTTGTTACAACAACAATATACGACTTAACGATACAACCCACACATGCTACATAACATCAACGACTTAACAACATAGAACAGCTTCAGGCACGGCTTAAGCGACTTAAGGAATCATGCGACCTAGCGACATAGCGACATAAGAGAAAGCACGGCTTCAGGAACGACTTAAGAGATGCGGCTTGTTATATTGATTCACGAACGACTTAAGAGATGCGGGCTTGTTATATTGAGTCGCGAATGACTTAAGAGATGCAACATAAGCGACTTACGACATAAACGACTTAAGGCATAAATCGCTATGTCGTTCAAAGCAGGCGTTCAAGGCAGGCGACTTAACATAACTCGTAGACGACTTAACGTTGAGCGACTTAAGGCCGGCGAGCGACATATGATGGTTGAGCGAATTATCATGGTGCGCTGCATCATCCTCCCCCGGTTGAAAAGAATTCGACCCCGAATTTACACTTTCCTCTCCTTCGACATACTTATTCTCATGATATGGAATCAAGTGTTTGACGTTGAAAACGTCGGCAGTATGGATATGATCCGGCAATTTTAACTGATAAGCATTCTCATTAATCTTTTTCACGATTTCCAAAGGACCAACCTTTCTAGCAGCTAGTTTGTCGTAAGTATCAATAGGAAATCGATCCTTAGTCAACACTGCATATACAAAATCTCCTTCTTTAAACTCAATATTTCATCGTTTAATATCTGCGGATTGCTTATATTTATCATTTGCCTTAAGCAATCGTTCCTGCACAACCTTGTGGCACTCTTGCAACTCATTCACAAAATCACTAGCTCGTTTGATCACTCCTTTCTGATGTGGTACTATAGATAAATCCAATGGTCCTTTAGGAATTGTTGAGTAAACAACCTGGAATGGACTGAACCCAGTGCTACAATTAACTGCATGTTTGTGTGCAAACTCAGCTTGACACAGCTTGGAATCCCAACTCTTCAAATTGTCATTCACGAGGCATCTCAATAGATTACCTAGGGATCTATTCACAACTTCTGTCTGTCCATCCGTCTGGGGATGATAAGCACTACTAAATTTCAGCTTTGTCCCGACCATTCTCCATAGACTCATCCAAAAATGACTCAGAAAATGAGTGTCTTTCTCTGATACAATAGATTCAGGCAACCCATGAAGACGATAGATCTCTCTGAAGTATAACGGTGCGATATTAACTGCATCTGCCGTCTTCTTGCACGCAATAAAATGTACCATTTTTGAAAACCGGTCAACCACCACGTAGATAGAATCATTGCCACGTTGCATCCTCGGCAAGCCCAATACAAAGTCCATACTAACATCCACCCATGGTTTAGTTGGTATAGGCAACAGCATATATAAATCTGCATTTGTTGCGGTTCCCTTTGAAACTTGGAAAATATGGCACCTCTGAACAAACTTTTCAACTTCCTTCCTCATTGACAGCCAAAAATAAGACTTTGAGATCAACTGCATAGTACGGTCGCGGCCCACGTGTCCTTCTTCATGTAGTTCTTTGATAATTTTCATTCGTAAACTGCAATCTGAAATGCACAACTGATTTCCTTTGAATAGAAAACCTTCAACCATCATATATCCATCATGCTTCCCTGCTTGACTTTGTCTAGGATTTCGAAAAAATATGAATCTGAAGTAAGAAGATCTGGAAGTAAGTCAAAACCCATCACCTCTACTCGCATGGTTGTTAGTAAATTCTCCCTCCGGCTCAATGCATCGGCGACGCGATTAGTTACTCCAGACTTGTGCTTTGCGACGAATGTAAATTGTTGCAAATAAGCTATCCACGATGCATGCCAAGCTGCAATTTTATTCTGCCCTTGTAAATGTTTCAACGCTTCATGGTCTGTATACAAAACAAATTCTTTGTGGAACAAGTAACGTCTCCAATGCTTTACAGCCTGCACAATAGCATAAAACTCCACATCATAAGTGCCGTGTCTCATCTTTGCTCTAGAAAGTTTTTCACTAAATAGGCGATCGGACGACTCTTCTGACTCAATACTCCTCTGATTCCAACTTTGGATGCATCTGTATGTAACTCAAATAGTAACTGAAAATCTGACAAAACTAGAATCGGTGCTGAGGTTAAAAGTTCCTTTATTTGTTCAAAAGCATACCCTGCCTCTTTTGTCCATGAAAACTGCTTTCCTTTCATACAATCAGTAACATGAGCCATTACACTACTAACGTGCGGTATAAATCTTCGATAAAATGAAGCTAACCCATGGAAACTTCTGACTTCTGTGATAGTTTTGGGCTGTGGCCAATTTCTGATTGCAGCTACTTTACTCTGGTCCACTTGTATCCCTTCCTTAGACACGACATATCCTAGAAATAAAACACTTGGAGTCATGAACACGCATTTCTTCGTTGCTGCATATAACTGTTCTTGACGAAGAATAGTTAGCATCTTTCGCAAGTGTTGAATGTGCTCCTCTGTGCTAGCACTATAGATCAAGATATCATCAAAGTAGACTACAACAAACTTCCCGATGTAAGGTCTGAAAATTTGATTCATCACCCTCATAAATGTACTTGGTGCATTAGATAGACCAAATGGCATGACCAGCCATTCATATAATCCTTCCCGAGTCTTGAATGCTGTCTTCCATTCATCACTTGGTCTTATGCGAATCTGATGATAACCACTCTTAAGATCGATCTTCGAAAAAATTACAGACCCACTGAGCTGATCCAATAGATCATCAAGTCTCGGCATAGGAAATCTGTATCTGACCGTTATTTTGTTGAGTGCCCTGCTGTCGGTACACATTCTCCATGAACCATCTTTCTTCGGTACCAACAGAGCTGGTACGGCACATGGACTGAGACTCTCTCGAACACGCCCTTTCTCAAGCAACTCCTCAACCTGTCTCCTCAACTCTTCATGCTCTTTTGGACTCATACGATAATGCGGCCTATGCGGTAAAATAGCACCTGGCACTAGATCAATTTGATGTTGTATATCCCTTAATGGCGGTAATTCCTTGGGTAATTCCGTAGGAAAGACATCTTCAAATTCATTCAACACCTGTCTAGCTTCCGCAGGAACTTCACGATCTTCACTTGTTCCATACCCAATCAATATAAACATTTCAGCACTATCTTTCACTTCTTCAACAAATTCTCTCATAGACAATAGACTAGTTGATTCCACTTTCTTTTCTGTCTTGCTTTCACTTTGTTCACGCTTCTTAGGAACTAAGGTAATTTGGGTCCCTTCGAACATGAAACTATAGCTGTTGGTGCAACCATTATGTTGTACAGCTCTATCATATTGCCATGGTCTTCCCGATAGTAGATGACATACATCCATATCGACTACATCACACCATATATCATCTTTGTATTTCTTCCTAATAGAAAATGTAACAAATGCTCGTCATCCCACTGTCACTTCTCCACCTTTCTTTAACCATGCCAGTTTGTAAGGTCTAGTGTGTTTTTAGTCTTCAACCCTAACTTCTTGACGGCTTCTTCAGAAATGATGTTATCGCAGCTTCCCGCATCAATAACAAATCGACAATCCTTTCCCAAGATAGTACATGTAGACTGAAAGATATTGCTTCTCAGCCAACTAGAATCATTCTCATGCTTTGGCACTAAACATGACCCCATTATCATCAAGTTACACCCTTCGTCTCCTGACACAACTTCTTCATCTTCATCAAACTTCGATAGTTGAGAATAATCAATTTCAGCTTCCACATCCTCATACTCACATTCCTCTGCAACTAATGCTCTCTTCTTTGTCTGTGTACATTCATTACTTTTATGGCCAAACTTCTGACAATTATAGCATTTGATACTGTTATTGACCTTTGCTTTAGCGGCTTCATTGACAATTGGTT
Source organism: Allium cepa (assembly GCA_030765085.1). Lineage (NCBI taxonomy): Eukaryota > Viridiplantae > Streptophyta > Magnoliopsida > Asparagales > Amaryllidaceae > Allium > Allium cepa. The sequence continues at coordinate 191,844,624 of CM060942.1, forward strand.
TATTGACTGCCTTGGAAACATTAGTACTGCTACTAGCCCCCTTATTCTGGTTGTTAGAACCCGCAAACACACCACTTCCTCGTCTTCCTTGTTTCTCCTAAGCTAGAGCTTTCTGATGTGCTTCAGCAACAGACATTGGATTAAACATATTAACCATGTCTTGAATTTGCATTCGTAACCCTCCAACATATCTAGCCGTTAGCTGTTCCTCGGTTTCCATAATATCATTCCTCGCAATCAATTGATAGAATTCATCGGCATAGGCATTCACTGACTTCGTTCCTTGTCTCAAATTTTGCAAACGTTGATACATAAGAGATTGATAATTGTATGGCAATAAAGTCTCTTTCATCATCTTTCTCATCTTCTCCCAAGTGACAACTTTTGATTTTCCCATTCTCTCCCGAGTTAGTTTAGTTTGTTGCCACCAAGCCATAACTCTTCCCCTTAATCTTGTAGCAACTAATTGGACTTTGCGATTCTCAGGCACCTCCTTGAATTTCAAAATTTCTTTAACACTCGACAAACAATCAATAAATTCTTCTGCTTGCATACCACCTTTGAATTCTGTAATTTCCATCCTCATACCTGACTCCCATTTACGATCATTTTCTAAATCCAGATATTGATTTCGCACTTGCCCTCGATTTCGATAATGAACACTACCTCCATCACCATCTTCCTCAAAATCAGATGTATTTCGATATCGATCCTGACCATATACGTCCCTATGACCATGCATGTCCCTTCTACCCTGTCTTTCAACATCACAATATGATTCATTTTCAAACCCACGTTGAGTTCTTCCCTCTTCATTTCGGTACCCATGGCGGTCTCGCATCATCGAAACTGATGATTCTCTCCTATCTCGTTAAGACTGAGGTGACATTCTCCTTTCTCCCGAAATCGATGGTGAAACCCTGTTTCCACTCTGGTTCGAAACTGGTGACGTTCTCCTTTGATTTTGATTCATGTCCTTCATCAGTTTCTCCAATTTTTCAATACCCTCATTGAACTTTTCATTGATACGCTGCTCCATTTGCTCAGCTTCTTGTCTTCTATACAAATCTTCAACATTATGATGGCGATTAGCACGTCTCAGAGGCATGATCAACAAACAATCTCGTTTCCGTCTCTAATCTAGCTCTAACTTAGCTTTGATACCAATTGACGCAGCTTCTTTTAGGCTCGAACAGTTTAGATATCAAACTGTCGCAATCTATCTAGGATCTTCTTCACGAAATGATAATTTTGTGTCAAATGAACCGATAGAACGATAAATGCCCAATTCCGTTGACGTGAAGATACCGAAATCTAGCTATCTCCAACCCGTTGATCTCGCAAGATACCATGTTGAAAGATCTACAATTCCATCGTTGATCACTCGAAAGTGATACCGAGAATTGGCTTCAACTTCGTTGATTCGCGCACGAATAACCCAAAGATGGAAAGAAGAAGGAGATCACACTCAACTTCAACAATGGTGGCAAAAGCTCGCACACAAGTTTTATTCAAAAATCAACTCCCTTTACAAATGATAACACACCCCTATTTATAGGAAATTACAACACATGCGACTTAACACCATACGACTCATGACATATGGCTTAACACATTACAAGTTACAGCATCACACGCGACTTAATACAACACAAGCGACCCAACAGCATACGACATAACAACGTACGACTTAACAATACATGCGACATATAAAAATACAACACGAGTTACAACATCACACGACCTAACAACACACGAGATAAGAAAATTACAACAATATACGACTTAACGATACAACCCACACATGCGACATAACATCACGACTTAACAACATAGCACAGCTTCAGGCACGGCTTAAGCGACTTAAGGAATCATGCGACCTAGCGACATAGCGACATAAGAGAAAGCACGGCTTCAGGAACGAATTAAGAGATGTGGCTAGTTATATTGAGTCGCGAGCGACTTAAGAGATGCGGGCTTGTTATATTGAGTCGCGAACGACTTAAGAGATGCGACATAAGTGACTTACGACATAAACAACTTAAGGCATAAATCGCTATGTCGTTCAAGGCAGGCGTTCAAGGCAGGCGACTTAACATAACTCGTAGACGACTTAACCTTGAGCGACTTAAGGCTGGCGAGCGACATAAGATGGTTGAGCTTATTATCATGGTGCGCTGCATCACATACAAACTTCAAATGGTGGCATGCATATACTAGTCTGATAACTATTTTTATACGAAAACTCGACTAAGTGTAGATGGTCTTCCCATGATCCTCTGAAATCTAGTACATAAGCTCTTAACAAATCTTCCAAGACTTTGTTAACACTTTTCATTTTCCCATCTGCCTGTGGATGGTAAGCGGTCTCGTCTTGAGCTTGGTACCTAAAGTCCCCTCTAGACTATTCTATATTCCAGAACTTGCTAGTGAATAAGGAATCTCTGTCACTTACTATACTAGTAGGCACTTCATGTAGTCTAACTATATTCTTTATAAACAACTTAGCTAAAGCAAATAGCATCCTGGTTGACGTAACTGGAATGAAATGAGCACTCTTGGTCAATCTGTCCACTATGACCCATATACTTCCATTTCCTCGATTTGACCTAGCAGCCCGTCAATAAACTCCATTGAGATAGAATACCATTTCCATAATAGAACATCTAAAGTTTGAAGTAACTCACTTGGCTTTTGATGTTCGGCTTTTACTTGTTGACAGTTCAAACACTGCTTCATCCATAAGCCAACATCCTTCTTCATACCTTCCTAGAAGAAACTTCTTTTCATATCCTGATACATCTTAATTTCTCCCAAATGAATAGCAAACTTTGAATGATGGCATTCTTTAAGAACTTGCTTCCTAATGTTTCTCACGTTCGAAACATACAGTCTTCCTTTCTTCCTTAAAACATATTCTAGTCAAGACTGAAATCTTTCAAGTCATCGCTCTCTGTTCCATCCCTCAACTTTCTGATCCATTCATCTAATATTGGATCTTCCTCTTGCTAAGAAGCAATCTTTTCGATCATCATTGATCAAACTTTTAAACATGACAGCATAGCAGTTTCTACACTAGAACTACTCCTGGATCTCTACTGTACTTTGCATGTAGTCAATGCTTCTAAATCTTTTCACTCAGCTATCATTGTCGATACTGCATTCTGATGTTTTCTGCTAAGTGCATCTGTAGTCTTATTGCCTTTTCCTAGTGTGTACTCAACACGAAAGTCATAAGCGACTAAAAAATGTAACCACCTCTATTGTCTCATATTTAACTCCTTTTGAGAGAATAAGTACCTCAATGACTTATGATCCGTATACAACTCGAATCTCTCTCCCAAAAGGTAAAGTCTCCATATATTCAATGCAAAAATTAGTACAGCTAACTCCAAATTGTGAGTTAGATAACTAACCTCATGCGGTCTAAGCTGTCGATAAGCATAGGTAATCGCTTTATATTTTTGTATTAACACAGCTCCTAATCCTACTTTGCTTGCTTCCATGTACACCACTAAGTCCTGATTCCCCTTTGAAATGACTAACATAAGTGCATTATGTTGGAACTGGACCAGCCCGCAGTGGATGTTATGGATGAATTTCAAAAAATTTGCCTGATTAGATCTTTACTGGGCCTATGAAGTCTAACTGAATTAGAACGTTTCTAAATTTATTTCATATAAAATCGTTTATTTTATTTAAATTCAACTATATTAAGATATGAAATTAATTTTATTTGATTTAGTTAATACGTAAGTGTATCGATACATATATATGTGTGAGTGCATGTGTAACATAATAATCCATGAAAGGTATAATATACTCATATGTAGTTGTTGGGATTTACATCGCAACAGACATATTAACTCATTTTTTATGTCATGTATGTTATCCAAATATATGTATGTATATGTGTTACAACACACACACACACATACACGCGCGCTCGCACGCATGTACATGTGTGTGTATAAATATATTAAATATAATATATGAACATAAAATATTTATATATAGATAAATATATATATATAAAGAGTGAGAACAATTATTAAAAATTATTTATAATTCAAAAATAACTTAGTGTTTCAAACATAATAAATTCAGTATTTTAATATGTATATATTATAAATAAAATAATATTTTCATCCACAAATAATTAAAATAACATAATCTATTGGTGGAAATTCAAATTTTATAATTTTTGAAAATCTAGGATTATAAAATAGAGCTTAGGAATAATTTGGAGATTTTTGAAAATTCAAATATTATTTTTAAAAACAAATACATCGATTTCGAGAATAATTATTTAATACAAAGTAATATATGATTAAAATTCAGAATTTAAAATTCCATAAATTCTAGTATCATGAATGAAAGGTTGTGAAAAATTTTAAAGAATTTTTTAATTAAATTATTATTTTTAATAAATCATAAACAGTTTTTTCGAAATAATATTAGTTATTAAAAATAATAAACTTTATTTGAAAATTTCCTAAATTTTGTCAATATGTTTCTTAAATGATATAATATTTTTTTAAATATGAAATTGAATTTTTAATGTAATAATTATTTTATATATAATAAAATATTCAAAAATTTAATAAATGTTAACTTAAAAATATGAATAAATGCATGATAATTTTTTGAATTTGTAAATTCATATTATATATAAATAAGTGTAATAACTTTTTTAATCATATATATATATATATTATATGCATGTATACTATTATGAGAGAGAAATATAAACTAATATATATATATATATATAAACTCATTAATATATATAAAATAATGACAAAATTTGATTTTATACAGTAAAAATCATTTATCTATACATAGATAAAATAGTATAATAAACAAATTATGCACATCACTAAACTGATTTGTGACAGCCACATCTACTTACAAAATCTTGCCTAACTAAATATATAGTAGCAATATATTTAAACAGATATGAAACTACTCATTATAGGATCATAAAATATAATTTAATCACTGTAATATGAATTAAAATTACCAATTTAATGATGCCTTTGAATCCATGTTGAAGCAACGACTTCCTTTCTTTTTACTGTTCTTTATTCGTATTGCAAGTCCGGAATCACCGACCTCTAACTATCGAACAGTATTATTTTAATTGGAAATATGTTTGAGAATTTTAAAGTGGACTGAGAGTTATATTTTAACTAGTAATGTAGAAGGTAATGGAAACCAAAAGGTTAGTTATTATCTTTTGACACACACACACACACACACACACACACACACACACACACACATATAGGGTTGTATTAGAGAGAAACGAGGAAAATATTTTTACCTTTTCTTACTTGATCTCAACCCATTATCTCAATGCCATTTCCCTATGTTTTAGCCATCCCTAGACCTTTCAAAAATCGAAATTTTGCAGCCCAAATGATGGGCCTCAAACCCATCTTAGCCCAAGCCAAAATACTGTGCAATTAAACCTAATTTAATCGCTTTTCGATATTCTAGATCGATATATATATTTTATATATATATATATATATATATAACATTATATTTCTCAAATCATATTCAAATTTTATAATTAATATTTTACAAATATTAATTAATTAATAATAATTATAAACTAATTAAATCGCTCGGTGTTAAGTGAATTCATCATTTCAGCCGTGTAACTCTTCGATTTAAATTTGATCAGCGATTAACATCGAACTATTCTAATGCTAACTTTCACATGTCACTTAGCAGGTGGTGTGACATTATGGCAAAATTTATCGCTTACTCATTTTCGATAAAATCCAGTTTTAGTTTAATAAGCGTTACCCGGTTGTGACATTAGTTTACACCAATTCTCTTTGTCAAAACTATGTCACATTGGACTTATGTAATTTGGTAATGGTCAAAATTCCAACCTCATCCACATTCAGCTTTATAGTCTAAATACAAAGTCATTGGTTCAATAATAACAATTATTATTAACCGAAATGCTCTGGGCAGAGACTTTTACTTTGAGTTGACTTGAGTTGAATGTGATATTAACTAACTGAGGAGGCGAATGCTCTCTTGAATAGTGCTTCATTTCCAATACTTCCACTCGACCCAAAAATTGTCACTCGATGGATACCACACCATGATTTGGCTATAATCAAAGCGAAGCTTTCATATTGAAGATCCACGGTATTCTCAAGTCGAGAGAACGGTTTACATCAGTCACACTGATATTTTTTGTTTGACCTTAGTTATATTAACCAACGGAAAACTATCGAGTGAGTCGTTCCATAGTTATCCAATAACTATTAGTACGTAAACCCTAGGTGCCCCCAGCAGTCATGAGTTATACGCTACCCAACATTTAGAGAGCATTACGTACTCCAGTCTTAATGGATACATTGATATCCAGACTTGATGCATCTTGACTAGAAACATTTAAAATGCTATATTTGTTTCGTTGTGATAAATTACTCACGGTTACAACACTTTGTAACTACTATCACAGAATGTACCATTTATAGATTTTTCTATTAAATATACTTTTAATTAAGTTAATTAATTAATATAATCACATTATATCAAGTATATAATAAGAAGAATATACTTTTTGTTTCAAACAAAATTGGTCAAGGAGTTAGATATATGTGAAAAATTACATAATTTCTCCTAGGGCATATCCCTAATTCTATCAATCTCTCATTGCACATGGGGTCAATTATGGAATCTAATTCCAACTTCTTCAATCAGTTTTCTCAAAACCAATTAGGTCAGTCCCTTAGTGAAAGGGTATGCTATTATGTTTTAATTATCTACGCTGTCGATTAACTCTCTCTGATACCGATAAACTGCCTTTATCACATGGAACGATTGAAAGTATGTCTTTTGATTTCTAGTGAGCTTTAAGTTCTATCATAACCAATTTCATGACATTGTTATCTTATAGCAATATTATAGGATTCTCAACATTTGGAATCACCTTTGGCTCAATTATAAATTTGTGCATTTATACCTATATACATTGGTTTATTGTAGAGCTATTCAAGTTAATGTTCTCAACATTTCGTTGAATCGACAATAATCAATTTTATTTTGAAACATTTTAAAATTAAATATTTTACTTGAATTTTATCATTGACATTTTGTACTCAATATCACTTATAAAAGTTTGTGTCCAAAAGTTCCATCATAACGAGTTGTTGTTTCGATAAACAATTCTCTAGTATTTCATAAATACGCAAGAACACCTCAAACAACCATTTAGTGATATCAATTTGGATTTTATATCTTCTCCATGTGTCAAATATATAAACAAGCACAATATCATACAAACATAACCTGTATGATAATTCCTACTGATAATGCACAAGGAATCCAACTTATATGTTCCCCTTTTAGTAGGATGCTCTTGCATATCGTTCTAGGACAATCCAAAATTGAGTGTTAAAACAACAAAAGTTGATTTAGTACAAGCATATTGTTAAAATCAACATTGTGTTGTTTGCTTATAGTTTAGAAATATCAATGTACCTTTTAACGTTCTTTCTTATGAACACACGCTTCCTCTGCATTTCGATTGAAAATCAAACTATTTTAAATTTCTACCAAAATACTTATTCAATCTTAATGCCATTCGTATCATTTCTTGGATCTTATCCAAAGACTCACAAACCAAATATCACTTCCACTAAATTTAAGGCATTTTTGGTTAATATGTGTAAATGGCTTACTCCAAATCATTATTTAGAGTCTTTGGTTTTAATACATACGTACCAAACACTAAGTCTTATTAAGCGATAATTTTGTGTGTAGAATTAACTTGAGCATGTTGAATATCGAATTTATTATGCTAGTTTCAACAATTGAAATTTGTGATATTATTCTTATCAACATTGCTTATTTAATTCCAACCACATTAGTCTTTCCAATAAAGACACAATCTCGGCTCATGGATCACATCTCTTTGGTTACGACCACCAAAATCTTATTTTGATAGCGTACTCGGAATTCTTTGAGATCTGCGCATCATACCATATAGAGTCAACAATCTTAATGGTTTGATTGAACAACTGAGGGTAATGTATATTTTTGACGTTAATCAGAAACTCATAGTTTCACTTCGACGTACGAGAATATTTATTAGACATTCTAATGTTGTGTGTTCATTTAGGTTAGTTAATTTTACTTCATCTCACATAATCAGTTCTATCTATGGATCAAATCCAACTCCATTTAACTACCAAAAATTTCTCAAAGAAATTCCTTCACAATGAAGTTGATATATCTTGAAACAGTAATTGTTTCTAAGTGCAAAGAGAATAGGGATTCATAAAAGATTATGAACCTTTTTATTTATAAAACTGATTTTAGTTTATAAAAATTATGTTCAAAACATAAATATGTCTTTTGGTGACTGACCTTTCCAAAAAAAAATTTGGAGATTCATACAAGATCCCTCTGAACAATTATTACATGTAATCTTTTGACTCGCACAAACTGCTAATTCCTAAGCCTAGGATATGTTGGGATTTCTTACAAACCCTTATCTTGTATGATTTTGTAAACTATTGTTTAGATGAGATAATATCAGCCTTGTGTACTAATCTTAAGTGCATGACATTATAGAAAGAAACTAACTCAACTTCACTCACAATTAATCGTAAATTGTCCAACAATGTCCGCTTACTCCTTATCGATGCATCATTACGTATCAAACGGAGAAGAGATTATGAGATCGAATCTATATGCATTTTTAGGTACATATGGAACTATTTCCAATATACTCGCTTATTCGACCAAATCAAATCATTCTATTCTATTGCATGTTGTTGTTTTATTTTATTTTAAAACTCAACCTAGAGCCCTAATAAAATCAAAGGGATGGAATGAGCCCCTAACCCGCCTGGTCCAACCACAGACAGGAGAGATTTAATGCGATCCCAGCTTAGAGGCTTGATGCCCCCTACCATTTATGTAGGTTTTCTGGGAGTCCATCTCCATGCCTTGAATGGGAAACACAGCTCAATCTACCAATACTCGAACCCGCGACCTCAAGGAACTTTGTTCCATAGCCGTTAAGTGGTCCTGACCAACTGAGCTATGCTCGTGGACTATTGCACGTTATTTTATTTACTTTTCTTTTATATTCTATGATTTTATCATAAACTTACTACATATGTATCTAATACATATGTTCGTGTTGGTAATAAATCATTGATGAATATAACAAAGTATGTGGAACCTTTTGGTATTAATAGACTCATGATTGCATACTTCAACATATATTAATTCAAAGAGGTCATTAACTCTTATGAAGCTCCCATAGAATGGGTGCATAGCCATTAATTGTTTGAGATATACTTAACATGTATCATATTTCATAATCATATTGTAAAATTATTTCTCAAAACTACGATTTAGTCTATAATTCCAAAACAGCTATAAATAATATTAGATATATAAAAATTTTAGTTGCATCACTTTTACTATGAAAACAAATTCCATAATATAGTTCTTTCATAATGAATATTCACGATACTCATAATGAGATATAGGTATATATATTTTTAGTCAAAACCAAAAAAATAAACATAATTTCACAAATAATGTTCAGTGCATTTTATGAAAATAATTTTCGTAATTTGATGCAATCATCAGGTGCTATATGGCATGCTCCCACAATTTCCGCCATTACTATAATAGCATACTAAATTTAGAGGTCCACCTTTCACTTAATATTGTTAATATTGTTTACTTATTTCATATGCTGCAACTAGTTTACAGAGGAGAGTTCTTTGATCAAATATCTTAAACTCAAAGAAATAAATGTTATAGAAAATAATTTTCTATATGAAAATACATTTCAGAATAAAAATCATATTTCACATTCCAATATTAAGTAATAGTTAGTATTATAATTCTTTTATTTTCAATGTTCTCTATGAAGCAAAAGTGACTGTTCATTCTCTTCATTCCAACTTTACCTTAAATTACATCTATTCTTATACATTCATTTTTCTTTCGAATGGTCAAACTATTCAAAAGAAAAACTTACTATCATATCATTACAAATCTTTTACAAAAGCGCACTCAATTATTCTAAACATTTAAGACATCAAATATGTTGCACCTTATGTAAATCGATCAAGTTGACATTTTAACAATCGAGTTCTTAGACGTATCTCGTAGTTTATTGTCTTGTATTACATTAACACAATATGATCCATTTGAAACCATTCAAGTTGAATATATGATCTTAAAATAATTTTTATTGGCTTACTTCGAATGAACTAACTTCATCGAAATATTGTACCCCACAAACTATGACTGTTCGCCATATAACATTTATATGTGAAAGTACATGGATCAAATATCAATAGTCTTGAATTGCATTCAGAGTTCAAAAACTCATAAAATGCAATACATGGTCTAAACCAAATAAATGTATAAGTGACCAACTTACGTATGTATTGAGTAGTTAAAATTAGACACTTGCATGGGTATAGAAACATGATATAACATGCACTCAGAACTATTAGTAAGTATATATTATATTTCTATTTGTCAACTTTCAATTTAGTTTGTTTATATATGTTAATCGATAAAACCTTTTATTAATCATATTAAATGCAAAAATTTATCATTGTAGATAATTATAGTATTATATAACATATGTTCTT